>OY997266.1:454179298-455429298 GCA_963921465.1 Triticum timopheevii
TTCTTTACGGAGGGAGTAGCATTGATTCAACTGACATTGGCATAACAAGAATATTTCATGTCGTAAGGTGTTGGGTTAACTCTCACGTTCGCGAACTCTTCACTACCTTTTTTCATCGCACATCTCTCCGAAAAAATCTTATTCAGAAGAATCAAATCCATTACTTCCCCATGTTTCAAGATAATACAATGAAAAAATAGGACATGATCATCGAGGGTAATGTCCCAGTCCTCATTGCTGAAAAAACTGTCAATTTTGCTCAAAGTCATGGTCCACCGCTCATAATGTCCCTGTCCTCATTGCCCATTTTTTTTTTTTTGCCAATTTTGCTCAAAGTCATGGTCTACCGCTCATTGCTCAAGTGAAATGACGATTTTGCATGTGTAATTCTCTAAGCCCGCAATGTTGAAAAAAACTGTCAATTTTACTCAAAGTCATGGTCTACCGCTCATTGGTCAAGTGAAATGATGATTTTGCATGTGTAATTCTCTAAGCCCGCAACTGAGGAAAGCGTCTTGGAAACAGTTGAGCCTACTTCGATGATGTTGAGGTTGTTTTTATCTCTAGCACGGTAAATCTTGTTGACATCACCCAACTCGATGAATAACTGAGGCCTGTTTGATTGTCTGCACAAGGCTCCTACATGCTCTAGTGAGCCAAGATTTGACTGTTTGTTTATCCGCACGCTTGCATGACATGAATCTCAATGCACCTCTCAACGAGGCTTTGAGAATACGGGCTAAGCTCTGAGAATGCCCAAAACGATCGTTTCCTCAAATGCATGCTTATTATGGTGCAATTTGCACCACAGGAAGGAGCCTAAAGGCTCCTCATATACGTGCTCATTGTAGTGCAATTTACAGTAGAGGAATAAGAGCATCTCTAGCAGACCCTGCATAACGTCGATCCGTAAAACGTGTTTGCAGTTCGCGAAAAAACAGCTTTGCGGGCTGTCACGGACGGCCGCAGAGACAGACCCCGTAAAATGAACCTATATAAAATTATATTCACGTAATGTGCTCTTTTACGGGTCGGCTTCGCGGGGTCTGGTCCGGCGCCGCTCTCGGCGGCCCGCAGATCCTAAATTTACACCTCAATTTGACACAAGGTAATGTATTTCTTTGCCTTTTCAACAACATTGGATACATAGACATCATCAAATCTTTGCTAGAATAGTTAGATCAAAGAAAACGAGAACCATAATTATGAATTTTAGAAGATTTCCAACTTTCATAACTGCTCCCACTAGTTGGACCAATATCTTTTCCATGCATTCATTGTTGATCTGTGGATTCTTGATTTTGCATTCTTCATTCTTCTTCTTTGGTTCTAAAGTAGACGTTGCTTCCCCTCTAGTTGCACATGCAGCCGCTTCATTGTCTTCGATTCTACTAAGGAGTGCACGAACGTCTATTAAATTTTTTCTATCAATAAATCAACGTATTCGCCTTCCCAAAATCAAAATGAGCATCCATCTTCCTACACACATGATTATGTTTGAAATGAGCTATCGCAATTTAACCAAAGAATGTGGTGCCAAAGCCGAATGAAAACAACACGTACCCCGTCTTTTTCGCATTTGAAGAACACCCATCCGGGATGCTTCGGCGTGCCCGAAGTTAGCCGCAGCACTGTCCACGTGCAGTCGTCGCACTGTATGAGCGGCATTGGCAAGCCACAGAGCCTCTGCGCGAGCACCGAGCCCGGCGGACGGCGAGCCGAATCCATGTCGGCAAACCATTGGAGACAGCGACATGACTAACCCGTACCTGCATACGGCGTTGGGACTTCGTCGGGGCTACGCTAGGTGCTTCCCGACCATTCCACCGCTTGTGCAGCCACTGACAACCGGAAAAGCCAAATCCGGCCGCCCGTGACGAAGGGTCGCAGATCTACAACTTTTCGGCCCACCGACGCAGGAGCGGTGGGGGCGGAGGGCAATCTCGTGCGTGTGACGGCCTTTCGGTGTGATCCCCCCGGCTACTTTCGCCGAAATCGTGGGGAGAGGGAAGGTGGTAAGAGGGAAAAAGCGCGGGCTGAAATATCCTCCCCACCAATCGCTCCCGCTATAAGGGCGCCATCGGGCCAGGAGGGGGAACCCGCGTATTTGCGGATTGGGGTCAAGATTTTGCCGTGCCACTCAAAAGATTTTACGGGCCGGCCGTGTTTGCGGGGTCTGTTCGGGCAGGATTTTCCGCGCCAATCTGATTTTAACGGTTATTTTACGGCTTGTGGCTTTTTACGGGGTCTACTAGAGATGCTTTAAGGGCGGGGCTTTGAAAATGCCAAAAATCAGCCGTTTTCTCATATGCGGGCTCATTGTGATGCAGTTTACACTACAAAAGAGAATGCAGACTATGACAAATTCAGGCAATCAAACGGCATGCAGAACGTGACCCCAGGCTTCCGAAAAAAAATGTGAAAAGCGTCTAGATAACCAAACAGCCGCCGGCGTTTTGCCTGTGCGTTCTGCGGGAAAAAAAAACAAAAAAAGGGAAATTTGGATGCCCCGTGAGAGTCCACATGCATGGAAGAACACGAGGAGAATTTGAAGCCAAAGAACTGAAGTTGTCTGCTGCTATGTACACGCGCGCGCGCGCACACACACACAAAACGGCATACTAGTCGTGCGGGCCAGCTTCACGTCTCTTGCAGCCTTCTCTAGGCCAGGACGCACCCTAAAATTTTTGCCGAATGCTGGGGCGGAAGCAGCACAGTCACGCCCAAAAGAAACGACAGAGAAAAGCAAAAGAAACAAATGCCGAAAACGGCGGATCAACAAAACGAAGCCTCACGATCGCAGCGCCCACCAAGATCTTTCCTAGACTCCAAGACTCCGAAGCGCCGGCACCTATCAACACCTTCAAGAAGGATCACGATGATGACGATGCTGCTGCTAAGGGTTTTCCCCGGTACACGACGAGGCGAGAGGAAGGGTAGCTCCGACGCCCTCCCGGAAGGTCAGGTGGCACCCACAGGCGCCACCGCGCCGGCGTTGGCCATGCCGACAGGGGTTTCCCCGATCCCAACCCGCACCTCGGGCGCCCCGGAGCCTGCCACCAAACCAACCACCATCGTGCGCCAACGCGGTCTTGAGGCCCCCACGCCGTCTCACCACGGCACCGCGAAGAGAGGATAGCACGACGAAGAATCAGAGCCGAGACTAAGGCATCAGCACCATCGGCACGCGGGAGGGTCCCACCTCCACCGTCCGCGACGGTAGCCGTCCGGACGCAATAGCGGGAGCACACCAGGCCCGTGGGCCCACCGGCCCGGCCGAGCCCTCGAGGGCTCGCAAAGCTCCCGCCTTCGCGCTGCTGCCGGCGCCGGCGGTGCCGCCGCCCCAGTCCGAGCCGCTCTTCCTCCTCACCGCGCCGTAGACAACAAGGCTACGCCCAGGGACCGGCCCGCTAGGACCCAGATGGGGCCCTAAGGGCCCAGAGCCGAGGACGCGCCGCCGGCCACCCTGCGCAACTAGGCCGCCCCGCCGCCAAAGGACGGCACGCTACCAGCCAATGCTAAAGCTAAAATACTGGGCCAGGAAGAAGAAAACGTAGAAAAGGTAAAGTTTCAAACTAAACACGCAAGCTAGAACGGTGCAGTGGCAATGTCTCTCTTGATGGAGCGTCCCTGGGGGCGGCAACCCGTGCCGCCGCCACCGCGCGGCGTTGAATCCTCCGACGAGCCGAGCTCGACGTCGTCGTCCGACGAGTCCGTCGTGGAGGAGCCCATCTTCCGCACGCCCCGCACTGGCTTGAGTCCTTCCGTGAAGATCCTGATGGCTTCCTCAGTCGTTCTTGTCCTCACCACGTACAGCGCCGCCTCCTGCAATTTCGATTAATATATGTCAATTAACTAACTCAAGCTGCTCTGTCTTTTTTTCTAGAAAACTATCAATCTATTCGTACATGTCGTGACAGTATAAATAACACAAAAATTACACCTATGTCCATAGACCACCTAACTGGAGCGAGCCAATGTACGTACGTATGTACATGTACAAGTTACATGGATGATACGTATGCGAGTACAGAAGGAATGCACATACGTACATGCGACGTAAACGAGCGAGACGATTATATTCTGGTGGGCAACGTCCTAGTCACGACTGTTCTCTGTTGTGACGGACGCACGACACGTCGACACACAAGCTTCATGGGAACAGAGACCGACCCAAGTGCATGAACAACGCATGCAGCAAGCCATAGCGATCGCACTTGCGTATGTAAGCACCTTCGTTCATCAATTCCTTTTCCTTCCAGTAGTACTGTATTTGTTTTGTGTTTCTTTGTGCATTGTTTGGGTGACTGCGACCCTCCAAGTTTTCAAAGTCGTACATATTATATGTTGGGATACAAAATAATTTTGCAGAAAACATTGTAAATTTATCTATTCACTTCAACCAGGAAAATACTCCCTCCGTCCTATAATGCAAGACGTTTTTTTTACACTACACTAGTGTTAAAAAAATTACCTTATGAGACTGAGGGAGTAATATATTAAAAAAAGGAAAAATAGTACATGCGGAAATAGGATTATTTTTTTAAAACTTAGCAGGAGGGTTCTTTGTACAAACAGGATCCCTTGAATTGATGGATCCAATTTCGCAAAAAAAAGAAAAAGAATGGATCTAGTACATCGTTTATCAAGAATCCTCTTTAAGGCTAGTTCTTTTGCTAAACCAGTGTGCATGCATACGAAACTTATCGTCCGGGGTGTTGTAGAGATGAGTGGAAACCGGATGGAATCGACTTTACAGGTAGCTGAGGTAGGTCACTAATCACCACAGAGAAACGGTAGAGTTACACGTGCAAAAAGATGGCCGAGTTGAATAATTTGCCTTTCAGCTCTAGAAGAATAGAACCATGAGAAACCTACCATTGAACACAGCAAATTTGTAAATTGTGATAAAAAAATATTTTCAGATTTGAGTGTTAACTTTAATTTTCAACGTCTTATTTCTCTTTTTAATTGACAAATTAGTAGGCACACTGCCCCAATTGAGGGAGTTTTTTTCAAAGAAAAAAAATCTTCAGTAAAATATATATTACAAATCTGTAGACTGTTATAGTGCAATCCTGTTATACACTATCTGTATATCCTATACTAGAATATCGATTTCATTTTTGTTCTACGGAGGGTATATAGACATGTGTTACATCCTAACAAGTTTCGAAGAAGGCACAGTACAAAATTAAGTTTGTTTTATTCTAGCAAGGAAAAATGGAGGGGAACACATGATACTTTTTGTGCCAGCGCTACTTAATTTTATTTAAGCAATAGCGCTAGTGGCGATGGATCGGATTTCAGATATGGGAGGTGGGAAAAGCTGGCTAATTTGGAAAATACTAAACGCTCTTATAGTATTAGTTTACAGAGGGAGTACATATTTATACACAGCATATACGTACCCTTGCGTACTTGAGCTGCTCGAGGGTGAGCGTCTTTGGCTCCGCCTCCATGGACGGCATCCTCCCCGACGCCGCCACACCTTGCACCTGCACCGTCCCCATCTCCGGCGCCGTGTGTGTATATATGCCCCTAGACAGCTTTCACCGTATGCTATGCACCACAAATACACGACGCGTACGTGTCTCACTGCCGCTCTTCTTTGTACGTGGAATGTGGCCGAGTGCGGTTTGATTATCAGCCGGAAGAATTTGCTGTGGACGAGATGGCCGGGAGGAGCACGGCCGGGCTATATATACGAGCCGGCTCCGGGCCTGGAGAATCGTGTCGTGAATTGACGGGCACACGTGGCTCGAACGGAGTGGCAGTACGAAGACACGTGGCAGGGCGGCGACCGGGCGATGGGTCCGCGCGTCCGTTGCGGGCCAACGAGCTGGCGTGCCGGTGGTGGCTCCCGGCCACGGCCAATGGGAGCTTGCCATGACGGGCACACACAGCCCGGTGAATCGGGTTCCCGGATACGTATCGCCGATCAATCATGATCCAGGACGGGAGTACGAGCCTGTCTCTCGGTTGCGGATCGCGTGGGTCGATCTCCCACGTGCTTGGGCACCGGCCTACTGCGACCCTGCACGTGGCTCCACGAAGAAACACGTCAACTTCATCGCATTTCCCGACCGCTGAATTATGGGTATGTCCATAGATCAGCTCCGACCTCCGAGGTTTCAGGATGTTCGAGAAGGGGAGAGCAAAACCGACTCGTACGTCGAATCATATGCATACGTGTGTACGTACGTGCTGAGCGCTTGCAGATTGCACCAAGGCATGGCATGGCATGCATGCAAGAATATATGGCATGGGCGCATGGCATGACATGACATGCATGCAAGAATATATACGACGTGCGTACTTACTTTAATCACGTACATACAGTAGGTATACGTTCCAAAGCAGCTAGTGCGTACACGCCGGACGCCCGTGACACCAGAGGTACCGGCGCGGCAGTGAGAAGAGGAGCGACCAAACCAAGAGAAGGGAGCAAGATCTTTTCTCGGCGGCTGCGTGCATGTGGTGGTGGGGACGCCCGGCTTGTAACTTGTGAGCGGGAGCGCATCCACGACACCGGGGAGGTGGAGCCCGCGCGCGCCCTCCTCCCGCCACGTCCACCTGCGCAGCCCGCTCGCTTTCACAGCTCGACCACCTCTGTACCAAACGCAAGCGACCGGGCAGATAGACCTTAATTTATGCCGCCATAGTTTGTTACTCCACCGATTAGTTTTAATCCGGCGGACGCTGCGCTGGCGAGCTCCTAGCTACCGGTCTCTATCGTCGCAGTGCCGTGCGTGTGTCTGTGAAATACTGTGAATGATTGGGAAGGCAATTCGTTCTATTTTACAAAAAAAGAGAAGGTAAATTGTTAGAGCAACTCCAACGGACCGATCCAAACGGACGGCGCATTTGTCCGTTTTTTATCCGTTTGGGTCGCCCGGCGGACACAAACATCCGGTGTTGTGTTTGAGTTGACGCGAGCGCCCAACGCTGGCACGGCCCATTTCGTCGGCGCGCCAAGAAAAAAAGTATTTGAAGCATTTTGAAAATAAGTACATGCATTTAATTAAACATAAAGCCGGCCACGAAGACCGGCGAAAGTCCACATTACATTAATTAAAACACTAAAAACTAGACGACGCGCTGCCCTAGGCGTCCTCGGCGGCGGCGGCGGCTGCGTCGGGACCGGTGAGGTCGATCAGCGTCGGCGCAGGGCCGGCCGAAGGGAACGCCGTGTTCCAGACGGCGGTGATGTCGAGCTTTGCTGCCGCTGCCTGCGCCACCACTGCCTGGGCCTGTCGCGCCTCCTCCTCGGCCTCCCACTCGCCCTCCCGGCGCTCCTCGGCCAGCCGAACGCGGCGCCAGTGGTCGAGGTAGGCCGCCTCCTGCTTCTCCGTCGCCCCGAGCCAGATCGGCGGAGCGCTGACCCACTCGCGCACTACTCCGGTCCAGGAGTAGCGCTCGAGGTAGGCCGGCTCCTCCGGCTCGACTTTGGGCGGGGACGGCGGGGCCACCGGCGGCACGACGCAGTCGCCCGCCGCGGCGAGGGCCATGGCCTCCGCCATGGCAGCCTCGAAAGCCGCCTCGTCCGACTCCCTCCACCGCTCCTCCTCCTCGCTCTCCTTGACGGCCGCCTGGTAGGCGGCCTCGGCCTCCTGGTCCTCGTCGCGGACGACGAGCGCGGGCGGCGGAAGGCTGTGGTCAACGCCGCGGACGCCGCGTCGCCTCGCCTCCTCGTGCTCGAAGGCGAACCATCGAGCCCAGTTGGGTGAGTCGACGGCGAAGTGCGGGTCGGCGCGCTGCTCCGACGTCAGCGACGCCCGCCGGCGCCGCACCTCCTCCACATGGGCCCTCGCCGTCCGCCGCGCCGCCGGCACTGGGATCCTCTCCGGATCCAGATGCCAGTCATGCGGCAGCGTCACGTCCGGGTACGGCAGAGGCATGCGGTGGTGCCACAGCCACTTGGCCTGGTGCAACGGCACGTTGATGCGCTGCCTCTGCCGAGGAGCGCGCGCCGGCGCAGGGAGGGAGGGGAAATGGCGGGCGGGGGCTTTGCCCTTGCGGCTGTTGCCGATGCCGGAGAAGAAACCATGCTGGCGGTGGCTAGGGTTGTCGCCGACGTGGGGGCAGGGGTGGCCAGATGGGGACGGGGGGGGGGGGCGAGTGGTAGTGGATGAGGACGGCCCCGCCGCACGCTCGGCTTAAAAAAGGACGATCGCCGTCGCTGACGCGTGGGCACGAGGTGGGCGGTTGTCATAAATTATGTTGACCGTCGTAGTTGGACGGCCGCCAGGTGGGGATGCCGCGGACGACGAGGAGACGCGCGGCGCGTCCGCTTCGCGTCCGTGCCGACGCATTTCAGGCGCAAATTTGGGCCGCAAATGCGTCGGCGCGGACGCGAAGCGGACGTGAAATGGGTTTGAGTCGGCGCGTTGGGCCGCCACTTTTGTCCGCGCCGGCCCAAACGGACGCGGGCAGACGAAATGGGTCGCCCCACTGGAGTTTCTCTTAAGAGTGTTTTTTATAGAAATTTTCAATCTATTCATCAATCAAACACGTACAGAGAACATTAGAGGTAATTAAAATTACAATCAAATGCATGGACCACCTAGCGATGACTACAAGCACTGAAGCAAGCCGAAGACGCCCCGCCATCATTGCCCCTCCCTCATCAGAGCCGCGTAAACCTCGCTGTAGTAGATTGTTAGGAAGTCGTCGTGCTAAGACCTTAAAGGACCAGCACACCAAAGCAACAACTAATACCGATGAAGAGAGTCGTAGATCAGAAAGATCAAATTTGTAACCACATGAACAAAGACGAACAAAAAATAGATCCATTAAAGACTGACCGAATCCCACGAGATCTGATGGAGGCACACCTCCACACATCCTCCAACGATGCTATCTGCACTAGCGAGACAGGGATAGGATGTGGGAGACATTATTCCTAGTGATTTCTCATTCCTGCTGAGGAACAAATACATGGATCAATCCAAAGCCACATTTCTAACGACCTATGTCACTACACTTACTAGCTTGTTCAGGGCACATCATCTTATCCGGTGGCCTCATCAAGCCTCCCCACGATGAGCCGGGAGTACTAACCGGTCTAGCAGACTCGGCGTGCACCGCATGCACACGCTCCAGAATCTGCCGTCGTCATCTTCTGTCATCTCAATTTTAGGAGAGATCAACGCATTGACATTGCGAGGCCCAACTGCCGTCGACGCCACCACGATGCTAGTTAGGGCCATCACCCTGGCCGTGTCCATCAACACACGTCCAACGTCGACCCTGCTGCGCCACGACACCAAGAGCCGTGGTCGCCGGTGCAGTAAATGCCACACCACGGCACCTCCTGATCTAGATCATTGCCAACGCCAACCCAACGGTGTCCGCCAACCAACTATCTCCTAAGGCAGCGCCTTCAAGAAAGGAACGACATTGAAGGCACCGTCGCTGCCCACCGTAGTTAGGGGTTTCACCCGGAAGACAAATGGCATGGTGGAAGTAGAAACCAATATGACGAACGTCTCTATGGAGAAAATACGAGCCCATGGGCGTCGCCGCCGTCGTGGCCAACCAGTGCCGGCTAGGGATTTCTCCCAATCTGAATCCCCGCCTCTAGCTCCAACCGCATCGAGGATCAACAAGTCTCGCAACCCATATCCTTACGGAGGAGCACATCGGTTCCTCCTATTTCATCATCCCCGACGGAGGATTGGTTGCCTTTATCTATAAAACGGAGCGAAAATCTATTTTGTAAAACAGGAATGTTAACACCAAGTCAATCATCACTTCATGATTAGGTAAACAATGAACAACCCTATTTTGTGAATAAAGTAATTTAGGAATAAACTCATGACTTTCAAGTAGAAGCTCGGGTAAAAACATTCAACAACACGGAATAACTTTGACGCTTATAACTACCCTAAACCCTAAAATACACCAGTTTAAGTTCAACGATACAAATAGGACTGAAAAAACACAAGCAAACACCGAGTTTTTCATTTAAATTTCGGCCAATGTTCACTATTACTTGTCTTGTTTATGCTTGCACACGGAGACAATTAGTGGTTGTTCTTGTTCACTACTTGTCCTTCAACCCACGGAATTCCATTATACACACGATTGTTCATTATACACATATAAAATTCAGCAATGAATAGATTATCATGCAAGAAATTTAACAAGCAGCTAGCAGCCAGCGGCCAACCGGTGGTCATGCAGGCAAGGGCAGGGGAGTAGCTGGGGCTGGGAGCAGCTTGGCGCGCGGCGGCCAACTGCGGTCAGGCAGGGGCGGGGGGAGTAGCGGATGAAATCACTGTTTTGACCTTGTCAGAGTTTTTAGTCGCAAACTGAACCCGATGTGAAAGTATTTCACGTTTTGACCCTTTTAGCAACGCCAAAGCCCGCGACGTTTCTGATGAACATGGAAACGCCTACCAAGCTAGCGTTTCTTCCCTGGACCACTGCCAGGCCGAGTTGGCGTTGCTTGCTGACCTGGTGGGATTGAAACGCCTAGCCAGCCAGCGTTTCTAGAAACGCCAGCACCAATGGCGTTTCTGGTGCAGATATTTTAGGTGGCCGTGGGGCTTGCACCCACCACTCACTCCTCACTCTCTTCTCCCCCATTGGCCTATCCCGAGCTCTTGCCCTTTTCCCCCTTTGTGTCCCTCACTTAGCCCCTCTCAAATCCTTGCAAATCGATTGGGTTGGTCCGTGGATCCGGTGTCATTTTCGGTCATTGAGGTAACCTCCTTCATCTCACAAATTTTTATTGGTTGGATTTGCCCATTTGGATTGATTTGGTCTTGTTGTTCCTAACCCTAGTTTTGAACATGGATATCCAATGTGATGTTTTTAGTATTGTTGTTCCAATGGTGTGTTGCATTGTGATGTTGTTGAGCATACCTTATTGTTTGGTTTATGACTAATGTTAAGATTTAGGGTTAGTGTTATGCCTAATGTTAAGATTTATGGTTAGGGTTAGTGGTTTTGTTAGAAATGTGGTATATTTAGCATTGTACATTTTTAATCTTATGTTCCCCTTTTTTAGATGGACAAGATTGTGAATATTCATTATGTTGACAAAGAGGCATTCATGAATGTGGATATTGTTGACAAGCATGAGGAAGTATTGATATTTCTTGAGACTCCTAGTTATGAAGAGGTTGTGGAAGAAGCACGAATAAGATTAAAGTGGGTGGATGCAAGTGACCAAGTTGAATTAGTAGGAAGATATGATGTTGGGTCGGCACACAAGTGTCGAATGAAGACAATGCCTATCAAGTCCAATTTGCATTGGGTTGCATATAAGGAGGTTGTTGCATCCTCGGCAGTCAAGTCACTCAAAGTATTTTCAAGTAAGGTGGTGAAGGCTCCTCTCTTTCGTCTTGACTTGAACCAAACCTTAGTAGATGATGTGAGCCCGGTTAGTAGTGTGCCGCCTATTGTTGAGCATAAAGTTGAAGCTGAAGCCAATGAGTATCCCCAATATGAGTTCGGAGGTAGTGCACCGATGAAAGATGATGGTGATGACTCCGACGAAGAGTATGAGAGGCATCACAACATTGTTGGTGACGTAGAGGCCGAAGTAAGGCATCAGGACATGGATCCTGACATTATCTATCAGCGTGCTTGTGTGGATGACTCGGACGATGAAGGCCCGGTGAATGAGTTGGACGAGGATGGCTTGACTGAAAAAGAAGCAGAGTGGTACACAAAATTCACCGGTAGGGATCACAAAGTTCCCTTGTTTTGTGATGTTAGCCTTGCAGATAAGGCTATAGTTGACGGTGGCATGAGCAAGACAATTGAGGCTAGACAGTTCCCAAGTAGTACACCCGACGCGATTTCGATGTCGTACGTGAGGAAAGGTTTGATGTTCGAGCACATGCTAGAATTCAAGATGTGGTTGTGTGAGTATGTTGTCAAACACCACAGGCCTTTCATAGTTGTTCACTCGGACTGCAACAAGCGATACACCGTGAAATGTGAGGTAGAAAGATGCAAATGGAAAGAGAATGGAAGACTCACGAAAGATGGTTGGTGGAAGATAACTAGTTGCAAAGCCACTCACCAATGCACACCGCCGGCCGTAGAAGCACGGAAGACACACCGTCAACTAACCTCGGAATTCATTGGTTATAAATACCAGAAACATATAGCCGAGGATCCAACCATTAAAGTGAAGTTGTTGATGAGTTGGATTGAAGATAAGTTCGGATATAAGGTCAAGTATGGGAAGACATGGAAGGCCAAGCAAGTCGCTCTCAGAATGTTGTACGGTGAATGGGAAGAGGCTTACAACATGCTACCCAGGTTGCTGGGAGCGATGTCTTATAGAAACCCAGGAATGTACCATTATGTCCAAGATATTGAAGGAGTGTTCCGTCGTGCCTTTTGGACGTTTGGCCCATGCATTGCAGCTTTTGAGCATTGTCGACCGGTTCTGTCTATAGATGGGACATTCTTGACAGGGAAATACAAGGGCACACTCATGATAGCAATGGCACATGACGCTAATGATCAGGTGTTGCCTGTGGCATTTGCTTTGGTCTCCATGGAGAACCAAGACAACTGGGAATGGTTCATGAGACTTGTTAGGAGCACGGTCATTCCTCCGAACCGGGAGGTACGCATCATATCCGATCGGCACCAAAGCATATTGAAGGCCGTGGATATTCATATTCCAGGGCATCCGAGGCTTCACCACCGATGGTGTATGAGGCACTTCGTTGCAAACTTTTACAGAGCTTGCAAAAACAAGGATCTTTGCAAGGATCTTAACTCCACATGTGTAGCCTTCTCCGTTAAGTCATTCACGACACGCTTGAACAAAATCTATGAGAAGGCAAACAAAGGTGGGAAAGATTTCTTAGAAAGGAATATTGAAGAGAGACACAAGTGGTCACGGGCATGTGACGAAGGAGGCATGAGATATGGTGACATGACAAGCAATCTTGTTGAGTGCTTCAACTTTGTCTTGAAGGGTGCCCGTCAGTTGTCGGTGACGGCAATAGCGGAATATACCTTTTACAAGCTAAATGAGTATTTTTTGAAGCACTCCGATGAAATCGACAAGTTGATTGCTGATAGTGAGAAGCCTCCCAATGAAATATATCTGAAGAAGGTTGCCGAGTGGCTGGAGTTTCAGAGAGACAAGTCAGCCATCCAGCGAGTTACTTGTTTCGATAATGTAGAAATGAAATACCAAGTGGATGAGCCAGGTGGGACAACTAGAGATGGACAATCATATGGTGCTCGCTCATTTAAGGTGGCTCTTAGGATAAGACATTGCAGTTGTGAGCGGCCTAGTAAGTACCACTGGCCATGCTCACACATGATGTCGGCGGCCCGCATCAGGAACGTGGATATCTCCGATGGAGTAGTTGTAAGGTTGCATGAATTCAACCTGCAAACACATAAGTTAACATGGGCGTCTAGATTTCAGCCTTTTCTGGACGCATCGCAGTGGCCAGAGTATCACGGTCCTAACATTAGGCCTGATCCGGAGATGATGGTACAACCCAAGGGTATAAGGAGAACAAAGCGATACAGGAATGATATGGATGACCTCATGAGCACCAGAGAGTTTGGTAGTGGACATTTCATGGAGCCACGTGATAGGAACCAATGCGGTGGTTGCAATGAAACGACACACAACAAAAGTACTTGCAAAACAAACAAAACTTCAAAAGGGCACAATGCTTCTTCAAGTGGTGGCCTTGGTGGTGGCCAAGGTTCCGGTGGTGACATAGAAATAACAAGTCTTGGTGACATAGAAATAACAAGTCTTGGTGACATAGAAATAACAAGTCTTGGTGACATAGAAATAACATGATCCAGCTTGCATAATAATTAACAAGTCTTGGTGACATAGTTCACCAGATATAGAACTAACAAGCTCGCATCAGTCATCACTTCACTTCTTGCCTCTTTTCGCAGGCATCTTCCCCCTGTTGACGTAGCCCTCTGGAGTGTTCTGCCATCCAGGACGTCGGATGTTCCTTGAGCTAACTCGGCGTGTTTCTTGAGAAGGCTGAGAAGGTTGAGTTGGCTGTGGAGCATCTTCCATCTGCGAAGCCCCAAGCTCCACATAGTCCGGATCCGCATCGTAGTCTGTCTCCTCCTCTTCATCTTCCTGTTCATCAATCCGTGCTCGGCTGGAAGAAGGACGTGCGGAAGAAGCACGTGCTTGGCTCGAAGATGGACGAGCGGAAGAAAGAACATCCATTCTATACTGAGCACGTGCACGCACATCCGTTGATGAACCGCCATGGCAAGAGAGTAAAGCGGCTAGTGTTCGGCAACGATTCACAACCTTCTGTAGAGGCAAATGATTGGCATGTAAATATGCAAAAATAGTTGACATGATATAAACTATATGTTCATAGTAAAAAGGCCTCTAACCTGTAGAGTACTCCTAACGAGACCGTCCGTTTCTCTACCAGGTGCGCGGCCAAGCACCACATTACTGTCATTGATACATCTCCATAGCTCCGTGCCCTGAATAAAACTTAAGTGACACACCACTCATGAAGAAATGACACGTGTTCAAAAAAGAGACAAAAAGGCATACCACTCGGTCATGCAGAGGGCCATAATCTAGGTGCGCTCCAATGGTCTCCCTAATAGAGTTGTTGAATGCACCATCAGCAGCCTCACTTGGCATTAGTTCCAAGCAATCGGCACGAGTCCAAGCACCCTTAAGGATAACTCTATACTCTTTGCGAAGCCACTCCAAATGCCTTAAATATGCCCCCTCGTCGTTGTCAGGTGTGTGATCATCTTCAACTCGGGCATTCCTCTGAGCATTCCACATGTCCACCCACATAAGATGGTGATCCTCCCAATTAATGGCATTCTTGTTGTGTTGCCGGCTCGTCCTACAAAGCATGAGAAGTATGGGTATCAATTTCATTTTTCAGTGGTTACACATTGATCAACATATGGTACAAAAACTCTCACCTATGTAGCACCACACTTGTCTCAACATAATCCGACGGGGTGCGTTGTTGTACTCCAAATTGCTTCGAAACATGATGTGGAAGATGCCACTCCACCGCAAAAAATCATATCATGGGGCAACGCACACGCCAAAGATGTTGGTCACGAAAGCACATATTGCTCAAAGGGAACTGCCTAAGTACCATGTACGGCCTCCAATTAACCTACATCACAACATGTCACTAGCTCATGCACAACAACAAAAAATCTGAATTGATAGCTAGGCATTTGATAATTACCTGGTTGTAAGTAAGCATGTCAAGCTCGCTTATGTATTCCTTGTACCGTCCCATGGCTGAAATACTAGACACTTGGACATTAGCCCACGTGTATGCGATAGTGGGATACCGCTCCTCATCCCCGTCAAAAGGCCACTCCCAAGGTTCTTCCGGGGCAATGGTCAAGTTACAGCCCACAGGGATACGCTCCCACATCCAAATCTGTAGGGCCCAAACAAAACCACCAAGACAAGATTTCGGCTTACTCCTCATGCATGCTCCGTTTAACTGCACATTTTTATACACATTAAACAATGACATGCAAAAAACTCTTTCATATAATGAAAATTCATCAAATTAGCATTACCTGACGGTACAAGAAGGCTAGTGCCGCCGACCCCCAACTCCACTTAACATCCCAGTTACGAAGAGGGTCCAAGAACATCCACAAGGCTGTGTCTCCCGTGCCGTCAGGAAACACCACTTGGGTCAAAAGATTCCATAAGTAAGCCCTGGCGTACCTCTCCACAACAGCCGGACTGGCATTCTCTGGGCACTCGTAAAAATGTTCTTGTAGCCACGAGAACAAAACACCAGATGGCCTAGGATCCTTCTTTGTTTCATGAATCCACGGGGGAGGTTCAACACCAACCAAACCTGCAACCCTTTGTCGCCACCCCTCGGACTTCACCTTCCCGGTAAGAGCTCTGCCCTTGATCGGAAGACCGGAGATCATCGCAATATCCTCCAAAGTGACGGTCATCTCACCAAGAGCAAGGTGAAAAGAGTGCGTCTCCGGCCTCCAACGGTCCGTAAGGGCGGTAATGGCCGTCGAGTTCAGCCATGGTGGTGTGCCTTTAAAGTTGAGCACAAACTGGAGAAGATCCATTCTTCTAAAATAAGGCTCATAGCGACGGTCATACACAAGTGACTCACGTGGGTTGTGGCCTCTCAACCGTAGTACTGGAGGAACCTACAAAAATCACATGCACAATTTATATACTTCTCTAAACTACTCACAATATGAGAATCGACAATGTAGATACATAATTACCTCCCCTCTTTCCACAAGCATAGCACGATGCTTCTCCTCGTAATAATCATCAAGGCCGGGATATTTATCCGGCTCAAACATCCTACAAAATAAGGTACATGGATTTGTTATGATATATGCTTAAAATTATGACCACATCATATACAAAATTGTGTGAGAACTACTACAAATTATCCCAAAGATATAAATCACGAACCACATTACCAACACCAATTCTTTTCAACCTATTTTATCCTAAAGAATCTATCACAACTAATTATTAACAAATGATAGGTTCAACCTAATCCTAAAAAATGGGCTCTTTCTAAATCCAATACTATACAAGTTAACTAAGAATACTTCAACAGTATATCCCCAAAATATTCATCAAACAAATCACTAATAACTCATCTTAGGGTTCCACCATGTTTGAAAAAATGCATCTACAATAGCCAATCTTGACTGAAAATAAATGGAGGATTGGGAAGAGAATACCTCAAGCAACTCGGGGGTGCTTCGATCTACTCGTTTTGATGGTCAATATAGCAGATCTGGGGGGATTTGGTGAAGAAGAGGGAAGGGGCGGCCGCCAGTTCGTCAAGAACTGCCCGACCGGGGCGACTGCTAGTGGACTGGGGGTTAGGCCCCCTCGGCCCGCCGCGCATTACTTCATCTAGCCCAGAAACGCCAGGGACATTGGCGTTTCACATGTGCCACGTCAGCGAAAACAGCGGGTTCGGACTGACTGTGGGCCAGGGAAGAAACGCTAGCTACCACGGCGTTTCTGTGTTGGCCGGGAACGCTAGCTTGGTCGGCGTTTCTATGTTCACCCGAAACGCCGCGGCCTCTGGCGTTGCTAAAAGGGTCAAATCGTGAAATACTTTCACGTCGGGTTCAGAAAGGTGCACCCCAGCAGGTCGTTTTATGTATTCCATTAATTCCAATGAATAAAACGTGCACACATTCCAAAAATCAACTTTGATCATAAATTAGACCAACTAAATATGAATTATGTTATACTTCCTCCGTCCCAAAATTCTTGTCTTAGATTTGTCTAGATACGGATGTATCTAATACTAAAACGTGACTTGATACATCCGTATTTGGACAAATCTAAGACAAAAATTTTGGGACAAAGGGAGTATATGATAAAAAAAACACCATTATTCGTATTGAAAGTGAGTTTTTGATGGTATAATTTTTATGTCACAAATATATATAATCTAATTTATGATTAAAGTTAGACTTTAATAAACGTGTGCTCCTTATTTATTGGAATGGAGTGTTGCTTATGAGTCGTCCTATTCAACGACCTGCGCGGACGACAACGCACAAACACGCAAACGTCTCCCTCCAAATGATTTCGGCCGGCGCATGTGCGCGTCGCCTGGTGCCCCTGCTTTTTTTCTTTCTTTTTTTTTCGTCTCGTTATTTTTCGTTTTTTCATTTTGTAATCCTAGGATCACGAATTTGGAAAATGTTTTCACATTTTAAAAAATGTTCATATATTTTTTTTATCTTTTGTCTAAATTTTTAGAAAATATCCGTGAACTAAAAACTCTTTGTGAATTGTATAAAATCTTCGATTTTTATGAATTTAGAAAATTCTTGTAAATTTTAAAAAATTATACTCAAAATATAAATTAATATCGAAATATAAAATGTTTGGGAATTTAAAAAACTGTTCACAGATTTCAAAAAATGTCTGCTGGTTCAAAAAATCTTATCAAAAATTTTAAAATATTTGCAAATGTACAAAAATGTTCCCAAAATTCAAAAAAATCTAGGATTTCAAAAAAGTGTTGACAGATTTGTAAAATATTCTCCGATTTAAAAACATGTTATTAATTTGAAAAATGTTCCCATATTTCCACAAATATTCATTATTTGATAATTATTTATAAATTTGAAATCAAATTCACGATTTCCAAAACATTTCATGATTTTCAAAAAATCTTCTCAATTTTCAAGAAATTACACGAATTTTGGGAAACTTCGCGGATTAGGGAAAAGTTCACAAATTTCTACAAAATCCACAAGTTTAATAAATAGTTCACAGATTTAAAAAAAGCTAAAAAAAGATTAGTTTCATTGGTTGACATACAGAGCAGAAAAACAGTCCCATGAGAGCTTGCCTGCCTGGGTCCAAAACTTCAGATAACCTAGTCATGCTGCTGTTGGCAAGTAAGCTAGAAGGACTACTATCACCACTTCCTCTGTGTAGATAGTTGAGGCTGCCTGAAGGAATTGCTTTGGTTTTGTTGTTGTAACACCAGTATCTCAGAGACTGTTTTTCGGTTCTTTTTTCTTTTCTATACAAACTTCTTGAAAAATATATACAATTATGCCGTGAGATGAAATACCCACAATTTTGGGTAAAAAAAGTACTGAAATCATGTTTTCCTTTTTCACAGGGTTTTTTGTTTTCCTTTTTTTTCCTTCTTTTCTTTCTCACAGGGTTTTTTGTTTTCCTTTTTTCCCTTTTTTCTTTTGGTTTTATTATTTTTTCTTTTTTTCTTTGTCATTTACTATTTGCGCAAACTTTTTTCTAATTCAAAAACTATCTTCAAGTTCGTGTTTTTCTTAAATTCATGAAAATCATGTGTTTTGAACCAGCAAACTTTTTTCAAATTTGTGGTACTTTTTAAAAAATTGGTGAACATTTTCCAAATCCACTTGCTTCTTTTCAAAATCATGTTCTTTTTCAATTTTGTGAACTTTGTTTTCAAAAATCAATATTTAAAAAAACATCATGATCTTTTTCCGGAATCCATGATTTATTTCAATTCATGAACTTCTCAAATCCTGACTTTTTTCAAAATCCACAAACATTTTCCAAATTCATGAAAAAAAATTCTACAAAACCATGAACTTTTTTCCAATCTATGAATAGTTTTCAAATTCGCGACTCTTTCAAACTCATGAACATTTTTCAAAATTGTGATTTTTTTATCAAATTAGTGAACTTTTTTTAAACCTACGAACTTTTTTGAATGCCAACTGATTAGCGATTAAGTTTCCCATAAAACCTAATTTGCGCTCAACGACAGACTGCATTAACTGGTTATTGAATGAAGGAAATCCGGCCGAGCGAGCTGCTTCGCTTTTGTTGGGCGGTCCAGAAAGGCAGGGCCCTAGGTGCCCAGGGTGTGGCTCCACCCATGATCGGTCTATATCATTGCGGTGTTGTGTGTTTGTACGAAATACCGTGGATGATTGGGAAGGTAATGCATTATTATTTTCTATAAAAAGGGAAGGTAATTGTTAAGAGTGTGTTTTTCCAACGAAAATATTGAGTTTTATTCCATGGTAACAGGTTTTTCTTGTGGGGACCATGTTAACATGTTTCCATCTGCTAATACATTATGCTATTTGGCACAACAAAACATCAGTGCTAACACCAGTTATACAATGGTGAGCTAAACAATGAGCAACCCTATTTTTGAACGAAGTAATTTCTGGGAAATAAACCAATGACTTTCAAGTATAAGCTTGATTTCAATTAGCATATGAACTTATCAGGACCGGTCCATTGAGGTACTAGTGAGAGCTCCAATAAGAGTGACACAGTCTGCTTGGATGATCATGGGGTGACCCGTCATTGCAAGTTGAGAGTAATGCCCTCCAAAATTACTTGGATCCAATTCGAGGGCATCATTGCAATAAAACAAGTGCCTATATGCTGAAAAAATGGCATTCCCATGCTCATCACGCAACACCATCTCAGATTATGCTGTTCCATCGGCCTCAAAAAGGGACCCATCAACAAACAAAGACATCCATCCCGTCGTTGGCCGAGGCCAACGATCCGACACCATTGTTACCTTTGAAAAAGTAGGTCAAGGCCATTCAATTGTCTTACCCTTCAGTACCTCCTTCATGGCCTGATGTCTTAATTATAGAACCGCTTTGCGGTAGCTACAAAGGAATTCCTTCGAGATGTGCACCGGTGGTATTTGCTTGTCGTGTACCTTATCATTCCAGAGGTTCCAAATTTGATAGGTGATAAGAAATATCATGGATCACACCACTTCCATTTTGTTCAAAAGAAAATTAAATAACCACTTCAGGACTGAGATAGCAACCTATTTCTTGCGATGGATCGACCACTCCTCCCCCATTGCATCTGAAAGCTTCCCAACATTCAAGCTAGTGGCCAAAGCAAGGAGAGTATCTTCTTCTTCGACACCAAACAACGGGCATGTAGCATGTACTATCAAATGGCGACATTTCTTTCACTAGTTAGTCGCTATCTGGAACACACTACACATCGAACCAAGTTCCTCGACAAATACTTCCTCCAAGTGAAGCATGCCATGCGACTAGTTGGAGTCAACACTACTTGGATGATGTATTTCTTCATGATGGGGTTGCACCCCAACATCAACAAAGCTAGTCCAAAAACACATGTCTTGAATACATGGTCCAGTTTGCTAATACCGTGGTCAAGGTGTTTGGAGTGGAGTACTTGGGAGAACAAGCTGACAAAGACACTGCATGACTCATGGCATTGTCGTAAGCAAGAGGTTGGCCAGGTATGCTACAATCCCTCAATTGCATGCACTGGCAATGGAAGAATTTGCCCATATTCTCTACAAGGGCAATATCAGGCCTATTGCAAAAAACACGCCATCATTCTTGAAGTAGTTGGATCACAAGACTTTTGGATTTGGCACTCTTTCTTTGGGATGCTCGGGTCTCACAATGACATCAATGTGCTACAGTGGTCTCCATTGTTTGCAAGGTTGTGTGCGGGACAAGCTCTTTCATGCAACTACACCATCAATGGTCATGAGTACACCATGGGCTATTTTCTTTGTGAGGATACCTATCCTTCGTGGGCGACCTTCCTCAAGACCATATGTGATCTAATGGGTGAGAAAAGAGCTCTCTTTGCCCAAAGACAAGAAATTTGCTAGAAAGGATGTCGAGAGGGCATTCAGAGTGTTCCAAGCCTGTTTTGCAGTTGTTCCTGGACCTGCATATGGGATCCGGAGACGTTGTAGAAGGTGATGGAAACTTGTGTGATTATGCCCAACATGATTGTGAAAGATGAGGGTGACGAAGTTCGCCACGGTCTGGAATTTAAGCATGTAGGTGATTCTATACAACTTCCAGAGCAGAAACTGGCGACATTTGAGGATTTTATCCAAATGCATCAACAGATTCGTCATCGAGCAACTCATGAGCAACTCAAGATCTGGTCGAGCAGAAAACTAAAAAATATCTTTGAATAAGTTGAATTCAAATTTAAACTATTTTATTAAAAAAACTTCATGTCTGGTTGCAATAGTTATATTCGAATTATTGTTGTATTGAAATATTTGCACAACATGACTGAACGAAACATAATATTTATCTTTAATTATTTAAAGTGCTCATAATATAGGAGAACAAAGCGGGACGAACATTGATATATAAGTGTTACCGAAAAAGGGTTTTCTCCCGCTTTGTATTCCAAAGAAAAACATCATTGTACACATCACAATGCTGGGGCGAGCAGCACATCAAGCCCAAAAGGAAAAGAACAAGAAACAAATGCCAACAGCGGCAGCTCGAGAAAGCGCGGAAGACCCGAAGCTCCGATCTACCGCGTACTAAGCAACACCTCCAAAAAGGAATGCGATGCCGACGCTGCTGCTGCCCAGACGAGTCCTAGGGTTTCCCCCAGTACGCCAAGAGAGGCGGGGGATGGTTACCGCCGACACCCTCCAAGAAGGAATAGTGGCACCCACCGGTGTCACTGCATTGGAGCCGGACGGACCGGCAAAGATTTCTCCCGCACTTCAAATCCCACCGCCCAACCGGAGCCGACCAGCCAAACCACCGCCCAACACCATGCACCATCACGGTTGTGCCGCCACCCCACGCCGTCTCACTGCGAGCACCAACGCGAGGCCAAGAAGACCGGAGAGAAGAGCCAAGCGACGGGAGCAGCAACACTCAGGCCGAGCGGGAGGGAACCACCTCCACCCCCGTCGTGTGAGAGGCCCGCGCCTCCGGCACCGTCGCGGTAGCCGTCCGGACACGGCAGCGGGGCATACGAGGCCACCCTGACCGGGCCAGGCCCGAAACGGGCCCGCTAAGCCCCGCCAGCCACGATGGAGAAAGCTGGCGTCGGCGCCGTCAGCACCCTGCCATTCATCGCCGCTCCCGCCCTCCCGGGAGTCATGCCGCAGTCCCGCCCCGCCGCCGGCCCAGATCTGGGCCGAGCGCCGCCGCCAGGCCGCGCCGCTACGCCACCCCGCCGCCAACGACGGTGCAGCCGCGCAGCCGCCCGCCCAAGCCGCGTTGGGGAACCCCGCCGCAAGCCAGACCGCTGCCGCCTAGGAGCACCCCCCCGGTGCAGCTCCGCCCAGCGTCGGAGAGCCACCAGGAGGGGAAGGTCAGGGGGCAGCCGCCACCAGCGTCCCCGGGGCCAGGCCGGCCGCGGGCGCTAGCGACGACGACGGGGAGGAAGAGGAGAGGGAGGAGGGGTGGAGAAGGAGGTCGTCGCGCGGCCAGTCGCCCGCGGGGGCGATGCGGTTGCAAGAGGAGAGGCTTCCATGTAGGTATTTTTGATATATAAGTGTTTGATGACCATCCCCTATTTGTTGTCCACAGACGTGTCCGGACGTGCCCTTGGACATTTGATGTATTCATTATTATGGACGGTGGTGGAGATGCCCTTACATTCCAAGCTTGTCAGATAAGAATTTTTGCACGTACATTCTTACTCGGATTGGAATCATATGGCAAGATCGCAAATAACCCCAATTAACTTAGATCCTAAAGCCAAAGAACCACATGATATAATCGTGTTTTTGACAGCCTTTATCCTGATTTCACGGATTAGGAGATTGGTGTTCATGACACATTATCACTAGTTCACTACAAAGAGATAGTAACACAGACTTTGCCATTATATCTGCACTATATTTTGTGGCTTTGTGCGGATCATAATAGTATTTGCACTACTTGTCAAACTGTTTACACATCCGGAAGAAATCACGAGAACGGAGAGAAAACTGGTGTCGTGGGTGAAATCGACCTCTGGACTTCTAGAAGCTAGTTTTGTACACAGCCGCACGCACGCGTCACGATCGAGCCGCGAAGGCCTTGCTCCCCGCCATGACGGCGACAAACCCACCGCCAGGCGCGCCCTGCCTACCAACCGCCGGAGCGCGCCTCCTCAGCTCCGGTGGCGTCAGCGCGCAGGCGCCGAAGTCGCACGGCCCGTTCTCGGCGATGGTCGCCATCGCCGGACCCTTCCTCCGAGCCGGCACGATCGCCGGCGCCACCGGGCCAAGGCGGCCCTTCTTTGCTGCCCCGACATCCGCCGGCTGATCGGGCGTCGCCACGCGGCGCTGCTTCGACGACGCGGCGCGGACGAGGTCGTCGGCGCGGTCCGAGCTCGTCCACAGGTGCACGGTCGTGGCCGATCTGACAAAGCCGGAGCCGCGGCCGCCCGCGACCGCCCCCGCCGGCACGCGGGTGGCGCACCCGGACATGCCGCGCACGTAGAGGTCGCACGCCGAGTCGCACGCCCGCGACAGCGCGCGCATCGGGGCGCCGATGCAGAGGCACCCGCCCGTCTCGCTGCCGCCGTCCTTCGTCATCTGCTGCGTACTACGAGCGCGGAGGTTGCTTCCGACAACGAAACACCAACGGAGCGCTACTGGTACTGGTACTAGCTAGGTCGTCGAGGTTTCTTGCTCTTTATAGAGCCAACTCGACCGACGTCGCCGTTATCTCTGGGTTAAGAATCGAGCACCCGATGATGGGGTTCACACCGGGTTGCTTGTGCATTCGAGGTGCCTGCAGGTTTTGAATATTAGAGATTTGCTTGGTTAACCATGGCGTAAGCGGTTTTTAATACCGGCGGTAAGAGCGAAATGGTCAGGATGCACATGTATGTGATGTATTTTGGGGCCATAGGGTGATAGGGGAGTTGAGCCGGCCAAGTCTCACGAGCGCAGACGCGCTGCATCGGATGGTGCCGGGTGCACGCATATGTAAGCCGGAGCTGGTATCATTTGTTTTTCTGTTAACAAAACCAGTTGGCCTACTAACTTGGGATTTTGACGTGCTAATTAAGCTTAGCAATCGCCGTTGCTTGTGTCAACGATGCAATTGTAAAAGAGAGCGAGCGAGCAACCGCGGGAAAGACAGCGACGTTTTCCCGACTAATCGTGTTCCCTGACAGAAGCGCTGGCCGTGAGTCAGCCGTTAATTCTGACAATGGTGGCATTTTTCTTTGGAAAATTGACAATGGTGGCAATTTTATTTATTTTTAACTTGATAATGGTGGCAACTGGGAAAGAGAGAAAGTGAAAATAGCAAGACACGAACCCCGCCACCGTCATATCAATATATCATGCTTAAGCAAAATAGAAAGTGACCGCGTTAAGTCATGAAGTTATTCCCCGCAAAAAAAATGAGATGTTTTACGGTGCATCCGATGAATTTTGGCCGTTCATTTTTCTGTATGGATGGCCCCGATATGAAAATACTACTTCAGATTTCTGGTAGTATATTTTGCGATCAGGGGTAGTTTCGGTAGTTCACTATTTAACGAAAACGCGGGCTGGTTCCCCCGAAAAACAAGTGAAGGGCATTAGTGGAATTTAACGTCATCATTTGTTTTTTCAATAGCCATCGTCGCCCTTCCTTGCCCGCAGTCTGACGGCCGACGCACACAACCAGAATGAAAGGTCAAAGGAAAAGGGCGACCGATGGCGGCGCTATGGCGACAGGATGACGGCGAACCCCGGTCGCCGTGAGTGCCCTCCGCGCAGTATTTGCGGTCGGTATGGTTTGGCGCCCCGCCGTACCCGGACGAGCCAGCACCGCGGGCGCCGCCCCTCCCCGGTGTTCTAGGCGGCTGTGGTCGGCGGCTAAATGTCCCCGCCGTTCGTGTTCCCCTCCTAAGCTGCGGGATGTAGAGCGGGTCGCCGACGGGGAGGACTAAGGCGAGACGTCGCCGGCATGCCCCGTCGCCGTGAAGGCCGTACGCGCCGCCGACCAGTGCCGTACAGATCTGTCGCGGCCGATGCAGGTACTCGCATCCGACCCATCGATCCATTGGCCCCCATTTCTTTTGTCGATTTCCTAAGCTAGCTTCTCCATCGTAAAAGCTGATCCAGCCATGGTCCTCGAAGGAGGACGAGTTCCATCGCACCAGCAGATTTTTTTTTGTATGTGATATTAGTGCAGAGCATTTTTAGTCTCAGATTCCAGAGAGGATGTTTCTGTTTCAGTGCAGAGAATGTTTAGTTTCAGATTCCAGAGAGCATGTTTCAGTTTCAGTTTCAGATTCAGTCATAGTCATAAGTTCAGTCTAGTTAATTAGTACACCTGATAAACACTCAGAGGTTAGGCAATGGCTAGTTCCCAAGTTGGTGGCCAAGAAAATCCTGATCACCGATTAAATGGGTAAGCAAACAGGACAGCATTTGCCTATCATTCATTGGCATAATACAGAACTGAAACCCCAGGTTTAAAAAGAATGTGTTGCTTCCAAGGACACAAGTAACAAGGAAATTGCGACCGGAAGTGTAAAGCCACATAGAAATTTGGTTTTTGAAGCACATCCTATAAACCAAAGGGAATTGCATCATTAAACAAAGAATACAAGATTTTGTGCGTGAAAGACTTTAATTAAAAATTAATGTAGATATTCAATGCACATAAAAGTAGTAAATGTACGGCAATTTGCCGTATATATGAAGTAGCACAACCAAAAAAATTGTTTGATACATCTCCGCAGTATAGATAAAGTAATAAAACTGAAAACGGTGTGGAAACCTTCTTCGGGGCAAAAACCACACCACGCCCAATCCTATTAACTCTACCCTAAGTCTAGCGCCATACAACTATAGTGCGGAACCATCGTCTCCTGAGACATCTCCGCTGTCGTTGTGTCCGTCGTCACCTCCGAGGTCGAGGTCTTCTAAATCATCTTCTAAATCAACTGCTGGTATGGCCTTCCGAACTTTCAACTCATTGTGAGGTGAATTGAGCAAGGCAGCAGCAAGCCATCTTCTGAACTGTCTTATGTCATCCTGCATAGGAGGTAGATGTTAGGACCCTTTGTATATGTGAAAGTTAAGTTAGATAGGGAAGATGTAGGTACCTGGTTGAATATAGTCGACAATCCCACTCCGGTCCAATATTGGATGAATTTCAACACCCAGAGAGCACAGGAACAGCCATCTGTTTGCTGTGGCACTTCATAGTCTTTGATAGGCCACGAAGCCACTTGAGTGTCCGGCCATGTACTTCCTTGCATTCCATTTTGCATCACTGCTATATCAATATGTGTTTCCATTCCAAGAAGCTGCAAGTAACATATCACTCAATTTAGTACCGTATTCGTATAAACTGTAAGTTATATAAAATGTTGTTAGAGCCTCACCGCAGCAATTACTTCTTTGCGGTTGTTGCGTGATTGGAGTGAGTCCAGAATTTGAATCTCCCTCTTTTGGGAGTTGACAACAGCCAGGAACCAGTGGTTCTTGGGAATATTTGAAGGTAGGAAAATCTGCGTGCAAAATTTGTAAGTGGTTTGAAGTGCCTAAAAATCAAATTTCTTATTATTATAACAGAAGGGTGGATGCTGTTACCATGTCATGTTGCAAGTAGTTATCTCCCCATTTAGTGCCTGATTTGCCGCTTAAAACATCCAAGGTACAATTCGGGACTGTGCCATCTCTCTTCAGGATGTTGACGATGGTCGACCTTTCGACATACACGGTACCATGATCTCGTACACCTTCTAGTCCGTCGAAACGTAGGAGTTCAATTGCCGCATCGAGTACCTAAGAAAGAAGATATTAGTTTAATTGGAAAACATATAAATAATCAAAGATACCATATTGCGTTAGCACTTACATCGTCATCCACCCAAGCTGGAAAGGAGGATTGATCTGGTGTTCTAAGGCATTTAAGATACTTCTGCGTTAGAAGTATGTCCTTGATTTTCACCAACTTGGCTGTCTCAGGAGTACTGTTTACAAAATCAGCTACTATATTCTGTGTAACTCGATCTGTTTCTGCCTGAAAATTGATCAAGTCCTCCTTGAGCTGTTTTAGCTGCTGGCCGTTGCTTTTCCCGGGATTCATCTTCTTATTCTGTGTGTACATAACATCGTTACTGTCATGTGTCTGTTGAGATAGAGCTCTTTTCCTTCCGAGCGCGGGGGTGTAAAATTCATACTCCTCGCTCTGAAGGAGCGAGGACTTCTTTTTCTTCCGGCCGTCATGCCTGACACGCCTCCCTATGGAGTCCATGGCATCCATGGACGTAGGCTTGACCTTCTGCGATATTTGACTTAAGGTTAGGAATATGGGTTGAGAATAATGTTTGTTAGCAATTTGGTTCAGACATCTGATGCTGACCTCAGATTCGGAGGGTAAGTTCTTGCTATCGTCTCTTTCAGTCTTTGACTTCTGGGGGTGTACATATGTTTTCTTCACCTTCTGCAATATTGTCATCAAGTTAAGAATATGGTTGAAATAAAACCTTTGCTAGCAATATGGTTCAGACATGTGATGCTGACCTCAGATTGGGAGGGTAAGTTCTTGCTGTCACTCCTAAAACGCTTACCAAATGAGTCCACAGCGTCATCTCTGTTTGTTTTTCCTTTGTGGGGGTCCACAGGTGTTTTCTTTACCTTCTGTACAGATGGACAAGTTAGCAGTAAGTATGGTTGACAAAAAACATTGTTCCAAGATGGAATTCATACCTCAAATTCCCCAGCAAGGTTCTTGCTGGGGTTGCTGTACACACACTTTGGCACTTCATTTGTACTAGCAGCAACATTCTTTGAGGTTTTCTAGTTCGCACGTTAAAATAAAAATGGTTAGCATACATTCTCTACATGAAGATAGTTAGAAATTTTGTGACATACCTTGATATTATTAACTCTCTGACCCTCATTAAAGTCCTTCTGTCCTACGCCAAATCGATGATCCTATTAATGAAAAAAATGTTAGTCATGCACTTATCTAGCAGGATGAATTACAAAAAAAAGAAATATGCATACATTGAATGCACAAATGAAGTCCTCCAAGCGCATGCTGTTTTGCTTCTGGCGCCTTTGTACTCCGTCCAGTTGTGCAGAAATCTCTGAGTATTGCTGAGACACTATTGCTTTTATCTCTCCCACCTGGGCGAGTACGCGGCCTAGTGCCCCATCGACCTACAAGTTAAGATAAATTAGAACTGATTGTTTCATAAAATTATTTGGACAAACAAATAGTTTCAGCCTAAGAAACGAGTAGTATCATTGTACAAGTTACATAGGACGTACCTCAAAAGCAGACTTTGTAGGTTGATGTGAAACCTTGGGCACTGGCTTCCAAGGGCGTCTGAGGTCCTCAACCATCTGCATTTTTTTATATATTATGAGCAATTTTGCAAAAATTGAGTAGATGACAACTAGTAACAGTAAGCATATACCTGTCCTACTCCTACGTAGTTCTGCGATATTATTTTGTCCACCTTTCCAGCCTTCGCTTCGTCCCAGTATTGGATCAATGGTTTATCTCGTTGAAGATATGAAATGGTGCGATCAATATGGTCGACTCGGAATTTCTCATAGAACCAAGTCTGCAAGAAAATTAAAAAGAATACATAAGTGACCAATTAAAGAATATCAAAGGAAACAATGAGTTCGTACTACCTGCAGTAGTGGGAGGTTCCCCTCCAAGTTCGCGGCACCATTCACAAACTTTCTCACACTTGACATTAAGTGGTCGAGAGATAGTTTAGCATAGTTTATGGAGTTTATAGTATGTATGTCCACGACAATTCCCAAATATTTGGGATCAACATATGGTTGTGTCGTTGGGCAAACTAACTTGCCAATAGTGTACAAGACATAAGGCTTCACAAACCGTGGCCTCTCTTCGCCGATCATCTTCTTACGAAGACCTGAAAAGGTTGTTTGTCAACAATTGTCAATTATTGTAATTATGAAATTTGTTCCATTATCAAACAAAAAAATAGTTCTGAAAATATCATATACCTTTCAAGGTCAGTTTGTTATCTTCAGGATCCTTTAAATCAAGCCATAGGTCCTGCACTTCTTTGAACGGAGGAGGGACATAGTCCCTCCCCATGCTAGGCAGGCCTGTGATGTGTTCTACGTCTTGCAAGGTTATTCTCATAGGTACCCCGCGTATTACAAACGCATCAACTTGTGAATCGTATGTGCTAGCAATCTCTTGGCACAAAACTCTCCTAACGCTCATTGCGGGAGTCTTCAGAGTTTCACGAATTGTCGTTTGACTAGCTATGTCATACTGTTCCCCAGTTAACGACTGGACAAACTCTGAGTACCCGTGCATTGATACAACCTGGGTACCCTATATGTGCAAAGATTATTTTCAGTGAGAAGGCAACAAAATAAGAGATTTATTGTGAACAAATAATATTTCTAGTGACGAATAAAAATATAACTTTACTGTACGTACCATTGGAGCAAAAAAAATTTCAACAGAAAACATTTGCGCTCATTATTCTATCTTCTGCTGCTCTACTCATTCATTGACGTACTATATTACTGGCTTCCTAATTTAAAATTTGATTAATGTAACTTGTAGTTAATTATCTTTTTTGATTTAATCTACTAATCTTTTACGCTGTACAGGAGGAAATCAGGAGTGATCTACATAAGAGGCGTCATGTGCATCTGACTTTATTTGAATCTAACAATAAGCGAGATTTGTACAAGAGTTGATGTACGGGTTCAATGATATATGTATACCTTCTTTGCCGACGAGTGTGGAGGCTTCGGTGCACCTGACTTTGTCGATGAAGGTGGGGGCTTCGATGCACGTGACTTGGACTGCTTCGTGACCGACTGTGCAGGCCTCGCGGACGCAGCGGGATGATAGGAAGACATATGATGGTGATGCTGATGGCGAGATTGGTTGGTTCTTGTCAAGGTTAAGGATGGGGTTCAAGGAGGAAGGCTGAGTCGTGATGAGGTTTAGGTGGATACGTATAAAGCATATATATAGGCTGGGTACGTGTAGGTTACAATCAAGTCATTATTTCTTGCCGAAGAGATAAACCTGTTTTGTTTCTTGTTGATGGGATTGGAAGTAACTTTCTAGAATACTCCAAAATTTTCCTATCAAAGATACCACCGCCTTAAAATCTTTTGCATGCAATCCTAGGGGGTGCATGCCTCATCTCCTTCCGTTGCTAACGATAGCTACTTTTCTTTTTTCTGGAAACAAAACAAAATCGCCGGTCGGTTATCTATTTCCGTTAGACTGCATATGTATCATTTATCTCCCCACGAAGGGGGCCCACCTCCCTTCCAATCACGCAGTCAGAAAAAAGCGTTCGCTACACATATTAACATGAAGAATAACGTTCTCATATAATGTGTTGCCTCCATTACAAATTGTCATGGCCGCATTAATTGGGCACGGATGCCCGGACCCACGCAAGTATGAGATAGTATGAGTTGTTCGGACCCACATGATGCCAAATGTCAGTACGAGCCGTCCGAACCCACAAGTGTCAGTACGGCAACAACATGGCAAGCCGGTCGTGACGCAACGTGTGTTTGGTGTCTGGATTCGTTCATTTTTTGCGTGGGAGCCTCCCGTGGGCGTTCACACATGATGCCAAATTTTGGAATCATGCCGTGCATGGCAAGAGATAGACCATGTGAAACGTGCTGCTTCGGTTAGGACGAAAGGCCAAGTCTCAAAGTGTTTTTTTTTCAGTAACACCAAACGGACCCAAACTTTTTACGCACGCACACAACAACATGGCAAGCACACATGCCAATTTTCGTTCACATCTAACATTTTATGCAATTTCTATGGTTTTTCGATGAAAAAACCCTGAAATATAAGCCGGTCGTGACGCAACGTGTGTTTGGTGTCTGAATTCGTTCATTTTTTGCATGGGAGCCTCCCATGGGCGTTCACACATGATGCCAAATTTTGGAATCATGCCGTGCATGGCAAGAGATAGACCATGTGGAAACGTGCTGCTTCGGTTAGGACGAAAGGCCAAGTCTCAAAGTGTTTTTTTTTCAGTAACACCAAACGGACCCAAACTTTTTACGCACGCACACAACAACATGGCAAGCACACATGCCAATTTTCGTTCACATCTAACATTTTATGCAATTTCTATGGTTTTTCGATGAAAAAACCCTGAAATATAAGCCGGTCGTGACGCAACGTGTGTTTGGTGTCTGAATTCGTTCATTTTTTGTGTGGGAGCCTCCCATGGGTGTTCACACATGATGCCAAATTTTGGAATCATGCCGTGCATGGCAAGAGATAGACCATGTGGAAACGTGCTGCTTCGGTTAGGACGAAAGGCCAAGTCTCAAAGTGTTTTTTTTTCAGTAACACCAAACAGACCCAAACTTTTTACGCACGCACACAACAACATGGCAAGCACACATGCCAATTTTCGTTCACATCTAACATTTTATGCAATTTCTATGGTTTTTCGATGAAAAAACCCTGAAATATAAGCCGGTCGTGACGCAACGTGTGTTTGGTGTCTGAATTCGTTCATTTTTTGCGTGGGAGCCTCCCATGGGCGTTCACACATGATGCCAAATTTTGGAATCATGCCGTGCATGGCAAGAGATAGACCATGTGGAAACGTGCTGCTTCGGTTAGGACGAAAGGCCAAGTCTCAAAGTGTTTTTTTTTCAGTAACACCAAACGGACCCAAACTTTTTACGCACGCACACAACAACATGGCAAGCACACATGCCAATTTTCGTTCACATCTAACATTTTATGCAATTTCTATGGTTTTTCGATGAAAAAACCCTGAAATATAAGCCGGTCGTGACGCAACGTGTGTTTGGTGTCTGAATTCGTTCATTTTTTGCGTGGGAGCCTCCCATGGGCGTTCACACATGATGCCAAATTTTGGAATCATGCCGTGCATGGCAAGAGATAGACCATGTGGAAACGTGCTGCTTCGGTTAGGACGAAAGGCCAAGTCTCAAAGTGTTTTTTTTTTCAGTAACACCAAACGGACCCAAACTTTTTACGCACGCACACAACAACATGGCAAGCACACATGCCAATTTTCGTTCACATCTACCATTTTATGCAATTTCTATGGTTTTTCGATGAAAAAACCCTAAAATACTGACCGACAAGATTCAATTTGATTATTTTTGTTTATTTGTATTAATAATTTTGGCCTTCGTGAATGTTCCTCGCCACACTTTATTTTTCAAAGAAACATACTGGTTTTATTTTCCTTTAAACGTCTTGGTTGACCAGCTGGCGCGTCTCCTAATTTCATGGAAGGTATCTCCTGACTTGTTAACAAACCGTGCATATCTCCTGATTTTTTTTCAGAAACGCATATCTACCGATTTGTTAACAAACCGTGCATATCTCGTAACCACATCTCGGCCTCTTCCATCTCGTTCCAGCACAACCTCATCTTCGGCGATCCAGATCCAACTCTGCTGGCTGGGATCCACGGCTGGTTCTCCTCCTCGTGGGCAGCACACAGCCGCCGGAGAAGCCCCTGGTGAACGATGTCACGCCGACCTTCTCGTGGTCATCCCCACTCTCTCATAGGTACTGCACTAACTCCCCAAGGCCACAACAATCATTCATATGAGTTGCTATGCGTTCCTAGAACCCTAAAATGCCTTTGATTCCTAGTTTCAGCGTTCGCTACTGATTGGATTCACACTGTATTGCAGATGATCCTGATTTGCCTGAGTTGCTATGTGCTTGTCATGAGCCAGCAGTCCGAGACATCTATTACACTGATTATAACACGCGGTGTTGCTACCTAAAATGCAACATGCATGAGGTCTGTTGTCACCCTCATGCACTGTTGCGAACGAATTTCCTAGTATTTTATTATTGACATATACCCCCATGTTATTAATGTACGCAGCTGGGTTGCAAGTTGTTCATTCGGGAAGACCTCCTCAACAACTACGCTGAGCAGATGGTCAATTACTGCACAATGGCAATGGACAATTGTCATGAAGATGCATTGGCTACTGCGGCCTTGCTTCTGAAGGAGAAGGATCAACAAATATCAGAATTAGAGACCAAACTATACTCTCTAGCATCAGAGTTGCCTACTACAGGCGAGAAGGACACGTCGAATGACATAATACTCGCAAAGAAATTAAAAGAAGAGAGATACAAATGTAGGAGATACTCAATACTTTTTTGGTTCATGGTGATAATATATGTTGCTAGAATTTTAATCCCCACTTTGTAAGACTAGATTTCACCTACAGATCATTAATGTTGAACTGAACGAACGTACTAGTTCATGGTGGTTTTCTTGCTCTTACTGACTGAGATCATGATGCGCTTATGGTCCATCAGAAAGCGTCTGAACATTCAGATCAATTATGGAAACATGATCAATCAATTCCATGTATAACGCATGACTGGCACGGGCATGCATGGCCGCTGTGAGAAGGATTAGCATGAGAGAAACTGCAAGTATGTTCATTCACAGAAACACAAAGAGAAGATGGGCACGTAGTCATGCAGTACGATAACAACAAGAGTCAACACTGATGCATCTTGTAAATTCCAATCTCATAAACGGGAAAATGTAGCGTGCATCTACATCTCATTCAAAGTACAAATAACAAATATAACTGATGATAAATTCCGTAGTAAAAAACTGAATGTATAACACTTGTGACCAACAATTCGATAGAATAATGGCAAACAGAAAGTGGCTTTATTGTCATCTTTTCTTTGTCCCCCTTGTCATCTTTGTCTGTCTACTTAGACTTTGCAGCCGTTTTCCTGTACAAACTCAAATAAATTAACATGGTATCGACACAGGGTTCAACATGTACTTCTGAAAATGCATAAACTTACTTCAAAGGTCTTTTGTTCTTAGCACACACTTCGTCATTGTTCTCTTTTCTCTTTCTCCCCCGAGTCATCATACTAACTTCAGTCACCTTTGCTGAAGCTTTCCTGTGTAGTGCAAAACATTGTTTAAATTGCACATATTAACATGCTTCAACAACAGTTCGACTTGCACAAGTACAGTACACAAGATACATGATTTTTTTTAAACTTACTTCACCGGCTTCCTCTTCTTAGCACGATCCTCTTCTTCTGCCGCCTCTTCTTCTTCTTCTTCTTCTTCTTCTTCTCCTCCTCCTTCTCCTTTTCCTTCTCCTTCTCCTTCTTCTACAGTATTGTTCACTTTTTTCTTCCTCCCCCTACTCAACTGACCATGAACTTTCCTGCAAAAAGTAAACCATATTGACAGGCTGCAACCAAGAAATGAACATATGCAGTACACATCAAAATGACCAAACACTTACTTCAATGTTTTCTTTTTTGCTTTCAAATTCTCCAGGAATGGCTTCAACCTCTTATTCGATTCTTTGGTTGGTATGCCTTTGGGATTTATTATTGGTTTAGGGTCTTGGACTTGATCTGTAAACCATTGCCGCGCCCCAGAAAAATAAGCCGGCATAGGAGCGTGCCAGTATTCCCATCATTTCTGTTGCCCTCGTCCAATATGCTCCTCAGGTACTCCATCACCTTTTCTGACTGCATTTCACTAGCTGAGGCCGTGAATAAAGCCTCACTAGCCATATTGCGCAGTTCATGGTACTTATCCATCTGTTCTGACCATACATGTGTATTGGCACTCCTCACAGAACGGAAAGCAGGCTTGGCTTGCATTGTCCATCTAGCCTTCACACAACATGCAGGGATGGTGCATATCCCATTGTACTTCAAAACGCAAAATATATGAGCACATGGAAAATCCTCGCTTTCCATCTTCCTACAACCACAATATGCACTTTCCATCTTAGATCCATCAAAAATACATGTGACATGGAACCTAACGTGCACCGACTCTTTGCGAGCAACTCCATAGCTAACCAAACCAGTGTCCTCTTCCACCTCAAGTACATTCCATCTTGATAAGTTGACAATCTCGGCCTTTACCTTACTGAACATAACAGGGGTATAAATAGATGAGGCACTTATCTCAAGTGGATCGGCATTCAATCTAGTGAAGGGGATTGTGTGCGAAGCTACAACGTCCAATGCTGCTTCATTCCTACGCAAAACTGACACACAGTGTTCAACGTGTTGCACGAGATCAACGAGTTTCATTCTCCTATTCAGGTGCACATGAAGCCTCGAGTTTAGAGACTCATTCCTCTGATTGCTCAACATCCCTAGGAAATACCTTCCCTTGTTATATGCTACAGACCACTTTTCTCTCAGCTCGTATATCCTGTGAATCCATGCATCTTTCTTTTTCCTTGTGATTCTGAATCTCTTCTTATAAGCCAACCAGCGTGTCTCAAACTCATGAACCTCCATGGCATAGTAAATAAATTTCCTAAATTCCTTAAGCTTTTCCTTTCGGAGGTGAAGCACCATATTCTGCTCGATATGCCAGCTGCACAGACGGTGATATGTGCTGGGCCAGACTGATGATATGGCTTTGGCCATTGAAGCGTCGCCGTCTGTGATCGCTGAAATGGGATGCTTCTGGTGCATTGCCTCCAAAAAAACCTGAAGCAGCCACTCATATGAGTCAGCCGACTCGTCGGATACAAGACCAACCCCAAACACGACTGTGCTGCGGTGATGGTTCAGCCCCACAAATGGAACAAATGGCAACCTATATTTGTTTGACCGGTATGTGCTGTCAAACACCACCACACCACCAAATGCAACATAGTCCAAGCGAGATTGGGCGTCTGCCCAGAATATGTTCTGCAGATGCCCATCACTGTCTGTGGTGTATCTGTAAAAAAAATCTGGGTCTTTCATCTGTTGTGCTGTCATGTAGTTCAGCATAAATTGAGCATCGCTACCTTCTATCTTTTTCTTCTTCTCCAACGCGACATGGTTATACAGATCGCGAGATATAAATCCAACCTTGCCCAAACCACCAGCCTGCTTCTCCATCACATCCATTATCTGATGTGTGCGAAGTCCACCAACCGAGTACTCAATGACATCCGCCTTCTGTGGATCGGTCATGCCACGATGAGACCACAAGAAAGGTGACAACTCAGGATTTATGAATGGATGGCTATGTTGGTCAACAAAATTCTTTACAAACCACAACCCAGTGCTTGCTTGAAGCTCAACCTGCAAAAGAGCAGGACAACCACACCGAGAGAGTGCCCTTGGCGTCCTTTTCTTGTCGGTTTCATCAAAGTGCTTTACGTCACGATATCCTTGTTTGCAACACACAAACGTCCTCCGGTATGCATTTTCTTTGTTTCCCTTATATTTCAGATCACCCTTTCGAACACCAAACCCTTTGTTCTTCGCATACCCTAAGTAGAACTTGTACGCTTCGTTCTCACTTTTAAATGTCTGCCTGACCATCGAGTCGTACTCCATAAATTCATCTATCGAGATGCCTTCGCCAGCCATGCCGATATCCTGCCATAAGAAACAGCAAAACCTGTGACATATTTATATGAAAGAAAATACGCTGCAACTAAAACATATTAATTATATATTGTCAACGATTATCATCTGTAACTGAACCAATAATCTCTGACATCCTTACTAATTTTCTGAGCAGCCAAGAATCCTACTGGCCATAGTAATTTAACCCATCGTTTTCATGTTCTAAGAAATCTGTATTATGTTCTTGTACGATGTAACATGCATCCCACAATATCAAACTCATAATCTGAGAGTTCTCACACACACTACTATTCCTTGCTAGGAAAAAAGAGAATAACTAGGAACCTCACACACACTACTAATCCAGCATCCACACGGACAGAAAACCCAGCAGCCATTTTCGAATTCGTATTGCGTGCACAGCCAGCATCCATGTGCGCCCAGCTATGGTGTTTGGGGAGCATCGGAGGCAACGTACCTATGCGAGGGATCTCAACCACGACGCGCGGAGGAACCGATCTCGGGCGCCGTCCGAAGATCCTTCGATGGAGAGAGAGGGCCGCCGGGCGGCGCGGGCCGGCTGCGCTGTTGAAGATCTTGGGGCCCCGTCCAAGATCTTGCGGCGGCGCCCGCAGGGCGGAAGATGGAGCGGCCGCCCCAGTGCGACTCAGGAAACGGCGACCGATGGGCGGGGAAAGGGGCGACCGATGGGCGGGGGAAGGAGCGACCGCAGGGTGGGAGAAGGAGAGGCGGCCCCTGTGCGACTCAGGCGACGGCTGCCAGGCAGAGAGGCGGCGGCAGGCAGCGGCAGAAAAATGAAGAACGCACGAGAAGTGAAACCTACGAACTAAGATAGGGCAATTCTATTCCAGCTGTGATTACTTATGTTAATAATCACAGCAATTACCCATATTATTAATTAATAACATTATCATTAAGAAAGGACTAATCTACCCTTACAACCAATTACTAAAATGTCCTCAAGAGAAAAAAACAGGGATCAATAATGACCATTGGATCAACTATATACTACCCACTATTTAAGGAGTATGATGCAACGTAAAATATCTCAAAAAATCAGTAATGAAGAACTTAGCACTAGTGTTTTGTGCAATGCAAGCAATTAATGCATTTCCTTTTTAAGATCAAGGACGGTGCTGTTGGAGATATAACTACTAGTATGACCCGCCAAAGGGATCCGGGTTATACTAACAAGTATTCTTGAAGACAGAAGTTCAAGCTTGAAGACGGCGGCTTAGTAAAGGCCCAACGGCCTAGAGATGACCTAAGGCCCGTAGTGTTAAACCGCCTTGATCATGTAACTAGTACTGTAAGGCAAGAAAGATTAAGAGACCGAGCCGGATACAATCTATAAGTCGGCTGGGACTCTGTAGAGCCGCTGGGCGTCAACCTTAGTATATAAAGGGACGACCCGGCGGCGGTTCAGGGTACGAAACAACTTCTCGAGAGCTAGGTCAAGCGATTTTGCTTCCTGGTTATCGAGACATACATAATTCCAATCACAACTAGACGTAGGCTTTTACCTTCATCGTAAGGGGCCGAACTAGTATAAACCTTTCATGTCTCTTGTCCTGATTAAACCCTTCAAGCTTCCTAGTTGCGATGGCTCCACGACTAAGTCCTTTCACTAGGACATCTGACGTGACAATTCCACGACAGTTGGCGCCCACTATGGGGCCAGCGCACGGTGGATTTGAGTTCTTGAAGGGCAGCTTCGAAGGGCTCAAGGGATACGCTGTGGGCCGGATGACCAAGAGTCGTCGCAGCAAGCTCTACATCGACGACGCAGGCTGGGGCCCCGAGGCCGGTTCAATTGAGTACGGGTACCGGGTCCCCTTCGGCGGAATCCACGTCTTCATCGGCAAGATCGGCGAGCCGGGCCCTGAGCCGGACATTTGCACCGACCTCGTCGAGACGGCTCAGCATGCGAGACCCGCCCGGGCTCTTCCGGCTGTAAAGCGTGCCTTCGTGGGATGCATCCATGGCGGGCTCTCTGAAGGATCTGCCTCTGATGGTGAGGCGGCCATCTACTCCGACGGCGAGTCGTCCACAGGTGAGACAGATTCATTGTACCAACTGCAGGATGACGGGCTTGGCGGCTGTTCCGATGGTAGCAGTATTCCGAATTCTCTTGAGCCGCCGAGTAGTCGAGATCTTCATGGCTGGAACCCAACCTGTCCAAGACTCTGCAACTGTAGCAGTGGTAACCTCCGGGTCAGCGGCGGCCAGGGCAGTAGGTCCTGTGCGCTCACCGGCCCAGGTGTTAATAGATCTCACCGACAAATTGACCACCCTATTAACCGCCGTAGTCAGCCCGGCGGATCAAGCCAGTCATGACACTACTAGGAAAATGCTTATAGGTAGATATTTAGCACTAGCGTTGGTTATATACCACTCGCTACTGCTATTTAGCAGTGGCGCCGGCCAGCAACAGCGCTACAAGCACACATTAGCAGTAGCGCTGGATTTCACGGCCAGTGTACTGCTAATGGGCCACGCCCTCGGCCCCCCGTTGCAGCTTTAGCTATAGCGCTGGGCCTCCTCCCCCGCGCTGCAAGCCCACCTCTTCCTCCCGCACCGGCCCGCGCACCACCCCTCTCCCCTCACTCGCACTCACGCGCTCACACCACCAGATCGAATCCCTCAGCCGTCCCCCGATCCGGCCGCCGCCCCCGCGTCCTACTCCGGCCGCCCTCCCCCGCGCCGGCCCTCCTCCCCTGCCGGCCGCCCCCCCGCACCGGCCCTCCTCTCCTGCTGACCGGCCTCCCGCACCGACCCTCCTCCCCTGCCCCCCCTGATGGATTCATGTACCTAGGGTAGGGTCATAGGCCTGACCTGAATGTCCTACCCAGGGACAGCCTTAGAAGAGATCACCTTCCAGTCGACCAACGAGGAACCCACTCGACTGACCAGAAGGACTCGACCATGGAGATTCACTCGACCATGAAGATACACTCGACCACCAGAAGGTCAGAAGGCACTCTGCACTGCAACGGCCTGTAATTGAATAGACTTAATGATAGTTAAGGCATTTTATGTGGGGCATTACCAGTAACGCCCCAGACTTAATATACTTTAAACCCTTCATTACGTGGGCTGGCAGGGGTCCTGGCGTACTCTATATAAGCCACCCCCCCTCCACAGGCAGAAGGGTTCGCACTCTTGTAATACCTATACACATAATCCACTCGACCGCCTCAGGGCTCCGAGACGTAGGGCTTTTACTTCCTCCGAGAAGGGCCTGAACTCGTACATCGCTTGTGTTTACAACTGCTCCATAGCTAGGACCTTGCCTCTCCATACCTACCCCCACTCTACTGTCAGACTTAGAACCACGACAGTTGGCGCCCACCGTGGGGCAGGTGTTTTAGCGATTTTGTGGAGAAGTTGCAGTATTTCCGAATACTTTCATCATGATGACTGCTGGAGTTTTGGTCGAGGGGCGCGAGATCTGTCTTGGCGCTCTCACCTTCGTCGTCGACGACTCCGCGTGGCTCCAGGAGGCTCCACTCGACGTTGATGCGCTCCCCGTCCGCGGTGCGACGCATTTTCGCGCGTGTGTCCGCGGCGTTCTGCTGCGACAACCGTCGGCCCCTTATCGGTCGACTCCTTTATCGGTCGCCCGTCCGGTCTCCCACCAGCGCAAGCGCTCTGGTCGGTCGAGGCTTCAGCGGTGGGCGAAGCACGCGGTGGCTCGCCAGGCGGCCATCGCACAAGTTGCGGCAATCGAGCCCGACGAATCTCTCTACGGCTTGTTCGATCTGTCGACTGGCTCCGTAGAGACTGCATCCGAGTGCGATAGCAGTGATCCAGCGGCGGAAATTCTCATGGTCGACGGGCCCCGCGGTCCTCCCGGCTTCGCCCATGGTGGTGGAGCGGGCGGTGGAGGTGGCCCCGCTCAGGACCACGAAGACTACCAGCCCGAGGCACTCGACTCTCTGCAGAGAGAAGAGCTTCGCCGCAGGAACGTGGATGCCCTGCATACTCCCATTACGGGAGAAACCCCCGAGGCTCGCGCCTTGGAGGAGGCACGTTTGGCCAATGTGGCTGAACGCGCTCGTCTGGAGAACCTTCAGCGAGCACTCGACGAGCGCGCGCGGCAACGAGTCCCCGAAGCCAGTCGACGTCGACTCTTCCCGCCGACTCAGGTATACCGCACGCCGATTCAGAATTTAGCAGCTGCAACCCGTATAGCAGAGTCCATCCAGCCTTCACAGTCGGAAGCTGGGAGAGGCTTGATGCAGATCAGAGATTTGCTCCGAGCAGCTGGGGACCAGAACTCAGCCGTGTCGCAATCGCGCAGCAGAATTCACAGTCGATCCATCGCTGCGAATACGGTTCAGTCGGCTCACAGTCCCAGATCGCCTCCGCAGCGGGAAGGGCGCGACAACCAGCGTGATCAGTATGAAGACCGACTCGACCGAGATGACAGGCGTCGAGTGCCCGTTTCCCCTCCGAGGGAAGGGTCTTACGCTCCTCGGCGATAGGATGACAGGCGTCAGTGCAGTGCCGGGCGAAGAGTTCCAGTCGACCCCAGGGGGCCAGGCTTCGATGTGCGATCCATTATCGTACAAAGCTTGGTCGACCGGAACAGAGCCCATCGAGATGCACCCACGAGCAGTCGAGTGCATGTTTCTGGCCCAGAGTGTTTTAGCAGGGCTATCAGAGCCGCAGTGATTCCCCCCAATTTCAGGTTGGCGACAGGGGTCAGCAAGTTCACTGGGGAGTCCAAGCCTGAAACTTGGCTTGAGGACTACCGAGTGGCTGTTCAGATTGGCGGTGGGAATGACGAGGTGGCCATGAAGCATTTGCCCCTCATGCTGGAAGGTTCAGCTAGAGCGTGGTTGAATCAGTTACCTCCTAGCAGTATTTACACTTGGGAAGATTTGTTCCAAGTGTTCGTCAGAACTTTTGAAGGAACCTGCAAGCGACCAGCTGGTTTGACAGAGCTGCAAGTTTGTGTGCAGAAGCCCAATGAGACTCTCAGAGAGTACATTCAGAGGTGGATCACTCTGCAACATACTGTGGAAAATGTGTCTAATCATCAAGCAGTCTGCGCCTTCAAAGATGGCGTCAAGAACAGAGAATTGAGTCTGAAGTTTGGTCGAACCGGAGACATGACCCTGAGTCGGATGATGGAGATTGCTACCAAGTACGCCAATGGCGAGGAAGAGGACCGACTCCGAAGCGGCAAGTATAAGCCAAGTCAGTCGGAGAAGGGAAATTCCAGTCGGAAACAGAAGCGGAAAGCCGAGCCAGCAGCTCCTGGAGAAGCCCTGGCCGTGACTCAGGGAAAGTTCAAAGGGAAACCAAAAGGATCCTGGAATCCTAAGAAAGTAAAGGATAAAGAAGGAAACGACGTGATGGATATGCCGTGGCACATCCACACGAAGAAAGATGAAGAGGGCAACATTATTTACCCAAAGCACACCACTCGCCAGTGTCGACTCCTGATCCAGCAGTTTCAGGGAAAACAGTCTAAGGACAAGGAGAAAGAGTCAGACAAGGCCGGAGACAAAGAGGACAGTGAGGAAGAATATCCGCATATCAACTCCACTCTGATGATCTTCGCGGATGTGGAAAGCAAGAGTCGACTGAAAGTCGTTAACCGCGAGGTGAATATGGTTGCCCCAGCAAAACCAAGTTATCTAAAATGGTCCCAAACACCCATCACATTCGACCAATCTGATCATCCGACTCATATTGCCACCCCTGGGAGGCAAGCTTTGGTGGTCGATCCAGTTGTCGAAGGCACTCGACTGACGAAAGTGCTGATGGACGGTGGCAGTGGGCTGAACTTGTTGTATGCAGAGACATTGAAGGGAATGGGCATCCCGATGTTCCGACTGAGCACCAGCAACATGAGTTTCCACGGAGTCATACCAGGGAAGAAAGCCAACTCACTCGGCCAAATAGCCCTGGACGTGGTTTTTGGCGACTCAAAACATTTTTGCAAGGAAAAGTTGACCTTTGAGGTTGTGGATTTTTAGAGCGCGTATCACGCCATTTTGGGGAGGCCCGCCTACGCACGGTTCATGGCTCGACCATGTTACGTGTACCTCAAACTGAAAATGCCAGGTCCCAAAGGGGTGATCACTGTCACTGGCGATCGGAAAAAGGCAGAAGAGTGCTTTCAGAAGGGCTCGAAGATTGCCGATTCCCAGGTGACAGCGGTCGAGTTCGAAGAATACAAGCAAAATGCAGATCCGAGTGATTTGTTGCGATCCAAGAAACCAGCCACAGAGTCTGCATTTCAGTCGTCTAGAGAGACAAAGCCTGTTCACATTCACCCGACCGACCCTAATGCAGCCCCGACCCACATCTCCACGACACTCGACCCGAAATAGGAAGAAGCGCTCATCCGGTTCCTCCGTGAGAACTGGGACATTTTTGCATGGAAGCCAGCTGACATGCCAGGTGTTCCCGGGGGACTGGCTGAGCATCGCCTCAGAGTCGACAAATCAGCAAAACCAGTCAAAGAGCATCTTCGGCGGTCCGCCGTCCAGAAGAGAAAAGCTATTGGTGAGGAAGTGGCTCGACTGTTGACGGCAGGATTTATCGGAGAGATATACCACTCCGAGTGGCTTGCTAATGTCGTCATGGTTCCCAAGAAGGACAAATCACTCCGCATGTGCATTGACTTCAAGCACATCAATCGGGCCTGCCCGAAAGATCATTTTCCTCTCCCTCGCATAGATCAAATTGTTGACTCGACCGCGGGATGTGAGAGATTGTCTTTTCTAGACGCATATTCCGGGTATCATCAGATCCGTCTGTATGGACCCGACGAAGTAAAAACAGCTTTCATCCCTCCATTCGGGTGCTTCTGCTATATCACCATGCCATTCGGTCTCAAGAATGCCGGAGCCACATTTATGCGTATGATTCAGAAGTGTCTTCTCACTCAAATCAGTCGGAATGTGGAAGCGTATATGGATGATATCGTCGTTAAGTCGCGAAAAGGTTCCGACCTGCTTGCTGACCTCGCCGAAACATTTGCCAACCTTAGAAGGTACGATATCAAGCTCAATCCATCGAAGTGCACATTCGGAGTTCCTGGTGGAAAGTTACTCGGTTTTCTCGTTTCCGAGCGAGGGATCGACGCAAATCCAGAGAAGATCGGCACTATTCTCCGAATGAAACGCCCTGTGCGAGTGCACGATGTCCAGAAGCTTACTGGATGCTTGGCCGCATTAAGTCGATTCATCTCACGACTCGGTGAAAAGGCATTGCCTTTTTACCGACTGATGAAGAAGGCAGACAAGTTCGAGTGGACTCCAGAAGCTGATGCAGCATTTGCCGAGCTAAAAGCTCTGCTCTCCACCCAGCCGGTGCTTACTGCTCCAATCAGCAAAGAGCCTTTGTTGCTTTATATTGCAGCCACAGGACAAGTTGTCAGTACAGTACTTACGGTCGAGCGGGGAGAAGAAGGAAAAGCCTTCAAAGTTCAGCGCCCGGTGTATTATTTGTCGGAAGTCTTGACTCCATCCAAGCAGAGATATCCTCATTATCAGAAGCTTGTGTATGGAATATACATGACCACGAAGAAGGTTGCTCATTATTTCTCTGATCATTCTATCACAGTCGTCAGCGACGCTCCACTGTCAGAGATTCTGCACAACAGAGATGCAACTGGTCGAGTGGCGAAATGGGCGATTGAACTTCTTCCCCTTGATATCAAGTTCGAGGCAAAGAAAGCCATTAAGTCCCAGGCAATAGCAGATTTCCTCGCCGAGTGGATTGAACAACAACAGCCGACTGAAGTTCACTCGGAGCATTGGACCATGTTCTTCGATGGCTCTAAGATGCTGAATGGTTCTGGTGCTGGGGTTGTTATGGTTTCCCCCAGAGGAGATAAGCTTAGATATGTGCTCCAGATTCACTTTGATTCCTCCAACAATGAGGCAGAGTATGAGGCCCTTTTATATGGATTGCGCATGGCCATCTCACTCGGCGTCCGTCGCCTGATGGTTTATGGCGATTCAGATTTAGTGGTCAACCAGGTGATGAAGGAGTGGGACGTGAGAAGCCCAGCCATGACTGGATACTGCAATGCAGTGAGGAAGCTGGAAAAGAAGTTCGAGGGGTTGGAACTCCATCACATCCCCCGACTGAAAAATCAAGCAGCTGATGATCTGGCAAAGATAGGTTCCAAAAGAGAAGCCATTCCGAGTGGTGTGTTTTTGGAGCATGTACACACACCGTCAGTTAAAGAAGATCCCTTCACAGAGGAAGCTCCACAGCCCAAGAGTGCCACAGATCCGACTGAGGTTGAGGTCCCAGCAGTGGTCGACTTGGTCATGGAGGTTTTAGTAGTCACTCCCGACTGGACAATTCCCTATATCGCATATATCCTGAGAAGAGAGCTCCCAGAGGATGAGGAAGAGGCTCGGCAGATCGTCCGTCGATCCAAAGCCTTTACCGTTATCAAAGGACAGCTATATAGAGAAAGCCCGACTGGAGTTGGTAAAAAATGCATAACGCCAGAAGAAGGTCGAATCATTCTCAATGATATCCACTCGGGGACCTGTGGTCACCATGCGTCCTCTCGGACCATTGTAGCCAAAGCATACCGAGCCGGATTTTACTGGCCAAGGGCGAATGAGATGGCAAAAGAAATAGTGGACAAGTGTGAAGGATGTCAGTTCTACTCCAACATGTCACACAAGCCTGCGTCAGCTCTGAAGACCATTCCACTCGTTTGGCCGTTCGCAGTATGGGGGTTGGACATGGTCGGTCCCTTAAGAACAGGTCGAAGTGGTTTCACGCACGTACTGGTCGCGGTCGACAAATTCACAAAGTGGATCGAGGCTAAACCAATCAAGAATCTTGATGCCGGTACTGCTGTTACCTTCGTCAGGGAGCTGACGTTCAGATATGGAGTCCCGCACAGCATCGTTACGGATAATGGGTCGAATTTTGACTCGGAAGAATTAAAGAATTTCTGCAGCGCTCAAGGCACACGAGTCGACTACGCTTCAGTCGCTCACCCCCAGTCGAATGGACAAGCGGAACGAGCCAATGGCTTAATCCTCAAGGGTTTAAAACCCCGACTGATGCGTGATCTCAAGCACGCGGCTGGAGCATGGGTCGATGAACTTCCCTCGGTGCTTTGGGGTTTGCAAACCACACCCAATCGGTCGACTGGAAGAACTCCATTCTTTTTGGTCTATGGAGCTGAAGCAGTCTTGCCGAGTGATCTTCTTCACAATGCTCCTCGAGTTGAACTTTACAACGAAGCAGAAGCTGAGCAAGCGCGTCAGGACGCAGTCGACCTTCTAGAGGAAGAAAGGGAGATGGCTCTGATCCGATCGACCATCTATCAACAAGACTTGCGTCGCTTTCACGCCAGGAATGTGAGGGGTCGAGCCTTCCAAGAAGGAGATCTAGTTCTCCGAGTGGATCAGCAGAAACAGCATAAGCTCGCTCCTTCTTGGGAAGGACCCTTCATCGTCACTAAAGTTCTCCACAACGGGGCATACCGTCTCTACAACGTCGAACACAACATAATTCTGCTCGGAATGGGAAGAGCCCCGAGCTTGGAATGCGGATCTGCTCCGCCCGTTTTACACTTAAAAGTTTTCCACTCGGATGAGTTGTAATAAAATACTTCTGTAGTTCATGGATCTCGAAATAATAGTGCCATAATTCCTTCATAATTTTTGTCACTTTTTCCCCCAGTGGGTGGCTTAGCCGCGAATCCGTTTCGCCTAAGTTTGTAAAAATCCTACCAAGTGGTAAGCCAGACTTCCACTCGAGGGCTTAGCCGCGAATCCGTTTCGCCTAAGTTATAAAAATCCTACCGAGTGGTAAGCCAGACTTCCACTCGGGGGCTTAGCCGCGAATCCGTTTCGCCTAAGTTATAAAAATCCTACCGAGTGAAGAGCGAACCTCTGACTCGGGGGCTTAGCTGCAGCCCAACGCTCGCCTAAGTTGTATAAAATCCTACCGAGTGAAGAGCAAACCTCTCACTCGGGGGCTTAGCTGCAGCCCAGTGCTCGCCTAAGTTATAAAATCCTACCGAGTGAAGAGCAAACCTCTCACTCGGGGGCTTAGCTGCAGCCCAGTGCTCGCCTAAGTTACAAAAATCCTACCGAGTGAAGAGCAAACCTCTCACTCGGGGGCTTAGCTGCAGCCCAATGCTCGCCTAAGGTATAAAAATCCTACCGAGTGATGAACAAACCTCTCACTCGGGGGCTTAGCTGCAGCCCAGCGCTCGCCTAAGTTATAAAAAATCCTATCAAGTGAAGAGCAAACCTCTCACTCGGAGGCTTAGCTGCAGCCCAGCGCTCGCCTAAGTTATAAAAAATCCTACCGAGTGAAGAGCAAACCTCTCCCTCGGGGGCTTAGCTGCAGCCCAGTGCTCGCCTAAGTTATAAAATCCTACCGAGTGAAGAGCAAACCTCTCACTCGGGGGCTTAGCTGCAGCCCAGTGCTCGCCTAAGTTATAAAATCCTACCGAGTGAAGAGCAAACCTCTCACTCGGGGGCTTAGCTGCAGCACAATGCTCGCCTAAGTTATAAAAATCCTACCGAGTGAAGAGCAAACCTCTCACTCGGGGGCTTAGCTGCAGCTCAATGCTCGCCTAAGGTATAAAAATCCTACCGAGTGAAGAGCAAACCTCTCACTCGGGGGCTTAGCTGCAGCCCAGCGCTCGCCTAAGTTATAAAAAATCCTATCGAGTGAAGAGCAAACCTCTCACTCGGAGGCTTAGCTGCAGCCCAGCGCTCGCCTAAGTTATAAAAAATCCTACCGAGTGAAGAGCAAACCTCTCACTCGGGGGCTTAGCTGCAGCTCAATGCTCGCCTAAGGTATAAAAACCCTACCGAGTGAAGAGCAAACCTCTCACTCGGGGCTTAGCTGCAGCCCAGCGCTCGCCTAAGTTATAAAAAATCCTACCGAGTGAAGAGCAAACCTCTCACTCGGAGGCTTAGCTGCAGCCCAGCGCTCGCGTAAGTTATAAAAAATCCTACCGAGTGAAGAGCAAACCTCTCACTCGGAGGCTTAGCTGCAGCCCAGCGCTCGCCTAAGGAATATAAATCCTACCGAGTGAAGAGCGAACCTCTCACTCGGAGGCCTAGCTGCAGCCCAGTGCTCGCCTAAGGAATAAGTCGACTGCAGTGGACATCCTGCTGTGAACCTGCAAAGGACAATTCGAACCAGGAGCGATCATATCCAAACATCAAATCCAAGTTTAGGTCGATACCTAAAGGAACCGAGAGTGCTCAGGCACTAAGCCTGTTAAGGTTTATCGGTTACAATTCCACTCGGCATACCGAGGCAAATTTAAAGTGTCGGGCTTAAAGAAAGTTTTTTACCCCTCCTGTGGAGGGCTGGAAGGAGCAACAAACTCGTCGAGGTCGATCCCGTCCGCGATCCGGGTAGCAGCAGCGATGAAAGTTTCCATGAAGGACCTGAAGTCGTGTTTCTTGGTGTTGGCCACTCGGAGAGCCGCCAACTTCTCTTCTCGCGCGTCCTTGCAGTGGACTCGGGCCAGGCACAGGGCAACATCTGCGCCGCACCGAGCCGAGGACTTCTTCCACTCTTGCACTCGGTCGGGGACTGCGTTTAGTCGAGCCATCAATGACTCGAGGTCATTCTGAAGTGTCGCCCCGGGCCAAAGCGTCGAGTCGATGCGAGAAGTGGCGGCCTTCAGCCTTGCAAGATAGTCCACGACAGCTGCAACGTGAGACTCCAGTCGGAAGACATTCATGGCAACTTCATCATTCACCGGAGAATTGACAGGATCAAGGTTCGGCTCCAACTTGCTAGTCTCTTCTTCAAAGTTCCGACAGAATTCTGCAAGGACAAAACGCCGAATCAAGACAATGGTCGAATGGAAGCGTCACAATTGAAAATGTTGGTCGAGTGAAAAAGATTACCTTCGAGCATAAGAAACAATTTCTTGGCAAGACCACCCAGGAAGCCTTCCAGGTCATTCTTCTTCCCGGTCAATTGGTTGATCTTCTCGGTCAAGGTAGTCTTGTCAGCTTTCAGTCGGTCAACTTCCTTGGAGGCAATCGCCAGAGCAGTTTTCAGATTGTGATTTTCCTGTTCAAGCTTGGTGACTGAAGCTAACTTCTCGTCAGCAAGCTTGGTCTTCTCAGCTAGCTCAAGGTCTTTCTTCTTCTGGGCCTCCCGCACCTTGTCTGCAAGTTATAGCAAAGTCAGATTTTGAAACAAATGGAAGGAAAAAGGAGTCGTCGAGGTCTCACCGAACATACCTTTGGTCTCCTCCTTCGCCTTCGTCAGATTCTCCTACACCAGCTTCAGATCCAACTCGAGCTGAATATGCTTCCGCTCTAGTTCTGTATAGCGAGCCGCAAGGTCACAGGATTTCTACGAAGAACCAATCGACAAAATATCAAAGATGGTTCACTTCCGAGTGGATAGAGAAAAATCATACGTTTCTAAGACTACAGTCGAATGCAAGCATTCAACCGTAGTCTCGGGGACTACACCCAGTGGGTGCACTCAGCGTGCCCCCACTAGTTCTGTTTAAGACAGAGTCGACCAGTCGACCCAAAAAAAAAGAGAGAGATGTGGTCTTCAGACTGTAGTCGACTGCAAGCAGTCGACCACAGTCTCGGGGACTACACCTAGTGGGTGCACTCAGCGTGCCCCCACTAGTTCTGTCAAGACAGAGTCGATCAGTCGACCAAATCGAATGGTGAACAACCTTTACTTCTAAAGCCTAAGGCCGACTGCCAGCAGTCGACCTTAGCCTTGGAGACTACACCCAGCGGGTGCACTCAGCATGCCCCCGCTAACACGGAATTTTCTATCGACACACCCAGTGGGTGATTGCTATGGATTTCAGAAATCAGAAAGAAAAAGTTTTGATAGCATATCCTAACAGAACAGGCGGTGGTCGACTGACCTGAACATTGCTTTGAAGGGCGGAGCTAGCGTCATAAGCTGCTTGGCTTGCATCCCGGACGATCTTCACCTGCTCCATCATGATCCCCGCTTGACGTATCGCCTCCTTAGCAGCACTGGCTTGGTCCTCTGGGACATGATGTGTTGCGAAGAGCGAAGGTTGTGCAGCACTCGACGAAGTAGGATGAGCACTCGTCAACGGCACCGCGAAAGACACGGTGTGTCGAGTGAGGTTCTCCCCTTCCGAGACCACGGTCTCGGGCGCCGTCGCGCTCTGGGTTGCCTTACCAGTAGACGTCTTGCTGCTCATCCTGTGCCTCAGCGGTTCTTCATGTTGGAAATATGCCCTAGAGGCAATAATAAAAGTATTATTATATTTCCTTGTTCATGATAATTGTCTTTTATTCATGCTATAACTGTATTATCCAGAAATCGTAATACACGTGTGAATACATAGACCACAATATGTCCCTAGTGAGCCTCTAGTTGACTAGCTCGTTGTGATCAACAGATAGTCATGGTTTCCTGGCTATGGACATTGGATGTCGTTGATAACGGGATCACATCATTAGGAGAATGATGTGATGGACAAGACCCAATCCTAAGCCTAGCACTAAGATCGTGTAGTTCGTTTGCTAGAGCTTTTATAATGTCAAGTATCTTTTCCTTAGACCATGAGATTGTGCAACTCCCGGATACCGTAGGAGTGCTTTGGGTGTACCAAACGTCACAATGTAACTGGGTGGCTATAAAGGTGCATTACAGGTATCTCCGAAAGTGTCTGTTGGGTTGGCACGAATCGAGACTGGGATTTGTCACTCCGTGTAAGCGGAGAGGTATCTCTGGGCCCACTCGGTAGGACATCATCATATGCGCAATGTGACCAAGGAGTTGATCACGGGATGATGTGTTACGGAACGAGTAAAGAGACTTGCCGGTAACGAGATTGAACAAGGTATAAGGATACCGACGATCGAATCTCGGGCAAGTACAATACCGCTAGACAAAGGGAATTGTATACGGGATTGATTAAGTCCTTGACATCGTGGTTCATCCGATGAGATCATCGTGGAACATGTGGGAGCCATCATGGGTATCCAGATCCCGCTGTTGGTTATTGACCGGAGAACATCTCGGTCATGTCTGCATGATTCCCGAACCCGTAGGGTCTACACACTTAAGGTTCGATGACGCTAGGGTTATAAAGGAAGTTTGCATGTGGTTACCAAATGTTGTTCGGAGTCCCGGATGAGATCCCGGACGTCACGAGGAGTTCCGGAATGGTCCGGAGGTAAAGATTTATATATGGGAAGTCCTATTTTGGCCACCGGAAAATGTTCGGGATTTTTCGGTATTGTACCGGGAAGGTTCTAGAAGGTTCCGGAGTGGGGCCCACCTGCATGGGGGGGGCCACATGAACGTTGGTAGTGGGGGCAAGGCCCCACACCCCTGGTCAAGGCGCACCAAGATCCCCCCTTAGAAGGAATAAGATCATATCCCAAAGGGATAAGATCAAGATCCCTAAAAAGGGGGGATAGCAATCGGTGGGGAAGGAAATGATGGGATTTCTTTCCTCCCACCTTTGCCAACGCCCCAATGGACTTGGAGGGCAAGAAACCAGCCCCTCCACCCCTATATATAGTGGGGAGGCGCATGGGAGCTTCACCCTTGCCCCTGGCGCAGCCCTCCCTCTCCCAAGTGCTCCTCCTCTCTCGCGGTGCTTGGCGAAGCCCTGCAGGATTGCCACGCTCCTCCACCACCACCACGCCGTTGTGCTGCTGCTGGATGGAGTCTTCCTCAACCTCTCCCTCTCTCCTTGCTGGATCAAGGCTTGGGAGACGTCACCGGGCTGTACGTGTGTTGAACGCGGAGGTGCCGTGCGTTCGGCACTTGATCATCGGTGATTTGAATCACGACGAGTACGACTCCATCAACCCCGTTCACTTGAACGCTTCCGCTTAGCGATCTACACGGGTATGTAGATGCACTCTCCTTTCTACTCGTTGCTGGTCTCTCCATAGATAGATCTTGGTGATACGTAGGAAATTTTTTGAATTTCTGCTACGTTCCCCAACAGTGGCATCATGAGCTAGGTCTATTGCGTAGATTCTTTGCATGAGTAGAACACAAAGTAGTTGTGGGCGTTGATGTTGTTCAATATGCTTACTGTTACTAGTACAATCTTGTTTCGACGGTATTGTGGGATGAAGCGGCCCGGACCGACCTTACACGTACTCTTACGTGAGACAGGTTCCACCGATTGACATGCACTTGGTGCATAAGGTGGCTAGCGGGTGCCAGTCTCTCCCACTTTAGTCGGAACGGATTCGATGAAAAGGGTCCTTATGAAGGGTAAATAGCAATTGACATATCACGTTGTGGTGTTGCGTAGGTAAGAAACGTTCTTGCTAGAAACCCATAGCAGCCACGTAAAACATGCAAACAACAATTAGAGGACGTCTAACTTGTTTTTGCAGGGTATGCTATGTGATGTGATATGGCCAAGAAGAATGTGATGAATGATATGTGATGTATGAGATTGATCATGTTCTTGTAATAGGATTCACGACTTGCATGTTGATGAGTATGACAACCTGCAGGAGCCATAGGAGTTGTCTTAATTTATTGTATGACCTGCGTGTCATTGAACAACGCCATGTAATTACTTTACTTTATTGCTAACCGGTAGCCATAGTAGTAGAAGTAATAAGTTGGCGAGACGACTTCATGGAGACACGATGATGGAGATCATGATGATGGAGATCATGGTGTCATGCCGGTGACGATGATGATCATGGAGCCCCGAAGATGAAGATCAAAAGGAGCAAAATGATATTGGCCATATCATGTCACTATTTGATTGCATGTGATGTTTATCATGTTTATGCATCTTGTTTACTTAGGACGACGGTAGTAAATAAGATGATCCCTTACACAATTTTAAGAAGTGTTCTCCCCTAACTGTGCACCGTTGCTACAGTTCGTCGCTTCTAAGCACCACGTGATGATCGGGTGTGATGGATTCTTACGTTCACATACAACGGGTGTAAGACAGATTTACACAGCAAAACACTTAGGGTTAACTTGACGAGCCTAGCATGTGCAGACATGGCCTCGGAACACAGAGACCGAAAGGTCGAGCATGAGTCGTATAGTAGATACGATCAACATGAAGATGTTCACCGACGTTGGCTAGTCCGTCTCACGTGATGATCGGACACGGCCTAGTTGACTCGGATCATGTAATCACTTAGATGACCACAGGGATGTCTATCTGAGTGGGAGTTCATAAGATGAACTTAATTATCCTGAACATAGTCAAAAGACCTTTTGCAAATTATGTCGTAAGCTCGCGCTTTAGTTCTACTGCTTAGTTATGTTCCTAGAGAAAATATAGTTGAAAGTTGACAGTAGCGATTATGCGGACAGTAGATAGCTTATGTCCTTAATGCACCGCTCAGTGTGCTGGACCCCAAACGTCGTTTGTGGATGTTGCGAACATCAGACATACATGTTTTGATAACTACGTGATAGTTCAGATAAACGGTTTAGAGTTAAGGCACCAAAGATGTTTTCAAAACGTCGCGGAACATATGAGATGTTTCGAGGGCTGAAATTGAGATTTCAGGCTCGTGCCCACGTCAAGAGGTATAAGACCTCCGACGATTTTCTTAACCTGCAAACTGACGGAGAAAAGCTCAATCGTTGAGCTTGTGCTCAGATTGTCTGAGTACAACAATCACTTGAATCAAGTGGGAGTTGATCTTCCATATGAGATAGTGATGTTTCTCCAAAGTCATTGCCACCAAGCTGCTGAAGCTTTGTGATGAACTATAACATATCAGGGATAGATATGATGATCCTTGAGGTATTCACGATGTTTGACACCGCGAAAGTAGAAATCAAGAAGGAGCATCAATTGTTGATGAAACCACTAGTTTCAAGAAGGTCAAGGGCAAGAAAGGATACTTCATGAAACGGCAAATCAGTTGCTGCTCTAGTGAAGAAACCCAAGGTTGAACCCAAACCCGAGACTAAGTGCTTTTGTTATAAGGGGAACAACCACTGGAGAAGAATTACCCTAGATACTTGGTAGATGAGAAGGCTGGCAAAGTCGATAGAAGTATATTGGATATACATTATGTTAATGTGTACTTTACTAGTACTCCTAGTAGCACCAGGGTATTAAGGTACCGGTTCGGTTGCTAAGTGTTAGTAACTCGAAATAAAAGGCTACGGAATAAACGGAGACTAGCTAAAGGTGAGCTGACGATATATGTTGGAATTGTTTCCAAGTTTGATGTGATCAAACATCGCACGCTCCCTCTACCATCAAGATTAGTATTAAACCTGAATGGTTTATTGAATCTCGATCGTAGTGATACACATTTTCATGCCAAAAGATATAAGATAGTAATGATAGTACCACTTACTTGTGGCACTGCCATGTAAGTCATATTGGTGTAAAACGCATGAAGAAGCTCCATGTTGATGGATCTTTGGGCTCACTCATTTTTGAAAAGTTTGAGACATGCGAACCATGTCCATTGGTGTATATGCATGAAGAAACTCCATGCAAATGGACCGTTGGAACTCACTTGATTTTGAATCACTTGAGACATGCAAATCATACCACATGGGCAAGATGACTGAAAAACCTCGGTTTCAGTAAGATGGAACAAGATAGCAACTTGTTGGAAGTAACTCATTTTGATATGTGCAGTCCAATGAGTGCTGAGGCATGCAGTGAATATCGTTATGTTCTTACTTCACAGATGATTCGAGTAGATGTTGAGAATATTTACTTGATGAAACACAAGTCTGAATTATTGAATGGTTCAAGTAATTTCAGAGTGAAGTAGAAGATCATCGTGACAAGAGGATGAAATGTCTATGATATGATCATAGAGATGAGTATCTGAGTTACAAGCTTTGGCACACAATTATGACATTGTGGAAATTGTTTCACAACTAATACCGCCTGGAACACCATAGTGTGATGGTATGTCCGAACATCATAGTTGCACCCTATTGGATATGGAGCGTACCACGATGTCTCTTATCGAATTACCACTATCGTTCATGGGTTAGGCATTAGAGACAACCACATTCACTTTAAATAGGGCACCACGTAATTCCGATGAGATGACACTGTATGAACTATGGTTTAGAGAAACCTAAGCTGTCATTTCTTAAAGGTTTGAGGTTGCGACGCTTATGTGAAAAAGTTTCAGGCTGATAAGCTCGAACCCAAAGCGGATAAATGCATCTTCATAGGACACCCAAAACAGTTGGGTATACCTCCTAATTCAGATCCAAAAGCAATATGGATTGTTTCTTGAATCGGGTCCTTTCTCGAGGAAAGGTTTCTCTCGAAAAGTTGAGTGGGAGGATGGTGGAGACTTGATATGGTTATTGAACCGTCACTTCAACAAGTGTGTAGCAGGGCACAGGAAGTTGTTCCTGTGGCACCTATACCAATTGAAGTGGAAGCTTCTGATAGTGATCATGAAGCTTTGGATCAAGTCACTACCGAACCTCGTAGGACGACAAGGATGCGTACTACTTCAGAGTGGTACGGTGATCTTGTCTTGAAGGTCATGCTGCTAGACAACAATGAACCTACGAGCTATGGAGAAGCGATGGTGGGCCCAAATTCCGACAAATGGTTAGAAGCCATGAAATCCGAGATAGGATCCATGTATCAGAACAAAGCATGGACTTTGGTGGACTTGCCCAATGACCGGAAAGCCATTGAGATAAATGGATCTTTAAGAAGAAGACGGACGTGGATGGTAATGTCACCATCTATGAAGCTCGACTTGTGGCGAAGAGTTTTTCACAAGTTCAAGGAGTTGACTGCGATGAGATTTTCTCATCCGTAGCGATGCTTAAGTCCGTCGGATTCATGTTAGCATAAGCTGCATTTATGAAATCTGGCAGATGGATGACAAAACGAGTTTCCTTACCAGTCTTCGTATGGAAAGGTTGTATGTGATACAAATCAGAAAGTTTTGTCGATCCTAAGGATGCTAAAAGGTATGCTAGCTCCAGCGATCCTTCCATGGACTGGAGTAAGCATCTCGGAGTTGGAATGTGCGCTTTGATAAGATGATCAAAGATTTTGGGTTTATACAAAGTTTATGAGAAACTTGTATTTCCAAAGAAGTGAGTGGGAGCACTATAGAATTTCTGATGAGTATATGTTGTTGACATATTGATGATCAGAAATGATGTAGAATTTCTAGAAAGCATATAGGGTTATTTGAAAACTGTTTTTCAATGGAAAACCTGGATTAGGCTACTTGAACAATAAGCATCAAGATCTATAAGATAGATCAAAATGCTTAATAGTACTTTCAAATGAGCACATACCTTGACATGATCTTGAAGGTGTTCAAGATGGATCAGTCAAAGAAGGAATTCTTGCCTGAGATGTAAGGTATGAAGTTAAGACTTAAAATCTCGACCACGGCAGAATAGAGAGAAAGGACGAAGGTCGTCCCCTATGCTTTTATCATAGGCTCTCTACAGTATGCTATGCTGTGTACCGCACCTGTAGTGTGCCTTGCCATGAGTCAGTCAAGGGGTACAAGAGTGATCCAAGAATGGATCACAGGACAGCGGTCAAAGTTATCCTTAGTAACTAGTGGACTAAGGAATTTTCTCGATTATGGAGGTGATAAAGAGTTCGACGTAAAGAGTTATGTCGATGCAAGCTTAACACCTATCCGGATAGCTCTGAGTAGAAATACCGGATACCTATAATGGAGCAACTTTTAGTATAGCTCCAAGTAGAACAGTTATTTGGAATAGCTCCAAATAGAGCGTGGTAGCTACATCTAGGAGATGACATAGAGATTTGTAAAGCACACACGGATCTAAAAGGTTCAGACCCGTTGACTATAACCTCTCTCACAAGCATAACATGATCAAACCCAGAACTCATCGAGTGTTAATCACATGGTAAATGTGAACTAGATTATTGACTCTAGTAAACTCTTTGGGTGTAAGTCACATGGGGATGTGACCTTGAGTGTTAATCACATATCGATGTGAACTAGATTATTGACTCTAGTGCAGGTGGGAGACTGTTGGAAATATGCCCTAGAGGCAATAATAAAAGTATTATTATATTTCCTTGTTCATGATAATTGTCTTTTATTCATGCTATAACTGTATTATCCAGAAATCGTAATACACGTGTGAATACATAGACCACAATATGTCCCTAGTGAGCCTCTAGTTGACTAGCTCGTTGTGATCAACAGATAGTCATGGTTTCCTGGCTATGGACATTGGATGTCGTTGATAATGGGATCACATCATTAGGAGAATGATGTGATGGACAAGACCCAATCCTAAGCCTAGCACTAAGATCGTGTAGTTCGTTTGCTAGAGCTTTTATAATGTCAAGTATCTTTTCCTTAGACCATGAGATTGTGCAACTCCCGAATACCGTAGGAGTGCTTTGGGTGTACCAAACGTCACAACGTAACTGGGTGGCTATAAAGGTGCATTACAGGTATCTCCGAAAGTGTCTGTTGGGTTGGCACGAATCGAGACTGGGATTTGTCACTCCGTGTAAGCGGAGAGGTATCTCTGGGCCCACTCGGTAGGACATCATCATATGCGCAATGTGACCAAGGAGTTGATCACGGGATGATGTGTTACGGAATGAGTAAAGAGACTTGCCGGTAACGAGATTGAACAAGGTATAAGGATACCGACGATCGAATCTCGGGCAAGTACAATACCGCTAGACAAAGGGAATTGTATACGGGATTGATTAAGTCCTTGACATCGTGGTTCATCCGATGAGATCATCGTGGAACATGTGGGAGCCATCATGGGTATCCAGATCCCGCTGTTGGTTATTGACCGGAGAACATCTCGGTCATGTCTGCATGATTCCCGAACCCGTAGGGTCTACACACTTAAGGTTCGATGACGCTAGGGTTATAAAGGAAGTTTGCATGTGGTTACCGAATGTTGTTCGGAGTCCCGGATGAGATCCCGAACGTCACGAGGAGTTCCGGAATGGTCCGGAGGTAAAGATTTATATATGGGAAGTCCTATTTTGGCCACCGGAAAATGTTCGGGATTTTTCGGTATTGTACCGGGAAGGTTCTAGAAGGTTCCGGAGTGGGGCCCACCTGCATGGGGGGCCCACATGAACGTTGGTAGTGGGGGCAAGGCCCCACACCCCTGGTCAAGGCGCACCAAGATCCCCCCTTAGAAGGAATAAGATCATATCCCAAAAGGATAAGATCAAGATCCCTAAAAAGGGGGGATAGCAATTGGTGGGGAAGGAAATGATGGGATTTCTTTCCTCCCACCTTTGCCAACGCCCCAATGGACTTGGAGGGCAAGAAACCAGCCCCTCCACCCCTATATATAGTGGGGAGGCGCATGGGAGCTTCACCCTTGCCCCTGGCGCAGCCCTCCCTCTCCCAAGTGCTCCTCCTCTCTCGCGGTGCTTGGCGAAGCCCTGCAGGATTGCCACGCTCCTCCACCACCACCACGCCGTTGTGCTGCTGCTGGATGGAGTCTTCCTCAACCTCTCCCTCTCTCCTTGCTGGATCAAGGCTTGGGAGACGTCACCGGGCTGTACGTGTGTTGAACGCGGAGGTGCCGTGCGTTCGGCACTTGATCATCGGTGATTTGAATCACGACGAGTACGACTCCATCAACCCCGTTCACTTGAACGCTTCCGCTTAGCGATCTACAAGGGTATGTAGATGCACTCTCCTTTCTACTCGTTGCTGGTCTCTCCATAGATAGATCTTGGTGATACGTAGGAAATTTTTTGAACTTCTGCTACGTTCCCCAACACTTCATCCTCATCGTCATCTTCAGGAAGGGTGATAATATCATAGGGTGGAGCTTCAGAAAAAGAGTCAAAGTCAGAAATCTTGAGTCAGTCGACTAAGGACAGAATTGAGAGTATAGTACCAGGATTTGAGGTTGCTGCGTCCTCCATCTCATGGTCGTCAGCCTTGCCTGAGGTCTCAGAAGTTGCAGCACTGAAGTCCCAAAGAATCAGTCGACCAACTCAAGTATCAACCAGAGATAAAGCTTATACAAAACAAGAGAATTCAAGTAGCGTGTTTACCCGGATATGGTGGGGATGGACACTTTCATCTTCGGCAGGAGCTTGGCGGGTTTCGGCGGAGCCACCTTCGACTGCTTCGGAGCCCTTTCACTCGGCACCGGAGAAGCGGTCCGAGGGCGTTTGGTCGACTGCGAGGCAGCCGCCACCCCCTTACCGCGTTCAGTCGCGGGGTCATGGACAAGCTTCGACCGCCTTTCCCAGCGCGGCGGTGCAACCTCCTCCTCCTCCTCCTCCTCTTCGTCCTCGTCATCGTCGTCATCATCGTCATCTTCGGCAGCGTCTGAATCCCACTCTTCCTGGCTCTTGCCCCCGCTGGCTTCTTCCTCCTCAGTCGGAGCCTGAGCTCCATTGGGCATCGAATACAGGTCGGTGAGAGCCTAGAAGACGTCAAGACAAAGCTCAGTCGACCAAGTCGTAGAATATACAGAAACCCATTCGACGAATATACAATGGAAGGCAGAGCAAATATACCTTGTCTGGAACGGTGTGATGGTCGAGTGGAGGAACCCTCCTGGATCCACGGGGATTATCCTTATTCCTAGTGACCGCGGCCATCCATCTTTCCACCGTGGCGTCGTCGACTGCTTCTGGGTGGACTCGGGTATCGTCTTCAGTCCCGCAGTACAACCACATGCCATGACTCCGGAACTGAAGAGGCTGGATCCGCCGCCGAAGGAAAACCTCCAGAAGATCCATGCCAGTCACACCGTCCCGGACCAACTGCACCACTCGGTCCATCAACATCTTCACGTCAGCCCTCTCCTCCGGAACCACCTTCAGAGAGGAAGGCTTGTTCACTCGACTCATGGTGAATGGGGGAAGTCCACTCGACTGTCCCGGCGTCAGCTCGTCCCAACAGTAGAACCAAGTCGACTGCCAGCCTCTGACCGACTCGGGAAACGTCATAGCGGGGAAGGTGCTCTTGTTCCTCACTTGAATCCCCAAACCCCCGCACATTTGGACAACCTGGGTCTTCTCGTCGCCTGGACTCGCCTTCTTCACGGTCTGAGAACGACACGTGAAGATGTGCTTGAACAAGCCCCAGTGCGGTCGACAGCCCAGGAAACTCTCGCACATGGATACGAATGCAGCAAGGTACGCAGTGGAGTTCGGAGTAAAGTGGTGGAGTTGGGCTCCAAAGAAGTTCAAAAAACCACGAAAGAAGATGCTCGGTGGCAAAGAAAACCCTCGATCAATATGATTCGCCAGGAGCACGCACTCACCCTCTTCCGGCTGAGGTTGCCACTCTTTCCCTGGGAGTCTTGTTGCGCCATGGGGGATCAGCCCGTCGTCGGCCATGTTGAGGAGATCCTTCTCCCTGATGGTCGACTGGATCCAATCTCCCTGGACCCAGCCCTTCGGCAAGCGGGATCTCGACGAAGACCCACTGCGGCTGGTGGATCTCCCCTTCGCCTTCTCCGCCGCCGATGCCTTCTCCGTCGCCGACGCCTTCTTTGCGCGCTCCAACGCCGCCGTCTTCTCCTTGACCATGGCTGCCGGTGAGGTGCGCGAGGGAGAGCTTTGCGGGGGCGAGAGCAAGCGCGTTGGGCGGGGACGAGGAAAACAGAGGAGAAAGAATGGAGCACTGTTCAGAAAACCCTCGCCGGTTGCATTTATATATCATCCCTTCCGAGTGGATGACATGTGGACCCAGGCAACCTAATCATATCCCGAAAACAGTTGCACTAACACGATACGTGGAGGAAAAAGCGGCGTGGAGATCGATGCGTTTATGTCCCGTCCCGTCCGAGCGCCACGGTCCATTCCGCTTCGCGCGCTCCCCCAAATTCCGTATCCCGTGGAATCCGCGAACGGCAGATCGGTCTGTCAGACGCGAGATTTCCTATGATCCGTCGCTCGGGAACCAACAAAGTCTAAAAGATCACTCGACGAAAGACAAGAATGGATCGAGTCGACTGAAGAAAAGTTGTCCGTTATCAACAAAGAAGATCTTAATCCAGAACGACGCATAGCCGGTATGCAAAAATCAATCGGAAACAGCATCAACTCCTTCCTCATTCAAGCCTCAATCCATTCGGGGGCTAATGATGGATTCATGTACCTAGGGTAGGGTCATAGGCCTGACCTGAATGTCCTATCCAGGGACAGCCTTAGAAGAGATCACCTTCCAGTCGACCAACGAGGAACCCACTCGACTGACCAGAAGGATTCGACCATGGAGATTCACTCAACCATGAAGATACACTCGACCACCAGAAGGTCAGAAGGCACTCTGCACTGCAACGGCCTGTAATTGAATAGACTTAATGATAGTTAAGGCATTTTATGTGGGGCGTTACCAGTAACGCCCCAGACTTAATATACTTTAAACCCTTCATTACGTGGGCTGGCAGGGGTCCTGGCGTACTCTATATAAGCCACCCCCCTCCACAGGCAGAAGGGTTCGCACTCTTGTAATACCTATACACATAATCCACTCGACCGCCTCAGGGCTCCGAGACGTAGAGCTTTTACTTCCTCCGAGAAGGGCCTGAACTCGTACATCGCTTGTGTTTACAACTGCTCCATAGCTAGGACCTTGCCTCTCCATACCTACCCCCCACTCTACTGTCAGACTTAGAACCACGACACCCCCCGCGCCGGCCATCCTCCCCTGCCGGTCGCCCCCCGCGCCAGCCCTCCTCCACCGAGAGGTACTCCTCCCTCCTTCCTCCTCCTCCCTCCCTCCCTAGTTATAGTTATTAGAGAGTAGTTAATTATTTTGAATCGTAGTTGAAAAAATGTAGGTTCTTAGAATAATGTAGGTGTTTTAGTTGACTTTTTAGGTGTTTTAGTTAAATTTGTAGGTGTTTTAGTTAAAAATGTAGGTTATTAGAATAATGTAGGTGTTCTTAGAATAATGTTGAATTTGTTTTAAGTGTATTTAAAAGAGTTTTAGGTGTCTTAGTTGTTTTAGGTGTAGTTAACAGAATTTTAGATGGTTTAGTTGTTTTAGGTGTGGTTAACAGAATTTTAGGTGTTTTAGTTGTTTTAGGTGTAGTTAACAGAATTCTAGGTATTTTTTTAGTTAAAGCAATTGTTGTTATTTTTTTAGTTAAAGCAATTTTTCCTGTTATATGCAAACTTGGACTAGACATGTCATGTTTTGAACATGTCACATTTTGGACATGTCATATTTTTCCGCGTGGCCTATGTTTTGCCAGAAATGTCAATTCGTTTAGTTAAAGCAATTGTTGTTATTTTTTTAGTTAAAGCAATTTTTCCTGTTATATGCAAACTTGGAGTGGACATGTCATGTTTTGAACATGTCACATTTTGGACATGTCATATTTTTCCGAGTGGCCTATGTTTTGCCAGAAATGTCAATTCGTTTACGTTCTGGCAAATTTCAGGCGCTCGATATCTCCTGTTGTTAGCAAAGGTCATGCCAAATTTTGCTAAGTGTTTATTAATTTTGTTTTCATAATTAAGCATTTTGTTCTCGACGTCGATGATGCATATCCCGCATCCTCGTCGTCGACTAGGCGGAGGACTCCTGGTTGAGCCGAGGGGCCATGTCCGGGGCTGGGCTCCGCTGAGCTGGTACTGGGTTGTGCTACCTTCTGGTGAGCGCAGCTTAGTGAGGAGCCAGCCCGTCGTCGACCCGGAGCTTCTTTGGTGGCGGTCACGTGGGCCTGCATCGGTGGAGAGGCTTGAGTCCCCCACGCAGGTGGTGCACCACCGTGTCATGGAGGAGAACGCGCACGTCCAATGCTACTTGGTTGAGTTGGCGAACGGCCTGTTCTCCAATACCTGGCAGTTTCTTTGGGGATCTCACCGAAGCTATGATCCGGTGATGGTTCCTTCTCTTTGGGTGTCCACCGCGGCACACTGAACCTAGAGGAGCTATTATTCGAGATGTATTAGTGATATTATATGATGATCTTTGCTACAAACTACTATATATGTATTCGATGATGGCTTATTAATTACCTATTAGTTATTTGCTTATTGAATGCAAAAGATGAGCGCGGTTTGTGCTACAAACTACTATAAATGTATTCATGATGGATTATATGATGATCTTTGCTACAAACTACTACAAACTACAAATTTTAGGTATTTTAGTTGTTATATGATGATCTTTGCTACAAACTACTACAAACTACAAATGTTAGGTGTTTTAGTTGTTATATGATGATCTTTGCTACAAACTACTATATATGTATTCGATGATGGATTATTAATTACCTATTAGGAAATGTCTGACGACGAAAGGGAATTCGCTATGTGCGTTTACTGCGAAGATAAGCGCGGTATGTGCGACAGGCCTCACCTGGTAGAAGGTCGGCGCTTCAGCATCAAGCTCCAAGAGACCTTCGATGTTGATACGGTACGCAATGATGACAAGTGTTTTTTGTTATTTTTGCACGACTTCACTGCTTCTTCAACGTGTAATTTCCGTCTTTTACAATTCGACTAGCTTATCCCAAGCCATGCAATACGCTATGTCTTGGAGAAGATGAGGTTTGAAGATCATGAAAGCATGGAGACAAAGATAATTCAACTAAGGACCCATCATGGTTATGATTTTGCTGTAAAACTATACAATTCTGTGAACTCATCCAATTTTGGTTGCCCGAATTGGGAAGCCCTTTCCAAGGCGTACGATTTTCATGAGGGTATGCTTCTCACCTTCAATCTTGGTGATCCTGACATCGACGAAAATGATATGACCATGTGGGTCCTCGTTGACACGCTTCCAGTTCTACCGCTGTGTGAGTTTCTTAAACATATTTACTAAGTAATTTATATTGTTTATTCTAAAATATTTGACAGCTTATTTCCATTGACAGCTTATTTTCATTCTTCAAAAAAATGTACGGAAGATGGTAGACAGAACCTACTACTACAATGATGAAGCACAATTAACTTATAAGGAGAAAGATGGTCTGATAATATTTTTTACTGATCTTGAGAATTACAATAGCTATTATCGAATTCCTCAAAATTATGGTCCATATGTGCCACTAGTGCACGCGGTGTGCTACGGTAACATCAATGGAGATATCATGGTAAGATTTTGTACTATTACGACATCCGTGCATCTTTTGCATAATTTTTTCTAAAACTAAACTACATTGCTAACGACAAAGTTATTACTATGTTTTTGAACAGAAAATCCTGATGGATTGTGTGCCTCATCTGATGTTGCCAAGAGGTCGTGTTGATGTTATGAGCTTACGGCCACCACGGCCAGGTCAGCCACAATATCCACATCACTCCTGTCCATACCGGATTTCTAAAAGCAAGGAAGCCATGATAATAAAAGGTTGGAAAAAATGTTTCAACTATCGTAGAGAGCTACTTGGAAGCAACATTGTGCGTAGGCCAAGACTTGGAGACAGGATGATCTCCGTTCTTCATTATGGAGAGTCCAGTTTCCTTAATGAAGAGTCAATGCCTATCTTGTTTTATGATATTTTACCTAAGAGAGGGTAGAGTAGGTCCTATGAGAGGAGTAGGTCCTAGGTAGAATGTGTTATTATGTGCTATAATGTGTTAGAGTTGATGAGGAGGATGAGGAGTTGTGATTATGACTAGTGACCAACTTGTTATATATATGATGTCTCATTGACGAACATTGTTTGGTGGTGATGACTAGTGGTAATGAATATGCTATTTAAACAGACTAGTTCATGATGAGTTGTTATTGTATAAAAGATATATCTGTTTAAACATGTACAACGCCAAAATATAAAAAGAAGACATAAATGTTAGCAGTAGCGCTGTCCTAAAAACACGCTACTAGTACTTGAACTTACCAGTAGCGCTGGTCCAGAAACGCGCTACTGCTACAAAATAGCTATAGCGCCGTAGTAGTAGCGCTGGTCGCCGCGCTACTGGTAGCAAAAAAACCAGCGCTACTGGTAAGTTTTTCTCTAGTAGTGTGATGCAGAGGTGGCACAATTAAAGTTGGATATGGTGCAAGCTAAGGCAGACCTGGCGGCAGAGGATGTTAGGATAAACGCAGAGCGGGCGGCTCTGGACGTTCATGCTCAACAGATTCATGCGCACACTTTTCGGCTTACGCAAGACCAGAACGCGGCTAATGAGGTCATGAGGAGAAGGCATCAGAAGACCCAGTCTCGACTTCCCCCGATTTATGACCCTCAGAACCTTTTTAACACGCCTGGAGCAGGGCCCAGTAACCCACTGTGGCTCATCCCGCAGACAGGCAACCCGCCATGGCTCCCTCCGCGCATAGGGCCAGACCATGTTGCAACACCCAGGGACGGAGCACCGTTTCAATCTCCAGTGATGGGACCTCCCCATGTAAACATGGCACCACCTCAGTACGTACCAACCCCTCCGGGTCATTACTCCAACCCATTGGAAAACATGATAGCAGCAGCAACTCGATTGGCGGCTCTCCCAATTGATGGCGACTCTCTGAGTGCGGTTGAAACCCGACGGGTCAGGGAGCTTCTTCAGACGGCTTTAGTACAGCAGGAGGCGTACTCATACAGCCGGGACAGGAACCACTCGACCCCTCGTCCAAGCTGAAGCCCGAGTTACAGCAGGCACATGGATTCAGCGGCCGTATCAAGCAATGTTAGACGCCGTGACCAGCCAGGTAGTGGTAACCTGCCGCGTCATGAGGCCGTTAACTTGGTAGAACAAGAGAGACTACGGTAAGAGGCTGAGCGGGCGGCTGAACAAGCGGCTCAGTTGACAGCTTATCAGCCATATCCGGTTTACCCGGCGACTTCTGTTGAGGCAGGTATAGCCACCCGGACTGGAGGAGTCCCGTGTCTAGTACCGGCTCTACGTAACGAGCAATTGCCCAAGGATTTTAAAGGACCAAGGAAGGTACCGAATTACACAGCTGACTTACAGCCGGGGCATGGATTGAGAGCTACGAGATGGCTATGGAGCTGTTGGAGGTTTCTGATGCAGCAATGGCTAAGTACTTCACCATGATGTTGGATGGAACTGCCCGCACCTGGTTGAAAGGCCTGCCACCTAATTCAATCAGTTCATGGGCGGAGTTAAAGGCCCGGTTCATCCAGAACTTCAAAGACACGTGCAAGCAGCCCATGTCGATCGTGGATCTGACGAATTGTAAGCAGGAAGAGGATGAGTCTACAACCCATTGGGTACGCCGGGTTAAGGCCATAATACATTCATCTAATAATATGGATGTCGGCTCAAGTTTCTCATGTCCAGAAACACTGAATTCGAACTTACTATTGACTTTCTCAACTTCTGACTCTTGGAATTCAAGCTGGCTCTTCAAATTGGTCACGTCCGATTCTAGTTGACTGGTGGTAGCCTGTGCAAATATAAAATCAAGTAAGTTCTTTATGCAGCATTCAAAGTCCCAAGTACTTTGCCAACAATAATACTTGGCACTTGGGGGCTAATGTCTTGCATAGTTTTTTCTGTTCTACAACGGTTCATTATATGGTGATTCATATGAGTAAGTCCCAAGCATTTTGTAAACAATAACACTTGGCACTTGGGGGCTAATGCATATTGTTGTTTCAAGACCTATAAAAGACTCTCTATAAAGAGCCGGCTCAACCATATTGGTTAAGCCGCCCCTTGGGGACTACATGATAAGCCGGAAGTTTATTCTTTTTTTGACAAATTTATTTCTAAGTCTACAGCATAAGTATCTTAAGCAGCAGACTTGGGGACTAATATACTGAAGGATAAGGAACAAGACAAAACAAGTTATACCTCGAATTTATGATGCATTTGCTTCACCATGTCAATATCGAGGGTCCGGCTGTTGTGCACTTGGCTCATATAACCAGAGAAGATATCTCCAATACTCATATGAGTGTAATTGGTGACGTCCATTTGACTCGGCGCTGGTCCAGAAGTTCTTCCTTGGCAGAGCATTTGGCCAGTACAGTTGGCCTTCCCGGGTCAACATGGCCAGTTCCCGTAATTTCAACATCTGTATTGGAAGGATCAGCCGTCCGGGTTGGGCTTGGAGGTTGAGGATTTTATGACCCGGAAACACCTTGGTCAGTAGGCAGGTCAGCAGGAGGTGGCACATCTTGTGCTGGTTCAGGAGGCGGCTCATGAGTGTTTAGCTTCGGCACGGTAGTTTCAAGAGCCGGCTCATTAGTGGCGACTCTTTCATCAGCCGGTTTATTCTTTCTAACCCTCTTGCTGGGTTTAGCTTGGCCACTGCATTCAGCTAAAAAGATTAACACAAAAGTAATAAGATTACAATAGCTGCAAAAGTAAATGGTTTATTATACCCTGGTGCAGTCTTGAAAGTCGGCAGATTGGACTGCAATGACTCGCCGGAAGGAGGAGAAGTATCCTGATAATCTGAGTCAGAGGAATTGAGTGGTTGACGAAAGAGACCCGCCAAGGGATAGAATTTAGTTAAAATAGAGATAACCTTGTTTCGGCGTTTCCTCAGAGTGTTTGGTATGCCGGAGGAGAGCTCCGCGTCCTTGCTGGTCCGAGTCTGCCTCCGGCTCTCATGAATTTGCCGCTTCAAAAGAAACTGAGGATCGTGATGAGCTAGAGGACGAGAAAATCTTACTTTCCGGGTCACTCTGCGGGTTTTCTGTCTTGGCAAAGGCTCGGAGTCAGAGGAAAGGATAGTTACCTCATCAGCCTTGCTACGGCTTGTTCCAGTGTCCTCCTGCTGATGATCAATGTCAATAAGATGATTAAAGAATAAGCCAAGGGAGTCAAGGGCTACATCTGACTCGGAAGAGGCTGACAGCCGAAGCAAATCGAAAGCAGTAGCTTTCTTGCCCTTCCTTTGGGCAGCTTCTTTCCTGGCGGCTCTCTTTTCTTTCCTGGCTTTCTTAGCCGCTTCATGATCATATTTAACTTTCCAAAATTTGTCACCCACCTGCAAGGATTAAGCATATTGTGAATATGGATGAAGCATTAAGAAAATAAGGTAAACATTTTTACATGGGTATTTTTTACCTTTGGAGCCAGGTTGTCTTTGCAGAACGGGGCTAAACCCACTCTGCCACAATCCGCCAGACTCTCGTTGAGAAGAGATTTGGTCATGTCATCAACAACATGAGCAGGTAAGTCATCAGGGCTATGGTGCAGGGGGTCATTCTTAGCACCAGTGTATTCACACATTAAGACGGTCCGGCTGTAGGGGGACGTAGTAATTTCAAAAAAAAATCCTACGCACACGCAAGATCATGGTGATGCATAGCAACAAGAGGGGAGAGTGTTGTCCACGTACCCTCGTAGACTGTAAGCGGAAGCGTTATGACAACGCGGTTGATGTAGTCGTACGTCTTCACGATCCGACTGATCCAAGCACCGAACGTACGGCACCTCCGAGTTCAGCACACGTTCAGCTCGATGACGATCCCCGGACTCCGATCCAGCAAAGTGTCGGGGATGAGTTCCGTCAGCACGACGGCGTGGTGACGATGATGATGTTCTACCGACGCAGGGCTTCGCCTAAGCACCGCAACGATATGACCGAGGTGGAATATGGTGGAAGGGGGCACCGCACACGGCTAAGGAACAATCACGAAGATCAACTTGTGTGTCATGGGGTGCCCCCTGCCCCGTATATAAAGTAGCAAGGGGGAGGGGGCCGGCTAAGGGGAGGAGGCGCGCCCAAGGGGGAGAATCCTACTCCAAGTAGGATTCCCCCTTCTTTCCTAGTCCAAGTAGGAGAGGGGAAGGAAGGGAAGGAGAAGGACAAGGAAGGAGAGGGAGGAAAAGGAGGAAAGGGGGGCCGGCCCCCTAGTCCAATTCGGTTTGGGCTTAGGAGGCCACGCGCCCTGCCTCCTCTCTTCCACCACTTGGCCCATGAGGCCCATTGCTTCTTCCTCGTATTCCCGGAACTCCCCGGTACCCCCGAAAATACCTGAATCACTCGGAACCCTTCCGATGTCCGAATATAGTCGTCCAATATATCGATTTTTACGTCTCGACCATTTCGAGACTCCTCGTCATGTCCCCGATCTCATCCGGGACTCCGAACTCCTTCGGTACATCAAAACTCATAAACTCATAATAAAACTGTCATCAAAACCTTAAGCATGCGGACCCTATGGATCGAGAACTATGTAGACATGACCGAGACACGTTTCCGGTCAATAACCAATAGCGGAACCTGGATGCTCATATTGGCTCCTACATATTCTACGAAGATCTTTATCGGTCAAACCGCATAACAACATACGTTGTTCCCTTTGTCATCGGTATGCTACTTGCCCGAGATTCGATCGTCGGTATCTCAATACCTAGTTCAATCTCGTTACCGGCAAGTCTCTTTACTCGTTATGTAATGCATCATCCCACAACTAACTCATTAGCTACATTGCTTGCAAGGTGTGCATTACCGAGAGGGCCCAGAGATACCTCTCCGATAATCGGAGTGACAAATCCTAATCTCGAAATACGCCAACCCAACATGTACCTTCGGAGACACCTGTAGAGCTCCTTTATAATCACCCAGTTACGTTGTGACGTTTGGTAGCACACAAAGTGTCCTCCGGTAAACGAGAGTTGCATAATCTCATAGTCATAGGAACATGTATAAGTCATGAAGAAAGCAATAGCAACATACTAAACAATCAAGTGCTAAGCTAACGGAATGGGTCAAGTCAATCACATCATTCTCCTAATGATGTGATCCGGTTAATCAAATGACAACTCATGTCTATGGCTAGGAAACTTAACCATCTTTGATTCACGAGCTAGTCAAGTAGAGGCATACTAGTGACACCATGTTTGTCTATGTATTCACACATGTATTATGTTTCCGGTTAATACAATTCTAGCATGAATAATAAACATTTATCATGAAATAAGGAAATAAATAATAACTTTATTATTGCCTCTAGGGCATATTTCCTTCAGTCTCCCACTTGCACTAGAGTCAATAATCTAGTTCACATCATCATGTGATTCAACACCAATATTCACATCTGTATGTGATTAACACCCATAGTTCACATCGTCATGTGACCAACACCCAAAGGGTTTACTAGAGTCAGTAATCTAGTTCACATCGTTATGTGATTAACACCCAAAGAGTACTTAAGGTATGATCATGTTTTGCTCGTGAGAGAAGTTTAGTCAACGGGTCTGTCACATTCAGAGCCGTATGTATTTTGCAAATATTCTATGTCTTACAATCCTCTGCATGGAGCTACTCTAGCTAATTGCTCCCACTTTCAATATGTATCCAGATTAAGGCTTAGAGTCATCTGGATCAGTGCCAAAATTTGTATCGACGTAACCCTTTACGACGAACCTTTTGTCACCTCCATAATCGAGAAACATATCCTTATTCTACTAAGGATAATTTTTTATTGCTGTCCAGTGATCTACTCCTAGATCACTATTGTACTCCCTTGCCAAACTCAGTGGTAGGGTATGCAATAGATCTGGTACACAGCATGGCATACTTTATAGAACCTATGGCCAAGGCATAGGGAATGACTTTCATTCTCTTTCTATCTTCTGTCGTGGTCGGGCTTTGAGTCTTACTCAATTTCACACCTTGTAACACAGGCAAGAACTCTTTCTTTGACTGTTCCATTTTGAACTACTTCAAAATCTTGTCAAGGTATGTATTCATTGAAAAACTTATCAAGCGTCTTGATCTATCTCTATAGATCTTGATGCTCAATATGTAAGCAGCTTCACCGAGGTCTTTGTTTGAAAAACTCCTTTTAAACACTCCTTTATGCTTTGCAGAATAATTCTACATTATTTCCGATCAACAATATGTCATTCACATATACTTATCAGAAATGTTGTAGTGCTCCCACTCACTTTCTTGTAAATACAGGCTTTTCCAAAAGTCTGTATAAAACCATATCCTTTGATCAACTCATCAAAGCGTATATTCCAACTCCGAGATGCTTGCACCAGTCCATTGATGGATTGCTGGAGCTTGCACACTTTGTTAGCATCTTTAGGATTGACAAAACCTTCTGGTTGCATCATATACAACTCTTCTTTAATAGATCCATTAAGGAATGCAGTTTTGACATCCATTTGCCAGATTTCATAAAATGTGGCAATTGCTAACATGATTCGGACAGACTTAAGCATCAATACGAGTGAGAAAATCTCATCGTATTCAACACCTTGAACTTGTTGAAAACCTTTTGCAACAAGTCGAGCTTAGTAGATAGTAACACTACTATCAGTGTCCGTCTTCCTCTTGAAGATCCATTTATTTTCTATGGCTTGCCGATCATCGGGCAAGTCCACCAAAGTCCACACTTTATTCTCATACATGGATCCCATCTCAGATTTCATGGCCTCAAACCATTTTGCGGAATCTGGGCTCATCATCGCTTCCTCATAGTTCGTAAGTTCATCATGGTCTAGTAACATGATTTCCAGAATAGGATTACCGTACCACTCTGGTGCGGATCTTAATCTGGAAGATCTACAAAGTTCGGTAGTAACTTGATCTGAAGCTTCATGATCATTATCATTAGCTTCCTCACTAATTGGTGTAGGAATCACTAGAACTGATTTCTGTGATGAACTACTTTCCAATTGGGGAGAAGGTACAAATTACCTTATCAAGCTCTACTTTCCTCCCACTCACTTCTTTCGAGAGAAACTCCTTCTCTAGAAAGGATCCATTATTAGTAACGAATGTTTTGCCTTCGGATTTGTGATAGAAGGTGTACCCAACAGTTTCCTTTGGTATTCTATGAAGACATACTTCTCCGATTTGGGTTCGAGCTTATCAGGTTGAAAACCTTTTTCACATAAGAATCGTAACTCCAAACTTTAAGAAACGACAGCTTAGGTTTATTGCTAAACCATAGTTCATACGGTGTCGTCTCAACGGATTTTGATGGTGCCCTATTTAACGTGAATGTAGCTATCTCTAATGCATAACCCAAAAACGATATTGGTAAATCGGTAAGAGACATCATTAATCGCACCATATCAAATAAAGTGCGGTTATGACGTTCGGACACACTGTTACGCTGTGGTGTTCCAGGTGGCATGAGTTTGTGAAACTATTCCACATTGTTTTAACTGAAGGCCAAACTCGTAACTCAAATATTCATCTCCACGATCAGATCGTAGAAAATTTATTTTCTTGTTACGATGATTTTCCACTTTACTCTGAAATTCTTTGAACCTTTCAACTATTTCAGACTTATGTTTCATCAAGTAGATATACCCATATCTGCTCAAATCATCTTGTGAAGGTCAGAAAATAACGATACTTGCCACGAGCATCAACACTCATTGGATCGCATACATCGGTATGTATTATTTCCAATAAGTCAGTAGCTTGTTCCATTGTTCCGGAGAACGGAGTTTTAGTCATCTTGCCCAAAAGGCACGGTTCGCAAGCATCAAATGATTCATAACCAAGTGATTTCGAAAATCCATCTTTATGGATTTTCTTCATGCGCTTTACACCGATATGACCCAAACGGCAGTGCCACAAATAAGTTGCACTATCATTATTAACTTTGCATCTTTTGGCATCAATATTATGAATATGTGTATCACTACGATCGAGATCCAACAAACTATTTTCATTGGGTGTATAACCATCGAAGGTCTTATTCATGTGAACAGAATAACAATTATTCTTTAACTTCAAATGAATAACCGTATCGCAATAAACATGATCAAATCATATTCATGCTCAACGCAAACGCTAAATAACATTTATTTAGTTTTAACACTAATCTCGAAAATATAGGGAGTGTGTGATGATGATCATATCAATCTTGGAACTACTTCCAACACTCATCGTCACTTCCTCTTTAACTAGTCTCTGTTTATTCTGTAACTCCTGTTTCGAGTTACTAATCTTAGCAACCGAACAAGTATCAAATACTCAGGGGCTACTATAAACACTAGTAAGGCACACATCAATAACCTGTATATCAAATATACCCTTGTTCACTTTGCCATCCTTTTTATCCACCAAATATTCAGGGAATTTCCGCTTCCAGTGACCATTTCCTTTGCAGTGTAAGCACTCAGTTTCAGGCTTTGGTCCAGCTTTGGTCTTCTTCACGGGAGTGACAACTTGTTTGCCATTCTACTTGAAGTTTCCCTTTCTTTCCCTTTGCCCTTTTCTTGAAACTAGTGGTCTTGTCAATTATCAACACTTGATGCTCTTTCTTGATTTCTACCTTCGTCGATTTCAACATCACGAAGAGCTCGGGAATTGTTTTCGTCATCCCTTGCATACTATAGTGCATCACAAAGTTCTAGTAACTTAGTGATGGTGACTAGAGAATTCTGTCAATCACTATCTTATATAGAAGATTAACTCCCACTTGATTCAAGCGATTGAAGTACCCAGACAATCTGAGCACATGCTCACTAGTTGAGCGATTCTCCTCCATCTTTTAGCTATAGAACTTGTTGGAGACTTCATATCTCTCAACTCGGGTATTTGTTTGAAATATTAACTTCAACTCCTGGAACATCTCATATGGTCCATGACGTTCAAAACGTCTTTGAAGCCCGATTCTAAGCCGTCAAGCATGGTGCACTAAACTATCAAGTAGTCATCATATTGAGCTAGCCAAACGTTCATAACGTCTGCATCTGCTCCTGCAATAGGTCTGTCACCTAGCGGTGCATTAAGGACATAATTCTTCTGTGCAGCAATGAGGATAAACCTCAGATCACTAATCTAATCCGCATCATTGCTACTAACATTTTTCAACACAATTTTCTCTAGGAACATATCAAAAACAAACATATGAAAGCAACAACGCGAGCTATTGATCTACAACATAATTTGCAAAATACTACCAGGACTAAGTTCATGATAAATTTAAGTTCAATTAATCATATTACTTAAGAACTCCCACTTAGACAGACATCTCTCTAGTCATCTAAGTGATCACGTGATCCAAATCAACTAAACCATGTCCGATCATCACGTGAGATGGAGTAGTTTCAATGGTGAACATCACTATGTTGATCATATCTACTATATGATTCACGTTCGACCTTTCGGTCTCCGTGTTCCGAGGCCATATCTGTTATATGCTAGGCTCGTCAAGTTTAACCTGAGTATTCCGCGTGTGCAACTGTTTTGCACCCGTTGTATTTGAACGTAGAGCCTATCACACCCGATCATCACGTGGTGTCTCAGCACGAAGAACTTTCGCAACAGTGCATACTCAGGGAGAACACTTCTTGATAATTAGTGAGAGATCATCTTAAAATGCTACCGTCAAACAAAACAGAATAAGATGTATAACAGATAAACATCATATGCAATCAAAATATGTGACATGATATGGCCATGATCATCTTGCGCCTTTGATCTCCATCTCCAAAGTACTGTCATGATCTCTATCGTCACCGGCACGACACCATGATCTTCATCATCTTGATCTATATCAATGTGTCGTCATATGGTCGTCTCGCCAACTATTGCTCTTGCAACTATTGCTATCACATAGCGATAAAGTAAAGCAATTATTTGGCACTTGCATCTTATGCAACAAAGAGACAACCATAGGGCTTCTGCCAGTTGCCGATAACTTCAACAAAACATGATCATCTCATACAACAACTTATATCTCATCACGTCTTGACCATATCACATCACAACATGCCCTGCAAAAACAAGTTAGACGTCCTCTAGTTTCTTGTTGCAAGTTTTACGTGGCTGCTACAGGCTGAGCAAGAACCGTTCTTACCTACGCATCAAAACCACAACGATAGTTTGTCAAGTTGGTGCTGTTTTAACCTTCGCAAGGACCGGGCGTAGCCACACTCGGTTCAACTAAAGTTGGAGAAACAGACACCCGCTAGTCACCTGTGTGCAAAGTACGGCGGTAAAACCAGTCTCGCGTAAGCGTACGCATAATGTCGGTTCGGGCCGCTTCATCCAACAATACCGCCGAACCAAAGTATGACATGCTGGTAAGCAGTTTGACTTGTATCACCCACAACTCACTTGTGTTCTACTCGTGCATATAACATCAACGCATAAAACCTGGCTCTGATACCACTATAGGGGAACATAGTAATTTCAAAAAAATTCCTACGCACACGCAAGATCATGGTGATGCATAGCAACGAGAGGGGAGAGTGTTGTCCATGTACCATCGTAGACCGTAAGCGGAAGCATTATGACAACGCGGTTGATGTAGTCGTATATCTTCACGATCCGACCGATCCAAGCACCGAACGTACGACACCTCCGAGTTCAGCACACGTTCAGCTCAATGACGATCCCCGGACTCCGATCCAGCAAAGTGTCGGGGATGAGTTCCGTCAGCACGACGGCATGGTGACGATGATGATGTTCTACCGATGCAGGGCTTCGCCTAAGCACCGCAACGATATGACCGAGGTGGAATATGATGAAGGGGGGCACCGCACACGGCTAAGGAACGATCACGAAGATCAACTTGTGTGTCATGGGGTGCCCCCTGCCCCCGTATATAAAGGAGCAAAGGGGAGGGGGCCGGCCAAGGGGAAGAAGCGCGCCCAAGGGGGAGAATCCTACTCCAAGTAGGAATCCCCTTTCTTTCCTAGTCCAAGTAGGAGAGGGGGAGGAAGGGAAGGAGAAGGAGAAGGAAGGAGAGGGAGGAAAAGGAGGAAAGGGGGCCCGGCCCCCTAGTCCAATTCGGTTTGGGCTAGGGGGGCCGCGCGCCCTGCCTCCTCTCTTCCACCACTTGGCCCATGAGGCCCATTGCTTCTTCCTCGTATTCCCGTAACTCCCCGGTACCCCCGAAAATACCCGAATCACTCGGAACCCTTCCGATGTCCGAATATAGTCGTCCAATATATCGATCTTTATGTCTCGACCATTTCGAGACTCCTCGTCATGTCCCCGATCTCATCCGGGACTTGGAACTCCTTCGGTACATTAAAACTCATAAACTCATAATAAAACTGTCATCAAAACCTTAAGCGTGCGGACCCTACGGGTTCGAGAACTATGTAGACATGACCGAGACACGTTTCCGGTCAATAACCAATAGCGTAACCTGGATGCTCATATTGGCTCCTACATATTCTACGAAGATCTTTCTCGGTCAAACCGCATAACAACATACGTTGTTCCCTTTGTCATCGGTATGTTACTTGCCCGAGATTCGATCGTCGGTATCTCAATACCTAGTTCAATCTCGTTACCGGCAAGTCTCTTTACTCATTATGTAATGCATCATCCCGCAATTAACTCATTAGCTACATTGCTTGCAAGGCTTATAGTGATGTGCATTACCGAGAGGGCCCAGAGATACCTCTCCGACAATCGGAGTGACAAATCCTAATCTCGAAATACGCCAACCCAACATGTACCTTCGGAGACACCTGTAGAGCTCATTTATAATCACCCAGTTACGTTGTGACGTTTGGTAGCACACAAAGTGTTCCTCCGGTAAACGGGAGTTGCATAATCTCATAGTCATAGGAACATGTATAAGTCATGAAGAAAGCAATAGCAACATACTAAACGATCAAGTGCTAAGCTAACGGAATGGGTCAAGTCAATCACACCATTCTCCTAATGATGTGATCCCATTAATCAAATGACAACTCATGTCTATGGCTAGGAAACTTAACCATCTTTGATTCACGAGCTAGTCAAGTAGAGGCATACTAGTGAAACCATGTTTGTCTATGTATTCACACATGTATTATATGTTTCCGGTTAATACAATTCTAGCATGAATAATAAACATTTATCATGAAATAAGGAAATAAATAATAACTTTATTAGTGCCTCTAGGGCATATTTCCTTCAGCGGCGGCTTAATGGGATAACCCGCCAGGCAAGCCAGACTCGAACCAGGTCAATGCCCGTCAACCCATTCCCCAACAGAGCTTTAATCTTGGCTATAGTAGGAGAGAGGGATCTGCGTTTTGCGTGGTAATCTTGTCGGGTAAGTGATGAGTGGTGTCAAGCTGGAAGGCACGAAAGCCGGGCAGAGGATTCTCGTCAGCCGGAGAGGTGTCCTTGCAGTAGAACCACGTCATGTTCCAATCTTTTTGATGGCTTGGCGGGTTGGCATAGGGGAAAAGTGCATCCCTGCGGCGCTGAATTGAAATCCCACCAAGTTCCAAGCTCTGACCGCTGACACACTCTGTCTGGCGGTTCAGATAGAACAACTCTCTGAAAAGTAGAAAGTTTGGTTCTTCACCAAGATAAACTTCGCTGAACACTTGGAAGTTGCAGATGTTAGACACGGAATTGGGTCCAATGTCTTGTGGGGGAAGGTCAACAAACTTCAGCACGTCTCTAAAAAAATTTGAACCGGGAGGAGTAAAACCCCGGTTCATATGATCAGTAAAGACAACCACCTCTCCGTTTTTGGGCTGAGGGATTTCTTCGTCCGGGTGAGGAGCACGGTAAGGCATGACTTCTTTCTTGGGCAGATAGACGGTTTTGACGAAGTCATCTAAGGTGCTGTCGGTAACAATGGATTTCACCCAATTGCAAGCGGTAGGTGCCTTGGGTGCCATTATGTTTGAAAGCCTAAATGCAAGGTGAATAAGGCCGGTTCAAATTTAAGCCGGGTAGGAAAAATATTGCTGGAATGAACTATGGCGACTTATGAAGGGGCCTAATGGTATAAGGATATTTCTATCCGGGTTACGTAAGCCGCCATAAGTATTTTAAATCCATCAGTGTTGTTTCAACTAACAGGGGAAGATTCAGATTATCATTTTCTTAAGCCGGCAGTCAGAGCCGCCATGACTAGCAAGTTTAACAACATATGGATTTTTCCTAAGTGTAGGACAAACAAGTTTCACAGTTTGCAGTAATTATTTTGGATCAAACAAAGGTTCAGAAAAGAAATATTTCTAGACCTAGAAACATGGTACAGAGGAGTTCATGCGTTCTAATGAGGATTCTTTACAAAGAAAAAGGATCTGCTAGTGCCTTAAAATGGATGCGGAACAACTTCCGCATGAGATCTATGCTACTGTTGGATCAAAAGAAGCCGCGGCAGAAGAAACACGAAGAACTGAGATGAACTACGAACTGTACAAAGGAACCCGCTAACCCTAGCATGGATCTAAGATGCAGAAAGGGGAAAACTTACAGCGATAGATCTATTGCGGAGGGGCGCCGCCGTTCTCTGGACGGATTCAGGTTGATGCAGTGGCCAAAGTCGACGAGACGAAGGTGCGCTGCGGCGGCGGCGGAGCTCGAGCGACAGTAGGGGCGAGAGGAAGAAGATGGGAAACGGAGAGTGAGAGGAGACCTAGTCGGGTCTATTTATAAGGAAAAAAAATTGTGAAATGGGCGCGAAAAACGAGGAGGCCGAAAAAACATAGTTATCCAACTACAAAGGCGCCTCAATTTTCGAATGGTCATTAAGACAAAGATCCGTTGAGATGTGTTGGACAAAGCGTGCATTTATGACAGGTGACGTCATGGCGGGTTACCACAAATTTGAAGGATGACGTCATGGCGGGTTACATGAATCTTCTTAAATAAGAGACGGAGGACTTTTTCTTAAGTATTGAAGACTGACATGAACTAGTTCAAATCAGCCTGGAGCCTAATGTTGGAGATATATCTACTAGTATGACCCGCCAAAGGGATCCGGGTTATACTTACAAGTATTCTTGAAGACAGAAGCTCAAGCTTGAAGACGGTGGCTTAGTAAAGGCCCAACGGCCCAGAGATGACCTAAGGCCCGTAGTGTTAAACCGCCTTGATCATGTAACTTGTACTATAAGGCAAGAAAGATTAAGAGACTGAGCCGGATACAATCTATAAGCCGGCCGGGACTCTGTAGAGCCGCTGGGCATCAACCTCAGTATATAAAGGGACGACCCGGCGGCGGTTCAGGGTACGAAACAACTTCTCGAGAGTTAGGTCAAGCGATTCTGCTTCCTGGTTATCGAGACATACATAAGTCCAATCACAACTAGACGTAGGCTTTTACCTTCACCGTAAGGGGCCGAACTAGTATAAACCTTTCGTGTCTCTTGTCCTGATTAACCCCTTCAAACTTCCTAGTTGCGATGGCTCTACGACTAAATCCTTTCACTAGGACATCTGACGTGACAATTCCACGACAGGTGCCGAAGGACCTAGGTAGAAGTGGTTACTGTTCTAAAAAAACGGTAGAAGTGGTTACTGCACAACTATTCCAAGGACCCTATAGAAATAGAAAATTAGGCACTAGTCCTTTCTTTGTGCATAAAGGTCCTTGGACGGAGAACAAATAATTCAATTGAGTCCCCGTGACAATGCCAACCTTGTTAGAGTAGGTGGAGCCGGCGATGCCAACAAACACCACCTTGTCATCACTCTTGGGACTGTGCTCACGGGACTTGCTATGAATTTCCACTATGGGCAACAAGGGTTGGGGCATCCCTATGTTGGAGGTTCAAGTAAGAGGTGCATGGGATCGGTGCCAAGCCAACGATCAACCAAAAATGCATCTCTGGTGGGAGCTCCTATTTGACACTTTGTTTAAAATAGACGCACGCAATACATGGGGCTCCTCGAATGGGCCAGCCCAGTAGCAAGTGGCACGCTGTAGCTCAAATAGTGGAAAATCCCAAAAATGTCGTGCGATGAACTTCGGTGTCTTGTAGGCAGTGTAGCAACGATGAAACTATCAGCACTCACGGATCAAACATTTTTTGAAATTTCAAATGATTTTCTTAAAATATAATATTTTTTGGAACATGAAAATTATCAAATTTTTGAAAACTTTTTAAAATGCATTTCTTTGGAAATCTTGATTATTTGCTAAAAACGCAAATATTTTGAATTTGTGAACATTTTCTGAAATTCTGAAAAAAAATTGAAAACACAATCATTTTTTGAGAAAATAAACATTTTACAAAATGAGAAAATTATTTCCAATGCAAGATTTTTTTAAAAAAGTAAACATTTTTTGGATGTATGAACAATTTCTAGAAAACACGGGAAATTTCTAAAATTAAAATTATTTTGGAAAATGTGAACAATTTTTGTAATTTTGAACTGCTCTTTTGATATATATTGAACATTGTTTGGAATTTTAAAAATTAATAGAAAGAAAAGAAAACAGAAAAAGGGTAAAAAAAACCTGAACAAAAACAGAAAAGCCGGATCCTAAAACTAGGAAAAACAAAAAATCGTATGTTGTTCTAAATGGGCTGGCCCATATCCCGTTCGCATGTGTGATGTGGCGACTATTTGACGCACGAAAGTTCCGGGAGCAACTAACTAATGGTTACCCTTGGGGGACTCTCACAAGTGTCGCTTCTCTGGACTGACAGCATGCTAAGTGGTGCATCCAGCCGCCTCCGCGTGTCGCATGCTCGCCGGTCCCACTGGATTTTGATTTTTTTTTCTGTACACGTTTTTGGATTTTAAATGGTTTGGCTTTTTGGTGTTTGCCTAGTTTTTTCTTGAATGAAAAAATAGGCTTTTTTTTTTGAAAAGCAGTATTTTCCTTCAAGAAGCATAACTATAGTTCTAGAAAAAGAGAAATGCAGGCCATGTGCTTTCCGAAATGGAAAAGACAAGCATAGATGTGCTGCACAAGAAGTACAATTGTGCTTTTTCTTGTAAAAGACTATTGTGCTTCCCCGAAAAAGAGAAAAGCACAACTTTTGAAAACACAACCGTGCTTTCCCGAAAAAAGAAAAATCACAACATGTGCTTCTTGGAAATGAAAAAGCAAATCATGTGCCTCGCAAAATGGTAAAAGCACATATGTGCTTCCAAAAAAATTGAAAAAGCACAACTGTGCTTCCAGGTTCTGGCTTTTTTTGTTGTTGTGTTTTTCTCTTTCCAGTTTTCATTTCTTTATTTCTATTTTTTATTCCACTTTTTTTAGAAAATTTGTTGAAACCTATTAATATGAAATCTAGTTTCGAAGGTATCGACGTGAGAAATCCAACTGTGAAAACGGCTCGTGATTTAGATGCATGGTTCAAAAGATAAAACATGTTTTAAAAAATGAATCACCAAAAAAATCTCAGGTTGCGACAACTGATGCAAATACAATATGTCATTTGACAACTCAACAAAAAGATGGAGTGACTTTTACAGGAGATACCTCTTAATTAGTGATTTCAGGAAATTTCATCTCTGCCTGCCTACTCGAAGATGTGCAACATCACAACCGCCGCGGCTCACACTAAGGCCCGTTTGCGGCCTAAGGCCTGGTTAGTTCCCGCCACCGCCCATGGAGCTTCCCCAACGCTGTCACCGCACCTTGGCGGTTGATTTAAAAAAAAGACCTTCGCTATTGTGGCCGATGCAGCCACACACCCACCAAAAGCTTGCACACAGCGTGAGGGCTGCACGCCTGCACCGCACAATGTTGGCTCCGAGTTTCTTTCAGGAAAAAGTCCAAAACAAATCTTCAACTTATAGGGGAAAGCTAAATCAAACCCTAAATTTTCAATCCCGGAAATCAGCACACCGAACTATCTGATCCCGATCTATTTTAAACCTCGAGGGAGTTCAGCCGGTATTCACTAACGTGGCAAGTGTTTACTGGACGGCTGGATATTAGGACTAATCGGGCCGGCCCATTAGCATAGTTGCTCGCCCGCGCTGTTCTGTTTTTTTTTTCCTTTTCGTTTTCTTTCTTTTATATTTTTGTAATGGTAATACATTCTTTTGTATCTTCGTACTGAAATAATTTTTTTTCAAAACTACAAGAACCCACTTGTCTTCTATTAGGAGGGACAAAAAGTACTAGTGATTATATATTCCTGAGCTTGAGAGGACTCGAAATTCGGGACATCGCACTCGTGACGGCTCGAACTATCAAATCACCCTCAAGGCTGACAGAAGCGGGGGGTTTTTGCGGGTGAGCAACTATAGCGAAGGTCTCAAAAATGTTTGAGATGTTCATTTTTTTAAAAACTTTTCAGAATTTTCAAAACTGTTTTTAAAAAAAATCTGAAATTTCAAAAATAGTTCGGCCCTGGGCGTTTTTGAATATTTGTTTGCCCTTTAGAAAATTCAAATCTCAACGCTGCTGTAAATGGTTAAATAGTTTGGGCCTCTCGCCATAGCAATGACGACCAATGTTTCTAGTGGTTAGCGGGGAGGAACTTAGCGTCTCCACTTCGCAAGTTCGAAGGGAACGACTGGGATCAGACTACTGATCCCTAGCGTTCCATCAGACTAGTCCGTGGTTGTTGGATTGAAAGCACATAAGCCGTTAGATCTTGTGCGGAAAGGACTCTAGATTTGGGAACGTCCTCCTTTTATTACGGTGCTTCCTGTAACCGCTCCCGTACTAGTAGCCAGTTAATTTGTACTCCCTCCATTTTTATTTACTCCGCATATTAGAGTTGACTGAAGTCAAACTTCGTAAAGTTTGACCAAGTTCATAGAAAATAATATAAACATTTATCATAACAAATTTATACTATGTAAAAGTACATTCAATAATAAATCTAATGATATTGATTTGTTATCGTATATGTTAATATTTTTGTTTATAAAATTGGTCAAAGTTTACAAAGCTTGACTTTGACCAAAGCTAATACGCGAACTAAATAAAAACGGAGGGAGTACGAGCCTTGCTTCTCAGAATCACGTTGCCTATGATGCTTCTGCTTCCATCGTTCCATCAAGAAAAAAAGCGAGGATGTCTCATCTGATACTAGTAAAATTTCATACTTTCTCATAACAAAAAAATATCATACTTTCTTATTTTCAAAAGAAATATTCTATGATTTTTGGATGCTGGTATTTTTTGTAATTGCTCTGATGTAATGAAAACTTGTAACCACTGTGACTTTATTTTTGTTTCAACACGCAAAAAAATTGCTTCCACTAACGACACAATTCCTTCTAATGCAATCTAGCAAACAATTGTGTCAAGAAATCTTGCTTCCATGTAACAAAAACTTGCTTCTGAGACCTTTTTTTTTCACATGGAAAAAACTTGAGTCCCATATTTATTTTAATTATGTTTCCAGCTCAAGAAAAGTTTGCTTCCATCCATTACAAAAGTGTTTCCATCATAATACTGATTTGCTTATAACCAAACATGTATAAGTTAGTTTTTGTACTTCGTCCGTTCGTAGAACCCACAACTTCTTGCCTCCTTCAAGTCACCGATAATACAATGCTTCCTGAGTTCATATTGACATCAAAGAAATATTGTTTATTGTTTGTTCTAACGAAACAGTGCTTCCAACAGAAATAGTATTTGCTTCCTGTGATATCAGCATTTGCTTCTGTATACAAAGAATGGTCAAGGGCTTTCCTTCAGTCTCGCCACAATGCCACCATGGTCCACCTCGATGGCGATGGCACATGCGCGAGGGATACTCCAGACGGACCATGATTAAACATAGGGGGCGTCGTGTACGTGGTTGTGACGTGGAAACGGTGGCCACGAGTAGCGAATACGACATTGAGGAGGAACATGCAGTACATGCTCCCCACGGAGTGCTCTTTGCCGCTGGTGAAGGGTACCGTGGATGGTTGTCCATGGGGCACCATGCCGAGGAAGATGGACTGTGGTGGCAGAGAAAGGCCGTGGAGACCTTGCACGCCTAACGTCCTTCAGATCTACGCAGTGAAGAATGGTTGAAATGCCACAAACTCTACGCTGTGAAGAAGCACATGTATGAAACATATGAATCATTGATATTTGGAAGCATCATATTCATGCAATTCAACACAACAGAAGGGGCAGTGGTTACAACCGGAAGATGTCGAACTTGAGAAGCATTACTGTAGCGCCAATCCATCTACACATAAGAAGCACGTATTTTATATATATGAAGCACCAAATCTCTGGTGAAATCACCACACATGTGAGACCTAATGGAAGCATAGAAATCTAAAAACGAAAATTAACATCCTTGCTGCAAAGGTGCATGTAGGTGCTGAAATTTGTAATAACTATCATCCAGCATAAAAAGGGAATTTTGTGTCCCTACTGTTAGAGTAGTCATTATGGTACTAGTCCAAGTCAGTTTTGTACCCCCACCCCAAGTCGGTTTGTACCCTCTTATATACTCTTGTATGCCACACCAAATTATCAATAAGCAACAGTTTTATTCAGCTTTCATGGTATCAGATACCGGTCCTAGGGTTTAGGGTATGGCTCTGCCTACGCCGCCGCCGCCGCCCGGCTACTTCGAGCGCCGGGCCGCGCTCATCGCCAAGGCTGCCAACGCCGCGGCCGCTTCTCTCTCGGCCCTCACCATAGCTCCACAAAACTACCCTGCACCAATCCTCGCCGCACCAATATCTCTTGCTGACACAATCTCTGACGTCAGCCCCTACATCCCCATAGTTCTTGATCTCGCCGCCCACAACTACTACCATTGGAGACATCTCTTCGATCTCCACCTCGGCCGCTGCAACCTGCGCTCGCATGTCGCCGCCAATTGTCTTCCCCACCCCGACGATCCGCAATGGTTGAAAGACGATCTCGCGATCGTCCAGTGGTTCTACACCCGCATCACCACCGAGATCTTCAACATGCTCGATCACGACGGCGCAACCGCTGCCAACATCTGGCACTCCCTCCGTCAACTCTTCCAAAGCACCACTGACGCTCGGAAAAACGCTCTCCACACCGAGCTTTGCAATATGGTGCAAGGAGACGCCCCGGTGAACCTGTTCTGCCAGCGCGTTAAGACCATTGGTGATGAGCTCCGCGAACTCGGCGATACAGTCAGTGACTCACAGCTAATCAACATCATCGTCGTCGGCCTCAACGAAGACTTTGACAAGCAAGCCTCGTTCATACCAATGATACGGCCTCCTCCTACCTTCGCTGAAGTTCGTTCCCTGCTACAACTCGCGGCGGAAACACAAGCTCGCAAGGACTCTCGCCCCAAGGTCTTTCATGCTGCGGCTCGTCCTCCTTTGTTGTCTACACCAGCGCCGCCTTCCATGCCGGCTCCTGCCGCCGGGCCGTCGGCGTCGTCATCTGCTCAACTGCCCCCAGGCTGGCGTCCTAGTCCGAACTACCGCGGCAAAAACCCTATCTACAGGCCGCCGTCGACTCGTTCGGTTCCGCCTACGACATCACCAGCACCGAGTCCTGCACCACCCACCAGCGCTCCATCTGCGGTTGCATGGCGGCCTCCTCATGATCCTTGGACGGGGCTCGTTCAGGCATGGCCCATGCCCTGGTCCGCTCCGTCCGCCCTCGGTGCTCCGCCGGCATACTCAGGTGCCTGGCAACCCGGCCTTCGGCCGCCTACTGGTGCTCCCGGGGTTCTCAACTCCTGACAGCCGGCCAATGCCTATCACGCCGCCCCGACGTATGCTCCTTATGGTCATTACACAACCGACGACGGCGCCTACTACACACCTCAGCCGACCCTGCTCTCGACGCCACCCCCACCACAGCCGGCCAATGCCTCTCACGTTGTCCCGACGTATGCTCCTTATGGTCACTACTCCACCGACTGCGGCGCCTACTACACTCCCCCGCCGGCCCTACTGCCTTCACCATCGTATCCTCCGGCACTGCTCCCGACGCCACCCTCACCTGCGACGCCGAGCTGGGATCAAGCTGCTTTTCTCCAGGCCATGAATAACTTTGCTGCACAAGGAAACTCAGGTAATGATTGGATCTTTGATTCAGGGGCTTCTAGTCATATGTCTGCATCTAGTAATTGGTTATCATCTTGCACTAAATCTCCTTTCCCTTCCATTACCCTTGGAGATGGATCATCTATTCCTATATATTGTGTTGGTCAGGCTCAACTTCCCTCTTCCACTAAACCTCTTTTACTTCGCGATGTTCTAGTTGCACCCACCCTCATTAAAAATCTTATTTCTGTTCGCCAATTTACTTGCGACAATCTAGTTTCGGCTAAATTTGACCCTTTTGGTTTATCTGTGAAGGATTACCTGACCAAGGCCGAGATCGCTCGCTTCAATAGCTCCGGTGATCTTTATTCACTTAATGGAGTTCCTGCCGCCACCCCTCCAACATCCATGCTGGCCTCTATCGATCTCTGGCATCGTCGCTTGGGCCATCCCAACCCTGCCGTCTTAGCTTCTATGCTTACTGAATTTACCATACCATGTAATAGGGACTCTCATAATTCTGTGTTTTGCGAGTCATGTCAATTAGGCAAACATGTGCGTCTTTCCTTTAGTTCCTCTAGTTCTTGTAGCACTTATCCCTTTGAATTAATACATTGTGATTTATGTACCTCTCCCATTGCAAGTGTTTCGGGTTTTAAATACTACCTTGTTATCCTAGATGATTTCACCCACTTTGTCTGGACTTTTCCGCAACAAATCCGAGGTCCATTCTCTTTTTCTTAATTTTCAACGCTATGTGTCTGTTCACTTCTTCCTCCCAATTCTCTTCATCCAATGTGACAATGGTCGTGAGTTTGATAACATTAAAAATCGTACTTTCTTCTTACAACATGGCATCCTGCTTAGGTTCTCATGTCCTTACACCTCCCCTCAAAATGGTAAAGCCGAACGTTCTCTTCGCACCCTCAATGATATAGTTCGCACTCTCCTCATTCAATCATCTATGCCTCCCAAGTTTTGGGCTGAAGCCCTACACATGGCCACCTTCCTTCTAAATATTCGACCTTCTAAAACTAAACCCAACACTACTCCCTATTATTCCCTCTTTCTTTCCCACCCCGACTACTCCGCGGTTCGTGTTTTCGGTTGTCTCTGTTTTCCCAATGCCTACGCCACTTCTGCAAATAAATTGTCACCACGCTCTATCCCATGTGCTTTTCTCGGCTTCTCTGACGAGCACAAAGGCTATCGTTGTCTCAACCTTCACACCGGACACGTTCATGTCTCTCGTCATGTCACGTTTGCTGAGCATATTTTTCCTTTCTCACAACGCACTACTACACCATCCAACACCTCTAGCTCCGCAAACACCCCCTCTCCCCGTCCTTTCCAACTATATACTCCCCTACCTGCCGAACACAACATACCACCACCACCATTAACACCCACCATAGCCGATCCCAACCCTACCCTCACCCCACCCGAGACGTCCCCAACACCCCCGACCCCTTCTCCCTCCCCAACACCCCTGGCCCCTACTCCCACTCCACCACCCAGCCCTGCTCCCACTCCACCACCCAGCCCTGCTCCTTCGTCCGACTCTTCCGCTGCGCCGGACTCACCAGTACCCACCATACCCCCTCGTGCTATTCCTACAGCAGCCCCGATTAATGATCATCACATGCGTACTAGGGCCAAATCAGGATTTCATCAACCCCAAGACCGCCTAAACCTTCATACCTCCGTATCTCTCACTTCCCTTCCAAAGAATTACAAAACTGCTCTACTTGATCCCAATTGGGCCGCTGCCATGCAAGAAGAATATAATGATTTACTTCAAAACAACACCTGGCAACTTGTTCCTCGTCCTCCCAATACAAATATTGTTTCTAGCAAATGGATTTTTCGCCAAAAGTTCCACTCCGATGGGAGCCTCTCACGATATAAAGCCAGGTGGGTTTGTCGTGGCTTTTCTCAGCAACAAGGAATTGATTACGAAGAAACCTTTTCTCCTGTTGTTAAACCTAGCACCATTCGCACCGTTCTTAGTGTTGCTATCTCCTCTTCCTGGCCTATTCACCAACTTGATGTTAAAAATGCTTTCCTCCATGGTTCCCTTCAAGAAACTGTCTACTGCCAGCAACCTCTGGGTTTTTAAAATCCACCCTTTCCAACTCATGTATGTCTTCTTCAGAAATCTCTTTACGGTCTTAAACAGGCCCCACGAGCTTGGTTTCAACGCTTCTCCTCCTTCATCCAAACAATAGGCTTCACTCCATCTCTCTCCGACACCTCTCTTTTTGTGTATCATCAAACTTCTGACACTGCCTATTTACTTCTCTATGTATATGATATCATTCTTACCGCATCCTCTCAAAAGTTCTTAGATCATATTGTCTCTCTTCTTAGATCTGAATTTTCAATGACTGACCTAGGACTCCTTCATCATTTCTTAGGCATTGCTGTTGTTCGAGATTCGTCCAGCCTTTTTCTTTCCCAAAGCCAGTATATTCTTGATCTTGTTAATCGTGCTAGTATGCTTGACTGTCAATCTTCTCGCACTCCTGTCAATACTAGTTTTAAACTTTCGGCTACCGGTGAACCCTTTTCCGATCCTACTCTCTATCGTAGCCTAACAGGTGCTCTTCAATATCTCACCATTACTCGTCCTGAAATCTCTTTTGCTGTTCAACAAGCATGTCCCTATATGCATGATCCCCCGGGTTCCTCACTATAATTATGTTAAACGCATTCTTCGATATTTAAAAGGAACTCTCAATCATGGTCTCCACCTCAATAATTCTTCTCCAAACTCGCTTACCGCATACTCTGATGCAGACTGGGCTGGTTGTCCTGACACTCGAAGGTCCACTTCCGGTTTTTGTGATTTTCTTGGTAACAATTTGATTTCTTGGTCTTCGAAAAGACAGGTTACAGTCTCACGTTCGTCGGCCGAGGCTGAGTATCGCGCTGTGACACATGCCGTTGCAGATACAATCTAGATTCGGCGGTTACTCCCCGAGCTACACAGGCCTATTGAGCAGGCCACTATTGTCTACTGTGACAACATATCAGCAATCTACATGACCGGCAATCCAGTTCAACACCGACGCACAAAGCATATTGACATTGATATTCATTTTGTCCGTGAAAAGGTTGCTCTTGGTCAGGTTCGGGTGCTTCATGTTCCCTCTACGGCTCAGTTTGCTGACATTTTCATCAATGCACTGCCTACTAAGCCGTTTCAAGATATATGTTTCAGTCTCAACGTCGTCGAGCCTGCCGTTGATACTGCGGGGGATGTTAGAGTAGTCATTATGGTATACGACTCCTAGTCCAAGTCAGTTTTGTACCCCTACCGGCTACCCCAAGTCGGTTTGTACCCTCTTATATACTCTTGTATGCCACACCAAATCATCAATAAGCAACAGTTTTATTCAGCTTTCACCTACATCAACTTGATCTGGGATAAATCATGTTATCCTCAGACATTGATTTGGGTAAATAAGTAGTACGCTCTAGTAGCATGCTATGTTTGCAGGATTATACGTACATAATGCAAAAAAATTGAACCTGGGGCATGCAGATTGAGGACGCATGCAAATAATAGGTGGAGTCTGCCGCACATAGTGCCGCCGGTGCCAAGCTGTGCTCGCGCACCACGCGGCCGAGCTGCTGCAACCGTGTCCAACTCGGTGCCTACTGAAGCTGCTGGTACTCCAGCCGCCGGCGGCCTGCTGAGGGAAGACGCGCTGGTGAGTTGTAAGAGCTTCTCCAGCCCCCCAGAGGGGCTAAAAATCGCCCCCTGAAGATGCACCGGCGCTAACCCGCGCGCTGGTGGCGTGATGCCCCCAGTCGTGGCGCCCTCGTTTTTTTTCGAAAAAATTGAATACGGCGCAAACACGGCTCGAATTTAACGCAAACATTAACGAGTTCGTTCAAATTTAAACATATTTTATAAAAAAAGAAAAAACTACTAGGGGCTGCCCCTCGCCGTCTCCATCGCCGCTCCTCGCCGTCTGCTTCGCCGCTCCCCGCCGCCCGCCGCCCGCCATTGCAGTTCTACATGCCGAGGAGGCTGTAGAACCGCGTGTAGTCGCCGCCGTCGTCGGCGTCGGCGTCGCCGCCTCCGCCGCCGCCGTCCCTGCTGCATCGCTCCCCCGGTTGGCGTGGCGGGTTGGACGATCCGGGGGCGTCCTCGTCGTCGTCGCTGTCAAGGATCACGATGCCGTGCTCGTCCTCGCGCCCACGCTTGCGGGCTTCTATCTCCTCCAGGGCCCGGGGGCTCCCACGGCGGCGTGAGAAGGTCGGGGGAGCGGGGTACTCGAGGCGCGGCGTGTTGCCGCCCTCGATGTACTCGAGGACGGCTTCCAACGTGCGGCCGGGCACGCCCCACCACCAGCACCGGCCCTCGGAGTTGAGCCTGCCGGAGGGCACGACGCCGTTCGTCGCCTCGAGCTGCTCGGCGTGGCGGCGGCGGAATTAGGGCTCCCAGAGCGGGCTGTCGGGGGTGTATCGCGGACCCTCCCTCGCCGCCCGCGGCAGGGACGCGCGGATACGTGCGATCTCCGCACGCCTCGCCGCCCCGGTGGGTGGTGGTGGCACCGGCACTCCGTCGGCGCTGATCCTCCATGCCCCGGGCACCCGCATGTCCGGCGGGGCCGGGTACTCGGCCTCGAAAAGGAGGCAAGCCTCGTCCTCGTGAAGATGGCGGCGTCCGAAGCCATTCGCCGTTGCGCCATCGCCTGGGAAGCGCTCGGCCATTCTTCTGGACTGGAGACGGCGAGAGGAGGAAGGGGAAGAAATGGGCGCGTCGGCGGTGGAGTAGTTGTGCGTGTCTCCGGCGCGTTGGTGGTCGGCTTATATAGGCGGAGGCGCCGTGTGGTAGGCTTGGCCGACGCGTTACGCGTGGCGGGAGGCGTGGCGGGCGAGGTCGCCCGGCCTTCACCGTGCCGCCCGTGAGGCATCAATGGAGGCTGACCGGCGCGGCAGCGCATGCAGCTTTGGCATTGATTCGCCGCGGGAAACGAGACGATGAGAACGACGAAGCGGCGAGAAGAGAGTCGAGTCGCTGGCAAGGCGGGCCCGTGGCTCTTCGCGCCAAAAAAGATTCACCCGGCGCCCCCGAGCGCCCCCCAGCGCGCTAGGTTCGGGTTGGGTCTGCCGCGCCAATTTCGGCCTGAGCCGGCGAAAATTGGGCCCTTGGGGGCGCGACTGGGCCGATTTTTTGACGCCAGCGACCGAAAAATCGCCTGGGGGGCCTTGTTGGGGGCACGGCTGGAGATGCTCTAATGGAGGTCGCATCAAGGAGTGGGGCGAGTGGATCCGATGTGGATGGCGATGGCACATAGATCAGGGATGACGCGGTGGAATCGGGAGCTTGACGTGGGTTGGAAGCAGGGCGATTAATTAGGGCCGAGAGATTTGAGAGAGATATACGGGGGTGCGTTGAAGTTTGAGCGAAACTTTTCTTAAAGGTAATGGCCGTGGGATGAAAAAGGAATGAACGGCCCACGATTGGTCTGACATTTTTCACGTATCAGACGTATGACGGGGAGTATTTCCCTTTACTTTTTCAGTACTTGTAAAGCTTGCACGTGCAACGCACATCTTCATAAGTGTATATGTGAGTACAAATAAAGAATGTGTAATACTACCAAAACAGTGGTTTGTCTATTAGTTTTCTTTACCATCAAAATGACAAGGATATATATGTAACAAAAAATAAAAGTGTTAATCAGTTTGAATTCATGAACATGCTTATTTTGATTTTACATTATTCTACATTTTCATTATTTATTTTGTTTTGAAAAAGAAATGACATATGAACACGTACAAATATAGCGTGATTTAGCCTAGTACAACTTAGAAAGAAAAAAAATGTTTGCATGTACCACGTTGGCCTAGCCAGGCCGATAACACCCACTGACCCACACCCATCTCTCATGTTCTTTCTTCACCAGATCCCTTTTCCTATGGTTCTCGCCCTCTCTCATATCGATAACCATATCTTCCACGCTTAAATCCGATTGCCGCCTGACGCAATACTCATCGCCGCCTCCTCCAATACCACATGCGCCACCCTCCAGTGCAATGCCTTCCTTTCCAGGCAGTACGCTATGGCCGAACTCTATCTCACCGGTCTCCAATTCTCGGCTCGAAGTTGTTGCTCACCCTTCAGTCATTTAGCATAGGCCCTATGTTTCCAGGCAGCTAATTTAGGTACAACACATTCTACGCTTAATGTTTCTATTATTTTGTCCAGCTTTGATATTTTCACCAACTTTGTTTCCTCACCAGCAGCCTACATTTGAAAATCCATGCATCAAGGAGCAAACAATCCACCACCGCCAGAAAGAAAAACGAAGGAAAAATATCATCTGTTGTGATCATCCTTGGTGGCACCAATGCCGATGAATTGAACGACACCCAGGGAGTGCATTGCCTCCCGGCGGTGTCACCCACCGTCGCGGTCATCACCAGCGTTGCTCCTGCCTCCCGGCTCCCTAGAAATCCAATCGGATCTATTGACACACCAAAAACAATAGAAAGATCAACCAGTTACATTCGCTAAGCACAAAGGAAAGAAAGGGAACATGATTAATAATTGTGCCAATTGTTCTTACAATTTCCAAGAAGGTAGCATGCTTCGAGGTTGCTGATGTCCACGCATAATTTGACAAGATTTTGGCCCGGACGGTGATGCACAACAGTGATGGTCTCCAGAACGACCCTACTTTGCCCAACTTCCTGAATTTCTTGCACCTGCACGCACATCCAAACAACTGCACATGAGAACTCCATCCCAGTGGCGAGACAGAGGTAGCATGACAATGATGCTGGCATGGTGGTAGACGCCGAGCAGGGTGAGCAAGCGAGCATCAGAGGATGAGCAACCTGTCACCAAGCTCGTAGATCTTAGAGAGGTAACACACGTGCGCCAAGAAGAAGACCGGCCCCGGCCGCTGCCATCACCTAACCAGCTGTCGGCGGCTCGGTGTACTCCCCAGAGCCCAGGGTGGTGTCAGCTGGAGACGGTGTTGATGGTTCAAGATACCCGTTAGTTGCACTTGAGAAGTCTCCAGGGACAAGAACTGTATCAAATAGTTTATTATCTATGTGAAATAAACTATATTCATAATAGCAATTTTGAGCTAATCCAAGTCAGGTGTGTTACCTAGAATGACTTCCCTAATCTCTTCCCCGCTGTAATGACTTTATAAATTCAAGGATCCTTATTAAGTATCTAATATTTGGATCTACATCAAGTGTAGTAAATTTTAGCCAGATTCTTTAAATAGATGCGTCACATTACAGAAGCTGGACACAGACATATATATAATATACAATCTCAGTACAGGTTAACACATACATGAGCAGCAAATAAATTGAGAAAATAATTGAACACTGGATGAGAAATTTTAATTTGCTAAATAGATTTTGCTGGACCGAAGATGATCCATATATTAATTTAAGCATCTAGTAAATGCACACAGGAAAGGGGATAATCTGAAACTAACAGTAAAAAATTAGTACATGCAAATTGTACATGCTCGTTTCATGGACAATTTGGAACGAGCGTAATGCAAGAGTGTTCAAACATAAGAGTGCTCCACCGCCAATCTTGCTCTCCTTCATCGCCACTGAGGCCAACCTTTGGGTCGTCGCCGGTGCAAAGATGTCAGGGTCTTTTATTTCACGTGAGTAATCCGCATGCCGTGTTTTGGGTGTCTTGTAACAAACTCTTTTTTATCTTGATTAATGGATGAGGCAAAACTTTTGCCTCCGTTTCAAAAAAAAAACAATACTTCCTTCATCTAGGGAAAACAGTTCAAACAGCACATTCGGCTATCAACGAAGAAGTATGTAATAGATAAATGTTTCTCTACCACAGGAGTGAAATATTGATAAGGAAAACAATAGTAAAAATAGAGTAACACCAAACCATCATTCAATCTTATCCAAAAAATATCAAGCCCGGTTTGAACTGTTAATGTAATCCTTGTTGCAATCCATACACTGTATAGACCATGCTCGTGTGTAGTAGCACGCTGAGTTGACACTAGGCTGCTGTGTGTGTCCCTGCACTGTAGCGACGTCTGTGTGTGCTGAGGATGTCTGATCATGGCTACAGGTCGTACATGTGTGTGTTTGTGTAACTGCGCACAAAAGAAAGGGAGCCGGTTATGTTGCTGGCCAGAGCAAAAGAGAGAAAGGCAATCGTTGCCTGAAGAGAAAACTGAACCTGTGTCTCATCTCTAGTTTTTCTCTGGCTTTGCATTCCGTCGAACACCTCCTAAGCGTAGTGAGATCCACCAAAACAGAGCATGAACTAGAGTTCCTGCCAACACAAACCAAAGGCATGTCAAAACCTTCATATAGATATAGTAGCATCGAGAGACACAAGAGGGGAAGCAAGAAGGATTGGTAGGGAGAGAAAGAAGAAAACGATCTGGAGAATCTCATCTACGCGCGTTTCAGTCCCCAGCAGCCGGAGTGCTGTGCGGCGAGGTCGGCAAAGGAGACATGGCCGCGAGGATCTGGTCGCGGGGCTCACTGAGGAGCGCGGCGACATCGGTGCGTGTGGTGGCGGAGAAGACCCGGCCCTTGGGCTCCTTCCCGGAAGCCTCGCGCCGCTCCTCCTCGTGCTCGATCCAGATGTAGGACACCCGCCCCTGAAGGAAATATGCCCTAGAGGCAATAATAAATTTGTTATTTTATATTTCTTTATTCATGATAAATGTTTATTATTCATGCTAGAATTGTATTAACCGAAAACTTGATACATGTGTGAATACATAGGCAAAACACAGTGTCTCTAGTATGCCTCTACTAGACTAGCTCGTTGATCAAAGATGATTAAGTTTCCTAGCCATGGACATGAATTGTCATTTGATGAACGGGATCACATCATTAGTGGAATGATGTGATGGACAAGACCCATCCATTAGCTTAGCATAATGATCGTTCAGTTTTTGTTGCTACTGTTTTCTTCATGTCAAATACATATTCCTCCGACTATGAGATTATGCAACTCCCGGACACCGGAGGAATGCCTTGTGTGCTATCAAACGTCACAACGTAACTGGGTGGTTATAAAGATGCTCTACAGGTATCTCCGAAGGTGTTTGTTGGGTTGGCATTGATCGAGATTAGGATTTATCACTTCGAGTATCGGAGAGGTATCTCTGGGCCCTCTCGGTAATGCACATCATATAAAGCCTTGCAAGCAATGTGACTAATGAGTTAGTTGCAGGATGATGCATTACGAAACGAGTAAAGAGACTTGCTGGTAACGAGATTGAACTAGGTATGAAGATACCCTCCTTTGAAAAGCATTGGCGCACGTGTAAACGAGTTGCTCTACCGAACTGAGCTATAGCCCTTATCAGAGATATCTTAACATATAGATAATTTCTTGTCAAGATGAATATTTTCTAATGCCAGAGGATACCCCTTTGATCTGTATCTGGGGGTGCAAAGACAGCCAGGAGGTTTGCCTAGAAGCAGCCACCCTTTAAAGAGTGCGTAATAGCTCACTGATCGAGCGCCCTTGCGCTGAAGATGAACGGGGCTAAGCGATCTGCCGAAGCTGTGGGATGTCAAAATGCATCGGTAGGGGAGCGTTCCGCCTTAGAGGGAAGCAACCGCGAAAGCGGGGGTCGACGAAGCGGAAGCGAGAATGTCGTCAGTTTATGTTCCTACCTATTGTCTGGATATACCAAGAGAGATCTACGGTCTAATGAGGCTACTATGAAATATTTACTCATGGGTGGGGCAAGCTCTTCTATTCTGGAGTGTTTCCTTATTCTTTTATTATATGAATTCCTTATTCTTTATTATATGAATTTGAATTGGTTCTTAATTGAGATTCGATTTGATAATTTTAAAATACGAGGATAAGATGTCAGAAATCTTGGTATCCAAAGAAAGGTCCCTAAGGGGCATTCTTTTTTTTTTCAATCTAAGATTCAAGAAGGGACTCCACGAAAGAATATCAAGACTTAGACGATCGAATCTTGGGCAAGTAACATACCGATGACAAAGGGAATAACGTATGTCGACATTGCGGTTCGACCGATAAAGATCTTCGAAGAATATGTGGGAACCAATATGAGCATCCAGGTTCTACTATTGGTTATTGACCAGAGAGGTGTCTCGGTCATGTCTACATAGTTCTCAAACCCGTAGGGTCCGCACGCTTAGCGTTCGATGACGATATGTATTATATGAGTTATGTGTTTTGGTGACCGAAGGTTGTTCGGAGACCCGGATGAGATCACGGACATGAAGAGGAGTCTCGAAATGGTCGAGAGGTAAAGATTGATATATTGGAAGGTGGGATTCGGACACCGAAATGGTTCCGGAGTGTTTCGGGTATTTATCGGAGTACCGAGGGGTTACGGGAACCTCCCGGGGAAGTAATGGGCCATATGGGCCATAGGGGAGATGCAAGGCAGCCCACAAGGGAGTGGCGCCCCCTCCCATGGGGAGTCCGAATTGGACAAGGGAAGGGGGCGCGGTCCCCCTTTCCTTCTCCCTCCCCTTCCCCCATCCCCCTCCAATAGAAGGAAGGGGGGGGATAGCGAATAGGACTAGGAGTCCAAGTGGGATTCCTCCTCACTTGGCGCGCCCTAGGCCGGCCTCCTCCCCTCCTCCTCCTTTATATACGGGGGGGAGGGAGGAGGGGAGCGGGCGCCCGTAGGAGACACAACAATTGCTCTTAGCCGTGTGCGGCACCCCCTCCACAGTTTACGCCTCCGGTCATATTATCGTGGTGCTTAGGCGAAGCCCTGCACGGATCACATCACCATCACCGTCACCACGCTGGCGTGTTAACGGAACTCATCTACTCCTTTGACCCTCTGCTGGATCAAGAGCTCGAGGGACGTCATCGCGTTGAACGTGTGCAGAACTCGGAGGTGACATATGTTCGATACTCTATCGGTCGGAACGGGAAGACGTTCGACTACATCAACCGTGTTGAGCAAACGCTTCCGCTTTCGGTCTACGAGGGTATGTGGACACACTCTCCCCCTCTCGTCGCTATGAATCTTCTAGATAGATCTTACGTGAGCGTATGATTTTTTTTGAAATTGTATGCTACGTTTCCCAATAGCCCCATCTCCTTCGCCGTTGCCGCAGACGCCATCTCTCCATTCTTCCGCCGCTTGCCGCTCCGGTTGCTTTGGGAGGTTGGTTTCTCGCGACGGGGGTAGCAGGGGAGAGGAGGAGTGCGGGCGGCGGCGATGGGAACAGGGAGTTCTATGGCGGCTGGGAGAGGGGTGGAGTCGGAGACGTGATGTTTTTTTTTTCAACTGAGACATGCTGTTGGTTCGGGGGTATGACGTCGTGGATTAGTGGGCATGCGTGGGACCGTACGTTGGTGGCAGACTGGCAGAACATTTAATCTCGTCCATTCGTTTTGATGACAGACCATCGAAGTAATACGGGCTCTTAGATATAATTAAGCGGGTTGCATCCAAGGGTGCTGAATTTCTTGTGTACACTAAGTTTGATGGGTTTAGACTAATTCATGTTTGCTCTTTTAATAGTAGTATAGAGTATAGATATAGATTTTTATTACTTCGCCTGTTACAAAAAAGCAAAAATAAAAATAATTTCGTGTATGTTGGGCCGGTCCAGTAGCGACTGCAGTCTATCCCGGGATTCCATCTGCCATGCCGACAATTTCTATTTGGGAACACTATCAGGGTTTAAAATAGATCGGGATCAAAGAGTTCGATGTGCTGATTTTCAGAATTGCAAGTTGAGGGTTCGATTTAGCTTTCATCTACAATTTCAAAGTTTGTTTTAGACTTTTTCCTTTCTTTCATCATGTCATGCAACAATTACATCCCTGTATGCGCCAACTTCGACGGGCCAAATCCAATGGTAGGCATTAAATCACGCTGGAAAACCATACCAAGAACGTTCGTTGTGTATAATTTCTGTTTTTTCATATTAAAAACACATTCAACTAAGGTCATTTCCAATTTCCAAACCGTCGCGCCATCGCGGACAAATGAGACTTGCCTGCTCCCCCCGCGTGTGCCCATCCGTGCTCCCATGACTTGATTTGATTGGAACAAAATAAAATCTGGTCCCACCCCCTTAAAATCAGGGGGAAGATGATTAAATTAGAAAGAGAAAAGGAAAAAAGACAGCCGTAGGATGAAGTGGGAGCACGGATGGAAGCATGAGGAGGGAGCAGGCAAGCCGGATCCCGCATCACGGACAGTTCCATTTGCTGATTTGCGATCGTTATCGAACTGTTTATAAACAACAAGAAGAAATCAATGAAAAAAACGGTGGAATCAATGGACGTCTAGAAGCTAGTAGTGTTATCACGCACGCGTCACACTCGGCTCTCGAATGCCTCGCTCCCCACCTTGATGGCACCAAAACCACCGCCGCGCGCGGCCAGTCCGCCCACCGCCGCGCCGCGACTCCTCTGCTCTGGCCGTTTCAGCGCGCAGGCGCCAAACTCGCACGGCCCGTCCTCAGCGATGGTCACCATCGTCGCCGGGGGCTTCCTCCGCGCCGGGACGGCCGCCGGCACCTGGCTAAGGTGGACCTCCTTCTTCGCTGCCCCGACGTCCGCCGGCTCGCGCGCGACGCGGCGCGGCGCTGTTTCGACGCTGCGCGGACAAGGTCGTCGGCGCGATCCGAGTTCGCCCGCAGGTGCATGGTCGTGGCCGGCCCGCCGAAGCCGCGACCACCCACGACAGCCCCCGCTGGCATCCGGCGCGCGCATCCGGACATGCAGCTCACGTAGAGGTCGCACGCCCTCGACAGCGCGCGCATCGGCGCGCCGAGGCAGAAGAAGCACCCGCTCGTTTTCCTGCCACCCTTCTTCATCCTTCTGTCTGCGTGCCGGAACTGTGTTGGCTTCGCACAGAGAAACACAAGACCGAGCACTGTAGCTTGCCGTTGAACTCGATGGCCGGCTGCGTTATGAGAGTGTACAATGGCACCTCGATCACCTCGTGATATATATACGCTTCCATCCCGTCGACGTTGCCCGTTCCGTCCGCGTAAACTGCCGCTTGGTGTTGACCTTTTTGCGTTTACGTTCATATCCGTGGGGTCGGCAGATTTCTGTACTGGCGGATAAGAGGGAAATGGTCATAATCTGCAACTATTTTGATGGATTCGCAGGAATTTGTCCATGGGTTTGGAGGATAGGGTCGAGCGACAAGTTGATCGGCTGGCCAACTCGGACGCGCTGCGTCTGTTGATCCAGTGAATCATTGCGTATGTGCATACCACCATGCATGCATGTTGGCCGTTTTTTGCGTGCGTGTGTTGCAATCCGGCCGGCAAATATACAATAAAACTTCTCTACCGTTGCTTGTTTCAGCGCACGTAAACCATTGGAAGACAGCGACTGTCTGCTATAGTAAGCCATGTCTCCTGAGAGAAGCTGCCATCACTTTTCCTTTTTATTTTATATTTTCTGGTTGGCCACTTGCCCCTTAATTTTGGCATATAGAGGACCAAAGAGAAAGCAGACGACAGGACACACCACCATTACATTACATTTACATACCAACTTTAAGCAAAGCAATTAGGGACGGAAGCGTTAACATATGGAGATGTGGACTTTGAAGGAGTGTAATTGTTCATGTTTCTCGGGGTCAACTTTAAAAAATAACCATTCTTCCTTTTCTTCTTTTTGAAAATGAACCTTTCTAAAAACGGTTTGGCTAATTCACATCTAGATGTTTTTGAAGGATGTCACGTCTAAGCTCCCACAAATGCGTAACAAAAACAAAAAAACTAGGACAGAAAAAATAGACCTCAAAACAGAGTGGACATCATCTTAGATGTGACATAACTATGTCACATCTAGATGTGTCAAAAACTTTAAAAAATAACCACATCATGGCCGATCTTTCTTCTACTCGACGGATATGCACACCCGTTTGCGAGCCAAAGCGCTACTAGTCCTCCGATCCGCCGGCTGCCAGTCCATATCCCCTACCGCCTACCGCACGTCACTTGACCAGCCAGCCGCCCCACTCCACCTTCCACTACGACACGAGCTCCCGGCGATGTCGTGGCTCACGCGCTCCATTGCGGCCACCCTATCCTCCGCCCCCTCCGATGACGAAGACTACCACTCCGAGGCAGCCTCCGACCACTGCTCCAGTCGTTGTGACGATGGATCTCCCCAGAGAAAAAAGTGTGCCCTTCCCTATTCTTCAGCCGCCAACTCTCTTCCTCCATCAACGAAGTGAGAACAATGTGAGCTAGGGATTTGAGTGAGAGCGAGGAGAGCATTGGGGATTTTTAACCCTCACATTTGTTTACAAAAGATGGAACTCCTCAGAGAAAAAGATGTGCCCTTCCCTATTCTTCGTGACCAATTCTCTTCCTCCATCTCAAGCAAGGGATACTCTTTTGCGGGGGCTCAAGCAAGGGATTTGACAACGGAGTGAGAGTGATGTGAGCTAGGGATTTGAGTGAGAGCGGGGAGAGAATCGAGGATTTTTACCCCTAATGTCTATTTATAAAAGACCACCCCTTGGATTAAACTTAAGGGTTGTATTGTAAAAAGTAAAGCATTCCCATGTGTTGTCCGTGAACCTTTTTCCCGCAAACATCAACGACTATGGCCCCACGCCAACTCAGCACGCTGTGTTGGCCTCGTTACGATGAGAAATGGCAGAATGACCAATGTGCTCATGAAACGAGTAAAGTGACTGGCTCATCACATTGTGAGAGAAAATTACAAATTGGCTCAACTCGTGAGAGCATCTACAGTCGGACTTGGCAAGTCCGCCCCCCCTATACGTCCGCGGACGCACCCGGACATGTCCGCGGGCGCATCCAGACGTTCCCTCATATTTCCGTCCCGGCATCCACATATCTCAAATCCGGACTCTCAAATACATGAAAATACATGCACGTCGATCATACAAGACAATGTCGCGCGTAAATAGCAAGTGTTGGTACGAAGCATAGATAGCGTTTACATAAAATTTATTTTAAGTGCCAAACTCATGCATTGTCTCCTTGGTTGCCATTGTGGGGTCCACATATGCTCCACAAGATCACTGAGTAGTTGCGTGTGCACCTGCTGATCTCGAAGATTTTGATGCATCTACAGAAGGTTCATCAGCCGATTCGCTTTGATTTTCCAGGATTTCAACTTGTTCTCCAGGTGCTTCGAAATCATTGGTTTGGGCTATATCATCACCCTCATCCTCGACAATCATATTGTGCAGAACACAACATGTCATCAGCTGCCACAAAGTTTCTGATTTCCACATCATTGTAGTGCTCCACACAATTCCCCAACGAGCCTGAAGCACACTGAATGCCCTCTCGACATCCTTCCTATCCGCTTCCTGCATTGTTGCAAAGTGGTTCTGTTTATTGTCACACGGCTCGAATATGGTCTTCACAAACACCGCCCACCAAGGATAGATACCATCGGGAAGATAGTATCCCATGTTGAACTCTCGGTCGTTGACGGTGTAGTTGCACAGTGGTGATTCCCCATTGCAAAGCCTCCTGAACATCGGAAATCGTTGAAGCATGTTGATGTCGTTGTGAGAACCCGACATTCCAAAGAAAGCATGTCAAATCCATAAGCCATGTAATGCCACTGCTTCTAGTATGATGGTGGTCTCTCTGGTGTGACCTTGATACATTCCCCGCAGACCTTTGGGGCAGTTCTTCCATTTCTAATGCATGCAATCAATTGATCCGAGCATTCGTGGAAACCCCCTTGCCTCTCCAATGGCCAACAACTTCTTCGTGTCCTACGCATTTGGTTCTCTGAGATACTCAGGTCCAAACACCTCCGCCACGGCGCGGGCAAAACTGGCAGTAGTCTTCAGGCACGTGCTCTCCCCCATCCTGACCATCTCACCAACGGCATCTGCAGCGGTACCAAGTGCAATCATCCTCAGAGCAGCCGTCCACTTCTGCTTGGATGAGAAAGAGAGTTGGCCGCAACAATCCCTTGTGAGTTTGAAGTAGTCGTTGTGTGCCTCTACCCTCTTCATAATACGCAAGAACAATGGTTTCCGCATGCGAAAACGGTGACGAAACCATGGATCATCCGGGAAAGTAGGTTTGGGAGCAAAGTAGTCCCTGTGTAGTAGTTTTGCTCTATACACCCTGTCCCAGTTGATCACTCTTCTCCCTTTGATTGAGCCCTTAAAGTTGAGAATATGCTCCACTTAACGGTTAATTTCCTCTTTCATGCTCATGAGCATACTCAGTTCCACTTCTTCGTTCGAATCCGACGAATTGAAGAACTCATCTAGAATCATTTGGTCAAGTTCCGTCGGTCCATACTCCTCGTCGGACGAAGCATCAAAATCCATCGTTTTACCTACCAAAATCACAAAAAATCCGGTCGGACAATGTGTCGAACACATCAAGCGCAAGGCGGAGCCAGAGAGTTGTTGGACGTACCACGTGTTGGGTAACGTAGTAATTTTAAAAAATTTACTACGCACACGCAAGATCATGGTGATGCATAGCAACGAGAGGGGAGAGTGTTGTCCACGTACCCTCGTAGACCGAAAGCAGAAGCATTAGCACAACGCGGTTGATGTAGTCGTACGTCTTCACGATCCGACCGATCGAGTACCGAACGCACGACACCTCCGAGTTCAGCACACGTTCAGCTCGATGACGTCCCTCGAACTCCGATCCAGCCGAGCTTCGAGGGAGAGTTCCGTCAGCACGACGGCGTGGTGACGATGATGATGCTCTACCGACGCAGGGCTTCGCCTAAGCACCACTACGATATTATCGAGGTGGAATATGGTGGAGGGGGGCACCGCACACGGCTAATAGATCTCAAGGATCAATTGTAGTGTCTTGGAGTGCCCCCTTGCCCCCGTATATAAAGGAGCAAGGGGGGAGGCGGCCGGCCAAGGAGGAAGGCGCGCCAAGGGGGGAGTGAGAGAAGGAAAGAGGAGGAGAGGGAGAAGGAAAAGGGGGCTGCACTCCTTGTCCAATTCGGACCGGGGGGGGGGGGGGGGCGCAGGCCTCCTTCCTTTTGGCCTCTCTCCTCTATTCCCGTATGGCCGAATAAGGCCCAATACTTCTCCCCGGCGAATTCCCGTAACTCTCCGATACTCCGATAAATATCCGAATCACTCGGAACCTTTCCGATGTCCGATTATAGTCGTCCAATATATCGATCTTTACGTCTCGACCATTTCGAGACTCCTCGTCATGTCCCCGATCTCATCCGGGACTCCGAACTACCTTTGGTACATAAAAACACATAACTCATAATATAAATCATCACCGAACTTTAAGCGTGCGGACCCTACGGGTTAGAGAACTATGTAGACATGACCGAGACACATCTCCGGTCAACAACCAATAGCGGAACCTGGATGCTCACATTGGCTCCCACATATTCTATGAAGATCTTTATCGGTCAAACCGCATAACAACATACGTTGTTCCCTTTGTCATCGGTATGTTACTTGCCCGAGATTCGATCGTCGGTAGCTCAATACCTAGTCCAATCTTGTTACTGGCGAGTCTCTTTACTCGTTCTGTAATACATCATTCCTCAACTAACTCATTAGTTGCAATGCTTGCAAGGCTTAAGTGATGTGCATTACCGAGTGGGCCCAGAGATACCTCTCCGACAATCGGAGTGACAAATCCTAATCTCAAAATACGCCAACCCAACAAGTACCTTCGAAGACACCTGTAGAGCACCTTTATAATCACCTAGTTATGTTGTGACGTTTGGTAGCACACAAAGTGTTCCTCCGGTAAACGGGAATTGCATAATCTCGTAGTCATAGGAACATGTATAAGTCATGAAGAAAGCAATAGCAACATACTAAATGATCAAGGGCTAAGCTAACGGAACGGGTCAAGTCAATCACATCATTCTCCTAATGATGTGATCCCGTTAATCAAATGACAACTCATGTCTATGGTTAGGAAACTTAACCATCTTTGATTAATGAGCTAGTCAAGTAGAGGCATACTAGTGACACTATGTTTGTCTATGTATTCACACATGTAATATATTTCCGGTTAATACAATTCTAGCATGAATAATAAACATTTATCATGAAATAAGGAAATAAATTATTGCCTCTAGGGCATATTTCCTTAAGTCTCCCACTTGCACTAGAGTCAATAATCTAGATCACATCGCCATGTGATTTAACACCAATATTCATATCTGTATATGATTAGCATCCATAGTTCGCATAGTCATGTAACCAACATCCAATGGGTTTACTAGAGTCAATAATCTAGTTCACATTGCTATGTGATTAACACCCAAAGAGTACTAAGGTGTGATCATGTTTTGCTCGTGAGAGAAGTTTAGTCAATGAGTCTGTCACATTCAAAGCCGTATGTATTTTGCAAAAATATTCTATGTCTACAATGCTCTGTACGGAGCTACTCTAGCTAATTGCTCCCACTTTCAATATGTATCCAGATTGAGACTTAGAGTCATCTGGATCAGTGTCAAACCTTGCATCGACGTAACTCTTTACGACGAACCTCTTGTCACCTCCATAATCGAGAAACATATCCTTATTCCACTAAGGATAATTTTGACCAATGTCCAGTGATCTACTCCTAGATCACTATTGTACTCCCTTGCCAAACCAGGGCAGAGTATACAACAGGTCTGGTCTGTAGCATGGCATACTTTTATAGAACCTATGACTGAGGCATAGGGAATGACATTCATTCTCTTTCTATTTTCTGCCGTGGTCGGGATTTGAGTCTTACTCAATTTCACACCTTTGCAACACAGGCAAGAACTCTTTCTTTGACTGTTTCATTTTGAACTACAAAATCTTGTCAAGGTATGTACTCATTGAAAATCTTATCAAGCGTCTTGATCTATCTCAATATATCTTGATGCTCAACATGTAAGCAGCTTTACTGAGGTCTTTCTTTTAAAGAACTCCTTTCAAACATTTCTTTATGCTTTCCAGAAAAATTCTACATCATTTTTGATCAACAATATGTCACTCACATATATTTATCAGAAAGGCTGTAGTGCTCCCACTCACTTTATTGTGAATACAGGTTTTACCGCAAGTCCGTATAAAACAATATGCTTTGATCAATTTATCAAAGCATATATTCCAACTCCGAGATGCTTGCACCAGTCCATAGATGTATCGCTGGAGCTTGCACATTTTGTTAGCACCTTTAGGATTGACAAAACCTTCTAGTTGCATCATATACAACTCTTCTTTAATAAATACATTAAGGAATGCAGTTTTGACATCCATTTGCCAGATTTCATAAAATATGGCAATTGCTAACATGATTCGGACAGACTTAAGCATCGATACGAGTGAGAAAATCTCATCGTATTCAACACCTTGAACTTGTCGAAAAACTTTTTGCGACAAGTCGAGCTTTGTAGATAGTAACACTACTATCAGCGTCTGTCTTCCTCTTGAAGATCCATTTGTTTTCTATGGCTTGCCGATCATCGGGCAAGTCCACCAAAGTCCACACTTTGTTCTCATATATGGATCCATCTCAGATTTCATGGCCTTCAAGCCATTTCGCGGAATCTGGGCTCATCATCGCTTCCTCATAGTTCGTAGGTTCATCATGGTCAAGTAAGATGACTTCTAGAACAGGATTACCAAACCACTCTGGTGCGGATCTTTCTCTGGAAGACCTACGAGGTTCGGTAGTAACTTGATCTGAAGCTTCATGATCATCATCATTAGCTTCCTCACTGATTGGTGTAGGAATCACAGGAACTGATTTCTGTGATGTACTACTTTCCAATAAGGGAGCAGGTAGAGTTACCTCATCAAGTTCTACTTTCCTCCCACTCACTTCTTTTGAGAGAAACTCCTTCTCTAGAAAGGATCCATCTTAGCAACGAATATCTTGACTTCGGATCTGTGATAGAAGGTGTACCCAACAGTTTCCATTGGGTATTCTATGAAGACGCACTTCTCCGATTTAGGTTCGAGCTTATTAGGTTGAAACTTTTTCACATAAGCATCGCAGCCCCGAACTTTAAAAAACGACACCTTTGGTTTCTTGCCAAACCACAGTTCATAAGGCATCGTCTCAACGAATTTTGATGGTTCCCTATTTAAAGTGAATGTAGCTGTCTTTAATGCATAACCCCAAAACGATAGTGGTAAATCGGTAAGAGACATCATAGATTGTACTATATCCAATAAAGTACGGTTATGACGGTGGGACACACCACTAAGCTGTGGTGTTCCAGGTGGCATGAGTTTGTGAAACTATTCCACATTGTTTGAATTGAAGACCAAACTCGTAACTCAAATATTCGTCTCCGTGATCAAATCGTAGAAAACTTTATTTTCTTGTTATGATGATTTTCCACTTCACTCTGAAATTCTTTGAACTTTTCAAATGTTTCAGACTTATGTTTCATCAAGTAGATATACCCATATCTGCTCAAATTATCTGTGAAGGTCAGAAAATAACGATACCCTTCACGAGCCTTAATACTCATTGGTCTGCATACATCAGTATGTATTATTTCCAACAAGTCAGTAGCTCGTTCCGTTGTTCTGAAGAACGGAGTTTTAGTCATCTTGCCCAAAAGGCACGGTTCGCAAGCATCAAATGATTCATAACCAAGTGATTCCGAAAATCCATCTTTATGGAGTTTCTTCATGCGCTTTACACCGATATGACCCAAACGGCAGTGCCACAAATAAGTTGCACTATCATTATTAACTTTGCATCTTTTGGCATCAATATTATGAATATGTGTATCACTACGATCGAGATCCAACAAACTATTTTCATTGGGTGTATGACTGTCGGTGTCAAAACCGGCGGATCTCGGGTAGGGGGCCCCGATCTATGCGTCTAGGCTGATGGTAACATGAAGCAAGGGACACAATGTTTACCCAGGTTCGGGCCCTCTTGATGGAGGTAAAACCCTACTTCCTGCTTGATTAATATTGAAGATATGAGTAGTACAAGAGTAGATCTACCACGAAATTGTAGAGGCTAAACCCTAAGAGCTAGCCTATGATGGTATGATTGTAATTGTGATCGGCCTTCTAAGGACCAACCTCTCCGGTTTATATAGACACTGGAGAGGGCTAGGGTTTACATGGAGTCGGTTACAAGGAAGGAAACATAATATCCGGATCGCCAAGCTTGCCTTCCACCCCAAGGAGAGTCCCATCCAGACACGGGACGAAGTCTTGAGTCTTGTATCTTCACGCTTCAATAGTCCGGACGATGTACACAGTCCGGCTATCCGGATACCCCCTAATCCAGGACTCCCTCAGTAGCCCCTGAACCAGGCTTCAATGACGATGAGTCCGGTGCGTAGTCTTGTCTTCAGCATTCAGTGCGGGCTCCTTCTCCGAATACTCCAAAGTAATTATCGAACACTTGAATCGTGTCCGGATCCACAAAATGATCTTCACATGCCACTGTAGAGAGAATGATATTTCACAAATGCAATCTGCTGACAACTTTTTAGACAATGCGACGTGTCATTACGGTCGGGTCATTATTCGAACCTTTTTCCTACAACTAGCCACAAGGCATATTGCGAGGCGGTTTCCTTGACACGTCTTGTCAAAGCAGAGATCGTGTCCCCTTATTACGGGATTCTCATCAATACGGGTATAGATAATCCAACTGCACCGCTAATCGAGCCGAGTGGGGAACGAGCGGGTTCCATCAGGCAAGTGGGGAGGCGCAAAAAGCTTTTTCCGTCTCTATAAAGAGGTAAGGTCTCCTCCTCCTTACCCACGCCTTATCCTTCCACTAACCTATTCCCATCTGTTCGAGCCCTAACGCCCAGGCTTTCTCCTTTTCCATCAAAGAGAGTTTTTCCAGGGCACAAATGGATGGCCTCTACCGTCCAGGAGAAGGATATCAAGAGGCTCCGGGAAGCTGGGTACCTGGCCAAGAAGATCAGCCACCATCTCCCACCGACGGGACAGGTCGTCCCTACTCCGGAGCCCCACGAGAGAGTCGTGTTCCTTCCCTATTCCGTCCGCGGGCTCGGGTTTCCCCTTCACCCATTTGTTCGTGGAGTCATGTATTACTACGGGATTGATTTTCATGATCTTTCCCCTAATTCTTTCCTCAATATCTCAATGTTCATTGTCGTGTGCGAGGCCTTTCTCCGGATTTCGCCTCACTTCGGCCTATGGCTGAAGATTTTCAATGTGAAGCCCAAGGTGGTGAGTGGCGAACATGCCGAGTGCGGCGGCGCCATGGTGAGCAAGATGCCCAAGGCCGTCTGGCTGAAGATTGCCTTCAACGACTCCGTCAAGGAATGGCAGCAATCGTGGTTCTATATCACCGAACCACCCGGCAAAAAGTGGGCTGCAGCCCCGGAGTTCAGATCCGGAGCCCCACTGCGGCTCACTTCCTGGCCCAAGAAGGGCCCGAATTGGTCCTCGTCTGATGAGCTGTCGCTGCTCCAGACGCGCGTTCAGAGCGTGGTTGACAAGGACGTCAAACTCGTCGACGTAGTCCAGGTGATGTGAGTTCGCCTGGTTCTCCCTTGCCAGCGTCGAGCCTGCAATTTGTGGGAATACGACCCAACCGAGCACCCGACCCTTCGGGAGCTCTATGATTCCTCCCATGAGGATATCTGGAAGGTGCTCTTTAAGTCCGGCAAGTCATGGCCGGGCTCTTCCGAGGACCGTGGGTATCAATTATCCCATTCTGCAAGCTCGGTAAGTTATTGTCATGCTCTGTCCATCCATGCTTCGGCCGACATGCCTGAAGGAGCCATTTTAATCATGCTTTGTGAGGGAGTCCTGGACTAGGGGGTGTCCGGATAGCCGGACTATCATCATCGGCCGGACTCCAAGACTATGAAGATACAAGATTGAAGACTTCGTCCGGTGTCCGGATGGGACTTTCCTTGGCGTGGAAGGCAAGCTTGGCGATACGGATATGTAGATCTCCTGCCATTGTCACCGACTCTGTGTAACCCTAGCCCTCTCCGGTGTCTATATGAACCAGAGGGTTTAGTCCGTAGGACACATCCATTACAACAATCATACCATAGGCTAGCTTCTAGGGTTTAGCCTCCATGATCTCGTGGTAGATCCACTCTTGTACTACCCATATCATCAATATCAATCAAGCAGGAGTAGGGTTTTACCTCCATCGAGAGGGCTCGAACCTGGGTAAAAACATCGTGTCCCTTATCTCCTGTTACCATCCGCCTAGACACACAGTTCGGGACCCCCTACCCGAGATCCGCCGGTTTTGACACCGACATTGGTGCTTTCGTTGAGAGTTCCTCTGTGTCGTCACCGATAGGCTTGATGGCTTCTTCAATCAACAACAACGCCGTCCAGGGTGAGACTTTTCTCCCCGAACAGATCTTCGTGTTCGGCGGCTTTGCACTGCGGGCCAATTCACTTGGCCATCTAGAGCAGATCGAAAGCTACGCCGCTGGCCATCAGGTCAGATTTGGAAGCCTAAACTTCACGGCTGACATCCGCGGAGATTTGATCTTCGATGGATTCGAGCCGCAGCCGAGCGTGCCGCACTGTCACGAGGGGCATGACTTAACTCTGCCTCTGGACAGTACCCTGGAGGCCGCACACAAGTCCGCTCTGACCCATAGTTCGGAGCCGACCGCGCAGATCGAGGACAGGTGGTTGGACACAGCCTTGGGGGCTGCAACTTCTACGGTGATAGAGCCGAATACCGACCTTGTCCCTTGCAAAGCTTGTGACTCCGAGGTGCCGGACTCCTTGCCGGACTCCGAGCCTTCGGCGCCCCTGCCAATCGAATTGGATTGGGCGCCGATCATGGAGTTCACCGCTATGGACATCTTTCAGCACTCACCCTTTGGCGACATCATGAATTCGCTAAAGTATCTCTCGTTATCAGGAGAGCCCTGGCCGGACTGCGGTCAGGATGGTTGGGATGCGGACGAAGAAGAAATTCGAAGCCCACCCACCACCCACTTTGTAGCCACTGTCGACGATTTAACCGACATGCTAGATTATGACTCCGAAGACATCGACGGTATGGATGACGATGCCGGAGACGATCAAGAACCAGCGCCTACAGGGCACTGGAAGACCACCTCTTCATACGACATATACATGGTGGACTCCCCAAAGGATGGGGACGGTGAAGAAGCAGCGGAGGCAGATTCCTTTAAGAAACAGCCCAAGCGCCGACGTCAGCGGCGCCGCTCTAAATCCCGCCGCAGCAAGAATGGAGATTCCGGCACCGGAGATAATAACACCCCAGAGAGTGCCGAAGACAACCCCCTCCAGCACGATTTAGCACAGGAGGACGGAGTAGCCAGCCCTCAGGAGAGAGCGGCAGACGAGGAGGACGAAAATTACATGCCTCCCTCCGGAGACGAGGCAAGCCTCAACGACGACGAATTCGTCGTGCCCGAGGATCCCGTCGAACAAGAGCATTTTAAACGCAGGCTAATGGCCACGGTGAACAGCCTAAAGAAAAAGTAGCAACAGCTTCAAGCTGATCAAGACCTGCTGGCCGACAGATGGACCGAGGTCCTCGCGGCCGAAGAGTATGAACTCGAACGCCCCTCCAAAAGCTACCCAAAACTCAAGTTGCTCCCCCGACTAGAGGAGGAAGCATACAAACCTTCATCAACAGCGCACAATACGGCAGACCGAACACCTCGAGGCCGCGACAGAGAGGCATCCAGGCCCTCCGCTAGAGCCGTACCCCGGCACCGCTTAAAAAGCATGAAGCCACAGGGTAATGCATCGGACTTGCGGGATATATTGGAGGATAAGGCAAGACAATCAAGATCTATCTACGGATCACGCGGGCGCCCCACGACCCACAACGACTACCGTCACGCCGGATACAACAACTCCGGCCGGGCCGAACACAGCAGACAAAGCTCTCTTGAGCTACGTCGTGATATTGCTCAACATAGAGGCGCCTCACACCCACTATGCTTCACAGATGAAGTAATGGATCATCAAATCTCTGAAGGGTTTAAACCCGTGAACATTGAATCCTACGATGGCACAACAGACCCCGCGGTCTGGATCGAAGATTATCTCCTTCATATCCATATGGCCCGCGGTGAGGATCTCCACGCCATCAAGTATCTCCCACTCAAGCTTAAAGGACCAGCTCGGCATTGGCTTAACAGCTTTCCAGCAGAGTCAATTGGGTGTTGGGAGGACCTGGAAGCCGCATTCCTTGACAACTTCCAGGGCACATATGTGCGACCACCAGACGCCGATGACCTAAGCCACATAATTCAGCAGCCAGACGAATCGGCCAGACAATTTTGGACACGGTTCCTAACAAAGAAAAATCAAATCGTCGACTGTCCGGATGCAGAGGCCCTCGCAGCCTTCAAACATAACATCCGCGACGAGTGGCTGGCCCGGCACCTAGGACAGGAAAAGCCGAAATCCATGGCAGCCCTCACATCACTCATGACCCGCTTCTGTGCGGGAGAGGACAGCTGGCTAGCTCGCAGTAACAACCTCAGCAAAAATTCTGGCAGTCCGGACAACAAGGACCGCAATGGCAGGTCGCGTCGCAGCAAAAACAAACGCCGCGTTAACGGCGATAACATTGAGGATACGGCAGTCGACGCTGGATTCAGAGGCTCTAAACCCGGTCAGCGGAAGAAGCCATTCAAAAGAACCACTCCGGGTCCGTCCAATTTGGACCGAATACTCGACTGCTCTTGCCAGATACATGACACCCCCGAAAAGCCAGCTAATCACACCAACAGAGATTGTTGGGTATTCAAGCAGGCAGGCAAGCTAATTGCCGATAACAATGACAAGGGGCTGCATAGCGACGACGAGGAAGAGACCCGGCCGCCGAACAGTAGAGGACAGAAGGGTTTCCCCCCGCAAGTGCGGACGGTAAACATGATATACGCAACCCACATACCCAAGAGGGAGCGGAAGTGTGCACTTCGGGACGTATATGCGATGGAGCCAGTCGCCCCGAAGTTCAATCCATGGTCCTCTTGCCCGATCACTTTCGATCGAAGGGACCACCCCACCAGTATTCGCCATGGCGGATTCGCCGCATTGGTCTTAGACCCAATCGTCGATGGATTTCACCTCACTAGAGTCCTGATGGACGGCGGCAGCAGCCTGAACCTGCTTTATCAGGATACAGTGCGCAAGATGGGCATAGACCCCTCAAGGATTAAACCTACAAAGACGACCTTCAAAGGCGTCATACCAGGTGTCGAGGCCAATTGTACAGGCTCGGTCACACTGGAAGTGGTCTTCGGATCCCCGGATAATTTCCGAAGCAAGGAGTTAATCTTCGACATAGTCCCGTTCCGCAGTGGCTATCACGCCCTGCTTGGACGAACCGCGTTTGCAAAGTTCAACGCGGTGCCGCATTATGCATACCTCAAGCTCAAGATGCCAGGCCCTCGTGGAGTCATCACGGTCAATGGAAACACTGAACGCTCCCTCCGAACGGAGGAACACACAGCGGCTCTCGCGGCAGAAGTACAGAGCAGCCTCTTAAGGCAATTTTCGAGTCCGGCCGTTAAAAGACCGGACATGACTAAACGCGCCCGGAGCAATATACATCAAGACCACCTAGCACGTTCCAAGCACGCGTAGAAATGCGGCCCTAACCCCAGCCCTCGCATGATTGCAAGACAAGCTCTCCACGTACATCATTACGCTCTGGAGATAGCTTGGGCACAGGGGGAGGGGCACGACCATGACAGGCCCAGAGTGCGGCTCAACCACACCAGGGGCTCCCAAGTGTGTCGCTCTTTTTCTTTTCCTTTTTATTTTTTATCCACAGGACTCCATTCACCAGAGGCCTTGTCCGGCAGTAGATCTGCCGAACTCACGATGCAACAGCCAGGGAGGAACAATGGCTACGACGAACACTCAGGTGGTCTCCATTACGAGCATTAAATCTGTTTATTATACCATTCCGCAGCCTACCCCTGGAGGGGAACATCTCTAATAGTCCAAACCCTTGCTTACCGCACTATTTGTATCGTTCTGCACTCATAGCAGAATTCCTTGAATAAACAATGCATCACTTTTTGCTTATAATTGCATTCCATTTCTTTATATAGATGTTCGTTTATGACATCTTGCACCCGTACAATTTGGTACGACCGAATACACCAGGGGCTTATGTTCCCCGCATTATGGTGTGAGAAGCCCGAACACTTTCACAAGTGCGGCACCCCGAACTTATAGCACTATATGCATCGGCTCCGAATCATGTCTTGGGTCAATAGTTGGGTTTGCCCGGCTCCCATGTTTTGGTATCTTACGTTCCGTTCTATCGGCTAAGGTAGCACTGGGAGAACCACTGCGATTGCGCCCCGGTTGAGCTGGACGAGCGCCTCAGTGGAGAAAGCTAAAACTGACCGTCATGATAAGGCGAGAGCTGGTCGCTGTTCAAGAGGTCTTTTCGAGTCCCTAAAGACTTATGCCGCTTAGAGCGAGGAACCGGCTATGTCCGGCCCAGGCGTGGATAGCGCCCCGAATTCGGTCTTCCGAACACTAGGGGCTTCGCCGAAATTTAAAATTATAGAATTCTATGGCTAAGTGAGAGTGCTCAAGCATTATAAGTCCGGTTGCCTTGTTCGTTGTGTTGAGCGCCTCCCTAGATGGACCCAAAAATGGGAACAAGAGCGCTCAAGTTTATCCCGAAAACCCCAGCACTCGTAGCTTGGGGGCTGAAGCCGACGACTTGCCATCTCTTAGATTTGATAAACGGCCGCACAAAAGGTAATATTTTAAATCAAATAAGCATTGCTTAGCGCATATGAACAAAGTTTTCAGCACACAGGATAACACATTGCGAGTCTACTCAAAAATTACATCTCTGGGGCACTCATCCGCAATCTTGCGGGCACCCTTCAGGACAGTCTTATAGTACATTTTGGGCGTAGGATACTCCTTGCCCGCCGGAGGTGCGTCCGTTAGAAGCCTCTCAGCATCCAGCCTGCCCCAGTGCACCTTTGCACGGGCAAGGGCCCGACGGGCACCTTCAATGCAGGCGGAGCGCTTGATGACCTCCACCCAGGGGCACGCATCCACCAGCCGCCGCACGAGGCCGAAGTAGCTCCCGGGCATGGCCTCTCCAGGCCACAGCCGGACTATGAGGCCCTTCATGGCCTGCTCGTCTACCTTGTGGAGCTCGACCAGCTGCTTCAGCTGGTCGCTAGGGGGCACCGGATGTCCGGCCTCAGCATACTGAGACCAGAAGACCTTCTCCGTAGAACTCCCCTCCTCGGCCCGGTAGAATGCGCCGACATCGGATACGCTGCGAGGCAGATCTGCAAACGCTCCTGGAGAGCTCCGAATCCGGATAAGTAACAGGTAATTTACATTCACATGCTTGCTTTGCATGAAAAATGCCTTACCCGCCGCTATTCTCTTCACCGCCTCAATCTCCTGGAGGGCCTTATGGGCCTCGGCCTTAGCGGCTTTGGCACATTCAAGAGCCGAGGCAAGCTCGGACTCTCGAGTCTTCGAGTCACGCTCCAAACTCTCATGCTTTTCCATGAGAGCCTGGAGCTCTTGCCTCACCTCCGCCACCCGCGCCTCCTGCTTCTCTCGCTCCGCTCGTTCCGCTGCCGCATTGCGTTCGGCCGCGGACACGGCCTCCCTCAGGGTCGCCACCTTGTTCATGGCCCCTGCAGTACCCACGTTATCCTTGTTATCTCTATTGCAACCAAAACCCTTTTCTGTAAGGTACAAATTTAATACGGTGTTCCTCACCTTCTTTGTCCTCGAGCTGCTTCTTGGCAAGACCGAGCTTGTTCTCGGTCCGCTCGAGGTCCTGCTTCAAAGCACCGACCTCCGCAGTCAATGCGGCAGAGGTCAGCAGCGTAGCCTGCAAACCCATATTGACATAATTTTTAGAACTCCTGCGTATATCTTTTTAGATCCTCAGTCCGGCTTTTCTTTCCGAACACCGAACCGAGCATCAGGGGCTACTGTCTATGCGGTATTACATTGCATATTTTAAAACTTCTTACCCCAAAGCCTGTTAGAAGGTTGCTGCAAGCTTCGGTCAGCCCGCTCTTGGCGAGCTGAACCTTCTGAATCACCGCACTCATAATAGTGCGGTGTTCTTCCTCGATGGAAGCGCCGTTGAGCGCCTCCAACAAGTTGTCCGGCACCTTCGGTTGGACGGAGGCTGCCGGTGTCACGGTCTTGCCCTTCCTACGAAGGGGCCGCCTGCCGGACTCCGGAACCACTGCGGGTTCCGACACGGAGTCCGACACGAAGTCCGGGAGGTTGCCTTGTGGCACCTCCGGAGCCTCCCCCTCCTAGCGGGTCCCCTCCTGGGATCCCACCTCGGCGTCCTCAGCATCGCGAGGGGTGGAGGCGGTCGGAATGGAGTCTACATCCGACGGAGCCAAGGACCCGCTGGATGAAGCGGGAAGATCCTCCTCGGCCGGGCTACAGGTAGTGCGCGGCATTAGAAGGACACTACGTGGCACAAAAGAGAAATTACAAATCGCTCAGGAATCCGGATACTTATGATCTTGCCAGGGGCTTGGCCCTTGAGGGCCACTCCTCGTCGCCATCGTCGGCGTTGGCGGAGCTGTCCGGAGGAAGGGTCCTTCCCCTCTTGGACCCTTCGGCCTCCCCCGTTGGGGAAGCCTTCCTCTTCCTCTCTCCCCCCTCCTGGGGAGAGTCTTCTTTCTGCTCCTCGCCTTCGGGGGAGGAGTCTGCCTCGGAGTTATCGGACGATGAGTCCGATACCACCTGGCGCCGGGAACTCCTTCGGGTTCCCGTGGCCTTCTTCTTGGCCTTCTTCTCCGGCACCACATAAAGTGCCGGGACTAGCAGCCCCGTTAAACGGGCATCTGCTGGTTCTTCGGGGAGGGGAGCCGGACAGTTAACCTGTCCGGACGTCCTCTACCAGTCCTGTTAAAGGCATTGGGAATTTTAGATCCCACATAGAGTCAAACTATGAAAGAAATACATGTCCCATAAAGGATAACTTACCGCACCGGCCGGGCGTTTTGTGCTGAATCCGCGATCTTCAGTAGCGGATGCGAGGGCTTCTCCCCCCTTGAACAGCACCCTCCAGGCAGCTTCGTACGTCGTGTCGAAGAGCCCGCTCAGGGTCCGGTGCTGTGCCGGATCGAACTCCCACAGGTTGAAGGCCCGTTGTTGGCAGGGGAGAATCCGGCGGACGAGCATGACCTGGATCACGTTGACAAGCTTGAGCTTCTTGTTCACCAAGGTCTGGAGACAGGACTGGAGTCCGGTCAGCTCCTCCGAACTGCCCGATAGCAAGCCCTTCTCTTTCCAGGAGGTGAGCTGCATAGGGGCACCAGATCTGAACTCGGGGGCTGCTGCCCATTTAGGGTCCCGCGGCTCGGTGATATAGAACCACCCCGATTGCCACCCTTTGATGGTTTCCACAAAAGCGCCCTCGAGCCAGAGGACGTTGGGCATCTTTCCCACCATGGCGCCTCCGCACTCCGCTTGGTCGCCCTTCACTACCTTCGGCTTGACATTGAAGGTTTTTAGCCACAAGCCGAAGTGGGGCTAGATGCAGAGGAAGGCCACGCACACGACGATAAACGCCGAGATGTTGAGAATGAAGTTTGGTGCCAGATCGTGGAAGTCCAGGCCGTAGTAGTACATGAGCCCCCAGACGAAGGGATGAAGTGGGAAGCCCAGTCCGCGGAGGAAGTGGGGAAGGAATACGACCCTCTCATGGGGCCTGGGGGTGGGGATGAGCTACCCCTTGTCGGGCAGCCGGTGCGCGATGTCACTGGACAGGTATCCGGTGCCGCGCAGCTTCTCGATGTGCTCCTCCGTAACGGAGGAGGTCATCCACTTGCCTCCCGCTCCGGACATGGCTGGAGAAGGTTGAGACGAGATGTGCGGGCTTGGGCGCTGGAGCTCGAGTGCACGGAGATGGATAAGCAAAGGAGGAAGAAGGCGTGGGTAAAAAAAGGTGGATCCTTATCCCCTTATATCTGGACGGACGAAGACTATGCGTCCCCACCGGCCTGGTAAAACTCGCTTATCTCCCAAGCGCCACCATCAATGGCGCAGTTGGGTCACCCACGTCCGTATTGATGAGAATCTCGGAATAAGGGGAACACGATCTCTGCTTCGACAAGACGTGCCAAGGAAACCGCTTCGCTAAACGCGCTGAGGTGGTATAATAAAAAACGATTTAAGTAAAGGCTTGGTATTGGGATGATGTCATGCCACGAAATACGTCAGCAGATTGAACTTGTGTACATATTATTCTCTCTACGGTGGAATGTGGAATTTATTTTGCAGAGCCGGACACTATCCTGGTGTTCACAATCTTCTATGAATTATTCGGAGGAGGAACCTGCCTTGCAATGCCGAACAATATGCGCACTGGACTCATCGTCATTGAAGCCTGGTTCAGGGGCTACTGAGGGAGTCCTGGACTAGGGGGTGTCCGGATAGCCGGACTATCATCATCGGCCAGACTCCAAGACTATGAAGATACAAGATTGAAGACTTCGTCCCGTGTCCGGATGGGACTTTCCTTGGCGTGGAAGGCAAGCTTGGCGATACGGATATGTAGATCTCCTACCATTGTAACCGACTCTGTGTAACCCTAGCCCTCTCCGGTGTCTATATAAACCGGAGGGTTTAGTCCATAGGACACAACCATTACAACAATCATACCATAGGCTAGCTTCTAGGGTTTAGCCTCCTTGATCTCGTGGTAGATCCACTCTTGTACTACCCATATCATCAATATCAATCAAGCAGGAGTAGGGTTTTACCTCCATCGAGAGGGCCCGAACCTGGGTAAAAACATCGTGTCCCTTGTCTCCTGTTACCATCCGCCTAGACGCATAGTTTGGGACCCCCTACCCGAGATCCGCCGGTTTTGACACCGACACTTTGTCATGACCCCAGGGATGGATAAAAAAGGTGGAGCGGATACATTGTCCGGCTCCGCTGCCGGAGGAACCGGCCGGACCTCTTCTGACGAAGATGCTGGTCCTCGCGCCTTACGAGGCGCCAAAAAAGAGGCCTCCAAGAAGGCCAAAAAGACCCGGAGTGGCCTCCGTCATCGCGAGGGTTAGGACGCCAAATCCGAAGACTCCAGCGACGATCCTTCTTCGGAAGACGAAGAGGAGGAAGCAGAGGAGGACGAGCCTCACTCTGGGGATGGGAAGAAAAGGACGGCCTCCTCATCCCTGGAGGCCAAATCGCCCAAGAGGGGCAAAAGTTTCCTCCCAGAGGCATCCACTACGGCTGCCGATAGCAGCCCGGAGTGGGATCCCAGGGCCCAGCCCCTGGAAGAGTCGTAAGTATACGAAAACCGAACACGTATATGCGTCCAGAGTTGTTTTGGTATAGCAATTTTAACTGTTGCCATATTTTGCACAGCCCGATGAGGTCTCGCGTCGGACAGTCCTCATCGGAGGATTCGCTGGGCTCAGACGCCTTGGCGAGCGACACGCCTCCGAAGGCCCCTTCCCCAAAGTCCAGGCACGACACCGAGGTGTCATCTCAACAGGACCCGGACCAGGGAGGACATATTTCTGGAGCCGGACACACGGGAGCGTATAAGGCCCCCGGGACCTCTAAGGTTCCAGGATCGAGTGAACAGCCACCTTCGATGGTGGGAGGCCTGCCTACCCCGCTGGCATCCTCTGTTCGAGCAGAGCTGCTCGGCGGTCTATCGACAGCGTAGAAGAACGCGTCTATCATCGATGAGCATCGGACCCTCATGGGTGCGGCAGTTGAGAAGATTCAGTCCGCCGAGAGCGGGCTGAATGAGTCCTGCCTTGGCCTTATAAAGGCCTTTGAGGTATGTTTTCTAAGAAACCTTTGAGGAATCGTCGTAATATGAGTAGTAGCCCCTGATACACTGTCCGGCTGTAGCAAGAGAGCCGGGCAGGGGATCAAGTCCTCTGCTATTGCAAGAGCCTATGTGAATGACGTATACCCCTTTATGTGAAATAGGCGTCTACAGAGAGGACAGCCGCTCATAACGCGGAAGTGTCCGGACTGAAGCAGAGCCTTGCACGGGCCGAGGAGGAACTTGGCCGTGTGAAGAAGCAATTGGAAGACAAGCAAGGTATGTTGAAAACATTGTCTTGAAGTTGGCACGAATGAGTAATTGTGCGTAGTGAAAAGTATTTGTATTGTATGATCTAGGAGCGAGTGCCGAATACGAGGCACTAGAGAAGGCTGTGGCTGATGCCAACGAGAAGGCTGCCGCCGAACAGGCGCTTCGTGAAAAACACGAGGCCAGGGTCATCGCAGGTGAGCGAGAGCTCCAGGAGGCTGTAAAGAAAAGCGAGGGCTTGGAGCAGAGTCTAGTAGGGAAAGAATCCGAACTTGCCCAAGCTCTCGATGCTGCGGAAGATGCTCGGGAAGAAGCCCGATGTGCTGTGCAGGACATTCAGGTGGCGCGGAAAGTTGCGGCTCGTAAGGCCTTCTGTATTCTTAGCCATTTGTACATGATAATGGGAAGAATTCTAAGCGGCAAGCTGAATTCTTATTTTTCCAGGGGATTTTGCGGATCTTCCTCGCAGCATATCAAATGCCGCCCAATTCTACCGAACCGAGGAGAAGAAGTCTGCGGAGAGGGAATTCTGGTCGCAGTATTTGGCGCCAAACTATCCGGTTCCTTTTATCGATCAGCTGAAGTAGCTGGTCGAACTGCACCAAGCAGCCGAACTAGCCATGAAGGACTTAGTTGTCCGGTTGTGGCCTGCGGAGCCAATTCCAAGCAGTTACTTCGGACTCGTGAAGCGGATTGTGGGCGCCTGTCCTCGGCTTGATGCTATCAAGCGATCAGTCTGTATAGAAGGTGCACGCATGGCGTTTGCCCGTGCAAAAGTGCATTGGGGGAAGCTTGATGCGGAGAAGCTGATGACTGAGGGGCCGCCGGAGGGTAAGGAGCACCGCAAGCCCGAGCTGTACTATGAAGGTGTACTGAAAGGGGCCGTTGGTGTCAAAACCGGTGGATCTCGGGTTGGGGGTCCCCATCTGTGCGTCAAGGCTGATGGTAATAGGAAGCAAGGGACACAAATGTTTACCTAGGTTCGGGCCCTCTCAATGGAGGTAAAAACCCTACTTCCTGCTTGATTAATATTGATGATATGGGTAGTACAAGAGTAGATCTACCACGAGATCGTAGAGGCTAAACCCTAGAAGCTAGCCTATGATGGTATGATTGTAATTGTGATCAGCCTTCTAAGGACCAACCTCTCCGGTTTATATAGACACCGGAGAGGGCTAGGGTTTACATGGAGTCGGTTTCAAGAAAGGAAACACAATATCTGGATCGCCAAGCTTGCCTTCCACGCAAAGGAGAGTCCCATCCGGACACGGGCCGAAGTCTTGAGTCTTGTATCTTCACGCTTCAATAGTTCGGATGTTGCACACAGTCCGGCCGTCCGGATACCCCCTAATCCAGGACTCCCTCGGTTGCCCCTGAACCAGGCTTCAATGACGATGGGTCCGGCGCGCAGTATTGTCTTCGGCATTGCAAGGCGGGTTCCTTCTCCGAGTACTCCAAAGTAATTATTGAACATGTAGATCGTGTCCAGATCTGCAAGATGATCTTCTCATGGCATAAATCTAATCTGCTGGCAATCTTCGTGCGTCATGCCCATGCATCGTGGCCTGGTCCAATGCGAACTGATGTTTCTTACCCCACAACGACTCATGTTACGAGGCGGTTTTATTGGCACGTCCCGTCAAGACAGAGATCGTGTTCCTATTATTACGGGATTTTCCATTAATATGGGCGTGCGTGACCCCACGACGACTGTCGGTGTCAAAACCGGCGGATCTCGGGCAGGGGGTCCCGAACTGTGCGTCTAGGCAGATGGTAACAGGAGACGAGGGACACGATGTTTTACCCAGGTTCGGGCCCTCTCGATGGAGGTAAAACCCTACGTCCTGCTTGATTAATATTGATGATATGGGTAGTCCAAGAGTGGATCTACCACGAGATCAAGGAGGCTAAACCCTAGAAGCTAGCCTATGGTATGATTGTTGTAATGTATGTTGTGTCCTACGGACTAATGCCCTCCGGTTTATATAGACACCGGAGGAGGCTAGGGTTACACAGAGTCGGTTACAATGGTAGGAGATCTACATATCCGTATCACCAAGCTTGCCTTCCACGCCAAGGGAAAGTCCCATCCGGACACGGGACGGAGTCTTCAATCTTGCATCTTCATAGTCTTGGAGTCCGGTGGACGATGATAGTCCGGCTGTCCGGACACCCCCTAGTCCAGGACTCCCTCAGTAGCCCCTGAACCAGGCTTCAATGAAGATAAGTCCGGCGCGCATAATGTTCGGCATTGCAAGGCGGGTTCCTCCCTTGAATAATCCAGAGAAGATCATGAACACCAGGATAGTGTCCGGCTCTGCAAAATAAATTCCACATTCCACCGTAGAGAGAATAAAATATACACCAGTCCAATCTGCTGACGTATTATGCGGCGTGACATCACACCGCTACCAAGCCTTTGTTTGAATCGTTTTTTACTATACCACCTCAGCACGTCTAGTGAAGCGGTTTCCTTGGCACGTCTTGTCGAAGCAGAGATCGTGTTCCCCTTATTCCGGGATTCTCATCAATACGGACGTGGGTAACCCAACCACGCCATTGATGGTGGCGCTTGGGAGATAAGCGAGTTTTATCAGGCCAGCGGGATGCATAGTTTTCGTCCGCCTATATATAAGGGATAAGGATTTACCTTCTCACCTACGCCTTCTTCCTCCTTTGCTTATCCATCTCCGCGTACTCGAGCTCCAACGCCCAAGCTCGCGCATCTTGCCCTAACCTTCTCCGAATATGTTCGGAGCGGGAGGCAAATGGTTGGCCTCCACCGTTAAGGAGGTGCACATCACCAAACTGCGCAACGCCGGATATCTTTCCGGCGATATCGCGCATCGGCTGCCCGACGAGGGGCAGCTTGTCCCTACCCCTGGGCCTCACGAGAGGGTCGTCTTCCTTCCCCACTTCCTCCGCGGACTGGGCTTTCCGTTCCATCCATTCGTCCGGGGGCTCATGTTCTATTACGGCCTGGATTTCCACGATCTAGCGCCGAACTTCATCCTCAACATCTTGGTGTTCATCGTCGTGTGTGAGGCCTTCCTCTGCATCCGGCCCCACTTCGGCCTGTGGCTCAAGACCTTCAACGTCAAGCCGAAGGTTGTGAAGGGCACGCAAGCGGAATGCGGAGGCGCCATGTTGGGTAAATTACCCAACGTCCTTTGGCTCGAAGGGGCCTTCGTGGACTCCGTCAAGGGGTGGCAATCGGGGTGGTTCTACATCACCGAGCCGCGCAAGCCCACATGGGCGGCGGCCCCGAGTTTAGATCTGGCGTCCCCACGCAGCTCACCTCCTAGAAAGAGAAGGGCTTGCTGTGGGGCGATCTGAAGGAGGTGACGGGACTTCGAGCCTGCATCCAGAAGCTGGTGAGCAATAAGCTCAGGCTCGTCGACGTGGTCCAAGTCATGCTCATCTGCCGGATTCTCCCATGCCAAGAACGGGCATTCAATCTGTGGGAGTTCAATCCGGAACAGCACCAGGCGCTGAGCGGGCTCTTCGATACGACATACGAAGGCGCCTGGAGGGTGCTGTTTAAGGGCGCCGAAGCCCCCGCATCCGCGACGGAAGATCGCGGATTCAGCTTGCAGCATCCAACTGACGAGGTAAGTGATTCAACCCCATTACGGGACACTTTGTAGTAATCGAATTGATTATAAGAGGGTTTCATTCTTTCCTTTCCTTTGACAGGAATGGATGGAGAAGGCCAAGCAGCTTATCAGCCCGGCTCCCATGCCAGAAGACCCAGTGGACGCCCGTTTAGCAGGGCTGCTGGTTCCGGCACCGCATGTGGTGCCGGAGAAGAAGGCCAAGAAGGTGGCCGCGGGGACTCGAAAGAGTCCCCGCAATCAGGCGTCTGACGACGAGGCGTACTCCTCCCCCGAAGACGAGGAGGAGGAGGAGTACTCTCTCCCGGAGGAGGGAGAGAAGAAGAGGAAGGCTTCCCCAATAGGGGAGGCCGAAGGGTCCAAGAGGGGGAGAACTATCCCCCCGGACAGTTTTGCCAATACCACCGTTGGCGAGGATGAGTGGCCTCCAAGGGCCAGGCGTCCAGCGAGATCGTAAGTATCCGGATCCTTGATATGCAATATCTTTTATGTCGCGTAGTGTCCTTCTAATGTCGCATTCTGTCTGTAGTCCGGCTGATGATGATCTCCCGCTTCATCAAGCGGGTCCTTGGCCCCGTCGGATGTGGATTCACTTCCGACGGCCACTACCCCCCGCGCCGGCGAGGACGCCGAGGTGGGATCCCGAAGAGGGACCCATCAGGAGGAGGCTCCGGAGGCGCCGTCAGGTTGCCTCCCGGACTTTGTGCCGGACTCTACATTGGAACCCGCAGTGGTTCCAGCGTCCGGGAGGCGGCCCCTTCGAAAGAAGGGCAGGACCGTGACACCGGCGACCTCCGCCCAACCGGAGGCGCCGGATAACTTGTTGGAGGCGCTTAAAGGCGCTTCCATCGAGGAAGAACACCGCACTATCATGAGTGCGGTGATTCAAAAGGTTCAACTCGCCAAAAGCGGGCTGACCGAAGCCTGCAGCAGCCATCTAACAGGCTTTGAGGTAAGAAGTTAAAATTATGTAATGTAATACCGCATACACAGTAGCCCCTGATGCTCAGTTCGGTGTTCGGAAAGAAAAGCCGGACTGAGGATCTAACAATATATGCGCAGGGTTGCTTAACATATGTCAATATGGGTTTGCAGGCTGCGCTACTGACCTCTGCCGCACTATCGGCGGAGGTCGACGTGTTGAAAAAGGATCTCGAGCGGTCCGAGCAAGAGCTCGGCCATGCCAAGAAGCAGCTCGAGGACAAAGAAGGTGAGTCACACCACTTTGAATGGTTACCTTACAGAAAAGGATTTTGGTTGCAATAAAATTAACAAGGATAATATGGGTATTGCAGGGGCCACAAACAAGGTGGCAGCCCTGAAGGAGGCTGTGTCCCCGGCCGAACACAGTGCGGCCGCGGAGCGGAAAGAGCGAGAGAAGCAGGAGGCCCGGGTGGCGGAAGTACGGCAAGAGCTCCAGGCTCTCATGGAGAAACATGAGAGTTTGGAGCGTGACTCCAAGACTCGAGAGTCCGAGCTTGCCTCGGCTCTCGAAAGTGCCAAGTCTGCCAAGGCTGAGGCCCATAAGGCCCTTCAGGAGGTTGAAGATGTAAAGAAAATAGCGGCGGGTAAGGCATTTTTCATGCAAAGCAAGCATGTTAATGTAAAATACCTGACACTTACCCGCATTCGGAGCTCTCCAGGGGCGTTCGCAGATCTGCCGCGTAGTGCGTCTGATGCCGTCGCATTCTATCATGGCGAGGAGGGGAGCTCGATGGAGAAGGTCTTCTGGTCTCAGTACGCTGAGGCCGGCCATCCGGTGCCCCCAAGCGACCAGCTGAAGCAGCTGGTCGAACTCCACAAGGTAGCTGAGGAGGCCATGAAGGGCCTTATAGTCCGGCTGTGGCCTGAACAGGTCATGCCTGGGAGCTACTTTGGCCTCGTGCGGCGGCTAGTGGATGCATGCCCCTGGGTGGATGTCATCAAGCGCTCCGCCTGTATTGAAAGCGCTCGCCGGGCCCTCGCCCGCACAAAGGTGCATTGGGGCAGGTTGGATGCGGAGAAGCTTCTCACGGACCCACCGCCACCGGGCAAGGAGTATCGCACGCCCGAAATGTATTATAAAACTGTCCAGAAGGGAGCCCGCGATATTGCGGATGAGTGCCCCAGAAATGTAATCTTTGAGTGAATTTGCTATGTATTATCCTGTGCGCTGAAACTTTGTTCATGTGCACTTTGAGCAACGCTTTTTTAATTTAAAATATTACCTTCTGTGCGGCCGTTTATAAAATCTGAGAGATGGCAAGCTGTTGGCTTCAACCCCCAAGCCACGAGTGCTGGGGTGTTCGGGATAAACTTGAGCACTCTTGTTCCCACTGTTGGGTCCATCGAGGGAGGCGCTCAACACAACGAACAAGGCAACCGGACTTATAATGCTTGAACACTCTCACTTAGCCATAGAATTCTATAATTTTAAATTTCGGTGAAGCCCCTGGTATTCGGAAGACCGAATCCGGGGCGCTATCCACGCCTTAGTCGGACATTGTCCGGAACTTCGCTCGAAGCGGCGTGAGTCTTTAAGGACCCAAAAAAACCTCTCGAACAGCAACCAGTCTCTCGCCTTATCATGCCGGTCAGTTTTAGCTTTCTCCACTGAGGCGCTCGCCCGGCTCAACCCGGGCGCAATCGCAGTGGTTCTCCCAGTGCCACCTTAGCCGACAGAACGGAACGTAAGGCACCAAAACGTGGGAGCCGGGCAAACCCAACTATTGACCCAAGACATGATTCGGAGCCGATTCATATAATGCTATAAGTTCGGGGTGCCGCACTTATGAAAGTGTTCGGACTTATCACACCATAGAGTGGGGAACACAAGCCCCTGGCGTATTAGGCCGTACCAAAATATACGGGCACAAGATGTCATATAATGACCATATATATATAAAAGGTAATGCAATTGCAATCAAAAAGGTGCTGCATTATTTATGAAAGAAGGTCTGCTAGGAGAGCGGACTGATACAAATAGTGCGGTAAGCAAGGGATTTGGACTAAGTAAACATGTCCCCCTCCAGGGGTGAGCTGCGGACTTGGTGTATATAATCGAATTTAATGCTCCTAATTGAGACCACCTGAGTGTTCGTCGCAACCTTCTTTAGTCCCTGACTGTTGCATCATGAGTTCGGCGGGTTCGCCGCCGGACAGGGCTTCTGGTTAACAGAGTCCTGTGTACATAAAAGAAGGAAAATAAAAAATAAAAAAAAGGGGGGCACACTTGCGAGCCCCCGGTGTGGTCGAACCGCACTCTGGGTCCGTTGCGATCGTGCCCCCTCCCCTGTGCCCATGGTATCTCAAAAGCGTAATGATGTACGCGGAGTGTTATTATTGCGATCATGCGCGGGCGAGGGTTGGGGCCGCATTGCTACGCATGCTCTGATCGCGCCAGGTGGTCTTGGTTGGTATTGCTTCGGGCGCGTTTTGCTGTATCCGGCTGTTTAACGGCCGGACTGGGGAATTGCCTTAAGAGGCTACTCTGTACTTCTACCGCGAGAGCCGCTGTATGTTCCTCCGTTCGGAGGGAGCGTTCCGTATTCCCATTGACCCTGATGACTCCACGAGGGCCTGGCATCTTGAGCTTTAGGTATGCATAATGCGGCACCGCGTTGAATTTTGCAAATGCAGTTCATCCGAGCAGAGCGTGATAGCCGCTGCGAAACGGGACTATGTCGAAGATTAACTCTTTGCTCCGGAAATTATCCGGGGATCCGAAGACCACTTCTAGTGTGACTGAGCCTATACAGTTGGCTTCCACTCCTGGTATGACACCTTTAAAGGTTGTCTTTGTAGGTTTAATCCTTGAGGGGTCTATGCCCATTTTGCGCACTGTATCCTGATAAAGCAGGTTCAGGCTACTGCCGCCATCCATCAGGACTCTCGTGAGGTGAAATCCATCGACGATTGGGTCTAAAACCAATGCGGCGAATCCGCCATGGCGTATGCTGGTCAGATGGTCTCTTCGATCGAAAGTGATCGGACAAGAGGACCATGGATTGAACTTCGGGGCGACTGGCTCCATCGCATAGACGTCCCTTAGTGCGTGTTTCCTCTCCCTCTTGGGTATATGGGTCGCGTATATCATATTCACCGTCCGCACTTGTGGGGGAAAACCCTTCTGTCCTCTATTGTTCGGCGGTCGGGTCTCCTCCTCGTCATCGCTGTTTAGCCCCTTGTCATTGTTTTCGGCAATTAACTTGCCGGCCTGCTTGAACACCCAGCAATCTCTATTAGTGTGGTTAGCTGGCTTTTCAGAGGTGCCATGTATCTGGCATAAGCGGTCGAGTATTCGGTCCAAATTGGACGAACCCAGAGTGGTTCTTTTGAATGGCTTCTTCCGTTGACCGGGTTTAGAGCCTCGGAATCCGGCGTTGACTGCCGTATCCTCCTTGTCGTCGCCGTTAATGCGGCATTTGTTTTTGTTTCGACGTGACCTGTCGTTGTTGTCCTTAGTATCCGGACTGCCAGAATTTTTACGAAGATTGTTGCTGCGAGCTAGCCAGCTGTCCTCTCCCGTGCAAAAGAGGGTCATTAACGATGTGAGGGCTGCCATGGATTTCGGCTTTTCCTGCCCCAGGTGCCGGGCTAGCCATTCGTCCCAGATGTTATGCTTGAAGGCTGCAAGGGCCTCTACATCCGGATAGCCGACGATTAGATTTTTCTTCGTCAAGAACCGTGTCCAGAATTGTCTGGCCGATTCGTCTGGCTGCTGAATGATGTGGCTTAGGTCATCGGCGTCTGGTGGTCGCACATACGTGCCTTGGAAGTTATCAAGGAATGCGGCCTCCAGGTCTTCCCAACACCCAATTGACTCTGCGGGCAAGCTGTTAAGCCAATGCCGAGCTGGTCCTTTAAGCTTGAGTGGGAGATACTTGATGGCGTGGAGATCGTCGCCGCGGGCCATATGGATGTGGAGAAGATAATCTTCTATCCAAACCGCGGGGTCTGTTGTGCCATCGTAGGATTCGATGTTTACGGGTTTAAACCCTTCAGGGATTTGATGATCCATTACTTCGTCAGTGAAGCATAGCGGGTGTGCGGTGCCTCTGTATTGAGCAATATCGCGACGCAGCTCGAGAGAGCGCTGTCTGCTGTGCTCGGCCCGGCCAGGGTTATTGTATCCGGCGCGACAGTATTCGTCAGGGGTCGTGGGGCGCCCACGTGATCCGTAGATGGATCTGGATTGCCTTGCTTTGTCCTCCAATATGTCTCGCAAGTCTGGCGCGTTCCCTCTTGGCTTCGTACTTTTGGAGCGATGCCGGGGTACGGTCTTGGCTGGGGGCCTGGATGCCTCTCTGTCATGACCACGGGGTGGTTGGTCAGCCATATCGTGCGCTGGTGATGGAGGTATGTATGCTTCCTCCTCTAATCGGGGTAGCAGCTTGCGTCTTGGGTAGCTTTTGGAGGGGCGTTCGAGTTTATACTCTTCGGCCGCGAGGACCTCGGTCCATCGATCGGCCAGCAGGTCCTGATCAGCTTGAAGCTGTTGCTGCTTTTTCTTTAGGCTGTTTGCTATGGCGATAAGCCTGCGCTTGAAACGCTCTTGTTCGACGGGATCCTCAGGTACGACGAATTCATCATCGTTGAGGCTTGCTTCGTCTTCGGAGGGAGGCATATAGTTATGATCCTCAACCTCTTCGTCTGCCGCCCTCTCGTGAGGGCTTGCTTCTGCATCCTCCTACGCTGAGTCTTGCTGGAGGGGATTGTCTTCGGCACTCTCTGGGGTATTATTATCTCCTGTGCCGGAATCTCCATTCTTGCTGTGGCAGGATTTAGAGCGGCGCCGCTGACGCCGGCGTTTGGGCTGCTTCTTTAAATAGTCCGCCTCCGCTGCTTCTTCGCCGTCCCCGTCTTTTGGGGTGTCCACCATATATATGTCGTATGACGAGGTGGTCTTCTAGTGCCCTGTAGGCGCTGGTTCCTGTTCGTCTCCGGCATCGTCGTCCATAGCGTCGATGTCGTCGGAGTCGTAGTCTAGCATGTCGGTTAGATCGTCGACAGTGGCTACAAAGTGGGTGGTGGGTGGGCTCTGAATTTCTTCGTCGTCCGTACCCCAACCATCCTGGCCATAGTCCGGCCAGGACTCTCCTGATAACGAGAGATGCTTTAGCGAATTTAGGACGTCACCAAAAGGCGAGTGTTGGAAGATGTCCGCGGCGGTGAATTCCATAACCGGCGCCCAATCCGAATCGATTGGTAGGGGTGCGGGAGGTTCGGAGTCCGGCAAGGAATCCGGCACCTCAGAATCACAAGTTTCGCGGGGGACAAGATTAATGTTCGGCTCCATCGCCGAGGAAGTTGAAGCCCCCGAGGCGGCGTCTATCCACCGATCCTCGATCTGGGCGATCGGCTCCGGACTGATGGCCGAAGCGGATTCATGTGGGGCCACCAAGGCGCTGTTCGGCGGCAGAGCTAGATCATGCCCATCATCACAGTGCGGCGCGCTCAGCTGTGGCTCGAGTCCGTCGAAGATCAAGTCTCCGCGGACATTGGCTGTGAAGTTTAGCCTTCCGAATCTGACCTGAAGGCCAGGGGCGTAGCTTTCGATCTGCTCCAGATGGCCAAGCGAATTAGCCCGCAGTGCGAAGCCGCCGAATACGAAGATCTGTCCGGGAAGAAAAGTCTCACCCTGGACAACGTTGTTGGTTGAAGATGCCATCAAGCCTATCGGTGACGACACAGAGGAACTCTCAATGAAAGCACCAATGTCGGTGTCAAAACCGGCGGATCTCGGGTAGGGGGTCCCGAACTGTGCGTCTAGGCGGATGGTAACAGGAGACGAGGGACACGATGTTTTACCCAGGTTCGGGCCCTCTCGATGGAGGTTAAACCCTACGTCCTGCTTGATTAATATTGATGATATGGGTAGTACAAGAGTGGATCTACCACGAGATCAAGGAGGCTAAACCCTAGAAGCTAGCCTATGGTATGATTGTTGTAATGTATGTTGTGTCCTACGGACTAATGCCCTTCGGTTTATATAGACACCGGAGGAGGCTAGGGTTACACAGAGTCGGTTACAATGGTAGGAGATCTACATATCCGTATCGCCAAGCTTGCCTTCCACGCCAAGGGAAAGTCCCATCCGGACACGGGACGGAGTCTTCAATCTTGTATCTTCGTAGTCTTGGAGTCCGGCGGACGATGATAGTCCGGCTATCCGGACACCCCCTAGTCCAGGACTCCCTCAACGACCGTTGGTATAACTCCGTGTGTTTTTAGATAAGCCTCAAATGTTCACACCGAGGACTCTTGGTATTCACCCTCTTTATAAAGGGATCGAGGCCTATGCCTCTTTTCCACCTTCCTCGCGCCTTCTCGTACCTCAAGCTCTAACACCCGAAACCCAAGCTTCGACACCCCAGATCCTCCAATATGTCCGGATCCTCCCCTCAGGGCCAATGGGTGGCCTCCTCGATTCAAAAGGAAGACATTGCGAGGCTTAGGGAGGTCGGATACCTGACCGCCGATATTCAGCACCTGCTTCCTACTCCAGGGCAAGTCATCCCCACACCGGAGCCTAATGAGTGTGTCGTTTTTGTCCCACACTTCCTCCGCGGCTTGGGCCTCACCCTCGATCCCTTTGTGAGGGGGCTCATGTTCTATTACGGGTTGGACTTTCATGATTTGGCTCCAGACGCCATCCTCCATATCTCGTCGTTCATCATCGTGTGTGACACTTTTCTCCATGTCACCCCACACTTCGGCTTATGGCTTAAGACCTTCAATGTGAAGCGGAAGATGATCGAGGGGTGACATGCGGAGTGCAGAGGCGCCGTAATAAGCAGGAATGCCGATGCCCCGTGGCCAGAGGGCTCTTTCCCGGAAGTATCCGATGTATGGCAACGGAGGTGGTTTTATGTCACGGCCCCCAGAGGCACGAAGTGGGTGGCCGCTCCCGAGTTCTGCTCGCCCCCCCCCCCCCCCGTCACAGCTAGCGTCTTGGACCGACGTAGGGCGGAATTGGGGGCCCGCTGGTGATGTACCAATACTACAGAATCGCATCTGAGAGCTTCTTGAACGGGACATTAACCTTGTCAGCATAATGCAAGTGATGCTAATCCGACGGATGTTGCCGTGCCAACGCCGGCCTCTCCGGATGTGGGAGTTCAATCCGGAGGGTCCGCGGACTGTCAAGCACTTCTTCGGCTTGAAGTTCAAAGAGATGTGCAAATTATTCTTCGGACAAAAAGTAGAGTGTCCGGACACCACCGAGGATGCGGGCCTAAGCTGCAATCGCCGAGATACCCAAGTAAGTAATCTTGACACCGGACACCTAGTTTTGAGTTTGCCATAGTTGTTTATTCTGAAAATCCTCCGTGGCCAGGAATGGCTCAACAAGGCGGAGAGAATCAGGTGTCCAGCGCCGCTTCCCGAAGGTTCGCCTGGTCCCACCGTGGCCAAGATGCTTGACCGGGTACTCAGCAGGATGCCCTCGGGGAAAGACAAGGGGAAGAACGAAGAAACCAAACCCCACACGCTACGCATCCGAACCGGGGGAATTTTTACCTCCCCTAAGGAGGATAGTCGGGAAAGGGAGGCTAAGGCCTCCTCCCCGTGCGGGAAGAAGAGGGCTGCCTCCGAAGACTTGGAGGCAGAGATGCCCAACCCAGGAAAAAAGACATCCCTAGGGGGCCTTGTCCCGACGGGCACCCTCACCGCATCATGCCCTCCAATGGGCCAGCCCTCAACCGAGCTGTAAGTCAATTCACAATCCGAGGGTACTGTGTTTATCCTAGATCAATAACCAGGATTCAACTTTTTGCAGTCCGGCCAGCGGCTCTTCTCAACAGGGTTCGTCTTCGGGGGACCTTCCTCCGGAGATGATGGAGAGACCCCACCCGCTTCTCCGACTCATGAAGCGGGCGACACCGAGGTGTCGTCACGGAGGAGTCCGGATCTACTGAGGCCGAAAGCCAATGCATCAGCCGCCCTGAGTCTGGAGCATTTGGCTCACACGGGGGGCGATGGGAAGGGTCCGGCACAGTTCAATGTCCGGCCGGACGCGCTGACGGGCTTACTGGAACGAGCTGCGCTCTCGGAGGAGCACCGCTCGTTAATGAGCGCGGTGCGCAAGAAGATTTCATCCGCTAAAGCGGCTTGAATGAAGCATTCACAAGCCTGCTCAGAGGCTTCGAGGTACGTAATGAAGAATACACTATTTCTTTGGCTGTGAAGCACGCGCTAGGTGTGCTCCATATAGATAATAGCCCCTGAGACTCTGGTTGATCGCCCTAGGCGGCAAACGGGGGATCATAAACCAATGATTGTGCTGTAAACATGTGCAGGTACCTGTGGGTCCAGACGCCGGCTAGTCCGTTGAAGTTGCCGAACTAACGAGGCAAATTGGATCGATTAATGCCGATATCACGCTGGTGAATGAGCGGCTGACAAATCACAAGGTATGTGTCATGCCTTCCCTTGTATAGGAAAATATGAAGGTGGCATGGTTTTGATCCAATATGTATGGACTGCAGATGGTGCTGCTGTCGTGGAGGCCCTGAGGGCGAAACTTTCTCAAGCCAAGGAGCAAGCTTGGGTGAGAAATGCGGCTTACCTAAAGGCGGCCGAGGAATGGAGGGCCGAACAGGCTGCTCATCGCCGAAGTGAGGAAAAGATAGCTGAAATGGCTATTGAGTTAAAAGATGCCACTGACCGGTATGAGCTCCTTAAAAAGGAGCGTGAGGATAATTCGGCCGAACTGAACAAGGCACTGAATGCCACCAAGGAAATCTAGACCGAGCTCAGGGGTGCGCGGGAGGAGCTTCGACAGGCCGGTGAAATCGCGACTGGGGGCTCCTATTTGCTGTGGACGAAATTTTTCGATCCGAAGTACGCTTCCCTGGATGGACGCTGGAGTCCTGCGGATGCATATGCGGATTTGGCGAAGAGTACGGCTGACGCTGCCGACTTCTTCAAAGGTCAAGGTGACAAGGAAGTGGAGAAGCTTTTCTGGTCGCAATTCCAAGCTCCCACTCGTCCGCTGCCGTTGAGTGACAAGATGGCTGCTGTAGTGGAGCTTCACGGACTGTCCGGGCTTGCAATGCGGTCTGTAATAGACCATCTTTGGCCAAAGGGGCCTAAGCCGGACAATTACTTTGGTTTGGTGCAACAGTTCCTTGGGGCCGTGCCTCGGATCGATGCCATGAGGAGGTCGGCGTGTATAGAGGGTGCACGGATGGCTCTCGCCCGCGTTAAAGCCTATTGGACGGATATGGATGCCACCATTATAGCGGCCCAGGATCTGGTGGGGGGCCAATATCCGGCCGAGCACTACTTGGCGCAGGTCACAGAAGGTGCCCGTCTAATAGAGGCGCAATGCTCGAAGAATGTCTTGTTCGAATGAACGGAATCATTGTAAAAACAATGTTTATTTTGATTATGCGGCTATATTTATACTATTTGCCTAAAAATACGATTATGTCCCCTGTGCGGCCATTTATATATATATATATATATATATATATATATATATATATATATATATAGGGTGGGTCTATTCTAATAACACCCTTAAGACCTTATTCTGATAACACATACGCTTATTCTGATAACACATACGCTTATTCTGCTAACACTAACCGTCCCTCGACCCACCTCACCTTCTTCCTCCGTGTCACACCCTGATCCCCTTCCACCTTCTTCCTCGCGTCACTCCCCCGATCCCCTTCCACCTTCTTCCCCCAATCCCACCCCCGCCATCCCCTACCCCAACCACCCCTCCAACCACCCCTCACCAGCCGGACCGGTGGATGGCCGCCGTGGTGACATCCCAGAATGGCGCGCCTCCCCTCTGGCACCCATGGTGTCATAAGAAGGCGGCGGCGCCATCTTTTCTTCCCTGAGCCAACTCTCGATGGATCTGGTCCACCCGCCGCCGGATTTGTGATGCAAGCCATCAACCTCACCAGATTTGTGATGGATCCCTTCCCTCCTTCCTGTCAATCGCCGGCCACGGCGCCCTCCTCGCGCCGGATTTGGCCGCCCGCCCCGCGGCCATGGATCCCGGCCGCATCACTAACCTGTGGTGGCGTTGCTCTGCTGGAGATGTGGCGTCGTAGAGCATATGAGCCACCACCGCTACTGGGTCATCCCGTCAAGCTTGCCCTGATCCCGCCGCGACTGCTTCGATGTCAGGCCAAATCAACCCCGACGAGCTCCTTATCATGCCTCTGCACCCACTCCTCTTCCACTTCCCCTCCTCTGCACAGAAGCACCGACGGCCGTGCCGCATCGCCCCCATACTCCACCCTGTTCGACTACTCCTCTGGGAGGACGCATCCACCTACCACCTCAGCATGCAGTTCGCTTGCGTCGGGCTCGTGGTGCGGTGGTGCGGGTGTTGCAGCTCAGGCCTTGCTGGGGAGGGCGGGGGTGGCGGCCGCCCATGTGCCCGTGGAGGCCGGATCCCGCGCTAGGAGTGGCTGGTGGCCGCACGTGTGCCAAGGCCACATCTCCTCCTTGCGGGAAGGACGGATCCAGTGGTGGGCTCCTCCCCGTGCGGCAAGCAGTGCAGCGCTCCACCACCTGCAGATCAAGGGGGAGCGGGGATTCCATCTCCAGGCGTCACCTCTGCCGGACGGGAACAACACAACAACACCAGAGGTGAGCGCCCTCCTCTCTCTCCTTTCCTACTTTCTCCTCACCTCTCCCTCACATCTCGCTTCTGCCCTGCAGGTGGCACCATGGCCATCTCAACTTTGTCCCTGCACCAATCTGTTGATCCCGTTCGATCGCGAGCTTCCCGACGACCAAGTGTTGCAGCCCACTTTTCTTCTTTTTGGAGTTCGCATGTTAAAGTTTCTTTTGCAGTACGTGTGTGCACTTCGGTATAAGCTCAAACGAAAGACAGATATCAGTCCATTATGTTCTCTAATGCAGAAAAATGGAGGAGAAACCAATTATAAAAAAATAAAACACAAGACGCAGTTTGCTCCCTCTCGGTGGACTCGCTCTCCGGCGCGCAGTTTGTTCAGATTTTCGTGGAGTTCGATTGGGGCTCCCTAGTAAAGTTCATAAAAAACGTCCGTTTAGATTTGCAGTGCAGTGCATAGTATAGAGGAGTTTATTTTGTAGAAAGTTTCAGTTGGGTGTTCATCGGAGTGCGTGGCGATGTAATCTGGCTGGGCGCGGTGCTGCTGATAGTTTCCTTGTTGTTTTGAGAGGTTCAATACTGCTATTGTTGTAGTGTGAGTGTCTTGGAGTTCAGTCGGGGCTCTCCTAGTGTAGTTTATAAAAAAACTGTTTAGAGTTGCAATACAGTGCATACCACAGAGGAGTTCACTTTGTGAATGCATTTTTCAATGTATCCCTGTGACGCGAATTCTATGTGTTTGCAATGCAAAAAGAAAAAAATGAAGTACGCGTGCCTTGCCTCGATGTCATAGAGGCACATTTATTTTGTATATGAGAGAGCGCACTCTGTTTCGTTCATGTGTTTCTGTGTTTCAAAACTTGGTCATGCAGTGGATTTTGTCCTCTGATGTGGTTTACTTTGAAGAGTGTTGTTGTTCACTTGCACCTAACATGAAAGTGTGAAAAATTTAGCGAAATAACAAGATGGTAATGCGGTTCACTTTGATATATGTCGCGGTTCTCCTACCCTCGTCTCTGCGATCCACTCTCGTTAATGAAAAAATAAAAAAAGACAACAAAAACTTGTCTGAGAAAAACTACGTCCGACAAAAGAAATTATGCAGCTCGCTTGCCCGTCCGATGCAGTGTGGTTTTCATTCAGAAGCAGTGCGGTCGGCCATATGATGTTTTTTATCCCGTAAGTGCAAAAAATTTGTTACGAAAGCGAAAAAAAGTAATGCGGTTCACTTCTTGATAGTGTTGTGGTTCATTTACACGCGATGTGAAGTGCACTCTACTTCCTCGTTCTTGAAAAAATTATGTTTGAATAAAAGAAACCATGCAGTTCTCTTACCCATGTGATGCAGTGCGGTTTTTCGTCCGTTGCAGTGCGGTTTTCAGTCGGATGAAGTATCCACGTCGATTTGGGTTCGCGAAAAACAAAGTGCCCGCATTTTGGTAATTTGAAAACTGCTCTTAAACCATAATGAATTAGAGAGAGTGTTCTACATGAAAAAGTTGCGTCTCGCCGATATCTTTCCAACGTCATATGATTTGAATTATTCTGACCAGCTGTTCGTAAAAATTTCGTGAAAATACAGCCGCTGCCTCTCGAAGTCAGCCGCACGATTTTCAAAATTAACTAAAAATTATAAGGAATCTCAAAACCATTTCAACATATGAAAGTTGCGCCTTGTCCGTAGCTTTCCAACGGCGTATCACATGTCTCATTTTGACAAACGGTTAGAAAACTGGAGCAAAAACAGTACCGAAAATTTCAAAAATTTTGAAAAACAGAGTTCCGCGATTTAGTAAATTTGAAACTGCTCTTAAACCGGAATGAATTAGAGAAAGATTTATATATGAAAAAGATGCGTCTTAATGATATCTATCCAACGGCGTATCATTTGCTTCATTCCGACAAGCGGTTTAGAAAAAAACGCGAAAAAACGCTTGCTGCCACCCGTCATCCGCCGCACTATTTTCAAAACTGCTCTTAAACCATGTGGAATCTCGAAAAGTGTTCAACATGTCGAAGTTGCGCCTAATCCATAGCTTTTCAATGGTATATTACACGCCTCATTCCGATAAACGGTTAAAAAATTAGAGCGAAAACAGTACCGAAAAAATAACGCGTGCAGTTTTTTCCGACGAGAAGTTCACTAGTCTCTATTGCAGTGCTCGTCGTCAAAATGATGCAGTGCGCTTCTGTTGAGCGTGCAGTGCCGAAGTGGTGCGCAGAATAGTTATTCTGCTAATATTAGCAGAATAGACCGTCTGTATATATAAGTTAGCAGTCGTTGGCTTCAGCCCCCACGCATACAATGCGGGGGTGTTCGAGAAGAAATATGCTTAATCACACTTGATCCAATGTCTTGGTCCATTAAGGAGGTGATCGCACGTCGAACTAGGCAACCGGACTATATAGCTATAACACTTTCGCTTAGCCGTGGGAGTTTAACATTGGGGCTACTATATAGCCCCTGGTACTTTCGCGTGCATCCGAAGACGGGCGCGCATGTACATGACCGGGAAATGGCCCTTCGTTAATGCGGAGGAATCCTAAAGATTCCGGTGAGTCCTCGAGTGGTTGAACAGTCTCTCACTGCATCATGACAGTCAGTTTTCGGCTTTCTCTACTGAGGTGCTCATCCGGAATAACCAGGGCACAATCGCAGTAGTTCTTCTTTGGCCACCTTAGCCGATAATAACGGAACGTAAGGCGGCAAACCCAGGAGCCGGGCAAACCCAACATTTGACCAAAGACATGATTCAGAGCTGATGCATATAAGGCCTAACGCGTGACGCCGAACACTCCTAAAGGTATTCAGACTTTATAATAGATGATGGGCTCAAGAATGCCTATTCATTATAAACCCTCTGTTTCCAGGCACGTGCGTTAATCTGTCGTGGCAAAATGCCAAAAACGGCAGTATCCTCTGTGGGAATGGAACCCATGGGATGGTTAAACAACAAGAGGCAATAGAAAAGGTTTACACAGGGGCTTAATCTAAAAAGAAACCTGTTGAACGGGGCCCTGTTGCACGTCTACGCCTTTGTCTCCGTTGTGCCGTATCCTAGAAGGGTATCGCGCGAACATTGTATATGGAAAGAAGAAAACTCATAGGAGGTTACAATGTTAGTCGCGATAGATAGTAAAAGTGTAAGTTGCTGGCCTGCCAATAAGGTTGAGCCAAGTTTGGGGCTTTATTAGATAGTTATAGCCCCTGGTATCCGCTATAGGATTACAAATACGGTGCCCTGGTTCAATTTTGTCCAGGCTACCGGACTCGTCTAACCGTGTCTGTGGTCTTAATGACCAGTCAAGTTTTCTGATATTGGAGGCCTCTTATAGTCCGGCCGCCTGGGCCGTCGCGTGTTCCTCTGCGCGTGAGGAGTGCTCTGTGATTTCGCTAACGGTGATGACGCCACGTGGACCGAGCATCTTGAGTGTAAGGTAGCCATAGTGCGGCAATGTGTTGAAGCGGGCGAAGGCCGTTCTTCCAAGCAATGCATGATAGTCGCTTTGGAAGGGTGCGGTAATGAAGAGTAATTCTTCGCTTCTGGAGTTGCCTGGAGAGCCGAATGTTACCTCCAGTACGACGGAGCCCCTGCTGTAGGCTTCAATGCCTAGTATCACCCCTTCAAAGGTGGTGTTAATTTGACTAATTCTGGATGGGTCTATCCCCATCCTGCGGACAGTGTCCTCATATATTAGATTGAGACTGCTGCCGTCGTCCATGAGGACGTGGGTGAGATGGTATCCGTCGATTATTGGGTCAAGCACCAAGGCCTCTGATCCTTCGTGCCGAATACTAGTTCGGCCGTCCAAGTGATCGAAGGTGATCAGATAAGACATCTAGTAGTTAGGTGTGGGTACGATGGGCTCTATATCGCGCCCGTCTCTATGCGCGCGTCCGTGCCTTCTCGTGGCTGTACGAGTCACGTGGATCATGTTCACTGTTTTAACCTCTGGCAGGAATTTTTTTCTATCCCCTAGTGTTCGGCTGGCGAGGTTCATCCTCGTCTTCACTTGGTGTTTCCCTTCCCTTGTCTTCGGCATTTAATTTGCCGGCCTGCTTGAAGACCCAGCACTCTCTGTGCGTGTGGTTCGCAGGTTTGTCAGGGGTGCCATGAATTTGGCATAGTCTGTCCAGGACTCTGTTCATACCGGACGGTCCCTCTTTACTGCCTTTAGATGGCTTATTTTGCTGATTAGGTCGAGAGCCCCTGAATCCGGCATTAATCATTGTGTTATCCGGGCTCTCTTCCTTGTTTTGGCGTTTGTTTTTATTACGCCATGGCTTCCTATTGCCATCCCTTATTTCGGATGTGCTGGGGTCGCTGGTGCCTTTACGGGCTAGCCAGCTATCTTCATCCGCGCAAAAGTGGGTCATAAGACTTGGTAGGGATGCCATTGTCCTTGGCTTTTCTTGGCCGAGGTGTCTGGTGAGCCACTCATCGCGGATGATGTGTTTGAATGCCGCTAAGGCTTCGGCATCCGGACAATCGACAATTTGATTCTTTTTAGTGAGGAATCTGTTCCAAAGCTTGCGGGCGGACTCTCCGGGCTGTTGGATTATGTGACTTAAATCCTCAGCATCCGGAGGCCGGACATAAGTCCCTTGAAAATTGGCCCTGAAGGCGTCTTCGAGTTCTTCCCAACTCCCAATTGAATTTTCGGGGAGGCTTTTCAACCAGTGTCTAGCTGGTCCCTTTAGTTTGAGGGGAAGGTATTTGATGGCGTGGAGGTCATCCCCGCGAGCCATATGTATATGTAGGATAAAGTCCTCTATCCAGACCCCTGGGTCTGTTGTTCCGTCGTATGCCTCTATGTTCACAGGTTTAAAGCCCTATGAAAATTCATGGTCCAGTACTTCATCAGTAAAGCACAGGGGGTGAGCAGCCCCTCTGTATATCGACGTATTGTGGCATGTTGTCGGCTGTTGTTGTGTTCGGTGTTTATTCCGAACTGGTATTTGGTTGGTGTAATCATTGTGGTGACCATAGTCCCTCGCCGGGGTGTGTCCTTTAGATCCGTAGATGGACCTAGCTGCGCCAGCTTTTTTATCCAGGTGCTCACGTAGGTCGTGTGAGGCATCCGTAGCTGATTTGCTGCGGTTGTGGAGTGGTACATCTGGTCTTCTGGTCGTGTTACTCTTTGGTGGAACGGCCTCGTCGTCGAATTCTGGTAGTAGCTTACGTTTTGGGTAGCTCTTTGTATGGCGATCGTCGCCATATCTTTCTTTAGTGTCAAGCACTTTGTTCCATCTGGGATTTAGCATTTCCTGTGCGGCTTTAAGCCGTTGCTTCTGCTTCTCCAGACTTCTCACTGTGGCCATAAGCTTTCTGTGGAGGTTATCTCGTTCCACGCATTCTTCCGGAATGATGAATGCGTCATCATCCGAACTGTCTTCTTGTCCTGGGCCGGTTTGATGAACTCGTCCCTCTGGATCATTGTCTTCGGGCGTCTGCTCCGAACTGTGTTCGGCGTGACCTAGTTCGTCCTGCTCCATCGCTGGTTCCGTATGGTCATTGTTGCCTTCGAGGTTGGCCGGAGTATCGATCCTTCTGGCGCTCTTGCTGGTATTTTTACTGTTGCTGGACTTGGAATGGTGTCTGCACCGTCGCTTTGGCTTTTGCCCGGGGGTTTTATCTTCCAGATGTCACCGTCGTCCTCCTTGGGCGTATCCACCATGTATATGTTGTGTGACGAGGCGGAAGTCCGGCACCCCATAGATTCTAAATCTTCTCCTGCATCGTCGTCTATACCGTCGATGCCTTCGGAGTCGAAGTCAAGCACGTCGGTTAAATCATCAAACGTGGCTATTAAGTGGGTGGTGGGTGGGTAACAAATTTCCTCGTCGCCTGCTTCCCACTCCAGCCGGACATAGTTCGGCCCGGAATTTTTTGTCAAAGAGAGAGTTTTAACGAGTTCAGCATGTCGCCAAGGGGCGAGTGCTAGAAGATATCCGCAGTAGTGAACTCAATTATCGGAGCCCAACCTAGCTCGGTTGGCTCAAGAGTGCGTGGACTGGAACCAAGAGCCGGATACGAATCCGGGGGTCCAAAGTCATAGGTCACCACAGAGGTGAGACCCGTGTTCGGCTCCACCGCTGATGAGTGTGCGGCCTGCGGGACGGAGTCTAACCCTCCGTCTTTAGGCGACGCAGCCTACTCTGGATTTGGGTCCGGGGCTACTGCAGGGGTAATATCCCAAGTGTTGTCCGATAGCAGGTTAAAGCCATGCCCGTCGTGACTATCCGGTGCTCCTGGCGCAGGCCCGAATCCGTCGAAGATCAAGTGTCCGTGAAGGTCAGCCGTGTAGTTCGGGTTTCCGAACCTGATCTGGTGGCCAGGGGTGTAGCTGTCGATCTGCTCCAGATGGCCAAGCGAATTGGCCCACAGTGCGAAGCCGCCGAACATGAAGATCTGTTAGGGGAGGAAAGTCTCACCCTGGACCATGTCGCTGACGATGATTGAAGGAGCCATCGAGCCTTGTGGCGACGTTACAGAGGAACTCTCAATGAAAGCACCAATGTCGGTGTCAAAACTGGCGGATCTCGGGTAGGGGGTCCCGATCTATGCGTCAAGGCTGATGGTAACAGGAAGCAAGGGACACAGATGTTTACCCAAGTTCGGGCCCTCTCGATGGAGGTAAAAACCCTACTTTCTGCTTGATTAATATTGATGATATGGGTAGTACAAGAGTAGATCTACCACGAGATCGTAGAGGCTAAACCCTAGAAGCTAGCCTATGATGGTATGATTGTAATTGTGATCGGCCTTCTAAGGACCAACCTCTCCGGTTTATATAGACACCGGAGAGGGCTAGGGTTTACATGGAGTCGGTTACAAGAAAGGAAACACAATATCCGGATCGCCAAGCTTGCCTTCCACGCAAAGGAGAGTCCCATCCGGACACGGGCCGAAGTCTTGAGTCTTGTATCTTCACGCTTCAATAGTCCGGACGTTGCACACAGTCCGGCCATCCGGATACCCCCTAATCTAGGACTCCCTCAGGGCCCGCCTTGCGAAGGATAAGTGCGCCAAAGACATTATATTTCCCTGAGGGCATTCATGCCGCTTTTTGTAATATGGGATAATGGCATTTTTATTATATATTTCCTGTTTTGTTTGAACATATGTTCTTCCTGTGCAGCTGTTTATTGTATGTAAATCCTGTGAGTTGGCCAGTCCTCGGCTTCTGCCCCCACGTAAAAAGAATATGGGCGTGTTTGGGATATATCTGAACGCTCTTTATCCCATAGTTGGGTCCTTTTAAGGAGGTGTTTCTCACCACGGACCAGGCAATCGGACTATAAGGCTTTATTACTCTCACTTAGCCATAGGAATTCGAGTATGGTCGGTGCAGCCCCTAGTGTTCGGAAGGCCGAACTAGGGGCTCTATTGGCGCCTGATCAGAAGACCGATCCGTCGCATTCCGCATTTATAATGGCGTTGTGCGGAATAAATCTTTAAGGATTTTACAACCTCTCGAACAGCTGACCAGCTCTCGCTGCATCTTGACAGTCGGTTTTCGGCTTTCTCTACTGAGGTGCTTGTCTGGCAGAACCGGGACACAATCGCAGTAGTTCTCCCAGCGCTACCTTAGCCGGTAGAACAGAACGTAAGGTACCAAAACATGGGAGCCGGGCAAACCCAACCAATGACCCAAGACATGATTCGGAGCTGATGCATATAATGCTATAAGTTCGGGGTGCTGAGCGATCGAAAAGGTGGTCGGACTTTATTGCCGTACTATGAAGCCCCTGGCATAACCGGGCGTAACACGAAGCATGGCTGTCGTTTTTTGGCAAAGAGGCGTCGGCGATAAACGACGGCCGGTAAGTGTTATTTAAGTCTACGCATTGTAGTAGGTTGATATGTCTATGCATATGGGTATGATTTATGATTATGAAAAGAGGTGTTTTTGGCAGAACCTGTGATGGTCGGACTGGAGGGGGATATGAGTGGATTTGAAGTGAATCCGGACTGCGTTCTTTAGGGGTGCTCCTTGTGTGTCCTGGCCGATTCCACGTCACCAATCCTGTTTTGCGTCAAAGTTAGTTTGTAAAGGCAAATACTTGGAGGTAGCCGAACGTCCTCTTTGTGGTTGGTCCGAGGGTTCCTGATCGGAACCTGGTTAACCCAGCCGTTATACCGTGAAGAAGCGCGGACTCCTCAGTTGGTGTCCGGATAGTCGGCTTTCATATCGGAATTTTGATAAGCATGCACGACTCGCTACTCCGGAAGTCGTATGATTTCCCCTCTAAGGACGGGGTTCGGCCTTGCCCATAGATGTGATTGCATCACACGGTATTGGCCTGAGTGATTTACCACGTGGAATCTAGTCAACGTGGTTCATCCTGTTAGCATACGGTAAATTACCGCATGGTGGGAAGGTGCCAAAGATTTATTCTTTGGCGTAGCATTTTTTTGGTGATCCGAAGACAACCGTTAGAGTGGTGGGCCAATAAAACTTGGCCTTTGCGCCTGGCATCTTTTAGAAGATGTTATTTGTGGCTTCATACCCGTGGGGGCTTTATGTGTTATGGAGCCCCCGGACTACTAGGTCTAGAGGTACTGCAATTGAATTGTTGTGGTTGATGTGACCAGGGGCGATCGGCCGTATTTTTATGCTCTGGGGGGGGGTCTCTTGACTAGACGCCTCCCCTTATTGTTTCCGGCACACGACCAGCCGCTTTGTTTTGAGGATCCGGCATTCTCTATTGGTATGCTTTGCTGTCCTTCTAGGAGTACGATGAATTTCACATGGTTGATCGAGTATGTTGCTCGGGTAGGATAGGTTTGAGCTATTCTTTGTCCGCTGACCGGACTGGGAATTGTTGGACTTGGCACCAGCTTCTCTCACTTGACGTTTATGACCATTGCGCCGGGGCTTGAGGATGTCTCTTCGTGTATCCTTCTTACTGTCTTGGACCGTAGTGATGTGTGGACGTCGGGGTGTGTGCCTTTGGTTCTCCTGCTTAGGTTGAGGTAGCCAGTTGTGCCGCGTATGCCCCTTGTTAGGCTGGTCGAGTCCGTACTTTTCGGTGGCCAGGATCTTGGTCAGCTTTAAGCTACTCTTGCTTCCTTTGCAGGCTCCTTGCCGTGGCCATGAGCCGTTGCTTGAAGCGAACTTGTTCCACTGGATCTTCAGGCACGCCGAACTCATCATTGCCGAGGCTTACCTCGTCTTCGGAGGGGGGTGTATAGTTGTCCCTCTCCAAGTATCCTACCGTGGCCGGTCCGGCCTGCTTGAAGGTAGGCTGATCAGGGCTGTATTCCTCTTTGGCACCATCCAGATTGCTTTCATCTCCCGGGCCGGTGTTGATGTGGCGGGGCTTGGAGCGGCGCCGAAGATGCCCATGCTTTGCTTTTCCTCCTGAGGGGTTATCCTCCGTTGCCTCGTCGCCATTGGTTTCCTTCGGGGTGTCCACCATGTATATATCGTTTAAGGAGGTGGCCGTCCACCGCCCTGTGAGCGGTGGCTCCTGTAATTCTCCTGCATCATCGTCCGTACCGTCAATGTCTTCGGAGTCGAAGTCAAGTACATCGGTTAAATCATCGACCGTGGCAATGAAGTGGATGGCGATGACCATTGAAGGTTTTATTCATGTAAACAGAACAACAATTATTCTCTGACTTTAAATGAATAACCGTATTGCAATAAACATGATCAAATCATATTCATGCTCAACGCAAACGCCAAATAACATTTATTTAGGTTTAACACTAATCCCGAAAGTATCGGGAGTGTGTGATGATGATCATATCAATTTTCGAACTACTTCCAACACTCATCGTCACTTCCCCTCAACTAGTCTCTATTTATTATGTAACTCCTGTTTCGAGTTACTAATCTTAGCAACTGAACAAGTATCAAATACTCAGGGGCTACTATAAACACTAGTAAGGCACACATCAATAACCTGTATATCAAATATACCCTTGTTCACTTTGCCACCCTTCTTATCCACAAAATATTCAGGGTATTTCCGTTTCCAGTGACCATTTCCTTTGCAGTGTAAGCACTCAGTTTCAGGCTTTGGTTCAGCTTTGGGCTTCTTCGCGGGAGTGACAACTTGCTTGCCATTCTACATGAAGTTCCCTTTCCTTCCCTTTGCCCTTTTCTTTGAAACTAGTAGTCTTGTCAATCATCAACACTTGATGCTCTTTCTTGATTTCTACCTTCGTCGATTTCAACATCACGAAGAGCTCAGGAATGGTTTTTGTCATCCCTTGCATACTATAGTTCATCACGAAGTTCCGGTAACTTGGCGATGGTGACTAGAGAACTCCCACTTGATTCAAGTGATTGTAGTACCTAGACAATCTGAGCACGTGCTCACTAGTTGAGCAATTCTCCTCCATCTTTTAGCTATAGAACTTGTTGGAGACTTCATATCTCTCAACTCGGGTATTTGCTTGAAATATTAACTTCAACTCCTGGAACAACTCATATGGTCCATGACGTTCAAAAACGTCTTTGAAGTCCTGATTCTAAGCCGTTAAGCATGGTGCACTAAACTATAAAGTAGTCATCTTATTGAGCTAGCCAAACATTCATAACGTTTGCATCTGCTCCTGCAATAGGTCTGTCACCTAGTGGTGCATCAAGGACATAATTCTTCTGTGCAGCAATGAGGATAATCCTCAGATCACGGATCCAATCCGCATCATTGCTACTAACATCTTTCAACATATTTTTCTCTAGGAACATATCAAAAATAAACATAGGGAAGCAATAACGCGAGCTATTGATCTACAACATAATTTGCAAAATACTATCAAGACTAAGTTCATGATAAATTAAAGTTCAATTAATCACATTACTTAAGAACTCCCACTTAGATAGACATCCCTCTAATCATCTAAGTGATCACGTGATCCAAATCAACTAAACCATGTCCGATCAATCACGTGAGGTGGGGTAGTTTTCAATGGTGAACGTCACTATGTTGATCATATCTACTATATGATTCACGCTCGACCTTTCGGTCTCCAGTGTTCCGAGGCCATATCTGTATATGCTAGCCTCGTCAAGTTTAACCTGAGTATTCCGCGTGTGCAACTGTTTTGCACCCGTTGTATTTGAACGTAGAGCCTATCACACCCGATCATCACATGGTGTCTTAGCACGAAGAACTTTCGCAACGGTGCATACTCAGGGAGAACACTTATACCTTGAAATTTAGTGAGAGATCGTCTTATAAAGCTACCATCAAACTAAGCAAAATAAGATGTATAAAAGATAAACATCATATGCAATCAAAATATGTGACATGATATGGCCATGATCATCTTGCGCCTTTGATCTCCATCTCCAAAGTACTGCCATGATCTCCATCGTCACCGGCATGACACCATGATCTCCATCATCTTGATCTATATCACTGTGTCATCACATGGTCGTCTCGCCAACTATTGCTCTTGCAACTATTGCTATCGCATAGCGATAAAGTAAAGCAATTATTTGGTGCTTGCATCTTATGCAATAAAGAGACAACCATAAGCTTTCTACCAGTTGCCGATAACTTCAACAAAACATGATCATCTCATAATAAAAATTTAGCATCATGTATTGACCATATCACATCACAACATGCCCTGCAAAAACAAGTTAGACGTCCTCTACTTTTTTATTGCAAGTTTTACGTGGCTGCTACGGGCTGAGCAAGAACCGTTCTTACCTACGCATCAAAACCACAACGATAGTTCGTCGAGTTAGTGTTGTTTTAACCTTCTCAAGGACTGGGCGTAGCCACACTCGGTTCAACTAAAGTTGGTGAAACTGACACCCGCTAGCCATATGTGTGCAAAGCACATCGGTAGAACCAGTCTCGCATAAGCATATGCGTAATGTCGGTCTGGGCCGCTTCATCCAACAATACCGCCGAACCAAAGTATGACATGCTGGTAAGTAGTATGACTTGTATCGCCCACAACTCACTTGTGTTCTACTCGTGCATATAACATCTACGCATAAAACCTGGCTCGGATGCCACTATTGGGTAACGTAGTAATTTCAAAAAAATTCCTACGCACATGCAAGATCATGGTGATGCATAGCAACGAGAGGGGAGAGTGTTGTCCACGTACCCTCGTACACCGAAAGCGGAAGCGTTAGCACAACGCGGTTCATGTAGTCGTACGTCTTCACGATCCGACTGATCAAGTACGGAACGCACGGCACCTCCGAATTCAGCACACGTTCAGCTCGATGACGTCCCTCGAACTCCGATCCAGCCGATCTTTGAGGGAGAGTTCCGTCAGCACAACGGCGTGGTGACGATGATGATGCTCTACCAACGCAGGGCTTCGCCTAAGCACCGCTACAATATTATCAAGGTGGAATATGGTGGAGGGGGGCGCCGCACACGGCTAATAGATCTCAAGGATCAATTGTTGTGTCTTGGAGTTCCCCCTGCCCCCGTATATAAAGGAGCAAGGGGGGAGGCGGCCGGCCAAGGAGGAGGGCGCGCCAAGGGGGGAGTCCTACTCCCACTGGGAGTAGGACTCCCCCTTTCCTTGTTGGAGTAGGGGAGAAGGAAAGAGGAGGAGAGGGAGAAGGAAAAGGGGGCTGCACCCCTTGTCCAATTCAGACTAGAGGGGGGGCGGGGGCGCAGGCCTCCTTCCTTTTGGCCTCTCTCCTCTATTCCCGTATGGCCCAATAAGGCCCAATACTTCTCCCCGGTGAATTCCCGTAACTCTCCGGTACTCCGATAAGTACATGAATCACTCGGAACCTTTCCGATGTCTAAATATAGTGATACTATGTTTGTCTATGTATTCACACATGTAATATGTTTCCGGTTAATACAATTCTAGCATGAATAATAAACATTTATCATGAAATAAGGAAATAAATACTAACTTTATTATTGCCTCTAGGGCATATTTCCTTCACCATGGTGGCGTTCGGGCCGACAACCACGTCCCCCGTTGCGACGACAGAAGGGCTCTTTCGGAACTGGTAGCGGAGAGCCTGGGAATGGCAGCGGAGCATGAGATGGGCGGCGCAGAGGAGGAAGAAGAGAGGAGATAGCAAATGAATCCGACTGGTCTTTGGGGTGGATTTGGTGCAATTTGGGATGGGATCGAGCTGTCGGGTAGGACGTGGCGGGCATGCCCGGGCACCTCCATATCTGCCTCATATTTGGGTTGGATATGAGGGGTGCCGGTCAGTCTGGCGTTTGAGGGCGTTTGAGAGGCCCGTCTGGGTCAAAAAATCATGACCGGATAATGACCGGGCGTATCAGCCGGGTTTGAGGCGCCGTCTCTAGATGCTTTGCTTCGAGAGTTCAGTTCTCTTCAACCAACGAGGCAAGGTCATTTCCAGTTTCAAAACCGTTGCTCCATCACCGCAATGTCGTGACCAGCTAGCATTTATACTGTTTGGGAAACTGGCCCACATCGTGGGGCTGGCGGCTGCCGCATGCGTATCGCACGGGCTGACTCCTCCCGGTTCCACACTTTAGGTTAAGTGGGTACTTATCCCTTGACCCCCTACCCCTTATATAAAGCAACGAGGAGCTATCATTGTAACTGTTGATCATTGATTAATAAAGCTAGTCTCCTCCATACTTCCCTGTGTCATCTACTTTTGCGTGTTTGACTACTTCGTCTACGGCACTCGCTCTCGCTCCGCAACCTCGGACCGAATTCGCCGGCGGAGTTACGGAACACATTATCAGCACGCTTCGCTCCATCAACTCTGTGTCAAGCCTGTATCACGCAGGCTTTCATCGGTCCCGCGGAGGTATAAGATCCGATCTCCACTTTTGCAAAAATGGATTCCTCTCATTACTACGATTCTGTTTTTACGATTAGTTTATTTTTCGGATAAATCTACCTCTGGTGTGGATTTCTCTCCCAAGAACTGAGCTCACGAATACATCACCGACCAATGTCGATGTTCTTGGATCACGAGAGACTTGTTGACTACACTATACGGGAGTCGGTATAGATCGTGATCCAGATGGTCACGGTACCGCCACAACGCACTTGTTGTGCCATGCGCCGTTGATGTTCCCGATGAACACGGCAAAGACTAGGAATCACGAGACGTAAGCATGCTCGTCCTCTGGCAGCGACCCCGCTGGTCATCGGCGCCGCGCTGTTGGCTGCCGCCACCGTGCCCTGCTGGCCGCGGCCCCGCTGTTCGCCGCCCGGCTACAGGCCACCGCCACGCGCGTGCTGGCCTGGCACGCGCTGGCCTGGCCGTGGTCGCCACGCGCCGTGGCCTCGTGTCATGGCCGCGTCACCCCGCTGGCCGCGCCACCCCACTGGTCGCGCGGCGCCGCACCGTTGGCCGCCTGACAACGCATGCCGCCACGCGCCCCGTTGGCCGGCTTGGCCGCCGCCGCCACGTGCCTTGGTCGCCACCACCGCGTCCCGCTAACGCCGTCGGGTGGTGCCAGCTGGAGCCACGCGAGCTAGCCAGCCATAGGCCGCCGCCGCACCCACGCTGTGGGCGCTAGGGGAAACCCTAATGTCGCTGCGGGAAGGCAGCGCAGCGCCTGGGCCGGCCCGCTGGCTGCTGGGCCCGGATGGGCCGCGGCCGTGGGGATCCTCCATAAAAAAACGTGGCGCTGGCTACAGCGCGGAATTTTTGCGTTTTAGCCCCTGTAGTTTCCTGCTTTTACGCATAGTTTATTCCTGTTGTAATATTTTGCGTAGAAGCCCCTGGAACTATCTGTTTTTGCTGAAAATGCGTTTTTGGGCTTTAAAATGTCTCGGGAATTCAATTTTTGGGCTATTTTCACGTATGAAATGCGCTTAACATGCTACATTTTGTAAACATATTTATATTGTATGATTTTACTACTGTAGATTAATTGTTTTGCACTCTTAATCATTAAGTAAGTCATATAAGAACATGTTTTAAATAATGGAACGTCATTTTTATTGAATAAGTTTATCAACATCGCATTTGTGCAAAGATGACCTGCTGTAATCTCATGATTTTTGCATAAATCGTAGATGGCCAGAATTGTCAACAAGGAGTTTGCCGAGTTGGCCTAGACAGGGCTGAACTACCTGTCATGGTCCTCGGACTGCGAGATCTTTCTTGTTGGGGAACGTTGCAGAAAATTAAAAATTTTCCTACGGTTTCACCAAGATCCATCTATGAGTTCATCTAAGCAACGAGTCATGGGAGAGAGATTGCATCTACATACCACTTGTAGATCGCGTGCGGAAGCGTTCAAGGGAAGGGTGATGATGGAGTCGTACTCGCCGTGATTCAGATCACCGATGACCAAGTGCCGAACGGACAGCACCTCCGCGTTCAACACACGTATGGGACGGACAACGTCTCCTCCGCCTTGGTCCAGCAAGGAGGAAGGAGAGGTTGAGGAAGATTGCTCCAACGGCAGCATGACGGCGTGGTGGTGTTGGTGCAGCAGTACTCCGATAGGGCTTCGCCAAGCACGTAACGGAGGAGGAGAGGTGTTGGGGAGGGGAGGGGCTGCGCCTTGGGTTGTGTCCAGCAGCCCTCCCCTCACCCCTCTATTTATAGGGGAAGGGGAAAGGAGGGACGACCCCTCTAGATGGGATCTAGAGGGGGGGCGGCGGCCAGGAAGGGGGGACTTTCCCCCCAAGCAAGGGGGGCGCCCCCTCTAGGGTTTCCTCCCAACCCTAGGCGCATGGGCCCAAGGTAGGGGGCGCGCCCAACCCTCCAGGGGCTGGTTCCCTGCCCCTTGCGGCCCATGTGGCCCTCCGAGAGGGGTGGCCCCTCCCGGTGGACCCCCGAAACCTCTCCGGTGGCCCCGGTACAATACCGATATGCCCCCGAAACTTTCCGGTGTCCGCATGACAACTTCCCATATATAAAACTTCACCTTCGGACCATTTCGGAACTCCTTGTGACGTCCGGGATCTCATCCGGGACTCCGAACAACATTCAGTAATCACATACAAGTCTTCCTAATAACCCTAGCGTCACCGAACCTTAAGTGTGTAGACCCTACGGGTTCGGGAGACATGCAGACATGACCGAGACGACTCTCCGGTCAATAACCAACAGCGGGATCTGGATACCCATGTTGGCTCCCACATGTTCCACGATGATTTCATCGGTTGAACCACGATGTCGAGGATTCGATCAAACCCCATATACAATTCCCTTTGTCAATCGGTACGTTACTTGCCCCAGACTCGATCGTCAGTATCCCAATACCTCATTCAGTCTCGTTACCGGTAAGTCACTTTACTCGTACCGTAATGCATGATCCCGTGACCAACCACTTGGTCATTTTGAGCTCATTATGATGATGCATTACCGAGTGGGCCCAGAGATACCTCTTCGTCATACGGAGTGACAAATCCCAGTCTCGATCCGTGTCAACCCAACAGACACTTTCGGAGATACCTGTAGTGCACCTTTATAGTCACCCAGTTACGTTTTGACGTTTGATACACCCAAAGCACTCCTACGGTATCCGGGAGTTACACGATCTCATGGTCTAAGGAAGAGATACTTGACATTGAAAAAGCTCTAGCAAACGAACTACACGATCTTGTGCTATGCTTAGGATTGGGTCTTGTCCATCACATCATTCTCCTAATGATGTGATCTCGTTATCAATGACATCCAATGTCCATAGCCAGGAAACCATGACTATCTGTCGATCAACGAGCTAGTCAACTAGAGGCTCACTAGGGACATATTGTGGTCTATGTATTCACACGTGTATTATGATTTCCGGAGAATACAGTTATAGCATGAATAAAAGACAATTATCATGAACAAATAAATATAATAATAATACTTTTATTATTGCCTCTAGGGCATATTTCCAACAGTCTCCCACTTGCACTAGAGTCAATAATCTAGTTACATTGTGATGAATCGAACACCCATAGAGTTCTGGTGTTGATCATGTTTTGCTCGCGAGAGAGGTTTAGTCAACGGATCTGGGACATTCAGATCCGTATGTACTTTGCAAATTTCTATGTCTCCATCTTGAACATTTTCACTGATGGAGTTGAAGCGACGCTTCATGTGTCTGGTCTTCTTGTGAAACCTGGGCTCCTTGGCAAGGGCAATAGCTCCAGTGTTGTCACAGAAGAGTTTGATCGGCCCCGATGCATTGGGTATGACTCCTAGGTCGGTGATGAACTCCTTCACCCAAATTGCTTCATGCGCTGCCTCCGAGGCTGCCATGTACTCCACTTCACATGTAGATCCCGCCACGACACTCTGCTTGCAGCTGCACCAACTTACTGCTCCACCATTCAACATATACACGTATCCGGTTTGTGACTTAGAGTCATCTATATCTGTGTCGAAGCTAGCGTCGACGTAACCCTTTACGACGAGCTCTTCATCACCTCCATAAACGAGAAACATGTCCTTTGTCCTTTTCAGGTACTTCAGGATATTTTTGACCGCTGTCCAGTGTTCCTTGCCGGGATTACTTTGGTACCTTCCTACCAAACTTACGGCAAGGTTTACACCAGGTCTGGTACACAGCATGGGATACATAATAGATCCTATGGCTGAAGCATAGGGGATGACACTCATCTCTTCTTTATCTTTTGCCATGGTCGGGGACTGAGCCGAGCTCAATCTCACACCTTGCAACACAGGCAAGAACCCTTTCTTGGACTGATCCATTTTGAACTTCTTCAAAATCTTATCAAGGTATCTGCTTTGTGAAAGACCTATGAGGCGTCTCGATCTATCTCTATAGATCTTGATGCCTAATATATAAGCAGCTTCTCCAAGGTCCTTCATTGAAAAACACTTATTCAAGTAGGCCTTAATGCTGTCCAAAAGTTCTATATCATTTCCCATCAAGAGTATGTCATCTACATATAATATGAGAAATGCTACAGAGCTCCCACTCACTTTCTTATAAATGCAGGCTTCTCCATAAGTCTGCATAAACCCAAACGCTTTGATCATCTCATCAAAGCGAATGTTCCAACTCTGAGATGCTTGCACCAGCCCATAAATGGATCGCTGGAGCTTGCATACTTTGTTAGCATTGTTAGGATCGACAAAACCTTCCGGCTGCATCATATACAACTCTTCCTTAAGATGTCCGTTAAGGAATGCCGTTTTTACGTCCATCTGCCATATCTCATAATCATAGTATGCGGCAATTGCTAACATGATTCGGATGGACTTTAGCTTCACTACGGGAGAGAATGTCTCGTCGTAGTCAATCCCTTGAACTTGTCGATAACCCTTAGCGACAAGTCGAGCTTTATAGATGGTAACATTTCCATCCGCGTCCGTCTTCTTCTTAAAGATCCATTTGTTTTCTATCGCTCGCTGATCATCGGGCAAGTCTGTCAAAGTCCATACTTTCTTTTCATACATGGATTCTATCTCGGATTTCATGTCTTCAAGCCATTTGTTGGAATCTGGGCCCGCCATTGCTTCTTCATAGTTCGAAGGTTCACTGTTGTCTAACAACATGATTTCCAGGACAGGGTTGTCGTACCACTCTGGTGCGGAACGTGTCCTTGTGGACCTACGAAGTTCAGTAGCAACTTGATCCGAAGTACCTTGATCATCATCATTATTTTCCTCTTCAGTTGGTGTAGGCATCACAGGAACATTTTCCTGAGCTGCACTACTTTCCCGTTCAAGAGGTAGTACTTCATCGAGTTCTACTTTCCTCCCACTTACTTCTTTCGAGAGAAACTCTTTTTCCAGAAAGCATCCGTTCTTGGCAACAAAGATCTTTGTAACGCCCCAGATTCGATGCGCCAGGTGTCTTCCAGTTATTCGTCGTCTTTGCCATTTTATTTGCTTGCGTGTTGCACTTTGCCATGTCATCTTATGCATTTCATATCATGTCATCATGTGCATTGCATTCGCATACGTGTTCATCTCATGCATCCGAGCTTTTTCCCCGTTGTCCGTTTTGCAATCCGGCACTCCTATGTCATCCAGCGGTCCCTTTTGACCTCTTCTCTTGTGCGGGTGTTAAACTTTCTCGGAATGTCCCGAGGTTTGTCAAGCAGCCTTGGTATAGCACCGGTAGACCGCCTGTCAAGTTTCGTGCCATTTGGAGGTCGTTTGATACTCCAACGGTTAACTGGGTAACCGTAAAAGCCTCTTTTGTTTGCAGCCCAACACCCCTTCCAAAGTGGCCCAAAACCCACCAAACTCCCCTCCATGCTCTCGGTCGTTCGATCACGACCGCGTGGCCGAAAACCGCTCCTCATTTGGACTCTCCTAGCTCCCTCTACCTATATATAGACCTCCCCCTCCGAAATTTCGGGTCCAAACCCTAGCCTCTCCCTCCTCCGCGCGCCGGACGCATCTCCTCGGCTGCCCGGACATGTCCGCCGCCGCGCCCCAGCCAATCTGGAGCCGCCGCGTGGCAAGCGCCTCCGCTTGCCGCCGCGGGCCTGCGAGCCCATGGCCAGCCCTCCCGGCCCGCAGCCTCTCTGCGCGCCTACCCCGAGCGCCTCCCCGCGCCCTCCGCTCGCCAGCCGCCACTCCACCGCGCGGGTTCCTCGCCGGCGAAGCCTCCACCGCCTCCGACCAACGCGCCCCACCTCGACCCCGCGCCCGGCCACGCCGCCATTCGCCGCCGGCGCCGCGGACGCCGCCTCGTGCCCCACCGGCTCTCCCCGTCCCCACGTCTGCAGGGCCGCCGCCGCCCAGATCCGGTCGAGGGCGACGTGCTCCGGTGACCCCGGCACCCTCCGGCGAGCCACCACCGACTGGGACCTCCTCTGCCTCGCCAGATCCCCGATCTGCTCCGCCTCCGTGAACCGTTCCGGCGCCGTTGACTTTTCCCCTCGAGGAGGTGAAATTATCCCTAAGTCCCGTATATTCATACATTATCATGCCATGTTTGCATGCATTTTGCATCAATGCCATGTTTAACTTGTTTTGCTCATATCTTCTAAGTCGTAGCTCCGAATCTAATGAACTTTATATGTAACTTGACTAGAATTTCATGTAGATCATCTTGGTGCATCTTAACTTGTTGTTTAATAACTTGAACATAAGGTTTATTCAGTTCTGGACCAATTTCGAAATTTGCATATGAGGACTTACCGGAATTGTTATATGTTGTTCCCGGCCTCATTTAAACTTGCCTTGATGTGTTGTTCTTGTTTGCATCATCTCTTGCCATGAGTAGCTTCATGTAGCTTGGTCATACATCATGCTTGTTGTGCATCATGTCTTGTTCATGTGTGGTGTGTTTACCATGTTGTGTGCTTCTTCTCGATAGTTCCCGTTTCGTTGCGATCGTGAGGTTTCGTTCGTCTCCGCTTGGTTCGTCTTCGTGGCTTCATATTCTTCATGGACTCGTTCTTCTTCCTTGCGGGATTTCAGGCAAGATGACCGCTACCCTGGATCTCACTACTATCATTGCTATGCTAGTTGCTTCATTCTATCGCTATGCTGCGTTACCTATCATTTGCTCTTCAAGCCTCCCCAAATTGCCATGAACCTCTAACCTTTGACACCCTTCCTAGCAAACCATTGCTTGGCTATGTTACCGCTTCTGCTCAGCCCCTCTTATAGCGTTGCTAGTTGTAGGTGAAGTTGAAGATTTCTCCATGGTGGACAGGGTTATGTTGGGATATCACAATATCTCTTATATTATTAATGCATCTATATATTTGGTAAAGGGTGGAAGGCTCGGCCTTATGCCTGGTGTTTTGTTTCACTCTTGCCGCCCTAGTTTCCGTGATACCGGTGTTATGTTCCCAGATTTTGCGTTCCTAACGCGGTCGGGTGATTTATGGGACCCCGCCTGACAGTTCGCTTTGAATAAAACTTGTCCAGCAAGGCCCAACATTGGTTTTACCATTTGCCTCACCACCACCTATACCCTTCCCTTAGGTCGGCCAACCCAAGGGTCATCTTTATTTTAGCCCCCCCGGGCCAATGCTTGTCCAAGTGTTGGTCCGAACCGAGCCGCCTGCGGGGCCACCTTGGGGAAACTCGAAGTCTGGTTTTACTCGTAGCCTGTCTCATCCGGTGTTGCCCTAAGAACGAGATATGTGCAGCTCCTATCGGGATTGTCGGCGCATCGGGCGGCTTTGCTGGTCTTGTTTTACCATTGTCGAAATGTCTTGTAAACCAGGATTCCGAGACTGATCGGGTCTTCCTGGGAGAAGGAACATCCTTCATTGATCGCGAGAGCTTATCATGGGCTAAGTTGGGACACCCCTGCAGGGTATAAACTTTCGAGAGCCGTGCCCGCGGTTATGTGGCAGATGGGAATTTGTTAATGTCCGGTTGTAGATAACTTGACACCAGATCCGAATTAAAACGCATCAACCGAGTGTGTAGCCGTGATGGTCTCTTCTCGGCGGAGTCCGGGAAGTGAACACGGTTTTTGTGTTATGTTTGACATAATTAGGAGTTCAGGATCACCTCTTGATCATTGCTAGCTTCACGACCGTTCCTTTGTTTCTCTTCTCGCTCTCATTTGCGTATGTTAGCCACCATACTTGCTTAGCTGCTGCTGCAACCTCACCACTTTACCCCTTCCTTTCCCGTTAAGCTTTGCTAGTCTTGATACCCATGGTAATGGGATTGCTGAGTCCTCGTGGCTCACAGATTACTACAACAACAGTTGCAGGTACAGGTTATGCGATGATCATGACGCGAGAGCGATGTTCCTTGTTTTGGAGTTCTTCTTCTGCTTCTTCTTTGATCAGGGGATAGGTTCCAGGTCGGCAGCCTGGGCTAGCAGGGTGGATGTCGTTTGAGTTTCTGTTTGTGATTCATCCGTAGTCGGATGGTGCTCTTATGCAAGATGATGTTGTATTCGTGTGGCATTGTATGCCTTTTGTATGTATCCCCATCTATTATGTAATGTTGATGTAATGATATCCACCTTGCAAAAGCGTTTCAATATGCGGGTCTATCCTTGGTGGGACCTTCGAGTTCCTTTTGGATAGGGTCGCATATTGGGCGTGACAAGTTGGTATCAGAGCCTCGACCGACCCTAGGAGCCCCCCTTGATTGATCGTGTAGTTTGGTCGTTGTTGAGTCTAGAAGAAAAACTGATTTCTGAGTCTAGCTATGTCGGAGAGTAGGAATTCTTTTTACTCCTCAGCCCCTTCGTCGCTCTGGTAAGGAATCTTGACGTAGGTGTTTTGAATTACTCCTCTTCCCCTTCAAATTTTTCTTTAGGATCACGCGGTTAGTTTTCGTTCGTTGTCCATCCTCTTTTGTCTGGTGCATCTCTCGTCAAGTCGACTCGAACCTCTTTGTTTTTTGCCGAGTTCAATCCTCAGTTGTTTTCTTTTCCCACCCGCCCACCCTTCTTCCTCTCGGAACCGGTGTCCGTAATCGAGTATCCTTCCTACTCGCGCGAAGTCTTTGCTCTCTTTCCTCAATGATTTCAACTGGTGTTTTCTCTTCAAGATATTCGTCATTTTCCCCTTCCAAGTTCCCTTTGTTTTTCCCGCCCTCCCACCCTCTTCTTCTCGGAGCCTGAGTCTTTTTTGACCATCAATTTCATTCGTGTGGAGCCTCTTCAGTCTTTTGTCAATTATTTCAACTGGTGAATTCTCATTTGTTTGACATTCTTCATCTCTTTTCCGGTGGATTCAATTCAAGTTTTTCGGGTTGATCACATTCTTTTCCTTTTGTAACGTGTTCTCCTTACTCGTTTTCCTCTCGTCATTCAATCATTCCGGTGTTTGGAAGACATCTCAGAAAATTCGTCTATGTTCCAATTAATTCGAGGTTGTCACCTCATTCAAATATTTCAATTATTCCGGTGCATCATCTATCTGTTCAACAATTCTTTCCAACGGTGTTTTCTTTTAGTGGGCCCTAACCCACAGGTCTTTTTCCAGGATCTTACCTGACTCTTCTAAATTCCCCCGGAGTTATTCGCAATTCTTTTCAAAGTGTGACGTAAGAATGGATTCCATCAGTCACTTGCCTCTCCAAGATCGTTTTCAAATTCTTTTCATTGTTGACTCAACCTCTTCGCTTTTCCATTCTCCTGGAGTATCTCAACAATTTTGGTGGTGTTTTTTCGTCGTCAGTTGAAGATCGAAGAAGAGATTTCTCTTAAATCTTGTCCGTTCTCCCGAAGATTCATGTTGCTAGCTTGATGCTATCCGCTCAAATTGTTTCAAGTCATGCAAATTCTTTTCATCCATCCAGAGCATTTCAGGAGTTACTTTCTCTCTCGATCATCCGGAGGTCATCTTTTCGGAAGATTTCTTCATTCTAAGTTTTCAGCTTCATTCCCCAATTATTCTATATCCGTGCCCCTTCGTTAATCTCAATATTCTTCCGGCGCTTTGTTCAAGTGTTCCTTAATCAGCTCGAGTTCTTCCTGTTCTTTTGCATCTAAATCCCCTCAAGCTTATTTGGTTTTCTAATTCTTCCTGGTGATTCATTCTCTTTCATCAGTCATTTTGAATTCTTATGGTGGTTCATTCAGATTCTTTTTCCTTTGTCATCATTTAAATCCATTCGTTCTTTTCTATCCTACCGGTGGTTCATGAAGACCTTCTCAAGTTCACGATATGTCACTTCTCAATCCTTTTCAAGAAGAATAAGTAGTATGCAAAATCCATTGCTTGTCATCGATTTAATTTGATGAGGGATAAGCATAAAATAAATCTTATTCGTATTTCATCCAAGTGAGTAATCCCTTCCTTCGGAGTTTGTTCTTGATGAATAAATTCTAGTTCCAAGTGATTCATCTTTTCTTTTCCGGAGTTCAAATTTTCCTCGACCATTTCGTCGGAACCCCCCATCTAAATCACCGCAAGGCTCATCTTATTCTTTCATCTTTCAATTCTATCTCATCATCCTTTTGTACCGGAGTTCTTCATGGTGGTTCTTCATGATTTAATTCATTTTTCAAGAGCTCATCAAGATTTTGTTGGTGGAGTTCAAGTATCTTTTCTTCTTGCATCTCGAAGTGCATTTAATTCTCCGTATTCTTTTGAAGTGGAGTTTTGCATTTCTTTGTTCTTCTCAGCTATCCAATCATTTCCGCTTGTGGCCGGAGATCACCTCGTAATTTTGAGATGTTTTTAATAAGTCCACGACAAGCTTATTCTTTGCGTGGCTGATTTTCTCAACAACTCCGTTCAATTCCTGCTTCTAAGGATGCTCTCTATTTCATTCGCGGCACAAGTTGTCATTTTCTTCTCCGTTCTTTTCATTCAACTCTTTCAATACTTTTTGGAGATTTGGTGTCATGTCTTCATCAAGTATCATTCCATCCTCTATAGCTCGTGTTCTATTCTTTCCATGTTCAGTCAGAGTTCTGCCTAAATCCTTTCAGTCTTATCCATTTCTTTTCTCATTCTAACCACTCCGGTTAGAACGAGTGATTTCATAGTCTATCTGATTCCGTGAGCTTTCGATTCTTGTCATTCCTTTCTAAATCTCGAGTGCTCCCGATTCTTTTCTTCTTCTCTTGAGTTCTTGTTTCACCTCATCCTTTTTCCCTTCCATCTCGGTCCTAAGATCTCGGGACGAGATCTCTTGTTAGTGGAGGAGAGTTGTAACGCCCCGGATTCGATGCGCCAGGTGTCTTCCAGTTATTCATTGTCTTTGCCATTTTATTTGCTTGCATGTTGCACTTTGCCATGTCATCTTATGCATTTCATATCATGTCATCATGTGCATTGCATTCGCATACGTGTTCGTCTCATGCATCCGAGCTTTTTCCCCGTTGTCCGTTTTGCAATCCGGCACTCCTATGTCATCCAGCGGTCCCTTTTGACCTCTTCTCTTGTGCGGGTGTTAAACTTTCTCGGAATGTCCCGAGGTTTGTCAAGCGGCCTTGGTATAGCACCGGTAGACCGCCTGTCAAGTTTCGTGCCATTTGGAGGTTGTTTGATACTCCAGCGGTTAACCGGGTAACCGTAAAAGCCTCTTTTGTTTGCAGCCCAACACCCCTTCCAAAGTGGCCCAAAACCCACCAAACTCCCCTCCATACTCTCGGTCGTTCGATCATGATCGCGTGGCCGAAAACCGCTCCTCATTTGGACTCTCCTAGCTCCCTCTACCTATATATAGACCTCCCCCTCCGAAATTTCGGGTCCAAACCCTAGCCTCTCCCTCCTCCGCGCGCCGGACGCATCTCCTCGGCTGCCCGGACATGTCCGCCGCCGCGCCCCAGCCAATCCTGAGCCGCCGTGTGGCAAGCGCCTCCACACGCCACCGCGGGCCCGCGAGCCCACGGCCGGCCCTCCCGGCCCGCAACCTCTCCGCGCGCATGCCCCGAGCGCCTCCCCGTGCCCTCCGCTCGCCAGCCGCCGCTCCGCCGCGCGGGTTCCTCGCCGGCGAAGCCTCCACCGCCTCCGGCCGACACGCCCCACCTTGACCCCGCGCCTGGCCCTGCCGCCATTTGCCGCCGGCGCCGCGGACGCCGCCTCGTGCCCCACCGGCTCTCCCCGTCCGCGCGTCTGCAGGGCCGCCGCCGCCCAGATCCGGTCGAGGGCGACGCGCTCCGGCGACCCCGGCACCCTCCGGCGAGCCACCACCTACTGGGACCTCCTCTGCCTCGCCAGATCCCCGATCTGCTCCGCCTCCATGAATCGTTCCGGCGCCGTTGACTTTTCCCCTCGAGGAGGTGAAATTATCCCTAAGTCCCGTATATTCATACATTATCATGCCATGTTCATCATGTTGTATCTTTGTGCATGCTGCTCCGTTTTGTGCGTATAATATGTAAAATTGTTCGCCTCGACGAGTACTTCATTTCATTACATTGCATCATTTTCATTTGAGCTCATCTTGATGCCCGAAATGTTGTTGGAATAGTGCATGTTGATGTTAATCTGCTGGAACTGTTATAACTTGCTCATTTGTCATTTTTGCCATGTTTGATGTGTGCATCCTATGAGGTTGATGTCTACATGTGTTTTGATCTATGCTATGTCATCTATCCAAAGGTGCCATCCATGTATTTTTGTGAGTTATGTGCTGAGTGCATCGAGCTTGTTAAGTAGGGTACTTGCTGTTGCTGTTTTCTTGACAGATTCTGTTATATTTTGTTGCTATGTTAACCTGATGCTACAAGTCATTTCGTGCATTATTCTGGAGATGTTCACTAAGGATGAGTTGTTATACATGTCTTGCTATATCCATTCATGCCCCTGGTCGCATTTATAGCTTGCTGTAGCATGTTGTAATCTTGCTCCAAAATTGCTAAATAATGTTGCTGTCAACCTGTTAACATGAAGTTCAGTTTTGGCCATGTGTTTCTCTAGTGATCCATGTACCCTATGAACTTGTTCTTGCCATGCTTAGCTTAATAAACATGTCTTCTTACTGTTGGTTGTCTTGACATGCCATGTGTTGCTCTGTGGCGAGTGATTCAAGCTCACGAACATGCCTACTTATTGTTGTTCCTGCCATGTATGAATCTGTAATATAACTTGCCATGTTTACATGGGTGCCATCATATTTTCTATGCCTTTTTGGCTCATGGTCAGTAAGGGACTCTTGTTCTATGCAATTAGTAGATTCATTCCATGCTTTTGTTTGCCATGATAAGTTCCTGTAACATGTTGTTTGATAGCTCTAAACATTGCAACCTGATGTTATTTCTGCTAAAGTCTGAAATTGTTATTATTTGCAATCTTTCCATGTGTGTTTGAGCATGTTCTAGTGATTTCTGGAGATAGCTCAGTGTTCATGTTTTGTTATGCTTTACCTGTACTTCATGCCCATGCCTTTTGTTCTTATGTTGAGATGCTGTAGCATGTTGTTTTGGTGCTTGCAATATGCCTAGTTGCTGTTATGGATAGATTGTTGTTATGACTTGTATAGTGTATGTGTTGCACCGTTGCTCCGTTTTGAGTGTGCTCTATATGAAACTTGCTTGCTTTTCCATGTAGTTTAATATTATCATGTTGCATCCTTGTTTTGGTGTGTTTGCTTGATGTTTGCACGCATTTTGCATCAATGCCATGTTTAACTTGTTTTGCTCATATCTTCTAGGTCGTAGCTCCGAATCTAATGAACTTTATATGTAACTTGACTAGAATTTCATGTAGATCATCTTGGTGCATCTTGACTTGTTATTTAATAACTTGAACATAAGGTTTATTCAGTTCTGGACCAATTTTGAAATTTGCATATGAGGACTTACCGGAATTGTTATATGTTGTTCCCGGCCTCATTTAAACTTGCCTTGATGTGTTGTTCTTGTTTGCATCATCTCTTGCCATGAGTAGCTTCATGTAGCTTGGTCATACATCATGCTTGTTGTGCATCATGTCTTGTTCATGTGTGGTGTGTTTACCATGTTGTGTGCTTCTTATCGATAGTTCCCGTTTCGTTGCGATCGTGAGGATTCGTTCGTCTCCGCTTGGTTCGTCTTCGTGGCTTCATCTTCTTCATGGACTCGTTCTTCTTCCTTGCGGGATTTCAGGCAAGATGACCGCTACCCTGGATCTCACTACTATCATTGCTATGCTAGTTGCTTCGTTCTATCGCTATGCTGTGTTACCTATCATTTGCTCTTCAAGCCTCCCCAAATTGCCATGAACCTCTAACCTTTGACACCCTTCCTAGCAAACCATTGCTTGGCTATGTTACCGCTTCTGCTCAGCCCCTCTTATAGCGTTGCTGGTTGCAGGTGAAGTTGAAGATTTCTCCATGGTGGACAGGGTTATGTTGGGATATCACAATATCTCTTATATTATTAATGCGTCTATATATTTGGTAAAGGGTGGAAGGCTCGGCCTTATGCCTGGTGTTTTGTTCCACTCTTGCCGCCCTAGTTTCCGTGATACTGGTGTTATGTTCCCGGATTTTGCGTTCCTAACGCGGTCGGGTGATTTATGGGACCCCCCTGACAGTTCGCTTTGAATAAAACTTGTCCAGCAAGGCCCAACCTTGGTTTTACCATTTGCGTCACCACCACCTATACCCTTCCCTTAGGTCGGCCAACCCAAGGGTCATCTTTATTTTAGCCCCCCCGGGCCAGTGGTTGTCTAAGTGTTGGTCCGAACCGAGCCGCCTGCGGGGCCACCTCGGGGAAACTCGAAGTCTGGTTTTACTCGTAGCCTGTCTCATCCGGTGTTGCCCTGAGAACGAGATATGTGCATCTCCTATCGGGATTGTCGGCGCATCGGGCGGCTTTGCTGGTCTTGTTTTACCATTGTCGAAATGTCTTGTAAACCAGGATTCCGAGACTGATCGGGTCTTCCTGGGAGAAGGAATATCCTTCGTTGATCGCGAGAGCTTATCATGGGCTAAGTTGGGACACCCCTGCAGGGTATAAACTTTCGAGAGCCGTGCCCGCGGTTATGTGGCAGATGGGAATTTGTTAATGTCCGGTTGTAGATAACTTGACACCAGATCCGAATTAAAACGCATCAACCGAGTGTGTAGCCGTGATGGCCTCTTCTCGGCGGAGTCCGGGAAGTGAACACGGTTTCTGTGTTATGTTTGATGTAAGTAGGAGTTCAGGATCACCTCTTGATCATTGCTAGCTTCACGACCGTTCCTTTGTTTCTCTTCTCGCTCTCATTTGCGTATGTTAGCCACCATACTTGCTTAGCCGCTGCTGCAACCTCACCACTTTACCCCTTCCTTTCCCATTAAGCTTTGCTAGTCTTGATACTCATGGTAATGGGATTGCTGAGTCCTCGTGGCTCACAGATTACTACAACAACAGTTGCAGGTACAGGTTATGCGATGATCATGACGCGAGAGCGATGTTCCTTGTTTTGGAGTTCTTCTTCTTCTTCTTCTTTGATCAGGGGATAGGTTCCAGGTCGGCAGCCTGGGCTAGCAGGGTGGATGTCGTTTGAGTTTCTGTTTGTGATTCATCCGTAGGCGGATGGTGCTCTTATGTAAGATGATGTTGTATTCGTGTGGCATTGTATGCCTTTTGTATGTATCCCCATCTATTATGTAATGTTGATGTAATGATATCCACCTTGCAAAAGCGTTTCAATATGCGGGTCTATCCTTGGTGGGACCTTCGAGTTCCTTTTGGATAGGGTCGCATATTGGGCATGACAATCTTGCCCTCGGACCTTAAGTAGAAGGTATACCCAACGATTTCCTTAGGGTATCCTATGAAGACGCATTTTTCCGACTTGGGTTCGAGCTTTTCAGGTTGAAGTTTCTTGACATAAGCATCGCATCCCCAAACTTTTAGAAACGACAGCTTAGGTTTCTTCCCAAACCTTAATTCATACGGTGTCGTCTCAACGGATTTAGACGGTGCCCTATTTAAAGCGAATGTAGCTGTCTCTAGAGCGTATCCCCAAAATGATAGCGGTAAATCGGTAAGAGACATCATAGACCGCACCATATCCAATAGAGTGCGATTACGACGTTCAAACACACCGTTACGCTGAGGTGTTCCAGGCGGTGTGAGTTGTGAAACGATTCCACATTTCCTTAAGTGTGTACCAAATTCGTGACTTAAATATTCTCCTCCACGATCTGATTGTAGGAACTTTATCTTTCGGTCACGTTGATTCTCTACCTCATTCTGAAATTCTTTGAACTTTTCAAAGGTCTCAGACTTGTGTTTCATTAAGTAGACATACCCATATCTACTCAAGTCATCAGTGAGAGTGAGAACATAACGATATCCTCCGTGAGCCTCAACGCTCATTGGACCGCACACATCGGTATGTATGATTTCCAACAAGTTGGTTGCTCGCTCCATTGTTCCGGAGAACGGAGTCTTGGTCATTTTGCCCATGAGGCATGGTTCGCATGTGTCAAATGATTCATAATCGAGAGACTCTAAAAGTCCATCAGCATGGAGCTTCTTCATGCGCTTGACACCAATGTGACCAAGGCGGCAGTGCCACAAGTATGTGGGACTATCGTTATCAACTTTACATCTTTTGGCATTCACACTATGAATATGTGTAATATTACGCTCGAGATTCATTAAGAATAAACCATTGACCATCGGGGCATGACCATAAAACATATCTCTCATATAAATAGAAGATCCATTATTCTCGGATTTAAATGAGTAGCCATCTCGTATCAAACGAGATCCAGATACAATGTTCATGCTCAGACTTGGCACCAAATAACAATTATTAAGGTTTATAACTAATCCCGTAGGTAAATGTAGAGGTAGCGTGCCGACGGCGATCACATCGACCTTGGAACCATTCCCGACGCGCATCGTCACATCGTCCTTCGCCGGTCTCCGTTTATTCCGCAGCTCCTGCTGTGAGTTACAAATATGAGCAACCGGCACTGGTATCAAATACCCAGGAGTTACTATGAGTACTGGTAAGGTACACATCAATTACATGTATATCAAATATACCTTTGGTGTTGCCGGCCTTCTTATCCGCTAAGTATTTGGGGCAGTTCCGCTTCCAGTGACCCTTCCCCTTGCAATAAAAGCACTCAGTCTCAGGCTTGGGTCCATTCTTTGACTTCTTCCCGGTAACTGGCTTACCGAGCGCGGCAACATCCTTGCCGTCCTTCTTGAAGTTCTTCTTGCCCTTGCCCTTCTTGAACTTAGTGGTCTTATTGACCATCAACACTTGATGTTCTTTCTTGATCTCAACCTCTGCTGACTTCAGCATTGAAAATACTTCAGGAATGGTCTTCACCATCCCCTACATATTGTAGTTCATCACAAAGCTCTTGTAGCTTGGTGGGAGAGACTGAAGGATTCTGTTAATGACCGCCTCATCAGGGAGGTTAATGTCCAGCTGGGTTAGGCGGTTGTGTAACCCAGACATTTTGAGTATGTTCTCACTGACAGAACTGTTTTCCTCCATTTTACAACTATAGAACTTGTCGGAGACTTCATATCTCTCGACCTGGGCATGAGCTTGGAAAACTAGTTTCAGCTCCTCGAACATCTCATATGCTCCATGATGCTCAAAACGCTTTTGGAGCCCCGGTTCTAAGCTGTAAAGCATGCCGCACTAAATGAGGGAGTAATCATCAGCACGAGACTGCCAAGCGTTCATAATGTCTTGGTTCTCTGGGACGGGAGCGTCACCTAGCGGTCCTTCTAGGACATATTGTTTCCTGGCAGCTATGAGGATGATCCTCAGGTTCCGGACCCAGTCCGTATAGTTGCTGCCATCATCGTTCAGCTTGGTTTTCTCTAGGAATGCGTTGAAGTTCATGTTGACATGAGTGTTGGCCATTTGATCTACAAGACATATTTGCAAAGGTTTTAGACTAAGTTCATGATAATTAAGTTCATCTAATCAAATTATTACAATGAACTCCCACTCAGATTAGACATCCCTCTAGTCATCTAAGTGTTACACGATCCGAGTCGACTAGGCCGTGTCCGATCATCACGTGAGACGGACTATTCATCGTCGGTGAACATCTTCATGTTGATCGTATCTTCCATACGACTCGTGTTCGACCTTTCGGTCTCTGTGTTCCGAGGCCATGTCTGTACATGCTAGGCTCGTCAAGTTAACCCTAAGTGTTTTTGCATGTGTAAAACTGTCTTACACCCGTTGTATGTGAACGTAAGGATCTATCACACCCGATCATCACGTGGTGCTTCGAAACGACAAACTTTAGCAACGGTGCATAGTTAGGGGAGAACACTTCTTGAAATTGTTGTAAGGGATCATTTTATTTACTACTGTCATTCTAAGTAAACAAGATGCATAAACATAATAAACATCACATGCAATTATATAGTAGTGACATGATATGGCCAATAGCATATAGCTCCATTGATCTCCATCTTCGGGGCTCCATGATCATCTTGTCACCGGCATGACACCATGATCTCCATCATTGTGTCTTCATGAAGTTGTCATGCCAACGACTACTTCTACTTCTATGGCTAACGCGTTTAGCAATAAAGTAAAGTAATTTACATGGTGTTCTTCAATGACACGCAGGTCATACAAAAAATAAAGACAACTCCTATGGCTCCTGCCGGTTGTCATACTCATCGACATGCAAGTCGTGATTCCTATTACAATAACATGATCTCATACATCACAATATATCATTCATCATTCATCACAACTTCTGGCCATATCACATCACATGACAATTGCTGCAAAAACAAGTTAGACGTCCTCTAATTGTTGTTGCATCTTTTACGTGGCTGCAATTGGGTTCTAGCAAGAACGTTTTCTTACCTACGAATAACCACAACGTGATTTTGTCAGCTTCTATTTACCCTTCATAAGGACCCTTTTCATCGAATCCGCTCCAACTAAAGTGGGAGAGACAGACACCCGCCAGCCACCTTATGCAACTAGTGCATGTCTGTCGGTGGAACCGGTCTCACGTAAGCGTACGTGTAAGGTTGGTCCAGGCCGCTTCATCCCACAATACCGCTGAAGAAAGAAAATACTAGTAGTGGCAAGCAAGTTGACAAGATCCACGCCCACAACAAAATTGTGTTCTACTCGTGCAATAGAGAACTACGCATAGACCTAGCTCATGATGCCACTGTTGGGGAACGTTGCAAAAAATTAAAATTTTTCCTACGGTTTCACCAAGATCCATCTATAAGTTCATCTAAGCAATGAGTCATGGGAGAGAGATTGCATCTACATACCACTTGTAGATCGCGTGCGGAAGCGTTCAAGGGAAGGGTGATGATGGAGTCGTACTCGCCGTGATTTAGATCACTGATGACCAAGTGCCGAACGGACAACACCTCCGCGTTCAACACACGTACGGGAAGGACGACGTCTCCTCCGTATTGATATAGCAAGGAGGAAGGAGATGTTGAGGAAGATTGCTCCAATGGCAGCACGACGGCGTGGTGGTGTTGGTGCAGCAGTACTCCGATAGGGCTTCGCGAAGCACGTAACGGAGGAGGAGAGGTGTTGGGGAGGGGAGGGGCTGCGCCTTGGGTTGTGTCCAGCAGCCCTCCCCTCACCCCTCTATTTATAGGGGAAGGGGCAAGGAGGGCCGACTCCTCTAGATGGGATCTAGAGGGGGGCGGCGGCTAGGGAGGGGGGACTTGCCCCCCAAGCAAGGGGGGCGCCCCTCTAGGGTTTCCCCCCAACCCTAGGCGCATGGGCCCAAGGTGGGGGGCGCGCCCAGCCCTCCAGGGGCTGGTTCCCTGCCCCTTGCGGCCCATGTGGCCCTCCAAGAGGGGTGGCCCCTCCCGGTGGACCCCCGGAACCTCTCCGGTGGCCCCGGTACAATACCGATATGCCCCCGAAACTTTCCGGTGTCCGCATGACAACTTCCCATATATAAAACTTCACCTCCGGACCATTCCGGAACTCCTCGTGACGTCCGGGATCTCATCCGGGACTCCGAACAACATTCGGTAATCACATACAAATCTTCCTAATAACCCTAGCGTCACCGAACCTTAAGTGTGTAGACCCTACGGGTTCGGGAGACATGCAGACATGACCGAGACGACTCTCCGGTCAATAACCAACAGCGGGATCTGGATACCCATGTTGGCTCCCACATGTTCCACGATGATTTCATCGGTTGAACCACGATGTCGAGGATTCGATCAAACCCCATATACAATTCCCTTTGTCAATCGGTACGTTACTTGCCCGAGACTCGATCGTCAGTATCCCAATACCTTGTTCAGTATCGTTACCGGCAAGTCACTTTACTCGTACCATAATGCATGATCCTGTGACCAACCACTTGGTCATTTTGAGCTCATTATGATGATGCATTACGAGTGGGCCCAGAGATACCTCTCCGTCATACGGAGTGACAAATCCCAGTCTCGATCCGTGTCAACCCAACAGACACTTTCGGAGATACCTGTAGTGCACCTTTATAGTCACCCAGTTACGTTGTGACGTTTGATACACCCAAAGCACTCCTACGGTATCCGGGAGTTACGCGATCTCATGGTCTAAGGAAGAGATACTTGACATTGAAAAAGCTCTAGCAAACGAACTACACGATGTTGTGCTATGCTTAGGATTGGGTCTTGTCCATCACATCATTCTCCTAATGATGTGATCTCGTTATCAATGACATCCAATGTCCATAGCCAGGAAACCATGACTATCTGTTGATCAACGAGCTAGTCAACTAGAGGCTGACTAGGGACATATTGTGGTCTATGTATTCACACGTGTATTACGATTTCCGGATAATACAGTTATAGCATGAATAAAAGACAATTATCATGAACAAAGAAATATAATAATAATACTTTTATTATTGCCTCTAGGGCATATTTCCAACATTTCTCCCGGGCAAAACCCTCCTGAGGGCGATCGATAAGGGGACCCAGCTGGCCCCCATTGATCCCAAGTTTGAAACTGAGAATGCGCAGGCTTTGCATTTTCTCCGTCATCACCTGTCACCTACTCTGAAAGATGAGTATATGGCTGAGCGCAGTGCTTCTGGCCTTTGGACCGCTCTTCAGCAGCGGTTTGAGCGGCTGAAGTACACTGTGAAGCCACGTGCAGAGGCAGAGTGGATCCGTCTGAGGTTTGCGGACTTCAAGACGGTTGAGGAGTACAATTCGGCTCTGCACCGGATTTGTACGACTCTTCGGTTGTGTGATACTGAGATTACCGACACCCAAAAGATTGAGAAAACCCTATCCACTTTCCACCCTGACGCGGTCCAGTCCTCACAGAACTACCGCCAGGGGAACTACACGAGGTATTCAGAGTTGATTGACGTCCTCCAGGTGGAGAAGGCACATGACGAGGTTCTAAAAAAGAATTTTGTCACGCAACCACTTGGGGGGAGTTCTTGCCAGGAGGTGAACGCTTTCAAAGTCCGCAAGGCTCAATAGAACAAGAGGGGCCGCAAGGGCAAGAAGAAGGGCCCTAAACCCTCCGCCCCGGCTAAGCAGCACAAGCCGGGCAAGGGAGGGCAGAGGCCTCAGGACTACTTCCATTGTGGCTCGGTGGAGCATTTCTCCCGCCAGTGCAGTGCACCACCGGAGGTCATTGAAGCATACAAGGCTCGGAAGGCGCATGAGACGCACCTCACCTTGGTTCAGGAGGGAGCACCACCGGTGCCCATGGCGGCACCCGTGAAGATCTCTACGCCCCCTGTCGCGCCCATAGAGGCGACCCCCCTGGTGCACATCGCGGCAGCTTTGGCGGTCTCTAACGACGCCCACGTCGTCATGGAGGTTGACCACATGGTCGCCTCGGCGGTGCCGCCACTAGACATTGATGCTGCCTCCAAGATGATTTCTAAGGAGGATCAGCTCACTAGTATGGAGATTGTGGCTGAAGTGAATGGCTTCTTTACCGAGTCCACTTAGCATACCTCTTTGGTTATCATGATTCCGTGATTTGGTACAATATATTTGAATAAATTTGATTTGGTTTGTAAGCTCTATGAGAGCATAAACTTATTCTTTACTTCGGCGATTGGACGACATTTATTTCATTCATTTATTCCATTATTTATACATGATAGCATGTTATGTTCTGAGATGTGTGCATTTATTTTTAATGTAGTTTCTTCCTCATTACATTAATTAGATGTCATATTTCAGAACGCGTGTGGCGCCCGAATGGAGGAAACGTGCCTTGATGATAGCGCCACAACTCATACCATTTTACGAGAAACTAAGTACTTTGAGTCCATTAAAAAATCTCCAGGATGTATTATGACAATCGTCGGCTACGGTTCTCACATAGTTGGCTACAGACGAGCCACTATTATACTTCCTATGGGAACAACTTTGATCATTAATGATGTGTTGTTGTGCCTGGAGTCGACTCATACTCTTTTGAGCTTTAGAGACATCCGTGCTAATGGTTTCCATATTGAGACCGTTGGTGAAAACGGCAAGGAGTGCCTACTCATCACAAAGCGGGATGCAGGTGGTAAACATGTTATCAAAAGGCCTTCTTTGTTTGACACAGGGCTATACTACACTAAGATAGTAGCACCGCCCGTGTACACTACCCTCAAGACCGTTTTTAGAAGCACTGAACTCTTCTGCCTCTGGCATGATAGGTTAGGCCACCCCGGACTTAGGATGATGAGAAATATAATTAACAACTCGCATGGTCATAATGTTAACGTGAAGAACTTCCCGAATCCTGATGATTTCATGTGCTCCGCATGCGCTAAGGGGAAGTAGTCATTAGGCCATCGCCCCTCAAGGTGAGGGATGAAATCCCCACGTTCTTGGAACGTATCCAAGGGGACATATGCGGTCCAATTCAGCCCCTCACGGGGCCGTTTCGGTACTTCATGGTGCTCATTCATGCTTCCTCTAAATGGTCCAATATTTGCCCGCTGTCAACACGGAACCATGCCTTTGCAAAGTTGATCTCTCAGATCATACAAATGAGGAATAATTTCCCTGATTATCGTATAAAGTCTATTCGAATGGACAACGCCGGAGAATTTACTTTAAAGGCATTCGATGATTATTGCATGGCAATGTGTATCAAAGTTGAGCACTCGGTACCACATGTTCATACACAAAATGGACTTGCCGAGGCATTGATTAAAAAAATTAAATTCATTGCCCGACCGCTCCTTCAGGGTAGTAATTTACCAACTACATGTTGGGGCCACACGGTGTTACACGCGACCAATCTCATCAACTTTCGACCGTCTGCCTACAACATCCACTCTCCTGTTCAACTTGCGCAAGGGTCGACACAGAAAATTTCCCACCTTCGTAGGTTCGATTGCCAGGTATATGTACCAATACCACCCCCTCAGCGATCAGCGATGGGCCCGCTCCGTAAGTCCGGGATATACGTTGGTTATGAGACTGCGTCCATAATCAGGTATCTAGACCCCATGACAGGTGACTATCACACGGCTCGTTTTGTTGATTACATTTTTCACGAGGATTTTTTCCCGACTTTAGGGGGAGAGAATCAACCCCTTGATGCCAAAAGTCGAGAAATCACGTGGCAAGCCATGGGGATCCACGCTCATGACCCGTGCACTGATGAGACTCAGAGAGAAGTCCAAAAGATAATAGATTTGCAGTCTTTAGCAAATCAACTGCCTGACCACTTTAGTGACTTAAAGACTGTGACAGAATCACATGTTTACGTGCGCAATGCACCGGAAAGGGTTGAAATACCGAAGAAAAGTGATGGTATACCCGCTCCCGTCCAAAGGCCTAAAAGGACGAGAAATCCGGCTTCTCAAATCCCAAGTACTCGGGGACGCCCGACGAAAAAGGACAAGAGAGATTTATTAAGTACCCCAAATTGAAACGGGGAGTGTCGGGGGTTGGGTGCGACATATGCCAAAGGATGGCTTATCATGGTGGGGGCGAGTAGAACGTCGCCGGTGCCTGGAAACGGGATGAGGTGCAGACATGCACGCCGGCGAATCTTACCCAGCTTCGGGGCTCTCCGGGGAGATAACACCCCTACTGCTGCTCTGCGGGGTCTCCGCATGGTCACTATGGCAAAGTGGCTACAATGGCGCTCCTAGAGCTGTTTTGGGAGGCAGGAGGGAGCTAATCTGGCTCTCTCCTCCCTGGTCTATGTGTCTAACTCTATCAAAGGCCGAACCCTTTGCATGGGTGTCCCGGGGGGTTTATATAGGCCTACCCCCCAGGGGTACAATAGTAATCTGACTGGGTGTGGCCCCCAGCCGTCTGTCTCTCATGCCGCCATCCTTCCCGCCGGCTTCTGGGGCCCGCCGACTGGTGGGTCCCGCGGACAGGCTGAACACTGTGCAGCGCTCCTGATGATGCAGGCTTGGTCATGGGGTCGTGGCAACAGTGCCGCCGTCTGTCAGGCGACCACTGTCGCCACTCCCCATCCAATCTGGTTTATAGCTTGTCGGGCCCTGGCGGGGAGACGGCCGACTCCGTGGAGGCCGACTCCCACAGGGCCGTCTTCTGGCGCTCTGGCCGTCTTTGATTCATCCACTGACAGGTGGCCCTGCGATCTCTGGGCCGTACAGGCCGGCGTCGTGGGCACAGTGCATCACGCACTGTGGCTGAGGTCAGGGGAGGCATGGCAACAGTGCCGCGCCTCGCCGGAGATCTCCCAGCGATACGGCTCACTGTAGCCATGCCAACCCCTCGTAGACAGGAAGGGACGGCCACGTCGGGGCCGTGCCCTGCATCGGTCTTCGTGAAATGTCGTGGGCCGACTCCCATAGTCGGCACTCCTGGAGGTCGCAAGCCGGGAGTCGGCTTGCTTTAAAGTCGTCGTCTGGGACTCGGCCTCTCGGGGGATCGCCAGCTGGGACTCGGCCTCTCTGAAGGCCGCTAGCTGGGACTCGGCCTCTCTAGAGGTCGCCTGCTGGGACTCGGCCAGAGGGGCGTGGCCTGCCCCGATGTCTTGAAAGATCCTGGGTCCCGGGTCAGCCTACCTGTGGCCCATTACTCCAACAGTAGTCCCCGAAGCTGGTGAAGCCCTGCGGGCGCCGCCTCGTGGGGCTTCAACAGTTTCAATCTTCCCAGCGCCGACTCTGAGACTCGGCCGCTGTTTCTTCGGGTCGACTCGCCGAAGTCGGACTTGTTCAGCGACGGGCCATTATTCGTAAGTCGCGGCGGGAAAACAGGCGGCGTATCGGATACGCTTCCCTGCCGCCATCGAGACGGTCCTATCGCGCGGCGCCACATGGGGAGGATAGTCTGCCCACCCACGCGCGTGACGGGACGGGTTGCCAGGTGGGGCCCGCCACTACCGCGCCTCGGCTTCCGAGCGGATCCGCTGCAGCTGCGGACGGTTGGCATCCCCACGTTGTTACTGCGCGCAGTAACTTCGTGGGGTAAATCGTGGGGCGGCGTGGGGCTTCGGGCGCAGTTAATCCCATGTCCGCCCCCTCGGCTCCTCAGCCCGTAGGGCTATAAATAGGCGGGGAGGAGCGGGGCGGCACTGCACGCACACCCTCTCCCCCGCTCTCCTGCCTTCTCTTCTTCCTCCGCCGCGAGCCAAAGCATCCTCTCTCGTTGACGATGAGCTCTTCCTCCGCCGCGCCCCCTGCCCCGCGCTCCGGCGTGTGGGACGACTCGGATGTGGAGGCGGAGCACATCGAGTTTCTCCGCCGGACCCGCCGTCTCCCCAGCACGGACCTGGTGCACGCCCGTCCCGTGCCGGCGGGAGAGATCCGGCCCGCGCCAGAGGAGGGCGAGCGGGTCGTCTTCCGTTCGCATCTAATGCGTGGGCTGGGGCTGCCGGCGAGCGGGTTCTTCAGCTCGTTCCTGGAGTTCCATAATCTTCAGCCGCACCACCTCACCCCAAACGCGGTGGTGCTGCTCTCCGCCTTCGCCACTCTGTGCGAAGGCTACCTCGGCGTTCTTCCCACCCTTGAGTTGTGGGGAGAATTTTTCTCTTCGAAGCTCGGCACTCAGGCCACCGGCACGCCGGCTCAGTGCGGCACCTACATCGCGGTGCGGCGCTCGACGGCCGACAACCCTTTCCCTCCCATCTCGCTGGTGAAATCGGTGAAGATGTGGCAACGCTCCTACTTCTACGTGAAGAACCTCTCCACCGACGGCGACTGGGTCAACTTGCCGCCCTTCGACCCCGAGCCTCTGACTGGCAGGCTTGCCAGTTGGTCCCACCGGTCCAAGTCGCTGTCTCCCTCCGGAGCCGCCTCCGTGGCGCGACTTCGAGTTCTGCTGCAGTCGGAGGGCCTCGTCGGATCCGACCTTCTGGCCGCCTTCGTGGCGCGCCGAGTCCTCCCACTCCAGGGCCGGCCTCACCTCATCTGTCAGATGAGCGGCCGCCATGACCCGAGCCGGCTGTGCACCAAGGAAATGCCCCGCAGGGAGGTGGCGAACTTGGTGAACCACATCGCGCACTGCGAGTTCACAGAGAACTGGCAGTTCGGCAAGGAGCCGTACTCGCGCGACAACCCCCCTCCAGTGGTAAGTCGCATCTTTCTGTAGCTTGATCTTCTTTGCAGCCGACTCCGGCTTCTAATCATCATTGGTTCCTTCTGGGCAGGATCCCCTCACGGCGCCCGCAGCCGGCGCCATGAGAGAGCCCCGCGACTACGTCCCAGATCGCGAGGACAGCGACGTCGACGACCCCGACTTGGGGGCGGCGGCGCTGGAGGCCGACGCCAAAGGCGGCGGAGAGGGGGCGGACGGCGGCCTCAGGCCATCGGCCACCTTCGCCGACTGGCCCAAGGACGACGCCGACGTGGAAGTCGTCCCGCGCCGCCAACCAAGGGCCGGCCCCTCCGGCCAAGTCGACGCAAAGAGGCGTCACGTCGGGCCGAGCGCGCCCGACGGCAAGCAGAAGAAGTTCAAGGGGGCGGCCGCCACGACCAAGCGGGAGGAGGCGGCCGCGAAGGCCAACCGCTTCCGAAGGGAAGTGAGAAGGCCACCGCTAGTTTCCGCGTAAGTCTTTTTCACTTTTTCATTTTCTTTGTTGGATCTTATCCGAGTCTTTTTTGATTCTCCCTCCGTTCTTCTCCAGAGCTCCCCTCTCCCTTGAGAGAGCCGCCGTCCCCTCTGTCATGGGGTCGGTAGAGACATCCGCCAATACTCGGCGGGTCGATCCCGCCGCCGACCTTCGGGAGGCGACGGAACGGAATGCGCGGGAGAAGCGCGACGAAGAGGAGGCCAACCGCCTGGAGAAGGCGGAGGCTGAGAAGGCGGCCGCCAATGCCCAGAAGAAACTAGAGGAGGCCGAGGCTGCCGCTGCGACGAAACGGCGCGCTGAGGAGGTCGCGCGTCACCGATCGGCGATGCTTGTCCCTCCGTTGTCATCGGCACCGCCGGCTCTGGAGTTCACGGGGCAGACCGGAGAGGTCGGCACCGAGAACCCCCTCGTGGAGGAGGGCGGCGAGGCTTCAGGCTCGGACACCCACGCGCCGCCTCCGCCGCCTCCGCCACCATCTAGGAGGCCGCATGGCAAGCAACCGATGGACCCGCAGGATCCACCGACCACGAACGATGCCGAGGCGCGGCTGCTTCTTCAAGTCGCCGTGCCAGCACGCCGCTGGCTTGAGAGGACGAGCTCGGCGCCGTGAGCTCGGGAGACTGGCGCAGCCAGCTCGGCGAATCTGGACGTCGAAGCCTCCAGTGCCGCGCCCACCGGCTGGTTACGAGGAGGCGGCACCGGCCCGCTGAATCAGGCCCTCCTGGACGTCCAGTCAAAGCCGCGCGTGGAGAGCGACGCCCTCCAACTCTGCACCAGAGCGCATCTGGCCGTGCGGACATCCGTCCGGGTATGTTTCCTTTCTCTTTTTTAATTCCTGTCTTTCTTTGTGGGGGCGCGCCAGCGCACCCACTGTGTGTAGTCCCCGAGTCCCGGGCCGGCTGCTGAGCAGGCGGTTCGGAACTCCCTCTGGTGAGCTCTGAGTACTAACTTTTGCCATTGCCGGCTTTTTGTAGCAATATCATAACCTCCGCGCCACTGCCTTCAACTGCAATGTCGAGGAGCTGAACAAGCGGACCGCCGACTTGATGGAAAGCCGGAGTGAGCTCTTTTCTTCCTTCTTCGCGGGGGCGCGCTGGCGCACCCGCGGGCTGTAGTCCCCGAGATTCGGGCCGACTGCTGAGCAGTCGGGCCGGATCTCTCCGGCGACCTAATTTCTTTCTTCTCCGCGGGGGCGTGCTGGCGCGCCCGCGGGCTGTAGTCCCCGAGATTCGGGCCGACTGCTGAGCAGTCGGGCCGGATCTCCCCGGCGATCTAATTTACTGATGACTTTCCTTGTCTTCTTCTTCGTTCTTCAGGCGCCAACGCCTCCCTCCAGGAGCAGCTGGGCGAGGCCAACACTGCTCGTCGTGCCAAGCAAGAGGAGTGCGGCAGGCTCGCCAAAGAGCGCGATCTGCTGGCGACGCAGCTGGCCGAGCAGAAGGAGTTGCTCCAGAAGGCACAGGGCGATGCTAAGTCGCGGGAGGCCGCCCTCATGGCCGAGTTCGAGGTCGAATGCTCCGCCTGGACTGATCGGGAGGCGATGCTGACCTCCGGCTACCACGATCTCGAGGACATCGTCGATGGTAAGTCTTTTTAGCTTCTTTGGTCTTCCGACTTTGTGTCAGGCTGATTTCTGATTTTCTGACTATCTTCTTTTTTGTCTTGGCAGACTTCTTTCCCGGCCATTCACAAGCCGTCCCTCTGGCCATCGAGGCGGCTCGGGAGGCGCGAAGGGCGAAGGGTGAGGTGATTGCCGCCAACGCCCCCCGAACCATTGACGAGCAGCTTCTGAGCATCGGGGCTCGTCTTCGTCCTGCTCACCGCCTGCTGCGTCGTCTTCAGCGTGCCGGTGCCCAGGTGGTTGCCGCCCTGTGGCCGGACGTGCCGGCTCTGCGCACCGCCAGTCGGACCGCCGACTGGCTGGAAGTCGCCGCCGCCCGCCTTGAGGCTTGGAAGGGCTCCTCGGCCCGAGCCGGAGCACGCCGGGCGTTGGAGTTCGTCAAGGCGTGGTATCCGGGGCTGGACCTGGACCGCCTGGCCACGTTTTGGTCGGAAGCCCAGGCCGAGCTGGAGGCCGTAGAAGGCGCCCTTGTCGAGCGCGCGGTGGCCATCGCCGAGTACACGGACACCAGCGTCTTCGTGCCCGAGCGGACTGAAGGCGGCGAGGAAGCACCGCCGGACTGGTTCGGGATGAACCCGGAGTACGAGGAAGACTCGGCGGAGGTGATCGACTCCAGCGCCGAGGAGGAGGACGAGTCGGAGGACGGAGGCGAGGAGGAGGCGCCGGAAGACGAGGCAGGCGGCCAGCCTCAGCCCGATCGCGCCTCCAGCAACGAGCCGCGCGGGGGCAAGGCGACTGCCGCCGGAGGCGACCAGGCTGAGACCGCCCAGCCGACTGCCCCGGCATCCGACACCGCCGTCACCTCCGATCCTCCGGCCCCGGAGGCCGCCTCCTAGACTGCTTCTGTTTATCTGTCTTCGATAATCTTTTTGAAAGACTTGTTAAGTTCGAACAATTCCACCCACGGGGTGTATCCTGAATTTCTATTCTGCGATTCGGCCGAGGGCCTATGTAAATATTTATCTGATTTCCGCCTTTCCTTGCTTATTGCTCCTTAGACTTTTTCCTTTGCCGCCTTCCTTTAGTTGCCGCCTTGCCGGCTGGGCAGCCGCTCTGCGGACTGTCGCCAGGTCAAGTGCTTGGCTACTTCAGGAAGGCAAGTACTTAGCCATTTAGAGTTTCTTTAGCAAGTCGGCTAGAAAGCGACAGGACGACTATCCGAGAGTCGGTTGTCCTTTGATAAAATTAATACGGCGAGCCGACTACTCATAAGTCGGCTCTGTGTGGGGAGGCTGGTAGTCGGCTTGCGCTATGCATAAGCTTTTAGGTCCTTAGCCATTTTTCATGCGTGCGCTCGTTCTTGCTTGTTCCCTGCCTACCAGCAGTCGCTCTGCGAGCTTCGGCTTTCGACAAGAGACGGCTTGAGCGCAACACATTACTTGTCCGACTGCAGGGAGCTTTTCATAGCGCAAGACGGCAAGTCCCCGGGTCGACTAGTCGAACCCGGTGCCAGACGGTATGATAAAAAACAATAGCATGTTCGGAAGCGTAATCCTTATCATACAGATAACAAAAAGGCAGTCCCCGAGCTCGTCCCGGGGGGCCTAAGGTCTTAGTACTTTAATACAAAAAGGGGGTAGTGCGATACATACTGCATCAACTGTAAAATCTTCGAAGAAGATTCGCGTTCCACGGGCGCTCTGTTTCCTTGCCGGAGTCGTCCCTCTTGCGCGCTCGAGGCTTCTGAGCGTCGATCAGATAGTAGGCGTCGTTCCCTAGCACCTTGCTGATGATGAAGGGACCTTCCCAAGGTGTCGACAACTTGTGCTGGCCGGCCGTTCTCTGAATCAGCCGGAGCACAAGGTCGCCCTCTTGGAACGATCTTGGCTTGACCTTGCGGTTGTAGTATCGGCGCAGACTCTGCTGGTAGATGCCGGACCGACTGAGTGCCAACAGTCGGCCCTCTTCCAGCAGGTCGACGCCGTCTTGGCGTGCTTCTTCAGCTTCCTCTTTAGTGTACATGGTGACTCGTGGAGAGTCGAACTCTATATCCGTCGGGATGACGGCTTCGGCACCGTAGACGAGGAAGAAAGGCGTGAAGCCGGTTGACTTGTTTGGAGTCGTGCGCAGACTCTAGAGGACGGCTGGCAGCTCCTCGACCCAACAGCCAGCCGAACGCTCGAGTGGTTAGACCAGTCGAGGCTTGATGCCGGACAAGATGAGACCATTGGTTCGTTCCACCTGGCCGTTTGACTGCGGATGGGCAACGGACGCTAAGTCCAGTCGGATGCCCTGCGTCGCGCAGAAACGAGCCAAGGCGCCCTTGGCAAAGTTTGTGACGTTGTCGGTGATGATGCTGTGCGGTATGCCGTACCGCACCGTGATGTCGGCAATGAAGGTTACTGCTGTAGGCCCGTTTAACTTCTTGATGGGCTTTGCTTCCACCCACTTGGTGAACTTGTCCACCGCGACAAGTAGATGAGTTAGGCCGCCTCGGGCCGTCTTGAATGGTCCTACCATGTCCAGGCCCCAAACTGCGAAGGGCCAGGCAATGGGGATTGTCTTCAGCGCGGAAGCCGGCTGAAGGGGCTTGGAGCGGAACATCTGGCACCCCTTGCATTTTTGGACTAGCTCTTTAGCTTCTTCCAGGGCAGTCGGCCAAAAGAAACCGTGCCGAAAGGCTTTGGCCACGAGTGCCCTCGAAGCCGCATGGTGGCCGCACTCGCCCTGATGGATGTCTCTGAGAATCGCTTGGCCTTGCTCTGATTCTACGCAGCGCTGGTAGACACCAGTGAAACTACGCCTGACTAGCTCTCTGTTGACTATGGTGTATGCTGCTGCTCGGCGCTGCACTTGCCGAGCCAAGATCTCATCTGTTGGCAATTCTTTGCTTACTAGAAACTTGAGGATAGGTTGTGCCCATGAAGGTGCTGCTATCTCTTCAACTGCTACCGCAGCGACTTGGACAAGGGTGGCTGGGCTGGGAGGCGGCGGGTTGGAGTCTGCGGCCATTTGCTGAATTGACGGAATCTCTGGGCCGACTAGGGCAGCTCCCGGGCCGACTGGCGCAGTCCCCAGGCCGGGCTCTGAAGTCCCCGGGCCGACTGGCGCAGTCCCCGGGCCGACTGGCGCAGTCCCCGGGCTGGGCTCTGAAGTCCTCGGGCCGGTTTCAACTGTGGTTTTCTTGAGGTCGCCTGCTGGGGCTTTGGAGTCGGATCCGACTATTTCTGGCGGAGCCGGCACGAAGATGGAGTCTGACTCTGGTGAGGGCTTGATAGACGGCTTGAGGAGGCGCTGAAGGGCGACGCCGGAAGGTATTGCTTGGCGAGTGGAGCTGACTCGTGCCAAGGCATCTGCTTGATCGTTGTCATTTCTTGGCACATGAAGGAATTAGCACCCCTCGAAATATCCGCTGAGTTGCTGTACCAGGAAGCGGTAGCTCGCCATGTTTGCGTCTTTGGCGTCCCAGTCACCGGATGATTGCTGAACCACCAAGTCGGAGTCGCCATAACACAGGATCCGGCGAATGCCGAGTTCTTTGGTAAGCCGGAGCCCATGAATGAGCGCCTCATATTCGGCGACGTTGTTGGAGGCGGCGAAGTGGATTTGCAGCACGTATTTGAGCTTGTCGCCCTTAGGGGAGGTGAGGACGACGCCGGCTCCAAGGCCGGTGCGCATTTTGGAGCCGTCGAAATGCATCCGCCAATGAGTGGAGTCAGGCGCTGGCGGCAGGTACTCGGTCTCGGCCCAGTCGACGAGGAAGTCGGCCAGCGTCTGCGACTTGATGGCGGTGCGGGGCTGGTAGTAGATGGTGTAAGGGGCTAGATCTATAGCCCATTTGGCCACTCGGCCGGAGGCGTCTCGGCTTCCAATGATCTCGGCGAGTGGAGTGGTGCAAACCACAGTGATTGGATGCTCTTGAAAATAGGGCTTCAGCTTCTTGGCGGCAAAATGCACGCCATAACACATCTTCTGATAGTGAGGGTAGTTTTGCTTGGAGGTCGACAGTACCTCGCTCAGGTAATATACCGGTCTCTGGAAAGGGAGCGCCTTGCCTTCCTCCTTGCGCTCGACTACAATGACTGTGCTGACTACTCGGCTGGTGGCGGCGATGTACAAGAGCATGGGCTCTTTGGGAGTCGGAGCCGCCAACACGGGGGGAGTAGTTAACATCTTCTTCAGTTGGAGAAATGCCTCATCCTCCTTGTGGTTCCACTCGAAAAAGGTGGTCTTCTTCATCAGTTGATACAAGGGCAGAGCTTTCTCGCCCAGCCAACTGATAAATCGGCTGATGGACGCCAAGCAGCCGGTGAACTTCTGCACATCCAACAGTCGGCTGGGTACCTCCATTCTCTCAATGGCCTTGATCTTTACGGGGTTGCACTCTATGCCGCATTCGGAGACCAGGAAGCCAAGGAGCTGGCCGGCTGGTACTCCGAAAACGCACTTCTCGGGGTTGAGCTTGATCCGGAATCGGCGCAAATTTTCAAAGGTCTCTTTGAGGTCTTCCAACAGCGTCCCACACTTTTCCGTCTTCACCACCACATCATTCACATAGACGTGGGCGTTCCTGCCGAGTTGCTTGAGGAGGCATTTCTGCATGCAATGCTGAAAGGTGGCGCCGGCATTCCTCAAGCCGAACGTCATTGTCAGGTAACAGAAGGCTCCAAACGGCGTGATGAATGCGGTCTTCAGTCTGTCCGCTGGATTCAGCTTGATCTGGTGGTATCCTTAGTATGCATCTAGGAAACTCAACAACTCGCATCCGGCTGTGGAATCTATCACCTGATCAATCCTTGGCAGAGCAAACGGGTCCTTCGGGCAGGCTTTATTGAGGCTTGTGTAGTCGATGCACATCCGCCACTGCTTGTTTTTCTTCAGTACCAACACCGGGTTTGCCAGCCACTCTGGAAAAAACACTTCCATGATGAAACCGGCTGCCAGGAGCCGGGCTATCTCTTCTCCAACAACTCTTCTTTTCTCTTCTGACAGGCGGCGCAAGGGCTGCCTGACGGGCTTCATATCTGGCCTAACGTGTAGCTTGTGCTCGGCGAATTCCGTCGGTACACCCGGCATGTCCTTGGGGGACCATGCAAAGATGTCCCGATTCTCACGGAGGAAATCGACGAGCTCGCCTTCCTATTTGCTGTCAAGGCCTGTGCCTACGACAGCGTATCTCTCTGGGTGCTCTGGGTCCAAGGGTATCTTCTTGGTTTCTTTGGCCGGCTTGAATGATCCTTCTACCTCCGACTCCTTGGGGTCGGGCGACATCTCTGGCTGCTTTCCGGCCATCGCCACGACTCGGTCAAGGAGCCGCTTCTCGGCTGCGATCACCAAGGACTCGGCCAGCCGACTGCTCTCGGCCGCGCAAGCGGACGACTTCTTGCAGTCGCCGGCAATGGTCAGAATCCCCTTGGAACTCGGCATCTTCATTTTAAGGTAGGCGTAGTGTGGAACCGCCATGAACTTGGCCAAGGCAGGCCGGCCAAGCAGAGCGTGGTACGGGCTCTCCAAGTCCACCACCTCGAACCAGACCGGCTCTCGGCTGAAGTGATCTTTGTCTCCGAAGAGGACATCTATCAGGATCTTGCCGATCGGTGAACAGGAGAGGCTGGGTATAATTCCATGGAACACGGTGCGGCTGCTCTGCAGCTGCCTTCGCCTGATTCCTAACTTCTCCATGGTGTCTTTGTACAGGATGTTTATGCTGCTGCCTCCATCTATCAGGACCCGCGAAAAACGGGCGGCCCGCCTATCAGTAGCCAAGGTCGCACGTAAGACCAGGGCATAGGAGCCTGGACTCGGCATCACCTCTGGGTGATCCGCCCGACTCCAACTGATAGGCCTCTCGGACCAATGCATGAACTCTGGAGCATCCGTTGCTACTGCATTTACTTCTTGCTGCTGTTGGCGCCTGCTGCGCCGGTCATCTGCCACACTGGTGAATACTATGTAGGCCCCGTGCTCTTCTGGGAACTCGTCTTGTACTGCGCCGACTGGCCGAGCCGCCGGCTGCTGGGGCGGCGGCGGAGGCGGAGGCCCTGCAGGCGACGGAGGAGTGAGGCCGTCCCCCTTGGTGATTCTGGCGAGCCAGTGGCACTTTCTGGTGGTGTGGTTCGACGGCTTCGCGCCGCTGTGGAACTTGCAAGGACCATCTAAAGTCTGCTCATAGGAGAAAGCCGGCAACCAATTGGACTTGCCGCCTTTCTGCCGCTTGGCCGGAGGCTGCCCCTCCGGCTGCTGATCTTCTACTGCTGCGACCTGCCGACTGTTAGAAGTCGGCTGGGGGGCCTCGCGTTTGTTGTCGTTTTGTTGCTGTCGCCGACTGGCGTCTCCAGCCGGAGTTCTGGGAGCCTGGGGAGTCACTTTGCCAGCCGCTTTGACTTGAATCTCCGTCTTCATAGAAGAGTCGGCCGTGGCGTACTTATCTGCTATGACTAGCAGCTCGTCAAGGGTTTCTGGCTCGTCGCAGAGGAGCTTGTGCTTGAGGAGGGTGCCCTCTCGGCACCCAGCAGTGAAGTACTCGATAGCCTGCACCTCGTGCATGCCCTCGCAGGAGTTTCGAAGTTCGCCCCAGCGTGTGAGGTAGTCGCGCGTTGATTCTTCAGGGCCTTGCACGCACAAGGAGAGCTGGCGCGGCTTGGGAGGTCTCTTGTACGTGCTGGTGAAGTTGCGGATGGAGGCTTCGGTGAAATCGACCCAGCTATTGATGCTGCGGGGCTTCAGGCTGTTCAGCCATGTCCGGGCCGTGCCCTGGAGCATGAGAGGAACATACTTCACGGCAACTCGCTTGTTGCCGTTGGCTATGCTGACGGCTGTGGAGTAGTCTATCAGCCAGTCTTCCGGCTTTACGGAGCCGGTGTACTTGGGCGTGTCTCGGGGAAGCGTGAACCCTTTGGGGAAGGGCTCGTCTCTGATGCGGGGCCCGAAGCAAGGCGGACCCAGCTCATCTTCTTCTTCCAGCGCCAGGGATCGGTGGAGTCAGTCGATCCGATGGCGGGCGTCATTCTCTCCGACTCCCTCTCGGCGGCCAAGGCGACCTCCGAGAGTCGGATGCTCAACAGGTGGCGGAGAAACTCGCGGTTCTCTTCTGGGCGGGGGAGGCAGATAATTGTCCCGCCATTCTACCGCTCTTGGGCGGCCGTCTTGGTCGCGCTCGATGGTGATATGAGTCCGACTGTGACTGACAGCCGGCTCCTTCTCTTTCCTTCCGCGGACTCCGCCAGTCGGCGTCTGGGAGGTCGTGCCTTGATCCCGGCGGGGAGGTAAGTCGTCGTTTGGCTGCTGCAGCGCATCTACGCGGCCGCAGGCTGCGTTTTGCTCAGCAACCGCATCAAGGAGCTGCTGGACTCGCTCCGTCATCACACGGCGCTCTTCGCCCTCAAAGTTCTTCAGCTCGTCAGTCGCCGCTTGGGCGGCGCGGATATTCTCCGCTGGGGTGGCGTAAACAGGGCGTTTCGCCCCGAGTAAGTCGGCGATGGCCGCGCCGCGCTGTCGGACCGCACCTAGACGGCTCGGCCCAGTCGGAGCCGGCGATCCGCCTACGGCGCGATCCATCTCGCGCTGGTATGCCTCTGACAAGCGCCTCATGCTTGCCAACTTCTTGGCGCCTTCGATGATCTGAAGGCGGCGTGCCTCCAGCGTCTCGGCGTCCGCGTCCTCTGGAATGGGCGCGGTCAGGTCTTGCAGGGCCGCGGCTAGCGGGTCCTGGGCTTCTTCACCGGAGTGCTCGCCGTGGCTGATGACGAGCACCTCCGTGACGTCGCTTCCGCCACTCTCCTCGTACGGAAGCGGCTCGTCGTAGACCACCATGTTGGTGGGGAAGATGTCAAGCGATATGGCGTCGGAGTCGACCAGCATCGGGTCGGAGTAGCCTACGGACTCCAAATCTACGGCAGGCTCGCCGGCGACGTGGAGTTGGTCGAGGAGGCCCGCGAGAAGATTCTCGGCGGCATCCGTGCCTGCGCCGGATGCAGGCTCGTCGGAGAGGCGCACCTCACCGATAAGTTCGGCGAGGCCGCTCGCGGCGCAGGCGGCTTCGGCGCCGCGCAGCGTGTCGATGCAGACTCCACCTGGCGAGCCTGGCTGGCTGCGCTCGCCAGGGAGGAAAAGGGTTCCCGTCCAGAACAGATCTCCGGACGACGGTGCACCTCGCCCCACGGTGGGCGCCAAATGTCGGGGGTTGGGTGTGACATATGCCAAAGGATGGCTTATCATGGTGGGGGCGAGTAGAACGTCGCCGGTGCCTGGAAACGGGATGAGGCGCAGACATGCACGCCGACGAATCTTACCCAGCTTCGGGGCTCTCCGGGGAGATAACACCCCTACTGCTGCTCTGCGGGGTCTCCGCATGGTCACTATGGCAAAGTGGCTACAATGGCGCTCCTAGAGCTGTTTCGGGAGGCAGGAGGGAGCTAATCTGGCTCTCTCCTCCATGGTCTATGTGTCTAACTCTATCAAAGGCCGAACCCTTTGCATGGGTGTCCCGGGGGGTTTATATAGGCCTACCCCCGGGGGTACAATAGTAATCTGACTGGGCGTGGCCCCCAGCCGTCTGTCTCTCATGCCGCCGTCCTTCCCTCTGGCTTGTGGGGCCCGCCGACCGGTGGGTCCCGCGGACAGGCTGAACACTATGCGGCGCTCCTGATGACGCAGGCTTGGTCATGGGGTCGTGGCAACAGTGCCGCCGTCTGTCAGGCGATCACTGTCGCCACTCCCCATCCAATCTGGTTTATAGCTTGTGGGGCCCTGGCGGGGAGACGGCCGACTCCGTGGAGGCCGACTCCCACAGGGCCGTCTTCTGGCGCTCTGGCCGTCTTTGATTCATCCACTGACAGGTGGCCCTGCGATCTCTGGGCCGTACAGGCCGGCGTCGTGGGCACAGTGCATCATGCACTGTGGCTGAGGTCAGGGGAGGCATGGCAACAGTGCCGCGCCTCGCCGGAGATCTCCCAGCGATACGGCTCACTGTAGCCATGCCAACCCCTCGTAGACAGGAAGGGACGGCCACGTCGGGGCCGTGCCCTGCATCGGTCTTCGTGAAATGTCGTGGGCCGACTCCCATAGTCGGCACTCCTGGAGGTCGCAAGCCGGGAGTCGGCTTGCTTTAAAGTCGTCGTCTGGGACTCGGCCTCTCGGGGGATCGCCAGCTGGGACTCGGCCTCTCTGAAGGCCGCCAGCTGGGACTCGGCCTCTCTGGAGGTCGCCTGCTGGGACTCGGCCAGAGGGGCGTGGCCTGCCCCGATGTCTTGAAAGATCCTGGGTCCCGGGTCAGCCTACCCGTGGCCCATTACTCCGACAGGGAGCCAGTCGAGACCTGGCACAAGTACAAAAAATTCAGTGCACGAAATTCTGGACTTAAACTTTTCCATAGGGGAAACACCCAGCGGAGATGTGAGCGCACACATCGGCACGGGAAATCTAAAGGACCTTGCTCCCATAATGAGAAATTTGGTAGAGCAAGTGTTTGCACCGGATGCGCTACATGACGAAATAGCCATAAATTATATTTATACGGGGGAGTCCCTGAACCGAGCAACGGTGATTGCCAACATTAACTTTGCTACGAAAATTGCCTCAATCATAAATCTTGACCCTGAGCCTAACACGCTCGCTGATTGCAAGAAAATGTCGGATTGGAAAGATTGGCAGCAGACAATTACTGCCAAATTATTATCTCTCAACAAAAGGAAGGTGTTCGGACCAGTTTATCGAACTCCTCCCCACATTCGCCCTGTTGGCCATAGGTGGGTTTTTGTGCAAAAGAGAGATGAAAATAATAAGGTAGTACAGTACAAAGCAAGGCTCGTTGCTCAAGGGTTCACTCAACGACCATGTGTCGATTTTGAGGGGACTTATTTCCCGGTCATGGATGGAGTTATCTTTAGATACTTGATCTCGTTGCCAGTAAACATAGGCTTGAAAATTAAAACTAATGGATGTTGTCACTGCTTACCTGTATGGTAACTTGGATTCGAACATATACATGACGGTTCCAGAAGGTATCCCTGTTTCGAACCATGATAAAGCAAACAGGGGTCTATACAGTGTTCAACTTCAAAAGGCACTGTACGGACTCAGACAGTCTGGTAGAATGTGGTACAATCTCTTAATCGATTTCCTTCATGAGAAGGGCTACACGAGCAATAAAGATTGCCCATGTGTTTTCATACGGCGATCCCAAGATGGATTCTGTATAATCTCGGTGTACGTGGACGATTAAACATAATCGGTGCGTTTGAGGATATTGAGGAAGCGAGTTCCTACCTGATGTCGGAATTCGAGATGAAGGATTTGGGTAAAACCAAGTTCTGTCTTGGTCTGCAACTTGAACATTCCCCTAATGGGATTCTAGTGCACCAGTCGGCCTACACCCAGAAGGTGTTGGAAAGATGTGGATTTGATAAGGCATATCCTTCTAAGACCCCGATGGTCGGGAGATCTTTACAGCCAGACAAGGACCCGTTCAGGCCAAAGGAAGAGGGAGAGGAAACTCTGGGACCAGAGGTTCCTTGCCTGAGTGCAGTTGGAGCACTCATGTATCTCGCAAACTGTACACGGCCAGACATTGCGTTCGCCGTCAGTTTGCTTGCAAGGTATAGTTTTGAACCTACCAAAAGACATTGGAAAGGTGTCAAGGACGTCTTCCGTTACCTGCAAGGGACCAAAGATCTTGGCCTGTTTTATAAAAGGAATCAAGACCTATCTATTATAGGCTATGCCGATGCTGGGTACCTATCGGACCCGCATGATTGCCAATCGCAGACTGGATATGCTTTTCTTTGTGGTGGAACTGCGTTTTCCTGGAAATCGTCCAAGCAAACTCTTGTGTCGACTTCCATGAACCACTTGGAAATCATGGCACTATTCGAAACGTCAAAAGAATGTGTATCGCTTCGGCGGATGATCGGCCACATTCAGCAGACATGTGGGCTGAACACCGTACAAACCCCTACCATTATCTATGAAGATAATGTTGCTTGTGTTGCACAAGTCCAGATCGGTTATGTGAAGAGTAACCTCACAAAGCATATTAGTCCCAAGTTCTTCTATGCACATGAGCTGCATCAGTTGAACGAGGTGAGAGTTTTGCATACTAAGTCCTGTGACAATCTTGCTGATATGTTCACTAAATCATTACCGGCATCAATCTTAGAGAGGTGTGGGCGTGGAATCGGTATGATGAGACTTAGAGAGATGCAAGGTTCAGGGGGAGAAACTTCACAAACTCGCTGCTAAAATCTCGATCCTGATGATCGAGTACTCAACTTGATGGTTGAGTGGATTGTACTCTTTTTTTCTTGAGTGAGTTTTCCTGATGTTTCTCACACGAGGTTTTTGACGAGGCAATTCGTGCAATACAACAACGTATACTGTGTGCTGTTTCTCCATATTTTTTCCCACTGGGTTTTTCGGAGTTTTGAGGCATGGATATACGGATAATTACCCATGGGGGAGTGTTGGGAAACCGGCCCACGTCGTGGGGCTGGCGGCGGCCGCGTGCTTATCGCACGGGCTTGCCCCTCCCGGTTCCACACTTTAGGTTAAGTGGGTACTTATCCCTTGACCCCCTACCCCTATATAAAGCAACGAGGAGCTATCATTATTACTGTTGATCATTGATTAATAAAGCTAGTCTCCTCCATACTTTCCTGTGTCATCTACTTTTGCGTGTTCGACTGCTTCGTCTACGACGCTCGCTCTCGGTCCGCAACCTCGGACCGGACTCGCCGGTGAAGTTGCGGAACATATACGACGCGTCCTGTGAGAGATCGGAGATAGTTCTATTTGCGTTCGTAATTACATTTAGTGGTCATTCGCCGGTTTCGAAATTTCAATGTAATTTTTATAATAAATCAGATCCTTTTTAGAAAAATCTGTCAACAAGAAGTGATCAAGAGGGAAAGAGAACTGGTGGAATCAATCAATGGACACCTAGAAGAAAGAAGCTAAGTTTTATCACGCGCGTGTATTGTACGCACGCGTCACGGTCGGCTCTCGAATGCCCTGCTCCCCACCTTGATGGTACCAAAACCACCGCCGCGCGCGGCCAGTCCGCCCACCGCCGCGCCGCGACTCCTCTGCTCTGGACGTTTCAGCGGGCAGGCGCCGAACTCGCACGGCCCGTCCTCAGAGATGGTCACCATCGTCGCCGGGGGCTTCCTCCGCGACAGGACGGCCGCCGGCGCCTGGCTAAGGTGGACCTTCTTCTTCGCTGCCCCGACGTCCACCGGCTCGGGCGCGACGCGGCGCTGTTTCGACGCGGCACGGACAGGGTCGTCGGCGCGATCCGAGTTCGCCCGCAGGTGCATGGTCGTGGCCGGCCCGCCGAAGCCGCGACCACCCACCACAGCCCCCGCTGGCATCCGGCGCGCGCATCCGGACATGCAGCTGACGTAGAGGTCGCACGCCCTCGACAGCGCGCGCATCGGCGCGCCGAGGCAGAAGAAGCACCCGCTGGCTTTCCCGCCACCCTTCTTCATCCTTCTGTATGCGTGCCGGAGCTGTGTTGGCTTCGCACAGAGAAACACAAGATCGAGCACTGTAGCTTGCCGTTGAACTCGATGGCCGTCTGCGTTATGAGAGTGTACAATGGCACCTCGATCACCCCCTGATATATATACGCTTCCATTCCATCCCGTCGACGTTGCCCGTTCCGCCCGCGTAAACTGCCGCTTGGTGTTGACTTTTTTGCGTTGGCTTTCATATCCGTGGTCGGCAGATTTCTGTACCGGCGGATAAGAGGGAAATGGTCAGAATCGGCAATTATTTTGATGGATTCGCAGGAATTTGTCCACGGGTATGGAGGATAGGGCGGAGCAACATGTGGTATAATCGGCTGGCCAACTCGCACGCGCTGCGTCTGTTGATCCAGCAAATCATTGCGTATGTGCATACCGTACGTGCATGTTAGCCGTTTTTTGCGTGTCTGTTGCAATTCTACCGGCAAATATACAATAGTAAAAATTTTCTACGGTTGCTTGTTTCAGCGCACGTAAGTCTCTATTGTTTCGATTATCCAGCAAACCAAGTCTCCTGAGGAAGCTACCATCACTTTTCCTTTTCATTTTTAATAAAAAATTTCTGATTGGCCAATTGCCCCTTGATTTTGACACATAGAGAGGGCCAAAGAGAAAGCAGAAGACACGGACACACCACCATTATGCATTTACATCATCCTTAAGCAAAGCAATTAGGGACGGAAGCGTTAACATACGGAGATGTGGACTTTGGAGCGGAGCAGAGCAATTATTCATTTTTCTCGGGGTCAACTTTGAAAATTAACCTTTCTAAAAAAACTTTAAAATTAACCGCATCGTGGCCGTCGATTTTCTTCTACTGGACGGATATGCGCACCCATTTGCGACCCGAAGCAGTGGTCCTCCGATCCGCCGGCCGGCCAGTCCATATCCCCTACCGCCTACCGCACGTCACTTGACCAGCCAGCCGCCCCACTCCACCCTCCACTGCCGCACGAGCTCCCGGCGATGTCGTGGCTCGCGCGCTCCATTGCGGCCACCCTCTCCTCCGCCCCCGACGACGACGAAGACGACCACTCCGAGGCGGCCTCCGGCGACAAAAGCCCGGATCACGCCGCCAGCGCCGACGACGAGGAGGACGAGCAGCCTGACACCCCCGGCCGTGGGGTCAAGGGAGACATCTCCGAGCTGACCGAGTCCCTCACCCGACGCTTCTGGGGCGTCGCCTCCTTCCTCGCGCCGCCGCCGCCGGCCGGGGCAGAGGCCGAGACGTCGACGGCGGCGGCTGAGGCAGAGGCGGAGGCGGAGGGAGAGTATGGGCCCCAGTCCCCGCGGGTCGCCGGGATCCGGAACGACCTGGCTGAGATCGGGGGCAGGGTGAGGAGCGGCATCTCGATGCTGTCCAACGCCAACGCCGTGGCAGAGATCTCCAAGATCGCCTCGTCGTTCCTGCCTTTCGTGCCGGAGGAAGACGAGGAGGAGGTGGATGCGGTGGGCGTGACGGAGGAGGTGGTGGTGTTCGTCAGGCACATCTCGACCTCTCCCGAGACGTGGCGCGATTTCCCCCTCTTCGTCAACGACCGCCACGCCGATGGTAAGACCCAGTTGCTTCAGACTTTTCTGCTCGAGTTTTATCTGCACTAGACTATTATTTTTGTCTACTTTGCACTTGTGTGGTCATGATATGTAAGTGCAGCAGAAGACTCTGAATTCTGAAACTGAGATTATTAGAGTGGAATCAGGTGCTTTAATCTAGGTCTTTGCAGTTTTGCTCAAACTATGTTTATACTGCCTATGCTGTGGTTACTAGAATGGTGTATTTGCTAAGTGTGGAGGCATGAGGGTGTAGCTTCAGGCCAAATCAACCACATCATGTTCAAACTGACTGTTTCTCCACATTTTTTAAGGTTTGCCAAGGAATAGCGTTGAATTAATTAATATGTTAGCACTCCATCTGATTACATTTGCTGATGTCCAGTTAGACAGAGTGGGTGCCTGAAATAAGTTACTGTGTCTAGTCTCATTAGGGCTTTAATCGAGTTTGTTTGTTTAATTGAAGTGATAATTAGTGAGGAAGTTTTGGAGTACAGATTGCGGATTTTAATAATGAGAGAGAATGATAGTCCATGTAGTGTGTTCCAGCTCTCAGTATGCACCTTCTCATAAATGCTTATGATGAAAATTTTGTCACTTGCCATGTATTATTAGTATTGAATTGTCACGAAGCCGCAATTTCTGCAAAATCATCAGGATTAACTATGCCATTTACTGATCTACAAGACCTTCCAAAGCTAGAGATGAATTAGAAAACATCAAAACACTCAAGTGACAAAGCTAGATGCAGACTCAAAGCACATATACCAGCACCGTAACTTAACCTGATGATTCATGTAAACGACATCAAATAAGGTTGTTATAAAAATTGCTTGCTTGTAACATTAAAGTTTTACTTATTAAGATGTACAAATGAAGTCCCTACAAATAAATGAGTTGTGTCAATTGCCCGCACACCTTCAATCAAATAACTCAAAAGAAGCACTTGACCTTGACTGCTTTCTATACTTAGTGGAAGTTAGGCTTGTTTTCAAGGAATCATGGTTCCTGATGATATCAGTACATGTACACAATATAATTGAATCAAGTACATTTATCCAGCAATTTTGTTTTGTAGATTTTAGCTTTTGTACATAGACTTATTGCCAATCTTCCTGTTGTTTATGGCGTAATCATAATTTTTCCTACCTACCAAACTTGCGGACCATGGAACTATAATTGACTACTGTTCTTCTTTGAACTAACTTGGCATAGTAATCAATCACAAATGTGTTTTTAGAATGATCATGAATGCTTATTACTATATGCTTAACATCATGCTCTCCTTCTCTTCATTATGTGGGAGTAGTATTTACTTGCCATTCATGCATCTTGTTCCATCATGTCAGTTGTATGTTACATATCACGCCTGACTGTTGCTCAATTCCTTCGCTTATATCTGCTATGCTCTTGTGTTCAGATTTTGAACTGTCAGATGCACAATATGAACATGCATTGGCTATAGAGCGTATAGTACCAAGCTTATCATATCTCAGAACCGAACTTTGTTTGACCAATATGAGTGAAGCATGCTTTTGGAAGATATATTTTGTGCTTCTTCACTCAAAGCTCAACAAGGAAGATGCTGAACTTCTTTCAACGACACAAGTACACTCCCTTCTCTTTGTCCTATTATTTCTGTTGTGTTTTCCAAACATTCTTAGTTACTATAGATTATCATGCCATCTTGCTGCAATGCATGCAAACCTACAAATAGCTTTGTAAACAGAAACACGTGCCCATGCATTTGATTGTGTTTACCTGTTTCCAAATGGGGCCTCTCATTTCCAAATTCACCTGTTAAGAGTCAATTTTGGAGTTGTAGCTGTATTGGTGAAGTTTTTTTTATCAGGAATTCATCTTTTGATCCCTTCTATATCTGCAATACGTCATATTGCATGTTCACAAGAAAGAAGACATCAATCTGCATTCTCATTAAGCTTGAGATAGTGAAATTCCCTGATACTTTATTCTATGCAACTGTATGGAATTGGATCTGGATTGTTTATCCATAGTTGAAAAAGGGATTGAACCTATGGTCTCATAATATTGCGAGACTTGTCTGAAACGTGTAAGCTGGGAAATCAGGTTGATTTATCTGAGTACTGAAAACCAGCTTCAGAATATCTAGAACTTAATAGTGGCCCTTGTTGGCTTTACGAACAAGGATTGAGTGTTACATTCACTTCCAGCCAAATATCAATTATGATAAATCCACCATGTACCATCATCATTGGAACAGTCTTGCTTAAGTTTATATTAGCTCTGAATGCTAAATTGAGGAGATTGTTAACTTTAAGGTCGTGAGCATAACAAAGCCCAGAGGTGGCATGTAATTATATATGATCTCTCTTAAATCTTTATGCATATCCAAGCTCCACACTGTATTCTCATTGCAGACACGCTAAGTCACTCGTCATGTTGAATCTATCGGCTCATCAAGTTGAATATACTCAGCGTTGTTAATTTTTTCAATATTCTTGTGGTGGAAACAATTAGGATTGCTTAAAACTAAGGCCTTCCAAATGGAAATATCAGTGTAAAATATAGCATACTCCCTAATCCCTGACCAGCGACCTGAACAGCAGGAGGATATGTTAATGGGCCGTTAGAATTTGGATTGTGATCTAAGATTATCTTATTTTGTCTAGTATGCATATGATCCATGGACGATTGTACCGTCAATATAGTTACAGAATGGTGTACCATCATGCATGTGGAATGTTGTGGATCATATTATGATGTCATCGGTAGCATATATACTATCCTGTTGTCAAGATAACATATGCATACTAATATATCATCACCCTTGGAAACTTACATTGACAACACCAGTGAGAATTGAGAAATGTCAGACTTTGTAGTAATGTTGGAAAGGGTTCTCGCGATGATCTTTTTTCTAAATTTGACCTTATTGAGATATTTCTTAAATGCAGATCCTGGAAGCAAGAGAAGAGTTATTGCAAAGCTCCCCAAGGATGAAAAATGTAGTTTCTGAGGATCCTGGGGGCTCATCAGAAAGCAGCAATGTTCTATCTACCCAAGCTGAAGATAGAGAGTTGTCACCCTCAAGCATCCAAGACAAGAGTGGAATGTCTGAAGCAACATCTTTCCAAGAACCAACTCCTGATCCTCTGCCAGGGGCTGAGGCTGACAAGCATCCCATTTCAACCAGCGAGCCGGAAATTATTGACAAGTCTGTAATTGAAGAGGAGTTGGTGGTGAAAACTGAAATCAAGAATCCGGGTGACAAACCCAACCTGTACACCCCGGAGGATGACGACGACAAAGAAGTGGAGGATTGGCTAGAGGACATGGACCATGCCGACAACAAAACAGGCAATATCACCTCAGTTGGGCAGGACGAAGACGTTTCATTCAGCGACCTGGAGGATGACGATGATGATTAAGGGTTGCCTGGTGGTATATACCAAGCCCAGTGCCTGATACAAATGCTGTGGCTTCAAGAGATACGGTCGCTGTTTAAACGAAGGATCGTGTCTCAGTAGTAAGCTACTACAAAGCGAACAGAGCGGAAGCAGAATCACGACAAGTTGATAAGTGTATGTCTCTGGGGCTTTGCTTTCTGGATTCTAGTTGCATGTTTACTTGTGTGCCGTCATGGTCTGTACATAGAAACACTAGCCGTGCGTGTGCAACTACTGCTTCTAAGCCGCGTCGATGCAAGATTCTGAATGTAGATACCAGAACATGTTTTTTTTTAGTGAACGCACAATACGACACGAACTAAACCTGTCAGATATTCAAGTAAACCCGTTTTGTTTCCGTATTCTATTTTCTTTTGAGTTTGGGGAGCAGCCTGCTTTTTACTCTCCAGACAGACTTTCAAATCTGAGTTGGCCGTCGAAAGCAAACTCGAAAGTAGCAGTATCTCCAGCACAATGCATGTCCTGTTGCTCGCATTCCTGTGTTTAGAGTCTGTCTAGTCCTTGACAGCCTGCGGTCTTAAGAGCAACTCAAGCCGACAAAAGGGCTGGCCCAACGCACGGACCCAAACCCAGAACAGTCTGTTCGATGTCCATGTGGTGGACGCATTTCTGACCCAAATTTGCATATGGTTTGTGTCCATATGGACATGAAACGGAAACGCCGCGCGTCTGCTCTGTGTCTGCTGCGGCCCCACTTGTCACTTGCCTCAGGCCCGCTTGGCGGTGGTTTCCGGGTCCTTTTTAATGCAAGCGTGTGTGAGTGGTAATGGTGTGTGTGTGTGTGTGTGAGGGGGGGGGGGGGGGCATCATCCACTTCCATCTCATGTCGACATCTAGCCTAGTTGCCCCCTCGTTGGCGACAGCCAAACCCTAGCTCGTCATGGGGTTCTTCAGCGGCAAGGGGAAGTTTTGCCCCGACGCGAGCTCGTCCCGCGCACCTCTTCCTCCTCTGCCACTGGCTCATCGACGCGGCGGGCCACCACGGGAGCGGGATAGACTGTACATCCCAGTCCACCAGGCGCGGTGGCACTGGCAGTACTGCCGGGCCCTCCCGTACCTAGATGTCAGCCTGCCGCACGACTGGCATCTGGACCCGCAGCGTATCCCGATTCTGGCGGTGCCGCGCTCGCTGCGGGCACACGCCGAGGAGGTTCGTCGGTGCCGCAAGCTCTTTACGTCGGAGCAGTGCCTTCTCCGTACGTACGCGCCGGACTCTCCCAGCTGGGAGGTCTGGTTCGCGTTGGAGCACGAGGAGGAGCGTCGTCGCGGTGTGCAGGTCAACCTCGACATCCCCTCGCCGCCCCCAGAGGTCTTGCTAGAGGAAGAGGAGGAGGTCGCGTACCAGGCCGCGGTCGAGGCGGCCCTGCAGTGCGCACTGGACGAAAGCCGACGCGAGGAGGACGCACACTAGGAAGGCCTGGAGCAGGCCTTCGCCTTGTCGGCGGTGGGGGACTTCATCCATGCTCCCCTCAACGCCTCACCGCCGCCGCAACCCGTCCTCGAGCCCAAGGACGAGCCCAAGCCCACGCGTAGCATAAGCGCTCGCCGCCGCCACCTACTTGGCATGAAGAGACGTACTCATGGACCGGTGTGGTCTGCGAGTGGGTGAGCGCGTCTCTAGTCGACTTCGACACGACGGTGAAGAAGGAGGCGACCCACCTGGAGTGCTGGAAACAACACTAGCTCACGGAGAAGCGGGCTGACGACGAGCAACAGATGTTGTGGGAGCGCAAGCAGCAGCAGGAGAAGCGTGCCTGCCGCAGCGCAATGCAGCCGCCGCAGCAGACGTCGAAGGAGGCGGCGTTGGCGGCGTGGCAGAGCGCTTTCCCTTGGGCTGGGCCGCCGCCACACTTCATCGACCTCACCGGCGATGGCGACGATGGAAAGGGAAAGGGCAAGGGTGAGGCCTAGGGCAGCGTGCGGGCGCAATTTTTTGAATGTTTTATTAATGTTTAAGTGGACTTTGGCCGGGGGTTGACCAGTCATTAATGTTTAATCATGTTTATTTCGGCCGCATGTTTTGAAAATTGCATTTTTTTGGACGAGGAAAAAATGGATCGGCCACCTATTGGGTGCACCGGCCGACCTAAACTAAAAAGCGGACGCACTCGTTCACTCGGCCGACCCAAACGGACAAAAAAGGGACAAAATGCATGTCTGCTCTGGGTCTACGCGTCGGAGTTGCCTGATGAAAGCACGCGTACGGACGCTAAAAGGCCCAGCCAAAGCCCTACCGATCAGTGGAGCAGGGCGTATGGAAGGACCACACAACAATATTATTTTTATTAAATGACCCCTGGAGGATCTTATGTCGCCCACCAACCCCCCAAAAAACTTATTTCATCGCCTGGCCCTCCCCTTTCGCGCCTGACCGATAGGCATCTCACTTGCATGTCGCCACGTCGCCCGTGAAGGCGCCCTTGACCGGTCATGGTCCACGGTCGCCGGTCACGTCGCCAGTATGGTGCTGGTCTGATGCGCCCGATGAAACGACGCTATACATGCTAGAATCACTACTAGAAAACATGGCTTTGGTTCGGGCCTGGCCAGCCCATTAGTCCTGGTTCTTCACGAACCGGGACCCATGGGCGGCATTAGTCCCGGTTCATGAGCCCAGGGGGCCGGCCGAGGCCTCGTGGGCATTGGTCCCGGTTCGTCTGGATCCATTTGTCCCGGTTCTAGGCACGAACCGGGACCGATGGGCCGTGCTCCTGGCCCACAGCCATTGGTACCGGTTCGTGCCTAGAATCGGTACAGAAGGGGGGGGGGGGCTTTAGTCCCGGTTCCTGCCACGAACCAGGACAAATAAGTTGCCTATATATACCCATCGCCGCGGCAGAGCACTCCACAGTGCTTTGTTTTTTCTGGCCGGCGAGGGGAGGGCATTTGGATGCTCTAGCTCACCTCCTATGCACATGAGGTGTTCGATGAAATGCCCGAGCAACACTAGCTAAGCTTTCTACTCTCGAAGTTCGACCTCAGAGCTCCATTTTTCCCGAGATTTGTCTAGATTTAGCGGCCCATCACGCCCCGTCCCCGTTTTCACCATCGTCGATCGCGCGTGCCGATCTCGTCGCCGGCACCACCGTGGTGAGCCTCTTGTTCTTATCTTCTTTTTGATTTTCTTACTTTAGATAGATACTTGTCTGATTTTCTTACTTTAGATAGATACTTGTCTAATTTTCTTACTTTGACACACATAATTATATATAATGCACGCAGATGAATCGGCAATGGATGTATGGTGACAGACACACCTCCGAGTACATTAAGGGCGTGTATAATTTTCTCGAAGTGGCTGAGGCAAACAAGCAGAATGGTTTTATGTGTTGTCCATGCCCTAAATGTGAGAATACGAAGTCTTACTCTGACCGGAAAATCCTTCACACCCACCTGCTTTACAAGGGTTTCATGCCACACTATAATGTTTGGACGAGGCACGGCGAAATAGGGGTTATGATGGAAGACGGAGAAGAAGAAGAGGATGATGACAGCTATGTGCCCCCTGAATACGGTGATGCTGCAACGGGGGGTGCTGCTGAAGATCAAGAGGAACCAGACGATGTGTCCAATGATGCTGCAATGGGGGAAGCTGCTGAAGATCAAGAGGAACCAGATGATGTGCCCGATGATGATGATCTCCGCCGGGTCATTGTCGATGCAAGGATGCAATGCGAAAGTCAAAAGGAGAGGCTGAAGTTTGATCGCATGTTAGAGGATCACAAAAAAGGGTTGTACCCCAATTGCGAAGATGGCAACACAAAGCTGGGTACCATACTAGAATTGATGCAGTGGAAGGCAGAGAATGCTGTGCCTGACAAAGGATTTGAGAAGCTACTGAAAATATTGAAGAAGAAGCTTCCAAAGGATAACGAATTGCCCGACAGTACATACGCAGAAAAGAAGGTCGTATGCCCTCTAGGATTGGAGGTGCAGAAGATACATGCATGCCCTAATGACTGCATCCTCTACCGCGGTGCGTACGAGGATTTGAACGCATGCCCGGTATGCGGTGCATTGCGGTATAAGATCAGACGAGATGACCCTGGTGATTTTGACGGCGAGCCCCACAGGAAGAGGGTTCCTGTGAAGGTGATGTGGTATGCTCCTATAATACCACAGTTGAAACAACTGCTCAGGAACAAAGAGCATGCCAAGTTGATGCGATGGCATAGTGGGGACCATAAGAAAGACGGGAAGTTGAGAGCACCCGCTGACGGGTCGCAGTGGAGAAAAATCGAGAGAGAGTACTGGGCTGAGTTTGCACGTGACCCAAGGAACGTATGGTTTGGTTTAAGCGCGGATGACATTAACCCTTTCGGGGAGCAAAGCAGCAATCACAACACCTAGCCCGTGACTCTATGTATGTATAACCTTCCTCCTTGGATGTGCATGAAGCGGAAGTTCATTATGATGCCAGTTCTCATCCAAGGCCCTAAGCAACCCGGCAACGACATTGATGTGTACCTAAGGCCATTAGTTGAAGAACTTTTACAGCTATGGAATGGAAACGGTGTACGTGCGTGGGACGAGCACAGACAGGAGGAATTTAACCTGCACGTGTTGCTGTTTGTAACCATCAACAATTGGCCCGCTCTCAGTAACCTTTTAGGACAAACAAACAAGGGATACCACGCATGCACGCACTGTTTAGCTGACACCGAAAGTATATACCTGGACAAATGCAGGAAGAATGAGTACCTGGGCCATCGTCTATTTCTTCCGACCAACCATCAATGTCGAAAGAAAGGCAAGCATTTCAAAGGCGAGGCAGATCACTGGAAGAAGCCCGCCATGCGTACCGGTGATCATGTACTTGCTATGGTCAATGATTTACATGTAATCTTTGGAAAGGGTGCCGGTGGACTAGCTGTTCCAAGTGACGCTGAGGGACACGCACCCATGTGGAAGTAGAAATCTATATTTTGGGACCTTCCCTACTGGAAAGACCTAGAGGTCCGCTCTTCGATCGACGTGATGCACGTGACGAAGAACCTTTGCGTGAACCTGCTAGGCTTCTTGGGCGTGTATGGGAAGACAAAAGATACAGCTAAGGCACGGGAGGACCTGCAATGTTTGCACAAAAAAGACGGCATGCCTCCAAAGTAGTATGAAGGTCCTGCCAGCTACGCTCTTACCAAAGAAGAGAAGGAAATCTTCTTTGAATGCCTGCTTAATATGAAGGTCCCGACTGGCTTCTCGTCGAATATAAAGGGAATAATAAATATGCCAGAGAAAAAGTTCCAGAACCTAAAGTCTCATGACTGCCACGTGATTATGACGCAACTGCTTCCGATTGCATTGAGGGCGCTTCTACCGAAAAACGTCCGATTAGCCATTGTGAAGCTATGTGCATTCCTCAATGCAATCTCTCAGAAGGTGATCAATCCAGAAATCATACAAAGGCTAAGGAGTGATATGGTGCAATGTCTTGTCAGTTTCGAGCTGGTGTTCCCACCATCCTTCTTCAATATCTTGACGCACGTCCTAGTTCATCTAGTTGACAAGATTGTCATTCTGGGCCCCGTATTTCTACACAATATGTACCCCTTTGAGAGGTTCATGGGAGTCCTAAAGAAATATGTCCGTAATCGCGCTAGGCCAGAAGGAAGCATCTCCATGGGCCATCAAACAGAGGATGTCATTGGGTTTTGTGTTGACTTCATTCCTGGCCTTAAGAAGATATCGCGGTATGAGGTGATACTGACTGGAAAAGGCACGCTTGGAGGGGACTCAATAATATGCAGGGACGGATATTCTTGGTCTCAAGCACACTACACAGTTCTATAGAACTCTACCTTGGTGACCCCGTATGTCGATGAACACAAGAACAGTCTGCGCTCCAAACACCCGGAGCAGTGCGACGACTAGATTACATGTGAACACATCAGGACTTTTAGCAGTTGGTTGGAAACACGTCTCAGAGGTGACAACACTGTTTGTGATGAGCTGTACTCGTTGTCCAGGGGACCATCTTCGACTATAATGACTTATAAAGGATACGAGATAAATGGAAATACATTTTACACGATCACCCAAGATGAAAGGAGCACCAACCAAAATAGCGGTGTCTGCTTTGATGTAGCAACTGAGAGGGGAAAGGACACATATTATGGTTACATAGTGGACATATGGGAACTTGACTACGGAGTAGATTTTAAGGTCCCTTTGTTTAAATGCAAATGGGTCAATCTGTCAGGAGGCGGGGTACTGAAAGTGCTAGTTATCGACTAGAGGGGGGGGGGTGAATAGGCGATTTTTATGAAAGTCTTCAAAACGTGGAAGTTTCGAAGACAAACAATAGAAATGACCTAATTGATATGCAGCGGAAGATAAACTACAACAAGCAAACCATAGTCAAGTATGCAATAATGTGAAAGTACAAAGACTAATAGCAGCTTAGTAGTAAGGATCAGGATGAAAGATAGTATGAAGCCAACCAACGATAGTAATCAAGCAATGAAGTCAAACATGTACGGCAAATAGGCAATGACTTCACGAAGACAAACTCTAATTAAAGGGAGGGAGAGGATAGAACTAGTCACTTGTTGAAGACACAGGATTTGTTGGACCAGTTCCAGTTGCTGTGACGACTGTACGTCTGGTTAGGGAGGCTGAGATTCAACTCAGAAGACCGCGTCTTCACCTTATTCCCCTTGAGCTAAGGACACACAGTCCTCGCCCAATCACTCTGGTAAGTCTTCAAGGTAGACTTCCGAACCTTCACAGACTTCGTTCACCGGCGATCCACAATGACTCTTGGATGCTCAGAACGCGATGCCTAACCGGCTGGAGGATTCACAGTCCTCAAGTGTAATAAGTCTTCAGGTCACGCAGACAGAAAGACTTCAGTGATGCCAAACACTCTTTGGCGCTGGGTGTTTGGGCTTTGTCCTCGCAAGGATTTCTCTCTCTCAAAGGCTTCGAGGTGGGTTGCTATCAAACGACAAAAGTCGTGCAGTAACTCTGAGCAGCCACCAATTTATGGTGTAGGGGGTGGGCTATTTATAGCCACCAGGCAACCCGACCTAATATGTCCGAAATGACCCTGGGTCACTAAGGAACTGACACGTGTTCCAACGGTCAGATTTCAAACACACACGACAACTTTACTTGGGCTACAAGCAAAGCTGACTCATCCAGCTCTGGATAAGATTTGCTCTCATTGTCTTCGCTCGAAGACATAGGATTTGGGTTGAGCATCACTTCAGTCATTCTGACTTTGTTCACTTGGACCCCACTTAACAGTACGGTGGTTCCTATGACTCAACAAAGAAGAAAAAAGAAACAACGAAACGACACAGACTTCGCGCTCCATAGTCTTCACTCAATGTCTTCTCATGTCATAGTCTTCAATATGAATATCTTCACATACCACCATTGTCGTCAATGTCTTCATACATTTTTAGGGTTCATCTCCGGTAGGTAAACCGAATCAATGAGGGACACTACCTGCGTTATCCTGCAATTCTCACAAACGCATTAGTCCCTCAACCAACTTTGTCGTCAATACTCCAAAACCAACTAGGGGTGGCACTAGATGCACTTACAGGTACAGGTAGACCCACAGTACGGAATGACAACAATGAATCTGAACAATCTTGGGTACACTGACGAACCGTTCGTCCTAGCCAATGATGTGGCACAAGTTATCTATGTGAAGGACATGTCTACCAAAACGAGAAAAAGAAAAGATAAGGAAGCGAATACATCATACGACGAGCCAAAGCGCCACATAGTTCTTTCAGAAAAAAGGAACATCGTGGGAGTGGAGGGCAAGACAGACAGCTCCGAAGATTATGAAAAGTTTTATGAAATTCCTCCCTTCAAAGTCAAGACTGACCCAAGCATCCTGATAAATGATGAAGATTATCCATGGTTACGACGCAATAAGGAAAGGACACAAGCGCAGAAAAAGTGAAGACTTTCTCCACAACTATTATGATGATACCATGCCAACTTTCAACCTTTTCGTAGTTCATTTGAAATGCCTGTTGTAACAGACAAGTTTCTGTATGAAATCCTGATACTTCGAAAGAGATTGTCCGTTTTGTACATGAAATGCATCTAGTTTTTGCCGTAACCCTGTCAACTTTCTTGCACATGCTATGTGGATAAAATGATGATACCATGCCAATTTTCAACCTTTTCAAAGTTCATTTGAACTGCTTTTCAATTTCAGGGTCTTATAGCTCAAAATAATCAGTAAATGCATGAAAAATAACAAATGAAGTCAGAAAGGGTTGAAAATTGATGATGTGGCTTTGAATGGTGCATTTTGAACACACAAAAGTTAGGAGTTCAAATAAGTTTTAAAAAATGAAATCCCTTTGTAACAGACGAGTTTCCGTATGAAATCCTGATACTTTGAAAGAGATTGTCCGTTTTGTACACGAAGTGCATCCAGTTTTTGCAGTAACCCTCTCAACTTTCTTGCACATGCTATGGGGATGAAATGATGATACCATGCCAACTTTCAACCTTTTCAGAGTTCATTTGAAATGCTTTTCAATTTCAGGGTCTTATAGCTCAAAATAATCAGTAAATGCATGAAAAATAACAAATGAAGTCAGAAAGGGATGAAAATTGATGATGTAAGTAGAAACAAAATAAAATAAAATAAACTTTAATAAAATATATAAGTAGAAACAAAAAAAAATAAAAAAAATTTAATAACATAAATAAAATTTATGGACCTAAAATTACCAAAGTATTTTCTGTTCAAAACATTATAAGCAAAAAGAATTTTCCTGAAATAAATAAAATAGCAACAGTAAGTCTTTTGTTGTAAGTAGAAACAAAATAAAATAAATAAAGCAAAAAATAAAATAAAAAAACTGGGAAAAAATTAAAAAAATGCCACCTACTAGGCCACCACGGCCTGAGTACGACTAGAAACCCATCAGTGGGCCAGGATTCAGGCCCGCAGAAGGCCCAGCAGGCCCACAGGCTTAGCAGTGCGAGATTAGGCCCAGAGGCATGCAGTTGAGAGGAGCTCAATGGAGCTGGCGGGGCAGGGCTTATAAACAGGTCCTGCCGCTCCTCGGCTAGCGAGCTGGGACTAAACATCCCACCGCACCGCGGCTTTGGCAGCAGGACATTGGTCCCGGTTGGTGCCACGAACCGGGACCAATTCACACCTTTGGTCCCAGTTCGTGGCACCAACCGGTACCAATGCCCCCCCCTTTAGTCCTGGTTGGTGCCACCAACCGGGACCAAAGCCCTCTGCTTCCCGCCCTTTGGGCTGCTGAAAAGAGACCTTTGGTCCCGGTTGGTGTCACCAACCGAGACTAAAGGGCAGCATTGATCCCGGTTGGTGCCACGAACCGGGACCAATGCTTCGACTATATAAGAAACACTTGTGAAAATTTTCAGTTTTTATTGCCAGTTGGCCCCCGCACGACGACGTCGCGAGCTCATCGACGCCGCCAGGCTGCCCCGCCGCCGTCGCCGTCGCCCGTGCCCCCGAGCCCACGCCGACGCCGTCCGCCGCCCACGCCGTTGCCCGTCGCCGTCGCCCTCCGCCCCCTGCCGCCGTCGCCGACGCCCTCCGCCGCCCCCGAGCCGTCGCCCGTCACCGTCGCCCTCCGCCCCCCGCCGCCGTCACTGTCGCCCTCCGCTGCCCACGCCGTCGCCCTCCACCGCCCCCGCCGTTGCCCTCGCCGGCCGCCCCCGATGTGAGCCGCCGCCGCCACGACTCTGTTCATTTTTTTCATATAATTTGTATTATTTTTTTGTTCATTGCATTTTTTTCATATATATAATGTATATATGTATGTGGTAGCTATATGATGAATGGATGTGTCTATGTATGTATGAATATAATGTTCATAGCATTTTTTTGTTTATATATGTTTTTTTCCATATATGTATTAATTTTTTTATTTAGGCTAGTAAATATCGATTTTAGGTTAGTGCTTAGTAGTTGAACTAGTTGATTTAATAAAAACTACTTTATTAAATTTTACTATATATAGAAGTAGTTTATTTTTAGTAAGAACTACTTTATTTTATTTATTTATAGTAAGTGCTTAGTAGTTGAACTAGTTGATTTAATAAAACTACTTCATTTTACTATATATAGAAGTAGTAGCAAGAAAATTAATAGAACTACTTTATTTTTTTAGTTCAAGCAATTAATCCCGCATCGACGTCGACGATGCCTATCCTGCATCCTCGTCGTCGACTCGGCGGAGGAGGCCGGCTTGATCAGAGGGGCCATGTCCGGGACTGGGCTCCGCCGGGCTGGTATTGGAAGGTGCTACCTTCCGGGGGGCGTAGGTTGGCGAGGAGCCAGCCCGTTGTTGACCCGATCCTTGTTTGGTGGCGGTCGCGTGGGCCAGTGACGGTGCCGAGGCTTCCGGACACCGCGGAGGTGGTACGTCACCGTGTCAGCGAGGAGGACGAGCACGTCCATCGCTACATGGTTGCGTTGGAGGGCAGGTTCGACAATACCTGGCAGGTTCTTCAGGGATCTCACTGGAGCTATGATTCTGTGATGGTTCCTTCTCTTTGGTTGTCCACCATCCGCGACGATACCCGTCGGGCGCTACGGTTCTAGCTGTATTAGCGATGCTATATGTATGATAGTATTCAAGGAGTATTAATGATAATATTCGATGATGTACGGACACAAGAGATGATGTAGTTTTGCTTATAATTGAATGCATGCTAATTTGAATACTACTTTATTTTACGATTTGGTTTTGCTTATTGAATGCTCAAATTGGAAAAGTACTCCTACTTTGAATACTAAAATTGGAGAGCACTATGCAGATATCTAGGAGACCCCTCCATCATCCGCGCCGTCGTCCCCATCACCGACCCCCTCCGACCTCGAGGTGAGACCAGCCAAATCTCCATGTCAATATGAGTCCTATAATATGAGTCCTCGGGTTGACTTTAAGTCTGTCGAGTCTCCACCTATATGAGAGGATGAAGAATCCCGACTGTTGTCGTGGGGGTAGAGAAGGCTTCTCCTTCGTTCCCGTGTGCTAGACACAATTTGGTGTAATGCACTCGGGAACGAAAGGAGGAGCTACCATCACCGACGATCACAAATGTCAGAGAGGAATCAGTGAGGGAGAGTCTCCAACCATATATATATATGAGAGGACGAAGAATCCCGACTATTGTCGTGGGGGTAACTTCTCCTTCATTCCCGTGTGCTAGACAATTTGGTGTAATGCACTCGGGAATGAAAGGAGGAGCTACCATCACCGACGGTTGAATATGTACACCACATCAGCTGAGAGTTTTCAAGAAAAGGCTCGACAGACCGATAGTCAACCCATGATGAATAATAATGATCTAATTTAGGTTTTTTAGTACATATATTTAATTGTACAAGTTTAATATTTGAATTATGAACATAGGAAATGTCGTACTCGGACGACGAAAACCGCCCGGGGGAGTGCGACTGGTGCCACGATGACTGAGGTATGTGCGACAGGTTTCTTGAGCTGGACGAAGATCGGCGCTTCAGCATTAAGCTTGAGGAGACCTTTGATGTTGAAATGGTACGCAACGACGACAAGAGTTTTTTTCGTAATTAAGCATGACTTCAACTATTTGAACGTGTACTTTTCATCTTTTCCAATTGGACTAGCTTATCCCATGCTATGCAAGACACTATGTCTTGGAGAGGATGGGTTTTGAAGACCATGAAAGTATGAAAACAAAGAAAATTCACCTAAGGACCCATCATGGTGTGGATTTTAAAGTAAAGCTGTACAATTCTGAGAGTGTAACCCATTTTGGTTGCAAAAATTGAGAAGCACTTTGCAAGATGTATGGTTTTGATGAGGGTATGCTTGTCACCATGGATCTTGCTGATCCTAAAATCGAGCAAGACAATATGGACATTTGGGTCCTTGTTGATACGCTTCCAATTTTTCCCCTATGTGAGCTTCTCAAACATATTTATTAAGTAATTTATATTGTTTATTTCAAAATAGTTGACAGCTTATTTCCATTGACAGCTTATTTTCATTCTTCAAAGAATGTGTGAAAGATGGTAGACAAAACCCACTACATCGATGGCTCTGAATTAACTTATCAGGAGAAAAATCATCTGATCGCATTTTGTACTGATCTTCAGAATTACAATATCTACAATCGAACTCCTCAACATTATGATCAATACGTGCCACTAGTGCACGTGTTGAACTACGGTAACTACCATGGAGATACCCTGGTAAGATTTTTTACTATTACGACATCCATGCATCTTTTACATACTTCTAAAACTAGTACATCATTGCTAACTACGAAGTTATTACTATGTTTTTCAACAGATAATCCCGAATGATTGTGTGCCTCATCTGATGTATCAACATGGTCGCCTGGATGTTTTGAACATACAACCAGGTCATCCTACGAATCTCAACTGTCCATACCGGATTTCTAAAAGAAGTGGAGACATGACAATCAAAGAATGGAAAAAATGTATGGACAGTCGTAAGTAGGTTCTTGGAAGCAAAAGGAAGCGAAGCGCAAGAATTGGAGACATGATAATCTCCATTCTCCATAATATAGAGTCAGGGTCTATATTGTTTTATACTATTTTACCTTAAGGGTGTTTAGGTCCTACCTAATACTGATGATCATGCATGTGCTAAGAACAATTAAGTAGGGCTGGTTCGATGACTATGAGGATGATGCGTATGACTTGTTATTAATAACGAGTAGAAGTTGTATGACGACGCATGATTAGTAGGACTTGTTATTATATATGATGATGCATGATGCGAGCATGAAGAGTTATTATATATCAGCGGGTGAAATGAGCATAGCAGTAGCGTTGGTAAACGAAGCACGGAGATATAAGAGAGGACACTTATCTCTATTAGCTAGCTAATAACAACCTAAATTAACACCCAAAACCCCTAAACCAGCCCCTTTAAAAAATAATAATAATAGAACCTCAGCTCCAGCCAGCTGCTGACGCGTGGATGCCTTTTGTCCCGGTTTATGTCACCAACCGGGACCAAAGGCCCCCATGCCTGGGCTGGCCGCAACGGCCACGTGGAGGCCCATCTGTCCTGGTTCGTGTAAGAACCGGGACTAAAGGCCAAGGACATTAGTAACGACCTTTTAGTCCAGGTTCCTAAATTGGGACAGACGGCCGTTACGAACCGGAACAAATGGCTCTTTTTCTACTAGTGAATATCTAGCTTTCTTGCAATGCCGAGCATCCTGGCATCAATACATCAGATGTCCTAGTTGGATGTTCTGATGTACAGCTGAAACGCCTAGGTGATAGGCGTCAAAACCTGGAAGTTAACACGACCATCTGTTTGGCGTGTTTCACGTATGATTCGTCTTAGGGTTTGGCGTTTCAAAAAAAAAAAAGTACGCCCTTCTGTTTGGCGTGGCTGTCTGCCAATTGGGCGTGGTAAATCCTCCACCCGCCTGTCAACTTGGCGTGTCAAGCCGTCGACCGTGCTGCCTGCAAATTTGGTGTGTCGTGGCCTCGGCTGTGCCGCCTGCCAATTAGGCGTGGCAGGTCATCGACGCATATGTGACGTGTCCTTTGTTGTTTGTCCGCGCGTATGTCATAGGCGTGTCGTGTCTTTCTACAAAAAAAATTTAAGCCGTTTGGTTCTCGTTTTTAGGATTGGGCATGGTTGAATTTGTCCATTTGAGCTCCACCCCGCCCCCTAACCACCTTCCCCCGAAACAAGTCATCCCCTCCCTCTCCACAGAGCCACACTTGCAGGTCACCCCACCTCGTCGGCTCCTCCTTGTGTTCCCCACAGACCCGGCGGCCCATTCCAGGAAGGCTTGGTACCGGCGCCCGCCCCTCTTCCCTACGGTCCCTCGCCGCATACCCTCCTCCTACCAACCTTGACCCCAACCCCAAATCCCCAGTCGTCGCAGATTCCAAGGGTGGAGACGACACAGAAGCAGCCAGATCTGGCGAAACCAGCAGGTAATCTTCTTATGAATCAACTTCAGAGGATGTATATCAGTTGTATATGACATATCATTAGGTAATAGGAGGGTGCCAACCAGTGCATATCATTTTTACATATGACGGTACGCCGAACCTGTCACGTGTGAATTGGGTTAATGTTGGCTATATTGCCATTTTATGTAGGATGGTGTAGGGTAACGTAGTGCATTTATATCATGGCGGCGCTCTTAACATCCAATCTAGCAGCACCGGTCTGGAGTTTGTGAACACCCACTTGTAGTCACCGTAGGAATTAGTTGCTGAAGTTAATCAAACACCATTCCCAGTTTGCTCGCCCAAACCAAAGATTCTCAGCAATAAATTCTTGCACGGAAGAGCTCCATCTCAATCAGAACCCAGTGAACGTACTTGGCCAGAATTCCTATCATTAGCTTCCAGTGAATGGCTTACAAAGATTTTGGCTAGCTAGCTTTTGCTGCCGGTGCCATGCATGTATGCATGTGCGCGTGCTGAGTAGTTCATTCACATTTCGGTAGACCTGCAAAGAAATTAAGCGTCCCACTGCGTGTTGCCAAAGAGGGTATAGCTCCTTGGCGGACGCAACTTGGCGGCAGTTTCCCTTTGTCATTGCCATGGGATAGACACCGTCACATGCTTGCTTGTTTACATGCCGAACCGCACCAGACTCTCTCTCTCTCTCTCTCTCTCTCTCTGTGTGTGTGTGTGTGTGTGTGTGTGTGTGTGTGTGTGTGTGTGTGTGTGTGTGTGTGCAGCTCAGAGTGAGCCTGCTCGACACGTAGTCGGTGTTGGGGAGGCCCCACGCCGATCTAGTCGCTTTCCTTCTCTCTCGCTGCCCGGCCACTTAAACAGCCCCGGCCGGCCTCCACCACTCGTCGTCGTTGTGCTCTACAATTACAGCTCGAGCCTCTTCAGGAAAGAAGCACACCCAGGCGACGAACCTCGCTTGCATCCGATCAGCTACGGTGAGTCCCCTCCATCTCCGGTCACCTTGCTAATGTGCTTTTCTTCTTCATCCTTGCTGTTGAATGGCGACATGAAATTAGAGAAGGGGAACTAACCTACGCTGTTGCCTAGCTTGGACAGCCATGGACGCCAGCAAGACGCCTCATCCGCTGCCTCTGAGCGCGGCCCAAAACCAGATCCAGGATGATGTCCCACTGGTCTGCGCATGGGCGCTCGTCAACGCCTTCGCCATCGCCGGCAGCCAAGCATCCCTCTACATAGCTGGCTACACCCACCTCGCGTGCATCCAGATCCAGGTAACTAACTACCTGCCCGTGTACTACCCCTTGGATGCTTGACATCGCGACCGATTCATCATGCGCCAAGTTGATATGGTGTCCTCTGCAGTCATCATCCATTCTGCCCTGCCTCTGGGTCGGGATGCTGTGCTGCGCCGCAACCCAGTCGGCTGCGGCGGCGCTGGCGCTGCTGCTCCCATGCCACCGTCGCCGGGCCCGCCGGGCCCTCGCCTACCTCGCGCTCGCGGTCACTGTCCTCTTCCATTGCATGTACGCCATCCACTTCCGTATCTCCCTCGCCGCCTACCCAGGAGGATACATCTTCGGCTGGATCGTTTACACCGTGGTCCTCTGCTACATGGTGGTGCGCGACCTGACCTGCCTGACCGACCTCCTTCGAGGTGATGGTTGGGGCAAGCAGTAGTGCAGTACGCGGTCTATTGGTTCAGCTAGCTAGCAGCAAGCTGCAAGGGATCATGTCCGTGGATCAGCTTATGAGGTACTGATGAGAGCCTAGTTCTAGGGAATAATTTAGGGCAGTATGTATTAATTCCGCAGTGACGATTGATGGAGTAGTGCCGTATTTGCGAATCTAGTAGCTGGTGTAGTGTTAATATCCAGATCGACTCTAGTATTTGGGCTATGCTTTGCTTGCTATATAATTAGACTGGATGGATTGTGGCTATCTTCGATGTATTCGACCTTAATTTTCTCTATATGTGATCGTCAGACATGAGTTATATGCTTATTTAGCACCAGCTTCGGTATAATCGGGGGACCCTATAATCGGTGCTGCTGAAATTGCTGCTGCCGTATATATCCGTGTTGCTGCTTTGTATAATTCGACCTTTAATTTTCACAGTTTTCCCACCCAAACAACTTCAGAAGGGAAAATGTGTAGACCCTTTTAAGTTATTTGCTCGAAAAAAAGAGAGTAAATACATGGAGCTAACTTTGCAGTGTATGTGAGCGCCCCATTACAAATACGTGGGAAATCCCAAATATGTAGGCACGAGTTGAGTCCAACTGACGAGTGTAATTCCCACATAAATACAGTTTACATAGAGCTATTGATGGATGACCCCACCGATGTATACATGCAGATATTGTGCACCCATGTAGGCTAATGGTCTAGACATAATTAGCTCGCCTTCCCATCCGATGACTCTGATTCGCTCCAAGGATCGGAGTAGGTGACCTCTCGGATGGTCGGGAGGCCAACATTTTCGTCGTTGTTCGTGAAGTAGATTGGTTCACCGATATTGCTTTCCTCGTCGTTCGTGAAGTAGATTGGTTCTCCGATATAGCTTTCGTCGTCAGAGATCGACACGACATCGACTAGGTTTGTACTATCGCTGGTGGTGAAGCTGGTGACGATGCAGTCCTCTGGCGTGTGGCCGATGAGGCAGTTGCCGCAGACAATCGCGACGAGTTGAGAGGTTTGCGCGGGCCGCTCTGGGCATATGAAGCCGGAGCAACCCCGAGACCCCGTTATCCGGGGAGAGGGCTCCGCCCACTTGTTGCCGTTGTAAGGTTCCGACGCCCATGGCGAGAGAGTTTGGGGGCCAGATTGTATGGAGGTTGGTGGCGTGGACGTTAAGGCCGTGGGTGACATCATGATCTGTTGGTCTTGGGGCCTCCTCGGGAGGATGCATTTGTTGCCGGTGATCATGGCAATTGTTGGGTTCACCTTGGTCATAGTGTTTGGGTGGGCCGCTGGGTTGACATTGACCCGGCCTGCTCCATCGACGATGAAGGTGAGAGAGCCTAAGAGGCTAGGATTAGGCTTTCTCACGGCGAGAGGCCGCCAAGACATGAAGAAGATCCGATCTAAGAGTGGTCTCCAGCCGGCGCCACCCGTGCCTGGCGCGCCAACTGACGGTGCAAAATACCGTCAGATCCCTCGATAGAGGTCCAAGCGCAGCTGGAAGTCTTAGATCGGGAGATCACACAAGGGTTTTACCTAGATTCAGGCCTCCGAGGAGTAATACCCTACATCCTGCTTGTTTTGATTATTCATGGTGGAGGGATATCTTGTGCGAGGGGTTACAATGGTGTATGAGATTGCTACTGAGGGTTTCTATCTAAAAATAGATCGAAAATGAGGGTTCCCTAGCCTCCCCTTGTATAGGCGGTGGAGGACTAGGGTTGACAGAGTGGTAGATGCGATCACCTTCGCTGCTGCCCTTGTCTTGAAGGATAAGAAGCTCTCCGGAGCCCTCCTTAGGGTTTCTCCCTTGTCTTGGGCCTTGTGGGCCCCTGGTCAAGCCTGGTCGGGCTCCCTTGGGTGAGCCACCCCCGGTGTATGACATCTTCAGGGAGGTATTGTAAGCCATAAATGCTTGCACGATCTTCATATGCCCATCACAATCAAGAACAAAAGAGAAAGTAAAGAGCGATTGTGTGCCTAATAATATCAGGTTGGAAAACTTTAAAGCGAGAGGCCACCATCTTTTGTTCTTGATTACGGATAATATTTTAGTGGCTTACATGTGCTTCCATACAATCAAGAACAAAAGAGAAAGTAAAGAGCGATTGTGTGCTATAAAACTAGATATTCACAAAGCTTATGGCCGAGTTGAGTGGCCTTTTCTGAAGGATATTATACCGAGTCTTGGTTTCCGTGAAAATTTGGTAAATTTTATATGCAACGCATCTCAACAGTTGAATGCCGAGTTTGTTTTAATGCAGAGGAAAGTGAAATTTTTATGCCTATAAGGGGGTTAAGGCAGGGTGACCTGTTGTCACCTTACCTATTCTTATTGTGCACGAAGGGGATGACTGCTTTTCTCACACTCGCGGAGGAAAATGAAAATATTTCAGGAGTGAAAGTCTGCAGAAAAGCCCCACTTATTATAATTTTTTCTCATTGCCGATGACTCACTCATTCTTAGGAAAATTAATCTGCACGGTGCGGAGGCTCTAAAATCAGCTTGAGAATCATATTATGCGGCTTCGAGGCAATTGGTTAGTGTTGATAAATCCAACATCTTTTTTAGCTCTATTACAAAGGTGGAGATCAGAGAACAAATATGTACCATGCTGAATATAATGACCGATGCCCTTAATGATAGATATTTGGTCTTGCCAGCCAATGTGGGATTAGATAAAATTATAAAACCGATTGCTTCCAATACTTAATTGAATGTATTATTATGAAAATCAATGGTTGGAAGGAAAAATTACTTTCTGCCAAAGGAATGGAGATCCTTCTTAAGTCTGTTTTTCAAGCCATACCTACCTATGCAATGTAGGTCTTTAAAATTCCTATTTTTTTTGTAAAGGAACTATTTATGCAATGGCACATTTCTGGTGGGGAGATGAGCAGAACGAGAGGAGGATGCATGGGATGGCATGGTAGAAAAAGTGTGTCCCTAGAAAGTGTGTACTACTTGTAACGAGCTTGTATTGATGTAAATTCTTACAACAATTTCTTAATTTTATCCGCATGTGAGAAACATACCGTCAATACTTAACGATATTTTCACTATTGTCCTATGATCAACAATTTGATCATTCTGATAACTTTACTCACAACTAACTTGGAGCACTCGACATATCTGGTTGTTTACATACCATGGAATACAAGTGTGATTGAAATCATATACTTCGCTCATTAGTATTTCAGGATACCGATTCTTGCTAAAACTCCTTCCATGTAACTTTGAAAATAAACTCTTCTTGACGTTTTTCATAATACATTGTATTAGTATCTTGTCAATATGTATTTTGGATAAGCCCGATTAGACACTACTATCCCCATAGATCATTATGCCCGATTCCAATGCTCTATTGCCTAAGTACTTTATTGAAAAACTAGTTTCAATAAACTTTTAATTCAAGTCAAGAAATTTATATAATTTCCAATTAACAATTTGTCATGCACACACAATATTTAGAAATATTATCATGCTCCACTTACTTTCTTGTAAATACAAGAATATTTGCATTCCTCGACGAAATCAAATTATTCGAATACTCCATCAAAACAAAGATTCGATTCCGTTATGCTTTCTTCATTCCATTATATGATCTCTTGAAGTTTGCCCACTTACTAGCATCCTCTGGATCGAAATACTACCTTGGACTATATCACATATACAACCTTGGTTCTATTTCCATCTCATGGAAATCATTTTGACATCCATCTATTATATCTCATAATTGAAATTTTTAACAATTGCAAGTTTGACCCTAACTGGCTTTAAGTTTTGCTATGACGAGATAATTTCCTTATAGTTAAGTTCTTGATCTTCTCATAAGCTATTAGTAACAAGTAAGGCTTTATAAATCATTTTTTATTTTATTTTTCAGTTTGTAGATCCATTACTTTTCATCAGACTCCAAGTCTTCTGGCGGGTTTACCAAGTTCTAAACTTGAATTATACAAATGGATAGTATCTCGGAAAACTTTGGCATATAGCCAATTTGCGGAGTTAGGGACCATCAACACTTCTTTTTGTATTATATATTCATTGTTTGTTCAACAATATTTCGTCTACACACCACTAAGGTCAATATGAATTTTGCCCAACCTATATAGCTTAGCTGCAGGTTCGACCGAAGTCTCTACATCTCATGTAAAGGCTTTTATATCAGTCGCGGTAGGAAATTCTAGAATCACTTCTAGCGTTTCTTTTCTTTGACCCGATCACGAAGATTCTGCAACCTTGTCGAGGTACATTGTCCTCCCACTCACTCTTTTGCACAAAACATTTTCTTCAAAATTTCAGCACTCTGTGGCAAAACACTTTGCCTCGGTGTAGTGATAGAGGAATACCCAACAATTTGGGATTACCTACAAAGTAGCACTTATTTCAAGAAAGTTGATAGCACACCCACGCAATGACACTAAAGTAAAAAAAGTAAAAAAATTCTGAAACTTCATGGAATTTTTTATGAGCAAATGCTTTACAATTTGCAATGTTTGGTCCCCAAATAACATCAAATGCTCTCCATATGAAATGAAATACAAACTCTTGCTCTGCACCCACATTTTAGATTTTATATTTTAGCACGAACTTTGTTATTTTATACAAAGCTCTAGGATGTCATTTGGCCACAAAATTTTGCAAGCACCTAAAACATTTGCTCATAACCGTATCTGCAAAGTTTCAGATATTTTGATTAGTTTTGCTAAGTTTAGTTCTTAGGTGTACTAGGAGTGCATTGTCCACGGGTGTAGTGTTGGGGAACGTAGCATGCAAATTCAAAAAAATTCCTACGACCACGCAAGATCTATCTAGGAGATGCATAGCAACGAGAGGGGGAGAGTGTGTCCACGTACCCTCGTAGACCAAAAGCGGAAGTGTTAGATTAATGTGGTTGATGTAGTCGAACGTCTTCACGATCCAACCGATCAAGCACCGAACGTACGACACCTTCGAGTTCTGCACATGTTCAGCTCGATGACGTCCCTCGAACTCTTGATCCAGCAAAATGTCGAGGGAGAGTTTCGTCAGCATGACGGCGTGGTGACGGTGATGGTGATGTGATCGGTGGATTCCGTGCAGGGCTTCGCCTAAGCACTACGACGATATGACCGGAGGAGTAAACTATGGAGGGGGGCACTGAGGGAGTCCTGGACTAGGGGGTGTCCGGACAGCCAGACTATCATCGTCCGCCGGACTCCAAGACTACGAAGATACAAGATTGAAGACTCCGTCCCGTGTCTGGATGGGACTTTCCTTGGCATGGAAGGCAAGCTTGGCAATACGGATATGTAGATCTCCTACCATTGTAACCGACTCTGTGTAACCCTAGCCTCCTCCGGTGTCTATATAAACCGGAGGGCTTTAGTCCGTAGGACACAACATACATTACAACAATCATACCATAGGCTAGCTTCTAGGGTTTAGCCTCCTTGATCTCGTGGTAGATCCACTCTTGTACTACCCATATCATCAATATTAATCAAGCAGGACGTAGGGTTTTACCTCCATCGAGAGGGCCCGAACCTGGGTAAAACATCGTGTCCCTCGTCTCCTGTTACCATCTGCCTAGACGCACAGTTTGGGACCCCCTACCCGAGATCCGCCGGTTTTGACACCGACATTGGTGCTTTCATTGAGAGTTCCTCTATGTCGTCACCGATAGGCTTGATGGCATCTTCAACCAACAACGCTGTCCAGGGTGAGACTTTTCTCCCTGGACAGATCTTCGTATTCGGCGGCTTCGCACTGCGGGCTAATTCGCTTGGCCATCTGGAGCAGATCGAAAGCCACGCCCCTGGCCGTCAGGTCAGATTCGAAAGCCTAAACTTCACGACCGATGTCCGCGGAGACTTGATCTTCGACGGACTCAAGCCGCAGCCGAGCGTGTCGCACCGTGACGATGGGCATGACCTAGCTCTGCCGCCAAACAGTGCCTTGGTGGCCGCACATGAATCCGCTTCGGCCATCAGTCCGGAGCCGATCACCCAGATCGAGGATCGGTGGATAGACGCCGCCTCGGGGGCTTCGACTTCCACGACGATGGAGCCAAACATTAATCTTGTCCCCCGCGAAACTCGTGATTCCGAGGGGCCGGACTCCTTGCCGGACTCCGAACCTCCCACGCCCCTACCAATCGATTCGGATCGGGCGCCGGTTATAGAATTCACCGCCGCAGACATCTTCCAACACTCGCCCTTTGGCGACATCCTAAATTCGCTAAAGCACCTCTCGATATCGGGAGAGTCCTGGCCTGACTATGGCCAGGTTGGTTGGGGTATGGACGACAAAGAAATTCAGAACCCACCCACCACCCACTTTGTAGCCACTGTCGACGATCTAACCGACATGCTAGACCATGAATCCGAAGACATCGACGGAATAGACGACGATGCCGGAGACGAACAAGAAACAGAGCCTATAAGGCACGGGAGGACCACCTCGTCATATGACATATACATGGTGGATACCCCAAAGGAGAGCGATGACGAGGACCAACGGGCCGCGGCAGAAGATAACCCCGCCGATAAACAACCAAAACGGCGAAGCAGACGCCGCCCTAAGCCCCGCCTCGACGACAACAACGCTCCCAAGGAGCCCGCAATACAGCAGGGCTCACAAGTGGACGACGAACATGCAGATAAGCAACCGTCCGAACATGACGAGTCAGATAATCAGTCCAGGCCCGGCGAAGACGACATTCCGGACGACCTCATGCCGGACACGCCGCCGAAGAGCAAAAACCTTCGGAAAAGACTCGTCAACACTGCAAGAATCCTGAAGAAGGAAAAGCGGAAGCTCAAAACAGCGGAGGACACACTCAGAATGAGATGGAGCAAAGTGCTCAAAACCGCAGATAAATACGACAATGGCCACCAATCAAAGAGCTACCCGAAACGTAAGCTGCTACCAGAATTCGACGAGTTAGCCATAGAGCCTCCACCGTCAAAAAATAAAGAGGCTGCCTGGTTGGATAGACGGCCAGATGATAGGCCAAATTCTGAAAGCGGCGCCGCACATAAACCAACTAATGAACTTGGAAGGACAGATGGCCCAGCCAGGTCCATCTACGGGCCAAAGAAGAAGGCCCCAAGAAGCAAGGCAACACGTCAAGTGTCCGAAGATAGCGGCACACACAAATACAGGGGCGCCGCACACCCACTATGTTTCACCGATGAGGTGCTGGACCATGAATTCCCAGCAGGATTTAAACCCATAAACATAGAGGCCTACGATGGAACAACAGACCCTGGAGTCTGGATAGAAGATTATATACTGCATATACACATGGCCAGAGGAGACGATCTCCATGCCATAAAATACCTACCCCTCAAGCTCAAAGGGCCAGCCCGTCATTGGCTTAAAAGCCTCCCAGAAAACACTGTTGGAAGTTGGGAAGAGCTCGAGGACGCGTTTAGAGCAAATTTTCAAGGGACTTATGTCCTCCCTCCGGATGCAGATGATCTAAGTCATATAACTCAACAGCCCGGAGAGTCAGCGCGGAAATTCTGGAACAGGTTTCTCACCAAAAAGAACCAAATAGTCGACTATCCGGACGCCGAAGCCTTAGCAGCTTTCAAACACAATGTCCGAGACGAATGGCTTGCCAGGCACCTCAGCCAAGAAAAACCGAGGACAATGTCCGCGCTAACATGCCTCATGACCCGCTTCTGTGCGGGAGAGGATAGCTGGCTAGCAAGATGCAGCACCAGCGACCCAAGTACATCCGAGATAAGAGATGGAAACGGAAAATCACGGCGCAGAAAAGAGCAGCGCCGGAATAAAGAGAAAAGCCCAAAGAGCACGGCAGTCAACGCCGGATTCAAAAGCTCGCGGCCAAACAACAAAACACAGCCTCTTAAGGATGACAACAATGAATTGTCCAACTTAAACAAGATTTTGGGTCGGATATGTCAAATCCACAGTACCCCCGGAAGGCCTGCAAATCACACCCACAGGGATTGTTGGGTTTTTAAACAGTCTGGCCGACTAAACGCCGAACACAAGGGGCTCGACGCGTCAAGCGAAGAAGATAAACCCCACCAGCAGAGCACCGGAAAACAAAAGACTTTCCCACAAGAGGTCAAAGCAGTAAACTCACTTCATGTGATAATACGGAAAAATAGTGCGGCACTTCCTAAAAAGAGCCTCGCACGGTCCAACCCAGCAGACCATAGAGATTGGATATCAAAACCAATCACTTTCGACCACCTGGACTATTCCAGAAGCGTTCGAAGCGCAGGACGGACTACCCTGATATTGAATCCCATAATAGACGGATTACAATTTACTAAAGTCCTAATGGACGGAGGCAGCGACTTAAACCTGCTGTATTCAAACACAATCCGTCAGATGGGGATAGACCCTACAAAAATTCGACACAGCCGCACTTCCTTCAAAGGAGTGACGCCAGGACCTTACGCCAAGTGCACATGCTCCATATTACTAGAAGTCGTGTTCGGGTCACCGAACAATTTTCGGCGCGAAAAACTAATTTTTCACATCGTCCCATTTAAAAGTGGATATCAAGCACTATTAGGACGAAAGGCTTTTGTCCATTTCAACGCCATACCGCATTACGCGTCTCTTACACTCAAGATGCCCGGTCCGCGTGGCATCATTTCAGTGCGAGGGTCACTCAAAGACCCCGGACTCGGATAGACGAGTCCGGCTTCAGCAGGCTAGGGGCTCCCTAGCCGCACACCTCTTCACAGGGGGCTGCGCGCACAAACAACCGCGGATGAACAACGTTTATACCCGTCCAGGATAACGGCGCAACGGAGACACAGGCACAAACGTGCAGTAGGGACCCGTTGCGAGGATTCTTTTCAGATTAAGACCCTGCGTAGACCTTTTTTAAATGTCTCTTGTTGTTATTCTCCCTTGGTTTCTTCCTATAGCCAAAGCGGAGCCTGACGTTTTGGCATCGGCCACGTCAGAAGACCATGCCCGTACTTGGACACTAGGGGCTTAGGGCATTGTTCTGCCCATTATCATAAAGACCGAACACCTCAGGGAGTGTTCGGCGTCTCGAGTTAGGCATTATATGCATCAGCTCCGAATCATGTCTTTGGTCAAATGTTGGGTTTGCCCGGCTCCTGTGTTTTGCTGCCTTACGTTCCGTATCATCGGCTAACGCGGCACCAGGAGAACTACTGCGATTGTGCCCCAGTTCGGCTGGGCGAGCACCTCAGTAGAGAAAGCCGAAAACTGACTGTCATGATATAGCGAGAGAATGGTCAACACTCGATCGACTACCGGAATGTTTAGAATTCCTCGCTTTGATGAAGGACCGCTTCCCGGTCAGGCACACACGCGCCCCGAACTCGGAGAAGCGCCGTGCCCCCAGGGGCTATATCGTAGCCCCACCCTCGAGCTCCAATGGCTAAGTGAAAGTGATAAAGCATTATAGTCCGGATTGCCTCGTTCGCTACGCTACCACCTCCTAAACAGGACCGAGACGTCGGATTAAGTGTGAACACGCGCTATTTTTGCGAACACCCCCGCACCTTGTGCGTGGGGGCTGAAGCCGAAGACTGCAATCTTTCAGGTTATACAAGTGTATACGTAAACGGCTGCATAGGAGAAGTTTTATTACTTGGGACGCACAAGTATAAAAAGCATTTATATCATAATCATCGTTTTACAAGCTAAAACGTTCATTTGAACGTGACAATTTTCGAGCACTGCGACTCTATCACACGAGCGCCACGCATAACTTCCCCGAAATAGTGCTCGGCGGGGAGCCGACTTTCATCCGAACCCCGGGAGGCAATAGCGGTGGCATCCATCTCTGTCCAATGCGCCTTTACGCGGGCAAGTGCCATCCACGCGCCTTCGATGCAGGCCGACCGCTTCATCTCCTTGATATGCGGCACCGCTCCAAGGAATTGCTGCAGTAAGCCGAAGTAGCTCGTCGCCTTGGGCCTCTCTGGCCAGACATGAGCCACGATGTCAGTCATGGAAAGTCCGGATAATCTATTTAACTCGGCCCATTCGGCCAACCGGTCGGTCAACGGAAGTGAGCGATCCGGACTATGGAATTGAGACCAAAATAGCTCTTCCGTCTTGTGATCCTTCTGGCTCCGGAAGTGCTCAACGGCATCAGCCGCACTTGCCACTAAGTCCATATACGGATCCTACGGACTCCACAGCCGATCAAATTGAGCATACTTTTGATCCATAAACCGGCGACGCAGCAGATAAGGCTTGCCAGCCACGATATCTCCGGCCTGGCGCAGCTCCTCCCTCATGGCCCGCATTGCAGAGCGGGCATCCTTGGCCTCGGCGATGGCCTTCTTCAGGTCTTCCCGCTCCGATAAGCGCTCCTTTTCAAGAGCCTCATTGCGGTCGGCAGCATCTTTCACTTTTACGGCCAATTCGGCCACCTCTTCCCTGCTTAGGCAGTGAGCAGCCTTTTCGGCTTTCAACCCCTTGGCCGCCCTCGAGGCAGCCGCGTCACTCCTTCGGGCTTGCTCCTTAGCTTGAGCAAGTTCGGCCCGAAGGCTCTCCACAGCAGTAGCACCATCTGTATAACAACATATAATTTATCAGAGGAGGGCTTTGACCCCATTAATAAAGCGACCGTGGAGAACTCATTTACCTTGCGACTTGTCAAGTCGCCGGTTGACAAGTGCGATGTCCGCATCCGCCGCGTCAAGTTGCCGCATTAACTCGGCAACCCCACTAGTCCGGCTAGCCCTCGGACTATCCGCCACCTACATAGGAATGGCGACATTCATTACTTGCGATTTCGATCCTCGGCACGCTGTCGTCTTCGACAACCTACCGAGTCTCGGGGGCTACTATCTATACAGAGCACACTTTTATGTGCAAAGCTGTCAAAAATAGAAGGTGCATCATTTTCACGTACCTCAAATCCCGCCAGCAAACTCATAGCGGCATTATGCAATCCGCTCTCAGCGGACGAAATCCTTCCAATCACCATGTGCATCAACGCATGATGATCTTCTGAGATGGACGCCCTCTCAAGCAGATTCTTCAGTTCTCCCGGCCGGATACTAGTGTGTGCCGAACTCTCTAGCCCCTCCGGACTCTGGGATACCCTCCGCGACGATACTTCAGGCTCGTCCGCTTTATCTGACGGCGCGGCAGACGGAGGCGTTTCGCTCTCCATCATCTCCGGAAGAAGGTCCCCTGAAGATGAAATCATCTGAGAAGGCTGCAGATCCGACCTGCAAGATAAATATTTCGGTCACCCACAGAAGCACAAATGGAGGTATTTCCTTACTAATTGACTCCCTCTTTTCATACTCACGGCTCGCTGGAGGGCTGATCCTTTGGCGATGATTGTGTGTCCGGACTCTCCCCGGACGCCGGACCCCCCGGCGAAGATCTCTTCCCCCGCTTAGGGGCTTTGGCCTCCGGATCTTCGGAGGCGGTCCTCTTCTCCCCTTGGAGGGAGGGGTTTTTAATTCCCCCCTCTTCAGACGCCCCTTTGGGTGAAATATTAGCTCCTCTATTTTCCCCATCGCTCCCTTCTGTGGGCGCAACCTCCAACATTCTGACCACCATGGGCTCCAGTGCGGTCTCTGGGAGGGGGGCCGGACACCTTATCAGCCTTGATCGCGCCACCCACTCCTGTGAAGAGTAATGGGTCAGGAGGCGAACTCTAGAAAGGCAGATAAACAGAATGTCCGGACTCTGAGCTATTTACCTGAGTATCCGGGCGATTGCGGCTTAGGCCTGCGTCCTCGGCTAATTCCGGACACGCCACCTGCGGTCCGAAGAACAACTTGTACATCTCCACGGGTGTTGCGCCCATGAAGTGTTGGAGAATCCGAGGTCCCTCCGGGTTGAACTCTCATAGACGGAGAGGACGGCGTTTGCAGGGCAGAAGATGCCTGATTAGCATAACCTGCATCACCACGACCAGATTGATCTCCCTCGCTTGGAGGTCTCGAATCCGGCCCTGCAGTGAGGGCACGTCTTCGGATGGCCCCCAATTGAGCCCTTGGTTGACCCACGACATCAGTTGGCGTGGAGGTCCCGGGCGGAATGAAGGCGGCGGCTTTTGCTTGCTGCCCTTCGGAGCGGTGATATAGAACCACTCATGCTGCCACAGTCCGAGTTCCTCTTGGAAGGAACCCTTGGGCCACGGGGCATCGGCCTTTTTGCTTATGGCCGCCCCGCCGCACTCCGCTTGACGCCCCCCGACCATCTTCGGCTTCACATTGAAGGTCTTCAGCCACAGGCCGAAGTGGGGAGTGACGCGGAGGAAGGCTTCGCAGACAATAATGAATGCAGAGATATGGAGGATGGACTCCGGAGCCAAGTCGTGAAAATCCAGCCCATAGTAGAACATGAGCCCTCTCACGAAGGGGTCCGTCGGGAAGCCTAAACCCCGACGGAGGTGGGATACGAAAACGACGTATTCGCCGGGCTCGGGGGCGGGCACGGCCTGCCCTTGGGCAGGCAGCCTGTGCGAAATCTCGTAGGTCAGGTACTTGGCCTCACGTAACTTCAATATGTCCTCCTCCGTGACGGAGGAGGGCATCCACCGGCCCTGGAGGTCGGGGCCGGACATGGTTGAGGATCCGAAGCGCTTGAATCTGAGGCTCTGGGTGTTGGAACTGGGAGCGAGGAGGAGATTCGATGCGAGATTGAAGAACAAGAACGAGCCTTGGTCCTCTTATAAAGGGGAAAAATACCAAGAGCCGTCCCCGTGACCGTTTGGGATTCACCTTCGGTAGAGGAGGCGTGGCGACGGGAACGGTTGGGTTACCCACGCACGTATTAATGAGAATCCCGGAATAAGGGGAACACGATCTCTGCTTCGACAAGACGTGCCAAGGAAACCGCTTCGCTAAACGTGCTGAGGTGGTATAGTAAAAAATGATTCAAACAAAAGCTTGGTAGCGGTGTGATGTCACGCCGCATAATACGTCAGCAGATTGGACTGGTGTACGTTTTATTCTCTCTACGGTGGAATGTGGAATTTATTTTGCAGAGCCGGACACTATCCTGGTGTTCATGATCTTCTCTGGATTATTCAAGGGAGGAACCCGCCTTGCAATGCCGAACATTATGCGCGCCGGACTTATCGTCATTGAAGCCTGGTTCAGGGGCTACTGAGGGGGTCCTGGACTAGGGGGTGTCCGGACAACCGGACTATCATCGTCCGCCGGACTCCAAGACTACGAAGATACAAGATTGAAGACTCCGTCCCGTGTCCGGATGGGACTTTCCTTGGCGTGGAAGGCAAGCTTGGCGATACGGATATGTAGATCTCCTACCATTGTAACCGACTCTGTGTAACCCTAGCCTCCTCCGGTGTCTATATAAACCGGAGGGCTTTAGTCCGTAGGACACAACATACATTACAACAATCATACCATAGGCTAGCTTCTAGGGTTTAGCCTCCTTGATCTCGTGGTAGATCCACTCTTGTACTACCCATATCATTAATATTAATCAAGCAGGACGTAGGGTTTTACCTCCATCGAGAGGGCCCGAACCTGGGTAAAACATCGTGTCCCTCGTCTCCTGTTACCATCTGCCTAGACGCACAGTTCGGGACCCCCTACCCGAGATCCGCTGGTTTTGACACCGACAGGCACCGCACATGGCTAAGAACAATTGATGTGCTTTGGGGTGCCCCCCTGCCCCCATGTATAAAGGAGGAGGGAGGCCGCTGGCTCTAGGGGGCGTGCCATGTGGGGGGGGACCGACTAGGACTCCTAGTCCAAGTCGGTCCCCCCTTCTTCTCTTGGAGGTGGAAAGGGGGAAGGAGAGGGAGAGGGGGAAGGAAAGGGGGGCCGCGCCCCCTTCCCCTTGTCCAATTCGGACAGCCCATGGCGGGGCGCGCCACCCCTTGTGGGCTCCCCTCTCTCTCCCTTATGGCCCATTGATACGTCTCCAACGTATCTATAATTTTTGATTGTTCCATGCTATTATATTATCCATCTAGGATGTTTTATATGCATTTATATGCTATTTTATATGATTCTTGGGACTAACCTATTAACCTCGAGCCCAGTGCCAGTTTCTGGTTTTTTCCTTGTTTTTGAGTTTTACAGAAATGGAATACCAAACGGAGTCCAATTGACGTGCCAATTTTTGACGATTTTTATGGACCAAAAGAAGACCCCAGAGTAAAAGAGTTGGCCCAGAAGAGTCCCAGGCTGTCCACGAGGGTGGGGGCCATGCCCACCCCCCGGGCGCGCCGCGCTATCTCGTGGACGACTCGGGCACCTCCCTGACTTGTTCCCGACGCCAAAAATTCCTATAAATACTGAAGCTTCCAGAAAATAACCTAGATCGGGAGTTCCGCCGCCGCAAGCCTCTATAACCACCAAAAACCAGTCGGGGTCCTGTTCTGGCACCCTGCCGGAGGGGGTATCCCGCACGGGTGGCCATCTTCATCATCCCGACGCTCTCCATGACGAGGAGGGAGTAGTTCACCCTCGGGGCTGAGGGTATGTACCAGTATCTATGTGTTTGATCTCTCTCTCTCTCTCTCACTCGTGTTCTTGATATGACACGGTCTTGATGTATCGCGAGCTTTGCTATTATAGTTGGATCTTATGATGTTTCTCCCCCTCTATCTCTTGTAATGGATTGAGTTTTCCCTTTGAAGTTATCTTATCGGATTGAGTCTTTAAGGATTTGAGAACACTTGATGTATGTCTTCCGTGGGATAACCATGGTGACAATGGGTATTCTATTGATTCACTTGATGTATGTTTTGGTAATCAACTTGCGGGTTCCGTGGCCTTGGGAATCTATGCATAGGGGTTGGCACACGTTTTCGTCTTGACTCTCTGGTAGAAACTTTGGGGCACTCTTTGAAGTTCCGTGTGTTGGTTGAATAGATGAATCTGAGATTGTGTGATGCATATCGTATAATCATACCCGCGGATACTTGAGGTGACATTGGAGTATCTAGGTGACATTAGGGTTTTGGTTGATTTGTGTCTTAAGGTGTTATTTTAGTATGAACTCTATGATAGATCGAATGGAAAGAATAGCTTCGTGTTATTTTATCTTGAGTAGATCGATCAGAAAGGATAACTTTGAGGTGGTTTCGTACCCTACAATAGTCTCTTCATTTGTTCTCCGCTATTAGTGACTTTGGAGTGACTCTTTATTGCATGTTGAGGGATAGTTATATGATCCAGTTATGTTATTATTGTTGAGAGAACTTGCACTAGTGAAAGTATGAACCCTAGGCCTTGTCTCCTAGCATTGCAATACCGTTTACACTCACTTTTATCGCTTGTTACCTTGCTGTTTTTATAATTTCAGATTACAAAAACCTATATCTACCATCCATATTGCACTTGTATCACCATCTCTTCGTCGAACTAGTGCACCTATACAATTTACCATTGTATTGGGTGTGTTGGGGACACAAGAGACTCTTTGTTATTTGGTTGCAGGGTTGGTTGAGAGAGACCATCTTCAACCTACGCCTCCCACGGATTGATAAACCTTAGGTCATCCACTTGAGGGAAATTTGCTACTGTCCAACAAACCTCTGCACTTGGAGGCCCAATAACGTCTACAAGAAGAAGGTTGCTTAGTAGACATCACCCATGTAGGCCCAATACTTCCCCAGGGGGTTCCGGTAACCTCCCGGTACTCCCAAAAATACCCGGACCTTTCCGAAACCATTCCAGTGTCCGAATACTATCGTCCAATATATCAATCTTTACCTCTCGACTATTTCGAGACTCCTCGTCGTGTCTGTGGTCTCATCCAGGACTCTGAACAATCTTCGGTCACCAAAACACATAACTCATAATACAAATTGTCATCGAACGTTAAGTGTGCGGACCCTACGGGTTTGAGAACTATGTAGACATGACCGAGACACATCTCCGATCAATAAGCAATAGTGGAACCTGGATGCTCATATTGGTTCCTACATATTGTACGAAGATCTTTATCGGTCAAACCGCAATGACAACATACGTAATTCCCTTTGTCAACGGTATGTTACCTGCCAGAGATTCGATCGTTGGTATCCTCATATGTAGTTCAATCTCGTTACCAGCAAGTCTCTTTACTCATTCGATAATGCATCATTCCGTAACTAACTCATTAGTCATATTGCTTGCAAGGCTTATCATGATGTGCATTACCGAGAGGGCCCAGAGATACCTCTCCGATACTCGGAGTGACAAATCCTAATCTCGATCTACACCAACCCAACAAACACCTTTCGAGATACCTGTAGAGCATCTTTATAATCACCCAGTTACGTTGTGACGTTTGATAGCACACAAGGTATTCCTTCGGTATTCAGGAGTTGCACAATCTCATAGTCAAAGGAATATGTATAAGTCATGAAGAAAGCAATAGCAATAAAACTTAACGATCATTATGCTAAGCTAACGGATGGGTCTTGTCCATCACATCATTCTCTTAATGATGTGATCCCGTTCATCAAATGAAAACACATGTCTATGGTTAGGAAACTTAACCATCTTTGATAAACGAGCTAGTCTAGTAGAGGCTTACTAGGGACACGGTGTTTCGTCTATGTATCCACACATTATCAAGTTTCCGGTTAATACAATTCTAGCATGAATAATAAGCATTTGTCATGATATAAGGAAATATAAAATAACAACTTTATTATTGCCTATAGGGCATATTTCCTTCAGTGTCCCACTTGCACTAGAGTCAATAATGCAGTTCACATCGGCATGCGATTTAACACCAATAGTTCACATCACCATGTGACTAACACCCATAGTTCACATCGCCATGTGACCAACACCCAAAGGGTTTACTAGAGTCGCTAATCTAGTTCACATCGCCATAAGATTAACACCCAAAGAGTACTTAGGTGTGATCATGTTTTGCTTGTGAGAGAGGTTTAGTCAACGGGTCTGCCACATTAAGATCCGTATGCATTTTGCAAATTTGTATGTCTACAATGCTCTACACGGAGCTACTCTAGCTAATTGCTCCCACTTTCAATATGTATCCAGGTCGAAACTCAGAGTCATCTGGATCGGTGTAAAAGCTTGCATCGACATAACTCTTTACGACGAACTCTTTATCACCTCCATAACCAAGAAATATTTCCTTAGCCCTCTAAGGATAATTTTGACCGCTGTCCAGTGATCTACTCCTCGATCACTATTGTACCCCCTTGCCAAACTCATGGCAAGGTGAACAATAGGTCTGGTACACAACATGGCATACTGTATAGAACCTATGGCTGAGGCATAGGGAATGACTTTCATTCTCTCTCTACCTTATGCCGTGGTCAGGCTTCGAGTCTTTACTCAACTTCACACCTTACAATACAGGCAAGAACTCCTTCTTTGACTGATCCAGTTTGAACTCCTTCGAAACCTTGTCAAGGTATGTACTCATTGAAAAATCTTATCAAGCGTCTTGATCTATCTCTATGGATCTTGATGCCCAATATGTAAGCAGCTTCACCGAGGTCTTTCTTTGAAAAACTCCTTTCAAACACTCCTTTATGCTTTCCAGAAAATTCTACATCATTTCTAATAAACAATATGTCATTCACATATACTTATCAGAAATGCTACAGAGCTCCCGCTCACTTTCTTGTAAATACATGCATCACCATAAGTCTATATAAAACCATATGCTTTGATCACACTATCAAAATGTATATTCCAACTCCGAGAGGCTTGCACCAGTCCATAAATGGATCGCTGGATCTTGCACACTTTGTTAACACTTTTAGGATTGACAAAACCTTCTGGTTGCATCATATACAACTCTTCTTTAAGAAATCCATTAAGGAATGCAGTTTTGACATCCATTTGCCAAATTTCATAATCACAAAATGCGACAATTTCTAACATGATTCGGACAGACTTAAGCATTTGTGAGAAGGTCTCATTGTAGTCAACTCCTTGAACTTGTCGAAAACCTTTCGCAAGAAGTCGAGCTTTGTAGACAGTAACATTACCGTCAGCGTTTGTCTTCTTCTTGAAGATCCATTTATTCTCTATGGCTTGACGATCATCGGGCAAGTCAACCAAAGTCCATACTTTGTTCTCATACATGGATCCCATCTCAGATTTCATGGCCTCAAGCCATTTCGCGGAATCTGGGCTCATCATCGCTTCCTCATAGTTCGTAGGTTCGTCATGGTCTAGTAACATGACTTCTAGAACAGGATTACCGTACTACTCTGGTGCGGAACGTACTCTGGTTGACCTACGAGGTTTGGTAGTAACTTGATCTGAAGCTTCATGATCATCATCATTAGCTTCCTCACTAATTGGTGTAGGCATCACTGGAACTGATTTCTGTGATGAACTACTTTCCAATTTGAGGAAAGGTATAACTACCACATCAAGTTCTACTTTCCTCCCACTCACTTCTTTCGAGAGAAACTCCTTCTCTAGAAAGGATCCATTCTTAGCAACAAATATCTTGCCTTTGGATCTGTGATTGAAGGTGTACCCAACAATTTCTTTTAGGTATCTTATGAAGACACACTTCTCCGATTTGGGTTCGAGCTTATCAGGCTGAAGCTTTTTCACATAAGCATCACAACCCCAAACTTTGAGAAACGACAGCTTAGGTTTCTTGTCAAACCACAGTTCATACAGTGTCATTTCAACGGGTTTAGATGGCGCCCTATTTAACGTGAATGCAGCTGTCTCTAATGTATAACCCCAAAATGGTAGTGGTAAATCAGTAAGAGACATCATAGATTGCACCATATCTAATAAAGTACGGTTACAACGTTCGGACACACCATTACGCCGTGGTGTTCCAGGTGGCGTGAGTTGCGAAACTATTCCATATTGTTTCAAATGAAGACCAAACTCGTAACTCAAATATTTGTCTCCATGATCAGATTGTAGAAACATTATTTTCTTGTTACGATGATTTTCCACTTTACTCTGAAATTCTTTGAACTTTTCAAATGTGTCAGACTAATGTTTCATTACGTAGATATACCGATATCTGCTGATCAAATCATCCGTGAAGGTCAGAAAATAACGATACCCACTGCGAGCCTCAACATTCATCGGACCGTATACATCCGGAGAACAAAGTTTTAGTCATCTTGCCCATGAGGCATGGTTCGCAAGTATTAAGTGATTCATAATCAAGTGATTCCAAAAGCCCATCAGCATGGAGTTTCTTCATGCGCTTTACACCAATATGATCTGAACGGCAGTGCCACAAATAAGTTGCACTATCATTATTAACTTTGCATCTTTTGGCATCAATATTATGAATATGTGTATCACTATGATCAAGATTTTAAAAAAATAGACCACTCATCAAGGGTGCATGACCATAAAAGATATTACTCATATAAATAGAACAACCATTATTCTCTGATTTAAATGAATAATCAACTTGCATCAAACAAGATCTAGATATAATGTTCATGCTCAACGCTGGCACCAAATAACAATTATTTAGGTCTAAAACTAATCCCGAAGGTGGATGCAGAGGTAGCGTGCCGACGACGATCACATCGACCATGGAACCATTTCTGACGCGCATCGTCACCTCATCCTTACCCAATCTTCATTTAATCTATGGCCCCTGTTTCGAGTTGCAAATATGAGCAACAGAACTAGTATCAAATACCCAGGCGCTACTACGAGCATTAGTAAGGTACACATCAATAACATGTATATCAAATATACCTTTCACTTTGCCATCCTTCTTATCCGCCAAATACTTGGGGCAGTTCCGCTTCCAGTGACCAGTCCCTTTGCAGTAGAAGCACTTAGTTTCAGGCTAAGGTCCAGACTTGGGCTTCTTCCCGGGAGTAGAAACTTGCTTGCTATTCTTCTTGAAGTTCCCCTTCTTCCCTTTGCCATTTTTATTGAAACTAGTGGTTTTGTTAACCATCAACACTTGATGCTCCTTCTTGATTTCTACCTCCGCAGCTTTAAGCATTGCGGAGAGCTCGGGAATTGTCTTGTTCATCCCATGCATATTATAGTTCATCACGAAGACTTTATAGCTTGGTGGCTGATATGTCTCCAACGTATCTACTTTTCCTAACACTTTTCCTCTTGTTTTGGACTCTAATTTGCATGATTTGAATGAAACTAACCCCAGACTGACGCTGTTTTTCAGCAGAACTACCATGGTGTTGTTTTTGTGCAGAACTGAAAGTTCTCGGAATGAAACGGAACTTTGCGAGGATTTTTTATATAATAAATAAGAATTTATGGAGCCAAGATCCACCGGAGAGGGGCACCTGGGTGGGCACAACCCACCAGGGCACGCCCCCCTCTCCTGCTGCGCCCAGGTGGGTTGTCCCCACCTGGTGTCCCTGCAGACCCTGATTCCAACGCTGTAAAATCCTATTTTCACAGAAAAAATCAGGGAGAAAGAATTATCGGGATCCATGAGACGGAGCCGCCGCCAAGCCTTGTTCTTCCTCGGGAGGGCAAATCTGGAGTCCGTTTGGGGCTCCGGAGAGGGGGATCTTCGTTCTTCGTCATCACCAACCCTTCTCCATCGCCAATTCCATGATGCTCCCCACTGGGAGTGAGTAATTCCTTCGTAGGGTCGCTGGTCGGTGAGGAGTTGGATGAGATTCATCATGTAATCGAGTTAGTTTTGTTAGGGCTTGATCCCTAGTATCCACTATGTTCTTAAATTGATGTTGCTATGACTTTGCTATGCTTAATGCTAGTCACTTTGGGCCCGGGTGCCATGAACTCAGATCTGAACCGTTTATGTTATCATCATTATATCCATGTTTTAGATCCGATCTTGCAAGTTATAGTCACCTACTACGTGTTATGATCCGGCAACCCCGAAGCGACAACAACCGGGCCCACTCCCGGTGATGACCGTAGTTTGAGGAGTTCATGTATTCACTATGTGTTAACTTTGTTCTGGTTCTCTATTAAAAGGAGGCCTTAATATCCCTTAGTTTCCAATATGGACCACGCTGCCACGGGAGGGTAGGACAAAAGATGTCATGCAAGTTGTTTTAATAAAGCATGTATGACTATTTACGGAATACATGCCTACGTTATATCGATGACCTGGAGCTAGTGCCGTATCGACCTAGGTTATAACTGTCACATGATGAATGTCATCCAACAAGTCACCATTCCAATGCCTACAAATTTATCTTATATTGTTTCTGCTAAGTTACTACTGCTACCATCACTGTTACACTTGCTACAAAATTACTACTATTACCGTTACTGCTGTCACTATTATCAAAACTATCAAACTACTTTGCTACTGATCACTTTGCTGCAGATAATTAATCTCAAGGTGTGGTTGAATTGAAAACTCAGCTGCTAATACCTTCAAATATTCTTTGGCTCCCCTTGTGTCGAATCTATAAATTTGGGTTGAATACTCTACCCTCGAAAACGGTTGCGATCCCTTATACTTGTGAGTTATCTAGACCTTTTTCTGGCGCCGTTGCCGGGAAGCATAGCTATATTTGTTGAGTCACTTGGGATTATTATCATATTATCACTATGAAGAATCTGAAGGATCCAAATACTAAGATATTTCCCTCAAGGACGAGGGGAGGTATGGAACTGCCATCCAGTTCTGCTTTAGATTCACCTTCTGTTATGAGTAAACTTGCAACACCACCACATGCTATCAATTATGATATGTCGCAAGTTATTGATGATGCTACTTTTGCTATGGATAATGCTTATGATGATGCTAGTACCTTGCTTGATAATGATGATGTGCCACTTGGTGATTTTCTTGATGCACAAATTGCTAGAGTAATACAACCTGATGTTGTTGAATCTGATGATGAGCTTGAAACTAAAACTCCTGAAACACCTACTAGAATTAGCCTTCCTAGATATGAATTGCCTAAGGTACCAGAAGGTTATGTTATGAATGAGGAGACAACTAGAGATATTCTTGCTTGTAAGGATAGAGATGATCTAGAGAAATTACTATGCAAGTATGAAGAAAAATCTCTGAATGCTAGAATGAAATATGATCCTAAGTTTGCTACTTCACCTGTCTTTATTGATGACAAGGATTATGAGTTCTCTATCGACCCAGAGTTAATTACTTTGGTTGAATCTGATCCTTTCCATGTTTATGAAACTGAAACTGTTGTGGCACATCTTACTAAGTTGAATGATATAGCCACCCTCTTTACTCATGATGAGAAAACTCACTATTACTTTATTCTCAAATTATTTCCTTTCTCATTAAAGGGTGATGCTAAAGCTTGGTACAATACTCTTACTCCTGGTTGTGTAACGTAGTCCCCAGTATATGATTTATTACTTCTCTGAAAAATATTTTCCTGCTCATAAGAAACAAGCTGCTTTATAGGAAATATTTAACTTTGTGCAAACTAAAGAAGAGAGTCTCCCACAAGCTTGGGGGAGGCTTTGCCAGTTACTTAATGCTTTGCCTGATCATCCTTTTAAGAAAAATGAAATACTTGATATCTTTTATAATGGACTAACCGATGCTTCTAAGGACTTCCTAGATAGTTGTGTTGGTTGTGTTTTCAGGGAACGAACTGTTGGACAAGCTGAAGAATTATTGAATAACATATTGAAAAATTATGACGATTGGACTATTCCTGAACCACCGCCTAAACCCACTCCTAAGAAGAGGGGTATATTATATCTCAGTCCTGAAGATATGCAAGAGGCAAAGAAATCTATGAAGGAAAAAAAGGTATTAAAGCTGAGGATGTTAAAAAATTACCTCCTATTGAAGGAATACATGGGCTTAATACACCATCACTACCTAAGGTGGTAGAGGTAAATTCTCTTATGAAGTTCAATGATAATGATAATCCTCACAATATGCATCCTAGTCAATGCCTTTATGAGTTTGAAAACTATATTAGAAAACAAGATCACTTCAATGCAAATGTTATGAAACAGTTGAAATATAATTCTGATATGATTGCTCGCTTGAGTGACTTGTTATTTAGATTCTCAAATGATGTTAGAGGTGTCGGGAAACATGCTTCTATGGTTCAAACTCAGTTTGAACAAGTTTCTAAATCAAAAAGAGAATTACTTGATGAAATGAATCATAATATGCATGACTTTGCTGTTAGAGTTGCAACTAGAGGAGGTAAAATGACTCAGGAACCACTTTATCCCGAGGGACACCCTAAAAGAATTGAACAAGATTCACAAAGAGTAAACACTGATGCACCTAGTCCTTCTAGAAAGAAAAAGAAAAAGGAAAATGGTAGGACTTTGCACACTTCTAGTGAACCTGAAATAGAAAAACCTCCTGATAATGATAATGAAACCTTTATCTCTGATGCTGAAACTCAATCTGGTAATGAACACTCACCTAGCGATAATGAAAAAGATAATGATGAGGTTCTTGAAGACACTCAACCAAATTATGATAAAGAACTAGATAATGATGTTGAGATAGAACCACCTGCTGATCTTGATAACCCACAACCTTATAATAAAAGATATGATAAAAGAGACTTTGTGGCTAGAAAACACGGTAAAGAAAGAGAACCATGGGTTCAAAAACCAATGCCTTTCCACCCAAGTCAACTAAAAAGAAAGATGATGAATAATTTGAACGCTTTGCTAAAATGCTGAGGCCAGTCTTTTTGCGTACTCGCTTGACTGATATCTTGAAAATGCCTCCTTATGAAAAGTATATGAAAGACATCATCACTAATAAGAGAAAAATACCAGAAGCTGAAATCTCCACTATGCTTGCTAATTATACTTTCAAGGATGGAGTACCTAAAAAACTTGGAGATCCAGGAATACCAACTATACCTTGCTCCATCAAAAAGAATTATGTGAAAACTGCTTTGTGTGATTTAGGAGCTGGTGTTAGTGTTATGCCTTTTTGTTTATATAAAAGACTTGATCTAAATAAACTCACACCTATTGAAATATCTTTGCAAATGGACAACAAATCAACTACCATACCCGTCGGTATTTGCGAGGATGTGCTCGTTGTTGTTGCTAATGTTACTATTTTGACTGACTTTGTTATACTTGAGATGCCCGAGGACGACAACATGTCGATTATCCTTGGTAGACCCTTATTGAATACAGTAGGGTCTGTTATTGATTGCAATAAAAGCATGGTCACTTTTCATATTAATGGAAATGAGCATATGGCGCACTTTCCGAAGAAACAATTCCAAGTGAATGGTATTAATGTTATTGAAAAATCTCCGATAATCACTATTGGAAGTTTTCAAATACCTCTACCTACTGTCAAAAAGAAATATGAAATGCTTATTGTTGGGGACATCCATATCCCCATTGAGGTAACTTAGTGATTTACGAAAGTTCTTCGGTTTCATGCTAATCCAAAGTGGTTGTTAATAAGACCTGATCAACCTTATTAATGAATCATTTTTGAGCGATATGAAGTTGATGAATTTAGTAAGCACTACCTTCTGTCCCTACCTTTTGTTTTCTGTTTTTATTAGTTAAATAAAATAAAATGCCATGTTTTATCTGTTTTCTGAATTTCCAGTGCAATAAAAAAATGACCCAAAAATAAAAGTTCTCAGAATGCCGTGAAAACTTAATACGATTTTTTTCTAAATATTTATGAATTTCTAGTGCAAATAATATCAGAGGGAGGTGCACCAGGTGGGCACAACCCACCTGGGCGCGCCAGGACCCCCAAGTGCGCGCTGGTGGGTTGTGGTCCCCACGTGGGCCCCCTCACTTACCTCTTCATCCCACATCATCACTTAGCTCCAGAAAAAAATTCTCCATTGCTCTCTCCCGTGTTCTTGCTCTCAAACCCGCGGATTTCGATCTCTTTGCTCGAAGCTCCATTTTTGAAACTATTTCGGGGGATTGTTGCTTGGCATGTGACTCCACTGTTTGTCCAATTAGTTTTTGTTTTAGTGGTTTATACTTTGAATAATTAGCTACTCTTGGTGCTGCTGTAGATAAGCTTGCATGTTAAATTCTTAGTGTTCTAAGTAGTTTGAATGCTTGCTATGGCCTATATGTATCCCTATGAGTAGTTGCTATCTGTTTTATAAAGTTTTGTCACCCCAAATTTTTTATTTTCAGAAAATTGTATGCGGACATGAATATCTTCAGGAAGTTTGGGTCTAAGAAGAACTCCAAGGGTGTTATTGGGGAGTCTTCTGACAGTGATCTCCACCCTTGGAGGTTGGCGGAGGTACGACCGTGCGAATGGCTACACACCCCGTTCGTGGTAGAGGCTAGAATTCTTCAGGAGTTTACACAATATGCTGCCAATGCCGGCCTCACCGACTTCATCGCAGATGAGTGTGACCAACACCATATCCTCACAAACATCTTTGTTCAAGGTTTTACTTTCCTGCCTAGGAATAATCCTCCTGAAGTGAGCTTTGATTTATATGCTGAAAACCATCAGATACCACTTACTGAATTTTGTGACATATGCGTGATCCCCTCTGATAGGAGCTTAGTCGAGCCTAGGCCGACTAGGTTTCAGGCCTTTTATCGAACTTTGATAGTGGGACATATGAGAGGGGTGTCATCCACCACGGCTACTAGCATACACTTTCCTGCCGTACATTATTTTGCTTTATTTGTTGCTAAGTGTCTGCTTGCTAGAAAGAAAGTAGGTGCGCTTAGCGCACCCGACTTTGCTGTTTTACGCTGGGCATTAGAGGGTGACAATACTTATAGCTTGGGAGCTATTGTGGCTCGACGCCTGCATATTAATAAATCCCAGGGGGAAATACATGCTGGGATTTTTGCTACTCGTTTGGCGGCCCACTTTAATGTTGGGATATGCCCTCATGGCTACCCGCTGACCAAGGTTTACCTAGACCGAGCAGCCATGGATCACCACCATTTCACTGATAATAACTCTCCTGGCATTCCCATTCCTTATAACCTGATCTTTAGCGTTAAAACTCATGATATTATTCCCTTGTCTTCACCTGCTTTGTTTGATTCTGCTGCCAGGGGCGGATATAGGATTATGCCTGTGGACATCATCGCCTACCGGAACGCTCAGGCTGCTGCGGAGGCGGCACAGGAGGAGCCTTAGTAGTGGGAGGAGTGGATGCCTGCTCCTTAGGATCCCTACTACCCTCCAGGCTACTGATTGGTTTCCAACTTAGGCCAAAAGCCTAAGCTTGGGGGAGTACATGTTTCTCACCGACATTACATTCATGTCTACACATCATTTCATTCGTTGGTGTTCACACTTTTTCATTTTATCATCCATGCTTAGATTTATTTTCTTGCTTTCTTCTTGTGTGTTTGAAAAACTTTAGAAAAACCAAAAATTAGTTGTAGTAATTTACTTTCTATGCATGCTTAGTAGTAGTATTAAAAATAAAATTCAAAAATATTTCCTTGTTCTTCTTTTGCTTGTTGGGAGCTTTCCCGTGTAAATAGTTTTTATTGTTTTTGTTTTTCCCTTTTATTTTCCTGTTCAAGAAAACCAAAAACTCCAAAAATATTTCAGTGCGTTTTCTCTGAATTTCTTTTCTTTTTATTCGAGTTGTACCGAGGAGAAGACCACGATGAAAATGTTGAGTGGCTCTCTTAAGAATAATTATTGAACTAATAAAGAGCACATTTTACCTTGTCTTCTCCTGTTGAATAAAATGTTTGCAGATTCCAGGTTAGTTCACAACATTCTTGCACTATTATTGTTTTCATATCATTCGATCATGCAAGTGCAAGGCAATAATGACGATATTCGATGAACTGGCTGTGGCAGAGAGAAACTGGTATGAACTCGACTTGTTCTGTTTGTGTAAATATGTTTAACCTAGTACCCATGATTCAGCCCATTATGATTAAACATGTTTGCAATGACAATTAGAGATTATAGTTTCTCATGCCATGCATAGGTAGCTGGGAGTTGATAATGATTTATCTTGGATATCAACATAGCGTTAAAATGATTGTGATGTAGTATGATGATATGGTATCCTCCTATGAATGTTTGAGTGGCTTGACTTGGCACATTTTCATACATGTAATTGAATCAAAACCAACATAGCCTCTATGATAGTTATGTTCATGGTGTTCATATCCTACTCATGCTACTGTCCAATGTTACTTATGCATAATGCATGGTTATGATCGTTGTTGCTCTCTAGCTGGCCGCTTCTCAACCTAATTGCTAGCTTTCGCCTGTACTAAGTGGGAATTCTGCTTATACATCAAAAACCTTGAACCCAAAGTTATTCCAGATGAGTCCACTATACCTTCCTATATACGGTATTACCCTGCCGTTCTAAGTAAATTTGCATGTGCCACCTCTAAAAACTTCTAAAAATTATCCTTTTTGTGGGCCTGGATCGTTCATGTAACTACAGGACGTGGTCGGTATCTTCCATGCTAAGCGGGTTATTCTCAGGTCGAGTGTTTATTCACTCGCCATCGCACGAGAAAAGGGCGGTAATAGGGATGCCCAGTCCTAAACTGCAAACATGAAAAAGAGTTCATCTCTGAAATAATCAAACAAAAACTCCCAATGGCATCAAAACCTTTACTTTTGTCGCTTGGGAACTGCCACTAGCGTGCTTAGCATGGAAGATGTTGATAATTGATGGTCGTGAAGTAAATGAGAAGGGTGCATGTCTCAAAATAATCATTTACCTCTGTTTTAAAAATTGAGCTCTGGCACCTCTGCAAATCAGTACTTCCCTCTGCGAAGGGACTATCTATTTAATTTTATGTTGTGTCATCACCTTCTTAAACAAGTGCCAGAAACTGAGAGAGCACAGTTGTCATGATTTATGCATTGTGTGTAGCTAATGTTGGGTGCATCATGACTGGATCTTTTCTACCATGAATCACAATGTTTAGTCGCTGCTTGAACTTTGGGGGTGCTCTGCATTTATGTTTTGCGGTCTCAGAAAGGGCTAGCGAGATACCACTATTGTCATATTATATCATGGTTGTTTTGACAACGTGTTGCTGTTTGAGATATTTTATTATTGCTCGCTAGCTGATTATGTCATTGATATGAGTCATTGTAATCTTTAAGAGTTATGGTCGGCATGGTTAGTTATAATGATTGGCTAAAAACCTGGGTGCTATTTAAGCTTATTTATGCTAACAAGAGCAAAAGAGTTCGTAAAAGTTTTTTTTTCACTTTCAGTTTATCAACTGAATTGCTTGAGGACAAGCAAAGGTTTAAGCTTGGGGGAGTTGATACGTCTCCAACGTATCTACTTTTCCTAACACTTTTCCTCTTGTTTTGGACTCTAATTTGCATGATTTGAATGAAACTAACCCCGGAATGACGCTGTTTTCAGCAGAACTACCATGGTGTTGTTTTTGTGCAGAAATAAAAGTTCTCGGAACGGAATGGAACTTTGCGAGGATTTTTATATAATAAATAAGAATTTCTGGAGCCAAGATCCACCGGAGAGGGGCACCTGGGTGGGCACAACCCACCAGGGCGCGCCCCCTCTCCTGGCGTGCCCAGGTGGGTTGTCCCCACCTGGTGGCCCCGCAGACCCTGATTCCAACGCTATAAAATCCTATTTTTGGAGAAAAAAATCAGGGAGAAAGAATTGTCATGATCCACGAGATGGAGCCACCGCCAAGCCCTATTCTTCCTCGGGAGGGCAGATCTGGAGTGCGTTTGGGGCTCCGGGGAGGGGGATCTTCACTCTTCATCATCACCAACCCTTCTCCATCGCCAATTCCATGATGCTCCCCACCGAGAGTGAGTAATTCCTTCGTAGGCTCGCTGGTCGGTGAGGAGTTGGATGAGATTCATCATGTAATCGAGTTAGTTTTGCTAGGGCTTGATCCCTAGAATCCACTATGTTCTTAGATTGATGTTGCTATAACTTTGCTATGCTTAATGCTTGTCACTTTGGGCCCGGGTGCCATGAACTCAGATCTGAACCGTTTATGTTATCATCATTATATCCATGTTTTAGATCCGATCTTGCAAGTTATAGTCACCTACTACGTGTTATGATCCGGAAACCCCAGAGCGACAACAACCGGGCCCACTCCCGGTGATGACCGTAGTTTGAGGAGTTCATGTATTCACTATGTGTTAACTTTGTTCCGGTTCTCTATTAAAAGGAGGCCTTAATATCCCTTAGTTTCCAATATGGACCCCGCTGCCACGGGAGGGTAGGGCAAAAGATGTCATGCAAGTTCTTTCAATAAAGCACGTATGACTATTTACGGAATACATGCCTACGTTATATCGATGAACTGGAGCTAGTGCCGTATCGCCCTAGGTTATAACTGTCACATGATGAATATCATCCAACAAGGTACCGATCCAATGCCTACGAATTTATCTTATATTATTTCTGTTAAGTTACTACTGCTACCATCACTGTTACACTTGCTACAAAATTACTACTATTACTGTTACTGTTGTCACTATTATCAAAACTATCAAACTACTTTGCTACTGATCACTTTGCTGCAGATAATTAATCTCCAGGCGTGGTTGAATTGACAACTCAGCTGCTAATACCTTCAAATATTCTTTGGCTCCCCTTGTGTCGAATCTATAAATTTGGGTTGAATACTCTACCCTCGAAAATGGTTGCGATCCCCTATACTTGTGGGTTATCAGTGGCATTGATTGAAGAACTCTGTCAATGATACTATCATCAGGATGATTAAATCCCATCTGTGTCAAGTGGTTATGGTACCCAGAAATTCTGAGTATTCACTGACAGAACTATTCTCCTCCATCTTGCAACTATAGAACTTGTTGGAGACTTCATATCTCTCAACTCGTGCATTTGCTTGAATTATTAACTTCAACTCCTGGAACATCACATATGCTCCATGACGTTCAAAACGTCTTTGAAGTCCCGATTCTAAGCCGTAAAGCATGGCACACTGAACTATGGAGTAGTCATCAGATTTAGTTTGCCAGACGTTCATAACGTCCGTAGTTGCTCCTGCAGCGGGCCGTGCACCTAGCAGTGCATCAAGGACATAATTCTTCGGTGTAGCAATGAGGATAATCCACAAGTTACGGACCCAGTCCATGTAGTTGCTACCATCATTTTTCAACTTAGCTTTCTCTAGGAACACATTAAAATTCAAGGGAACGGTAGCACGGGCCATTGATCTACAACAACATAGATATGCAAAAACTATCAGGACCAAGTTCATGATAAATTAAAGTTCAGTTAATCATATTACTTAAGAACTCCCACTTAGATAGACATCCCTCTAGTCATCTAAATGATCACGTGATCCATATCAACTAAACTATGTCCAATCATCACGTGAGATGGAGTAGTTTTAAATGGTGAACATCTCTATGTTGATCATATCTAATATATGATTGACGTTCGACCTTTTGGTCCCAATGTTCCGAGGCCATATCTGTATATTCTAGGCTTTTCAAGTTTAACCTGAGTATTCTGCATGTGCAAAACTGTCTTACACCCGTTGTATGTGGACGTAGAGATTATCACACCCGATCATTACATGGTGTCTCGGCACGACGAACTGTAGCAACGGTGCATACTCGGGGAGAACACTTATACCTTCAAATTTAATGAGGGATCATCTTATAATGCTACCGCCGTACTAAGCAAAATAAGATGCATAATAGATAAACATCACATGCAATCAAAATATGTGACATGATATGGCCATCATCATCTTGTGCCTTTGATCTCCATCTCCAAAGCACCGTCATGATCTCCATCGTCACCGACTTGACACCTTGATCTCCATCGTAGCGTTGTTGTCGTCTTGCTAACTATTGCTTCTACGACTATCGCTAACGCATAGTGATAAAGTACAAAAATTACATGGCGATTGCATTTCATACAATGAAGCGACAATCATAAGGCTCCTGCCAGTTGCCGATAACTTTCACAAAACATGATCATCTCATACATCAAAATATATCTCATCATGTCTTGACCATATGACATCACAACATGCCCTGCAGAAACAAGTTAGACGTCCTCTACTTTGTTGTTGCAAGTTTTACGTGGCTGCTACGGGCTTCTAGTAAGAACCGTTCTTACCTACGCATCAAAACCACAACGATATTTCGTCAAGTTTTCTGTTTTAACCTTCAACAAGGACCAGCCATAGTCAAATTCGATTAAACTAAAGTTGAAGAAACAGACACCCGCCAGCCACCTTTATGCAAAACAAGTTGCATGTATGTCGGTAGAACTGGTCTCATGAACGTGGTCATGTAAGGTTGGTATGGGCCGCTTCATCCAACAGTACCAACGAATCAAAATAAGACGTTGGTGGTAAGCAGTATGACTATGATCACCCACAACTCTTTGTGTTCTACTCGTGCATATCATCTACGCATAGACCTGGCTTTGATACCATTGTTGGGGAACGTAACATGCAATTTCAAAAAAATTCCTACGGTCATGCAAGATCTATCTAGGAGATGCATAGCGACGAGAGGGGGAGAGTGTGTCCACATACCCTCGTAGACAGAAAGCGGAAGCGTTAGCTTAATGCGATTGATGTAGTCGAACGTCTTCTCGATTCAGCCAATCAAGCACCAAACATACAACACCTACGAGTTCTGCACACATTCAACTCAATGACATCCCTCGAACTCTTGATCCGGCAAAGTGTCGAGGGATAGTTTCGTTAGTATGACGGCGTGGTGGCGGTGATGGTGATGTGATCCGCGCAGGGCTTCGCCTAAGCACTACGACGATATGACTGGAGGAGTAAACTGTGGAGGGGGGAACCACACACGACTAAGAACAATTGATGTTCTTTGGGGTGCCCCCTGCCCCCGTATGTAAAGGAGGAGGGGAGGAGGCCGCCGGCCCTAGGGGCGCGCCATGGGGGGGCGGGAACCGACTAGGACTCCTGGTCCAAGTCACCCCCTTCCTTTTCTTGGAGGTGGAAAGGGGGAAGAAGAGGGAGAGGGGGAAGGAAAGGGGGCCACACCCCCATACCCTTATCCAATTCGGATAGCCCATGGGGGGGGCACCCCTGGTGGGTTCCTCTCTCTCTCTCTTTCCCCTATGGCCCATGTAGGAGCAATACTTCTCCGGGGGGTTCCGGTAACCTCCCAGTACTTTGAAAAATACCCAAACCTTTCCGAAACCATTCCGGTGTTCGAATACTATCGTCCAATATATCATCTTTACCTCTCGACCATTTCAAGACTCCTCGTCATGTCCGTGAGATCTCATCCGGGACTCCGAACAATTTTCGGTCACCAAAACACATAACTCATAATACAAATCGTCATTGAACGTTAAGCGTGCGAACCCTACGGGTTCGAGAACTATGTAGACATGACCGAGACACATCTCCGATCAATAACCAATAGTGGAACCTAGATGCTCATATTGGTTCCTACATATTCTACGAAGATCTTTATCGGTCAAACCGCAATGACAACATATGTAATTCCCTTTGTCAACGGTATGTTACTTGCCCAAGATTCGATCGTCGGTATCCTCATACCTAGTTCAATATCGTTACTTGAAAGTCTCTTTACTCGTTCTGTAATGCATTATTCCGTAACTAACTCATTATTCACATTGCTTGCAAGGCTTATCATGATGTGCATTACCGAGAGGGCCCAGGGATACCTCTCTGATACCCGGAGTGACAAATCCTAATATTGATCTATGCCAACCCAACAAAGACCTTTGGAGATACCTGTAGAGCATCTTTATAATCATCCAGTTATGTTGTGACGTTTGATAGCACACAAGGTATTCCTCCGGCATTCAGGAGTTGCATAATCTCATAGTTAAAGGAATATGTATAAGTCATGAAGAAAGCAATAACAATAAAACTTAACGATCATTATGCTAAGCTGACGGATGGGTCTTGTCCATCACATCATTCTCCTACTGATGTGATCCCGTTCACCAAAAGACAAAACATGTCTATGGTTAGGAAACTTAACCATCTTTGATAAACAAACTAGTCTAGTAGAGGCTTACTAGGGACACGGTGTTTTGTCTATGTATCCACACATCTACCAAGTTTCCGGTTAATACAATTCTAGCATGAATGATAAACATTTATCATGATATAAGGAAATATAAAATAACAACTATATTATTGCCTCTAGGGCATATTTCCTTCATGTATAACAACCACACTAGCAAACTAATTCTATTTCCCAAATTCTCCTCTCTTTGAGTTCGAGGAGCAAACTTCTTTTTACTCCCCAGAGTACTAAATCTGGATCTTGCTTGTTGAGTCTGGATCTTGTTTGTTGAGTCTCAAAACTGGATCTTGCTTGTTGAGCAATATCTCCATCTCAATGCATGTCATGTCTTCCTTTTCAATTGAGTGGTTAGGTAGCTGGACTGGTTATGTTTTTTTGTTTTTTTGTGTTAGCCCACAGTCTAATTGAAAACCCACCGCACAGAGGGCCATCCGTAGCGAAGCGCGGTTGGCCGAACTCAGAGGTGGCAGAAACCAAAATCAACAACAATGAGAGAGAGAAAAGTGGAAGGAACAAACGAGAGATGATGAGTTTAACTAACAAGCCGAGGTATACATTAGAGATCAGATTCAGATGGGCAGGGTTGTTAGAGCGGAGGGCACCAAACTGTTGAAGAAATCTACAACCCAATTGGTGGAAGATCAAATTGTCCTGGAATTAAACATATTGTTGTCATGCAACAACACAAGATGAACTTCTCAGCATGGTGGTACATGTATGTGCAAATCAATGCACTGCGCTGTAGTAGGAAGCATATCCAATCCAATTCATGAAAATCGGAAGAGATGGTTATGTAGCACATGGACCAGTGAAGAGAGCTAGAATTATTCGAATAGAGGCTGGTTGTTTTTTGTTTGATTAGTCGGTCTTTTTTCTCTTTCAAGAATTCAGGCTTCCATAATTGACGATCAAAAATATTTCGGTCTTCTCAGTTCTACACTATTCGGTCTTCGATCTTTATAGAAATGGTGTTTGGTCCTAAACAAACAAACCAAATTTCGTGCTTCAGTTTAGATTCACATACAGTATAGTAGAAGTGTATGCAAGCCGAATTTAGACAATAGGCATGTGTAACGGGTGCAGGCAACAAAAATTCATAGTTCAGACAACATGTATATACAGTAGATGTATGCAACTAGAATTGTGATGTAAACTTCCAGAGAAGACTGAGGACTATGCTAATTGTGCTATAAACATCCAGAGAATCGTGTCAATTCAGTCTATTCAATTTATTCGGTCATCTATAAGACAAGACCGATCCGACCGAACTTAATTCGGTCTTCTAGTTTTGACAACCGGTTTTAGTCTGGTCTATTTTATAGTCCGGTCTTTACGGATTCGGTCTCGGTCTTTATGGGTTCGGTCTTTGGTTTTATGCACGGGCTTGCGTACGACCACATAATATAATTGTTATCTTCCTAAAAACGTTTTTATCAGTTTTGTCATTGGTTGGACCACACTATTCACTTTGCCACTAAAACTTTCAACTACTCAAAAATGTCATCCTTCCGTTAAGGTGTGCCTAAAAATTCCACTCAGCACCATTACCGTACCATCGAAGGCCATTGCCTGGAAGTGACTGCTACCTCTCGAGCATGCGTTGGTTTTCCCTTGAAGAGGGAAGGGTGATGCAGCAAAGTAGCGTAAGTATTCCCCTCAGTTTTTGAGAACCAAGGTATCAATAGAGTAGGAGTTCACACGCAAATCGCCTCGTACCTACACAAACAAATAAGAACCTTGCAACTAATGCGATAAAGGGGTTGTCAATCCCTTCACGGCCACTTGCAAAAGTGATCTCTGATAGAGATAATAAGATAAATATTTTTGGTATTTTTATGTCATAGATTGGAAAGTAAAGATTGCGAAATAAACGGAAGCAAATATAATAAATTGATAGGAAGGCAATATGATGGAAGATAGACCCGGGGGCCATAGGTTTCACTAGTGGCTTCCCTAAGATAGCATAATTTACGGTGGGTGAACAAATTACTGTCGAGCAATTGATAGAAAAGCGAATAATTATGGGAATATCTAGGCATGATCATGTATATAGGCATCACGTCCGCGACAAGTAGATCGAAATGATTCTGCATCTACTACTATTACTCCACACATCGACCGCTATCCAACATGCATCTAGAGTATTAAGTTCATAAGAACAGAGTAACGCATTAGGCAAGATGACATGATGTAGAGGGATAAACTCAAGCAATATGATATAAACCCCATCTTTTTATCCTCGATGGCAGTTACAATATGTGCCTTGCTGCCCCTGCTGTCACTGGGAAAGGACACTCCAAGATTGAACCCAAAGCTAAGCACTTCTCCCATTGCAAGAAAGATCAATCTAGTAGGCCAAACTAAACCAATAATTCGGAGAGACAAATCATACATATAAGAATTCACAGTAGAACCAAATATTATTCATAGATAATCTTGGTTATAAACCCACAATTCATCGGATATCGACAAACACACCACAAAAAGAATTACATCGAATAGATCTCCAAGAGAATCAAGGAGAACTTTGTATTGAGATCCAAAGAGAGAGAAGAAGCCATCTAGCTAATAACTATGGACATGAATGTCTGTGGTAAACTACTCACACATCATCGGAGAGGCTATGGTGTTGATGTAGAAGCCCTCTATGATCGATTCCCCCTCCGGCGGAGCACCGAAAAAGGCTCCAAGATGGGATCTCACGGGTACAGAAGGCTGTGGCGGTGGAAATAGGGTTTCGTTGTGCTCTCGGATGTTTTTGGGGCATATGAGAATATATAGGCGGAAGAAGTACGTCGGTGGAGCCACGAGGGTGGGGGACGCGCCCTCCTGCCTCGTGGCCTCCTCATTTCTTTCTTGACGTCCACACCAAGTCTCTTAGATTGCGTTTGTTCCAAAAATAACTCTCCCGAAGGTTTCATTCCGTTTGGACTTCGTTTGATATTCCTTTTCCGCAAAACACTGAAATAGGTTAGTCCCAAAAATAATATAAAAGAGTATAATAAAGCCCATTAAACATCCAAAACAGATAATATAATAGCATGGAACAATCAAAAATTATAGATACGTTGGAGACGTATCAAGCATCCCCAAGCTTAATTCTTGCTCGTCCTCGAGTAGGTAAATGATAAAACATAATTTTTGATGTGGAATGCTACCTAACATAATTCTCAATGTACTATCCTTTATTGTGGCATGAATTTTCAGATCCAAAAGATTCAAGATAAAAGTTTAATATTGACATAAAAAATATTAATACTTCAAGCATACTAACAAAGCAATCATGTCTTCTCAAAATAACGTGGCCAAAGAAAGTTATCCCTACAAAATCATATAGTCTAGCTATGCTCTATCTTCATCACACAAAGTATTTAAATCATGCACAACCCCGATGACAAGCCAAGCAATTGTTTCATACTTTTGATGTTCTTAAACCTTTTCCTTCACGCAATACATGAGCGTGAGTCATGGACATAGCACTATATGTGGAATAGAAGGGTGGTTGTGGAGAAGAAGAAAAAGAAGAAGAAGATAGTCATCAACTAGGCGTATCAATGGGCTATGGAGATGACCATCAATAGATATCAATGTGAGTGAGTAGGGATTGCGATGCAACGGATGCACTAGAGCTATAAGTGTATGAAATCTCAACAAAATAAACTAAGTGGGTGTGCATCCAACTTGCTTTGCTCACAAAGACCTAGGGCATTTTGAGGAAGTCCATCATTGGAATATACAAGCCAAGTTCTATAATGTAAAATTCCCACTAGTTTATGAAAGTGACGACATAGGAGACTCTCTATCATGAAGATCATGGTGCTACTTTGAAGCACAAGTGTGGTAAAAGGATAGTAACATTGTCCCTTCTCTATTTTTCTCTCATTTTTTTATTTGGGCCTTTTTCTCCTTTTTATGGCCTCTTTTTTTTTCTTTTTTTTTCTTTCGTCCGGAGTCTCATCCCGACTTGTGGGGGAACCATATTCTCCATCATCCTTTCCTCACTTGGGACAATGCTCTAATAATGATGATCATCACACTTTTATTTACTTACAACTCAAAAATTACAGCTCAATATTTAGAACAAATATGACTCTATGTGAATGCCTCCAGCGGTGTACCGGGATATGCAATGAATCAAGAGTGACATGTATGAAAGAATTATAACAGTGGCTTTGCCACAAATACGATGCCAACTACATGATCATGCAAAGCAATATGACAATTATGAAGTGTGTCATAACAAACGGAACGGTGGTAAGTTGCATGGCAATATATCTCGGAATGGCTATGGAAATGCCATAACAGGTAGGTATGGTGGCTGTTTTGAGGAAGGTATATGGTGGGTGTATGATACCGGCGAAAGGTGCGCGGTATTAGAGAGGCTAGCAATGGTGGAAGGGTGAGAGTGCGTATAATCCATGGACTCAACATTAGTCATAAAGAACTCACATACTTATTGCACAAATCTATTAGTTATCAAAAAGAAGTACTACGCGCATGCTCCTAGGGGGATAGATTGATAGGAAAAGACCATCGCTCGTCCCCGACCGCCACTCATAAGGAAGACAATAAATAAATAAATCATGCTCCGACTTCATCACATAACGGTTCACCATACGTGCATGCTACGGTAATCACAAGCTTTAGAACAAGTATTTCTCAAATTCACAACCACTCAACTAGCATGACTCTAATATCATCATCGTCATATCTCAAAACAATCATCAAGTATCAAACTTCTCACAGTGTTCAATGCACTTTTTATGAAAGTTTTTATTATATCCATCTTGGATGCCTATCATATTAGGACTAATTTTATGACCAAAGCAAATTACCATGCTGTTCTAAGGGACTCTCAAAATACTATAAGTGAAGCACGAGAGATCAATAATTTCTATAAAATAAAACCACCACCGTGCTCTAAAAGATATAAGTGAAGCACTAGAGCAAAATTATCTAGCTCAAAAGATATAAGTGAAGAACAAAGAGTATTCTAATAAATTCCGATTCATGTGTGTCTGTTCAAAAGGTGTGTACAGCAATGTGGTAAACTAAAAAGCAAAGACTCAAATCATACTGCGCTCCAAGCAAAACACATATCATGTGGTGAATAAAAATATAGCCCCAAGTAAAGTTATCGATAGACAAAGACGAAAGAGGGGATGCCTTCCGGGGCATCCCCAAGATTAGGCTTTTGGTTGTCCTTGAATTTTACCTTGGGGTGCCTTGGGCATCCCCAAGATTAGGATCTTGCCACTCTTTATTCCATAATCCATCAAATCTTTCCTGCAAAAAAAAAAATCCATCAAATCTTTACCCAAAACTTGAAAACTTCACAACACAAAACTCAACAGAAAATCTTATGAGCTCCATTAGTATAAGAAAACAAATCACCACTTTAAGGTACTGTAATGAACTCATTATTTATTTATACTAGTATAATGCCCGTGCGTTGCCACGGGCTTTTGAAATATTTCGCTGAAGTTATATAAACATAACGCAAGTTAAATTTCACATGTAGAGAAAAGATAGCGTGGGCATAATTGGGTAATAATTGAAGTCCACTTCACTTGCAATGTAAATTGATTAAAAAACCTTCACTTGCAGTGTAAATTGATTAAAAAAGAAATTGACGATGTATGCATATAGAGCGATTATCTAACTAAAAATATGTTACAAATTAAAATTTACTTGATGCACTTAAGAAATTATCTCACAATCAAGAGTGTTGTCTATCCAGTTTTTTTAGCTTACCTGCCTAGCCTTATTCTGACCTCAGCCACTCTCTCACCACAACCAGCCCTCTCACTCTTTCACCCCACACACCCCTCACTCTATGTGTTCCTGTGCCGACAAAGCTGACAATATGTAGACGATGAAAATGACTGTCATGAACTACATTATTCCTCATCTCTTCACCCAAATAGATCTTTCTAACATAGTTCCACCAATTTCTTCTATTTTCCGTGATTGTTCGGGATGGATGGTGCAAACGAAATGCTGTAACATGATGTGTCGACTATCCCTCTAAACACCACCGCCATCTCCGCCACCTGAGATATCCTGTACCCCGCCTTCAAATCCGTTAATCCCCCGCCCCTTCTCATCCAACGATGACCTGCCTCTAATTCTTCTTCTTCCTCCCGTAGCCACAGATTTTTTATTCGACCACTTTGTCAACCCACCCTGCCTAAGCACCTGCCACCGCCACCCTACAGCCGGCGAGTGTTGCCACACACCGCCACTTGCTCAAGTCACCACCTCCGTCAACGCTGACGCCAGTCGTTCCTCTAAAACCTACCACCATTTTGGTGCCCACGACCTCCCGCACCCCACACTGGAGACCGCTAACCCCTTGCCTCTCCTTCGCCACCAACACCCGCTGCTGCTACTACTCTTCTTCCTCCCTCTACATACCTTTTTTCTCCGTCCAGTCTATTGACCCGCCCACCTCTACCTACGAAACCACTTGCCACCACCATCAACAGTCAGCAAATGTTGTCACACACTACCTCCCTCTACCTGGGTTGCCGCCCAACCCTCTAAATAGTGCCACAATCTCTAGCATTCACGACCTTCCGCACCACAATAATCAATGGTTGGCCATATATGAAGAAAAAAGAAGGATCAAGATGGTTCTATGAAGAAGTCATACCATCTCTTGTCACACATCATGTTCATAGATTCTAGGCATACTCTCTTCTCTCAACTTCATTATCATCTTTTTGGACTACAAAATCTAACACTCATGTTCTGAATAATCAGTAGAATAAATTAATTTCAAGACATGTCATGGATGAATTATTTGGGTGCCATACTTAAAAATAATAACCATTTATGCTTGGGAGATATATAGGTTACACCGAATGCCATGTAGAAGCGATGCCCAATTTGAATGGATGCATCATCTTTCGTGTCTGATAAATATCATTGGCATGCAAACTTGAGATACTTTGCCATCACCTGCGTTAAGTATGGCGCCTCTCCGCCACAAGAAAGAGGTGGGCTTCAGAATCAGATCAATAAAAATAAGTGGGATCCGGGATTTCTGGATTCAATGTATGCCCGTGCGTTGCTACGGGCCTTTTAACTTTTTTTCTGATGACTTTTTGTATTGTTGTATAAGACTTGGTGACTTTTTTACCCCTTCCAATGACGTTGTTGGGACCCTTCTTGATGGATTCATTTGAACTTCGACATAATTCATCTCCATCGCTATCGTAATCTACAAAAAAGAATGTCATATATATTTGTCATATATATATATATAGAGAGAGAGAGAGAGAGAGAAATACACCTTTTGTATTATTGTGTGTAGTTTATATACAAAGAAGAACCATAATTTGTATACATCTCTTCTGATTTTGTAAAGTTTGATGAGTTTTCAGTCTGGTCAATCAGAATTACGTCAGTGACTTTGTCGATCAACAGTAGCATCATCCGCATCCATTGACTTTTATCCCTGATGTACAAAAGTGAACATATACATATCTTAAAATAGCTCATATATAATACTCCCTCCGTCCCAAAATTCTTGATGCAAGCTGGTGACTGCTTTTAGTAGGGTGAGTCGCATCCCAATTTTAATAACATGTAGACTCATCTGTAAATCACTTGTTAGTAATTATTCTCAAGAAATAACTTGTTAGGGTTTGTGATATTTTCTACTATATAAAAAAGTATGTGACATTTCTCTCATAGCAAACCATCGTTTTTTCCAAAAAAAAGTAAACACCTTTTATTCTTATCTTAAAAATGCAATTCACCATCTTACTCTCTCGCCATATGACATAGTGCTGACACTCACATCTCATCTCCCGGCTTGCTATCCCCACTGCGGCTTCTTACAGCACCCTACACCATGACATTCAGCCCACACCTTACTCTCACAGTCATCTCCCCCCCTCCCCCGCCCCCGCCCCCTTCGACAACATTGCCCGCCCCCTTCTCTCTCCCTCCACGGTGTCCCAAGCCAATTCTTGGTGCCAAGGTGTGCACACCATCGTGGTCGAGGGCGACCACCATGACGATGCAACCTGCTGCTCACCATAGCTCCGCACCTTCTTGAAGTACAGCGGCCACAATCATGTCCCAAGCTTATGTGTCCATCCTTTTATCTAGAGTATATTATCACTGCTGAAATCATAATTCTCAAGATATGGTACAAACTTCAGTATCAATACATCATAATCAACCAAATGCATCGGGGATCTGGGTGTACTATCCTAACAGAGGCATTGTTTCGCTACGAAGCCTGAATATTTTCTCTACCACATTCGATTTTGCTGCAACGCATAACCGATTTTGTTACCTTGAAAATTCAGTATTGTACAAGCTACCTACCACTGGTGAACTCAAAGTGGATGCTTAAAAAAGGGCTTTGATAACTTCCACATTATAAGAAATATCAGGATGGATACATTGGCAAAAGCATGTGCAGATTTGTAGGTTATATCTTCTATGTACAAAAGAATAGATAGACAACACAATTAAGCAAACAATTAATTAATAATTTTAAATATTTTTATGGATAGTTTAAGAAGGTTACCTTCAGCTCATATAAACCAAAATATATGAACAAAGGTAATAATCCAAGGAGTAGTGGAGCAAGGAGATCTGAGAACATCCACACAATATTTTCTCAATCAGTCGATCAGCTCAATTTGTCCACACTCATGGAATAATTCCTCTCATTCAATGGTATATACAGTCCATTGGAAACTTCAAGCAAATGACCATGCTCCATACAACTCAAGATTTAGCCTTTTTAATTTCTCGGGCAACCAGCCAACATATAATTTTTGCCTTCCAAAGTGAATATATATAATGGAACACCTGAAAAAATATGAAAGAAATAGATTGCAACACATAGATGAATGCAACAAAAAATCTATTGTGTATTTAGGATTTAGAGGACCATTTACGAATGATAATAGAGGAATGGCTGATTGTAAAAGAGCTATGAAGGAAACATCACAAGCACCATACTAAATAATTCCACTCACGAGCTTTTCCTCGCAGAATCACAAGTTCATAAGACATCCTTAAAAATCAGCCATCAGTAAATAGCTTGCTGAATCCAGACAAGGTATGCAAACATTTCACTACATCTGGTTCCATATTCTGTATAGAAATCAAGTAGACATGGAAGTATACTCATATATCGCTGAATCTTGTAAAACATTTAAAAGGTAATCAGACACATTTTAACAACACTCTCTCGGCTCTTAAATAAGTGATATTTTTACTTGCCGAGTTTGCAAGGTACAAATTAAATCATAAATTATAGTAAAAACATATCCACAGGTTTGATAATAACTAATCGATGAGCAGAACTTGTTTAACACATGAATAATCCATGACTATAAAAGAAGTTCATTGTACTCGGCCACTCATCTATTGTGTGCACTGTTTTTCCGTCTTTATTGATCATAGCAAGATGCTTCCTGATCAAAGAGATGAGTGATTTAAAGAGAGCGAATGTAAAGTGGTAGGATATTTGGCATGCATCATCGGCTTGAGAAAACGAGAACAGGGAATTCACCTTGATAATTTGGGTAAACAAATTAATCTGGCTATTGCCGATACATGGATAATTAGATTTTTCTGCAGATTCACAAAACAATCATTTCTGACTGTTATGCAGTTGTGCAGATGTATGCATGCTATTCATATATAAGTGCCTCCATGAAACAAGAATAAAATCAGACTCCGTAACTAAGCTACTGAAAAAGAGCATTTGCACAGAAATTGATAATATCAAGGGAAGAACAGGAAGCGAAGGGAGCCAGATGGGTTACATATCCAGTGGGAGCAGTAGTAGATGCTTGGCGGCTGGTTGGATAGGATGGCGATAGTGGGGGGAGGGATGCTCCCCATCAGGTCGACAAGCCGGAGGTTGTCCCAGTAGGACCCCTTGTCGGATAGCGCCTAGGTGAACCTGTTGCCGGCTATGCTCAGGTACTGGACAGACAGTAGCGCCAACAGGAATGGCCTGACGAAGGGGTTCCATGACACGTCCATATGCTCCAGCAGGTAGAAGGAGAGCCGGTGAACTTGTTCTGGCTCAGCACCACCGACGCCACTTTCCTCCCAAGACGCCCGAGCTATGACATCATTAGTCCTATTCGTCTCTTACATAATTAACATGTTTCGTATGCAATCATGGTACTGAGACACACATGAGTAATCTGCATGTATAGTTCTCTAATAATTAATCGTACATTCTGATTTTCAACTAATCCAATGTGCTAGTGCATCAGGCTCAACCAACCTTAATGCTAGGTTGAGCGGCATTCTAATTTCTAACTAATCTGATGGAATCCTCCTATGACACATCCTCTCTGCTTCCCACCTTCCAGCGGCTCGATGATGGTGATGAAGGACTATAGATAAAAATTTAACGACCCTTACTCTGTACACATTTGAATCTATTTTCAGATGAAAAACAGTGAACTATGATAAAATAAACAATAATGAACGACCCTGGCTGGGGAATAATATCAGTCCTTCCATGTACTAAACAAGGTATTGAGGGAAAATAAATCTAAGAACAGAATGTACAGATTGGCAGAAGCTAAACATCGAATGCTCTATTAGCAAGTCTAAATAATTTTGAGAAGTATTACCAAAGAGATGACTCTCCAGGCTGCCGAAGAGCATGTACTCGTACAACAGCAACCGCTTGTCCCCTGCGCGCAGAAGCCGATCAGGCTGACGAAGTTAGGGTGGCTGAGCACCGCCAGTATCAGCACCTCCACCAGGAACTTCTTCCTCCCCTGCACGCTCTCACGGGCATGCTGCTTCACCGCCACCATCTGTGCTCGGAAGCGCCCTGCAAGAAGAAGAAGAATCATATTGTGCTGATGATATAATACATATATCATATATAGTCCAAACCAAAGAATGATCAGAAAATCAACATGGTTGTTGGATGTGTCAAACATCCGCGACAAAAGTGATTAAGAAAAGTACTGTGTGAACTAAGGAAGCAGCATCGAGGACGACACGCAAGGAAATATGCTTGTCACTTGTCAGTACACTCCCCTAATCTCACCAAATGCGCATACACTTTTATTGCTTTGAAGAATATAAAGATAGCAAATGAAGAAATCAGTTGCTGCCTGCCCGACTCAGGTTTGCAACATACAAATGATATACACAGACCATGAATGTATTATAACTTTAGAAGAATATACATTAGTCTTTCACAAGTATAGCGAAACTTATCATGCGACGGAGGGAGTACTACAGTTTAGCACATTTTTCTATCACGAGTATAGTTGTTGAATAATGTAGGGAAAGGCTGCGTACTATAGACCCAAAGTGGTCGGACCCTTCCCCGACCCTGCGCAAGCGGGAGCTACATGCACCGGGCTGCCCTTTTTTAAGTATAGTTGTTGAATAATGACGAGCAATCTGAAATCATCCACTTACAAAGAAAGAGGGAAGACATAACATGGGCTTGTTAGCTCACCCATACAAAGTTGAGTCAGTGATTAAGTGGATTGCCAAAAAGAACATAGGGGAGACCATCATATCCATGTGTGGTGTACTCAGCTCCACCCTTTCTCGTCACTATATTTGTTCATGTTCTCTGCTGGTTGGTTTTCTCAGAATCTGCTGGGGCAGAGGAAGCTCTCTTCAACTCCTGCTCAACAAAGAACCTTTGTGAGGCCAAACAACCAAAAATCCTTGTTCATACAAACATAAAAATGATGAACTATCCAATAATTTCTTCGTGATCATGCAATAAGTTTTTCCTTCCAAAACTTCCATATGGCTGCGGTAGATTCGACTCACATGAAACATAAATAAAATAATATGTATATAATGATTTTACCTTATAATAGATGTTTTAGAACCTCATAATATATATTTGATAGCTCCACTCCAAAAGTATAAAATTCCTCACGTTGAATACCTATAAACAAAGGTGAAATAAGGATCTCTTTTGGACCTATCAATGAAAAGAGGAAATGTTATGTCAGCAACTAATCGGAATCGTCGAAAGTTCAGCACATCCGTCTTTTAGCAAATGTACATGCAAAGCAATTCTTTCTCGGAGTAAACTCTGAACTATTCTGTGCCACATGTAAATAAATCATCAAATTACAGTAGGGAGACATGGTTTTTACATGTGTGGTTGGTGACCTGATAAGAATCAGCAGAAAGAAATCGAGTCAACAGAGATACTTTTGTAAGGGCCTGAGAGGTTATATAATGAATAGAAGATTCATGGAAAGACGTTACTTACATGATACACGTAGCTAGAGAATCACAGTGCCCTCAATTGAAGTTTTATGTTCTCCCCATTAGTGATCGCACTGAATCAAAAAGCAAAATGTCAGACAAACAGATTACCTGGAGTGAAGGCATCAGGTAAACAAATTATCTGAATCAAGCTCACTAAAAACAGAATCAAAAAGCTAAATGCCAAACAGATTGAGTACTTTGCCTGGTATACATACTTGTCCCACCTTGCATCAACCCCATTCATGGTGGTGGCATCAACAGCATCATGAGCTCCTGCTGCCCTTGCGTCGATAGAAAGGTTGTCATCGTCGGCGCCGCGCGCCTCCGAACCAAGGATCCGTTTGGCATGGAGGAGAGCGCCATCAGATTGATGCGTCCATCCCCAAACAACAAGCCAAGATAAAGAATATTTTGACTGGGAGTTGTGTGTCCCCACTTTGTGTCTACAACCACCTCCTTTCTACAGCTCCAAATCAGGGGAGCATCTCTTCGTTCCTAGCCCCACCACAAAAGATTGTCTTCGAGCTGCGAGTTGTCGCATCCAACCCCAAGGATCTGCAGTTGGTAGATATTTATTGGGGAAAAATGACCAATAAAGCATGACTGAAGTTTAAACTTTGCATAACTAAAAAGTAATCAATGTATCAAAGGATTTGATCCGTGGGCATTTTCCTTTTTCCCAAGTAACAACGTCAAACTTTTCAGGGGAAGGGTATATACAATATTTACTAAACTGAATGCTTTCCACGTGTTTCTAAATCAATGGATCCTCCTACAAATTCTTTAAAGAGTATAACTGGAAAACCATTGCGTGGGCAGCTGCTTTTCCTTCTCTTAAAGCATCGATTCTACAAATATAACACATTTTGTCACCGGAAACTCATGAATCATAAGGTACAGGGGTGGAGCACGCGACGCAACAGAGCAGAAGAGAATGTTGTACCTGAAACTTAAAGGCCACATTAAGGTTCGTGGGATTCTTGTCCGAGTGAAACAAATTGGTCTGTACAAACTGAAATATAGCCAGCGCAGCTATATCAGAACCTATGAGGCCATGAGCACACATATAGTCAGAAGCACAGCTAAATCATGTACCTTGTGAGCATACACCATTCCCTCCAGCCACTTGGTCGGGTACCACGGGGTTCACCTTGAGACACCTCGTGGATGACCTTCATCCCTTCTACACAATTAAGCACACAAAAAACAAATTGAGTTCACCTTGCAAGACTATTGAGAGGGATTTAGGTCCTTATGAAGTACAGAGTATAGTACGGAAAAGGGGTTCTCTCCTAAAGAAAATAATGCAGCCTCCATCCAGAAACAAATGGCGAATTAAGCACCCTCCAGTTCAATTTCACTCTCATCTACATTCTATTTTCATGAGAAATTAATCAATTACCTAGGGTTAGTCCAGTTCATCCAAAACAGTGGAGCAGGGCTATCACCTTCAATATTAGTTCTGTATCAAAGCAAGAGCTCACGATTAGTTCTGGGAATTTTGAGTGATGAAGATAAGAAATGCAGTGGTACTCTTGCTCCCCTTGCTCTGAGAAGGTTTGCATACCTCAGAGTGCCCAACATCTGCCGCTGGCTAAAATAGTGTGCATAAAAAGATTAAGAATATAAGCTACATTCAAATTAGGCTAGATAAGGAGCTATGCACTTGTACACATCAAGCCTATATCATTATTTTCACTCACCAAGGCAATTCGAATGCATTAGATTAGTCCAATGTGGCTGACGAACTACTGTTAGGAAGAGAATGAACGGAGTTACAACCAGTTAGGATCTGCACAAGTAGGAAATATAGTGACCACACCTACGAAGGAGACTCAGGGAAGTAGTTACCTGCAGCTCCATGTAGTTTCTCTGGTCCACATCCCTGTCCCCTCCGCTACCGCCTCCACCCCTATCCCCTTCTGGAAGCCTAGATCTAGGCGCCTGGAGAGGCGGTGGCGCACGACCGGATCATAGGATACATGGAGGGGGAGGTCGCTGCTGGCGAGGCACCGACCGATGGGAATCGTGGGGCGGAGTCATCACCGGGGTGCAGCATCGTTGGTTGAGGCCGCATTGGGGAAGAAGAGGCACTTGAGGCCACCGCCTAGCCGAGGTAGGAGGCGCCAGACGGGAAGAGGTGCGAGGCTAGGGATTGGGGAGGGGGTAGGTCAGCATGCGGCGTCTCTCGTCATCGGCGGCGGCTCCTCAACGGGATCGGCGGCGTCTCCCGTCATCGGCGGCGGCTCCTCAATGGGATCGGCGGCGGCTCCCGTAGTAGCGCAGGGATCGACAGTGGCTTGATGTGCGAGGTCGGCGGCGAAGGATGCGAGTGCAAGGGCGGCGGCCAAGGGATGTCGTGCGAGTCATTCTCGCTCGAGGGCATGTGACGTCACTCTCGTACGTGCGGGGTTTTTTCGCTGGTTAATTTTCAAAGGTTTTTTTATCGCTGGTTAATCGACGTAGATTTTTTCTTTGACGCTTGTCTCGGGCGCGATCGGCTGTTATGACCTGAAGAGCGCGGGGGCGGGTGGAGGACTCGGTACGTGGTTTTTTCGGTTGGTGGCGGGTCAGCGTGAGGTGGGAGGAGGTACCAAAATAGGTACCAAAAAAAACCGGGCGAGGTGGGACGAAAATAAAACCCGGAACGCAACCTACCAACTGAGACATTAGGAGTAGAGATTGGTGTTAAACCTACTGTATTCCAACTTCTCTATGGTTCATACCCCCCGAAACTAGCCATAGATTCATCAAAATAAGCAAACAACACACGAAAAACAGAATCTATCAAAAACAGTACAGTCTGTAGTAAACTGTATCAAACGTATACTTATGTAACTCCAAAAATTCTGAAATAAATTGTGGACATGAGGAATTTGTTTTTTAATCATCTGCAAAAAGAATCAACCTAAAATCACTCCCCAGTAAAAAATGGCAGCTAATCTTGTGAGCACTAAAGTTTCTGTTTTTTACAGCAAGATCATAAAGACTTCACCCAAGTCTTCCCAAAGGTTCTACTTGGCACAAACACTAAATTAAATATAATACCACATATAACTAGAGGCTAGATGAATTATTTATTACTAAACAGAATCAAAAATCAAGAAACGAAAATAAAATTGGGTTGCCTCCCAACAAGCATTATCTTTTAACGCCCCTAGCTAGGCATAAAAGTGAGAATAGATCTAGGTATTGCCATCTTTGGTAGGCAATCCATAAGTGGCTCTCATAATAGATTCATAAAGTAATTTAACTTTCTTTCTAGGAAAGTGTTCCATGCGTTTCCTTAATGGAAATTGGAATCTAATATTTCCTTCTTTCATATCAATAATTGCACCAATCGTTCTAAGGAAAGGTCTACCAAGAATAATAGGACATGTAGAATTGCAACCTATATCAAGGACAATAAAATCTACAGGCACATAATTCCTATTTGCAACAATAACGTCATTAATCCTTCCCATAGGTTTCTTAATGGTGGAATCCGCAAGATGCAAGTTTAAAGAACAATCATCAAATTCACGAAAACCTAACACATCACACAAAGTTTTTGGAATCTTGGAAACACTAGCACCCAAATCACACAAAGCATAGCATTCATAATCTTTAATTTTAATTTTAGTAGTAGGTTCCCACTCATCATAAAGTTTTCTAGGGTTAGAGACTTCTAATTCAAGCTTTTCTTCATAAGATTGCATTAAAGCATCAACGATGTGTTTAGTAAAAGCTTTATTTTGACTATAAGCATGACGAGAATTTAACACGGATTGCAACAAGGAAATACAATATATTAAAGAACAATTATCATAATTAAATTCCTTGAAATTCAAAATAGTGGGTTCATTGCTATGTAAAGTTTTGACCTCTTCAATCCCACTTTTACCAAATTTTGCATCAAGATCTAAAAACTCTGAATCATTGGGACGCCTTTTAACTAAAGTTGACTCATCTCCAGTCCCATCATTATCAAGATTCATATTGCAAAAACAAAGATTTAATAGGAGACACATCAATCACTTTTAGATCTTCATCCTTATTATCATGAAAACTAGAAGAACACGCTTTCATAAAGCAATCTTTTTTAGCACGCATCCTAGCAGTTCTTTCTTTGCACTCATCAATGGAAATTCTCATAGCTTTGAGAGACTCATTGATATCATGCATAGGTGGAATAGACTAAGTTTCAAAGAATCAACATCAAGAGAAATTCTATCCATGTTCCTAGCCAACTCATCAATCTTAGGCAATTTTTCTTCAAGCAAAGCATTGAAATTCTTTTGCGAAATCATAAATTCTTTAACACTAGTCTCAAAATCAGAGGGCATCTTATTAAAATTTGCATAAGAGTTGTTGTAGGAATTACCATAATTATTAGAGGAATTACTAGGGAACGACCTAGGATTATAGTTTCCTCTATACGCATTGTTACCAAAATTGTTCCTACCAACAAAATTGACATCCATAGATTCATTATTATTCTCAATCAAAGTAGACAAAGGCATATCATTAGGATCAGAAGAAACACTCTTATTAGCAAACAACTTCATAAGTTCATCCATCTTTCCACTTAAAACATTAATCTCTTCTATTGCATGAACTTTTTTACTAGTAGATCTTTCGGTGTGCCATTGAGAATAATTAACCATAATATTATCTAGGAGTTTAGTAGCTCCTCCTAAAGTGATTTCCATAAAAGTGCCTCCCGCGGCCGAATCTAAAAGATTTCTAGAAGCAAAATTCAATCCAGCATAATTTTTTTGTATGATCATCCATAAATTCAATCCATGAGTGTGGAAATTACGTATCATTAATTTCATCCTCTCCCAAGCTTGTGCGACATGTTCATGATCAAGTTGCTTAAAATTCATAATATCGTTTCTAAGAGAGATGATCTTAGCGGGAGGAAAATACTTAGAGATAAAAGCATCTTTGCACTTATTCCATGAATCAATACTATTTTTGGGCAAAGACGAAAACCAAGTTTTAGCATGATCTCTAAGTGAATATGGAAATAGATTCAATTTAACAATATCATTATCCACGTCTTTCTTCTTTTGCATATCACACAAATCAACAAAGTTGTTTAGATGTGTAGCGGCATCTTCACTAGGAGAACTGATCTTTCATGACAAGATTTAGCAAAGCAGCATTAATTTCACAAGATTCAGCATCGGTAATAGGAGCAATCGGTGTGCTAAGAAAATCATTGTTGTTGGTATTGGAAAAATCACACAATTTAGTATTGTCTCGAGTCATCATGACAGACAATCCAACACACAAGCACACAAGAGGCAAGCGAGAAGAGACGAACGGAAAAAGAGGGCGAATAAAACGGCAAAGGTGAAGTGGGGGAGAGGAAAAAGAGAGGCAAATGACAAATAATGTAATGCGAGGGATAAGAGTTTGTGATGGGTACATCGTATGTCTTGACTTGTGCGTCAGCCTCCCCGACAACGGCACCAGAAATCCTTCTTGCTACCTCTCGAGCATGCATTGGTTTTCCCTTGAAGAGGAAAGGGTGATGAAGCAAAGTAACATATGTATTTCCCTCAGTTTTTGATAACCAAAGTATCAATCCAGTAGTAGGTCACACGCAAATCGCCTCGTACCTACAAAAACAAATAAGAACCTTGCAACCAACGCGATAAAGGGGTTGTCAATCCCTTCAAGGTCACTTGCAAAAGTGAGATCTGATAGAGATAATAAGATAAATATTTTTGGTATTTTTATGTTATAGATTGGAAAGAAAGATTGTGAAATAAACGGAAGCAAATATAATAAATTGATAGGAAGGCAATATGATGGAAGATAGATCCCCAGGGCCATAGATTTCACTAGTGGCTTCTCTCAAGATTGCATAATTTATGGTGGGTGTAAAAATTACTATCGAGCAATTGATAGAAAAGCGAATAATTATGAGAATATCTAGGCATAAACATGTATATAGGCACCACGTCCGCGACAAGTAGATCGAAATGATTCTGCATCTACTACTATTACTCCACACATCGACCGCTATCCGCATGCATCTAGAGTATTAAGTTCATAAGAACAAAGTAACGCATTAGGCAAGATGACATGATGTAGAGGGATAAACTCAAGCAATATGATATAAACCCCATCTTTTTATCCTCAATGGCAACAATACAATACGTGCCTTGGTGCCCCTGCTGTCACTAGAAAAGTACACCGCAAGATTGAACCCAAAGCTAAGCACTTCTCCCATTGCAAGAAAGATCAATCTATTAGGCCAAACTAAACCAATAATTCGGAGAGACTTGCAAAGATAACAAATCATACATATAAGAATTCATAGAAGAACCAAATATTATTCATAAATAATCTTGATCATAAACCCACAATTAATCGGATCTCGACAATCACACCGCAAAAAGAATTACATCGAATAGATATCCAAGAGAATCAAGGAGAACTTTGTATTGAGATCCAAAGAGAGAGAAGAAGCCATCTAGCTAATAACTATGGACCTGAAGGTCTATGGTAAATTACTCACACATCATCGGAGAGGCTATGGTGCTGATGTAGAAGCCCTCCGTGATCAATTCCCCCTCCGGCGGAGCGCCGGAAAAGGCTCCAAGATAGGATCTCACGGGTACAAAAGGTTGCGGCGGTGGAAATAGGGTTTCGTCATGCTCTCGAATGTTTTTGGGGTATATGAGAATACATAGGCGAAAGAAGTAGGTTGGTGGAGCCACGAGGGGCGCACGAGGGTGGGGGGCACGCCTACCCCCCTGGGCGTGCCCTCCTGCCTCGTGGCCTCCTCGTTTCTTTCTTGACGTCCACTCCAAGTCTCATGGATTGCGTTTGTTCCAAAAATAACTCTCCCGAAGGTTTCATTCCGTTTGGACTCCGTTTGATATTCCTTTTCTGTGAAACACTGAAATAGGCAAAAAACAACAATTTGCACTGGGCCGTGGGATAATAGGTTAGTCCCAAAAATAATATAAAAGTGTATAATAAAGCCCATTAAACATCCAAAACAGATAATATAATAGCATGGAACAATAAAAAATTATTGATACGTTGGAGACGTATCAGTGACAAAAATACACTGGACCCAGTTGTCAGTGTTCCCTTTACAACTCATTGTAACATGTGATCGAATCCCCGTTTTTTCGAAAAGGGGCCAGGCCCCGGCCTCTGCATCAGAATGATGCATACGGCCAAATTATTAATAATAAGCAAAAATGTTCAACAAAAGTTCAGGTCTCAAAAGTAAACAAGCTCACAAAGAGAAAAAGCAACATGACAGGATAGCCACAACCGACAGGCAAAAAAAAACAACCAACAGGCAAAAAAATATAAGATAGGAAACTAAACACCTATCCTATTACATGACCTCCATCCAAACTGGTTGAAGATATCCCAAGCTACCGTCTCCCATCAGATAGATCCAGAAACCAAACACTCCCTGGCCTCCTTCGGAGTGAGTAGCAACCACATACAGATGAGTGTAGTGGCCCGGAAGATAACCTGCAGGAAATGAAATTTTGTTGTCATTTTGAAAACCAAATCGTTTCTGCAGTTCCATACTGCCCATAATAAAGCACATACTCCTACATGGATATGTCTCGCAGTTTCGGAGTCTAACCCATCTAACAACGTCCCAAATAACGTGTTGATGGTATTCGGAGGAGTAATATTAAAAGCTAGGTGTACTGTCCGGCACAAATTTTTTGCCAAGGGATAGTCAAGAAAGAGGTGTTTGATGGATTCGTTCGTATCACAGAAACTACATCTTGTAGATCCTGCCAACTGCATTTTGCCAAATTGTCCTTAGTTAGAATGACTTGTTTATGGACAAACCACACAAACACTTTGATTTTTAAAGGCACATTGACTTTCCACATATGTTTCGAACGAGGAGTGGCGCTAGAGTAGATAACATCCAAATACATGGATTTAACCAAAAACTCTCCATTCTTTGTTAGTTTCCAGCTCAACTGATCTGGTTTGAGAAAGGTGGACCTCCATCAATCGTCCCACAAGGTGAATCCAAACTTCCCAATGATTTCCCGCTAGAGTCCTCCTGAATTGAATATTTAGAGGATCTGGCTGTAATACTGTTGCAACATAAGCTTCTCTTCGCTGCACAATATTATTGAAGAAGGATATTGGAGTGTAAGGGGCGTCTCCCCTAGCCATGAGTCCTCCCAGAACCTTGTGGTAGTACCATTTCCAACTACAATTTTTGTCCTGTTGAAAAAGGCTGATTTCACTTTCATCAGTCCTTTCCAAAAAGGCGAATCAGTCGGCCTCACCGTCACCTGGGATAGTGTTTTGCAATGAAGGTACTTGTTTCGCAGGATTTGGGCCCACGTGGCATCTGTCTCTACAGATAGCTTATACAACCACTTGCCGAGTAAACATTTGTTCTTCACCTCTAGGTTTTCAATGCCGAGACCCCCTTGATCTTTCGGTCTACAAATGATATCCCATTTAGCGAGTCTGTATTTTCGTTTCAATTCATCACTCTGCCAAAAGAAGCGCGATCGATAGAAGTCTAGCCTTTTTCGGACTCCAACTGATACCTCAAAAAAGGACAAGAGAAACATAGGCATACTCGTAAGAAATGAATTAATGAGAATTAATCAGCCTCCGTATGACATAAGCTTGCCCTTCCAGCAGCTTAGTTTCTTTTCAAATCGATGCTCAATGCACTTCCATTCTTTGTTAGAAAGCTTGCGATGGCGAATTGGTATACCCAAATATGTGAAGGGTAAAGACCCCAATTCACAGCCGAACAATTGTTTGTAAGCTTCTTGTTCATCTTTAGCTCTTCCAAAGCAGAACAATTCTCTTTTATGGAAGTTAATCTTTAACTCCGATAATTGTTCAAACAGACATACCACAAGCTTCATGTTTCTTGCTTCTGCCAAATCATGCTCCATGAAGATGATAGTATCATCAGCGTACTGAAGGATCGACACTCCGCCATCCAATAATGCGGAACGAGGCCACCTACTTGGCCGTTGTCCTTAGCCCTTCCTATTAGGATTGTCAACATGTCGACCACTATGTTGAAAAGAATCGATGACATCGGGTCACCTTGCCTCAGGCCCTTGTGTGTCTGAAAGTAATGACCTATGTCGTCATTCACTTTGATTCCAACACTTCCTTTTTGCATGAAATAATCTGCCTGGTGTCTCTAGGCCTAATCGAGCAATCGAATCCCCATGTGTTGTTATTTTCTTTTTCTAATTTAACTCTCTGTGTACTGACAATTAGGACCCACAGGGGAGCGCCACTTTATGCCTTGGTAGATGCATGTCGCTAATCTTGTTTTTCCTTCTTTTGATATGGGTTAAGTTGAATCGTGATGACCAATGGAGCCTCACCTTTTATTCTCAATAAAGCTAAATAAGCCGATGAATGGCCGAGTAAACAATCTAATCGATTATCTGTCAACAATATAACTCGAAAGTGGATGTTGTACCTACTGACGACATCCAAGTCGTAAGAATAAGATTAAATAAACCAAACAACTCAGTCAAATTATTGTACTAGCTAGCTGCTCGTAAGCGAGAATGGCGTTTTGGAGGCCGACCTCCATGGAGCCCTTTATTTTTGAAAATTTCAAATTCAATTTTTTATGTTTCAAAAAATTCTGAAAAAAATGCGTATATGTAAGGATATAACCCACATGTGTGTAAAAATTCATGATGAAATACCTTGAATTACGACCTGTACAAAAAAGACAAATTCATGGCCTGAGAGAATGAATAGTATCATGTTTTAAACAGGCCCAGAATTGTCTTTTTTGCACAGCCCTCATTTCAACCTATTTTGCCTTGAAAATTTATGCACATGTGTATTATGCCTTCATGTATGTCTGCGTTTTTTTTAGAATTTTTTGAAACGTAAAAATATGAATTTTGATGAAATTTGAATTTTGAATTTGGAGGCCTCATTGGAGCTCGGTCACCAAAAGGGATTTCCGCTCATAAGCTTAAGAATAAGACTAAATAAACCAAACAATTTAGTCAAATTATTGTACTGTACTAGCTAGCTGCTCATAAAGTGCGCATGCAGTATTCTATTAGAAAACACGCTAGTTGGAACTTTCTCGGTGTCTCCTCTCTCTGGCGGCATGGGGGGAACCCCTCCGCCGCCGCCTCCTTCCCACCTCCCTCCACCCCCTCACCTCGCCGCCGCTTGAGGAGGCAACCGGCAAAGCCCAGTCAGGCTCCAGGGAGGGCGGCAGCGGGGCATCTCTCCGCAAGGTGCAAGGGCGCATCTGGCGTGGTGCCATGGCGGCCTTGGGCGGGTGTCGGTGTCAAAACCGGCGGATCTCGGGTAGGGGGTCCCGAACTGTGCGTCTAGGCGGATGGTAACAGGAGACGAGGGACACGATGTTTTTACCCAGGTTCGGGCCCTCTCGATGGAGGTAAAACCCTACGTCCTGCTTGATTAATATTGACGATATGGGTAGTACAAGAGTAGATCTACCACGAGATCAAGGAGGCTAAACCCTAGAAGCTAGCCTATGGTATGATTGTTGTAATGTATGTTGTCCTACGGACTAAAGCCCTCTGGTTTATATAGACACCGGAGAGGGCTAGGGTTACATAGAGTCGGTTACAATGGTAGGAGATCTACATATCCGTATTGCCAAGCTTGCCTTCCACGCCAAGGAAAGTACCATCCGGACACGAGCCGGAGTCTTCAATCTTGTATCTTCGTAGTCTTGGAGTCCGGCGGATAATGATAGTCCGGCCGTCCGGACACCCCCTAGTCCAGGACTCCCTCAGTAGCCCCTGAACCAGTCTTCAATGACGATAATTCCAGCATGCATAATGTTCGGCATTGCAAGGCGGGTTCCTCTCTTGAATAATCCAGAGAAGATCATGAACACCAGGATAGTGTCCGGCTCTGCAAAATAAATTCCACATTCCACCGTAGAGAGAATAAAATGTACACTTAGTTCAATCTGCTGACGTATTATGCGGCATGACATCACATCGTCACCAGGCCTTTGTTTGAATTACTATACCACCTCAGCATGTTTAGCGAAGCGGTTTCCTTGGCACGTCTTGTCGAAGCAGAGATCGTGTTCCCCTTATTCCGGGATTCTCATCAATACGTGTGTGGGTAACCCAACCGTGCCATTGATGGTGGCGCTTGGGAGATAAGCGAGTTTTACCAGGCTGGTGGGGGACGCATAGTTTTGTCCGCCTATATATAAGGGATAAGGATTCACCTTCTCACCTACGCCTTCTTCCTCCTTTGCTTATCCATCCCCGCGAACTCAAGCTCCAATGCCCGAGCTCGCGCATCTCGCCTCGACCTTCTCCGAACATGTCCGGAGCGGGAGGTAAATGATTAGCCTCCACCGTCAACGAGGAGGACATCACCAAGCTGCGCAGCGCCGGATACCTTTCCGGCGATATCGCGCATCGGCTGCCCGACGAGGGGCAGCTCATCCCTACCCCTGAGCCTCATGAGAGGGTCGTCTTCCTCCCCCACTTCCTCCGCGGACTGGGCTTTCCGCTCCATCCATTTGTCCGGGGGCTCATGTTTTACTACGGCCTGGATTTCCACGATCTGGCGCCGAACTTTATCCTCAACATCTCGGCGTTTATCGTCGTGTGCGAGGCCTTCCTCTGCATCCGGCCCCACTTCGGCCTGTGGCTCAAGACCTTCAACGTCAAGCCAAAGGTTGTGAAGGGTACGCAAGCGGAATGCGGAGGCGCCATGTTGGGCAAATTGCCCAACGTCCCTTGGCTGGAAGGGACCTTCGTGGACTCCGTCAAGGGGTGGCAATCGGGGTGGTTTTACATCATCGAGCCGCGCAAATCCACATGGGCGGCGGCCCCCGAGTTTAGATCTGGCATCCCCACGCAGCTCACCTCCTGGAAAGAGAAGGGCTTGCAGTGGGGGAATCCGGTGGAGGTGACGGGACTCCGAGCATGTATCAAGAAGATGGTGAGCAATAGGCTCAGGCTCGTCGACGTAGTCATGCTCATCCGGCGGATCCTCCCATGCCAAGAACGGGCATTTAATTTGTGGGAGTTCAATCCGGAACAGCACCAGGCGCTAAGCGGGCTCTTCAATACAACATACGAAGGCGCCTGGAGGGTGCTGTTCAAGGGCGCCGAAGCCCCCGCGTCCGCGACCGAAGACCGCGGATTCAGCTCGCAGTATCCAACTGACGAGGTAAGTGATTCAACCCCATTACGGGACACTTGTGATAATTAGATTGACTCTAGTGAGGTTTCATTCTGCCTCTTCCTTTGACAGGAATGGATGGAGAAGGCCAAGCTGCTCATCAGCCCGGCTCCCATGCCAGAAGACCCAGTGGACGCCCGCTTAACAGGGCTGCTGGTTCCGGCACCGCACGTGGTGCCGGAGAAGAAGGCCAAGAAGGTGGCCGCGGGGACTCGAAAGAGTTCCCGCAATCAGGCGTCTGATGACGACGAGGACTCCTCCCCCGAAGACGAGGAGGAGGAGTACTCTCTCCCGGAGGGGGGAGAGAAGAAAAGGAAGGCTTCCCCCATCAGGGAGGCCGAAGGGTCCAAAAGGGGGAGAACTATCCCCCCGGACAGTTTCGCCAACATCAGCGTTGGTGAGGATGAGTGGCCTCCAAGAGCCAGGCGTCCGGCAAGATCGTAAGTATCCGGATCCTTGATGTGTAATTTCTTTTATGTCGCGTAGTATCCTTCTAACGCCGCATTCTGCCCGTAGTCCGGCCAATGATGATCTCCCCGACTCATCGAGCGGGTCATTGGCCTCGTCGGATGTGAATTCCATCCCGACTGCCTCCACCCCACGCGCCGACGAGGACGTCAAGGTGGGATCCCAGAGAGGGACCCATCAGGAGGAGGCTCCGGAGGCGCCGTCAGGCAGCCTCCCGGACTTCGTGCCAGACTCTACATCGGAACCCGCAGTGGTTCCAGAGTCCGGCAAGCGGCCCCTTCGAAAGAAGGGCAGGACCGTGACACCAGCGGCCTCCGTCCAACCGGAGGCGCCGGATAACCTGCTGGAGGCGCTTAAAGGCGCTTCCATCGAGGAAGAACACCGCACTATCATGAGTGCGGTGATTGAGAAGGTTCAGCTCACTAAGAGCGGGCTGACCGAAGCCTGCAGCAGCCTTTTAACAGGCTTTGAGGTAAGAAGTTAAAATTATGTAATGTAATACCGCATAGACAGTAGCCCCTGATGCTTAGTTCGGTGTTCGGAAAGAAAAGCCGGACTAAGGATCTTTAACAAGATATACGCAGGGTTGCCTAAAATATGTCAATATGGGTTTGCAGGCTGCGCTGCTGACCTCTGCCGCACTAACGGCGGAGGTTGACGTGCTGAAGAAGGATCTCGAGCGGTCCGAGCAAGAGCTCGGCCATGCAAAGAAGCAGCTCGAGGAAAAAGAAGGTGAGTAACACCTCTTTGAATAAGTACCTTACAGAAAAGGATTTTGGTTGCAAATAAAATTAACAAGGATAATATGTGTATTGCAGGGGCCACTAACGAGGTGGCAGCCCTGAAGGATGCTGTGTCTGCGGCCGAACGCAGTGCGGCCACGGAACGGGCTGAGCGAGAAAAGCAAGAGGCACGGGTGGCGGAAGTTCGGCAAGAGCTCCAGGCTCTCATGGAAAAACATGAGAGTTTGGAGCGTGACTCCAAGACTCGAGAGTCCGAGCTTGCCTCGGCTCTCAAAAGTGCCAAGTCTGCCAAGGCCGAGGCCCGCAAGGCCCTTCAGGAGGTTGAGGACATAAAGAAGATAGCGGCGGGTAAGGCGTTTTTCATGCAAAGCAGGCATGTTGATGTGAACTACCTGACACTTACCCGCATTCGGAGCTCTCCAGGGGCGTTTGCAGATCTGCCGCGTAGTGCGTTTGATGCTGCCGCATTCTATCGTGGCGAAGAGGGGAGCTCGACAGAGAAGGTCTTCTGGTCTCAGTATACTGAGGCCGGCCATCCGGTGCCCCCAAGCGACCAGCTGAAGCAGCTGGTCGAACTCCACAGGGTAGCTGAGGAGGCCATGAAGGGCCTCATAGTCCGGCTGTGGCCTGGACAGGCCATGCCTGGTAGCTATTTTGGCCTCGTGCGGCGGCTGGTAGATGCATGCCCCAGGCTGGATGTAGTCAAGCGCTCCGCCTGTATCGAAGGCGCTCGTCGGGCCCTTGCCCGCATAAAGGTGCAATGGGGCAAATTGGATGCGAAGAAGCTTCTCACAGACCCACCGCCGCCGGGCAAGGAGTATCGCACGCCGGAGAAGTATTATAAAATTGTCCTAAAGGGAGCCTGCAATATTGCAGATGAGTGCTCCCGAAATGTAATCTTTGAGTGAACTCGCTGTTTATTTATCCTGTGCGCTGAAAACTTCGTTCATATGCGCCATGAGCAACGCTTGTTTAATTTAAAATATTACCTTCTGTGCGGCCGTTTGTAAAATCTAAGAGATGGCAAGTCGTTGGCTTCAGCCCCCAAGCCACAAGTGCTGGGGTGTTCGGGATAAACTTGAGCACTCTTGTTCCCATTTTTGGGTCCATCTAGGGAGGCGCTCAACACGACAAACAAGGCAACCGGACTTATAATGCTTGAACACTCTCACTTAGCCATAGAATTCTATAATTTTAAATTTCGGCGAAGCCCCTAGTATTCGGAAGACCGAATCCGAGGCGCTATCCACGCCTTCATCGGACATTATCCGGAACTTCGCTCGAAGCGGCGTGAGTCTTTAAGGACCCGAAAAAACCTCTCGAACAGCGACCAGTCTCTCGCCTTATCATGCCAGTCAGTTTTAGCTTTCTCCACTGAGGCGTTAACCCGGCTCAACCGGGGCGCAATCGCAGTGGTTCTCCCAGTGCCACCTTAGCCGACAGAACGGAACGTAAGGCACCAAAACGTGGGAGCCGGGCAAACCCAACTATTGACCCAAGACATGATTCGGAGCCGATTCATATAATGCTATAAGTTCGGGGTGCCGCACTTGTGAAAGTGTTCGGACTTTATCACACCATAGAGTGGGGAACATAAGCCCCCGGTGTATTATGCCGTACCAAAATATACGGGTGCCAGATGTCCTATAATGAGCATATATATAAAATGTGATGCAATTGCGATCATAAAGGTGCTACATTATTAATGAAAGAAAAGTCTGCTAGTAGAGCGGACTGATACAAATAGTGCGGGAAGTAAGGGATTTGGACTAAATAAACATGTCCCCCTCCAGGGATGAGCTGCGGATTTGGTGTATATAATCGAATTTAATGCTCGTAATTGAGACCACCTGAGTGTTCGGCGCGGCCTTCTTTAGTCCCTGACTGTTGCATCATGAGTTCGGCAGGTTCACCGCCGGACAGGGCTGCTGGTTAACAGAGTCCTGTGTACAAAAAAGAAGAAAAATAATAATAAAAGAGGGGCACATTTGCGAGCCCCCGGTGTGGTCGAACCGCACTCTGGGTCCGTTGTGATCGTGCCCCCTCCCCTGTGCCCATGGTATCTCCAAAGCGTAGTGATGTACGCGGAGTGTTATTCTTGCGATCATACGCGGGCAAGGGTTGGGGCCGCATTGCTACGCGTGCTCTGATCGCGCCAGGTGGTCTTGATTGGCATTGCTCTGGGCGCGCTTTGCTGTATCCGGCCGTTTAACGGCCGGACTCGAGAATTGCCTTAGAAGGCTGCTCTGTACTTCTGCCGCGAGAGCCACTGTATGTTCCTCCGTTCGGAGGGAGCGTTCCGTATTCCCATTGACCGTGATGACTCCACGAGGGCATGGCATCTTGAGATTTAGGTATGCATAGTGCGGCACCACGTTGAATTTGGCAAACGCGGTTCGCCCGAGCAGAGCATGATAGCCGTTGCGAAACGGGACTATGTCGAAGATTAACTCTTCGCTCCGGAAATTATCCGGGGATCCGAAGACCACTTCCAGTGTGACTGAGCCTGTGCAGTTGGCTTCCACTCCTGGTATGACACCTTTAAAGGTTGTCTTTGTAGGTTTAATCCTTGATGGGTCTATGCCCATTTTGCACACTGTATCCTGATAAAGCAGGTTCAGGCTACTGCCGCCGTCCATCAGGACTCTCATGAGGTGGAACCCATCGACGATTGGGTCTAAGACCAATGCGGCGAATCCGCCATGGCGTATGCTGGTCGGATGGTCTCTTCGATCGAAAGTGATCGGACAAGAGGACCATGGGTTGAACTTTGGGGCAACTGGCTCCATCGCATAGACGTCCCTTAGTGCGCGTTTCCTCTCCCTCTTGGGTATGTGGGTCGTGTATATCATATTCACCGTCCGCACTTGTGGGGGAAAACCCTTCTGTCCTCTGTTGTCCGGCGGCCGGGTCTCTTCCTCATCGTCGCTTTTGAGCCCCTTGTCATTGTTTTCGGCAATTAACTTGCCGGCCTGCTTGAACACCCAGCAATCTCTGTTGGTGTGGTTAGCTGGCTTTTCAGAGGTGCCATGTATCTGGCATAAGCGGTCGAGTATTCGGTCCAGATTGGACGGACCCGGAGTGGTTCTTTTAAATGGCTTCTTCCGCTGACCGGGTTTAGAGCCTCGGAATCCGGCATTGACTGCCGTATCCTCCTTATCGTCGCCGTTAATTCGGCGTTTGTTTTTGTTTCGACGTGACCTGCCGTTGTTGTCCTTAGTATCCGGACTGCCAGAATTTTTACGGAGATTGTTGCTGCGGGCTAGCCAGCTGTCCTCTCCCGCACAAAAGCGGGTCATTAACGATGTGAGGGCTGCCATGGATTTCGGCTTTTCCTGCCCCAGGTGCCGGGCTAGCCATTCGTCCCGGATGTTATGTTTGAAGGCTGCAAGGGCCTCTGCGTCCGGACAATCGACGATTTGATTTTTCTTCATCAAGAACCGTGTCCAAAATTGTCTGGCCGATTCGTCTGGCTGCTGAATGATGTGGCTTAGGTCATCGGCGTCTGGTGGTCGCACATATGTGCCTTGGAAGTTATCAAGGAATGCGGCCTCCAGGTCTTCCCAACACCCAATTGACTCTGCGGGCAGGCTGTTAAGCCAATGCCGAGCTGGTCCTTTAAGCTTTAGTGGGAGGTACATTATGCCGTGGAGATCGTCGCCGCGGGCCATATGGATGTGGAGAAGATAGTCTTCGATCCACACTGCGGGGTCTGTTGTGCCATCGTAAGATTCGATGTTTACGGGTTTAAACCCTTCGGGGATCTGATGATCCATTACTTCGTCAGTGAAGCATAACGGGTGTGTGGTGCCCCTGTATTGAGCGATATCGCGACGCAGCTCGAGAGAGTGTTGTCTACTGTGTTCGGCCCGGCCGGGGTTATTGTATCCGGCACGACGGTATTCGTGGTGGGTCGTAGGGCGCCCATGTGATCCATAGATGGATCTGGATTGCCTTGCTTTGTCCTCCAATATGTCTCGCAAGTCCGGCGCGTTCCCTCTTGGCTTCGTACTTTTGGAGCGATGCCGGGGTATGGTCTTGGCTGGGGGCCTGGATGCCTCTCTGTCACGACCACGGGGTGGTCGGTTAGCCATATCGTGCACTAGTGATGGAGGTACGTATGCTTCCTCCTCTAATCGGGGGAGCAACTTGCGTTTTGGGTAACTTTTGGAGGGACGTTCGAGTTTATATTCTTCGGCCGCGAGGACCTCGGTCCATCGATCGGCCAGCAGGTCCTGATCAGCTTGAAGCTGCTGCTGCTTTTTCTTTAGGCTGTTCGCTGTGGCGATAAGCCTGCGCTTGAAGCTCTCTTGTTCGACGGGATCCTCGGGTATGACGAATTCGTCATCGTTGAGGCTTGCTTCGTCTTCGGAGGGAGGCATATAATTATGATCCTCAACCTCTTCGTCTGCCGCCCCCTCATGAGGGCTTGCTTCTGCATCCTCCTGCGCAGAGTCTTGCTGGAGGGGATTGTCTTCGGCACTCTCTGGAGTATTATTATCTCCTGTGCCGGAATCTCCATTCTTGCTGTGGTGAGATTTAGAGCGGCGCCGCTGACGCCGGCGCTTGGGCTGTTTCTTTAAGGAATCTGCCTCCGCTGTTTCTTTGCCGTCCCCATCTTTTGGGGTATCCACCATGTATACGTCATATGACGAGGTGGCCTTCCATTTCCCTGTGGGCGCTGGTTCCTGTTCGTCTCCGGCATCGTCGTCCATAGCGTCAATGTCTTTGGAGTCGTAGTCTAGCATGTCGGTTAGATCGTCGACAGTGGCTACAAAGTGGGTGGTGGGTGGGCTCTAAATTTCTTCATCGTCCGTATCCCAACCATCCTGGCCATAATCCGGCCAGGGCTCTCCTGATAACGAGAGATGCTTTAGTGAATTCAAGATATCGCCAAAAGGCGAGCATCGGAAGATGTCCGCGGAGGTGAATTCCATAACCGGCGCCCAATCCGGACCGATTGGTAGGGGCGCGGGAGGTTCGGAGTCCGGCGAGGAGTCCGGCGCCTCGGAATCACGAGTTTCGCAGGGGACAAGATTAGTGTTCGTCTCCATCGCCGTGGATGTTGGAGCCCCCAGGGCGGCGTCTATCCACCGACCCTCGATCTGGGCGATCGGCTCCGGGCCAATGGCCGGAGCGGACCCGTGTGCGGCCACCAAGGCACTGTTCGGTGGCAGAGCTAAATCATGCCCGTCGTCACAGTGTAGCGCGCTTGGCTGTGGCTCGAGTCCGTCGAAGATCAAGTCTCCGCGGACGTCGGACGTGAAGTTTAAGCTTCCAAATCTGACCTGATGGCCAGGGGCGTAGCTTTCGATCTGCTCCAGATGGCCAAGTGAATTGGCCCGCAGGGTGAAGCCGCCGAGTACGAAGATCTGTCCGGGGAGAAAAGTCTCACCCTGGACAGCGTTGCTGGTTGAAGATGCCATCAAGCCTATCGGTGACGACACAGAGGAACTCTCAATGAAAGCACCAATGTCGGTGTCAAAACCGGCGGATCTCGGGTAGGGGGTCCCGAACTGTGCGTCTAGGCGGATGGTAACAGGAGACGAGGGACACGATGTTTTTACCCAGGTTCGGGCCCTCTCGATGGAGGTAAAACCCTACGTCATGCTTGATTAATATTGACGATATGGGTAGTACAAGAGTAGATCTACCACGAGATCAAGGAGGCTAAACCCTAGAAGCTAGCCTATGGTATGATTGTTGTAATGTATGTTGTCCTACGGACTAAAGCCCTCCGGTTTATATAGACACCGGAGAGGGCTAGGGTTACATAGAGTCGGTTACAATGGTAGGAGATCTACATATCCGTATTGCCAAGCTTGCCTTCCACGCCAAGGAAAGTACCATCCGGACACGAGCCGGAGTCTTCAATATTGTATCTTCGTAGTCTTGGAGTCCGGCGGATAATGATAGTCCGGCCGTCCGGACACCCCCTAGTCCAGGACTCCCTCAGCAGGTGTGCGAGCGTGGCTCCGGCGCGGGCTGGCGAAGTTCCAGCGTGGGCTGACAAGGCCCCAGTGGTCCGAGCGGAGGGGCGGTGCGTCGGATGGCTCGTGGCGGCCTCAAGTGGCGCGGGATCTAGCATTCAGGGACGCCGTCAAGGGGTCCGTCGATCTGACGACAGCATGGAGCAACGTGGTCACTCGAGGCCGCGACAGAGGCACCAGAGCGCGGTGCACGCAGATCTTCAGAGGCTGCCGCGCAGATCGTGCGATGTGGCAAGGGGCGGCAGTTTGCGATGCAGGTGTGGCGAGGTCGCGCAGTGTGCGTTGGCGCGGTTTCAGGCGCTCTAGCATGGGCGCCAGTGAGGCGCGGTGCGGATCCGGCAGGCGCGCATCTTGTGCTGGCGGCTAGGGGCGGACTCCGCCGGCCTCTCTGCCTCAGGTCCGGCCTGGTGGCGGCTCTAGGCAGCGACCTGAAGACGAGGTATCTCTTCCTGATGTGGCGAAGAGGCTGTGATACGTGTCCAACGTATCTATAATTTTTTATTGTTCCATGCTATTATATTAACCCTTTTGGATGTTTATGGGCTTTATTTTACATATTTATATCATTTTTGGGACTAACCTACTAACCGGAGGCCCAGCCCGTATTGCTGTTTTTTTTTGCCTATTTCAGTATTTCGAAGAAAAGGAATATCAAACGGAGTCCAAACGGAATGAAACCTTCGGGAGCGTGATTTTTGGAACGAACGTGATCCAGAGGACTTGGAGTGCAAGTCAAGAAGCAGCCGAGGCAGCCACGAGACAGGAGGGCGCACCCACCCCCTCTAGGCGCGCCCCCCTATCTAGTGGGCCCCTCAGGCGGCCACCGACGTACTTCTTCCTCCTATATAAGCCTACGTACCCCGAAAACATCCAGGGAGCCAACGAAACACAATTTCCACCACCGTAACCTTCTGTATCTGCGAGATCCCATCTTGGAGCCTTCGCCGGCGCTCCGCTGGAGGGGGAATCGACCATGGAGGGCTTCTACATCAACACCTTAGCCCCTCCGATGAGTTGTGAGTAGTTTACCACAGACCTTCAGGTCCATAGTTATTAGCTAGATGGGTCCTTCTCTCTTTTTGGATCTCAATACAATGTTCTCCCCCTCTCTTGCGGAGATCTATTCGATGTAAACTCTTTTTGCGGTGTGTTTGTGGAGATCCGATGAATTGTGGGTTTATGATCAAGTTTATCTATGAGAAATATTTGAATCTCCTCTGAATTATTTTATGTATGATTGAGTTATCTTTGCAAGTCTCTTCGAATTATCAGTTTGGTTTGGCCTACTAGATTGATCTTTCTTGCCATGGGAGAAGTGCTTAGCTTTGGGTTCAATCTTGAAGTGTCGTTACCCGGTGACAAAAAGGGTTGCAAGGCACATATTGTATTGTTGCCATCGAGGATAAAAAGATGGGGTTTATATCATATTTCTTGAGTTTATCCCTCTACATCATGTCATCTTGCTTAATGCGTTACTCTGTTCTTTATGAACTTAATACTCTAGATGCAGGCAGGAGTCGGTCGATGTGTGGAGTAATAGTAGTAGATGCAGGCAGGAGCCGGTCTACTTGTTGCGGACGTGATGCCTATATACATGATCATGCCTAGATAATGTCATAATTATTCGCTTTTCTATCAATTGCTCGACAGTAATTTGTTGACCCACCATAATACTTATGCTATCTTGAGAGAAGCCACTAGTGAAATCTATGGCCCCGGGTCTATCTTTTATCATATAAGCTTTCAATCTACTTTTATTTGCATCTTTACTTTTTGCATCTATATTATAAAATACCAAAAATATATTTATCTTATCATACTGTATCTATCAGATCTAACTTTCGCAAGTGGCCGTGAAGGGATTGAGAACCCCTTTATTGCATTGGTTGCGAGTTCTTTGTTTGTTTGTGTAGGTGCGTGGGACTTTTGAGGAGCCTCCTACTGGATTGATACCTTGGTTCTCAAAAAGTGAGGGAAATACTTACGCTACTATTGCTGCATCACCCTTTCCTCTTCAAGGAAAACCAACGCAAGCTCAAGACATAGCAAGAAGGATTTCTGGCGCCGTTGCCGGGGAGGTCTTCGCTCAAGTCAAGATATACCAAGTACCCATCACAAACCCATCTCCCTCGCATTTACATTATTTGCCATTTGCCTCTCATTTTCCACTCCCCCACTTCACCCTTGTAGTTTTATTCGCCCTCTCTTTCCCAATCTCCTCCTCTCTTTCGCTTGCCTTTTTCCATTCGCTCGTGTGTTAGATCATTTACCTTGTCGCTATGGCTATTCCTCCTATCCTTGTTATCACTCCCGAACATGAAATTCTTAATTTTAAGCAAAGGGAGGGAGAAAATTTAAAAGATGCTTGGCATAGAATTTGCAATGCTCAAAATAAATCTACTAGGAAGCTTTCTACTTCCGTTCTTCTTCGCAATTTTTATGTAGGCATTACTCCTTGGGATAGATGTGTTCTTGATACTGTTACCGGAGGGGATTTCTTGAGTAGCCATATGTTTGATGCTTATAATGATATGTTAGATTTGTTTGGCCCGCCACCTCTTTTGGTTAATGGAACATTTTTAACTTTAGAACATGTGATGCAACGGTGTCGGTGGGAAACGACACCTATGGGATCATTGGAATCCCTACTACGGTTGCGGGGCGCGGGGATCGTGAGAAGAGCGGGACTAGTAGACAACACAAAGGGGGTTTACCTAGGTTTGGGCCGCAAAGATGCGTAAAACCCTACGATCCTGCTTTGGTGGATGTATTTAGTGTTCTTGAGCTCTTGAACTAGCTCTGGGTGCTGCTAGGTTCGAAAGAGCCAAATCCCTCTCCAGTGCGCCATGGGCCTCCTTTTATAGGTGAAAGGGGCTGCCACAGTGGCACACAGGAGGTGGAAAGTGCTATAGCGCTGTGAGCTTATCGCTGGTATTATAGGACAAAGTGCATTTAATGCGAGGCTTAGGTGTCCCTTTGCTTTATCGGGGACGGGAGCAAGGCCCGTCCCATCTGTCGCCGCTCCTCCTTGCTTCGACACGCGCCCTGGCCAGCGATGCATGCGGTGCCATGTAGGCATGCAAGCAGCTGAGGTGGCGCGGTGGTGGAGCTTCCACGAAGATCTACATGCCGCCACGTAGGTGCGTGCTGAGTTGGCCTGGAGGCTGCATGTTGCCACACAGGTGCCTGCCCAACTGGTTGGGCTGGCATCTGCATGCAAATGGCAGCGAGGAGTTGGTTGGTACGGGCCTGGTAGTGGCCCCGTGGTTGCCTCTGGCGAGGGTCTTGTCGGGTGGCCCGACAAGGGTCTTGCTGGGTGGCCCGGCAAGGGTCTTGCCGTGGCGAGCTGGCGTCACTAGCAAGGATCTTGCCGGAGGTCTTGTGGGTTTCTTCGGTGAGGATCTTGGTGAGGATTGTTACCCCCCAATCATCATCTGATCTCCAGCGTTCTATGTCTTCACAAAGATCTGCATGCCACCATGGAGTTGCCTCCCGAGCCCTGGTCCAAGGTGGTTGTTGACATTGGTGGCCGTGGGTTCAAGGGTGGCTCGCTCCACTGGTGTGGGCGAGTTGCCCCGGCAAGGGGCTTGCCGGGGCTGCGGAGGCTGCCCCCGGCAAGGGTCTTGCCAGGGAAACCTGCTTCGCCCATCTGCACTTTGTGGCCTTGGTCGTCGTTGCTTTGTTTGTCTTGTGCCTTAGGCTTCTCTCCGGCTTCCCTTTCCTGCCCTGTTATGTGTGGCCGTGGCGGGTGGCTCTGACTGCCCGTGCACAAGTAAAGGGGTCAAAAGGAGAGCCCCTATTTTTGTACACCGACAGGAGCCCCCGGGCCTGGGCCATACTTAAGCGTAGCACGTTGTTCGGCCAGGCCCAGAACGGTGCGCGGGCATTTGGGGCGGATTTTACCGCGGTAACTGTTCCGTCCGCCGCGCTTCCCCACGACCAGCGTTGAACACACGACGTGGGGGTCATCTGTGCGTGCATGACATGGGAGGCATGCGTGGGATACCGTCTGCACGCATGCGTCGTATCGCAGTTAATGGGAAAGGAGGCGGCCCGCGCCTTCCCCATAAAAAGGAATAATCGCCGGTGCGCTGCTCACTTTACCCCTCCCTTGCACCTTTCTCCAATCTTAGAACCGCCACCCCGTTTCTTCCTTCTTCTCGAGCCTTTCTGCCTTCGTCCATTGCCACCATGCTTCTGCCATCCCCTGGTCTTTCGCTTCCCGCAGTTGCCTTGGCGCCCAAGTCCACAAAAAGCAAGGGAGCGGCGTAGGACACCAGGGTGACGGAGCAGCCAGAGAGCGAGCTGGTGGCGCGACGGGCGCAGTTTGCTTACTTTCCCTCGACGGTCGGCGTGCCCGAGCTCCAGGAGATATTCAAGGATCTGTAGGGAGTGAAGACGGGGGGGGGGAGAAGACGGGGCATCCAGCCACGCACGTTGTCCCTGCCAGCGTTGGGCCCTCCCCAAATCGGTACCCCTTCTTCATCGACTATTTCTCCTGCGGGCTCTGTCCCCCCTTTTCTGATTTCATCAAGGATATCATGCACACCTAGCTACTAGCTATGGACCCGAAGGTCTGAAGTAAACTACTCACACTTCATCGGAGGGGCTATGGTGATGATGTAGAAGCCCTCACTGGTGGATGCCCCCTCCGGCGGAGCTCCGGAATAGGCCCCAAGATGGGATCCCGTGGATACAGAAGGTTGCGACGGTGGAATTAGGTTTTGGGCTCCTGTTCTGATCGTTCGGGGATACGTAGGTATATATAGGAGGGAGTACGTCGGTGGAGCTCCGAGGGGCCCACAAGGTAGGGGGCGCGCCCAGGGGGGCGCCCTCCACCCTCGTGACCTCCTAGGGCACTACTTGGAGTAGGGTCCAAGTCTCCTGGGTCACGTTCGGTTGGAAAATCACGATCCCGAAGGTTTCATTCCGTTTGGACTCCGTTTGATATTCTATTTCTTCGAAATACTGAAAAAGGCAAAAAACAACAATTCTGGGTTGGGCCTTCGGTTAATAGGTTAGTCCCAAAAGTAATATAAAAATGGAAAATAAAGCCCAATATAGTCCAAAACAGTAGATAAAGTAGCATGGAGCAATCAAAAATTATAGATACATTGGAGACGTATCAGGCATCCCCAAGCTTAATTCCTACTCGTCCTCGAGAAGGTAAATGATAAAAAAAAGAATTTTTGATGCAGAGTGATACTTTGGCATAATTTCAATGTAAATCTTCTTAATTTTGATATGAATATTCAGATCCGAAATATTGAAGACAAAAGTTCATATTGACACAAAAATAATAATACTTCAAGCATACTAATCAAAGCAATCATGTCTTCTCAAAATAACATGGCAAAAGAAAGTTATCCCTACAAAATCATATAGTCTGGCTATGCTCCATCTTTCCCACACAAAATATTTAAATCATGCACAACCCCGATGACAAGCCAAGCAATTGTTTCATACTTATGACATTCTCAAAACTTTTTCAATCTTCACGCAATACATGAGCGTGAGCCATGGATATAACACTATAGGTGGAATAGAAGGGTGGTTGTGGAGAAGACAAAAAGAGGGAAGATAGTCTCACATCAACTAGGCGTATCAACGGGCTATGGAGATGCCCATCAATAGATATCAATGTGAGTGAGTAGGGATTGCCATGCAACGGATGCATTAGAGCTATAAGTATATGAAAGCTCTACAAAAGAAACTAAGTGGGTGTGCATCAACTTGCTTGTTCACGAAGACCTAGGGCATTTTGAGGAAGCCCATCATTGGAATATACAAGCCAAGTTCTATAATGAAAACTTCCCACTAGTATATGAAAGTGACAAAATGAGAGACTCTCTATCATGAAAATCTTGGTGCTACTTTGAAGCACAAGTGTGGTAAAAGGATAGTAGCATTGTCCCTTCTCTCTTTTTCTCTCATTTTTTTATTTGGGCCTTTCTCTTCTCTTTTTTTATGGCCTCTTTTTTTTGTAAAGTCCGGAGTCTCATCCCGACTTATGGGGGAATCATAGTCTCCATCATCCTTTCCTCACTTGGGATAATGCTCTAATAATGATGATCATCACACTTTTATTTTCCTTACAACTCAACAATTACAACTCGATACTTAAAACAAAATATGACTCTATATGAATGCCTCCGGCGGTGTACCGGGATATTCAATGAATCATGAGTGACATGTATGAAAGAATTATGAACGGTGGCTTTGCCACAAATACAATGTCAACTACATGATCATGCTAGCAATATGACATTGATGGAGCGTGTCATAATAAACGGAATGGTGGAAAGTTGCATGGCAATATATCTCGGAATGGATATGGAAATGCCATGATAGGTAGGTATGGTGGCTGTTTTGAGGAAGGTATATGGTGGGTGTATGATACCGGCGAAAAGTGCGCGGTATTAGAGAGGCTAGAAAAAATGGAAGGATGGGAAAAGTGTGTATAATCCATGGACTCAACATTAGTCATAAAGAACTCATATACTTGTTGCAAAAATCTAGAAGTTATCAAAGAAAAGTATTACATGCATGCTCCTAGGGGGATAGATTGGTAGGAAAAGACCATCGCTCGTCCCCGACCGCCACTCATAAAGAAGACAATCAATAAATAAATCATGCTCCGAGTTCATCACATAACGGTTCACCATACGTGCATGCTACGGGAATCACAAACTTCAACACAAGTATTCATCAAATTCATAATCACCCAACTAGCACGACTTTGATATTATCACCTCCATATCTCAAAACAATTATCAAGTATCAAACTTATCTTAGTATTCAATTCACTCAAAAGAAAGTTTCACATATCTTGAACACCAAGTATATTAACATTAAGAAAATTACCATGCTATTAAAGACTCTCAAAATAATTTAAGTGAAGCATGAGAGATCAAATAGTTTCTTTAAAACAAATCCACCACCGTTCTCTAAAAGATCTAAGTGAAGTACTAGAGCAAAAATTATCACGCTCAAAAGATATAAGTGAAGCACTATGAGCAAAACTATCAAGCTCAAAAGATATAAGTGAAGCACTATGAGCAAAGACACAAATAATACAAGACGCTCGAAGCAAAACACATATCATGTTGGTGAATAAAAATATAGCTCCAAGTAAATTACCGATGGAAGTGGACGAAAGAGGGGATGCCTTCCGGGGCATCCCCAAGCTTTGACTTTTTGGTGTCCTTGGATTATCTTGGGGGTGACATGGGCATCCCCAAGCTTAGTCTCTTGCCATTCCTTATTCCATAATCCATCAAAAGAATTCACCCAAAACTTGAAAACTTCACAACACAAAACTCAACAGAAATCTCGTTAGCTCCGTTATAGAAAGAAAACAAAATACTACTTCAAGGTACTGTAATGAACTTATTCTTTATTTATATTGGTGTTGAACCTACTGTATTCCAACTTCTTTATGGTTTATAAACTAATTTACTAGCCATAGATTCATCAAAATAAGCAAACAACACACGAAAAACAGAATCTGTCAAAAACAGAACAGTCTGTAGAAATCTGTAACTAACGCAAACTTCTGCAACTCTAAAAATTCTACCAAAATAGGAAGTCCTGAACAATTTGTTTATTGATCATCAGCAAAATGAATCAACGCAAAATCACGTTCCTGTGATTTATCATAACTAAATTAGTGCATGCAAAGTTTCTGTTTTTTCAGCAGAATCAAATCAACTATCATCGTAGGTTATCCTATAGGTCCTACTTGGCACAAACACTAATTAAAACATAAAACCACATCACAACAGAAGGTAGATGGATTACTTATTCCTAAACTGAAGCAAAAACAAAAAACACAAAATAATATTGGGTTGCCTCCCAACAAGCGCTACCGTTTAACGCCCTTAGCTAGGCATAAAAGCAAGGATAGATTTAGGTATTGCCATCTTTGGTAGGCAATCCATAAGTGGCTCTCATGATAGATTCATATGGTAATTTTATTTTCTTTCTAGGGAAGTGTTCCATACCCTTCTTTAAGGGAAATTGGAATCTAATATTCCCTTCCTTCATATCAATAATTGCACCAATCGTTCTAAGGAAAGGTCTACCAAGAATAATAGGACATGAAGGATTGCAATCTATATCAAGAACGATAAGATCTACGGGCACACAATTCCTATTTGCAACAATAAGAACATCATTAATTCTTCCCATAGGCTTTTTAATAGTGGAATCCGCAAGATGCAAGTTTAGAGGGCAATCATCAAAATCACGGAAATCTAGCAAATCACATAAAGTTTTGGGGATAGTTGAGACACTAGCACCCAAATCACACAAAGCATGAAACTCAAAATCTTTAATTTTAATTTTAATAGTAGGTTCCTACTCATCATAGAGTTTTCTAGGGATAGAAACTTTCAACTCAAGTTTTTCTTCATAAGATTGCATCAAGGCATCAACAATATGTTCGGTAAAGGCCTTATTTTGACTATAAGCATGAGGAGAATCTAGCATGGATTGCAACAAGGAAATACAACCAATCAAAGAGCAATTTTCATAATTAAATTCCTTGAGATCCAAAATAGTGGGTTTTAGCAACATCACGGTTTTTATTTATTTCAATCCCACTTTCATCAATTTCATCATCAAGATCTAGAAACTCTGAATTCTTAGAACGCCTTCTAGGTAAAGGAAGATAATCTTCAGATTCATCAAGATTCATATTGCAAAACAAAGATTTAATGGGGGACACATCAATAACTTTTAGATCTTCATTTTGATTTTCATAGGGATTGGAAGAACACGCTTTAATAAAGGCATCTTTGGAAGCACGCATCCTAGCGGTTCTTTCGTTGCACTCATCAATGGAAATTCTCATGGCTTTGAGAGACTCATTGATATCATGCTTAGGAGGAATAGATCTAAGCTTTAAAGAATCAATTTCAAGAGAAATTCTATCAACGTTCCTAGCCAAATCATCAACTTTAAGCAATTTCTCTTCAAGCAAAGCATTAAAATTCTTTTGTGAATTCATAAACTCTTTAACACTACTCTCAAATTCAGAGGGCATCTTATTAAAATTTCCATAAGAGTTGTTGTAGGAATTTCCATAATTATTAGAAGGATTACTAGGATACGACCTAGGATTAAAATTCCCTCTATACGCGTTGTTTCCAAAACTATTCCTACCAACAAAATTCACATCAATAGATTCATTATTACTCTCAAGCAAAGTAGATAAAGGCATATCATTGGGATCAAGAGGAGTATTTTTAGGAGCAAACATCTTCATAAGTTCATCCATCTTTTCACTCAAACATTGATTTCTTCTATAGCATGCACTTTCTTACTAGAAGATCTTTCGGTGTGCCATTGAGAATAATTAGCCATAATATTATCAAGCAATTTAGTAGCATCCCCTAACGTAATTTCCATAAAAGTGCCTTCCGCGGCCGAATCTAAAAGATTTCTAGAATTAAAATTCAATCCGGCATAAAAATTTTGTATGATCATCCATAAATTCAAACCATGAGTAGGGCAATTGTGAAGCATTAATTTCATTCTTTCCCAAGATTGGGCAACATGCTCATGATCAAGTTGTTTAAAATTCATGATGTCGTTCCTAAGAGTGATAATCTTAGCAGGAGGAAAATACTTAGAGATAAAAGCATCTTTGCACTTGTTCCAAGAATCAATACTATTTTTAGGCAAAGAGGAAAACCAAACTTTAGCACGATCTCTAAGTGAAAACGGAAATAACTTTAGTTTGACAATATTGTTATCCGTATCTTTCCTTTTCTGCATATCACATAAATCAACAAAATTGTTTAGATGAGTAGCAACATCTTCACTAGGAAGGCCGGCAAATTGATCTTTCATAACGAGATTCAACAAAGCGGTATTGATTTCACAAGACTCATCATTATTAAGAGGAGCAATCGGAGTACTAAGGAAATCATTATTATTGGTATTCGAGAAATCACACAATTTGGTATTATCTTGTGCCATGGCAACAAGTAATCCAACACACAAGCAAACAAAAAGGCCACGAGAAAAAGGAAAACGGGAAAGAGAGGAGGAGATTGGGAAAGAGAGGGCAAATAAAACGGCAAGGGTGAAGTGGGGGAGGGGAAAACGAGAGGCAAATGGCAAATAATGTAATGCGAGAGATAGGGATTGCGATGGGTACTTGGTATGATTGACTTGCTTGCGTGAGCCTCCCCGGCAACGGCGCCAGAAATTCTTCTTGCTACCTCTTGAGCACTGCGTTGGATTTCCCCGAAGAGGAGAGGATGATGCAGTAAAGTAGCGTAAGTATTTCCCTCGGTTTTTGAGAACCAAGGTATCAATCCAGTAGGAGACCACGCACAAGTCCCTCGTACCTACACAAAACGATAGCAACTCGCAACCAACGCTTAGGGGTTGGCAATCCCTTCACGGTCACTTATGAGAGTGAGATCTGATAGAGATAATATTTTTGGTATTTTTGATAGATAGATGCAAAGTAAAAGTAAAGGCAAAGTAAAAACAAAGCAAGTAAATAAAGTGATATAGATTGATATGATGAGAATAGACCTGGGGGCCATAGGTTTCACTAGTGGCTTCTCTCAAGAGCATAAGTATTCTATAGTGGGTGACCAAATTACTGTTGAGCAATTGACAGAATTGAGCATAGTTATGAGTATATCTAGGCAATGATCATGTATATAGGCATCACATCCAAAACAAGTAGATCGAAACGATTCTGCATCTACTACTATTACTCCACTCACCGACCGCTATCCAGCATGCATCTAGAGTATTAAGTAAAAATAGAGTAACGCCGTAAGCAAGATGATATGGTGTAGAGGGATAAATTCATGCAATATGATAAAAAACCCGTCTTGTTATCCTCGATGGCAACAATACAATATGTGCCTTGCAACTCTTTCTGTCACTGAGTAAGGACACCGCAAGATTGAACCCAAAGCTAAGCACTTCTCCCATTGCAAGAACTGCCAATCTAGTTGGCCAAACCAAAAAGATAATTTGAAGAGACTTGCAAAGATAACTCAATCATACATAAAAGAATTCAGAGAAGAATCAAATATTTTCCATAGATAATACTGGATCATAAACCCACAGTTCATCGGTCTCAACAAACACACCGCAAAAAGAAGATTACATCGAATAGATCTCCACAAGAGAGGGGGAGAAGATTGTATTGAGATCCAAAAAGAGAGAAGAAACCATCTAGCTACTAGCTATGGACCCGAAGGTCTGAAGTAAACTACTCACACTTCATCGGAGGGGCTATGGTGATGATGTAGAAGCCCTCCGTGGTGGATGCCCCCTCCGGCGGAGCTCCGGAACAGGCCCCAAGATGGGATCTCGTGGATACAGAAGGTTGCAGCGGTGGAATTAGGTTTTTGGCTCCTGTTCTGATTGTTCGGGGATATGTAGGTATATATAGGAGGAAGGAGTACATCGGTGGAGCTCCGAGGGGCCCACAAGGTAGGGGGCGCGCCCAGGGGGGCGCCCTCCACCCTGTTGACCTCCTCGGGCACTGCTTGGAGTAGGGTCCAAGTCTCCTCGGTCACGTTCGGTTGGAAAATCACGATCCCGAAGGTTTCATTCCGTTTGGACTCCGTTGATATTCTGTTTCTTCGAAATACTGAAAAAGGCAAAAAAACAACAATTCTGGGTTGGGCCTCCAGTTAATAGGTTAGTCCCAAAAGTAATATAAAAGTGGAAAATAAAGCCCAATATAGTCCAAAACAGTAGATAAAGTAGTATGGAGCAATCACATATTATAGATACGTTGGAGACGTATCAGATTTCACCCCGAATGTCGTGGCGTGCATGGCTCTCTTCACACATCTCTGCGAGGGCTTCGTCGGGGTGTACCCCAGCATGACGCTCTTCCGCCATTACTTCTCCCCTCGGATTCAAAAAGGGGGCGCCATCGCTAGCTGCGTTGCCTGGATCCTGAGGGCCAAGGGGGTGTACCTGGATGGCGCTACGAAGGAGAGGTGGGAAGAATGGCGGGGCCGGTGGTGCTGGATTGAGGAGGAGGACCCGCCAGCATTCTGTGAGGTTCGCCAGAAGCCGCCGGTCTGTGGGGGCGATTGGGGCGACGTCGACGCTGATGACGTGAAGCTTACGGTCGCCACCACCAGGATTCTTCGGCTCACCCAGGTCGGGCTCACCCTCGAAATGATCGGGGCAGACTTTATCCACCGTCGGATTGCCCCTATACACGACAAGGGGAGGCCGGCCTGGCTCTTCGTGAACACCGTCGACATCATGAGGCTCCGCCCCGGCCTCGACAACAACCTGGCGGTGTTGAGGCACGCCTATCTCTGCGAACGGATCTTCCAGCTCGAGGTTAACGACGAGGGCTAGGTCGAGCGGTCCGACAAGCTTGCCAGGGCCACCACGAAGGCCGGCAAGGTCGACAAGGAGCCCGTTTTCAAGCTGCCGACGGGAGTAGTCCCGCTGAGCAACAACTCTCGTTGGAACGAGATCATTGCCATGATGCCGCTCTTCAATGCGCATGGCCTTGACCCGAAACTGGGTTGAGCCGGACGGGCTCATGGTGTAGGAGTTCTTCGACACCTTGCATGAGGTGTACGTCACCTCCGAGCCGCGGCTTATCCAGGACACCTCTCCGGCAGAGCTGGACTATATCGCCTCCAGGGTGGAGGAGGCGAGGCTTGACAAGGAGGAGGCAAAGCTCGTCAAGGAGGCTGGCAGCACAGGCGGCGTGGTGAACAAGGCTGCGGCGGAGGCAGAGGAGGGGGAGCTTGCCCGATGGGCAGCAGCCGCTGGGGAGGCCAGCGGCGCCGACACCGGGGCTCCCCTCATTGAAGACGTCGTCGACGGGTCGTCGGAGGAGGAGGGTGAGGGGGCGAAGACCGCGACTATCGATCCTCCAATCGCCGGAAAAGGGCGGGCTCTTCGGTGGGCCACTCCTCCAAAGATGTCGGTGGGAAAGGACACCTATGGGATCACTGGAATCCCTACTACGGTTGCGGGGCGCGGGGATCGTGAGAAGAGCGGGACTAGTAGACAGCACAAAGGGGATTTACCTAGGTTCGGGCCGCAAAGATGCGTAAAACCCTACGATCCTGCTTTGGTGGATGTATTTAGTGTTCTTGAGCTCTTGAACTAGCTTTGGGTGCTGCTAGGTTCGAAAGAGCCAAATCCCTCTCCAGTGCACCATGGGCCTCCTTTTATAGGCGAAAGGGGCTGCCACAGTGGCACACATGAGGTGGAAAGTGCTACAGCGTTGTGAGCTTATCGCTGGTATTACACGACAAAGTGCATTTAATGTGAGGCTTAGGTGTCCCTTCGCTTTATCGGGGGCGGGAGCGAGGCCCGTCCCGTCCATCGCCGTTCTCCTTGCTTCGACATGCGCCCTGGCCAGGGATGCATGTGGTGCCATGTAGGCAGGCAAGCAGCTGAGGTCGCGCGGTGGTGGAGCTTCCACGAAGATCTGCATGCTGCCACGCAGGTGCGTGCTGAGTTGGCCTGGAGGCTGCATGTTGCCACGCAGGTGCCTACCCAACTGGTTGGGCTGGCAGCTGCATGCGAACAGCGACGGGGAGTTGGTTGGTGCGGGCCTGGTAGTGGCCCCGTGGTTGCCTCTGGCGAGGGTCTTGTCGGGTGGCCTAGCAAGGGTCTTGCCGTGGCGAGCTGGCGTCCCCGGCAAGGATCTTGCCGGAGGTCTTGTGGGTTTCTTCGGAGAGGATATTGGTGAGGATTGTTACCCCCCAATCATCATCTGATCTCCAGCGTTCTATGTCTTCACAAAGATCTGCATGCCACCATGGAGGTGCCTCCTGAGCCCTGGTCCAACGTGGTTGTTGACATTGGTGGCCATGGGTTCAAGGGTGGCTCGCTCCACTAGTGTGGGCGAGTTGCCCCGGCAAGGGGCTTGCTGGGGCTGCGGAGGCTGCCCCCGGCAAGGGTCTTGCCGGGGAAACCTGCTTCGCCCATCTGCACTTTGTGGCCTTGGTCCTTGTCATTGCTTTGTTTGTCTTGTGCCTTCGGCTTCTCTCTGGCTTCCCTTTCCTACCCTGTTATGTGTGGCCGTGGCGGGTGGCTCTGACTGCCTATGCATAAGTAAAGGGGTCAAAAGGAGAGCCCCTACTTTTGTACACCGACAAACGGCTTGATATTATTGAAAATAAAATGGCCACTGTTGAGTTGATTGAAAATTTGGATAAAAAGATCCATAATCACATTACCCAATATGGATCTAGGGTTGGAGTTACTTTGAAAAATCTTAAAGAGAAAGAACCTATAGTCAATGAAAAAATAGATCTAGATTCTGCATGAATCGGTAAACTTGAGGATATCATTACCAACTTAGGTTCCGCATTTTCTTCCATGAAAAATACTCCAAAACCTCCTACCAAAACTGCCAAGTTTATTTATGTTTCTAAAAATAAGGGTGAATCTTCTAGTAAGGGAGATGCGGATCTCAAATCCATAAGTGTTCATCCCAATTGTCTCTCTATCATCAAGGAACCTTTTGCTACAAACGAATTTCTTGAATTTTTGCCTAAAGGTTTAATCATTGCTAAAAATGGAGAAACCCCTAAAGATCATAAGTGCTCTATTGAGGAATTGAGTGCCAAAGATGGCACTACTTAGATCTATCTTCACTTTTATGCCAAGCTAGGGGCGTTAAACGATAGCACTAGTTGGGAGGCAACCCAATTTTATTTATGTTTTTTGTTTTTGTTCCTGTTTAGTGTTTGTGCCAAGTAGAACCTATAGGATAACCTATGATGATAGTTGATTTGATTCTGCTGAAAAACAGAAACTTTGCACGCACGAATTTAGTTTTGTTAAATCACACAAACGTGCTTTTGCATTGATTCTTTTTGATGCTGATCAATAGGCAAATTGTCCAGGACTTCCTATTTTTGTAGGATTTTAAGAGTTCCAGAAGTTTGCGTTAGTTACAGATTGCTACAGGCTGTTCTGTTTTTGACAGATTCTATTTTTCGCGTGTTGTTTGCTTATTTTGATGCATCTATGGCTAGTGAAATAGTTTATAAACCATAGAGAAGTTGGAATACAGTAGTTTTAACACCAAAATAAATAAAGAATGAGTTCATTACAGTACCTTATGTGGTGGTTTTGTTTTCTTTCACTAACGGAGCTTATAGGATTTCCTGTTGAGTTTTGTGTTGTGAAGTTTTCAAGTTTTGAGTAGAGCTTTGATGGACTATAGAATAAGGAGTGGCAAGAGACTAAGCTTGGGGATGCCCATGGCACCCCAAGATATTCAATAATAGCGAAAAGCCTAAGTTGGGGATGCCCCGGGAAGGCATTCCCTCTTTCGTCTTCGTTCATTGGTAACTTTACTTGGAGCTATATTTTTATTCGCCACATGATATGTATTTTGCTTGGAGCGTCGTGTATTATATTAATCTTTGCTTTTTAGTTTACCACAATAATACTTGTTGTAGAAACCTTTTGGGAGAAGCCCACTTGATTAGAATTTGCTAGAATACTCTATGTGCTTCACTTATATCTTTTGAGCTTGATAGTTTTTGCTCTAGTGCTTCACTTATATCTTTTAGAGCACGGCGGTGGCATAATTTTGAAGAAATTGCTAGTCTCTCATGCTTCACTTATATTATTTTGAGAGCCTTTTAGAACAGCATGGTATTTTCTTTGGTTACAAATTTGGTCCTAGAATGATGAGCATCCAAGTTGGGTATAATAAAAACTATCATAGGAAGTGAATTGGATGCTATGATCAATTTGTTGCTTGATAATTGTTTTGAGATATAAAAGTAGTAATGTTAGGGTCATGCTAGTGGGTAATTATGAAATTGAGAAATACTTTTGATGAAGTTGGCAAGTCCCGTAGCATGCACGTATGGTAAAATTTGTGTGACAAATTTGTTGCATGAGGTGCTCTTTTGATTGTCTTCCTTATGAGTGGCAGTCGGGGACGAGCGATGGTATTTTCCTACCAATATATCCCTCTTGGGGTATGCGTAGTAGTACTTTGCTTCAAGGGCTAAGTAGACTTTTGCAATAAGTATATGAGTTCTTTATGACTAATGTGAGTCCATGGATATACACACACTCATCCTTCCACTTTGCTAGCCTCTATTGTGCCGCGCAAATTTCGCCGGTATCATGAACCCTTTATTTACCTTCCTCAAAACAGCCACCATACCTACCTATTATGGCATTTCCATAGCCATTCCGAGATATATTGCCATGCAACTTTCTACCGTTCCGTTTATTATGACACGTTCCATCATTGTCATATTGCTCTTTGCATGATCATGTAGTTCACATCGTATTTCTGGCAAGGCCACCTTCATAATTTTCATACATGTCGCTCTTGATTCATTGCCTATCCCGGTTCACCGCTGGAGGCATTCGTATAGAGTCATATCTTGTTCTAGCTTTGAGTTGTAATTCTTGAGTTGTAAATCCATAAAAGTGTGATGATCTTCATTATTAGAGCATTGTCTCAGTGAGGAAAGGATGATGAAGACTATGATTCCCCCACAAGTCGGGATGAGACTTCGGACTTTACAAAAAGAAAACAAAAAAAAAGAAGGCCAAAGAAAAAAAAGGAAAAAAAGAGAAGAAAGAAAAAAAAAGAAGAGAAAAGAAAAAAAATGAGAGAAAAAGAGAGAAGGGACAATGCTACTATCTTCTTTTTCCACACTTGTGCTTCAAAGTAGCACCATGATCTTCATGATAGAGAGTCTCCTATGTTGTCACTTTCATATACTAAGTGGGAATTTTTCATTATAGAACTTGGCTTGTATATTCCAATGATGGGCTTCCTCAAAATGCCCTAGGTCTTCGTGAGCAAGCGAGTTGGATGCACACCCACTTAGTTTCTTTTGTTGAGCTTTCATATATTTATAGCTCTAGTGCATCCGTTACATGGCAATCCCTACTCACTCACATTAATATCTATTGATGGGCATCTCCATAGCCCGTTGATACGCGTAGTTGATGTGAGACTATCTTCTCCCTCTTTTTGTCCTCACAACCACCACCTTATACCACCTTAGTGCTATGTCCATGGCTTACGCTCATGTATTGCGTAAGAGTTGAAAAAAGCTGAAGCGCGTTAAAAAGTATGAAACAGTTGCTTGGCTCGTCATCGAGGTTGTGCATGATGGGACTATTTTGTGTAATGAAAATGAAGCATGGCCTAACTATATGATTTTGTAGGGATAAGCTTTCTTTGCTATGCTATTTTGATAGGACATGATTATTTGTTAGTATGCTTCGAAGCATTATTATTTTTATGTTTTATAAGCTTTTATCTTGAATCATTTGGATCTGAACATTCATGCCACAATAAAGAAAATTAGATTGAGAATTATGCTAGGTAGCATTCCACATAAAAAATTCTATTTTTATCATTTACCTACTCGAGGACGAGCAGGAATTAAGCTTGGGGATGCTTCATACGTCTCCAACGTATCTATAATTTTTGATTGTTCCATGCTATTATATTACCCCTTTTGGATGTTTATGGGCTTTATTTTACACATTTATATCATTTTTTGGACTAACCTACTAACCGGAGGCCCAACCCATATTGCTGTTTTTTTTTGCCTATTTCAGTATTTCGAAGAAAAGGAATATCAAACGGACTCCAAACAGAATGAAACCTTCGGGAGCGTGATTTTTGGAACGAACGTGATCCAGAGGACTTGGAGTGCAAGTCAAGAAGAACCCGAGGCGGCCACAGGACAGGAGGGCGCGCCCACCCCCTCTGGGCGCGCCCCCTTTCTCGTGGGCCCCTCGGGCGGCCACCGACGTACTTCTTCCTCCTATATAAGCCTACGTACCCCGAAAACATCTAGGGAGCCAATTAAACACAATTTCCACCACCGTAACCTTCTGTATCCGCGAGATCCCATCTTGGAGCCTTCGCCGGTGCTCCGCCGGAGGGGGAATCGACCACGGAGGGCTTCTACATCAACACCATAGCCCCTCCGATGAGTTGTGAGTAGTTTACCACAGACCTTCGGGTCCATAATTATTAGCTAGATGGCTTCTTCTCTCTTTTTGGATCTCAATACAATGTTCTCCCCTCTCTTGTGGATATCTATTCGATGTAAACTCTTTTTGCGTGTGTTTGTCGAGATCCGATGAATTGTGGGTTTATGATCAAGTTTATCTATGAGAAATATTTGAATCTCCTCTGAATTCTTTTATGTATGATTGAGTTATCTTTTCAAGTCTCTTTGAATTATTAGTTTGGTTTGGCCTACTAGATTGATCTTTCTTGCCATGGGAGAAGTGCTTAGCTTTGGGTTCAATCTTGCGGTGTCCTTACCCAGTGACAGAAAGGGTTGCAAGGCACGTATTGTATTGTTGCCATCGAGGATAAAAAGATGGGGTTTATATCGTATTGCTTGAGTTTATCCCTCTACATCATGCCATCTTGCTTAATGCGTTAGTCTGTTATTTATGAACTTAATACTCTAGATGCAGGCAGGAGTCGGTCGATGTGTGGAGTATAGAAGTAGATGCAGGCAGGAGTCGGTCTACTTGTAGCGGACGTGATGCCTATATACATGATCATGCCTAGATAATATCATAATTATTCGCTTTTCTATCAATTGCTCGATAGTAATTTGTTCACCCATCGTAATACTTATGCTATCTTGAGAGAAGCCACTAGTGAAACCTATGGCCCCCGGGTCTATCTTTTATCATATAAGCTTTCAATCTACTTTTATTTGCATCTTTACTTTTTGCATCTATATTATAAAATACCAAAAATATATTTATCTTATCATACTATCTCTATCGAATCTCACTTTCGCAAGTGGCCGTGAAGGGATTGACAACCCCTTTATTGCGTTGGATGCGAGTTCTTTGTTTGTTTGTGTAGGTGCGTGGGACTTTGAGGAGCCTTCTACTGGATTGATTCCTTGGTTCTCAAAACTGAAGGAAATACTTACGTACTATTGTTGCATCACCCTTTCCTCTTCAAGGAAAACCAACGCAAGCTCAAGACGTAGCAGGCTGCAGTTTTTGGCTGTCGAGGTGGAGGACGTGTCGTGGAATTAACACGTCAGATGTCCTTAGTGTAAAGACTTAGTCGCGAGGCCAACACATCTATGTGGTAGCTTGAGAGGGGTTGAGCGGAATCGAGAGACGCAACACAAGACAGGGATTTAGACAGCTTCGGGCCCCGGGAAACATCATCCGGTAAAAACCCTACATGCTGTTTGAGGCTAGGTCTCATTATCATCATGAGGGAGTCGCCGGTAAACCGGCTCTCCTCTAGTTGTGTCTAGCCCTAGAGATTGTTTCTTCTTGCTTGTCGCTTGTCCCTCTTTGGGGAGCCCTGCCCCTCCTTATATATGTTGAAGGAGCGGGTTACATGTGGAGTCCTATTAGGATTAGGACTAGTCCATCTCTAATACAAACCGGATACAAGTCCTGGTCTTAACTCCTTGTAAGGTAAATATTCCTCATGCCTTTCCTCTTAAACCGGCCCACAATAGTCGAACCGGCCTTCATGAACCGCCAGACGGGCCACCGGGTCTTGTCGCTCCTCTGACCCGTCCGCTGGGTCACCAGTGAGTTACAACGTCCTGGCGGGTTGCTGGTAAATCGCCAGGTCTGGGCGGGTCACCAGATGAATATCGCCAAGTGCCAGCGGGACCTCAAATAAATCGCCAAGTCCGGCCGGGTTAACTTCCGGCCGGTTTACACCGCGGGGTATATCCCCGATATTAGCCCCCAAGTTTAGCTTGGATTTATCCATGGTAAACTTATGTTGCAAAATAAACAGCAGAACAAATTTGGCAGGTTGTGCTCCGGGTTAAGAATTCTTGTAGACCGGCACCTGATCGTCCTTAAGTCCTTGTCATTTCCTCCTTCTAGAAAATTCGGGTCCATAACCAGCTTCATACTCAAATTGCTGATGTTGGCTTCTTATAGAAAAAATATTGTGAAGAATAATCCACTTGAGTCAGCTTCCAGAGCGCCGATTTAAGAAATATTGGTCTTGAAATACTCATCTGATATTCAACCGGTTTGAAGATGCAGAACTTGTCGGTTTTATCATTGCCAAAGACTGTCGGGTTATAAAAACTTGATAATTTCGAGTCATGATTGTTGCAGACACCGGTTCATGATTGTTGCCAACGCCGGTTCATGATTATTAATGACACCGGGTTGCAGCCACAGGGTCATAATGATTGGTGACGCCGGGTCAACCTAGTTTGCTCAATCAGAGAATTTGAAAATATTTCTTCGATAATAATATAATACCTATAGCCCCCAAGTCTTTGAGTAGAACAAAGTGGTGGCTTAAGACTTTGCTTCAATATAAATACTGCCACTTTCAAAGAAATCCATGTTGTTCATCCCAGTCACTTAGTAAAAACTGAATACTCCATATTATGTAGCCCCCAAGTGTCGGGTTGTTCTGCTTGCAGCAACCTGGGACTTGTAATTGTCTTATACTCATGAAAACTTCAACCAATGTAGCCCCCAAGTGCCAGGTCATTATGCAATAATGAGCAGGGACTTTTGTAAAGATGATCATATAGATTTGAACAACAACGTGTAGCCCCCAAGTGTCGGGTCGTAAGCCTGCAGCGACTCAGGACTATTCCTTCCATTGCAAAATAAATCATATCCTTTGATAAAATAATAGCCATTGCGCTAAAGCGACTTTGAAAACCTCAATAATACCGGTAGTTAAAAACCATAATAAAAATCTAGCCATGTTGGCTATTCAAGATAATATAATCCGGTATGAAAACCTTATTCATTCAATATCATAATGAAAATTCAGCCAAGTTTGGCTATTTGAATAATATAACCCTATGATTTATGAGCGCATGATTCCAATGGCGCAATCCAAATATATGCTGGCGACTTATTGTCTTAATGCCAGGCCGGGTTAACAAACACCGGATAATTTCTCATCATATACTGGCGACTTATCGTCTTAAAGCCAGGCCGGTTTAATAAACACCGGATAATTTATCATCATGCTTTATTCAACCTGTCTCTGCATACAACAAGTTTAAAGTGTCCTGGCGGTTTACTGCCGGACAGGTCATAATGCCCAACATATAACCTAGGTTTATAACCAAGGCTGCACTTAAGAATAATCAAATATGAAATATATTATACCTGTGACATTGAATCACATCATTGGTTTACCAACTTTTTGTAGTAAGGGTGATAACCTCGATCTTGAGTAATGATAACTCCTTTCATACTGTGACGGTTTATGATAAAACCGTACCGGGTTGTGATAAACACCGGTTTAACCATATATAATACTGGCGACTCGTAGTCAAACTAGACCGGGCTGATAGTCTCCGGATTATGATTTGATCATGTACTGACAACTTGTAATTGAAAGTCAAACCGGGTTAATGAACACCGGTTTACTCCATAATAAGATGGTAACATAAAATCAAAGAAATCAAACCGGGCAAATAGTCTCCGGATTAAGAATTGACCGTGTTCCGTCAATTGACAGTCGAACCGGTCTACGAATTTTGTCGGTTTAAGAACGCAACAAAGAAGAAATATTTATTAAAGAAAATTTCAAGCAAAGGCAATGATAAAACCGTTTGCAAAAAACATGCTATACTGAGCTGATCAGATGGTGTTACCATGGTCGGACAGGCACCAAGCCCCCAATTGGAGTGACAATGGTTCAAGTCAGCCAGGTCCCCAAATGAAACCGTGGCATATATGCCAATCAAAAGGCGTGGCAATGGTTCGGGTTCGACCAAGCCCCCAAGTGATTTTGTGGCCTTAGGCCGATCAAGAGGCGTGACTGGTTCAGACTTGACCATGTCCCCAAGTGATCTGGTGGCTTTCGCCTATCAAAAGGCGTCGCGTTGGTTCGGATACGACCAAGGCCCCAAGTGATATGAAAAGCAAATTTCAAGGGGTAAACCGGAGGCCGCTTTAAGACAGAACCTCCGTGTAACCATGCATGATGTAAAAAAGAACAGAGACCCCGCTTTATGAAGCAGAAGCCCCCATGTGATCAATAATATGTTAGGCCAATAAGGCATGATACCCATGTTTGAACCGCGCATCATGGCAGCAGGTCCTCTTCGGTAATTTTTAACTTTTTTGCAAGAGATAAATTTTTCTTGAACCGGGATCTTGAACCGGATATTGAGAGCTTCAGTGAGACTGGCTTCCCTTGAGCCGGATTTTAAACCAGAATCTTTTCTGATGACCCGAAACTTCTTCATTGAGCCGGGATTTTGTAATTGTCATATACTTTCTAAGCCGGAAATTTTCTGACGGCCTTCAAATAATAGTAGCCTCCTGGACCGGGTTATCTTTCCCTCCATCGTCCTGGGGTTCTTAAATTTGCTGAAAACTTGCAAGATTTGCTGAGTCATGTCATCGTAGCCCCCGAGTCTCAAGGTGACTCGAGGAGTTGGCTTGAAACTCTCCATATTTGACCGTGATATAAACCGGCATAACTTGTATATCATTGGTGTTGATAGCACGATGTGAATCCACAGAAGGTTGAGGTGACTGCGGTGGGTGATAAATGATCCCGTATGAGCCGTGTCAGCAACTCGGCCAATGGTTCCTTCCAACTGGTGATTTGAAGTTTAACCAAACTGTAATGGCGGCGACTTGTGTGCCTGCCCATTGAACCACCTAGTGCAGACAGCGGTTGATAGTATATGATAATTTTCCTCCATTTTGCTTGAAAGAAAAAACCGGGCTACCCAAGCTGTGACTTGCTCATACTCAATAAACAGCTCATGCAGACAGGTGCGGCCCGGTGTGTTGATGTAGACCAGGCCACGAGAGGCGGACGAAAAAGATGACCTCGGCATCAGAGGCAACACAGGTAGCTGAGTCGGCCGCGGTGTTATAAGCCGGCGTGGACGGGTGAGTTAGCCACATCATGTTGATGTAGTGAACAACTGTCCAGCCTCAAAAATATCACAAGCCAGAGTAATTGTTCCTTGATAAAAATAATACGTGCTAATAAAATAGACCTTAGATGAATATCACCTGATATGTTAGGCCAGAAATTATCCTCCGCGGAGTTGATAACCACCATGGTGACGCTGAAATCAATCACGGCGGAGTATACAGATGAGTCAGCCGAAGCGTTGTAATCCGGTGAAGGCGAGCAAGTTGTCCTCCGCGTTGTAAGCCGGTGCGGACGCACGAACCGGTCGTGAGGGCGAATGGGCAAATCGCCCGCGGCGTTGTAAAGCGGTGCGGACGAGTGAGCCAGCCACGGCGTTTGTAAGCCGGTGCAGGAGTCCATTGAATAAGGACGACCACCTGTGCCAAATGATGTTGGCATGCCTCCGTCTCCGCGGTATAATGCCACCTTGTGACGAATAATTCTTCTGCATATAAAATACAGCAGGGCAAAGTAGTTTCGCTCGCATGAATTAATATGTGTTTTAAAAATAAATAGGATAAATAACACCTGGTATTTTTCGGATGTTGATGGCAGCTTGGCCAAGGTGGCCAGGCCCCGGCGACGACAGCGTAGCACAATTCTTGCCGGCCTTGACGACAAACAACTGCAGCAAGAATTGATCATCTGTTCAGATTCGACGGTGTGGCCACGGCAGTCGCTCGACACGCTGGCGAGGGGCAGCTCAATAGGTGACTAATTCTGGTCCAGTTTGATCATAGGTAGCCGTGGCGTCTCGGAGGTGCCCGCTTCCCATTATCATCTCCCTCTGATGGATCCTTTTTCTTGTAAATCATCTCAGGATCCGTGTATGTACTAGTAGTTTTCCAAGTAGCAATGAATACTAGTACTTCTTTTGGTTGATTTGATTTTCCTTGCATGTACGTGCACCATCAAACGGAGCTAGCGGGCACACGCCTCGAACATAAGCATAGACTAGCCTTTCCCTCCAGCAGGAGCGGCTCAGTGACCCGCGGCTCATATCAGAAGTGATAGTGGCGACGGCGGCCTCACATACGGTAACTCGACAGAGACCAAACCCTCACCCGTAGAGGTGTGGGGGAAACGGGCCGCAGCAGCGGATCAACCACTTGTCGGCGGTTTAACAGGGGCGCTGGCTTCGATTCAGCAATTTTGATAAAAGTGACCCGCTGCACAGACAAAGACACAGCAGTAGTGGAGGTGCGCCGAGTCGGGGCGGCTCACGGATAGTGCAAGGCCGAGCTTGGGACTCGGAGAACCGGTCGCGGCAGAAGTAGTCCTAGCAGCGGCGAAAGCCATGACGGAGAGCGTAGCTCAGGGCAGGTGCGAGGATACATCAGTTCTGAAAGGGGCAGCTCAATACATCAGCTCTGAAACGTGCCCTTGCCCATTGTTTTTGTCCGGATACATCAGTTCTGAAACGTGCCCTTGCCCATTGTCAGAGGGGCAAGGTGGATCAACTTTGAGTAAACTGAAGTTTAACCAGCATGAGACCGTGGTGGCTCTCTGCGCATAACGGTGGCAGCTCAAGGTACAAACCGGCAGCTCGGAGCCTCTGATCCCCTGCCGGTTTGCGAGAAGGGCGCCGGCGACTTGGCAAGGCGGCGACGGCGGTTCAGCACAGCAGCTTGTAAAGGCGAAGCCGCTGAGACAGCAAAAACACCCGGTCTAACAGAGGCGAAGGACGGCCGACGGTGATCTATCCCGGTGGCTCAACGCGAATTGGAGGCATACGAGGCGACGCACGGCTCAATAAGATGGCTTGGGACAGTGGCGGAGTTGACCTGGCTCGATCGACGGCTGCTCGATGCCGTGGACCAGAACAGCAGGCGCGAGCTCGTGCGCGGCGAGATTGATTCTTGACCCGGCAAGGCGGTTTTGAGGATGAGGGCGTCCAGCGCAAGAACCTGGCGCGGTGCGAACAGAGGCGTCGGGCAGCTGATCGCGACCAAGTAAGCATTGCTTGGTGGAGCAAGAATACATCGGCCGGCAGTTCAGACCGAGTTCGTGGCCATCTCTGCTTTCCGAGTCGCGGGCTGTTTTCTGCCGCTCCTTTTTTTTATCACTTTTCCTGATCCAGCTTGGATTGATGGCTTCTTCGATCTGTTCTGATCCTCATGCCAGAAAAATAGCAACGACAGATTATTCCTTCTCTTGGGTGACGCCGTACGATAAAAATTGCAGCAGTTGATGCCCTCCGGACAAAAACACAAACACGGCGGATTGGACACATGCTTGACGTATAGTAATTTGACCCGGTCGCTGATCCTGCAGTGGAAAAACGCTGATAGCTCCGGTTGACCGCCGTAGTAGTTTGGGCTCCGGACTCCTCTTGATCTCGGCGAGTTATGGCAGCTGCACTAAATCTCCTCTAAATCTTAAATCTTGAACACAACGCCGACGGATCGGACTGCAGAAATTTTTGTTGGTCTTGGCGTCTTGTACCGTATGCTTCTCGATTCCTGAAAGAATCCCTTCAAGAACTCAACACCACCGTGCGCAGGCCCCACGGTGGGCGCCAACTGTCGTGGAATTAACACGTCAGATGTCCTTAGTGTCAGGACTTAGTCGCGAGGCCAACACATCTATGTGGTAGTTTGAGAGGGGTTGAGCGGAATCGAGAAACGCAACACAAGACAGGGATTTAGACAGCTTCGGGCCCTAGGAAACATCATCCGGTAAAAACCCTACATGCTGTTTGAGGCTAGGTCTCATTATCATCATGAGGGAGTCGCCGGTAAACCGACTCTCCTCTAGTTGTGTCTAGCCCTAGAGATTGTTTCTTCTTGCTTGTCGCTTGTCCCTCTTTGGGGAGCCCTGCCCCTCCTTATATATGTTGAAGGAGCGGGTTACATGTGGAGTCCTATTAGGATTAGGACTAGTCCATCTCTAATACAAACCGGATACAAGTCCTGGTCTTAACTCCTTGTAAGGTAAATATTCCTCATGCCTTTCCTCTTAAACCGGCCCACAATAGTCGAACCGGCCTTCATGAACCGCCGGACGGGCCACCGGGTCTTGTCGCTCCTCTGACCCGTCCGCCGGGTCACCAGTGAGTTACAACGTCCTGGCGGGTTGCTGGTAAATCGCCAGGTCTGGGCGGGTCACCAGATGAATACCGCCAAGTGCCAGCGGGACCTCAAATAAACCGCCAAGTCCGGCCGGGTTAACTTCCGGCCGGTTTACACCGTGGGGTATATCCCCGATAGGACGTGTGGAGATGCAACGACGGAAGGTGTGCTGCCGGATTGGCTGTCGACCGGAGGATTACGAGGGCTGGGTGAAAACCCGTCTCTGGCCATGGCCGGAGCCTATGACGGCGGCATCTGTGGACACGGTAACCTTCTTGAAGGCGTCGGCAGGATGCTCTCTCTTCCTCTGCGAGGGACAGCTCTGGGGGAAACCCCAAACCAAGAGGGTCGATCGTTGGCGGCGTGTTGGCATCGTTTACGTCTCGAGGGCATCGATTTTGGAGTTCAATTCAGTCAGAGGGACCAGCTGGTGTGTTGGGAGGTTGGTGGTATGCGTTGGTGTGGCGTCGAGGCTTTTGTGGCCACGACGATAGGGCAAGTGAAGTCGGAGACATTGCAGTGGTAGTCGGCTCTTCTGCGGCCTCTTCGTGGGATTACCTTAGTTTGGTTGTTGTGGTGAAGTCGGAGCTGTGGTGGCGGGACCCCTGTGGCAACGATGACAGACAACAAGTGGTCCGTATGGTGTTCTTCCACGACACCAGTCTTGCATAGTTCTCCTTTGGATCTTGCTTTAGAGTCGGAGCTACGTCGCCCTCAATGCGAGTGGTTGAGTTTTGGCATGGATCTTCATGTTTTCCTACACAACCTCTGCGATGAGTGTTGGTTCGACGTTCGTCCACGGCGAAGTCGAAGTCGCTTGCTTGGGGATTAGGGATGGCGTTGACGCCTATTTGGGGAGAAGTGATGATGATGACGTTCTTCTGCACATATGCGCTCCTCAACGCCCTCGCCATCGTCTTCGGCACGGCAGTCGGCTACAGAGCCGTCGACTACTTCGACGTGTCGTGCAGCTAGGTAACCCTCTCGCTCGCATGCTTGGCAGCTTCACATTGCGCCAAGCTGATATATGGTGTTCCTCTGCAGCTCTCCTCCATTCTGCCGTGTGTTGAGCTGACGGACGCGGAGTCCGCCTAGTTAGCCGCCCCCTCGATCGGGATTCTGTGCTGCGCCCCAACCCAGGCGGCCGCGACAGCGATGGCGCTGCTGCTCCCATGCCGCCGTCGCCGGGCCTGCCGCGCCCTCACCTACCTCGCGCTCGCGGTCACCTTCCTTTTCCATTGAATTACGCCGGCGCCGATCGAGGATACATCTTCGGCAAGATCTTTTTTACCGTGGTCATCTGCCTCATCCTGGTGTGCGATCTGACCTGCCTGTCTGACCTCCTTCAAGGTGATGGGTGGGGCAAGCAGTAGGCAGTATGCTACCTACTAGTTCAGCTAGCAGCAAGCTGCAATGGATCATGTTCGTGGTCGTGGATCAGCTCATGAGGTACTGATGAGAGCGTAGTTCTAGGGAATAATGTAGAGTATGCATGCATTACTTTTGCTGTGATGATTGATGGAGTACTACCATATTTGCGAATCTAGTAGCTGGTCTAGTGTTAATATCTAGATCGAGTCCATTTGAGCAATGCTTTGCTGGCTATATAATTAGAGTCGCTGAATTGTGGCTATGTTTGATGTATTCGACCTTAATTTTCTCTATGTGTGATCGTCAGACATGAGTTATATGCTTATTCAGCACCAGCTTCGGTATAATTGATGTTGCTGAAATTGCTGCTGCAGTGTATATCCATGTTGCTGCAGTGTATAATTCCACCTTTTAGTTTCACAGTTTTCCCAACCAAAAAATTTCCAACTTTTCCACAGTTCTCACCTCACAACAACTTTCTCACGACTCACATAAGACTTTAGGCACCAACTAGGATGGCTCTCTCGTCTCCTCTCCCCCCGCCTCCTCCACCACCTCCGGCCACCACCAACTCCACGCCCCCTAGTCACGCTCCGGCCGCCGCCATCTTCCCAACTGCCACTCCACCTGTCCTCACCCTCACCACTCACCCAAATGACGAACTCATCTCCACTGTTGCGTCACTACCATTGGCTTTCTTCGACCTGCCCTATGTAAAAGCCGGCCAGGTAGCTCTCCGATGCTTCCTGGGCTGCGGCAACACCATGGGCCTCGAGTTCGAGGACAACTGCAGCCGCTACCTTCGCCTCGACATCACCACCCCTCCCCTCTACCTTGCGTCGCCCCTCTACGTCATTTTCAACTTCTCCAACCGCCATCACGACACCATTACCTCCGCTTCCCTGCTCCAAGCTGTTCTTGGCGGCAGTGTTGCGGATTTCTTCGTTGCCATGTGCTCCCCTATCATCTTCCGCTTTCATGCCGCTTCCTCGCGCGTCGCTGAGATCATCCTCGGCCAATCCAAGGCCCACCACCGCAACTACGCCTTCACCTTCACTAGAACTCTACCACCCCTTCCACCACCGCCATCCACCCCTGCCCCTTGCATGTTGCTTGCCCACATACTCCAAATCCCGACTAACCTAGGGCTCCAGTTTGAAGCTGTGGCCTGGTCACAGCTTGGTTCCCACGTTACCGTCGATCCTGGCCGCCAACCCCATGGCTGCCTCATGTACGCGCGAGTCATCCAGTTCCCCCTCAACGCCACTACCATGGCCCTCATCCTTGCTCACCAATTCGGAGGCTCCTACCACCACTTTATCACCACTGGCGATGGTGACTCATGCTTCACCTTCACCGTTGCATCGCCTGCCGTTTCTGTTGGAATTCCACCCTTAGGATCAATCACATCAAATCACGATGAACACACGTGCACAAAAAACTGATGGCCAAAGGCACATGTCGTGCCTCTCTTCTTTTATTTATTTTTCTCTTTTTCCAATGATACAAAATCTCACGCAGGGTTGTGCATATATATATATATATATATATATATATACTAGTACAAATGCCCGTGCGTTGCATCGGGCTTAAAAAAGGTACTACCTGTTACATGTGTCATTGTGCTCCACATTTTATATCTTATTTGAATAAACATCGATTATATGGTTAAATGTGAAAATTTCTTTTCTTTTAAATAAAAGTTAATCCTTTCATAAAATTAGAACAATTTTTAAAGAGTAGTTAATGTTTTTATTGAAAATTGACTTTTCCGGAAAAAATAGTTTTAACAATTTTTAAAAATAATGTTCTTTTGTTTTACATTTGTAAATGTTTATCTGGGAATTTTAAGTATACATTCTAAATGTTTTTTTTCAGTAAAAGCGTATCAGTTTTTAAGTTTTTCGAGATAGTGTGAACATAGTTTTCTTGAAACAAAAATAGTTTGAAACCGTGAACATTTTTAAGCTATATTTACTGTTTCATGCATTGCAACAGGTATAAATAAATCTGAGTGTTTCTTTGGTATTCAAGAATTTACATGATAAATAATAATGATTTCCAATTAAATTGGTTGTAAGACTCGTAAGAATCCACTTTATGAAGATCCCATTGTATTCCAAAAGCTCGTAATTTTCTTATCTGCTAATAAAACCTATTCCTTCAAATTGCTCAAAAGAAATTGGATTGTGCGTAATGAAAAATATGATTGCCGGAAAGTAAATCTATAATACCTAAATAGTTCATCCCCACTATGTTATTTCTCTAGACATGCAGCCTATCCACCTCAGCAAACTGCCACATCAGCGTCAATATTTTTCTCTCTTAAGAGCATCTACAGCTGGGCTTGGCAAATCCGACCCCAGAAACGCCCGCGGAAGCGTCCGGGCGTGTCCGCGAACAGTGATCGGTCACCCCTCAAAAAATGCATTGCGCATCCAGATACCTCAAATTAGAAATCTTAAATTCATATTATTACATGCAATGTGAAACCTAATCTACGCAGAGCTCGTCTGGTTCTGCCCCTCGCTCGCCCGGCTCCGCCCTGGCCATGTCCGGCGGCCGGCTGCGCTCCTCGGAGTGAACAGTGCCGGTGGACGTCAGATCGATGATGGATCCGTCCGGGGACGAGCCGCCGACGTCCACCAAGATGCGGTTGCGGCGCCTGGACTGATGCGCCATTCGGGGTGCCGAAGAATGCGACCCCGCCTCGCTGATGTCCGCCGCCGCCTCCGGTGCCCGGTGCCTTGCACCGCATTCCATGGCCTCATGGGATGATGGTGCGGCCCTAACATCGGCGCGCCACCTGAGGGGTTGCGCGTCCGCCAGCGTGTTCGGACGCCAGACGGACCGCACGACCTCCGACGAGGCGGCTATGGCCGGCCTAGCATCGGATCAATGCCCCATTTGGGCGGACGCAATGGATTCCCGGCGGATGGAGTCCGAGAACACAGCCATCCACGGGCCTCCTCTTGGGCGCGGCGGAGCGCAAGCTGGACGACCATCTCCTCCTCAGGGGCGCGTGGGATGAGCTCAGGTCGACGGATCTGGAGGTGAAGGACTCGGATCCGCTGCCCGCCATGCCGGAGACGGCCGGAAGGAACCCCGATGTAATTTTTATTATGTTTGGGGTGCTTTTTAATTCCGGTGAACCTTTATGCGTGGCGGGCGTGCCCAGGCGCCCACAGATCCACCCCATATTTGGGCTGGATATAGGGGGTGCCGGTCAGCCCGGGCGTTTGAAGGGCCCGTATGGGTCAAAAAATCATGACTCCGTTGAGAGGTCCAGTTGTAGATGCTCTAAGAAATAGTATCTCTTTCTAATATTTCACTTACTTTTAATTAATACTATATCTAATAATATATTCATCTGATGTGATAGACAAGAATAAATTATGACAGTAACATCAAACAATAGAAATAGCAAGTAATTTGGTATCGAGCAGCTTCCGCTCGGTGCAGCACCACCGCCCACCGCCGCCCGCCCACTGCGTGCCCCTTTCTTATCCACACACACAGCACATATCGCCATTCATCCTCCTCTCTTATCCACACAACACACATCGCACAACCACCAGAGGACGCCATGGATGGCGCTTTGGAGCTCCGTCGCCCGATCTGGCCCGCCAGCCCAGTCTCCGATCCCCGGTGCCAGCAGCCTCGGATCCGGCCCCATTCGGACGTCCACAGCCTCCGGCCACCTGCGCATGTCCCCCAGGTCCGGCCGATGATCCCGCGCCGTTTCTTCTACTCGCGTTGACCCCCACCTGCGCATGACCCCCAGGTCCGGCCGATGATCCCGCGCCGTTTCTTCTACTCGCGTTGACCCCCCGAGGAGACCAACGCCTCGGCCCGGTAGGTATTGGCAGCGTCGGGCTGCTGCGACGGCATCCCCGTCGTGCTCGGCAGGCCTGTGGGGAGGCGCGGGACGGGACTGGCGCGGCGGTGGCCTGCTGTGTGTCGTCCTCGGCAGCTCCCTGGCGCCCTGGCGGGATGCGTGTGGTGGTGCCGTGTGCACCGCGTCTGCCAGTGGTATATCCATCTTTTTCTGTATCCTCGCAGCTCAATCTCCTTTAGAGATTATTAGAAGGAATGTCAAATTCGCCGTGACCACTGCTTTTTGTTGGATTCATATTGCGCCTTTCCTCTTTGATTGATTGTATCTCAGTCCTTTCATTGGCTTGTTGATTCTTCCAATTTGGAACGTATATAAGTTGCTAGGATTTGATGTAAAGTGGCGGGGTGGGACTATTAATTCGAATCTGAAATTTTAGCACAAACTCTTGTTGCGGCAGCGGAAAGGGAGAGGAGGGCAGGTCGTGAGTTTGAAAGTTTTTAGCGGCCATAATAACGCAGCTGCAAACAACGTTTGGAACCGGACGACGGACGAGCGAGGCGAAGCCGTGGGGGGGCGATGCGAGCGCAGGCGTGCGCCTGCGGGAGGATGCGGGTGACCCCTTTTTCCCCCACGACGAACCGTTATTTTCACTTATGGGCGTGACTGCGGGTTAATTAACAAAAAACAGAGGGACTTTTATGTAAAAATACCGACGACGTACGACCAGAAACCGTAGCTGCTTTATTATTAGGGAAAGATATATATATATATATATATATATATATATATATATATATATATATATATATATATATATCAACCAACCGACTAACCTAAACCTAGTTCTACTCTAACTCCTGATTACCGGCAACCTTGATCACGATTAACCTAAACCTAGTCTACTTAAGACTCCAACTCAACCAGCTAGCTAAACTAGTGCTAGACTAGTACAAACATCTACTAAACTACTCAAGATTAATGCTAACAGTCTCTCCCTAATCTTGACATGTCATCTCCTTGTGCTTTCTCTGGTCTTGACTTGTCGATTCGCAACTTGTTGATCCAAACTCCAACACATGATCCAGACTACCAGCCCACACGGTCGCATCTACGCGTGCAACGTTCAAGACTGGACACATCATCAGTCTTTACGTTGTTCAACTTAACTGGTCACTGTCCCACTACACGCGGAGCTTGATCTTCATTGTCATATTCGTACACTAAGTATGACCCGCCTGGAAACATGCAGTGCCTCCTTGCCCAGCCATGTTGTACCACCGCCATTGCTTGGCTGCTTCCTTGCACTCGGTACACACCATACTCCTTGTATTTGCTTACAGTAGACACACTCTCCACTGCTCGCACACCTCCTTGCTTTATGATGGCTTCGCCTACCATCGTCCGCCTTCGGCATCACACCGAATCCACACTGGCCGCAGCCAGGACGCTCCACGAGGACATGTATATGACTCACGAAACACCGTGTGCACCGCTTCCACTCCAACGAATCATCACCAAGACGAGCACTTGGACACGACGACGACTCACAGACGCAACGACGTCTGATCGTGCAAACATGCACGACACCTTGACTCATCCGACTCCCCCGGATGATGATCTTGATGAGCTCCAGCGCTGCACCTCGGCACCACCGCTCCCATCAACGATCCTCTTCCATCACTATGCCGACGACATCCTGCCGCCTCCCTCCTTGTCCCTCCGCCGAATAACGATCACTTGATCCTCTGCGTTGCTGCACCACCCAGCGACTTCATTGCCCGCCCCGAGGCGCTAGTGTAGGACCTTGAAGTATGTCTAGAGGCGGGGGTGATTAGACTACTTGACCAATTAAAAACTTAACCTTTTCCCAATTTTAGAGTTTGGCAGATTTTAGCTATTTAGGACAAGTCAACCAATCATCACACTATTCAAGCAAGCATGCAAAGAGTATATAGGCAGCGGAAATTAAAGCATGCAACTTGCAAGAAAGTAAAGGGAAGGGTTTGGAGGATTCAAATGCAATTGGAGACACGGATGTTTTGGGCGTGGTTCCGATAGGTGGTGCTATCGTACATCCACATTGATGGAGACTTCAACCCACGAAGGATAACGGTTGCATGAGTCCACGGAGGGCTCCACCCACGAAGGGTCTACGAAGAAGCAACCTTGTCTATCCCACCATGGCCGTCGCCCACGAAGGACTTGCCTCACTAGCGGTAGATCTTCACGAAGTAGGCGATCTCCTTGCCCTTACAAACTCCTTGGTTCAACTACACAATCTTGTCGGAGGCTCCCAAGTGACACCTAGCCAATCTAGGAGACACCACTCTCCAAGAAATAACAAATGGTGCGTTGATGATGAACTCCTTGCTCTTGTGCTTCAAATGATAGTCTCCCCAACACTCAACTCTCTCTCATAGGTTTTGGATCTGGTGGAAAGAAGATTTGAGTGGAAAGCAACTTGGGGAAGGCTAGAGATCAAGATTCATATGGTAGGAATGGAATATCTTGGCCTCGACACATGAGTAGGTGGTTCTCTCTCAGAAATGGTAAGTTGGAAGTATAGGTTTAGTCTGATGGCTCTCTCCACGAATGAAGAGGAGGTGTAGGGGTATATATAGCCTCCACACAAAATCTAACCGTTACACACAATTTACCAAACTCGGTGGGACCGATTCAACAGACTCGGTCGGACCGATTTAGTAAACCTAGTGACCGTTAGTGATTTTCGGTGGGACTGACATGCAACTCGGTGAGACCGATTCGGTTAGGGTTAGGGCATAATGTAATCTCGGTAAGACCGATTACACAAACTCGGTGAGACCGATTTTGGTAATAAGCTTTCTAGAGAGTTGGTCAGGTAGTGTGACCGATTTGCTCTTTTCGGTGAGACCGAAATGTTACGAAAGGGAAACAGAGAGTTTACATTGCAATCTCGGTGGGACCGATCGCTCACTTCGGTTAGACCGAAACGTTACGAAGGGAAACAGAAGATTACAATCCCATCTCGGTGAGACCGAGATTCCTATCCGTAAGACCGATTTGCTTAGGGTTTGTGGCAGTGGCTATGACTTTTGGAATCGGTGGCGCCGGATAGGAAGAATCGGTGTGACTGATTTTGGCTTTGGGTTTAGGTCATTTGGAGATGTGGGAAAGTAGTTGAGGGTTTTTTGAGCATATCACTAAGCACATGAAGCAAGAGGCTCATTAAGCAACACCTCATCCCTCCTTCATAGTATTGCCTTTTCCTATAGACTCAATGTGATCTTGGATCACTAAAATATAAAATGAAGAGTCTTGAGCTTTTGAGCTTGAGCCAATCCTTTGTCCTTAGTATTTTGAGGGATCCACTTTCATCATCCATGCCATGCCATTCATTGAGCTTTCCTGAAATAATAGTCTTGGAATAGCATTAGCTCAATGAGCTATATGTTGTTATGAATTACCAAAACCACCTAGGGATAGTTGTACTTTCAATCTCCTCCTTTTTGGTAATTGATAACAACATATAGATCAAAGCTCCGACAAATAATAATAAGATTGAAAAACATCGTCGCTTTGAGAAGTATGTGATAAGCAAGAGCTCCCCCTAAATTTGTGCATAGTTTAAGATTTGCTTTGGACTGCAAATGCACAAAGAATTAGGCTCATGGGTTACTCTTCCATGTCACATACATCTTGGTGGAGCGCTCAAAATAATAAAGATTGAATACATGCACTCATCACCAAGCAAAGTGAATGATCACATATGATAGATAAGATAATATCATCAAACATGTATAAGTGTAGCTTATGATCAAACACATGATCATCAATGTCTCACAAGCATAGTATCTCAAGCAATCAAAAGCAAACAAGTTTAACCACCAAATCAAAGCAAGAGAGAACAAAAGCAACACTCTCTCTCTCGAAGCCTATGATCTATACATTTTTCTCCCCCTTTGGCAACAAGTTACCAAAAAGTTCATAGAAAATGCATAGTACTAGATCGACTCTCAGGCTTGATCTTCAGGTGGTGGTGTCCGGAGAACTCCAAGAACGAAGGCTTCAGTTTAAGTAGAGGGTGCTGGAGTTGATGTTGGAGCTGGTTGCACTAGAACAGTAGGGGCTGTAGCTGGTGCAGATGATGTTGCTCTAGTGTCTGTCACAGGAACTGCAACTGACCTCTGGGCTCTAGGCACTCTGGCAAACACATTTGTGGTAGTCTTGCCCTACCTCTCCTGCATGTCATCCTGCAGCTGCTCCACAACTGACTGAATCTCAGTTACTTTGACATCAAGGTCATGGAATTTGAGTTCCATGATTCTTTCCAGGCTCTCCTGATTCTGAGTGAGGGTGGCCAATCCCTTCTCAATCCTCAGTGTTGATGCTATTAAGTAACCAAGCTGCTCCTGCTTGTTCTTCAAGAAATACTCAGATGCCTCCTCTTGAGTTGGCATCCTGGCAGCCTTCTCCTTCCTTGCCTTATCCTTCTTCTCTTGAGCTTGAACTGATGATGGATCATTCTCATTCATGACAACCTCATTGTCCTCAAAGTCTGGATAAAGTGGAAAGTGTTCCTTATCCAATTGATATTTCCCTATGCCCATCTTTGAGTTTATCAATTCCTGAATCTGAGGTGCATATCCACAGCTCCTCTTCTGATCTGCTGCAGTCCTTTTAATGGTTTCAATCATAAGGCTCATGACTTTGAACTTCTGTGGCACATCAAACACATGCAACATGTTGATGGCATGCCCTCTGATCATGTTGTGGTCACCAGACTTAGGCAACAGGGTGTGCCTCAGAATCCAATTGATAGTTGGCAGCCCTGACAGCAGAAAGTGGACTGATCCAAACTTATGTGTCTCAACAGCCTTGTCTGGGATCTCCTTGTACATGTGTGCCATGGAATTGTGATCCATCTTCTTCTTAGCATAAATGTCCAGGTCATCTTCATTTTCCTTTGGGGCATTTATCAGACTTGCCCATTCTTCAACAGTGGACTGGTACCTTGTACCTTCAGACATCCAAACTATTCTACCATCTGGATAGAAGTGTGCTGTGGAGTAGAATTGCATGATAAGTTCATCATTCCAGTTGGTGAGCTTTTGCCCAACAAAATCAGCAACTCCACAAGCAACAAAGCTGTCTTGCACTCCAGGATAGTGCTCTTCATTTTCCTTGATGTAGGTCCAGTCGACCCATCTCATATCACAAACTATGGGCTTCTTATCCAACAAGATTGTCTCATAGAAGTCCTGCTGTTCCTTTGTATGGAACCTGTAATCAACAACAGTTCTTCTCCTTGAGGCATATGGATCTTCCATCCTCCATATCCTCAACCCTGAGTCCTTCCTGACCCTCATGTCCTCAGCCACAGGATGGGCATCATTGTGGTCTCGTATCTTGGGCTTGAGCTTCCTTAGGACCTGTCCTTCTTCATCTTCTTCATCAGCAACATTAGGCATTGGGGCCTTGTTCTTCTTAGCTGCTGGAATACTCCTGGTATTCCTCTTTGGTGCAAGCTTGGCCTTGGGGGCAGCTTTGGGTGCTTCCTTGGGCTTAGATGTTGCAGCCCCTGATCTAATAGCATCACCCATAAGCTTGGGTGCCTTGGGTGCTGGTGCAGCAACCTCTTCTTCCTCTTCAGAATCTCTTCTCATTGAGGGCTTTCCAAGAACCTGGGCAGTTGTGGTTCTTGCTCTCTTCTTCTTCTTGTCCTGAGCACCTTCATCCTCTAATTCTATGGTGAACTTCATAGTTTCTCCAGTAGGAACTTTCTTGGGTTTGGAAGAAGTGACTTTCTTTTCAGGTGCCTCTTTGGGTTCAGTCTGTTCTGGCACTTGAGTGGACCTTCTAGCCTTGGGCATTGGTGTCCTCTTGGCAGGAACTTTCTTTTTCAGTCTAGGCTTTGTGCTATGTGCTGAGCCATACTCCTTTTTGAGCACTACTTTCTTGGAAGTACCCTCATCCTCTTCAGCTTTATAGTCCTCATCCTCTGAGTCTGAAGTTCTCTTCCTCCTTTGCCTGGTAGCAGCCTTGGGCAGGTTGCTAGGGGTGCTTCTGCTTCCTTCATCTGAAGTACTTGAGGGACTAGTGCCCTCACTCATGTGCATCTGCTCTTCTGACTTGTTCTGGCTGTCACTCTGGTCTAACATGCTGCAAACACTGACTGCTGACCCTGTGAAGAGTTATAGATGAGATAGAATGGATGAGCATCACAAAATGCAGAGATTTTTGCAAAATAATGATTCAAAAATTCAGTTTTAGTTTTCCACAGAAAGCATTTCGGATCAACCGATTTTCAAACTCGGTGATACCGAAGCAGTTTTGGAACCTAAACTGATGAACTCGGTTGGACCGAGTCACAGTTTGGTGGCACCGAGACTGCTAGGGTTTCACAAAGTCCTAAAATCGGTCTCACCGATTAGCAATTCTCGGTCAGACCGAGAGTCACTAGTGCAATGGCATAAGCCAAATCGGTGGGACCGAGTTTTTCAACTCAATGGGTCCGAGATGGTTTCGGCAGAAACCTAACCCTAAAATTTTGAATCTAATCTACTCTACGGATTGCATTGACTGGATAGGAGTGTTTCAATCGTGGCAAGAATCAGTAAGTACACAATGTGCTAGGACTCAAACGAGGATAGCACAATGATCGAGTCCATACCCTAGCTTGGCGATGAACTCGCTATGGCGGCAACGGTGGAGGCGAAATCCGTTGACGGCGGTGGAGAGCATTGACATGAGGTAGCTGGCGATGAGGAGATGATCCGGAGACCTGGGATGGCAGAGCGAGCTATTGCGCGGGCAAAGGGGTTCGGAGGAATTTCCAAACTTTTGCCCGTGACTATATATAGCCCGACCCTGTCGGTGTGACCGAGTGGAACAACTCGGTGGCATCGAGATGCATAACTGTGTACAGTTACAGCAACTCGGTGTGACCGAAAAGTTCAAATCGTTTGCATCGAGATTGAAAACTTAGATCAACTTAATGATCTCGGTAGGACCGAAATGAAGGAATCGGTCAGACCGGGAATCACAAAGAGTTTTTGGAAGTTTAAGTCCATGACGAATCGGGGACTCCGAGTGCTCCTCACACAGAGTGGTTCGAATCTGACTTGATCAAATTTTGTGATGTAGCAAGAATAGAGTTTGAGACGAGAAAAGCATAGATAGCTAGAGAAGGTTCTTAGGCATTCTTATCCATCCACTTGGCAAAAAGAAAAGAACCCAAACAATCAAAACAACAAGTGGATGTCCTTGAATGAGTAAAATATGCACCAACATGCTCACACAATAAGATGGCAAATGAAATATGTGGCAAAGCATGCACAACCAATTCTAGCATCTATCAAACAATTGGCGATGACTAGGTCATATATATATGAGTATATTGACTTAGGAGTCAAATGAAAACATTTGATCATAGGTCATACTCATCGTTTAAGCTCAAGTGGGATTACCACTTTTACATAATGCATTGATGTGTTCACACCATTAGAGTTGCTTTGACTCAATTCTTAGAGTTAAGCTCCCCCTAGATGTGAGATCCCCCCTTAGAGGGATGAACTAACCTTGGGTTTCGTCGATGATGACTTCATGTAGGTGTTGAAGATGTGGATGCTCAATGTTGATGTAGATCATTTGGAGCAATCCTTTGGAGTGAGTTGCACTTTCAACTTACCTACATGGGTTAGTCCCACAAGGAACAAACAAGAATATCCATAGACATAGAGTGATGCACACACAAGATGATGTCCATGAAATCATTAGGTTACCTTGTCCCTTATCTTATCAACATTAGGGTTTGTGACTCCTTGAACTAGTGCAAGATGTGGAAGTTGATTGCACTTGTTCTTGCCATAATGATATGAGTGAAGAATGTTGGCGGAGTCACCCTCAAGAACTCTCTAGTTCTTCTTCTTCGGGATCCACATCATCTTGATGGGAATCCTTGGAGTTGTAGTTGTACTTGATGAAGTAGAACTTGATGTAGTCTTGGGAACCCACTTGAACGAGGCCTTAGGTGCTTCTTCAAATGCATCAATCTCTTCTTGAAGCTTGTCCTTGCCTTTGTTCTTGTGGTCTTGTGGTGGAAGATCATCTTGGGCTTGTGTTCCCTTGAAGGAAGTATGATCATACTTATCTTATTGAGGAACAAACTTCGTCTTGGGGTATTGATCTTCTTCCCACTCAACTCCATTGGCATTGAACTTTCGTTCAAAACCAACACCTTGATTCTTCCGGTGCCTTCCTTGCTTGCGTACAATTTCCTCGAATTGCTTACTCCCGGCAAGGCTCTTGTAAACACCTTTCTCTATAATTCCCTTCAATAAGCTATTTTCTTGCTCAAGTTTAACTTGGCTAAGAGAATCATTAGTGGAATCAAGAGAACTACTAGAAGCAACAATATTGGATTTGACATTATTATTGTTACTACTAGAGGAAGTATCTTTCTTGTACTTGTTACTAGACTTGACTTGAGGCATGTAAGTAGATAAGAGTAAACGCTTGGCAATGTAAGAAGAACTTTTCTTGCGGAGATCATCATTGATTGATTTTAAGAACTCATGCTCTTGCTCAAGATTGAGCTTTTCAAAGCGTAACTTCTCATGAGCGCTTAAAAGTTCTCGATGATCTTCGAAGATAGTTTCATGAGCCAAATTAAGAGTGTTTCGTTCTTTAGTTAGAAGCTCAATCTTCTCCTTATCATTGGCATTCGTTTTATCTTGATTAGCATGATTAAATGACGTTTCATCATAGTATTCATCACTAGAGTTGTCAACAAGTAAATCATCGTCCACAAGCAAGTCATCTTCATCACTATTGAAATCAACATACTCAGGATGTGTTACCTTTGGACCTTTGGCCATGAAGAATCTTCCAATTCCTTCATTTGGTGAATCAAATATGTCGTAGGAGTTGGTTGACACAAGTGCTAGACCGGCAACACCTTCATCTTGAGTATATTCGGAGTCGTAGTGATAGCTTCTCTCAGAGTGATTGTCGGAGTCGGAGCCGGATACCCATTCACCAACATGAGCTTGATGTCTTTGTTTTGTGTAGCTCCTTGATGACTTGTCCTTCCTTTCCGAATCCTTGCTTCTCCGTGAGGGTCTTCGTTCATAATGATCATCTCTACTCCTCCTCTCTCTTGGTGGTGATTCTTCTCTTTTGCTTCTTATTTTTGGAGAATCTTCTCTTCTTTTGTAGGGTGCCGTACACTCATTGGAATAGTGTCCGGGTCTCCCACAATTGTAGCAATTATGCTCTCGACTAGAAGATCTTTTGTCATTGTAAGACCTTGACTTGGAGCTTCTTTCTTTGCTTCTACTCTTGTAGAATTTGTTGAAGTTCTTCACCATTAAGCTCAATTCTTCATTGAAGGTTTGTTTCTCACTTGATGATGTGGGGGCTTCACTTGAGGTTTTGTAAGCACCACTTGACTTGTTATGAATTTCCTCCTTATCCTTGAGTGACATCTCATGAGCAACAATTCTTCCAATGACTTCTGTTGGCTTGAGATCTATGTAGTGTGGCATCATTTGGATCAATGTGCACATGGTATCATACTTTCCATCCAATGCTCTTAGGATCTTCTTGATGATGAACTTGTCGGTCATCTCTTCACTCCCTAAGCCGGCAATCTCATTTGTGATAAGTGCAAGCCTAGAGTACATTTCCACGACACCTTCACCATCCTTCATTTTGAACTTGTCAAGCTGACTTTCGAGCACATCCAACTTGGATTCCATGACGGATTTGGTACCTTCATGCATATCAATCAAAGTATCCCAAATTTCCTTTGCATTCTCAAGACGGCTGATTTTGTTGAATTCTTCGGGGCACAATCCGTTGAAGATGATATCACAAGCTTGAGCGTTGTATTGCATCATCTTCAATTCTTCCGCGTTAGCTTCATGGTTCGGTTCTCTCCTATCAAAGAATTCACCTTGCAAGCCAATACAAATAATTGCCCAAACGGCGAGGTTATGTCCAAGAATATGCATTTTCATCTTATGCTTCCAACTAGCAAAATTAGTACCATCAAAGTAAGGACCTCTACGGTGATAATTTCCCTCGCTAGACGCCATACTCTCCTAGGTTGTGAAACCAAGGCTATGACCACCAAAAGCTATGGAAATCAAAGCAAATGGAGACCAAAGCTCTGATACCACTTGTAGGACCTTGAAGTATGTCTAGAGGGGGGTGATTAGACTACTTGACAAATTAAAGACTTAACCTTTTCCCAATTTTAGAGTTTGGCAGATTTTAGCTATTTAGGACAAGTGAAGCAATCATCACACTATTCAAGCAAACATGCAAAGAGTATATAGGCAGCGGAAATTAAAGCATTCAACTTGCAAGAAAGTAAAGGGAAGGGTTTGGAGGATTCAAACGCAATTGGAGACACGGATGTTTGGGCATGGTTCCGATAGGTGGTGCTATCGTACATCCACGTTGATGGAGACTTCAACCCACGAAGGGTAACGGTTGCGCAAGTCCATGGAGGGCTCCACCCACGAAGGGTCCACGAAGAAGCAACCTTGTCTATCCCACCATGGCCGTCGCCCACGAAGGACTTGCCTCACTAGCGGTAGATCTTCACGAAGTAGGCGATCTCCTTGCCCTTACAAACTCCTTGGTTCAACTCCACAATCTTGTCGGAGGCTCCCAAGTGACACCTAGCCAATCTAGGAGACACCACTCTCCAAGAAGTAACAAATGGCGCGTTGATGATGAACTCCTTGCTCTTGTGCTTCAAATGTTAGTCTCCCCAACACTCAACTCTCTCTCATAGGTTTTGGATCTGGTAGAAAGAAGATTTGAGTGGAAAGCAACTTGGGGAAGGCTAGAGATCAAGATTCATATGGTAGGAATGGAATATCTTGGCCTCAACACATGATTAGGTGGTTCTCTCTCAGAAATGGTAAGTTGGAAGTGTAGGTTTAGTCTGATGGCTCTCTCCACGAATGAAGAGGAGGTGTAGGGGTATATATAGCCTCCACACAAAATCTAACCATTACACACAATTTACCAAACTCGGTAGGACCGACTCAACAGACTCGGTCGGACCGATTTAGTAAACCTAGTGACCGTTAGTGATTTTCGGTGGGACTGACATGCAACTCGGTGAGACCGATTCGGTTAGGGTTAGGGCATAATTAAATCTCGGTAAGACCGATTACACAAATTCGGTGAGACCGATTTTGGTAATAAGCTTTCCAGAGAGTTGGTCAGGTAAACTCGGTGGGACCGATTTGCTCTTTTCGGTGAGACCGAAATGTTACAAAAGGGAAACAGAGAGTTTACATTGCAATCTCGGTGGGACCGATCGCTCACTTCGGTTACACCGAAATGTTACGAAGGGAAACAGAGAGATTACAATCCCATCTCAGTGAGATCGAGATCCCTATCGGTAAGACCGATTTGCCTAGGGTTTGTGGCAGGGGCTATGACTTTTGGAATCGGTGGCGCTGGATAGGACGAATCGGTGTGACCGATTTTGGCTTTGGGTTATGTCATTTGGAGATGTGGGAAAGTAGCTGAGGGTTTTTGGAGCATATCACTAAGCACATGAAGCAAGAGGCTCATTAAGAAACACCTCATCCCTCCTTGAGAGTATTGGCTTTTCCTATAGACTCAATGTGATCTTGGATCACTAAAATATAAAATGAAGAGTCTTGAGCTTTTGAGCTTGAGACAATCCTTTGTCCTTAGTATTTTGAGGGATCCACTTTCATCATCCATGCCATGCCATTCATTGAGCTTTCCTGAAATAGTAGTCTTGGAATAGCATTAGCTCAATGAGCTATATGTTGTTATGAATTACCAAAACCACCTAGGGATAGTTGTACTTTCAGCTAGTTTGGTCGCAACCCCGGTGCAAGCGCTCGACCCCTGAACCTTGCTCTAGATACCAATTGTTGGAAGTCCACCCTCAGGATCGATCACATCAAATCACGATGAATACACATGCACAAAAAACTGATGGACAAAGGCACATGTCGTGCCTCTCTTCTTTTATTTATTTTTCTGTTTTTCCAATGATATGAAATCTCACACAGGTTTGTGCATCAACCAACCGACTAAACCTACACATACAAGGAAATCTAACCGGACTCGGCTAGACATCCAAGTACAACCAGGACACGACTTTGCTGAGCTGGCATGCAAGCCAACTCTGCGTCAATTCTAGTTCTACTCTAACTCCTGATTACCGGTAACCTTGATCACGATTAACCTAAACCTAGTCTACTTAAGACTCCAACTCAACCAACTAGCTAGAATAGTGCTAGACTAGTACAGACATCTACTAAACTACTCAAGATTAATGCTAACAGTTGCCAAACTGATAGCCTCCATAGGTGACTACCACAAGAGGGGCATGCTGACCCGCTTCCCCAGGCCTCTGCTAATGGGTGGTGCCCGACGCCTTCTTCGTGGCGATGCCATGCCCCCATCGTACAGTTCCACGACTTCCTCGTCGTCATCGATCGTCACTACGTCACTGTCATCAGCGTCAGCATCTCGGGATTTGCCTAAGGTGAGACGAAAAAGGCCCGGTATTAGCTTTTTTTACCGTATTCTCAATGCTAGTTGCTTTACCCAGCTCCCGCCTCGTGTGCACTACACTTACCACTCTCATCCCTTCTAGATTACCTTCATGCCTATTACTATTAGGCCTAATGAACTACTAGTTGAGTCAGCCCAAAACCACTGTTTCTTCGTTAAACAAGATCTCCATGCAATCAAGGTTAATGATCTCATTTTCAAATTTGGCATCTCCTCCCGCCCAGTAAAATTCCAAATTCTCAAAATGTGGTCCCTTGACTTTGAAGGGTTTCGTCTTTTTTCTTTTGACCAGCTAGAAATGGTCGTTGCCCACTGCAGTCGGTTCCTCCAATCTTATAACTCTTTGGCATTCTCCCCTCTGCCTCCACGACCCGGGTCCATCCTTGGCCCTTTTACTCATCATCACGCGCCTGTCCATGCACCGCTACGACACCCTTTGCGTCCCAGTCAGCCTCGCATGCATCGCTGGCCCACCGCATGCCCAATGATGATCGTGCGGCGGCCCCCGACAGACCAAATCCTCCAAAATATCCGTATGTGCAGTCAAATGCCGCGCATGCGAGCGAGGCTAGTGCAGGATCCCATGACCCCTCCCCGTTCTCTCTGTCAGTGCCAAATCTGGACGCCCCACCTGACCCCCCCCCCCCCCCCGTGTCTAATCCGGTCACCACGACGCCGCCCCCTGTCTCGCCCCCTCCTACTACTGAGCATCATCTAGCCATAATCATCGCACCTAACACTACTAGGAAAAGGCTTGCTAGTGGCGCACCTGTTTTGGCCATTAATGGCGCACTACAGGTGCACCACTAGCATCACGCCATTAGTAGTTAATACTAATGGCGCACCCCTGGTGCGCCATTGGTCAATATGCTTAATCTCAAGTCAAATCGCACTCCGTGGTCAAACTTCAAGAAAGGTCACCCATCCTCACACTACTCCAGCCCAAGCGCGCTTAACTTCAGAGTTCTATCCAACCCCAGCACTAGCTCACTTAACAGGCACTTGTTGATATATCTAGCATATCAATCCTATTAAATCTTGTTGATGTCTAGGACTTTGTTCATGTTCATGAGTGTGATGAAATTTTGAAAAAATATTTCATACTTCCGTTCATATTACATATCATATTTTGAACATTTTTTCAAAAAAAAATTTGAAACTAATTTTTTTCTGTTACTAGTGGGCGCACCTAGCAAATGGTGCGCCACTACTAAGTTTGAAAGTTTTTCCATTTTCCCCCCTCTAGATCTTAAAAGCCCCGTATCTTTTTTTCTGTTAGGTTTTTGGGGATTCTAAAAATCTTCAACGGGTTTCCCCTAGTTGAATTCGGATGTAACTTTTCGAGTAGATGATTTCTCATATAAAAAACTTTTTAATCCGAGTTCGTATGCAAAAGTTATGTCCATTTTACAAAGTCCAGAGAGATTTTGCAAATAAAGTCGAAATTCATATTTGTAAATTTTCCCAACAACTAGACCACATATCACATAGGAAACTTATTTTATTTTACTTTTTTGACATTTCCGTCATTTTGTTTTATTTTTTTAAAACTGAAAAGGCGGTCCAAGGGGTGCATTCAATGGAATTTTTGGGCAAAGTTAGTAATGACGCACCGTGGGTGTGGTGCGCCATTACTAGTTAAACTAGTAATGGCGCACCACACCCACGGTGCGCCATTACTAGTTTTGAAAAAAAATTAGTGGTGGCGCACCGAGGGTGTGGTGCGCCATTACTAGTTTTGAAAAAAAATTGTTAGTAGAGGCGCACCGAGGGTGTGCTGCGCCATTACTAGTTTTGAAAAAAAATAAAAAAATTGTTAGTAGTAATCCTGTCTGCAGCCTAAATCAAACCCTCCATCACCACGCCTCACCCTCCCCGTCGCCTCAAACACTGCCACACGCAACCGATCTCACCGCTCTGACGGTGGATACGCTGCACAGTCGGTCCAACAACATCGCGACGTGCACATACCGAGACGTGCTACTCTCCTCCCCCCACAGCCACGGTGCACCGCTGCCCTGCCCACCATATATACCCCGATGACACCTCCTCCCCCCTCATCTTCACTCCCTCTCACCTCCATCCACCAACAGGAGACACCGCTGCTTCCGCTGCCTTGCCCTAGATCACTGTGTGGAGGCCTGTCGTGATCCTGTCAGCTGCGCTCGATGCTGGTGGAACGGCCACCGCAGCCGCGATTGCAGGTACCAGCAGCTCTGGCCCTTCTTCCCTCCCCTTCTTGATACATTTTCTTCAGGCCCTAACCCAGCTTTCTGCCCTCGCAGATTGGAGTCTGGCAGCTCTTCGTCCGCAGCCACAGCCGACCCGCGCACCCTCATGATCGGCCAGATCCCTATCATCCTCTCCGAGCCCTTCCCAGCGGTCTGCGTTCCATCCCCTTTCACCTCCATGGCGTCCCCATCGGTGCCAATGGCGTTCCCCTTCCCCCTCCCTCGCCGCCGCGCACCTCAGCTCCTCTACCCACACCCACCACCCCACCTCACGACGCCCTGCACACACACGCACCTCCCCCTTCGACACTCAGGAACTGCGAGCTCGTCTATCCGATGTTTTCCTCGCCTTATAGTACACCAGAACCACGTCCCATGTGTCCGAGACCGACTCCGACGATGAGCTGCTTCGCCCGTTCCATGAGGCCGGGCCGCTGCCTCCCTACAGAGACATGCCACTCATCACGGCCCCGCCCTACCTAGTTCACTGCCCGCGCCGCTTCGCCTTCGCTCACCTCTGAACACCCGATCCCAACCCCACTCCTCTCATCCGCCGTGCCATCCAGCATACGTGCGGCAACACTGCCTTCATCATGGGTGGCTCATGGCGAGGGGTAGCTTGCCTCACCTTCCACACTCTCCCTCTGCCCACAATGATGTCATTTGCCACAGCCCCATAGACTTTGAAGGCAACACCATCACCATCGAGCCGATCGAGCACGTCGACCGCTCCATTGCTATCTTCACTGACCTTGCTGAGATCGAGGTCTCTGAGTTCCTGCACGAGCTTTGGCACAACGACGGCACTCGCTTCACCTTGGCCTTCCTCGGCGATGTGTGTGCCGTTGATGACTTCTGCCTGCATGTCATAGACTACACATCTGTCCGCGCTCTGGTTTTGCTTCAGTCTGGCAAACCAGCCCCCCTAGCATCTCATCCAACTCCCACCCATCAATGAAATCAAGATAGCTAAAGTGGTAGAGGTATCTCGCTGGCACCACGATGATGGTGCCAATCATTTTGGAGGCAACTCCTCCGACGGTGACTCCGCACCTCTCTCACGGCGTGGTTCTCCATGCCCCATCTCCCCAAACCACCTTGCCCCAGTCGTCTCTGCCATTCGTGCTGGCTGGCACGCTGACCCCACGTACGTGGTACACACCCGGTTGCTCCCAATGTCAGTAGTGGCACACGTGCGGCTCTGGTCTTTCCTGGCCATGGCACCGGTGGGTCTGCCCTATCCTTGCCTTCCCCTCCACCTGGCACCATGCGCCAGCTCCTCATCATCTCTGACGATGATTCGGCTGGCTCTGAGGACATGCACGCCCTGCTTCTGCTTGCTGTTCGGTCGGCGTCGCTGGACGTGGTGCATGCACCCGCGGGCGGCTCTACGGGCCCGCCTATCATCCGGCCGTCCCCTCTGGTCGGGCCCGTGCCCCCCCCCCGCCCCGCCCGCATGCCTGACGGATGCTGCCTTGCCTGTCAGCTCGCTGACACCTTCTGACGCCTCCGCCTTTGCTGCGTTCGTGCCGATGTCTGCAGACACGGCAAACCCCTCCACCTTCACCTTCTCGGCTGGTGAATCATCACGTGCATCTGGTAAAACCACATTCCCTCCGCATCTTAATCAATCAATTCCTCTAGATTTTGTCACCACTATTCTGACCCGTGCCAACTCCAACGTAGCACTTCCCCTCCATGACCTGGACACCCACGAGTGTATCATACACAAGGAACGCTGTAAGACGGCCCGTGATCATTCTTTCTCCAAGGACAAGCTACATCGCAGCGCGCGGCTAGCTGGCAAGGAGGCCATATACTCACCCATGCTCGCCAAGGCGGTCGAGGCCAAGGCTGCTCACCTCTCTGCTGTGGACGTGGGCTCTGCCATCGATCGTGCCATCCACAAGGCCTGCCTTGACGTCTCTGGTGCCCCTCATGCCTGCGCTAAAGATCTTGCCGCCTTTGCTGTGCTTTGCGGTGCGGATGACGACCATCTTGACGCTATCCTCGAGGCTGACGACTCGGCCTCCGGTGCTGACGACTCTCCATGATCAGCACGCCAACTCTGCTCTGCATGTCATGGCACGGTTCGGTGACCCCGCCAGTTGCCCTTGCCCTACTTGCTTTAGACGTATCAATGTAGTTTTGGTCCTTCTTCCGTGGTCGCCCGATCCTGTACTATCTTAGCGCTGCATTGTACCTTTTGCTACCGTTAAGCTGTTGTACTACTGTCTTAAACCTCTGGTGTATGAACCGTCCTTATGAGTAATGCAACTTTCTCTATATGCGCGTGGAATGTACGTGGCCTAGGCGACGATGCCAAATGCTCTGACGTTCTCTTTGAACTAATCTCGATCAATCCTCACATCGCCTTATTACAATTGTCAAAACTAGATACGCTCTCTAACCCAAAGGTAAGATCCTTCCTGCCTCGGCAGCTTGATCAAGTCTTCTCCTTACCAGCCGTAGGTACTGCGGGTGGCACCATCACTGCCGTCAACACTGCCTCGTTCCAAGTGATCTCCTTCAACCACCTCACTTTCTCTTCAACCTTGATCTTGCGATCAATGGCAACAGACCGCAACATAGCCATCACCAACATTTACGCCCCCTCCTCCCGCGCTCTCAAGCAATCCTTCCTCGAGGAGTTACTAGCTATCGCCCAACCAGATGACTCACCCTGGCTACTTGTGGCCGACTTCAACCTCCTCCGTTTCCCCTCTGACAAAAACAATGATGCGTTTAGACAGACCGAGGCCAATGCGTTTAACGAAACTCTTGATGACCTTGCCCTCATCGAACTACCACTTCTAGACCGCCAATTCACATGGTCCAACAATAGAGCCACACCTACCCTAGAACGGATCGACCGTGCCTTTTTTAACTTGGCATGGGCTGATGCCTTTCCCAATTCTTCCCTCTCATCCCTCACGCTTTTCACGTCCGACCACGTCCCCCTCCTCGTCCACGTCACCACAACAATCTTCTCTCTCACATGTGATGGCTCGGTTTTCACCTCTCATCAACATAAGGCGGAAATCCCGCGGCACTTTTTCGTCTCGCTCATCGGTTCTACTACCACGACGACCTGGCCTTTTGACCTCAATTCGATTTATCCTCATCACGTGACTGGCCTCCACGCCCTTGACGCGCAGTTTTACGAAGAGGGGATCAAGATGGCCTTCTTCCAAATGAACCCCCAAGCAAGCCCTGGCCCTGACGGTTTCGGCCCCTCTTTCTATAGATCCTTCTGGCCCTCTATCAATCATGCAATTCTACCCCTTTTCGCGCAATTTCACCAAGGGGTGGCAGACATGAAACGCCTAAACTGTGCACACATCGCTCTCCTCCCAAAGAATGCCTCCCCAGCGTCACCCGACGCCTTCAGACCAATATCCCTACAAAACTGCCCAGTTAAAGCTATTGCTAAAGTCCTCACTTCACGCCTCAAACCTCTCATTCCTAGTCTAGTTCAGGGTAATCAGACTGGGTTCATCACCGACAGGAATATTGCCGAAAACTACGTCTTTGCAGCAGACCTCAACAGCACTTACCACTCTCGCAAACGACCAACCATGATTTTCAAGCTTGACTTCAGGAAGGCCATCGATCCGGTTGCCTAGACCGCCGTGGACAAAATCTTGGTTGTCCGCGGCTTCTCCCAATCTTTTCGTACCTGGATTCGAAATATCCTCCACACGGGCAAAACTGCCATCCTCCTAAATGGCATTCCAGGCCACTGGATACAATGCAAGAATGGAGTGCGGCAGGGCGACCCGGCCTTCCCCTAACTTTTCCTAATCATCGCCGATCTTCTTCAGCAGCTCATCATCCAGAACTCTGACCCTGCTCTCCACCACCCCATCTTTACTCACATGCCCCCTACCATTCTCCAATACGCCAATGATATGCTGATCATCGCAGCCGCAGAGGGAGTCCTATATTAGGGGGTATCCGGACAGCTGGACTGTGTACAATGTCCATACTATTGAAGCGTGAAGATACAAGACTCAAGACTTCGGCCTGTGTCCGGATGGGACTTTCCTTGGCGTGGAAGGCAAGCTTGGCGATCCGGATATTATATTTCCTCCCTTGTAACCGACTCCATGTAAACCCTAGCCCTCTCTGGTGTCTATATAAACCGGAGAGGTTGGTCCTTAGAAGGCCGATCACAATTACAATCATACCATCATAGGCTAGCTCATAGGGTTTAGCCTCTACGATCTCGTGGTAGATCTACTCTTGTACTGCCCATATCATCAATATTAATCAAGCAGGAAGTAGGGTTTTACCTCCATCGAGAGGGCCCAAACCTAGGTAAACATCTGTGTCCCTTACTTCTTGTTACCATCAGCCTTGACGCACAGATCGGGACCCCCTACCCGAGATCCGCCGGTTTTGACACCGACATTGGTGCTTTCATTAAGAGTTCCTCTGTGACGTCGCAAGGTTTGATGGCTCCTTCAATCATCATCAGCAGCACTATCCAACGTGAGGCTTTCCTCCCTGGACAGATCTTCGTGTTCGGCGGCTTCACACTACGGGCCGATCCGCTCGGTCATCTGGAGCAGATCGTGTCAGGATCGCTGGATAGTTATGATGAGCATGGCTTGAACCTGCCGTCAGACGATGCTCGAGATATTGCCCCCGCAGAAGCCCCGGGTCTAAATCCAGGGCAGGTTGCGTTGCCTAAGGACGGAGGGCTGGTCCCTATCCCGCAGGCCGTACCGTCGTTGGCGATAGAGCCGAACACCGGTCTCACCTCCACGGGAACCTGTGACTCCGGACCCCTTGATTCATATCCGGATGTAGGTTCTAGTCCACGCGTCCCCGAGCCTGCCAATCCTGGTTGGCCTCTGGTGATGGAGTTCATCACGGCGGACATCTTTCAGCATTCGCCCTTTGGCGACATACTAAACTCATTTAAAACCCTCTCTTTGACAGAGAACTTCGGGCCGAACTATGTAAGGCTCGGGTGGGAATCAGGCGACGAAGAAATTCATTACCCACCCACCACCCACTTGATACCCACGGTTAATGATTTAATCGACGCGCTGTACTTCGACTCCGAAGGCATCGACGGTATGGACGACGATGCAGGAGAAGACTCAGAATCTACGGGGTACCGGATTCCCATCTCATCACACGACATATACATGGTGGATACGCCCAAGGAAGGCGACGGTGACAATCCAGAGGATAACACCCCTAGGCAAAAACCAAAGCGACGGCGCAGACGTCATTCCAAATCCGGCAACAGTAACAACATCAGCAAGAGCGCCAGAAGAATGGATACTCCGGTTAACCCTGAAGGCAATAACGACCAAACAGAACCAGCGATGGAGTAGGACGAACCAGGTCACGCCGAACATAGTCCGGAGCATACGCCCGAAGAAAATGATCCAGAAGGACGAGTTCATCAAACCGGCCCAGGACAAGAACATAATCCGGACAACGACGCATTCATCATTCCGAAAGAACGCGTGGAACGAGAGAACCTCCACAGAAAGCTTATGGCCACAGCGAGAAGCCTGAAGAAGAAGAAGCAATGGCTTAAAGCCGCACAGGAAACGCTCAATGGCAGATGGAACACAGTGCTAGACACTGAAGAAAGATATGGCGACGATCGCCATACAAAGAGCTACCCAAAATGCAAGCTACTGCCGGAATTCGACGACGAGGCCGTTCCACCGAAGAATAACACGACCAGGAGACCAGGAGTACCACTTCATAACCGCAATAAATCAGCTACCGAAGATGCCCACGATCTACGTGAGCCCCTGGAGAAGAAAGCTCGCGCAGCTAGGTCCATCTATGGATCTAAAGGACACACCCCGGCGGGGGACCATGGTCATCAAAATAATTATTACAACCAAACACCAGTTCGGAATAAACACCGAACACAACAACAGCCGATGGCATGCCACAGCGTGTCCAGATACAGAGGGGCTGCTCACCCCCTATGCTTTACTGATGAAGTACTGGACCATGAATTCCCACAGGGCTTTAAACCTGTAAACATAGAGGCATACGACGGAATGACAGACCCAGGGGTCTGGATCGAGGATTTTATCCTCCACATACACATGGCTCGTGGGGATGACCTCCACGCCATCAAATACCTTCCGCTTAAACTGAAGGGACCAGCTCGGCACTGGTTGAAAAGCCTCCTCGAAAATTCAATCGAGAGCTGGGAGGAACTAGAGGACGCTTTTAGGGCCAATTTTCAAGGGACCTATGTCCGGCCTTCGGATGCTGACGATTTAAGTCACATAATTCAACAACCCGGAGAGTCTACCTACAAGCTTTGGAACAGATTCCTCACTAAGAAGAATCAAATCGTTGGCTGTCCGGATGCCGAAGCCTTAGCGGCATTCAAACACAGAATCCGTGACGAGTGGCTCTCCAGACACCTCGGCCAAGAAAAGCCAAGGACAATGGCAGCCCTAACAAGCCTTATGACCTGCTTTTGCGCGGGAGAAGATAGCTGGCTAGCCCATAAAGGCACCAATGACCCCAGCACATACGAAATAAGGGATGGCAACGGGAAGTCACGGCGTAATAAAAATAAACGCCAAAACAAGGAAGATAGCCCGGACAATACAACGGTTAATGCCGGATTCAGGGGCTCTCGACCTAACCAGCAAAATAAGCAATCTAAAGGTAGTAAGGAAGGACCGTCCGGTCTGAACAGAGTTCTGGACAGACTATGCCAAATTCATGGCACCTCCGACAAACCTGCGAACCACATGCACAGAGAGTGCCGGGTCTTCAAGAAGGCCGGCAAACTAAACGCCGAACACAAGGAAAGGGAAACACCAAGTGAAGACGAGGATGAACCTCGCCAGTCGAACACTGGGGGGCCGAAAAAATTCCCGCCAGAGGTTAAAACAGCGAACATGATCCACACAACTCGCACATCCTGGGGGAGGCACGAACGCGCCCATAAAGACGTGCGTGATATAGATCCCATCGTACCCACACCTATCTACTGGATGTCTTGTTCGATCACTTTCGATCGCCTGGATGGCCGAACTAGTATTCGGCGCGAAGGATCAAACACCTTGGTACTTGACCCAATAATCGACGGATACCATCTCACTCATGTCCTCATGGACGGTGGCAGCAGTCTCAATTTAATATATGATGACACTGTCCGCAGGATGGGGATAGACTCATCCAGAATCAGCAAGATCAACACCACCTTTGAAGGGGTAATACCAGGCGTTGAAGCTTACAGCAGGGGCCCCGTCATACTGGAGGTAACATTCGGCTCTCCAGGCAACTCCAGAAGCGAAGAACTAGTCTTCATCATTGCACCTTTCCAAAGCAGCTATCAAGCATTGCTTGGAAGAACGGCCTTCGCCCGCTTCAACGCATTGCCGCACTATGGCTACCTTACACTTAAGATGCCCGGTCCTCGCGGCGCCATCACCGTTAGTGGAATAATAGAGCGCTTTTTGCACGCAGAGGAATACGCGACGGCCCTAACGGTCGAACTATAAGCGGCCTCTAACAAAAATATACCTGGTCGTCAAGACCACGGACACAGTTAGACGAGTCCGGCAGCCCATATTAAACCAGGGCACTGTATATGTAATCCTATAGTGGACACCAGGGGCTAATAATAAAGGTCCACACTTGGCTCAACCTTATTGGTAGGCCAGCATCTTACATTTTCTACTATCCATCGCATACTTACGTTGCATCCTTTTCTGCAGACAACGTTCGCGCGATACCCTTCCAGGATGCGGCACAACAAAGAAAAAGGCGCAGACGTGCAGCAGGGCCCCGTTCAACAGGTTTCTTTTTAGATTAAGCCCCTATGTAAACCTTTTCTATTGCCTCTTGTTGTTTCATCATCCCATGGGTTCCATACCCACAGAGGATACTGCCGTTTCTGGCATTTCGCCACGACAGATCAACACACGTACCTTGGAATACAGGGTTTATAATGAATGGGAATTCTTGAGCCCATCATCTGTTATAAAGTCCGAATACCTTCGGAAGTGTTTGGCGTCACGAGTTTGGCCTTATATGCATCAGCTCTGAATCATGTCTTTGGTCAAATGTTGGGTTTGCTCGGCTCCTATGTTTGCCGCCTTACGTTCCGTCATAATCGGCTAAGGTGGCCAAAGGAGAACTACTGCGATTGTGCCCTGGTTATTCCGGATGAGCACCTCAGTAGAGAAAGCCGAAAATTGACCGTCATGATACATCAAGAGACTGGTCAACCACTCGACGACTCACCAGAATCTTTAGGATTCCTCCGCATTAATGAAGGGCCATTTCCCGGCCAGGTACATACGCGCCCGTATTCGGATGCACGCGAAGGTACCAGGGGCTACATAGTAGCCCTAGCGTTAGAATCCCGCGGCTAAGCGAAAGTATTACAGCTATATAGTCCGGTTGCCTAGTTCGACGTGCGATCACCTCCTTGCCGGACATATATATATATATATATATAAACGGCCGCACAGGGGACTCAATCATATTTTCAGACAAAAGTTATAAATATAACCTTCTAATCAAAATGTTTTTACAATGATTGGAATCATCACTCGAAGAGGGGATTCTTCGGGCACTGCACGTCTATCAGGCGGGCACCCTCCGTGACCTGCGCCAAGTAGTGCCCGGCCGGATACTGGCCCCCCACCGGATCCTGAGACGCTACCATAGTGGCATCCGTATCCGTCCAATAAGCTTTAATGCAGGCAAGGGCCATCCGAGCACCCTCTATGCATGCTGACCTCCTCATGGCATCGATCCGCGGCACGGCCCCAAGGAACTGTTGCACCAAACCAAAGTAGATGTCCGGCTTAGGCCCCTTCGGCCAAAGATGGTCTATTACAGACCGCATTGCAAGACCGGACAGCCTGTGAAGCTCCGCGACAGTAGCCATCCTATCACTTAACGGCAGCGGGCGTGTGGGAGCATTGAACTGCGACCAGAAAAGCTTCTCCACCTCCTTCTCACCCTGATCTTTGAAGAACTCCACAGCATCAGCCGTACTCTTTGCCAGGTCCGCGTATGCGTTTGGCGAGCTCTAGCGTCCATCCAGGAGAGCATACTTCGGATCGAAGAACTTCGTCCGCAGCAAATAGGAGCTTCTAGTCGCGATCTTACCGGCATGTTGAAGCTCCTCCCGTGCACTTCTGAGCTCGGTCCGTATTTCCTGTTGGGGAACGTAGCAGAAATTCAAAATTTTTCCTACGTATCACCAAGATCTATCTATGGAGAGACCAGCAACGAGTAGAAAGGAGAGTGCATCTACATACCCTTGTAGATCTCTAAGCGGAAGCGTTCAAGAGAACGGGGTTGAAGGAGTCGTACTCGTCGTGATCCAAATCACCGGAGATCCTAGTGCCGAACGGACGGCACCTCCGCGTTCAACACACGTACAGCCCGGTGACGTCTCCCATGCCTTGATCCAGCAAGGAGAGAGGGAGAGGTTGAGGAAGACTCCGTCCAGCAGCAACACAACGGCGTGGTGGTGGTGGAGGAGCGTGGCAATCCTGCAGGGCTTCGCCAAGCACCGCGAGAGAGGAGGAGCACTTGGGAGAGGGAGGGCTGCGCCAGGGGCAAGGGTGAAGCTCCCATGTGCCTCCCCACTATATATAGGGGTGGAGGGGGCTGGTTTCTTGCCCTGCAAGTCCATTGGGGCGTTGGCAAAGGTGGGAGGAAAGAAATCCCATCATTTCCTTCCCCACCGATTGCTATCCCCCCTTTTTAGGGATCTTGATCTTATCCCTTTGGGATATGATCTTATTCCTTCTAAGGGGGGATCTTGGTGCGCCTTGACCAGGGGTGTGGGGACTTTCCCCCACTACCCACATTCATGTGGGTCCCCCCATGCAGGTGGGCCCCACTCCGGAACCTTCTAGAACCTTCCCGGTACAATACCGAAAAATCCCGAACATTTTCCGGTGGCCAAAATAGGACTTCCCATATATAAATCTTTACCTCCGGACCATTCCGGAACTCCTCGTGACGTCCGGGATCTCATCCGGGACTCCGAACAACATTCGGTAACCACATGCAAACTTCCTTTATAACACTAGCGTCATCGAACCTTAAGTGTGTAGACCCTACGGGTTCGGGAGACATGTAGACATGACCGAGACGTTCTCCGGTCAATAACCAACAGCGGGATCTGGATACCCATGTTGGCTCCCACATGTTCCACGATGATCTCATCGGATGAACCACGATGTCAAGGACTCAATCGATCCCGTATACAATTCCCTTTGTCTAGCGGTATTATACTTGCCCGAGATTCGATCGTCGGTATCCTTATACCTTGTTCAATCTCGTTACCAGCAAGTCTCTTTACTCGTTCCGTAACACATCATCCCGTGATCAACTCCTTGGTCACATTGCGCATATGATGATGTCCTACCGAGTGGGCCCAGAGATACCTCTCCGCTTACACGGAGTGACAAATCCCAGTCTCGATTCGTGCCAACCCAACAGACACTTTCGGAGATACCTGTAATGCACCTTTATAGCCACCCAGTTACGTTGTGACGTTTGGTACACCCAAAGCATTCCTACGGTATCCGGGAGTTGCACAATCTCATGGTCTAAGGAAAAGATACTTGACATTAGAAAAGCTTTAGCATACAAACTACACGATCTCTATGCTATGCTTAGGATTGGGTCTTGTCCATCACATCATTCTCCTAATGATGTGATCCCGTTATCAACGACATCCAATGTCCATAGCCAGGAAACCATGACTATCTGTTGATCACAACGAGCTAGTCAACTAGAGGCTCACTAGGGACATATTGTGGTCTATGTATTCACACGTGTATTACGATTTCCGGATAATACAGTTATAGCATGAATAAAAGACAATTATCATGAACAAGGAAATATAATAATAATACTTTTATTATTGCCTCTAGGGCATATTTCCAACAGTCTCCCACTTGCACTAGAGTCAATAATCTAGTTCACATCGATATGTGATTAACACTCAAGGTCACATCCCCATGTGACTTACACCCAAAGAGTTTACTAGAGTCAATAATCTAGTTCACATTTACCATGTGATTAACACTCGATGAGTTCTGGGTTTGATCATGTTATGCTTGTGAGAGAGGTTATAGTCAACGGGTCTGAACCTTTTAGATCCGTGTGTGTTTTACAAATCTCTATGTCATCTCCTAGATGCAGCTACCACGCTCTATTTGGAGCTATTCCAAATAACTGTTCTACTTGGAGCTATTCTAAATTGTTGCTCCATTATACGTATCCGGTATCTCTACTCAGAGCTATTCGGATAGGTGTTAAGCTTGCATCGACGTAACTCTTTACGTCGAACTCTTTATCACCTCCATAATCGAGAAAATTCCTTAGTGCACTAGTTACTAAGGATAACTTTGACCACCGTCCTGTGATCCATTCTTGGATCACTCTTGTACCCCTTGACTGACTAATGGCAAGGCACACTTCAGGTGCGGTACACAACATAGCATACTGTAGAGAGCCTATGATAAAAGCATAGGGGACGACCTTCGTCCTTCCTCTTTCTTCTGCCGTGGTCGAGCTTTTAAGTCTTAACTTCATACCTTACAACTCAGGCAAGAACTCCTTCTTTGACTGACCCACCTTGAACTCCTTCAAGATCATGTCAAGGTATGTGCTTATTTTTGAAAGTACTATTGAGCATTTTGATCTATCTTATAGATCTTAATGCTTATTGTTCAAATAACCCTATATGCTTTCCAGAAATTCTACATCATTTCTGATCATCAATATGTCAACGACATATACTCATCAGAAATTCTATAGTGCTCCCACTCACTTCTTTGGAAATACAAGTTTCTCATAAACTTTGTATAAACCCAAAATCTTTGATCGTCTTATCAAAGTGTACATTCCAAATCCGAGATGCTTACTCCAGTCCTTAGAAGGATCGCTGGAGCCAGCATACCTTTTAGCATCCTTAGGATCGTCAAAACCTTTCTGATTGTATTACATACAACCTTTCCTTACGAAAACTGGTAAGGAAACTCGTTTTGACATCCATTTGCCAGATTTCATAAATGCAGCTGATGCTAACACGAATCCGACGGACTTAAGCATCGCTACGGATGAGAAAATCTCATCGTAGTCAACTCCTTGAACTTGTGAAAAACTTTTCGTCGCAAGTCGAGCTCCATAGATGGTTACATTACCATCCACGTCCGTCTTCTTCTTAAAGATCCATTTATCTCAATGGCTTGCTGATCATCAGGCAAGTCCACCAAAGTCCATGCTTTGTTCTGATACATGGATCCTATCTCGGATTTCATGGCTTCTAACCATTTGTCGGAATTGGGCCCACCATTGCTTCTCCATAGCTCGTAGGTTCATTGTTGTCTAGCAAAATGACCTTCAAGACAGGATTACTGTACCACTCCGAAGTAGTACGCGTCCTTGTCGTCCTACGAGGTTCGGTAGTGACTTGATCTGAAGCTTCATGATCACTATCATAAGCTTCCACTTCAATTGGTGTAGGTGCCACGGGAACGACTTCCTGTGCCCTGCTTCACACTGGTTGAAGTGATGGTTCAATAACCTCATCAAGTCTCCACCATCCTCCCACTCAACTTTTCGAGAGAAACCTTTCCTCGAGAAGGGACCCGATTCAAGAAACAATCCATATTGCTATCGGATCTGAATTAGGAGGTATACCCAACTGTTTTGGGTGTCCTATGAAGATGCATTTTATCCGCTTTGGGTTCGAGCTTATCAACCTGAAACTTTTTCACATAAGAGTCGTAGCCCCAAACTTTTAAGAAACGACAACTTAGGTTTCTCCAAACCATAGTTCAAACGGTGTCGTCTCAACGGAATTATGTGGTACCCTATTAAAGTGAATGTGGTTGTCTCTAATGCCTAACCCATGAACGATAGTGGTAATTCGATAAGAGACATCATGGTACGCACCATATACAATAGGGTGCAACTATGATGTTCGGACACACCATCACACTATGGTGTTCCAGGCGGTTTTAATTGTGAAACAATTTCCACAATGTCTTAATTGTGTGCCAAAACTCGTAACTCAGATATTCATCTCTATGATCATATCATAGACATTTTATCCTCCTGTCACAATGATCTTCTACTTCACTCTGAAATTACTTGAACCATTCAATAATTCAGACTTGTGTTTCATTAAGTAAATATTCTCAACATCTACTCGAATCATCTGTGAAGTAAGAACATAACGATATCCACTACATGCCTCAGCACTTATTGTATTGCATACATCAAAATGTATTTCTTCCCACAAGTTGCTTTCTAGTTCCATTTTACTGAAACCGAGGATTTCAGTCATCTTGCCCATGTGGTATGATTTGCATGTCTCAAGTGATTCAAGATCAAGTGAGTTCAAACGGTCCATTTGCATGGAGTTTCTTCATGCATATACACCAATAGACATGGTTCGCATGTCTCAAACTTTTCAAAAACGAGTGATCCCAAAGATCCATCAACATGGAGCTTCTTCATGCGTTTTATACCGATATGACTTACGTGGCAGTGCCACAAGTAGGTGGTACTATCATTACTATCTTTTGGCATGAACATGTGTATCACTACGATCGAGATTCAATAAACCATTCATTTTAGGTGCAAGACCATTCAAGGTATTATTCAAATAAACAGAGCAACCATTATTCTCCTTAAATGAATAACCGTATTGCAATAGACATAATCCAATCATGTCTATGCTCAACGCAAACACCAATCTCGATGGTAGAGGGAGCGTACGATGCTTTGATCATATCAACACTTGGAAACACTTCCAACACATATCGTCAGCTCACCTTTAGCTAGTCTCCGTTTATTCCGTAGCCTTTTGTTTCGAGTTACTAACACTTAGCAACCGAACCGGTATCTAATACCCTGGTGCTACTAGGAGTACTAGTAAAGTACACATTAACATAATGTATATCCAATATACTTCTATCGACAGCCTTCTCATCTACCAAGTATCTAGGGTAATCCTGCTCCAGTGGCTGTTCCCCTTATTACAGAAGCACTTAGTCTCGGGTTTGGGTTCAACCTTGGGTTTCTTCACTAGAGCAGTAGCTGATTTGCCGTTTCATGAAGTATCCCTTCTTGCCCTTGCCCTTCTTGAAACTAGTGGTTTCACCAACCATCAAAAATTGATGCTCCTTCTTGATTTCTACTTTCACGGTGTCAAACATCGTGAATACCTCAAGGATCATCATATCTATCCCTGATATGTTATACTTCATCACAAAGCTCTAGCAGCTTGGTGGCAATGACTTTGGAGAAACATCACTATCTCATATGGAAGATCAACTCCCACTTGATTCAAGTGATTGTTGTACTCAGACAATCTGAGCACAAGCTCAACGATTGAGCTTTTCTCCATCAGTTTGCAGGTTAAGAAAATCGTCGGAGGTCTTATACCTCTTGACGTCGGCACGAGCCTGAAATCTCAATTTCAGCCCTCGAAACATCTCATATGTTCCGCGACGTTTCGAAAACATCTTTGGTGCCTTAACTCTAAACTGTTTATCTGAACTATCACGTAGTTATCAAAACGTGTATGTCCGATGTTCACAACATCCACAGACGACGTTTGGGGTTCAGCACACTGAGCGGTGCATTAAGGACATAAGCTTTCTACTGTCCGCATAATCGCTACTGTCAACTTTCAACTATATTTTCTCTAGGAACATAACTAAACAGTAGAACTAAAGCGCGAGCTTACGACATAATTTGCAAAAGGTCTTTTGACTATGTTCAAGATAATTAAGTTCATCTTATGAACTCCCACTTAGATAGACATCCCTCTGGTCATCTAAGTGATCACATGATCCGAGTCAACTAGGCCGTGTCCGATCATCACGTGAGACGGACTAGCCAACGTCGGTGAACATCTTCATGTTGATCGTATCTACTATACGACTCATGCTCGACCTTTCGGTCTCTGTGTTCCGAGGCCATGTCTGCACATGCTAGGCTCATCAAGTTAACCCTAAGTGTTTTGCTGTGTAAATCTGTCTTACACCCGTTGTATGTGAACGTAAGAATCCATCACACCCGATCATCACGTGGTGCTTAGAAGCGACGAACTGTAGCAACGGTGCACAGTTAGGGGAGAACACTTCTTGAAATTGTGTAAGGGATCATCTTATTTACTACCGTCGTCCTAAGTAAACAAGATGCATAAACATGATAAACATCACATGCAATCAAATAGTGACATGATATGGCCAATATCATTTTGCTCCTTTTGATCTCCATCTTCGGGGCTCCATGATCATCATCGTCACCGGCATGACACCATGATTTCCATCATCATGATCTCCATCATCGTGTCTCCATGAAGTCGTCTCGCCAACTTATTACTTCTACTACTATGGCTACCGGTTAGCAATAAAGTAAAGTAATTACATGGCGTTGTTCAATGACACGCAGGTCATACAATAAATAAAGACAACTCCTATGGCTCCTGCCGGTTGTCATACTCATCGACATGCAAGTCGTGATTCCTATTACAAGAACATGATCAATCTCATACATCACATATATCATTCATCACATCCTTTGGCCATATCACATCACATAGCATACCCTGCAAAAACAAGTTAGACGTCCTCTAATTGTTGTTTGCATGTTTTACGTGGCTGCTATGGGTTTCTAGCAAGAACGTTTCTTACCTACGCAAAACCACAACATGATATGCCAATTGCTATTTACCCTTCATAAGGACCCTTTTCATCAAATCCGTTCCGACTAAAGTGGGAGAGACTGGCACCCGCTAGCCACCTTATGCACCAAGTGCATGTCAATCGGTGGAACCTGTCTCACGTAAGAGTACGTGTAAGGTCGGTCCGGGCCGCTTCATCCCACAATACCGTCGAAACAAGATTGGACCAGTAACGGTAAGCATATTGAACAAAATCAACGCCCACAACTACTTTGTGTTCTACTCGTGCAAAGAATCTACGCAATAGACCTAGCTCTTGATGCCACTGTTGGGAAACGTAGCAGAAATTCAAAAAATTTCCTACGTATCACCAAGATCTATCTATGGAGAGACCAGCAACGAGTAGAAAGGAGAGTGCATCTACATACCCTTGTAGATCGCTAAGCGGAAGCGTTCAAGAGAACGGGGTTGAAGGAGTCGTACTCGTCGTGATCCAAATCACCGGAGATCCTAGTGCCGAACGGACGGCACCTCCGCGTTCAACACACGTACAGCCCGGTGACGTCTCCCATGCCTTGATCCAGCAAGGAGAGAGGGAGAGGTTGAGGAAGACTCCGTCCAGCAGCAACACAACGGTGTGGTGGTGGTGGAGGAGCGTGGCAATCCTGCAGGGCTTCGCCAAGCACCGCGAGAGAGGAGGAGCACTTGGGAGAGGGAGGGCTGCGCCAGGGGCAAGGGTGAAGCTCCCATGTGCCTCCCCACTATATATAGGGGTGGAGGGGGCTGGTTTCTTGCCCTCCAAGTCCATTGGGGCGTTGGCAAAGGTGGGAGGAAAGAAATCCCATCATTTCCTTCCCCACCGATTGCTATCCCCCCTTTTTAGGGATCTTGATCTTATCCCTTTGGGATATGATCTTATTCCTTCTAAGGGGGGATCATGGTGCGCCTTGACCAGGGGTGTGGGGCCTTTCCCCCACTACCCACGTTCATGTGGGTCCCCCCATGCAGGTGGGCCCCACTCCGGAACCTTCTAGAACCTTCCCGGTACAATACCGAAAAATCCCGAACATTTTCCGGTGGCCAAAATAGGACTTCCCATATATAAATCTTTACCTCCGGACCATTCCGGAACTCCTCGTGACGTCCGGGATCTCATTCGGGACTCCGAACAACATTCGGTAACCACATGCAAACTTCCTTTATAACCCTAGCGTCATCGAACCTTAAGTGTGTAGACCCTATGGGTTCGGGAGACATGTAGACATGACCGAGACGTTCTCCGGTCAATAACCAACAGCGGGATCTGGATACCCATGTTGGCTCCCACATGTTCCACGATGATCTCATCGGATGAACCACGATGTCAAGGACTCAATCGATCCCGTATACAATTCCCTTTGTCTAGCGGTATTATACTTGCCCGAGATTCGATCGTCGGTATCCTTATACTTTGTTCAATCTCGTTACCAGCAAGTCTCTTTACTCGTTCCGTAACACATCATCCCGTGATCAACTCCTTGGTCACATTGCGCATATGATGATGTCCTACCGAGTGGGCCCAGAGATACCTCTCCGCTTACACGGAGTGACAAATCCCAGTCTCGATTCGTGCTAACCCAACAGACACTTTCGGAGATACCTGTAATGCACCTTTATAGCCACCCAGTTACGTTGTGACGTTTGGTACACCCAAAGCATTCCTACGGTATCCGGGAGTTGCACAATCTCATGGTCTAAGGAAAAGATACTTGACATTAGAAAAGCTTTAGCATACGAACTACACGATCTCTATGCTATGCTTAGGATTGGGTCTTGTCCATCACATCATTCTCCTAATGATGTGATCCCGTTATCAACGACATCCAATGTCCATAGCCAGGAAACCATGACTATCTATTGATCACAATGAGCTAGTCAACTAGAGGCTCACTAGGGACATATTGTGGTCTATGTATTCACACGTGTATTACGATTTCCGGATAATATAGTTATAGCATGAATAAAAGACAATTATCATGAATAAGGAAATATAATAATAATACTTCTATTATTGCCTCTAGGGCATATTTCCAACATTTCCTTGGTGGCATTAAGTGCCTTGCTCAGGTCAGCCGATTTATCCTCATGCTCCTTTTTCAGGAGCTCATACCGGTCATTGGCATTTTTTAACTCGATAGCCATTTCTGCTACCTTTTCCTCGCTTCGGCGATGAGCAGCCTGTTCGGCTCTCAATTCCTCGGCCGCCTTTAGGGCAGCCACATGGCTCACCCGAGCTTGTTCCTTGGCTAGAGCAAGTTCCACCCTCAGGGCCGCGACGGCATCAGCACCATCTGTAGTCCGAACATATTACATTACTTTATGCCACCTCAAATATTTTCCTATGCAGGAAAGATAGGACACATACCTTGCGATTTATCCAGCCGCTCATTCATCAGAGTGATATCAGCATCAACCGAACCAATTTGCCTCGTCAGTTCGGTCACTTCAATGGACAGGCCGGCGGCCGGACCCACAGGTACCTGCACATATTTACAACATAAATCTTTGGTTTATGATCCCCCGTTTGCCGCCTAAGGCGGGCAACTAGAGTCTCAGGGGCTACTGTCTATATGGAGCACACCTAGCGCGTGCCTCACAATTAAGGAAACAGTGGATTCTCCATTACATACCTCAAAGCCTCTGAGCAGGCTTGTGAATGCTTCATTCAAACCGCTTGTAGCGGATGAAATCTTCTTAATCACCGCGCTCATTAATGAGCGGTGCTCCTCTGAGAGCGCAGCTCGCTCTAGCAAGCCCGTTAGTACGTCCGGCCGGACATCAAACTGCACCGGACTCCTCCCATCGCCCCCCGTTGTAGCCAAGTGCTCCGGGTGCAGGGCGGCTGACGAATTGACTGTTGGATTCGGCGGATCCGGACTCCTCCGTGACGACACCTCGGGGTCGCCTGCTTCATGAGTTGGAGAAGGGGGTGGCGTCTCGCTCTCCATCATCTTCGAAGGAAGGTCCCCCGAAGACGAACCCTGTTAGGAGCTGCTGGCCGGACTGCAAAAATTTGAATCTTGGTTACTGACCGAGGAGAAATGCCGTACCTTTGGATTGTAGATTGACTTACAGCTCGGTGGAGGGCTGGCCCGTTGGAGGGCATGGTGCGGTGAGGGTGCCTGTCGGGGCAAGGCCCCCTGGGGATGCCTTTTTTCCGCGATTTGGGCATTTCTGCCTCCAAATCTTCGGAGGCGGCCCTCTTCTTCCCGCGTGGGGAGGAGGCCTCGGCCTCCCCTCCCCGACTATCCTCCTTGGGGGAGGTAGCAACTCCCCCAGTTCGGATGCGTAGCGTGTGGGGTTCGGATTTTTCATCCCTCCCCTCGCCTTTCCCCGAGGGCATCCTGCTGAGTACTCGGTCAAGCATCTTGGCCATGGTGGGAGCGGGCGAGCCTTCGGGAGGTGGCGCCGGACACCTGATTCTCTCCGCCTTGCTGAGCCCTAGACACGGATGATTTTCAGAATAAGCAATCATGATAAATACAAAATGAGGTGTCCGGTTTCAAGGCTACTTACTCGAGTGTCTAGGCGATTGCAGCTTAGGCCCGCATCCTTGATGGTGTCCGGACACGTTACTTTCCGTCCGAAGAATAATTTACACATCTCTTCGAGCATCAGGCCGAAGAAGTGCTTGACGGTCCGCGGACCCTCCGGATTGAACTCCCACATCCGGAGAGGCCGGTGTTGGCACGGCAACATCCGCCGGATCAACATCACTTGCATTATGCTGACGAGATTAACGTCCCTTGCAAGAAGCTCCCGGATGCGATCCTGCAGTACTGGTATATCACCAGCGGGTCCCCAATTCCGCCCTACGTCTGTCCAAGATGCCAACTGTGATGGAGGGCCCGAGCGAAACTCGGGGGCAGCCACCCACTTTGTGCCTCTCGGAGCCGTGACACAAAACCACCTCCGTTGCCATACATCGGATACTTATGGAAAGGAACCCTCCGGCCATGGGGCGTCGGTGTTTCTGCTTATTATGGCACCTCCGCACTCCACGTGTCACCACCCGATCATCTTCGGCTTCACATTAAAGGTCTTGAGCCATAAGCCGAAGTGCGGGGTGATGTGGAGAAAGGCCTCGCACACGATAATGAACGACGAGATATGGAGGATAGCATCCAGAGCCAGATCATGAAAATCCAATCCACAATAGAACATGAGCCCCCTCACGAAAGGATCAAGGGTGAAACCCAAACCGCGGAGGAAGAGTGGGACAAAAACAACACACTCATTGGGCTCCAGCATGGGGATGACTTGCCCTGGAGCAGGAAGCCTGTGCTGGATATCTACGGTTAGGTATCCGACCTCCCTAAGCTTGGCAATGTCCTTCTCCTCAATCGAGGAGGCAACCCACCGGCCTTGAGGATCAGATCCGAACATATTGGAGGATTCTAAAGGGGTGGAGCTTAGGTTTTGGGTGTTAGAACTCGAGGTGCGAGAAGGCGCGATGAAGGTGAAAAAAGAGGCATAGGTCTCGACCCCTTTATAAAGAGGGTGAATATCAAGAGTCCCCGGTGTGGCCGTTTGAGGCTTATCTATAAACACACGGGGTAATGACAACAGCCGTCGTGGGGTCGCGCACGCTCATATTGATGGAGAATCCCATAATAAAAGGGACATGATCTCTGCCTCGACGGGACGTGCTAATAAAACCGCCTCGTAACACTAGTCGCTGTGGGGTAGGAAATGTCGGTTCACGTTGGACCGAGCCATGATGCAAGGGCACGACGCACGAAGATTGCCAGCAAACCAGATCTGTACCATATGAAGATCATCTTGCTGATCCGGACACGATCTGCGTGTTCGATAATTGCTTTGGAGTATTCGAAGGAGGAACCCGCCTTGCAATGCCGAAGACAATACTACGCGCCGGACTCATCGTCATTGAAGCCTGGTTCAGGGGCTACTGAGGGAGTCCTGGATTAGGGGGTATCCGGACAGGCGGACTGTGTACAACGTCCGGACTATTGAAGCGTGAAGATACAAGACTCAATACTTCGGCCCGTGTCCGGATGGGACTTTCCTTGGCGTGGAAGGCAAGCTTGGCGATCCGGATATTATATTTCCTCCCTTGTAACCGACTCCATGCAAACCCTAGCCCTCTCCGGTGTCTATATAAACCAGAGAGGTTGGTCCTTAGAAGGCCGATCACAATTACAATCATACCATCATAGGTTAGCTCCTAGGGTTTAGCCTCTACGATCTCGTGGTAGATCTACTCTTGTACTACGTATATCATCAATATTAATCATGCAGGAAGTAGGGTTTTACCTCCATCGAGAGGGCCCGAACCTGGGTAAACATCTATGTCCCTTACTTCTTGTTACCATCAGCCTTGACGCACAGATCAGGACCCCCTACCCGAGATCCGCCGATTTTGACACTGACAGCCGCCTCTCCCTCCGCTGTTGCAACCCTCAAAACAATCCTAAAGAACTTTGCTCAAGCTACTAGCCTCACCATCAACTTCTCCAAAACCACCCTGCCAACCCTGCACATAGATGAAACCTTAGCTGCCGCCACTGCTCTCGCCATGGACTGCACACGCGCCCCTCTCCCTCAAACCTACCTTGGACTCCCCCTCGCCCCAACCAAGCCCCCCTCCAATGCCTTCGCTCTGTTGATAGAACGATCTCATAGATTACTAACTGGCTGGCGTGCCAAGCTTCTCGATAGAGGCGATCGGCTTATTCTCATCTCCGCGGTCCTCGAGTCCCTCCTTACCTACTATATGTCTGTCTTTCGTATACCCAAGAAAACCCTCAAAATCATTGACTCTCTGAGAGGTCATTTTTCTGGGTCGGAGAAGATGCTTGCTCGAGTGCTCAATGCCTGATTGCGTGGAAAAACATTCTGCACCAAAAAAATTCGGTGGTTTAGGGCTAAAAAACCTGCATGTTCAAAATAATTGCCTCTTAATGAAGTTTGCTGCCAAAGCCCTCTCCTCCGCAAAGTCACCCTGGCTAGACTGGCTAGATCTCCAACACCCCAACGCCTTAGTCTCCTCGGCCCCCCAAACATCCTTCTTGTGCCGCACGATATCTCAACAAATCCCAACCTTACAGTCAATTTCCTTTGTGCTAACAAACAGTGGAACACACACATATTTCTGGATGGATACCTGGCACACCCCAAAACCCCTAGCTACCACCTTCCCGCACCTCTTCTCACACTCAACCCTACAGCTGGTAAAAGTGGCTAACATCTTGCGTTTCGAATTTGAAGCTAACCTCCGTAATCGTCTCTCTCTTACAGCAGAAATAGAGATTGCCTCGCTTTTGGCTATTTTGCAGGACTTCGCGCCTTCGACAGAGGAAGATCAACGGTTCCTACTTCAGGGTCATGACTTCTCCACCAAGCAAGCATATGGCACCCTCATGACTAGGCCAAACAGGGATCTCATTGCCCCCCCCCCCCATTTGGGGCACCAAGGCTCCTCGCAAAATAAAGATTTTTTTGGTTTCTCTTCAAAGACCGTCTCAACACTAGTGTGAATCTTTCCCATAAGCATATAATCTCCTCCGATTTATGCCCCCGCTGTGCTACGTTACCTGAAGACTCCATTCGTCTCTTCATCACATGTCCTCTCGCCAACAGGATATGGCAACGTGTAGGTTTCCTGCCCTCGACCGATGATCTCAACGAGCTTTGGGACACTCCGCTGCCTCAACACCTCCCCAAGAATGCCTGGTCCTTCGTTCTCCTTGCACTACTCTCAAAGATTTGGGAGGCACGTAATGACATGCTCTTTAGGAATATTGATCAATGTTCTCTAATAACACTTAGAAACCTTGTCTCGGACTTAGACCTTTGGTCACACCGTCTTATTGATATGGGTGACAAGGAGGACGTCTTCTCGTGGAATTCCTACCTCTCTGCACGTTACACCGTGCCTCTGTAATCTGTACCTGCTGTTTTTTACAGCCGTTTGAGCAACATATTCAGGTGGGGGAGCTCCCTCCGGTGATTCTCAAAAAAAAACATAAGACTTTTCAAAATCCACAACTCAACTAAACACACTCAGAGTCATGTTGAGGCTATAAATTCTTTTCTTATGACTAATGTGATATCTTTATTGCTCATGTAAAGGGTTATAGCCAGCTAACAAAAGTTGTGAAATACAATCATGCGGCAGTTGCTACCAATAAATCGTGCGAGCCTCGGTCTGATCGTAGTTAAATAAGACATGACTAACCCAATTCTAATATAGTTGCAAGTGCTAATAACTCGATATCCATTGAATCAAAGACAATATCTTATTGTACAATCTAGAAAAGGAATTACCTTGGTTTCAGTCTGCAAGACAAATATGATGCATCCACATATGTTACTATCCTACTTTTGGTTAACTGTCCGGGAACTTTTTCTTCTGAAACTCAGGGCAAAACCTTTGCCTTGTTTTCATTAATTACGAAGGGGTTTGATAACCCACAAGTGTAGGGGATGGCAACAGCTTTCGAGGGTAGAGTATTCAACCCAAATTTATTGATTCAACACAAGGGGAGCCAAAGAATATTCTTAAGTATTAGCAGTTGAGTTTTCAATTCAACCACACCTGGATAACTTAGTATCTACAGCAAAGTATTTAGTAGCAAAGTATTATGATAGTAATGGTAACAGTGGCAAAAGTAAAGATAATGGTTTTGTAGTAGTTGTAACAGTAGCAACGGAAAAGTAAATAAGCGAAGCACAAGATGTGAAAAGCTCGTAGGCATTGGATCAGTGATGGATAATTATGTCGGATGCGATTCCGTATGTAATAGCTATAACATAGGGTGACATAGAACTAGCTCCAATTCATCAATGTAATGTAGGCATGTATTCCGAATATAGTCATACGTGCTTATGGAAAAGAACTTGCATGACATCTTTTGTCCTACCCTCCCATGGCAGCGGGGTCCTAGTGGAAACTAAGGGATATTAAGGCCTCCTTTTAATAGAGAACTAGAACAAAGCATTAGCACATAGTGAGTACATGAACTCCTCAAACTAAGGTCATCACCGAGAAGTATCCCAATTATTGTCACTTCGGGGCTGTCGGATCATAACACATAATAGGTGATTATAGACTTGCAAGATAGGATCAAGAACACACATATATTCATGAAAACATAATAGGTTCAGATCTGAAATCATGGCACTCGGGCCCTAGTGACAAGCATTAAGCATAGCAAAGTCATAGCAACATCAATCTCAGAACATAGTGGATACTAGGGATCAAACCCTAACTAAACTAACTTGATTACATGGTAAATCTCATCCAACCCATCACCGTCCAGCAAGCCTACGATGGAATTACTCACGCACGGCGGTGAGCATCATGAAATTGGTGATGGAGGATGGTTGATGATGACGACGGCGGCGAATCCCCCTCTCCGGAGCACCGAACGGACTCCAGATCAGCCCTACCGAGAGAGATTAGGGCTTGGCGGCGGCTCCGTATCGTAAAACGCGGTGGAACTTTCTCTCTGATTTTTTTCTCCGCGAAACGGAATATATGGAGTTGGAGTTGAGGTCGGTGGAGCGTCAGGGGGCCCACGTGATAGGGGGGTGCGCCCCCACCCTCGTGGACAGGGTGTGGGCCCCCTAGTCTTGATTCTTTTGCCAGTATTTTTTATATTTGCCAAAACTTATCTCTGTGGATTTTCATGACATTCCGACAACTTTTGTTTTCTACACATAAAACAACATCAGGGCAGTTCTGCTGAAAACAGCGTCAGTCCGGGTTAGTTTCATTCAAATCAGGCAAGTTAGAGTCCAAAACAAGGGCAAAAGTGTTTGGAAAAGTAGATACATTGGAGACGTATCAGGGTTAAAGTTATGTATAAACCCCACGAAGGCGATGGAAAGAGCAAAACAACTACTCTCGGGAAATCACACTAGTTGAAACTTTTTTTGGTGAAATAATTGCATTTCGCTCATAGAGAATTACATTGTCTAACGACCAGTCAAAATTTCTATCATAAGTGTAAATAGCTTACAAGAATTTTACTACGACATGTGAGAATAATACAAGAATTTCTCTATTCCACGGTTAATTGAATCTCACGAACAATGAAGCTATGCTAATTGACATTGACCATGCAGCTAATTAAAAAGAGTCGTCTAGCTCGTCACTTCGCGGTAGTTTCCTTTGTCACTGAATTGAGACTGTCATAAGCCCCAACTCAATCTCTAGTGAATCAAAGAATTACCTTGATTTCATAAGGCAAAAGATATAGGTCCTTTTAAGTTATTTGCTGGAAAAAAGGAGACTAGTCAGCAACGGCTGTTGATGGTGCAAGCGCGTACCAGCGGCCTACAGTCGACATCAAGCACGACAGTGCCCGTCTCTGCACACACGGATGAAGTTGGGGTGGCGGTCCCAGTGCAGTAGCGGATGGTGCAGGAATGTTTGCACAGGTGTGGAGTGCCTGCGTCCAGGTCTTCACCGCATCATGGACGGCCCCTCGATGGTCGGGGTGGTGATCTTTGGTGGAAAGATGTTCCACCCATCCACTAGCTTCAGTTTGACCTGGTGTGAAGTACATACTTGCGTGAAGATCAAAAAAATTGTTTTTAAGATGATGACTGGAACACCGCTTTATGTCCGGGGTGAAAACCCTTGTTCTCGCCTTGATTGGTTTGACTCAGCAGCGACAAACTTGCATCGTTACCTTCTTGAAGGTGTTGTCTCATTGCTAATATGCTGGCCTTTGATAGTTGATCTTGGCAACCAGGATGAAAATCCATCTCTCTCTCTCTCTCTCTCTCTCTCTCTCTCTCAAACTAGGATCTCACCCCACTTCATAAATAAAGTCAACATCATCTCCATATAACGAGTTTAAGTGCAACAAAATAAGATTGTATGTTGGGGTCACATGCACAAACATGCCCAAGAAATCATAAGAGAAAAAGGGAAAGGACCACCAAGTGGTCATAGAGTTAAGGGGACCGCTGCGATGATAGTCGGTGAGCGGTAGTATGAAACACATCCATCATAAGTCCCAGACACTTGCAGTCGCATGCTACCTCTTGGGCATGCGTTGGTTTTCCCTTGAAGAGGAAAGGGTCATGCAGCAAAGTAGCGTAAGTATTTCCCTCAGTTTTTGAGAACCAAGGTATCAATCCAGTAGGAGACTACACGCAAATCCCTAGTACCTGCACAAACAATCAAGAACCTTGCAACCAACGCCATAAAGGGGTTGTCAATCCCTTCACGGACACTTGCAAAAGTGAGATCTGATAAAGATAATAAGATAAATATTTTTGGTATTTTTGTTGTATAGATTGAAAAGTAAAGATTGCAAAATAAACGGCGACAGAAATAGCTAGTTGGCAGGAGATTAATATGATGGAAGATAGACCCGGGGGCCATAGGTTTCACTAGTGGCTTCTCTCAAGATAGCAAATTCAACGGTGGGTGAACAAATTACTGTCGAGCAATTGATTGAAAAGCGCATAGTTATGAGAATATCTAGGCATGATCATGAACATAGGAATCACGTCCGTGACAAGTAGACCGAAACAATTTTGCATCTACTACTATTACTCCACATATCGATGGCTATCTAGCATGCATCTAGAGTATTAAGTTCATAAGAATAGAGTAACACATTAGGCAAGATGACATGATGTAGAGGGATAAACTCAAGCAATATGATATAAACCCCATCTTTTTATCCTCGATGGCAACAATACAATACGTGCCTTGCTGCCCCTGCTGTCACTAGGAAAGGACACCGCAAGATTGAACCCAAAGCTAAGCACTTCTCCCATTGCAAGAAAGATCAATCTAGTAGGCCAAACCAAACTGATAATTCGAAGAGACTTGCAAAGATATCAAATCATGCATATAAGATTTCAGAGAAGAATCAAATAATGTTCATAGATAATCTTTATCATAAACCCACAATTCATCGAATCTCGACAAACACACCGCAAAAAGTATAACATCAAATAGATATCCAAGAGAATCAAGGAGAACTTTGTATTGAGATCCAAAGAGAGAGAAGAAGCCATCTAGCTAATAACTATGGACCCGAAAGTCTGTGGTAAACTACTCACACATCATCGGAGAGGCTATGGTGTTGATGTAGAAGCCCTCCGTGATCGATTCCCCCTCCGGCGGAGCACCGGAAAAGGCCCCAAGATGGGATCTCACGGGTACAGAAGGTTGCGGCGGTGGAAATAGGGTTTCGTGGTGCTCCTGGATGTTTTCAGGGTATATGAGTATATATATAGGCGAAAGAAGTATGTCGGTGGAGCTACAAGGGGCCCACGAGGGTGGGGGCGCGCCTCCCTGCCTCGTGGCCGCCTTGTTGCTTCCTTGACGTCCAATCCAAGTCTCCTGGATTGCGTTTGTTCCAAAAACGATCCACACGAAGGATTCATTCCTTTTGGATTCCGTTTGATATTCCTTTTTTGCAAAACACTAAAATAGGCAAAAAAACCAGCAATTTACATTGGGCCTTCGGTTAGTAGGTTAGTCCCAAAAATAATATAAAAGTGCATAATAAAGCCCATTAAACATCCAAAACAGATAATATAATAGCATGGAATAATCAAAAATTATAGATACGTTGGAGGTGTATCATCGCACTACCTACATGGGTGACAGTGCTGCAAAAATGAGGAATTCGAATAATGAGTCAGAGGCATGTCTAGAGAAGACCTTCTCAATCACCATATTATTATGTGTTGTCCGTAAGGTCCCAGCTAACGCTGCAAACAAAAGCTAGAGTAGCCACCACTTCCGACCGGTCTGATTGGCTCTAGTTTAGAGAAACCCGGCCAGGTCCATTGCCTCCCCGCCAGGCCCAAAGACTCACAAACAAAACCCCAGAGAGCTCTTGCTGCCATGCACAAGAAAAGGATGTGGGTGCCCATCTCTGGAACACCACAAAGGGGGCAAATCCCATTCCCCGGGCCATGCCTCTTGATAACCTCCATCCCATAAGGGGGGTAATCTCTCAATAATTGCAACATAAAGATTTCTCAATGGGATGGGTGCCTTCCATATAGGAGAGGTCTAGGCAATAGCCTGCCCATGGCATAGATCATGGTATGCCGACCGATAGAGAACACACCCGAAGGTGCAAGATGCCTGGAAACGGTGTCACTACTAGGGAAAACCCTAGCAGTAGCGCTGGTTTTGTGCTCACTAGTAGCGCGGGTAGGCGCGCTACTAATAAGGTGCTATAGCTATTGCTTAGCAGTAACGCGTGCCCGCACGCGCTACTGCTAGGACAAATAGCTGCAGCGTTTGTTCAGTACCATGCTACTGCTAAGGTAACTACTTGCAGCGTGTTTTCTGTCCATCGCTACTAGTATTTTTTTAGTGTATTTATGCGCCATCGTACAAATATTGGGACAATACCAGTTATGAGGTTTACATCATTATGTCCATAACAGTGTGTCAAATGAAGGTGGATTAGGTTCAAGTGGAGGCAATATGTGGTGCATGTCAAAAGTATACTACTAATCCAAACTTGATCTAGTTTGGACTAGTAGTACTTTCGATGTGCACCACATGTTGCCTCCACTTGAATCTAATCCGCCAGCACAAGCTATTTAATCATCATCATAGTCATTACCACCAACAATATTTATTTAATCACCACTAACACTAGCTAATAATAATCATCATAGTCATTACCACCAGCACTAGCTATTTTATCATCATAGTAATAGTGTAGCACATCATCATCCTCAAACTCATTTCTAGCTAGCTAATCACTCCTGATGCTCTCTCTTAGGTAAAATAACATAAAACATGTATACCTCTCCTCCTTGATCAAGCTGGAGCATGCAGATGAACCTGTCTCCTAATCGTGGGTAGCACATCTGTTTGCTGCCCCCTAGTACTTCTCTGCGCTCCCCCATCACATATTTGGTCCAGTCTTGCACTATTAAGCATCCGTCGCTAATCTTGAATGCACTAAAGTAATCTGCAGGATATCTTGGCCGTAAGCTGATAATACTCATGGTACCTTTAGTCTCGATCCCATAAGGCACAACATTCATCGGGAGTCCCTGTTGAAGAACATCGTATGGTAACATACTTAGCAATGAAGTTTAGCTTCAAAAATGATGTATGGAAAAGATGCACTGATGACAAATAGTAAAAATCTTACCATCCTTCCTAAATAGATGTGACCGTAGTTCATTACGAACACTATTAGTCGCACATTTTCAGTACTAACCTTTCTAAATGCAGGAAGAAAATTTGTCTTCACAATATCAAGATCCTCAAGCCATGAAACATAATGACCGAGCTCCTCGCAGTTGAGTTCAGCCCCAGAACAGTATACGGTCCTATCTACCAAGCGTTGGACATGTTTGCTTGCACCGAAATAAGCTGACAATACAAATTAGTTGTCAACTATTTTTAAATAAACAATATCAAAGACATAAATATGGTTGAGAAACTTACATAATGGTATAACTGGAGGCGTCTGCACATCGACCCAGATGTCGGTATTACCTTCAATATCATCTTCCGGACGAATATCAAAGGTGATAACCATATCAGGCTCAAATGCATAAGTCTTACATAGTGCTCGCCATGTTTTGCATCCAAAATAGGTGTAGTCGTCTGAATTGTATAATTTTGCATGGAAAATATAACCATGCTCGGTCTTCAAGTAAACTTTCTTTTCCTCCATACTATGACTGAAACCTATCTTATCCAATACAAAAACTCTTGCATGGCAGGGGATACGCTAGTAGAATAGTAAAAAAAATATAAGTTGAAGCAAATGAAGCAAATGTCATGCTTAATTACGAAAAAAGACTTGTCATTGTGACTTACTGTATCCACTTCGAAGTTCTCGTCCAGCTTGATGCTGAAGCGCCTATCATCATCTAGGAAGATTCCATCGCACAGGCCACACTCGTCTTCGCAGTATTTGCAAATACCGAAATCCTTTTCGTCGTCAGACATTTCCTATGTTCATAGTTAAAACATTAATTGAAAATCGATCGAAGACAACTACCAAGATACTCAACACACAAATCCGGGGCACTCGATAATTCCTACATATTCTAGCACAAGTCATGCCAAAATTCACGAAAAAAACCGGCATGACCTTTGCTAAAATAGGACATATCGAGCGCCTGAAATTTGCCGGAACGGAAATGAATCAACACTCCGGCAAAACATAGGCCACTTGGAGGTGTAATCTGCAAACATGACCGGCCACTTGGATATTGAGCAACACAAGATATACATTTCAAAATATCTTATAGGACTCAAATTAGCATGCATTCAATAAGCAAAAGTAAATCATCTCATGCGTCCGTACATCGTCGAATATTATCACTAATACATCACGAATAGTGTCATACATATAACATCACTAATACAACTAAAACCCTAGCACACAACGGGTATCGGCGCGGGCGGCAGACACCCACAGAGAAGGAACCATCACGGGATCATAGCTCCAGTGAGATCCCCGGAGAACCTGTCAGGTATTGGAGAACGGCCTGTGCTCCAACGCAAACAAGTAGCGACGGACGTGCGCGTCCTCCTCACTGACACGGTGACGCACCACCTCCACGGAGTCCTCGAGCCTCTGGATCGTCACTGGCCCACGCGACCGCCACCAAAGAAGGTTCGGGTCAACGACAGGCTGGCTCCTCACCAACCTGCGCCCCCCGGTAGGTAGCGCCTCCCAGTACAACCCCGGCGGAGCCCAGTCCCGGACATGGCCGATCTGGTCAAGCAGGTGTCGTCCTCCGCCGACTCGACGACGAGGATGCGGGATAGGCATGGTCCACGTCGAGGCGGGAAAAATTGCTTTAACTAAAAAATAGAAACAAGTTCTTACTAACTAGTTCTATTAATTCAACTAGTTCTTACTAAAAATAAACTTACTATAAATAAAAATATTCTTGTACCTAATTAGTACGTATTTCTTACTAACTAATTAGTACCTAGGAACTACTGCCCTAATTACCATCTAATTTGATGAACCTATAGGGGTGGAAAATGGTAGTGGATATTTCAATTATCCAACTATAAAGTGAAATAAGTGGTCAAATTTTACTCGTTTTATGATTCATCTTAGAAATTCGATTCGTTTTCACCCTTACATGAACCCTAACTCATTTGAGCCGCATCCGCATCCGATTTGTTTCCACTCTTACATGAACCCTAACTAATTTGATGCAACTAAAATATAAAGAAACCCTAGGTAGAGGTAGGGGAGAGGGAGGAGCGGGCGTGCTCACCTTGGATGCCTGTGACGAGGGAGGGGCAGGGCGGCGTCGAGGTCGGGGTCGGGGCTCGGGCGCGCGGCGGATGGCGGCCGGCGTCGAGGTCGGGGTCGGGGCGGCGTCCGGGGCGGCGTTGAGGTCGGGGGCAGGGGCGGCGTTGAACCTGGGGTCGGGCGGCGTAGAGGGTGCGGAGAGCGCGCGGCGGCCGACGGGCGACGGCGGCAGCCACCGGGCGACGGCGGCGGCGAGAGTGGAGAGAGTTGGATTTGGGGGAAGTGGCCGCGTGGGGAAGGACGAACCCCGTGGTTAAGTCAGGAGTAGCAGTAGCGCGTTTCAGGAAAAGCGCTGCTGTTACCTTAGCTACAGCGCGTTCTGTGATACACGCTACTGCTACTCCTTTCTCTTTTTTCCCCTTTTTCATTTAGTTTTCTTCACATTTTATTTTTTTTCCTTTCACCTTATTCTGTTTCTTTCATTTTCAATTATCTTTCCATTTTATTTCCATTTAATTTTATATCCTTTAGCAGTAGCGAGTTTATATTAAAACGCGCTGCTGCAAATAAAGTAGCGGTAGCGCGGTTCGTCATAGATCGCTACTACTATGTGTAGCCTATCGGCTAAGCCGTGGGAATTTTAGTAGTAATGTGTTTACAGCAAGACGCGCTACTGCTAGATCTTTATCTGCAGCGCGGTTTCCTCAGGCGCGCTACTGCTAATTAGCACCAGCGTGCTTTTTTGACTCATGCTACTGCTAAAGTTCTGTGTATAAGGTTTTCCCTAATAGTGTGTCCGGAATATCCGAAGCACCGACGAAAGGGCAGCCCACAAGTTAGCCCACTCTCCGGTCTCCACTTGACCAAATGACCGTCGGAACAAGATGTTCCACTAGACATGGTGGGCAACTGTGGAGAGGAGCACCATCGGGATTGCAGAAATGGCAAACAAGCTTGGAAATTCCATACACAATTCCTTGAAGAGGTGTTGTTGCGAAAGAAGTCAACTTAGTCATAAGTGTTTATTGAATATCTTGTAATGGTTCAACCGTGGTTGTGATTGCATTGTACTCCATTTAACAATTAACAAACATAATTGTGTGCATCATGATGATGCAGAGGCCATGTATTCATCCACATCTATATTTTTTTGCAAAGAAATTAGGCGTCCCAGCGGCTACCTAGCTTTTCATTGCCAACGAGGGTATGGCTACTTTATGCCTTGTAGAAAAGGGTCAAGTTGAACTGTGTACTAGACTCGAGGCGACATGGGGAAACCCCATATCCCCGTCGCCGGCCGACCCCCTTCCCTCCCCACCACCTCGCCGCTACCAAGGGTCGCTGCCGGGCAAAGCCCGGGCAGGGCCGGCGGCGGCGGGGCCTCTCCTCGCCAAAGCTTCCTGCCCCATGGCCATAGCGCGGTGCTTAGTCGTCGGCGACGATTGGCATCCTAGTGCTACAAGAGCGCGGTGGCTACGGGGGTGATGTGAGCTCCGTCGGCGGTGTTGCCCACGGCTGCGATGGCCGGAGGTCTCGTTTTCGTCATGATCCCCTCCTTGTCTAGATCTGGCCGGTCGGGACCCAAGCGTGGTGACCCCCCAGCTTCTGGGCGTAGTGGTGGTGCTGGCGGTGGCGTTGTGGGCTCGGTGTGGTGGTGGCCGACGACGAAGCACAACGGAAGACGTGGAGATGCATCGGTCTTGCTGGGGATAACAACGGTGTGGGGAGGCAGGCTTGTGGCAGCGGTGCATACTGGAGGTGGCGGCGTGAACCACCATCCAGGTTGGTGGCGGAGCTGCGATGGCTTAGTTAGGATGGAGTTCCTGGCGAGCAGCGAGCGTCCGGGCCATGTCTGAGCTGTGTGGCCAGTGGCGGCGGTCTTCCGGTGGTGCCTGTGTGGGAGTTGCCCACAACTAGGTGTTGGATCGTCGGATGGCTATCACTTTGGAGCGGATAATAGCTTTCGGTGGCGGTTCTGGCCCTTGCTGGAGGAGTTGGGAGGCTGTGGTTCCTCGACCGGGTTGTAGGTGTTTGGTTGGCCGCGTTTATCCTTTTTGTGCGGTCTTTCGGTCGGCCTTGGCTATACAGCTAAAATCGCAAGGCATTGCGGTGGCGGCGGTGCAAAGCATCTTGGACGGTGCTACCCAATTCCTTCGAGGTGTGGAGATGTGTGATGATTAGATGAAAAAAATCTTGCACGGCTCTTGCCGGGCCGGCGGCGTTGGCGCCTGTGGGTCTCATCCCCCTTCTTGGAGGGATCGTCGAGGTGAATTCGACATTTCCCTCGCTCATGTGGAGTTGGTTATTTTCTCTGGACGAAAGCCTTGATTCGGTCGGATCGGCACGATGGCGGCGTACTCGACATTGCTCCTCTGTTGAGGGCATCGTGTTTGGAGTCACGACTTCATTCCTCGTTGCTCTTCTCCTGTGTTGGCAGTGGTCCTATTCTGATTCCCGGCGGCGCTATGCATGACGGTCGCCAGTGCATCTAAGATGACGTGTCCCTCGGATCGGAGCAAGTCCTGTCATTTACCTGCCACGTCCTCTTTGGCATTCAGGGTGGATGGTGCATCGACAAGCGAAGTTCAGTGGGATGAGTTGGTCTTCGGAGGTGCCGGTGTGGGTCGAGACCCTGTATTGTTATCGGTTAGGGCAGGCGCTTGTGCTTTGTAGTGTTGTATGGTCGTTGGTGGCTGTCCCTGGACATGCCTATATGTGGTGTTCGTGCTATGCTCGTTGTTCGCAGCGAGTGATAGTCTTCTTGTACTTACAATTCTGCCTTTTATAAAGCTATGGTACGCCTAGGCGTATTCTAAAAAAACGTGTACTAGACTTTTGGTGGAGCTTCACCTCCCATTCTCAACAAAGATAAAAAAATTATGCATGGGCTCCTCAAAAACCTAATCGGTGACCGTCAACAATGTAAATGAACCAAGCGTAAAAAAAGATTAACTAAACCAGACAACTCAGTCAAATCATTGTGCTAGCTACCTGATCAAATCGTGGATGAGCCATCGCCAGTCATTGGAGTGGTGTGGCTGGTGTGCGCCTTGCAGGAAGCCGGGGTTATTATTGCATGCATATGCAGCGTGCATGCTGCTGCTAGGAATCACACTAGTTGAATTGAAAATGACCGCGCAGCTACTCAAAAATCAAAAGGAGCTGGCTAGCTACTGCCATGCATGTGTGCATATTCACATTTGGGTAGACCGGCAAATAAATTGAGCGCCCCAGTGCATTGCCAAAGAGGGTATAGGATGCATGCTTTATGCCTTGGTAGATGCATATCACCAATGGTGTTTTTCCTTCTGTTGACAATGGGTGGAGTTGAAGCGTGTAGACCTTTGGTGGAGCTTCACCTCCAATTCTTGACACAGGTAAATAAGTTGATGAGTGGCTCCTTAAATCAAAAATCTAATGTATGACCGTCAACAATGTAACTCATCGAAGCATCACAAAAGATTAACTGAACCAAACAATTCAGTCAAATCATTGTAAGCTAGCTCATCCAAATGTGGATGAGCCACCGCCAGTCGTTGGAGTGGTACGGTATGGCTGCAGGTGCACCGTGCAGGAAGCTTGGGTTATTAATTATTATGTACTCCCTCCGTTCCCAAATATTTGTCTTTCTAGAGATTTCAACAAGTGACTACATACGAAGCAAAATGAGTGAATCTACACTCTAAAATAAGTCTACATACATCCGTATGTTGTGTCCATTTGAAATGCCTAGAAAGACAAATATTTGGGAACGAAGGGAGTACATGCGTATGCAGTATGCTAGCTACTAGAAATCACACTAGCCGCTATAGTTTGAAACTTAACCTGACCCTGCAGCTAATTAGGAAGAGCAGGCTAGCTAGCTTTTCACTGCCCCGTATGCATGTGCGCATGCTAAGTTTTCACGGTTTTGTCAACCTGCAAAGAAACTGAGTGTGCCACCTCATTGCCAAAGAGGGTATGGGTGCTTCGCGGACGCAACTTCGCGGTAGTTTCCTTTGTCACTGCCATTGCCATGAGATGAGCCGGAGTCTCCTCCCTGTGTGTGTGTGTGTGTGTGTGTGTGTGTGTGTGTGTGTGTGTGTGCAGCTCATGCATGCTGCGGCTGCTCGACACGTAGTGGGTTTTGGGGCGGCCCCACGTCGCTGCTGCGGCGCCCTCGGCCACTTAAACTCCTCCCTCCACCACTAGCGTGCTCTGTAGTTGTAGCTTGAGCCCCTTCAGAAGGAAGCACGCCAAGCTAACAAGCTAGGAAGAACCTCTACCTTGCATCCGACGAGCGAGTGACGGTGACTCCCCTCCATCTCCGGCCATCTTGCTAATGTCCTTTTCCTCTTCTTCTTTCCCCTCTTCTTCTTTTTCTTCTTCTTCTTCTTCTTCTTCTTCTTTTATGTCGAATGGGGACATGAAATTAGAGAAGAGGAACCTAACCTGTTAACAATCGTATATTGCTGTGTTAGTTAGAGCTAAGAAATTCAGTACTTATCCGTGTATAGACTTATCCTCTTGTTAGGATCCTGTATTCTGTTGTACCTACAGATGCGATCACGCATTGTCTATTATAAATACACGGCCAACCCTACAGGGATAATCACGGCAAATCAATCCTTCTGACTTGGTATACAGAGCGAAAGATCCAATCTCCCTTCCTCCACCATGACTGGCACCAACCCTGCTGCTTCCCTCTCCGGCACCGCCGGCACCCTCACCACCCTCAACGCCGGCACCCTGTCCGCCGGTTCCTCCACTTCCGCTCCGATCTCGGTCACCTCGCTCGGTAGCCTGATCACTCTGCGCCTTACGTGCGATAACTTCCTGCTATGGAAGACCCAAGCCGTCCCCGCCCTCGCTGCAAACGGCCTGTTCGGCTATGTTGCCGGCACCACCGCAGCCCCGCCGCACACCATCAAGGAAGGAACCGGTGATGCGGATGTTGATGTGGCCAATCCGGAGTTTCTTCGCTGGTACCAGCAGGACCAGCTCGTCATGATCGCCCTCCTCGGCTCCATGACCGAGGACATCCTCGGGCAGATGACCCAGCTGACGACCTCCGCCGCTGTTTGGACTGCACTGCACGACATGTTCGCCTCGCAGAATCGTGCCCGCATCATGCAGCTCAGGTATCAACTTTCCAACCTGAAGAAGAAGGACCTCTCTGCCTCTGACTACTACCGCAAGATGAAGGGGTTCGCTGATGCGATGGCGTCCATTGGCAAGCCCCTCACTGACGATGAAGTGCTCGGCTACATGCTCGCTGGGTTGGGCTCCGAGTTCGAGCCACTCATCGCGTCGATCACGGCGCGGGATGATCCAGTAAGTCTCAGCAGCTTCTATGCGTATCTCCTTAGTGCTGAACTTCGCCTGGAGCAGCAAAATTCGTCAGGTGAAATCCATCCCTCCGCCAACACCGCTGCTCGTGCCAATGATCGCAGTGGCAATGGTGCACGCGGCGGACATGGCGGACAAGGCGGCGGACATGGCGGACAAGGCGGCGGACAGGGGCGCGGTCGCGGCGGGCGTGGCCGCGGCAACGGCCGCTCCAACCTGAAGTGTCAGGTGTGCAGCAAGTTTGGCCATGACGCCCTTCACTGCCGCAATCGTTTCAACCATGCCTTCCAGCCCGACGAGCAGCGCGAGCGCTCCGGCAACTCCGTCAACACCAACACCGGCTCCGCGGGGTACACCGTGGACATGGACTGGTACGCTGACACAGGCGCGACCGACCACCTGACCAGCGACCTCGACCGTCTCGGCATCCACGAGCGCTACGGCGGCAAGGACAAGGTGCATGCTGCAAACGGGGCAGGTATGTCTATCTCCCATATCGGCCATTCCACTTTTTCTGGCTCATCCAAACCAATTCACCTTCGCAACATACTGCATGTTCCACATGTTAACAAGCATCTCCTATCCGTGCACAAACTTGTTTCTGATAATGACGCCTTTGCTGAATTTCATCCTCATTATTTCTATCTTAAGGACCGAGCAACCAAGACAGTTCTTCTTCGCGGTAGAAGTCGCCATGGCCTTTACCCGGTGCCAAGCCTCAATAAATCATCCATCGTCGTCCGAAGTCCTCGAGTTCTCTCCGCTGTCAAGCTCTCCCCGGAACTATGGCATCGAAGATTAGGTCACCCTTCGAAAGAAGTCGTTGAGTTAGTCCTTAGATCAAATAAATTCGCTTGTGCACCCTCGCTTCAGTCTAGTATTTGTGATGCTTGTCAAGGAGCTAAAGTTCATCAATTGCCTTTTCGAGATTCTACTCATATTACACATGAACCACTTGAACTTATTCATTCCGATGTATGGGGCCCTGCAATTCGTTCTGCGGGTGGTTTCAAATATTATGTGAGTTTCTTAGATGACTTTAGTCGTTTTACGTGGATTTATCTCCTTAAGCGAAAATCTGATGTTGAGCAAGCCTTCTACACCTTTCAAAAACATGTTGAGCGCATGTTGAATACTAAAATTAAAACTGTTCAAACCGACTGGGGTGGCGAGTATCGTCGCCTCAACAAATATTTTCAAAGGGAAGGGATCACTCATCGGGTCTCTTGCCCTCACACGAGCCAACAAAATGGCATTGCCGAGCGCAAACATCGCCATATTGTTGAAACGGGTATCGCTTTGCTTGCTCATTCATCTCTTCCGGTTCGTTTTTGGGATGAGGCATTTCTTACAGCATGTTATCTTATAAATCGCATGCCCACACGAGTTCTTCAGAACTCTGCTCCGATCACTTGCCTTCGCAATGAACAACCCGACTACACATTCCTTCGTGCGTTCGGGTGTGCCTGCTGGCCCAACCTTAGGCCATACAATAACCGGAAGCTTGAATTTCGTTCCATACAGTGCGTATTTTTGGGCTACAGTTCCATGCATAAAGGGTACAAGTGTTTGGATCGGTCCACAGGACGCATCTATATATCGCGGGATGTGGTTTTTGACGAGCTCGTATTTCCGTTTGATCAATCTTCGCAGTCATCCACCACGTCCCCGCTGTTACCCACGCCTCCCTCTCTGTTTTCCTTAACCGAGCCAGCTTTAGTGGATGACCGTATGCGGCGATATGACACTACCTTGCTTGCTAATCCCGAATCCAGCTTGTCTCCTGGTTCTGCAGGTTCCGCCCGTTCGACGTCGCCGGAGGAAACGTCCCCATGTACGCCACGTCGCTCCCATGCAGATGCGCCCTCGCCCGCTCCAGCGGCTTCCCCGGGCACGGGCAGCTCGGTCTCTCCAATGGGCCGGCTTGATTTTTCTCCCGCGCCGGATGGGGCCGACTCGTCCTCGCCTAACAGCACACCCGCCTCGGTCCCTGGGCCGGCTGCATCACCGACGCCGCCTACGTCGCCCCCTCCAGCAGCCGCCGCTCCTGCAGCCGCAGCGCCTGCGGACGCACGGCACCCGATGACGACCCGTCTTCGACACAACATCGTCAAGCCGCTCGTCCCGAGCGATGGCACGGTCCGCTACGATCCTCGTCGTCGCGCTTTCCACGCCGAGCCGCGCTCCTACCGCGACGCCCTCGCGAATGAGCACTGGCGCCCGGCCATGGAGTCTGAATTTGCTGCCCTGCAGCAGAACCGGACGTGGTCTCTCGTGCCTCGTCCTCCTGGCAAAAATATCACCGGGTGCAAATGGATTTTCAAGGTGAAGCACAAGGCTGATGGCTCTCTGGACAAGTTCAAAGCAAGACTAGTCGCTCGGGGTTTCACTCAGCAACATGGGCTTGACTACTCTGAAACTTTCTCCCCAGTTGTAAAACCGGCAACTGTGCGTTTGGTGCTGTCCCTCGCTGTCTCCCGCGGCTGGCACTGCCGACAGATTGATATAAGCAACGCTTTTCTGCATGGTATTCTCACTGACGAAGCCTACATGCAACAACCACCCGGTTTTCAGGATTCAACCAGGCCGGACTATGTCTGCAAACTGCATAAAGCGTTGTATGGTTTGAAACAGTCGCCTCGCGCTTGGTACGCTCGTCTCAGTGAGCGCCTTCAGCAACTCGGTTTTTCTCCCTCGGCTGCTGACACGTCCTTGTTCATCTTTGCTAATGGGGGTGTGACCGTTTATATGCTTGTATATGTGGACGATATTGTCATCGTGAGTTCATCCAGTTCTGCCATGACAAAGCTGCTTCAGAAGCTCTCTGCGACCTTCCCAGTCAAGGACCTTGGTCCTCTTCGTTACTTTCTCGGTATTGAAGTACTTCCCAATACCGGGGGAATCATTCTTACCCAGAAAAAGTACGCCATGGACTTGCTGCAGCGTACAGATATGGCGAATTGCAAAGCAGTTTCAACACCGATGTGTACTCACGAGAAGCTCACTCGCGATGCTGGACATAAACTGAATGAGGATCAAGCGTTCAAGTACAGAAGTACAGTGGGAGCTCTTCAGTATCTGACTTTGACACGCCCAGACCTCTCATTTGCAGTAAACAAGGTCTGCCAGTTCTTATCTTGCCCCACCGATGTTCATTGGGAGGCTGTCAAGCGTATCCTCCGGTTTGTCAAAGGAACAGTGACCACCGGTCTGACTATTCGTCGATCATCATGCACTCTACTAAGTGTGTTTACTGATGCTGACTGGGCGGGCTGCAGTGACGACAGGAGATCGACAGGAGGGTTTGCTGTGTTTTTCGGCCCTAATCTTATATCTTGGACTGCACGTAAGCAACCCACAGTGTCACGATCATCGACAGAAGCGGAGTACAAGGCATTGGCGAATGGTACAGCTGAAGCAACATGGGTGCAATCATTACTGAAGGAGCTACGAGTTCCACAACCCCGAGCACCGGTCCTTCGGTGTGATAATCTTGGCGCGACGTACCTCACAGCCAATCCAGTATTCCATGCCCGCACCAAGCACATCGAGGTGGACTTCCATTTCGTCAGGGAGAAGGTCGCCATGGGAGCCTTGGAGGTCCGTTTTGTTTCATCAGCCGATCAGGTGGCGGACGCCTTCACCAAGCCACTCACAAAACTGATGCTATCACGATTGCGCTCCAGTCTCAACCTTTCCACATGATGAGATTGCGGGGGAATGTTAACAATCGTATATTGCTGTGTTAGTTAGAGCTAACAAATTCAGTACTTATCCGTGTATAGACTTATCCTCTTGTTAGGATCCTGTATTCTGTTGTACCTACAGATGCGATCACGCATTGTCTATTATAAATACACGGCCAACCCTACGGGGATAATCACGGCAAATCAATCCTTCTGACTTAACCATAAGTTGTTGCTGATCTCGTCCTACTCCTACAGTCCTACCTAGCTTGGATCGATGTCCATGGACGGCAAGACCCCTGATCTGCTGCCTCTGAGCGCGGCCAAGAAGAAGATCCAGGATGCCGTCCCGCTGGCCTGCGGATGGGCGCTCCTCAACGTCTTCGCCACGGTCTGCGGCGTAGCAAGCGGCTACATTGCCGAGTACATCCATGTGTCGTGCAGCCAGGTAACTACCTACCCGTCACCCTTCGGATGTTTCACATCGCAACCGATTCATCAAGCGCTAAGCTGGCATGGTGTTCCTCTGCAGTCCTCCTTCATTCTGCCCTGCATCGAGCTGACGGACGAGGAGACCGCCAGGCTAATCGCCCTCTGCGTCGGGATTCTGTGCTGCGCCCCATCCCAGCCGGCCGCGGCGGCGCTGGCGCTACTGCTTCCATGCCAGCGTCGCCGGGCCCGCCGGACCCTCGCCTACCTCGCGCTGGCGGTCACCGTCCTCTTCCATTGCTTGTTCACCAGCACCGTGTGGGTCTTCCTCGCCGCCGACCCAGGATACATCTTCGGCAGGATCTACTTCACCGCGGGCTTCTGCTTCTTCGTGGTGGGCGACCTCCTCAGCTTCCGGGCCCTCCTGGGAGGTGATGGGTGGGGCATGAAGTACGTAGCCTATTTCTTCTGATCATGTTCGTGGATCAGCTCACTGCGTACTGATGAGAGCGTGGCGTATGCATTAAGTCTGCTGTGGCAATTGATGGAGTAGTGCCATATTTGCGAATCTAGTAGCTGGTGTAGTGTTAATTAGTATCCAGATCGACTCTAGTAGTAGTTACTCCATTTGGGCAATGCTTTGCTGGCTAGTATATAATTAGACTGGATGGATTGGTAGATTGCGGTTATCTTTGCTGTATTATTCAACCCTCTATGTATGCATGTGATCGTCAGACATGGGTTATATCTTATATAGGTCCAGCTTCGCTATAATTTGATGTTTCTGAAATTGCTGCTGCAGTGTATATCTATGCACACATGTTGTTTCTGGTGTTAAATTTTGATTTTCATTCATTCCGGCAACCGCTGGCTTGTCCTCTCGGCAGGGCTGCGTGGGGTGCTCTCAGCTGAGATAGAGTGACCCCCGTCCCGACCATGCTTGTTACCATGTAATCACAATTTGATGTATGGGACACCATGGTTTGGAATGCCCTCCTGCCGATTGAGGTTCTTTTTTTATGCTTTTTCCTATAGGGATCCACACGCCGACACTTGACTTGTGGGAGCGCGCGGTTTCACCACAGCGCCGCGCGTGTAGCCACGTATGGCGGATATAATACAAAAATAAAGAACGCAATGATCCTCCTTGAACCTTCAAAAAATAAGTTTCTTCTGATCGTGGAGTCGATATTTGGGTCATGAGTTATCAATCAACCAAAGAGTTGTGAAATTGTTCCACAACTTACACATCCCGGTACGCCTCAAACTAATGGGGTATCCGAAAGGTGTAATTGAACTTTGTTGGATGTGGTTCAACTAAGAGAGAAATACATATTTCAACCTTCTCAACTTCTAGTTTAATTTACAACCCCAACTCCAAATACGGTTAGGACACTGTTCGATTAGCCGCATAGGACGATTGGAGGGTGGTTCTACATGATGTAGCATCTAGGCTAACTAGTCAACGTTGATGGCAGCTAGGTCATAAAACTAAAATATATTTTGTTTGTCCCGCATATCATACCATAATCATATCCTTCCATCCTCTACCCCCCATTCTATATCCATATTTCTCTTCAACTTTAGTGCAATGTAGTCTCCATCGCCTTGCCCATCCCACTGCATCGACCTCATCCGCAAAAGTCCTTGGTCACACATGTTGCCACGAGCTCCTCCCGCCCCGCCTATATGGGGTCCCATGCAACGCCACAAACTCCTCCCTGGACCAGAGCTCCTCCACTTGGGAGTGTCGGGGCTTTGTGCCGAAGAAGACATGGATAGCGACTCGCTAGCGTGGTCCGGCATGCCCCGGTTCTCTAGGGCCACTTTGGCCTCGCGTCGTGCTAGCTCATGCATAGTATCACCAGTAGAGAAATAGTTACTCACAATAAAAAGTGGTGACACACCAGTTTCAATCCAGGCCATCACTGATTTTTCAAAATAGCAGTGGCGTGGGCATATTTCGCACACCCTATGTAATGCATTATTGGTGGCGTGGAAACAAAATGGTATACCATCAGTATGTGGGACCCAGTACTCTGGACGGGATGCAAGATTAATGTTGGCGTGTAAAATTTTACCATGCAACCACTATTGTAAGGGAAAACCTTGTTTTCATCCACTTTGCATATGCCACTCTAGAATTTGCCATTTCAATTTTGCCACTTTTAGCTTTTTACGATAAATCACAATTGCAATTCTGTGGCAAAAGCAAAAGTTTTAGGAGTGACAATTGAGATATGGTGTCAAAAGCCAAGACTGTAAAAGTGAAACAGTTTTTTTGCTTTTGCCAAAAAAAAATGACATATGTGATACATTGTCAAAAGCTAAGAGTGGCCAAATTGAGATCTCAAATTCTACAGCGGCATAAGCAAAGTGGCCAAAAAACTAGGGTGGCAATTTTTCACCTATTGTAAATAGGTATGTCATGTTACTTTTCGTTACGCAGACAATATATTAAGTGGGCTCTACTATTGGGGCCCTAAGTCGGGCCTAGCTGATAGTAGCGTGGAAGTAATTTGTGAGATATGTTCGGCTCGCCTCTAACACTATTGGAAAAAGTCTTATAAGTGGGCTCAAATTAGTGGTAGGTAAAATCTATCGCTGGACAACGGTGGCGGGCAAAAAAGCCAGCCGACAATCATAAATTGGAGGGCGACAAATTTAGTCGTGGCATAAAAGAAGCAGTGGAGGGCGACAAACTTTAGCCCGCCATTGGTTTGTCATCCACCAATGGGGGGCGAAAAGTTTGCCCACCACAGCAATATTTTTGCTAGCCTGCGCCAAATTTTCCAAATTTAGCAGTGGTGGGCGCCCAACCACAGATATAGTAAGTAAGAAATATGGTTGAAACAAATCATATTTACTAAACAAGGAATAGTTGAAATGATGTAGAAAAACTGAGTTGTATTTGGAAGGCGGTGGTTTCCGTGCGAAACTCTGATACTTCATTCGAGAGTGTTCAGTTTGTACACAAAGTGCATTAAGTTTTTTCCGTAATGCTCTCAAATTTTTATGACACCTTACAAGGGTCCTATGAAGACACCATGCCAACACCCTACAAGCACTACTGCAGGATACTGCTAATGCGACACTACGATCAGAGATCCTTTGAGAAAACTGTGTGCGATGCATTAATCGTAGACGGTGGTGTAGAAGAATCGTTAAAAAAGGTGCAAAACCTTCGCGATGGCAGAGACATCAAACACGGTTCAGATTTTAGTTATGTGTGCGATGCAGGGCACATGGTTAGTCCATTCGAACTGTTTGCGATGAGGCAAAACAATGAAAACGGGCAACCATATCAATGTGTGTGCGATATACGGCATACAGTTCGCTCCGATGAACTGTTTGCTATTAGGGAGTGCAATAAAAACGGTTAGCCAGATCAAGGTGTGTGTGATATACGGCATACGGTTCACTCAGACAAACTGTTTTCGATTAAGAAACACAATAGAAACGGTTCAACTTAATAAGATGTGTGTGATATGCGGCATACAATTAATATGGATGAACTATTTGCGATGAGTCAAAAGAACAAAAATAAGACCTGTAAACAAGATGTGTGTGATACATAGCAAACAGCCGACTCGAATGAAATGTTTGCGATGAGAAATTACAACACCGACGGTTAATACAGTAAGTTCGTGTGCGATTCCGTGTGTACCAATTTTTTTGAAAAATGCAAACTAGTTGCTTGTGGCTAGGAGTATAGCACGTGATGCGTCTGCGAGTACTCATGTGCGATGATTAGTAAGTTACACATACGTTTTCTTATGTTAACATATGTGTGAATTTGCAATACAGATAGTTAATATGCAAATGCCTTTTGGACATTGGGCACACGCTTAAACTCAAAGAACTGTGTACTATATTAATACTTTTCATGAAAATTTAAGAACTTGGCTAACAGCATTTGAGTAACACACACGTAAGAGTCTTATTCTGCACATCAACCGTCTTATTCTGCTAACACCTTCCTCCCGCAACGACATCACCCACCCTCCCTCTCACTTTGTCTTCGTGCCCGAGCCCCTCCCTCCCACTTTGTCTTCATGCCCGACCCCCTCCCTCCCACCTTCCTCCTCAGCTGGCTCCTCCCACCATCCCTCCACCTTCCTCTGCCGGCGCCGCCAGGTGCTCGTGCCTCCGAAGCTAGGGGCCGCTCCGCCGCCCCGACAATCCACCACCTCACAGCGCGAGCGAGCGGCTCCCCCATGTTGGGGAACGTAGTAATTTCAAAAAATTTCCTACGCACACGCAAGATCATGGTGATGGATAGCAACGAGAGGGGGAGTGTATCTTCATACCCTTGAAGATCGCTAAGCGGAAGCGTTTATCAACGCGGTTGATGTAGTCGTACATCTTCACGATCCGACCGATCCAAGTACCGAACGCACGGCACCTCCAAGTTCTACACACGTTCAGCTTGATGACGTCCTCGCCTTCTCGATAGAGCAAGACGGGCGAAGTAGTAGATGAGTTCCGACAGCACAACAGCGTGGTGACGGTGTTGGTGAAGAACAATCTCCGCAGAGCTTCGCCTAAGCACTACGGAAACTATGACGGAGGATAAACTAGAGGGGACGGGGTTGCCGGCACACGGCTTGGTGTTTCTGGATGTGTCTTTGGTGCTAGCCCTACCCCTCTATTTATATGCTGAGCCTTCGGGTCGAAACTTGGAGTAAAAGCCTCCACAAAGTTGGTTTCACCCGAAAGGCAAGAGTCCTTCTCGGACTCCAGGGCCAGACGCCAGGGTTCCCGGCGTCTGGACCCAGACGCCAGGGACCCTGGTGTCTGGCTCCTGGACTCTGCAAAACTTCCTTTTGTGCTTTCCGAAAACCTTGTGGGCTTTCCCCTTTGGCCCAAATAACGTGTTCTCGTACCCAAACATTTCGGGAAACATCCGGAACCCCTTCCGGTGAATTCCGGAACCCTTCCGGAGATCAAACACCATTATCCCATATATCAAACTTTATCTCCACACCATTCCGGAGTTCCTCGTCATGTCCATGATCTCATCCGGGACTCCGAACAACATTCGGTCACCAACATACATAACTCATAAAATACTATATCGTCAACGAAAATGTTAAGCGTGCGGACCCTACGGGTTTGAGAACTATGTAGACATGACCGAGACATGTCTCCGGTCAATAACCAATAGCGGGACCTGGATGCCCATATTGGCTCCCACATATTCTACGAAGATCTTTATCGGTCAAACCGCATAACAACATACGTTGTTCCCTTTGTCATCGGTATGTTACTTGCCCGAGATTCGATCGGCAGTATCTCAATACCTAGTTCAATCTCGTTACTGGCAAGTATCTTTACTCGTTCCATAATACATCATCCCGCAACTAACTCATTAGTTGTAATGCTTGCAAGGTTTTAAGTGATGTGCATTACCGAGTGGGCCCAGAGATACCTCTCCGACAATTTGAGTGACAAATCCTAATCTCGAAATACGGCAACCCAACAAGTACCTTCGGAGACACCTGTAGAGCACCTTTATAATCACCCAGTTATGTTGTGACGTTTGGTAGCACACAAAGTGTTCCTCCGGTAAACGGCAGTTGCATAACCTCATAGTCATAGGAACATGTATAAGTCATGAAGAAAGCAATAGCAACATACTAAATGATCGAGTGTTAAGATAACAGAATGGGTCAAGTCAATCACATCATTATTCTAATGATGTGATCCCGTTAATCAAATGACAACACATGTCTATGGCTAGGAAACATAACCATCTTTGATTAACGAGCTAGTCAAGTAGAGGCATACTAGTGACACTCTGTTTGTCTATGTATTCACACAAGTATTATGTTTCCAGTTAATACAATTCTAGCATGAATAATAAACATTTATCATGATATAAGGAAATAAATAATAACTTTATTATTGCCTCTAGGGCATATTTCCTTCAGTCTCCCACTTGCACTAGAGTCAATAATCTAGCTCACATCGCCATGTGATTTAACACCAATATTCACATCCGTATGTGATTAATACCCATAGTTCACATTGTCATGTGATCAACACCCAAAGGGTTTACTAGAGTCAATAATCTAGTTCACATCGCTATGTGATTAACACCCAAAGAGTACTAAGGTATGATCATGTTTTGCTCGTGAGAGAAGTTTAGTCAACGGGTTTGTCACATTCAGAGCCGTATGTATTTTGCAAATATTCTATGTCTAAATGCTCTGCACGGAGCTACTCAAGCTAATTGCTCCCACTTTCAATATGTATCCAGATTAAGATTTAGAGTCATCTGGATCAATGCCAAAACTTGTATCGACGTAACCCTTTACGATGAACCTTTTTGTCACCTCCATAATTGAGAAACATATCCTTATTCCACTAAGGATAATTTTGACCAATGTCCAGTGATCTACTCCTAGATCACTATTGTACTCCCTTGCCAAACCAGGGCAGAGTATACAATAGGTCTGGTCCATAGCATGGCATACTTTTATAGAACCTATAAATGATGCATAGGGAATGACTTTCATTCTCTTTCTATTTTCTGTCATGGTCGGGATTTGAGTCTTTCTCAATTTTACACCTTTGTAAGACAAGCAAGAACTCTTTCTTTGACTGTTCCATTTTGAACTATTTCAAAATCTTGACAAGGTATGTACTTATTGAAAAAACTTATCAAGCGTCTTGATCTATCTCAATAGATCTTGATGCTCAATATGTAAGTAGCTTTACTGAGGTCTTTCTTTTAAAGAACTTCTTTCAAATACTCCTTTATGCTTTCCAGAAAAATTCTACATCATTTCTGATCAACAATATGTCACTCACATATACTTATCAGAAAGGTTGTAGTGCTCCCACTCACTTTATTGTAAATACAGGCTTCACTGCAAGTCCATATAAAACTATATGCTTTGATCAACAAAAGTATCGATGGAGCTTGCACACTTTGTTAGCTCCCTTTGGATCGACAAAACCTTCTGGTTGCATCATATACAACTCTTGTTCCAGAAATCCATTCAGGAATGCAGTTTAGACATCCATTTGTCAAATTTCATAATCATAAAATGCGGCAATTGCTAACATGATTCAGACAGACTTAAGAATTGCTACGGGTGAGAAAGTCTCATCATAGTCAATCCCTTGAACTTGTCGAAAACCTTTCGCAACAAGTCGAGCTTTATAGACAGTAACATTACCGTCAGCGTCAGTCTTCTTCTTGAAGATCCATTTATTCTCAATGGCTTGCCGATCATCGGGCAAGTCAACCAAAGTCCACACTTTGTTCTCATCTCATATTTCATGGCCTTCAAGCCATTTCGCGGAATCTGGGCTCATCATCGCTTCCTCATAGTTCGTAGGTTCGTCATGGTCAAGTAACATGACTTCCAGAATAGGATTGCCGTACCACTCTGGTGCGGATCTTACTCTGGTAGACCTACGAGGTTCAGTAGAAACTTGATCTGAAATTTCATGATCAATATCATTAGCTTCCTCACTAATTGGTGTAGTTGTCACAGGAACCGGTTCTTGTGATGAACTACTTTCCAATAAGGGAGCGGGTACAGTTACCTCATCAAGTTTCACTTTCCTCCCACTCACTTCTTTCGAGAGAAACTCCTTCTCTAGAAAGGATCCGAATTTAGAAACGAAAATCTTGCCCTCAGATCTGTGATAGAAGGTGTTCCCAGTAGTTTCTTTTGGGTATCCTATGAAGACACATTTCTCTGATTTGGGTTCGAGCTTATCTGGTTGAAGTTTCTTCACATAAGCATCGCAGCCCCAAACTTTAAGAAACGACAACTTTGGTTTCTTGCCAAACCACAGTTCATAAGGCGTCGTCTCAATGGATTTTGATGGTGCCCTATTTAACGTGAATGCAGCCGTCTCTAAAGCATAACCCCAAAACGATAGCGGTAAATCAGTAAGAGACATCATAGATCGCACCATATCTAGTAAAGTACGATTACGACGTTCGGACACACCATTTCGTAGTGGTGTTTCGGGTGGCGTGAGTTGCGAAACTATTCCGCATTGTTTCAAATGCAAACCAAACTCGTAACTCAAATATTCTCCTCCATGATCAGATCGTAGAAATTTTATTTTCTTGTTATGATGATTTTCCACTTCACTCTGAAATTCTTTGAACTTTTCAAATGTTTCAGACTTGTGTTTCATTAAGTAGATATACCCATATCTGCTCAAATCATTTGTGAAGGTCAGAAAATAACAATACTCGCCACGAGCATCAACACTCATTGGACCGCATACATCGGTATGTACTATTTCCAACAAGTCAGTAGCTCGTTCCATTGTTCCGGAGAACGGAGTTTTAGTCATCTTGCCCATAAGGCATGGTTCGCAAGCATCAAATGATTCATAATCAAGTGATTCCAAAAGTCTTTTTTTATGGAGTTTCTTCATGCGCTTTACACCGATATGACCCAAACGGCAGTGCCACAAATAAGTTGCACTATCATTATTAACTTTGCATCTTTTGGGATTAATATTATGAATATGTGTATCACTACGATCGAGATCCAACAAACTATTTTCACTGGGTCTTTGACCATTGAAGGTTTTATTCATGTAAACGAAACAACAATTATTCTCTGACTTTAAATGAATAACCATATTGCAATAAACATGATCAAATCATATTCATGCTCAACGCAAACGCCAAATAACATTTATTTAGGTTCAATACTAATCCCGAAAGTATAGGGAGTGTGCGATGATGATCATATCAATCTTGGAACCACTTCCAACACACATCATCACTTCACCCTCAACTAGTCTCTGTTTATTCTGTAACTCCTGTTTCAAGTTACTAATCTTAGCAACCGAACAAGTATCAAATACCCGGGTGTTACTACAAATACTAGTAAGGTACACATCAATAACATGTATATCAAATATATCCTTGTTCACTTTGCCATCCTTCTTATCCACCAAATATTCAGGGTATTTCCGCTTCCAGTGACCATTTCCTTTGCAGTAGAAGCACTTAGTTTCAGGCTTTGGTACAGCTTTGGGCTTCCTCACGGGAGTGACAACTTGCTTGTCATTCTACTTGAAGTTCCCTTTCTTTCCCTTTGCCCTTCTCTTGAAACTAGTGGTCTTGTCAATCATCAACACTTGATGCTCTTTTTTGATTTCTACCTTTGTCGATTATAACATCACGAAGAGCTCGGGAATCGTTTTCGTCATCCCTTGCATACTATAGTTCATCACGAAGTTCTACTAACTTGGTGATGGTGACTAGAGAACTCTGTCAATCACTATCTTATTTGGAAGATTAATTCCCACTTGATTCAAGCGATTGTAGTACCCAGACAATCTGAGCACATGCTCACTAGTTGAGCGATTCTCCTCCATCTTTTAGCTATAGAACTTGTTGGAGACTTCATATCTCTCAACTCGGGTATTTGCTTGAAATATTAACTTCAATTCCTGGAACATCTCATATGGTCCATGACGTTCAAAACGTCTTTGAAGTCCCGATTCTAAGCCGTTAAGCATGGTGCACTAAACTATCAAGTAGTCATCATATTGAGCTAGCCAAATGTTCATAACGTCTGCATCTGCTCCTGTAATAGGTCTGTCACCTAGCAGTGCATTAAGGATATAATTCTTCTGTGCAGCAATGAGGATAAACCTCGGATCACGGATCCAATCCGCGTCATTGCTACTAACATCTTTCAACACAATTTTCTCTAGGAACATATCAAAATAAACATATGAAAGCAACAATGCGAGCCATTGATCTACAACATAATTTGCAAAAAACTCCCAGGACTAAGTTCATGATAAATTTAAGTTCAGTTAATCATATTACATAAGAACTCCCACTTAGACAGACATCTCTCTAGTCATCTAAGTGATCACGTGATCCAAATCAACTAAACCATGTCCGATCATCACGTGAGATGGAGTAGTTTTCAATGGTGAACATCACTATGTTGATCATATCTACTATATGATTCACGCTCGACCTTTCGGTCTCCGTGTTCCGAGGCCATATCTGTATATGCTAGGCTCGTCAAGTTTAACCTGAGTATTCCGCGTGTGCAACTGTTTTGCACCCGTTGTATTTGAACGTAGATCCTATCACACCCGATCATCACGTGGTGTCTCAGCACGAAGAACTTTCGCAACGGTGCATACTCAGGGAGAACACTTCTTGATAATTAGTGAGAGATCATCTTATAATGCTACCGCCAATCAAAGCAAGATAAGATGCATAAAAGATAAACATCACATGCAATCAATATAAGTGATATGATATGGCCATCATCATCTTGTGCTTGTGATCTCCATCTCCGAAGCACCGTCATGATCACCATCGTCACCGGCGCGACACCTTGATCTCCATCGTAGCATCATTGTCGTCTCGCCAACTATTGCTTCTACGACTATCACTACCGCTTAGTGATAAAGTAAAGCAATTACAGGGCAATTTCATTGCATATAATAAAGCAACAACCATATGGCTCCTGCCAGTTGCCGATAGCTTGGTTGCAAAACATGATCATCTCATACAATAAAATATAGCATCATGCCTTGACCATATCGCATCACAACATGCCCTGCAAAAACAAGTTAGACGTCCTCTACTTTGTTGTTGCAAATTTTACGTGGCTGCTACGGGCTTTAGCAAGAACCGTTCTTACCTACGCATCAAAACCACAACGATAGTTCGTCAAGTTAGTGTTGTTTTAACCTTCGCAAGGACCAGGCGTAGCCACACTTGGATCAACTAAAATTGGAGAAACTGACACCCGCCAGCCACCTATGTGCAAAGCACGTCGGTAGAACCAGTCTCGCGTAAGCGTACGCGTAGTGTCGGTCCGGGCCGCTTCATCCAACAATACCGCCGAACTAAAGTATGACATGCTGGTAAGAAGTATGACTTGTATCGCCCACAACTCACTTATGTTCTACTCGTGCATATAACATCTACGCATAAAACCTAGGCTCGGATGCCACTATTGGGGAACGTAGTAATTTCAAAAAATTTCTTACGCACACGCAAGATCATGGTGATGCATAGCAACGAGAGGGGGAGTGTATCTTCATACCCTTGAAGATCGCTAAGCGGAAGCGTTTTTCAGCGCGGTTGATGTAGTCGTACGTCTTCACGATCTGACCGATCCAAGTACCGAACGCACGGCACCTCCGAGTTCTACACACGTTCAGCTCGATGACGTCCTCGCCTTCTCGATCCAGCAAGACGGGCGAAGTAGTAGATGAGTTCCGGCAGCACAACAGCGTGGTGACGGTGTTGGTGAAGAACAATGTCCACAGGGCTTCGCCTAAGCACTACGGAAACTATGACGGAGGATAAACTAGAGGGGACGGGGTTGCCGGCACACGGCTTGGTGTTTCTGGATGTGTCTTTGGTGCTAGCCCTACCCCTCTATTTATATTTTGAGCCTTGGGGTCGAAACTTGGAGTAAAAGCCTCCACAAAGTCGGTTTCACCCGAAAGGCAAGAGTCCTTCTCGGACTCCAGGGCCAGACGCCAGGGTTCCCGGCGTCTGGACCCAGACGCCAGGGACCCTGGCGTCTGGCCCCTGGACTCTGCAAAACTTCCTTTTGCGCTTTCCAAAAACCTTGTGGGCTTTCCCCTTTGTCCCAAATAACGTGTTCTCGTACCCAAACATTTCAGGAAACATCCGAAACCCCTTCCGGAGATCAAACACCATTATCCCATATATCAAACTTTATCTCCGGACCATTCTGGAGTTCCTCGTCATGTCCATGATCTCATCCGGGACTCTGAACAACATTCGATCACCAACATACATAACTCATATAATACTATATCGTCAACGAAAACGTTAAGCGTGCAGACCCTACGGGTTCGAGAACTATGTAGACATGACCGAGACATGTCTCCGGTCAATAACCAACAGTGGGACCTGGATGCCCATATTCTCTTCCACATATTCTACGAAGATCTTTATCGGTCAAACCGCATAACAACATACGTTGTTCCCTTTGTCATCGGTATGTTACTTGCCCGAGATTCGATCGTCGGTATCTCAATACCTAGTTCAATCTCGTTACTGGCAAGTCTCTTTACTCATTCCATAATACATCATCCCGCAACTAACTCATTAGTTGCAATGCTTGCAAGGCTTTAAGTGATGTGCATTACCGAGTGGGCCCGGAGATACCTCTGTGACAATTGGAGTGACAAATCCTAATCTCGAAATACGGCAACCCAACAAGTACTTTCGGAGACACCTGTAGAGCACCTTTATAATCACATAGTTATGTTGTGACGTTTGGTAGCACACAAAGTGTTCCTCTGGTAAACGGGAGTTGCATAATCTCATAGTCATAGGAACATGTATAAGTCATGAAGAAAGCAATAGCAACATACTAAACGATCGAGTGTTAAGCTAACGAAATGGGTCAAGTCAATCACATCATTCTTCTAATGATGTGATCCCGTTAATCAAATGACAACACATGTCTATGGCTAGGAAACATAACCATCTTTGATTAACGAGCTAGTCAAGTAGAGGCATACTAGTGACACTCTGTTTGTCTATGTATTCACACAAGTATTATGTTTCCGGTTAATACAATTCTAGCATGAATAATAAACATTTATCATGATATAAGGAAATAAATAATAACTTTATTATTGCCTCTAGGGCATATTTCCTTCACCCCATGCCCGACGACATCCCACCGCCACGCCACCTCCCTCCCCTACGCCGCCGCCGCGCCATCCCTGCACTGGGCCGCCGCCCCCGCCAAGCCACCTACATCCGCCGGCCACACCCCGTCAAGCAATGGCCGGATCCGACGAGATCCGGCTCTACCTCCCTATCTCCCCCTCCTTAAAACCTACACCGCACCTCTCCGGGCCATCGCCGCCGGATTCATGACGGGGTGCCGCCTTGCAACCCCGCCTCGGCCTCCCACCACCACCACCTTCACCTTCTCCTCCCGGCCACAGCTGGCTCTCAGGGCTGCCTCCCAGCCCAGCCACCAATGGATCCGACGGGATCTTCATCGTCAACCACCCAGTACCCCACAGCCACCCAGATCCACTCCACCATGGTTGCATGCCCTCTCCTTCTCCCCTCAACCCCCCTCCCGGGGTGAGCCCACTAGCCTTCGGAGCCCCGCTGGGCGCCGGATCCCAACAGCTACCTCCCGAGTCCACACCTTCCCTCTACTTCAGTGGCCGCATGAGATAGGATTTGGTCATCGGGGACGGGATTCGCCCGCTGTGGATGAGATTCGGTCGAGGCATTGCTCCTGCATCCATAGAAAAGCCAACGAGACGGGTCTACGGGCTTCACCACCAGCCCCGTGTGGGACGACGACCATGGCCCTAGGATGATGACGCCGAAAACTGTTGGGGAACGTAGTAATTTCAAAAAATTTCCTACGCACACGCAAGATCATGGTGATGGCATAGCAACAAGAGAGGAGAGTGTTCGTCCACATACCCTCGTAGACCGTAAGCGGAAGCGTTAGCACAACGCGGTTGATGTAGTCGTACGTCTTCACGATCCGACCGATCCAAGCACCGAACGTACGGAGCCTCCGAGTTCAGCACACGTTCAGCTCGATGACGATCTCCGGCCCTCCGATCCAGCAAAGGCTCCGGAGATGAGTTCCGTCAGCACGACGGCGTGGTGACGATGATGATGTTCTACCGGCGCAGGGCTTCGCCTAAACTCCGCGACGATATGACCGAGGTGGAATATGGTGGAAGGGGGCACCGCACACGGCTAAGGAACGATCCGTAGATCAACTTGTGTGTCTATGGGGTGCCCCCTGCCCCCGTATATAAAGGAGGGAGGGGGGAGGCCGGCCGGCCCCTTTGGGCGCGCCAAGGGAGGAGGAATCCTCCTCCTAGAAGGAGTAGGATTCCTCCTTTCCTACTCCTACTAGGAGGGGGAAGGAAGGGGGAGAGGGGGGAAGGAAAGGGGGGTGCCGCCCCCCCCCCCCCTCCTAGTCCAATTCGGACCAGAGGGAGAGGGGGCGCGCGGCCCACCCTGGCCGCCCCTCTCTCTTCCCACCTAGGCCCATGTGGCCCATTAACTCTCCCGGGGGGTTCCGGTAACCCCCCCCCCCCCCCGCGGCACTCCGGTTTTCTCCGAAAACTCCCGGAACCTTTCCGGTGTCCGAATATAGTCGTCCAATATATCAATCTTTATATCTCGACCATTCTGAGACTCCTCGTCATGTCCTGATCACATCCGGGACTCCGAACAAACTTCGGTACATCAAAACTTATAAACTCATAATAAAACTGTCATCGAAACTTAAGCGGCGGACCCTACGGGTTCGAGAACTATGTAGACATGACCTAAAACCATTCTCGGTCAATAACCAATAGCGGGACCTGGATGCCCATATTGGTTCCTACATATTCTACGAAGATCTTTATCGGTCAAACCGCATAACAACATACTTTGTTCCCTTTGTCATCGGTATGTTACTTGCCCGAGATTTGATCGTCGGTATCCAATACCTAGTTCAATCTTGTTACCGGTAAGTCTCTTTACTCGTTCCGTAATACGTCATCTCATAACTAACTCATTAGTTACATGCTTGCAAGGCTTAGGTGATGAGTATTACCGAGAGGGCCCAGAGATACCTCTCCGACAATCGGAGTGACAAATCCTAATCTCTAATTATGCCCACCCAACATGTACCTTCGGAAACACCTGTAGAGCACCTTTATAATCACCCAGTTACGTTGTGACGTTTGGTAGCACACAAAGTGTTCTTCCGGTAAAAGGGAGTTGCACAATCTCATAGTTGTAGGAACTTTGTATAAGTCATGAAGAAAGCAATAGCAGTATACTAAACGATCAAGTGCTAGGCTAACGGAATGGGTCATGTCAATCACATCATTCTCCTAATGATGTGATCCCGTTAATCAAATGACAACTCTTTTGTCCATGGCTAGGAAACATAACCATCTTTGATAAACGAGCTAGTCAAGTAGAGGCATACTAGTGACACTATGTTTGTCTATGTATTCACACATGTATTATGTTTCCGGTTAATACAATTATAGCATGAATAATAAACATTTATCATGAAATAAGGAAATAAATAATAACTTTATTATTGCCTCTAGGGCATATTTCCTTCAGTCTCCCACTTGCACTAGAGTCAATAATCTAGTTCACATCGTCATGTGATTTAACACCAATATTCATATATGTATATGATTAACACCCATAGTTTAGTAGAGTCAATAATCTAGTTCACATCACTATGTGATTAACACCCAAAGAGTACTAAGGTGTGATGATGTTTTGCTCGTGAGCGAAGATTAGTCAACGGGTCTGTCACATTCAGAGCCGTATGTATTATGCAAATATTCTATGTCTACAATGCTCTGCACGGAGCTACTCTAGCTAATTGCTCCCACTTTCAATATGTATCCAGATTGAGACTTAGAGTCATCTGGATCGGTGTGAAAACTTACACCGAGGTAACTTTTACGACGGGCTCTTTTATCACCTCCATAATCGAGAAATATTTCCTTAGTCCTCACTAAGGATATTCTTGACCAATGTCCAGTGATCTACTCCTAGATCACTATTGTACTCCCTTGTCAAATACAGAGCAAGGTATACAATAGGTCTGGTACATAGCATAGCATACTTTATAGAACCTATGACTGAGGCATAGGGAATGACTTTTCATTCTCTTTCTATTTTCTGCTGTGGTCGGGATTTGAGTCATACTCAATTTCATACCTTTGCAACACAGGCAAGAACTCTTTCTTTGACTGTTCCATTTTGAACTACTTCAAAATCTTGTCAAGGTATGTACTCATTGAAAAACTTATCAAGCGTCTTGATCTATCTCAATAGATCTTGATGCTCAATATGTAAGCAGCTTCACCGAGGTATTTCTTTGAAAAACTCTTATTCAAGTATCCTTTCATGCTTTGCAGAACAATTCTACATTATTTCCGATCAGCAATATGTCATTCACATATACTTATCAGAAATGTTGTAGTGCTCCCACTCACTTTCTTGTAAATAGAGGCTTCATCGTAAGTCTGTACAAAACTATATGCTTCGATCAACTTATCAAAGTGTATATTCCAACTCTGAGATGCTTGCACCAGTCCATAGATGGATCGCTGGAGCTTGCACATTTTGTTAGCACCTTTAGGATTGACAAAACCTTCTGGTTGTATCATATACAACTCTTCTTTAATAAATCTATTAAGGAATGCAGTTTTGTTTATCCATTTGCCAGATTTCATAAAATGCGGTAATTGCTAACATGATTTGGACAGACTTAAGCATAGATACGAGTGAGAAACTCTCATCGTAGTCAACACCTTGAACTTGTCGAAAGCCTTTTGCGACAATTCTAGCTTTGTAGATAGTAACAATACTATCAGCGTCCGTCTTCCTCTTAAAAATCCATTTAATTAACATGGCTTGCTGATCATAAAGCAAGTCAATCAAAGTCCACACTTTGTTCTCATACATGGATCCCTTCTCAGATTTTATGGCTTCAAGCCATTTTGCGGAATCTGGGCTCACCATCGCTTCTTCATAGTTCGTAGGTTCACCATGATCTAGTAGCATGACTTCCAGAATAGGATTACCGTACCACTCTGGTGCGGATCTTACTCTGGTTGATCTACGAAGTTCAGTAACAACTTGATCTGAAGTTTCATGATCATCATCATTAACTTCCTCACTAATTGGTGTAGGTATCACAGGAACCGATTTCTGTGATGAACTATTTTCCAATAAGGGAGCTGGTATTGTTACCTCATCAAGTTCTACTTTCCTCCCACTCACTTCTTTCGAGAGAAACTCCTTCTCTAGAAAGGATCCATTCTTGGCAATGAATGTCTTGCTTTTCGGATCTGTGATAGAAGGTGTACCCAACAATTTCCTTTGGGTATTCTATGAAGACACACTTCTCCGATTTGGGTTCGAGCTTATCAGGATGAAACATTTTCACATAAGCATCGCAGCCCCAGACTTTAAGAAACAACAGCTTAGGTTTACTGCTAAACCATAGTTCATACGGTGTCGTCTCAACGGATTTAGATGGTGCCCTATTAAACGTGAATGCAGCTGTCTCTAATGCATAACCTCAAAACGATATTGGTAAATTAGTAAGAGACATCATAGATCGCACCATATCCAATAAAGTGCGGCTACGACGTTCGGACACACCATAACGTTGTGGTGTTCCAGGTGGCGTGAGCTGTGAAACTATTTCACATTGTTTTAATTGAAGACCAAACTCGTAACTCAAATATTCATCTCCACGATCAGATCGCAGAAACTTTATTTTCTTGTTACGATGATTTTCCACTTCACTCTAAAATTCTTTGAACCTTTCAACTATTTCAGACTTATCAAGTAGATATACCCATATCTGCTCAAATCATCTGTGAAGGTCAGAAAAAAAAAACGATACTTGCCACGAGCCTTCATACTTATTGGTCTGCATACATCAGTATGTATTATTTTCAATAAGTCAGTAGCTCATTCCATTGTTCCGAAGAACTGAGTTTTAGTCATCTTGCCCAAAAGGCACAGTTCGCAAGCATCAAATGATTCATAACCAAGTGATTCCGAAAATCCACCTTTATGGAGTTTCTTCATGCGCTTTACATCCATATGACCTAAACGGCAGTGCCACAAATAAGTTGCACTATCATTATTAACTTTGCATCTTTTGGCTTCAATATTACGAATATGTGTATCACACGATCGGGATCCAACAAACCATTTTCATTGGGTGTATGACCATAGAAGGTTTTATTCATGTAAAGAGAACAACAATTATTCTCTAACTTATATGAATAACCGTATTGCAATAAACATGATCAAATCATATTCATGCTCAACGTAAACACCAAATAACATTTATTTAGGTTTAACACTAATCCCGAAAGCATAGGGAGTGTGCGATGATGATCATATCAATCTTGGAACTATTTCCAACACACATCGTCACTTCACCCTTTAACTAGTCTCTGTTTATTCTGCAACTCCCATTTCGAGTTACTAATCTTAGCAACTGAACTAGTATCAAATACTGAGGGGTTGCTATAAACACTAGTAAAGTACACATCCATAACATGTATATCAAATATACTTATGTTCACTTTGCCATCCTTCTTATCCGCCAATCACTTGGGGTAGCACCTCTTCCAGTGACCAGTCTCTTTGCAGTAGAAGCACTTAGTCTTAGGCTTAGGACCAGACTTGGCTTTCTTCACTTGAGCAGCAACTTGCTTGCCGTTCTTCTTGAAGTTCCCCTTCTTTTCCCTTTGCCTTTTTCTTGAAACTAGTGATCTTGTTAACCATCAATACTTGATGCTCTTTTCTTGATTTCTACCTTCGCCGATCTCAACATCGTGAAGAGCTCAGGAATAACTTTCGTCATCCCTTTCATATTATAGTTCATCATGAAGTTCTAGTAACTTAGTGATGGTGACTAGAGAATTCTGTCAATCACTATCTTATCTGGAAGATTAACTCCCACTTGATTCAAGCGATTGAAGTATCCAGACAATCTGAGCACATGCTCACTAGTTGAGCGATTCTCCTCCATCTTTTAGCTATAGAACTTGTTGGAGACTTCATATCTCTCAACTCGGGTATTTGCTTGAAATATTAACTTCAACTCCTGGAACATCTTATATGATCCATGACGTTCAAAAAACGTCTTTGAAGTCCCGATTCTAAGACGTTAAGCATGGTGCACTAAACTATCAAGTAGTCATCATATTGAGCTTAGCTAAACGTTCATAACGTCTGCATCTGCTCCTGCAATAGGTCTGTCACCTAGCGGTGCATTAAGGACATAATTCTTCTGTGCAGCAATGAGGATAAACCTCAGATCACGGATCCAATCCGCATCATTGCTACTAACATTTTCAACACAATTTTCTCTAGGAACATATCAAAATAAACATATGAAAGCAACAATGCAAGCTATTGATCTACAACATAATTTGCAAAATACTACCAGGACTAAGTTCATGATAAATTTAAGTTCAATTAATCATATTACTTAAGAACTCCCACTTAGACAGACATCTCTCTAGTCATCTAAGTGATCACGTGATCCAAATCAACTAAACCATAACCGATCATCACGTGAGATGGAGTAGTTTTCAATGGTGAACAACACTATGTTGATCATATCTACTATATGATTCACGCTCGACCTTTCGGTCTCTGTGTTCCGAGGCCATATCTGCATATTCTAGGCTCGTCAAGTTTAACCTGAGTATTCTGCGTTTGCAAAACTGGCTTGCACCCATTGTAGATGGACGTAGAGCTTATCACACCCGATCATCACGTGGTGTCTCGGCACGACGAACTTTGGCAACGGTGCATACTCAGGGAGAACACCTCTTGATAATTTTAGTGAGAGATCATCTTAAAATGCTACTGTCAATCAAAGCAAGATAAGATGCATAAAGGATAAACATCACATGCAATCAATATAAGTGATATGATATGGCCATCATCATCTTGTGCTTGTGATCTCCATCTTCGAAGCACCGTCATGATCACCATCGTCACCGGCGCGACACCTTGATCTCCATCATGGCATCGTTGCCGTTACACCATCTATTGCTTCTACGACTATCGCTACCGCTTAGTGATAAAGTAAAGCAATTACAGGGCGTTTGCATTTCATACAATAAAGCGACAACCATATGGCTCCTGCCAGTTGCCGATAACTTCGGTTACAAAACATGATCATCTCATACAATAAAATATAGCATCACGCCTTGACCATATCACATCACAACATGCCCTGCAAAAACAAGTTAGACGTCCTCTACTTTGTTGTTGCAAATTTTACGTGGCTGCTACGGGCTTAGCAAGAACCGTTCTCACCTAAGCATCAAAACCACAACGATAGTTTGTCAAATAGACTCCGTTTTAACCTTCGCAAGGACCGGGCGTAGCCACACTCGGTTCAACTAAAGTGAGAGAGACAGACACCCGCCAGCCACCTTTAAGCACGAGTGCTCGTAACGGTGAAACTAGTCTCGCGTAAGCGTACGCGTAATGTCGGTCCGGGCCGCTTCATCTCACAATACCGCAGAACCAAAGTATGACATGCTGGTAGGCAGTATGACTTATATCATCCACAACTCACTCGTGTTCTACTCGTGCATATAACATCAACGCATAAAACCTAGGCTCTGATACCACTGTTGGGGAACGTAGTAATTTCAAAAAAATTCCTACGCACACGCAAGATCATGGTGATGGCATAGCAACGAGAGAGGAGAGTTTTTGTCCACGTACCCTCGTAGACCGTAAGCGGAAGCGTTAGCACAACGTGGTTGATGTAGTCGTACGTCTTCATGATCCGACTGATCCAAGCACCGAACGTACGGAGCCTCCGAGTTCAGCACACGTTCAGCTCGATGACGATCTCCGGCCCTCCGATCCAGCAAAGGCTCCGGAGATGAGTTCCGTCAGCACGACGGCGTGGTGACGATGATGATGTTCTACCGGCGCAGGGCTTCGCCTAAACTCCGCGACGATATGACCAAGGTGGAATATGGTGGAAGGGGGCACCGCACACGGCTAAGGAACGATCCGTAGATCAACTTGTGTGTCTATGGGGTGCCCCCTGCCCCCGTATATAAAGGAGGGAGGGGGGAGGCCGACCGGCCCCTTTGGGCGCGCCAAGGGAGGAGGAATCCTCCTCCTAGTAGGAGTAGGATTCCTCCTTTCCTACTCCTACTAGGAGGGGGGAGGAAGGGGGAGAGGGGGGAAGGAAAGGGGGGCGCCGCCCCCCCCCCCCCCTCCTAGTCCAATTCGGACCAGAGGGAGAGGGGGCGCGCGGCCCACCCTGGCCGCCCCTCTCTCTTCCCACCTAGGCCCATGTGGCCCATTAACTCTCCCAGGGGGTTCCGGTAACCCCCCCCCCCCCCCCCGGCACTCCGGTTTTCTCCGAAAACTCCAGGAACCTTTCCGGTGTCCGAATATAGTCGTCCAATATATCAATCTTTATGTCTCGACCATTCCGAGACTCCTTGTCATGTCCGTGATCACATCCGGGACTCCGAACAAACTTCGGTACATCAAAACTTATAAACTCATAATAAAACTGTCATCGAAACGTTAAGCGTGCGGACCCTACGGGTTCGAGAACTATGTAGACATGACCTAAAACCATTCTCGGTCAATAACCAATAGCGGGACCTGGATGCCCATATTGGTTCCTACATATTCTACAAAGATCTTTATCGGTCAAACCGCATAACAACATACTTTGTTCCCTTTGTCATCGGTATGTTACTTGCCCGAGATTTGATCGTCGGTATCCAATACCTAGTTCAATCTCATTACCGATAAGTCTCTTTACTCGTTCCATAATACGTCATCTCATAACTAACTCATTAGTTACATGCTTGCAAGGCTTAGGTGATGAGTATTACTGAGAGGGCCCAGAGATACCTCTCCGACAATCGGAGTGACAAATCCTAATCTCGAATTATGCCCACCCAACATGTACCTTCGGAAACACCTGTAGAGCACCTTTATAATCACCCAGTTACGTTGTGACGTTTGGTAGCACACAAAGTGTTCTTCCGGTAAACGGGAGTTGCACAATCTCATAGTTGTAGGAACTTTGTATAAGTCATGAAGAAAGCAATAGCAGTATACTAAACGATCAAGTGCTAGGCTAACGGAATGGGTCATGTCAATCACATCATTCTCCTAATGATGTGATCCCGTTAATCAAATGACAACTCTTTTGTCCATGGCTAGGAAACATAACCATCTTTGATAAACGAGCTAGTCAAGTAGAGGCATACTAGTGACACTATGTTTGTCTATGTATTCACACATGTATTATGTTTCCGGTTAATACAATTATAGCATGAATAATAAACATTTATCATGAAATAAGGAAATAAATAATAACTTTATTATTGCCTCTAGGGCATATTTCCTTCAAAAACGTGGCGTGCAGCTCATTGCGGCCCACTGTGAAGCTCACCGCGGCTCAGCCTGCAGTTCGCGGCCGCCACGACAGGCCCCGTTGTTGTTCTCCTCGGCGTACAACGGCGGCTCCCTCAACATCTTCCCTCCGACCAATGGCGTGAGCTCCCCCTTCCTCCTCTCTGGCTCGGCCCTCGACCTCCTATTGTTCGCCGCGGCTGGATCCGTCGCGAGCTCCCACCGCTCGACGAACTTGTGCCATGCACTTCACTGTATCTTTTTTTGTACTAGTTTATTATATCTTCTTTTTGCTCATAGTTGATATTCTTGCATTTTCCAGGTTTTGGTTGCAGTCCCACGGGCATACAGGTGCAGTACTGTGGGGATTGGACATGCAGTGCGCCAGCGGGAAAAAAATGAGGATTTATTTTTTAAGTCCCCTGTCATTGTAATTTTTATGTGTTTGTAAGTGCAGCTCACTTGTTTTGTCACTGCAGTGATCTTCTCTCTCATAACAGTTCCCTCTGTTGCCAAGTGTAAAAAAAATTGGAAGATTATAATTGGAAAAGGTTGAATCTTCTATGTAGCTCACTTTGTTGTTGTGTGGAAGAAAAATTGATGCAATCCACTCGCCTCATCCCTGCGGTTTAGTTTAGTTTTGTTTTGTTTTGCAGCAACTCACTTTTTGTTTTGCAGCTCACTCTTTTTTGTTTTGCAACACACTATTTTTTTTCTTCAGGAAATCATTTGCAATGCACTCAGTAAGAAAGAGAAGAGAACATCGATGTTCATCTTGAAGTTTGATTTGTTGTTTATGGGAAACACAGAGAGAAAAGGGTAGTAAGAATGGATGGTCATTTTGTATAAGCAAGTCTTTCCCGAGTGCTGTTCTGTTGGGTACTGCATCGTTGATTCTGCTGTGTACTAGATGGTTGTGTGGCTGTGTAAAAAATAATGAATGAATATGTATACTTTTAAGCTCACTTTGTTCTTTCATGCAGCTCACTATAAAACTCCTTCGTGGTTCACTTGGTAATCCGGAAACAAAACGCCTTGGAAAGTAGCTCACTTCTCATTACATGGGGTTCACTTGCTCGGTCCCTGTGGTCCACTCGCCCGGTCTACGCACGAAAAAAATTATTGAGTTTGGAAAAAACTCGCACCGTTCACTTTCGGTAGTGTCGCGACCCGTTTACGGTAGTCTCGGGGTTCACTTTTCGAGGTTCACTTTTCATAGTATTGCGGTTCACCAACGCTCGACATGAAGTGCACTTCACCTTGTTTGGGAAAAATATGTCCCACAAAAAAGGAATCATGCAATGCACTTGTCGGTCTGATGAAGTGCGGTTTTTCGTCCGATGCAGTGCGGTTTTTAGTCGGATGAAGTACGCACGTCGATTTGGGTGTCGCGAAAAATAGTGTCCGCATTTCGGTAAATTTGAAATTCCTCTTAAATAGTAAAGAATTAGAGAGAGTGTTCTACATGAAAAAGTTGCGCCTCGTTGATATCTTTCCAACAGCCTATTGTTTGAATCATTCCGACCAGCAGTTTGTAAAAATTTCGCGAAAAACAGCCGCTGCCACTCATCATCCGCCGCATGATTTTCAAAATTAACTTAAAACCGTAAGGAACCTCGAAAACATTTCAACATATGAAAGTTGCGCCTCCTTCATAGCTTTCCAATGGTATATTACACGTCTCGTTTCGACAAACGGTTAAAAAACTGGATCAAAAACAGTACCGAAAATTTGAAAAAAATTATAAAACATAATTCCGCGATTTAGTAAATTTGAAACTACTCTTAGACCGTAACGAATTAGAGAAAATAATAGATATGAGAAAGATGCGCCTCGACGATATCTATCCAACGGTGTATCATTTGCTTCATTCTGACGAGCTGTTTTGAAAACAACGCTTAAAAACGTTCGCTATCACTCGTTGTGGGCCGCACCATTTTCAAAACTGCTCTTAAACCGTGAGGAATCTCAAAAAGTGTTCAACATGGTGAAGTTGCGCCTAATCCATTGCTTTTGAACGGTATATTACATGCCTCGTTCCAGCAAACAGTTAAAAAACTAGAGCGATAACAGTACCGGAAAAACATGGTGTGCTGTTTTTTGCGACGAGAAGTTCACTCGCGTGAGTACTGCAAGACACTTGGTTCAAACAATGACGCGCACTTGTGTTGAGCGTGCATTGCAGAAGTGTTATCAGAATAGTTATTCTGCTAATATTAGCAGAATAGACGGGTTGCACGCGCGCGCGTGTGTGTGTGTTTGTGTGTGTGTGTGTGTGTGTGTGTGTGTGTGTGTGTGTAGGGAAAATCCATCCGGTGGTAGTTACCCTACATATCTCATATACTATCATGTGGTACTATAAATACTATTTTATTATTTTAAATATGTTCATATACTATATCTAAGATATTTCAAAGCAAGTTACATGAAAAAATTACATATGAGCCCATAGTTCTTGTTATATTTGTGAAATACGTACATATTTGTACGTAAAAAAGAGCATACTCAAAACATGGTACGTACTACCTAAAAATTAGTATATATACTACCTAATCATTGTTATATACTACATACTACACGTACATACTCTCGGTTTCGATAGGTACTACACACAACATACAAAACGTAAGTGATGCTAACTACCACTGCTTGTAGGAAACATTTGTCCTATATATATATATATACACACACACACAAAAGGAGGATCTTCGTAACACGGTTTTGACAACCATATGGTCCATATCTAGATACTTAACATAGTAACAACCATCACATTTTAAGAGGCTAACGGCCAACAACCATATGGTGCATATCTAAATACTTAACATAGTAACAGCTAGCACATTTTAAGAGGCTGAGGGCCAACAATCAAAACTATCTGCTGGAAGCAGCTTGATCACGAAGACTCGGCATCTCGTCAATGAAAAGGAAGAGCCCTCCTGTACCTTGGTAGAGCATGAGTAGAACAGTCTCTCCAATTTTCCAATATGGATGCATTGCCACGACAAGCGAGAACTTGTTAATTTGAATAGTTCCATTTCTGCGGGAAATGCAGTACCTTGCAATCACTTTTGCGTTATTAGCAGGCACAAGTGTAATTCGACCACGTCGGGAAATCAAACCAGGAACTGCTAAAGCGGGCAATTTCTGTTGAAATGTAGAACAAAAACCAATTGTAACATATCGTTGAAGATATATATATATAGTTTATGAGCATCAACATTAAAATAAGACTTTTTACCAGCATTTTGTGCACACAATTGGTTTTGTTCAATGTGTGCACCATAGGTATAGTTAATCTCATCCAAACTCCAGCGTTCATACGCTATGCTATCTCTGTCAGATTATCAACAAAGTTTATAACATGCTTCAAGCCGTTCCAGTGAAATTTGGTACGCTTAGTAGCATACAGATCGTTCACTATGCATCCAACATATCCTGCTTAAAAGGTGGAAAGGTATTATTTATTACAAACATGGCAGAATAATATATAATGCACATAATTTGGTAAATAGAATTTGTTACTGCCTAGGAACGGAGTTAGAAAATGGATTCACAATTGGTTGCTTAAATAGTAATCAATTAGTCAGAACAAATACCCCGATTTTGCTAAGTAATATGGCAGCATGGAGAAAGTTGAAAGGTCACTAACCTCGATCAGACTTTGATCGGCTGATGAGGTTGGGGAAGTAAACATCCATGTTAATTAAACCAGGCTATGGTGCACGTACTAGAATTTTATTGCCAACTTTCAGTTCATAACACTTAGAAATTTTTCTCCAAAGGTCCGCATTAAAATAGGAGTGACCATCTTTATCAAGTTTTACGCTAACCGTCATTGTATATCCATGCTGCGTTGTCAATATGACATCCTGGGAGTCATCAACAAAGTAAAGCCCAAGATTCCCTTCTACTCCTGTTCTTGCAAAGCAAGGGATGTACTGCTTGAAATGAAAATTAAGATCGTAAATTAGATATATTCAAATAACAGAGCAAGATGCAAATGCGGGAGTAACTGATAGAACAGAGAAATATATAGATGAAAGCAGAGTACAAAAATATATAATTAAAAATAGATAATGTAACAAAGATTTGATGAAAATATATAGATAATGTAGCAACAGATGGTAGGTAGGTTGAGATTGAACATACCGAGCGCTCCCTAAAGTCATCTGGAATGGTGAGATAGAACTTTGTTTTCGACTGGACCCGACCACACTTTCCCGATTTGTGCTTGCACTGTGGACGCATGAATGAACACCCCCGAATCAGATAGAACAAAATGATTCCACGAAGATTTCTGCCGGTTGATTAACAGCGATGGACGGGCTGTGATAAGAGATGCGTGAATGTTTCGCTAAGTTGGTTACCTTCTCCATGAGAAAAATCGCCGGCGCAATCCCGCAGAAAACCCCAGTCGACCAGAGTCTAGAATGTCAGTGTAGATAGGCGGCGGAAAGCGGTAGCAGCGAAATCCCATGTCATTTGGAGCGCGACCTCCGCCCGCCGACAACAGCTCCGTCGAGCTTAGGGTGACCGCCACGATAGAAGTTGATGAAGTGTATAGTTGCGAAGGAGTCTGCGGCGAGTGGGTGGGGACGAAGGGGGCGAGGGTTTTCTTTTTTCCTTTTGCATGTGTGAGTGAACACACACGGTTCACAGAGGCGATGGAGATGAATCGTGTGTGATAGTAAATCACCGAGATTGAATGGGAATCCAAATTTCCTTTGTCCTTTGTCCATGAGTTTTTTTCCTGTGATGAACATAAACCCTGCTAATCACCATGTTCAAATTGGGCACTTTTTCGGGTTCATTTACAATATTTAGGGGATTATGTGCATTTTCTAGGCATTAATGCACATAATTCAAATTCAAACAATCGGTGCTTGAAAAGGTGCACGAGAACAGTCTGGAAAACCATGACCGTGCTATTTAGTAAATTCCCATGCCTTTTACAAGGAATGGGTAGATATTTCAAGGAAATGTGTTTACTGGGTACTATACACAAATGAAATACATGCTTGGAAAATAGGACCCCTGGCGTGGTGCCATGGTATGGCCTCACCATGCCCTGGTAAAAAATTGAGAATGTTTGTCTTATGTCGTCATGCATGCCATTCATAAATCAAACCATGAACGAGGAAAATTCATGGTTTTGAGGGGAATCAACAAGATTGAAGGGGCCGGGAATCCAAATTTCCTTCCTAGCTTGTCATTCAGTTTTTTCTACAATCAACATACCCCCTCGAATGCAACGTGCTCAAATTTGGCATTTTCCGGGTTCATTTACCATATTAGGGGATTATGTTCATTTTCTAGGCATTAATCCATATAATTCAAATTCAAACAATCGATGCATGAAAAGGTGCACACGAACAGTCTATAAAAACCATACTCGTGGTATTTAGTAAATTCTCAAGCCTTTTACAAGGAATGGGGAAATATTTCAAGGGAATGCGTGGCAATAGTCAACCAAAACGCGTTATTTACTGGGTTAGCAACTATAGAAAAATGAAATACGTGCTTGAAAAACATGACGCCTGGCATGGTGCCATCATGGTATGGCCTCACTGTGCCCTGGTTAAAAGCTAAGATGGTTTGATTAATGTTGTCATGCACGCCCTTCATAAAACGCACCGTCACCGAGGAAGATCCATGCTTTCGAGAGGGAAACCATCAAGATTGAAGGGGAATCCAAATTTTTGTCCTAGTTTGTCATTCAGTTTTTTCCAACAATCAACATACTGCCTCAGATGCAACGTGTTCAAATTTGACATTTTTCCGTGCTCATTTACCATATTCGGGACTCCCCCAATTAAGCTTTCGACGCAAAGAGGATGGATCTCTCCTCCTACCTCCCATCCCACCCCTCCCCCGGCGACCATGGCTCTGGCCGTGATCAGATCTGATTCAACCACCAAAAATCCAAACCAATCCGATTGATCCATTCAATGATCCCCACTCTATTGCCCGCCAACTGGATTTTTCATTTGGTCATCGTTTCAGAGGTGAGAATCATAAGTTTTTCCAATCTTCGGTGAACCCTATCTCCTCATCCCATGGTTTCTCCCTTGTGGTCTCATATGCAAGGTTTGCATTCCACTTGAATCCACTCAATGTGAGTTTGGCACTATCATCTTGTACGGGAGGCAACTATGATTCCTTTGAGCTCACTCACATCTCGGGCAATGTATTCAAGTTCAAAGTTTGTTCTAAAGCGATGGGTTTCTTTCTGGTACGTAAGATTTACTTCAATTGTGATCTATTCAAGTGCTACTTCCATCTTTGGAGTGGTGGCATCCCAAATTGGATATTTGAAGAAAAGAAATGGTATAGAGAACAAAATTCTGAATGGACTATTGTCTCACGTCGTCTCAAAGGTAAACCAAAGAAACTTATTCCTAACAGTAATGTTTACCGCAGAATTCTTGACCACCTTACTCCGTCTCATATGAGAGATGCATCATATGGCAACAATCATCTATCGGGTGCAAATACGATTCCTCTTGGATCTGCTATCCATACACAGATGCAACACGTTGATCGTGATCCTCGCTCACCACCTGCCGATGCAACAACCACCATGCATAGCAGATCGGCCTATGCTAGGCCCGTGGAGTCTTTGAATCTTGTTTGTGGGCCAGGAGCAAGCCAATGGGCCCAATAGGTCTGCCAGCCCATCTCAGCCCAACAAAGAGGAAGATGTAATGTCTGGTTCGTATTTCTCCGAATATTCAAAGGATATTATTTGTCAAAAATGCCTTGGAGTTGGACATGCGCGTATTCAATGTAACAATAAAATCAGGTGCCGCTCATGCTAGCATTACAATCATATCGCTCGTTTCTGTTTCTACAAGAAAATCAACGATAATGCTTATCGGGTTAAACAGAAACATGATCCACAACCTGATATAACCGATGCCCGTTTAGTCCCCTCGTCTTCTTCCCTCTATCATACATCCTCTGCTCTGCCTGAAGCAGCTGCGAACCCCGAGATGGCTTGCTATCCTTGCAACCCGCTCCCCCACCTCCCCCCCGACACTACCATCATCTCACCTAGCCCTCTTCGTACCCGCCGTGGCTACGTGGTCCTTGGCGGTGAGCTCCCCATGGTGTGCAATGAGTGGGTTGTTGCCACGCTTGTTCCTGAAGTATCTACTGAGGAGTTCCATTGCGCCATCGCATTGATCACAAACTTCTTGGAAGGGCGTGGATGGCGCATGAACTACACATCTCGCTGTGGTATGGGTACTGCTTTGATCCAATTTACTACTGCCTGCTCTAGAGACACTGCGGTCAGCCATAGTCCATTTTAGATTGGAGACTCTATTCTTAGAATTAGCAGACAAGATAGAGGCATTAATTACCGCAACATTAGTTTCACTCATGATGTCTGGATCTTACTCATGAACTATCCTCTTGAGTGTTGGTATGTGGGAATCATCAGCCGCACGATTTCACCTTATAGTCATTTTTTGATCTAGAACAAAGACCCGAGGGACAAAACGAGGGTTATTATTAAGCTCAGGGTTATGAATGTGGACACCATCCCATTAGCATTGTTGTACTTAGAAATCTTGATGATGTTGGATATGGTGACTCTTGGACATGCCCCACTTACATTCTATCTAGGGAATTAATGGTTCAGCAAGGTGGAGATGAAGATCCACTTCCAACCAATGGTGGAAATCCTCACCCTCTTCCTCATGTCCATGGAGGGTTTTGGCATGATGAGGTTTTAGGAATATACCTATGGACCAAGTGGTGATTAATCCTCACAATGAGAACCTTGGTGCTCCTTATGAAGATGTACATGCTGCCCATAATGATCATGTGAATCATGTTATTGATCAGACTATCTCTAAATCTGATGCTGACAGAGTACAAGCAGTTGATACCAATGCTACTGGTGATGAGGTTGCTCCTGTCATGGAGGATGTGCAGACTCCTATTCATATTCATGCTAGCACTCTCTATGCTCCCCCACATGAGACTCTTGGGCCTGATTATATCCCAATTGATCCTATGGATCACAGCCCAGCTCCCATGATGCACCAAGCCATGTGTTTATCCCAACCAACAAATGCATGAACTACAATGACATTCCATCTTCTAGCAGTTGTCAGCGAGTGCAGACTTGCAACATATCTGTGGAGGGTGTCACTGAGCACATCAATGTGCTCCAAGACCTCATTGGAAACCTGGTGACCAATGCCCAAGATATTATTCCTAAACTTGGTGGCAGTAAGATTATAATTGCCACCTGCAATGTGGTTGATGTGGTGGGCTCTTATGGTACTAACAAAAGGTTCTATCTGCATATTCAGACCGTCCTGGATGAAGCTCCTATGAAAACTAGCTCTGTCAGCATTGAGGAGAACACAAGTTAGGAGTTTGTTGAAGTTCAGAAGCCAGCCAATAGGCAGAAGAAGAAGAAAAACATTGATGATACTTTATGCAGGAGAAGTGACAGAATTGCCATGATCACCAAAGGTTTCAAGGACAAGGCTGCTGCCGAGAGCTCCAATTTGCATGATGACAGGGCCAATATCCATAGCATGCAACAGAGCTCTAAGAAACAGAAGAAAACTGTATCAGTTAACCTGGGCCCCTAGTTTGATGTTGTGGTAATCAACAAGCATGCACCTCCTCCACCTGAAATCCCTTTGAAGACCCTACAGGACATTGGTACTGGGTCTTGCAAGATGGCACCTCATGAAGTGTCATCTAGTGCTCTGAACTATGATAGTTCTGATGAATAAATGTTGTTATTATCTTGTGGGTTTAGGTGGCTCCCCTAACTATCATCTAGTTATGATTTCCCTATTATTTGCTTGCTATATGATGTCATTTGGATGCCTGCGTGCATCACATATCAGTTTGGTATGTAATAATCAACCTCTATGGAACCTAGTCTCTAGTGGATCACTAGTTATCATGTTATGCTGCTGCATGTTTTCTATCTGCCTGGATATCTGCCATAGTATGACACTGTTATTTCTTCTACCACTCATGGGTGCTAGCTATGTTCATGGGTTTAACAATTACAATGGCAGATCATATTATGCTCTTCATAATATGATAATATCCAACTCACAATATGGTATATATGAGTAGGAATTGGAATATTCTTAACTAGAATGTGAGAGGTATAAACTCCACAGCCAGATGGAATGGTATAAGGAAAAAAATTGATGAAAGTGGATGTTGCATTATGACTTTTCAAGAAACAAAGAGAGAATTGTTTGATAGTGCATACATGAAGAATTTCTGCCCTAAAAGGTTCAATCAATATTGTTATTCACATTCTAATGGTAATTCTGGAGGCCTCATTACCATATGGAATTGAAGCATAATGAAAGGTAGAGTGATTTCTCAAAGCTACTATCAAATTACATTTGAGTTCACATCTAACTTGGATAATAGCAGCTGGTACCACACCAATGTTTATGGGCCTAACAATGCATATGGTAAATTGGAATTTACTGATTGGCTTATGAGATTAAACCTGAATTAGTCTAAGCTATGGATGATACTTGGAGATTTCATCTTTATCAGAAACCCTGATAATAGGAACAAACCAGGAAGGTATCCAACTAATATGATGACACTTAACAGTATTATTGTTAACCTGGATTTGATTGAAATTCCTCTCAAAGGCAGGTCATTCACATGGAGCAATAAACAAGATCAACCTCTGTTGGAAAAATTGGACTGTATATTCACAAGTTCACAATGGACCACTGTTCATCTATCCACTATGGCTATTCCACTGGCAAAAATTACATCTAACCATGTTCCTATCAAAATTCGGATTGATAGCAATATTCCCAAAAGCCAAATATTTAGATTTGAGGAGTACTGACTGAATTTAGTGGCTTTATTGAAACTTTGGAAAAGCACTGGCTGAAATCCACACATTTTTCAGACTCTGCTAAAAATTTGAATTCCAAGTTTAAATCCATTAGAAGAGGTCTAAAAATATGGAGCAAGAAATATTCCCAACTAAGCAAAACTATTGACAACTGTTGTTTTTATGTGAAATTGCTTGATGGTCTAGAGGATCAAAGACTTCTATCTAGGATAGAAGAAAAATTCAGGAAATTGCTCATCAGTCATACCAACAAGTTGCTGGAATCCAAAATAATTTATTGGAGAATTAGAGCCAATATCAGATGGGCAAACCTAGGTGATGAAAATACCAAGTTCTTTCATGCAATTGCTACTCAGGTATTTAGACACAACTACATCACATATCTCATGACTAAAGAGGGACAACAAATATTTGACCATGATCACAAAGCAGCTATACTATGGGCATCTTTCAAGGAAAGGATTGGCACTATAAATACTTGCATACAAAACTTTGATATATCTCACCTAGCTATGCAGGATAATCTCACAGACCTTCACAGACCTTTCACTATTGAAGAAATTGGTGATATTATCAACAAAATGCCTAATGACAAATCTCCTGGGCCTAATGGTTTTAATGGACTTTTTATTAAGAAATGCTGGCATATCATCAAGCACTACTTCTATAAATTCATTAATGATTTTCACAGTGAAATTGTATCTCTGGCACCTGTTAATACTGCCTACATAACATTGATCCCCAAGAATGATAATCCTGAATCACCTGATGATTACAGGCCCATATCCCTTGTGAGTATGCCTATCAAAATTCTTAGTAAATTACTTGCTATGAGAGCCCAACAAATTATTATATCTAGAATTAGCAAGAATGAATATGGATTTATCAAAACCAGAAATATTCAAGACTGCCTGGCATGGAGTTTTGAATATATACATATGTGCCATAAATCAAAGAAAGAAATTATTATCTTAAAGATTGATTTTGTGAAGGCATTTGATAAGGTCAACCACAATTCCATTTTTTATGATGAAGCACTTGGGCTTTAGCAATCAATGGATTAGATGGGTTACTGCAATCCTATCTACTGCCACTACCTCTGTCATCCTCAATGGTGTACCTGGGAAAAATATCCAATGCAAATGTGGTGTCAGACAAGGACATCCTTTTTCTCCTTTGCTATATGTTATGGTGGGAGAGTTCCTGCAAATCCTTGTTAATGAAGCACGGAGAAATGGTGCACTTTCCTTGCCTATAAAGACCAATTTCACTGAATGCTACCCCATCATACAATATGCAGATGACACAATCATTATCGTCCCAGCTGATCTGGAACAAATTAGGAGATTTACAGAAATCCTGGACAAGTTCTCTAAATTCACTGGGCTTGTTGTTAATTACAGTAAATCTTCTATTGTGCGAATAAATAACTCTGATGATAAATCACAGGAACCTGCAGATGTTTTCAACTGCACAAAGGAAACAATGCCTTTCACATATCTTGGCTTACCAATAGGATCAACCAAGCCTAATGTCATTGATCTTATGCCCGTGGTATCCAGACTAGACCACAGGTTATCTGGTATTGCCTCCATGATGACATACTCTGGGAGGCTTGTACACTTTAAATCCATTGTGGCTGCACTTCCTATATTTGCAATGTGCTGCATTAGAGTTCCACTCACCATACTGGACCATTTTGAAAAGTCTGGTAGGAATTTTCTTTGGTATTGTAAAGGAATTAACAAAAAGGGTAAATGCATGGTCAAATGGGACAGTGTATGTCTTCCTAAAATAGCTGGGGGTCTTGGTGTTCTGGATTTAAGAGTGCAAAACAAAACCCTACTCACCAAGTTCCTATACAAATTCTTTAACAAGCATGATATACCCTGGGTTAAACTTATTTTGAATAATTACTATGCAAATGATGAGGTACCAAATTCCCCCACTAGGGTGGGATCATTTTGGTGGAGGGATTGTTGTTCAATCTTGCAGGAATTTAAAGACATGACTATATGCTATGCTAGTAATGGGAGTACTATCAAGCTATGGTCAGACAAATGGTGCTCTCAAGTACTGTCTAGTTCTATGCCACAACTCTTTTCCTATATAACAAATAAAAACACCATCCTAGCATCGGCTAGCTACATGAACTACAATGATTTTTATGATATGTTTCATTTGCCTATGTCGACCATTACTGTACAGCAGAATAACAGCCTCAGAGATTTGATCAACAGTAGAGACAATCGGAACATACCAGATTCATGGAAATTTTATTGGGGTGGTACAAAATATTCTAATAAAAGAATATATCTGGAGTACACGGGCTGATGCACCTAAGCCTTTTTAATGGAAGTCATGCACTCTACCCAAACAGAAGTTCTTTTCTGGCTCCTTCTACAAGATAGATTGAACACAAGAGACCTACTTACCAGGAAGAACTCCTAAATTGAGACTAGCGAATGTGTGCTTTGTGATGATGAGCCTAATGAACAACTAATGCATCTATTTTTCAGTTACGATTTCAGCCAAAACTTCTGGATGAGCATTGGTTATCAATGCAACACTGACTATAATCTCACTAAAATGCTCATGGAGGGTAAGAAGCAAAATACCACAAGATGTTTCAAAGAATGCCTAATAGCTGGATGTTGGAGCCTATGGAAGCACAGGAATAACATCATTTTTATCATAAAACTGAGAATATGGCATACTGGATAGCTACATTTAGGGAGCACTTCAGCATGATCATCAAAAAAGCCAAACCTGGACTGAAGGAGGGCATGCAAAGTTGGCTGGATTATTTGTAGATTATTTCTTTCTATCTTACTTTGTTTGACTCCATCTTGTATATCCATATGTAACACTCCACCCTATTAATGAAAAATCAGAGTTACAGTGGGGGTCTTCCCCACTGTTTTTGCTCAAAAAAATACACATAATTCAAATTTGAACAATCGGTGCATGAAAAGGTGCACAAGAACGGTCTGGAAAACTATGCATGTGCTATTTAGTACATTCTCATGTCTTTTACAAGGAATGGGTGGATATTTCAAGGAAATATGTGGCAATAGTCAACCATAAACGTGCCATTTACTGGGTTAACAACTATACAAAAATGAAATACATGCTTGGAAAACATGACGCCTGGCATGGTGCCATGGTATGGCCTCACCGTGCCCTGGTAAAAATTTGAGAATGTTTTCCTTATGTCATCTTGCCAGCCTTTCATAAATCGAACCATCACCGAGGAAGTTTCATGGTTTCGAGGGGGAAATCACCAAGATTGAAGGGGGATCCAAATTTCCTTTGTCCTTTGTCCATGAGTTTTTTCTATGATGAACATACACCCTGCAAATCACCGCGTTAAAATTTGATACTTTTCCAGGTTCATTTACCATATTTACGGGATTAGTGCATTTTGTAGGCATTAATGCACATAATGCAAGTTCAAACAATCGATGCATGAAAGGGTGCACAAGAACGGCCTGAAAAACGATGCTCGTGCCATTTAGTAAATTCTCATGCCTTTTACAAGGAATGGATAGATATTCTGATGAAATGTGTGGCAATAGTCAACCACAAACATTTGTTTATTGGGTTTTCAACTATAGAAAAAATGAAATAAATGCTTGAAAAACATGATGCCTGGCATGGTGCCATGGTATGACCTCACCATGCTCTGGTAAAAGTTTGAGAAGGTTTGGCTTATGTCATCATACACGCCCTTCATAAATCGAACCATCGTCGGGAAAGTTCCATGCTTTCGAGAGGGAAATCACCAAGATTGAAGAGGAATCCAAATTTTCTTTGTTCTTTGCCCTGGAGTTTTTTTTCTATGAAGAACATACACCCTGCAAAACACCTTGTTCAAATTTGGCGTTTTTTCAGGCTCATTTACCATATTTAGGGGATTATGTGCATTTTCTAGGCATTTGGCACATATAAATCCAATCCAGCTACAGCTGCATGGATGTGATGTGAGGGGCGTGGATTGCCGTTTGATCACGGCGCATCCTACGGTGCACACGCGCGATCCGCGTGGCTGGGGTTCCGGCCAATCATAACGCAACACACAATAGACTCAACGCACACTGTTTCCGGAAGCGACGAAGATGATCCGTGTGAGATAAAGAACGAGCAAAATTGTGAGGGAAGCCAAATTTCCTTTGTCGTTTGTCGTTGAGCTCTTAAAAACCACCACACTGTACGGTGATATACGTCTATTTTGCATCATGTTTTCCTACTGATATTTATGTTGTTTTATTGTATAACAATGCTTTTTGGAGTAATTCTAATGCCTTTTCTCTCATATTATGCAAGGTATACAGAAAGGGGGAGAATTCTGGCAGTTGGAAATCTGGAACTGAAAAAGCTACGTCAATCTACCTATTCTGCACAACTCCAAATGAGCTGAAACTTCTCGAGGATTTTTTATGGAATATTTAATAAATATTGGAGCAAATAAGTACCAGAGGGGGCCACCAGGTGGGCACCTGGAGGCCCAGGCTCTCCCTGGTGGGTGATGCCCTCCTCGGCCCACCTCCGGTGCCCGTCTTCTAGTATATAAGTCATTTTGACCTAAAATAATTAAGGAGAGGACTTTCGGGACGAAGAACCGCTGTCTCGAGGCGGAACTTGGGCAGGAGCACTTTTGCCCTCCGGCGGAGCGATTTCGCCGCGGGAACTTCCCTCCCGAAGGGGGAAATCATCGTCATCATCATCAACAACAACTCTCTCATCTTGGGGAGGGCTATCTTCATCAACATCACCAACTCCTCTCAAACCCTAGTTCATCTCTTGTGTTCAATCTTTGTACCGAAACTATAGATTGGTGCTTGTGGGTGACTAGTAGCTAGTGTTGATTACATCTTGTAGTTGATTACTATATGGTTTATTTGGTGGAAGATTATATGTCCAGATCCATTATACTATTTAATACCCCTCTGATCTTGAGCATGATTATCATTTGTGAGTATTTACTTTTGTTCTTGAGGTCACGGGAGAAATCATGTTGCAAGTAATCATGTGAACGTGATATGTGTTCGATATTTTGATGATATGTATGTTGTGATTCCCTTAGTGGTGTCATGTGAACGTTGACTACATGACACTTCACCATATTTGGGTCAAGAGAATGCATTGTGGAGTAGTTATTAGATGGTGGGTTGCGAGAGTGATAGAAGTTTAAACCCCAGTTTATGCGCTATTCCGTAAGGGACCGATTGGATCCAAAAGTTTAATGCTATGATTAGAATTTATTCTTAATACTTTTCTCGTAGTTGCAGATGCTTGTGAGAGGGTTAATAATAAGTAGAAGGTTTGTTCAAGTAAGAACATCACCTAAGAATCGGTCCACCAACATATCAAATTATCAAAGTAGCGAACACGAATTAAGCCAACATGATGAAAGTGACTAGACAAAATTCTCGTGTACCCTCAAGAACACTTTGCTTATCATAAGAGACCATTTTGGCCTGTCCTTTGACTCAAAAGGATTGGGCTACCTTGCTGCAGTTTTGTTACTACTATCGTACCTTGCACATTACAAATTATCTTGCTATCAAACTACTCCGCTACTTACAATTTTAGCACTTCCAGACATTACCTTCCTGAAAACCACCTGTCATTTCCTTCTGCTCCTCGTTGGGTTCGACACTCTTACTTATCGAAAAGGCTACATATACTTATGGGTCATCAAGGCTATTTTTTGGTGCCATTTTCCGGGGAGTGAGTACATTTGATCATAGGTCATACTCATCGTTTAAGCACAAGTGGGGTTACCACTTTTACATAAAGCATCGTTGTGTTCTGATACAATTCCAACGAATCTATAATTTTTGATTGTTCCATGCTATTATATTATCTGTTTTGGATGATTAATGGGCTTTAATATACTATTTTATATAATTTTTGGGACTAACCTATTAACCGAAGGCCCAGTGCAAATTGCTGTTTTTTTGCCTATTTCAGTGTTTCGCAGAAAAGGAATATCAAACGGAATCCAAACAGAACGAAACCTTCGCGAGGATCTTTTTGGAACAAACGCAATCCAGGAGACTTGGAGTGGACGTCAAGGAAGCAACGAGGCGGCCACGAGGCAGGAGGGCGCGCCCGAGGGGGGTGGGCGTGCCCCCACCCTCGTGGGCCCCTCGTAGCTCCACCGACGTACTTCTTTCGCCTATATATACTCTTATACCCTAAAAACATCAGGGGGAGCCACAAAACCACTTTTCCACCGCCGCAACCTTTTGTACTTGTGAGATCCCATCTTGGGGCCTTTTCTGGTGATCTGCCAGAGGGGGAATTGATCATGGAGGGCTTCTACATCAACACCATGCCTCTTCAACGAAGCGTGAGTAGTTTACCATAGACCTTCAGGTCCATAGTTATTAGCTAGATGGCTTCTTCTCTCTCTTTGATTCTCAATGCAAAGTTCTCCTTGATGTTCTTAGAGATCTATTCGATGTAATATTCTTTTGCGGTGTGTTTGCCGAGATCCGATGAATTCTGGATTTATGCACAAGATTATCTATGAATATTATTTGGTTCTTCTGTGAATTCTTATATGCGTGTTTTGATATCTTTGCAGGTCTCTTCGAATTATCGGTTTAGTTTGGCCTACTAGATTGATCTTTCTTACCATGGGAGAAGTGCTTAGCTTTGGGTTCAATCTTGCGGTGTCCTTTCCCAGTGATAGTAGGGGCAGCAAGCCACGTATTGTATTGTTGCCATCGAGGATAAAAAGATGGGGTTCATATCATATTGCTTGAGTTTATCCCTCTACATCATGTCATCTTGCTTAATGTGTTACTCCGTTCTTATGATACCTTGGTTCTCAAAACTGAGGGAAATACTTACGCTACTTTGATGCATCACCCTTTCCTCTTCAAGGGAAAAAAACCAACGCAAGCTCAAGAGGTAGCAATCTCTATCTATGTAATCGAGGCCGTGAGTTATATATAATAACGAGTAGTTTTGAGTTGAGGGCTTTGCTATGTTGCTATGATCTTGAGGGAAATAAAGAAATAATAAAAAGAAATAAAAGATCATATGATGATTTTATGGAAAGTAATGACTTCACATATAAAGAGTATGATGAATAAAAGTCATGGAGAGTTGCAAACATAGTTTTGGTCATTGTTGCAATTAATAGGAAGTAATAAAGAAAGATAGGTTTTCACATATAAATATACTATCTTGGATATCTTTTGTGATTGTGAGCACTCATTAAAATTGACATGCTAAAAATTTGATGTTGGACAAGGAAGACAACGTAATGGGTTATGTTTTCTTATATCCGAAGAAGTTATATTGTCATGGATCTTCCTACATGTTGAGCTTGCCTTTCCCCCTCATGATAGCCAAATTCTTTGCACCAAGTAGAGATACTACTTGTGCTTCCAAACATCCCTAAACCCAGTTTTGCCATGAGAGTCCACCATACCTCCCTATGGATTGCGTAAGATCCTTCAAGTAAGTTGTCATCGGTGCAAGCAATAAAAATAGCTCTCTAAATATGTATGATCTATTAGTGTGAAGAAAATAAGCTTTATACGAACTTGTGATATGGAAGAAATAAAAGCGACAGACTGCATAATAAAGGTCCCTATCACAAGCGGCAATATAAAGTGACATTCTTTTGCATTAAGATTTTGTGCATCCAACCATAAAAGCGCATGCTCTACTTCCCTCTGTGAAGGGCCTATCTTATATTTTTATCTTCTACCATCATACAAGACTCATGGTGATCTCCACCTGTCCTTTTTACACTTTATCCTTTGGCAAGCGCTATGTGTTGAAGAGATCCAGATATGTATACCCACTAGGATATAGGTTTTCATAAAGTATTATTGTTGACATTACCCTTGAGGTAAAAGGTTGGGAGGCGAAACTATAATCTCCTATCTTTCTCTGTGTCCGATTGAAACTTTGTACCCATAAGTATCGCGTGAGTGTTAGCAATTGTGAAAGACTAAATGATAGTTGAGTATGTGGACTTGCTGAAAAGCTCTTATATTGACTCTTTCCTATGTTATCATAAATTGCAATTGCTTCAATGACTAAGATCATAGTTTGTTAGTTTTCAATGAAGTTTCTGATTCATACTTTACCTTGTGAATAGATTGTTACTTTAGCATAAGAAATCACATGACGATATATGTTGTTGTTCTAAAGATGATCATGATGCCCTCGTGTCCGTATTTTATTTTATCGACACCTCTATCTCTAAACATGTGGACATATTTTTCCATATCGGCTTTCGCTTGAGGACAAGCGAGGTCTAAGCTTGGGGGAGTTGATACGTCCATTTTGCATCATGCTTTTATATCAATATTTATTGCATTATGGGTTGTTATTACACGTTATATCACAATACTTATGCCTTTTCTCCCTTATTTAAGGTTTACATGAAGAAGGAGAATGCCGACAGCTGGAATTCTGGACTGGAAAAGGAGCAAATATTAGAGACAAATTCTGCACAACTCCAAAAGTCCTGAAACTTCACGGAGATCAGTTTTGGAATAAATAAAAAATATTTGGCGAAGAAAGCACCAGAGGGGGGCCACCAGCCAGCCACGAGGGTGAGGGCGCGCCCTACCCCCCGGACACGCCCCCTACCTCGTGGGCCCCCTGGCAAGCCCCCGACGCCCATCTTCTGCTATATGGTGTCTTTTGCCCTGGAAAAAATCATATAGAATCTTTCGGGACGAAGCGCCGCCGTCTCGAGGCGGAATCTGGGCAGGACCAATCTAGGGCTCTGGTGGAGCTGTTCTGCCAGGGAAACATCCCCCCGGGAGGGGGAAATCATCGCCATCATCATCATCATCTATCCTCTCATCAAGAGGGGGTCAATCTCCTTCAACATCTTCATCAGCACCATCTCCTCTCAAATCCTAGTTCATCTCTTGTATCCGATCTTTGTCTCAAAACCTCAAATTGGTACCTGTGGGTTGCTAGTAGTGTTGATTACTCCTTGTAGTTGATGCTAGTTGGTTTATTCGATGGAAGATCATATGTTCAGATCCTTAATGCTTATTAATACTCCTCTGATTTTGAACATGAATATGCTTTGCGAGTAGTTACGTTTGTTCCTGAGGACATGGGAGAAGTCTTGTTATAAGTAATCATGTGAATTTGGTATTCGTTCGATATTTTGATGAGATGTATGTTGTCTCTCCTCTAGTGGTATTATGTGAACGTCAACTACATGACACTTCACCATGATTTGGGCCTAGGAGAAGGCATTGGGAAGTAATAAGTAGATGATGGGTTGCTAGAGTGACAGAAGTTTAAACCCTAGTTTATGCGTTGCTTCGTGAGGGGCTGATTTCGATCCATATGTTTCTTGCTATGGTTAGGTTTACCATAATTCTTCTTTCATAGCTGCGGATGCTTGCGAGAGGGGTTAATCATAATTGGGAGGCTTTTCCAAGGAAGGGCAGCACCCAAGCACCGGTTCACCCAAATATCAAATTATCAAAGTAACGAACGCGGATCATATGAGCATGATGAAAACTAGCTTGACAATAATTCCCATGTGTCCTCGGGAGTGCTTTGCTTTATATAAGAGTTTGTACAGACTTGTCCTTTGCTACAAAAAGGATTGGGCCACCTTGCTGCACCTTGTTTACTCTTGTTACTTGTTACCCATTACGAATTACCTTATTACAAAACTACCTGTTACCGATAATTTCAGTGCTTGCAGAGAATACCTTACTGAAAACCTCTTGTCATTTCCTTCTACTCCTCGTTGGGTTCGACACTCTTACTTATCGAAATGACTATGATAGATCCCCTATACTTGCGGGTCATCAGCGTGGCTGCGACGTCTTCTGCAAGCCGCGGAGGAGGAGCAGCTCGGACTAGAGGTGGTGGCGCCGGCGGCGGGAGCTTTACAGGCTTCTGAGGCCCCGGCCAGGCCTGTGGTCTCACAGGCCTCGTATGCTCCTACTGTCGCGTCCGGACGGTTACCGTCGTTGATGGTGGAGGTTGGGCCCTCCAGCGCGCCGATGATGTTCTTGTCCCTAGTCCCGGCTCCTCTTCTTCGTTGAGCAGGCCCCTCTCACGGCACCGTGGTGAGACAACGCGGATGCTTCAAGACTGTTTCGGCGCAGAGTGGTGGTTTGTTTGGTGGCGTGCTCCGGAGCGCCCGAGGTGAAGGTTGGGATCGGGAGAAATCCTTGTTGGCCGAGCCGACACCGACGTGGTGGTGCGTGAGGGTTTCGCTGGACCTTCCTAGAGGGCGTCGGAGCGTACCCTTCCTCTCTTCTCGTCGCGTATGGGAAGCCCTTGGTAGCAGAGTCGTCATCGTCGCGTCCCTTCTTGGAGGTGTTGATTGGTACCGGCGCTTCGGAGTATAGGAGCTTGGTGGAGGATCCTCGGTAGGCGTCGTGGTCGCGAAGCTTCTTCGTTTTTGTTGATCCGCCGGTGTCGGCATTTGTTTCTTTTTTTTTCTCTTTCATTTTTTTGGGCGTGCCTGTGATGCTTTCGCCCCAACACCTATCTGGTTGTATCGATGATGCTTTGCATTGTAATACAAAGCGGGAGAAAACCCTATTTCGTCGATATAGGTTAAGTTGAATCGTGATGACCAGTGGAGCCTCACCTTTTATTCTCAATAAAGCTAAATAAGCCGATGAGTGGGCGCGTAAAAAATCTAATCGATTATCTGTCACAATGTAACTCGAAAGTGGATGTTGTATCTGCTGACGACATCCAGGCGTAAGAATAGGATTAAATAAACCAACAACTCAGTCAAATTATTGTACTAGCTAGCTGCTCGTAAGCGTAAGAATAAGATTAAATAAACCAAACAATTCAGTCAAATTATTGTACTAGCTAGCTGCTCATAAAGTGGACGAACTAGGGTTATTACATGCGTATGCAGTATTCTATTAGAAATCACGCTAGTTGGAACTTTCTCAGGAAATTACTTGTATGACTTTGTGTAGAGAATTACAATGTCTAACAATCTCACCAGGCCAAAATTTCTATCATAAGCTGCCATAAATGACTGACAAAGATTTTGGTTTCGTCCTATGTGAGTAATCAAAAAAATTCGTTCTTACATGCAGGGGCGAAGCTAGGAAATTTTGCTAATGGGTTCGCTAAGGGTTTGAGTATGAATTAACTATTGTATGCAGTGCTGGAGTTTGCTAGAAATTTCCATATAATCTCGCCAAAAAAATATCTGATCCAAGGTTGGGGGCCAATGCCCCCTCCCACCTCATGACATTATTCGATGGGGTCATTCTAGACTTTCTATTGGGTTAAAGTCAAGCAAATACATATCTATATGTAGGTGACAGATAAAATTTATTGGGTTCACTTGAACCCAACCTTTCTATGCTGGATCCGCCGTTGTTACATGAGCAACTGAATCTCACCAACAATGAAGCTATGCCACTTGAAGCTGACAGTGCAGCTAATTATAAAGAGCTGCCTAACCCGCTTTTATACTGCCATGTACGCATGTGCATGTGTGCGCATGGTGGGACCAAACACTACAAAGATATTAAGCGTCCTAGCGGCTAGCTAGCTTTCATGGTCATGTATCATTCTCACTTTTTGCATTGCCAAAGAGGGTATGGGTGCTTTATTCCTTGGTAGATGCATGTCGCTAGTGGTGTTTTTTATTCTAGGAAAAAGGATTTCCCCGCTTTGTATTACAAAGCAACCATCCGATACAATCAACGATAGCAGCTGGGGCGGAAGCAGCACAATCTCGCCCAAAAGAAACGAAAGAGAAAAAAGAAAAGAAAAGAAACAAATGCTGATAACAGCGGATCGACAAAAGACGATGAAGCCTCGTGACCGCTGCGTCCACCGGATATCGCCCACCAAGCTCCGAGACTCCGAAGCGCCAGTACCAGTCAACACCTCCAAGAAGGAACGCGACGATGACGACGCTGCTACCAAGGGTTTCCCTCGATACACGGCGAGGAGAGAGGAAGGGTAGCCCCGACGCCCTTTGGGAAGGCCCGGCAGCACCCTCAGGCGCCACCGCGTCGGTGTCGGCCAAGCCAACAGGGATTTCTCCCGATCCCAGCCTCTACCTCAAGCACTTCGGAGCTCGCCACCAAACCGACCACCACCCAATGCCAACACGGACAGGAAGCTTCACACGCTGTCTCACCATGACACCACAAAGATGGTCTGCACAACGAAGAAGAGGAGCCGGGACTAGGGCAGCAACACCTTCGGCATACGGGAGGGCCCCACCTCCACGGTCCACGACGGTAGCCGACCGGACGCCATAGCAGGAGCCTACCGGGCCCGTGGCCCCACAGGCCCGACCGGGCCCTCAAAGGCCCGGACAGCTCCCGCCTCCGCACAGCAGTTGGCACGCCATCGGTGTCGCTGTCCCAGTCCAAGCCGCTCCCACTAGTAGAAAAAGGGCCTAATGTGAAGCACATTAGTCCCGTTTTGTAACAGAACCGGCACTAATGTGATCATTAGTGCCGGTTCCAACGGCTAGGGGGGCGGAGCTCATTAGTACTGATTCGTGGAGAACCTTTAGTACCGGTTCTTGCCACGAATCGGTACTAAAGAGCCTGTGGCAGGCTGTGGTCAGGCTGAGTCACTAGTAGAAAAGGAGGCAATGGTCCAGGCAGGGCCAGCCGATTAGTCCCGGTTCAGTCCAGAACCGGGACCAATGGGGGCATTGGACCCGGTTCATGAGCCCCGGAGGCCGGCCGGGCCACGTGGGCCATTGGTCCTGGTTCGTCTGAACCTTTTGGTCCCGGTTGGTAGGACGAACCGGGACCAATGGTCCTCGCTCCTGGCCCACCACTATTTGTCCCGGTTGGAGCCACGAACCGGGACCAAAGGCTGCCCTTTAGTCCCGGTTCAGGCCACCAACCGGGACTAAAGGGTTGGTCCTCGTTGCGGCCAGAGTTTAGTCCCACCTCGCCAACCGAAGGGGGCTCAGACCGGTTTATAAGCCCCTCCCTCTCTGCCTTGTTGAGCTCCTCTCAAAATGAAAATAGATGCCCTGATACAGGGAATTTAACCTAAATTCATACTGAATTTATCTGAAGTTAGTAGAAATTTATTATGAATTTAGGTTGAATTTTCTCTATAAGCGCATCTATGCTCATTTCTGAGTATTTTTTTATATAGTTTTTTTTCTTTTCTGCTATATTTATTTTTTTCTTTTTATTTCTGAGTTGTAATAAGTCATTAAAAATAAGCATCTATGCTCATTTTTTAGTAAAGTTAATCACAACTATTTTTTCTTCTATTTATTTCTGAATTGTAATAAGTCATTAAAACTAAGCATCTATGCTCATTTTTTAGTAAAGTTAATCACAACTATTTTTTCTTCTATTTATTTCTGAATTGTAATAAGTCATTAAAAATAAGCACCTATGCTCATTTTTTTAGTAAAGTTAATCACAACTATTTTTTCTTCTATTTATTTCTGAGTAGTTTTTTATATAGTTTTTTTCTTTTCTGCTATATTTATTTTTTTCTTTTTATTTCTGAGTTGTGATAAGTCATTAAAAATAAGTATCTATGCTCATTTTTTATTAAAGTTAATCACAAATATCTTCTATATATTTCTGAGTTGTAATAAGTCATTAAAATAAGCATCTATGCTCATTTTTAAGTAAAGTTAATCACAACTATTTTTTTCTATTTATTTCTGAGTTGTAATAAGTCATTAAAAATAAGCATCTATGCTCATTTTTTAGTAAAGTTAATCACAACTATTTTTTTCTATTTTTTCTGAGTAGTTTTTTATATCTTTTTTTCTTTTCTGCTATATTTATTTTTTTTCTTTTTATTTCTGAGTTGTAATAAGTCATTAAAAATAAAAAAAGAGGCGCAATGCTCGTTAATTAGCTTCAAGCCTTTCGAAATAGTGTAAACTGCACTGCACATAGCTCCGTGCAGTCTACCCTAATCCTCAAGGTGAGCATTGAGCCTCTTCTTCATCGTCTCTGCACTCAGAGCGTATAAACCGCTGCGAGTGCCTCTCGCTTGGCGAGGTGGGACTAATTGAAAATAGCTGCAGAAAGAATCAACTAAAAAACAGCTGCAGAAAATAAATAAGTAATTAGACGGGTGCATTGGCACCGTTTGGTGGCACCAACCGGTACCAATCCCCCTCTTTGGTCCTGGTTGGTGGCACCAACCGGGACAAATGCCCCTCTTTTGTCCCGGTTGGAGCCACCAACCGGGACCAAAGGTCTTCGTTTCCCGCCCTTTGGGCTACTGAAAAGAGGCCTTTGGTCCCGGTTGGTGGCACCAACCGGGACTAAAGGTGGCATTGGTCCTGGTTTGTGGCACGAACCGGGACCAAAGCCTTTGCTATATAAGTAGCACTTAGCGCGCCGTCCTCCTCTCCCGACTTCGATCTCTCCTCCTCCTCTCCCGACGCCGCGCGCCGTCCCCTTCCGCCACCTCGCCGTCGCCCCGCCCCGACGCCGTCGCCGCCCCGCCCCGCCCCGTTGCCGTCGCCGCCCCGCCCCGCCCAGCGTGCCGTCGCCGCCCGCCCTGCTGCCCCGACGTCGCCGCCCCGGCCCGCACCACCTCGACGTCGTCGCCGCCCCGCGCCGCACCTCGTCGTCGCCGTCACCGGCCGTGAGCAACTTTTTTTTATTTTTGTTAGATTTTTTTAGATTTTTTTGTAGTTCATAGATTTTTTTTTAGATTAGATGTGTAGTAATTTAGATATGTAGTTCATATTGTGTAATTTAGATTGTGTAATTAATTTGTTCATATTATATTAGATTTTTTTTCTGTTAATATATTTTTTTGGTGATATTATTATTGAATATGCATGTTTGGTGATATTATTGTTAATAGATCTTTTTGTTAGATTAGATGTGTAGTAATTTAGATATGTAGTTCATATTGTGTAATTTAGATTGTGTAATTAATTTGTTCATATTATGTTATATTTTTTTCTGTTAATAGATTTTTTGGTGATATTATTGTTGAATATGCATGTTTGGTGATATTATTGTTAATAGATTTTTTGGTGATATTTAGATTGTGTAATTAATTTTGTTCATAGAATTTTAATGATTTTTTTGTTCATAGTATTTAGAAAAAGTAAAAAAAATAAGAAGAGAAAGTGTTTAATATAATTAGTTAGAAAAATACTAGTTTATTTTTAGTAAGTACTATTTTATTTTATTTATAATAAGTGCTTCATATATAGTTGAACTAGATAGTTGATTTAATAAACTAATTTATTTTACTATATATAGAAGTAGTTTGTTTTTAGTAAGTACTACTTTATTTATTTATAGTAAGTGCTTACTAGTTGAACTAGATAGTTGATTTAATTAATAAAACTACTTTATTTAACTATATATAGAAGTAGTTACCGCATCGACGTCGGTGATGCCTATCCCGCATCCTCGTCGTCGTCGACTTGGCGGTGGAGGCCTGCTTGATCAGGGCAATGTTTGGGACTGGGCTCCGCCGGGCTGGTATTGGGAGGTGCTACCTTTCGGGGGTCGTAGGTTGGTGAGGAGGCAGCCCGTTGTTGACCCGATCCTTGTTTGATGGCGGTCGCGTGGGCTAGTGATGGTGCTGAGGCTTTCGAACACCGCGAAGGTGGTATGTCACCGTGTCAGCGAGGAGGACGAGCACGTCCGTCGACGTCGCTACATGGTTGCGTTGGAGGGCAGGTTCGACAATACCTGGCAGGTTCTTCAGGGATCTCACTGGAGCTATGATCCTGTGATGATTCCTTATCTTTGGGTGTCCACCACCCGCGTCGATACCCATCAGGCGCTACGGTTCTAGTTGTATTAGTGATGCTATATTAGTGATAATATTCGACGATGAACGGACACCAAGAGATGATGTACTTTTGCTTATAATTATTGAATTCATGCTAATTTGAATACTACTTTATTTTATGATTTGGTTTTGCTTATTTTATGATTTGGTTTTGCTTATTAAATGCTCATATTGGATAAGTTCTCCTTCATTCCCGTGTGCTAGACAATTTGGTGTAATAATGCACTCGGGAATGAAAGGAGGAGCTACGTACATCACCGATAGTCAACCCGTAATTAATAATCTAGTTTAATATTTGAATTATGAACATAGGCCGGAAATGTCGTACTCAGACGACGAAAATCGCCCGGGGGAGTGCGACTGGTGCCATGACGACCGAGGTATGTGCGACAGGTTCATTGAGCTGGACGAAGATCGGCGCTCTAGCATTAAGCTCGAGGAGACCTTTGATGTTCATACCGTACGCAACGACGACAATAATTTTTTTCGTAATTAAGCATGACTTCAACTATTTTAACGTGCATTTTTCATCTTTTCCAATTCGACTAGCTTATCCCATGCTTTGCAAGACGCTATGTCTTGGAGAGGATGGGTTTTGAAGACCATGAAAGTATGGAAACCAAAAAAATTATCCTAATTACCCATCATGGTGTGGATTTTCAAGTAAAGTTATACAATGCTCAGAGTGTAACCCATTTTGGTTGCAAAAATTGGGAAGCACTTTGCAAGATGGATGGTCTTGATGAGGGTATGCTTGTCACCATGGATCTTGGTGATCCTACAATCGAGCAATAGAGACCTTCGATTTGGGTCCTTGTGGATACACCTCCAATTCTTCCCCCCATGTGAGCTTAACATAATTATTAAGTAATTTATATTGTTTATTTCAAAATAGTTGACAATTTATTTCCATTGACAGCTTATTTTCATTCTTGAAAGAATGTGCGGAAGATGGTAGACAGAACCTACTACACCGAAGGCTCCGATTTAACTTATCAGGAGAAAAATCATCTGGTCGCATTTGTACTGATCTTGAGAATTACAATATCTACAATCAAACTCCTCAACATTATGGTCAGTACGTGCCACTAGTGCATGTGTTGAACTATGGTAACTACCATGGAGATACCCTGGTAAGATTTTTTACTATTACAACATCCGTGCATCTTTTTGCACACTTCTAAAACTAGTACATCATTGCTAATTACGAAGTTATTACTATGTTTTTCAACAGATAATCCCGAATGATTGTGTGGCTCATTTGATGTATACGCACAGTACCCTTAATGTTTTGAACATACAACCAGCTCTTCCTACAAATCTCAACTGTCCATACCGGGTTTCTAAAAGAAGTGGAGACATGACAATCAAAGAATGGAAAAAATGTATGGACAGTCGTAAGCAGCTTCTTGGAAGCAAAAGGCAGCGAAGGGCAAGAATTGGAGACAGGATGATCGCCATTCTTCATAATGGAGAGTCAGGGTCTATATTGTTTTATGCTATTTTACCTTAAGGGTGTTTAGGTCCTACCTGATACTGATGATCATGTGCTAAGAACAATTATGTAGGGTTGGGTTCGATGACTATGAGGATGATGATTGTATGACTTATTATTAATAACGAGTAGAAGTTGTATGATGATGCATAATTAGTAGGACTTGTTATTATATATGATGATGTATGATGCGAGCATGCATGAGTTGTTATATCAGCGGGTGAAATGAACATAGCAAGAGCGTTGGTAAACCAAGGACGAAGATATAAGAGAGGACACTTCTCTCTATTAGCTAGCTAATAACAACCTAAAAATAACCCCCAAAACCCCTAAAGCAGCCACTTTTCTAAAAAATGGACTTTTGGTCCCGGTTGGTGCCACCAACCGGGACCAAAGGCCCCCCTGACTGGGCTTGGCGGACCGGCCACGTGGAGGCACATCTGTCCCAGTTCGTGTTTGAACCAGGACTAAAGGCCCTTACGAACCGGGACTAATAGGTGTTTTTCTACTAGTGGGCCCCACAAGCACCTTTAGTACCGGTTCATGCCACAAACCGGTACTAGAGGTCTCTAGTTGATTCATTCTGCAGCGGTATTTTAGTCCCACCTCGCTCCGCTAACAGAGTTTTTACCACCTTAGATATGTTACATCTCAAACTATCACAACCACTTGGTCTTAATTGAACTCTATGTGTAGAATTTGTGGCCACAATATGAGTCTTCTCCGGTTTCTAAACCGGTGAGGACTCATATTGACAATTCAGATTGTACACAAAAAGATCATTGATGATCAATGTATTTTTGATGTATTTCTCTGTAGCAGTAGCGTGTTTTGGCTGAAAGGCGGTACTGATCAATGTATTTTTATGTATATTTTTACATGTTTACACAATCTCTTTCGAAGTATCAGGGTTTATAAGCCCTTAGTGCAGAGACGATGAAGGAGAGGCGCAATGCTCACCTGCACGTTGGTTAGCTTCAGTATGCACGATTCAAGGCCACGTCATCAACTTTCAACCCTTTTTTGCATCATTTGCTATTTTTCATTCATTTACTGATTTGTTTTGAGAGCTAAATGACCGTGAAATTGAAAAGCACTACAAAATGAACTCTAAAAAGGTTGAAACTTGGCATGGTATCATCATTTCAGCCGCATAGCATGTGAAAAAAGTAGAGAGGGTTACGACAAAAACTGGATGCACTTCGTGTACAAACTGGACAATCTCTTTCGAAGTATCAGTGTTTCGTACGAAAACTCATATGTTACACCGGCTATTCAAAACTTTAATAACTTATTACAACTCCGGACTTTTTTGCGTTCAAATGCACGATTCAAGGCCACGTCATCAACTTTCAACCCTTTCTGGCATCATTTGCTATTTTTCATTCATTTACTGATTTGTTTCGAGAGCTAAATGACCGTGAAATTGAGAAGCACTACAAAATGAACTCTGAAAATGTTGAAACTTGGCATGCTATCATCATTTCACCCGCATAGCATGTGCAAAGAAGTAGAGAGGTTTACGTAAAAAACTGGATGCACTTCGTGTACAAACTGGACAATCTCTTTCGATATTTCAGGGTTTCGGACAAAAACTCATCTGCTACACCAGCTATTCTAAATTTTAATAACTTATTACAACTTCGAACGTTTTTGCGTTCAGATGCATGATTCAAGGCCACGTCATCGACTTTGAACCCTTTCTAGCATCATTTGCTATTTTTTCATGCATTTACTGATTTGTCTTGAGAGCTAAATGACCGTGAAATTGAAAATCACTACAAAATGAACTCTGAAAAGGTTGAAACTTGGCATGGTATCATCATTTCACCCGCATAGCATGTGTAAAAAAGTAGAGAGGGTTATGGTAAAAACTGGATGCACTTCGTGTACAAACTGAACAATCTCTTTCGAAGTATCAGGGTTTCGGATGGAAACTCATCTGTTACACTGGCTATTCAAAATTTTAATAACTTATTACAACTCCGGGCTTTTTTTTGCGTTCAGATGCACGATTCAAGGCCACGTCATCAACTTTCAGCCCTTTTCTGGCATCATTTGCTATTTTTGATGCATTTATTGATTTGTTTTGAGAGCTAAATACTCGTGAAATTGAAAAGCACTACAAAATGAACTCTGAAAAGGTTGAAACTTGGCATGGTATCATCATTTCACCCGCATAGCATGTGCAAAAAAGTAGAGGTTACGGCAAAAACTACATGCACTTCGTGTACAAACCGGACAATCTCTTTCGAAGTATTAGGGTTTCGGACGAAAACTCATCTGTTACACCGGCTATTCAAAAATTTTATAACTTATTAATTACAACTACAGAGGTATTACCAATTTGAATATAATGATAAAACACACTAATATTAAACATAAGAAAAAATAATCACTGAAAAATCTATTTTTAAAGTTAAGTTATTCACGAACTAGTTCACACAAATTTCAAATAATTCAAATTTAAACTATTCAAACATTTTGTACCTAAAGCAAAAATATTCACAAAGAAACTCTAAATACAGGAAAAAACTACACAGAAATAAATAGAAAAAGATATATAAACCACAAAATAAAAAACTACATAAAAATTATTTCCGCGCTGTCCAGTGGGCCTGCTCGGCCTTGGGCGTGGATATGCAGGCCCATAAGGCCCAGCCGGCTCACAGGGCAGCGCGGCAAAGTTAGACCCAGAGGCTTGCATTAGAGAGGAGCTCGAAGGAGTAGCTGCGGCTGGGTTTATAAACTAGTGCGGCTGCGCTTCGCTCGGCGAGGTGGGATTAAACATTGTGCACTGCGGAACAGGAGCGCACCCCCTTTAGTACCGGTTCGTGGCACAAACCGGTACTAAAGGGCGGGTCTTGAGTACCCGGTGGAGCCACGAACCGGTATTAAAGAGGGTCGCTTCCCGCCACTTGGCCTAGCCAAATTTGACCTTTAGTACCAGTTCCTCGCTTCAACCGGTACTAAATGCCTCCCCTATATAAGCAACACTTACAAAAATTTCAGTTATCATCTGTTCATCTGTTCGTCGCGCCGTCCCCGCGCAGCCCCTGTCGAGTCGTCGTCGCCCCCGTCAGTGCGCCGCCCCCGTCGCCGTCATCGCCGCCCCCGTCGCGCGCGTCCCGTCGGTGCCCCGGCCCTTCCCTGTCGCCTCACATCGCCGATCGTCGCCCCGCTGTAAGATTGACCGCGCGCCTCGGCCGGCCCCCGTCGCTCGCCGGCGGCCTCTCTATGCACATGCACACACATGCACCCACACACACACACACACACACACACACACACACAAATCTTTAATGTCAAATGTTAGATTATATAAATGTTAGATTATATATGAATTAGATAATGTTAGATGAGTTAGTTTTTTTATACTTTTAGTTATAGATGAATTTATATTAATATTAGATATGAATTAGATAGATATTAAAGTCAGGTGTATGAGATTTGATCATCTAATTAAAATTTTAGTACATATAGAACTAGCTACTTTATTTTTAGTAAGAAAATTAATAGAAATAGTTTAGTTTAATTAATTAGTTGAATTAGTTGAACTAGTTAGTTGAATTAGTTGAATTACTTGAGCTACTTTATTTAGGTATATTTTTAGTAAGTGCTTAGTTGAATTAATTAGTTGAACAAGTTAATTAGTTGAATTAATATAACTAATAAGTGTTTAATGTTTCACCTATGAACATAGAAAATGTCGTGTGACGACGAAAACGATTTCATTATGTGTGAATACTGCGAAGACCAACGCGGCCTGTGCAACAGAAATTTTCTAGTTGATGATAGGCGCTTCAGCATCTAGCTGGATGAGACCTTCGAAGTGGATACAGTAAGTCACAACGACAAGTCTTTTTTCGTAATTAAGCATATGCATGACTTATGCTTCATTTGCTTCAACTTATAATTTTAAAGTTTCACTATTCTACTAGCGTATCCCCCGCCATGCAAGAATTTTTGTCTTGGATAAGATAGGTTTCAGTCCTAACAAAACTATGGAGGTAAAGAGAGTTTACTTGAAGACCGAGCATGGTTATACCTTCAACGTCAAATTATACAATGCAGACACCTACACCTATTTTGAATGCAAAACTTGGCAAGCACTATACAAGGCTTATGCATTTGATCCTGATATGTTTATCACCTTTGATGTTCGCCCCGAAGATGATATTGAGGGTAATAGAGACATTTGGGTCGATGTGCAGACGCCTCAGTTCTACCATTATGTGAGTTCCTCAACCATATTTATGTCTTCGATATTGTTTTTTCAAAAATAGTTGACAACTAATTTCTATTGACAGCTTATTTCCATTCAAGCAAACATGTCCAGCGCTTGGTAGACAGGACTGTCCTCTGTCCCAGGGCTGGACTAAACTGCGAGGAGATAAGTCATTAAGTTTCATGGCTTGAGGATCTTGATGCTGTCAAGAGAACTTATTTTCCTGAATTTGAAAATCTTAGTACTCAAAACGTGCGACCAATAGTGTTCGTATTGAACTAATGTCACATTTATTTAGGAAAGATGGTATTTTTACTATTTTTCCTCAGTGCATCTTTTGCATACATTATTTTTCAAGCTAAACTTCATTGCTATGTATAATTTTACTATACGATGTTCTTCAACATGGACTCCCGATGACAGTTGTGCCTCAGTGGATTGATACTAAAGGTCGCATGTCAATGGTTATCTTACGGCCAAGACATCCTACATTGCACATGAGTGCATTCAGTGCTTCTACAAGCGAGGAATGCTTAAAAGTGAAAGACTGGAGCAAAATTGTGAAGGGTCGCAGAGAAGTACTAGGGGGCAGCAACCAGAAGCGCAGCCCACGATTAGGAGACAGGTTCATCAGCATGCTCCAATATGATGATCAGGAGAGCTATACATGTTCTATGCTATTTTACCTGAGAGAGAGCAGCAGGAGTGATTAGCATGCTCTTAGTACTTGTCCTCTCATGTCCGTGTTCTTCAACCTGAATTTAATCTCAAAGAGTGATTTGCTTTTGTGGTCTTATGAGCGCTTATAATGATGATCTTGTTTAACTCGATGATATCTTTTCTTCTGGTACAAGTGAATGTTTCTTCTTTAAGCTAGTATTGGTGGTGATTAGATAGTGGTAATGACTATGATGATTAAATAGTGGTAATGACGACTATGATGATTTTTAGCTAGCTAGTATACTGTTGTTGGTGATGATATGATACAATAGTTTTTATATTAATATGATGATGATGAGTTATTATATCATTTATGAAAGAAACCGCAGATTAGTTTCAACTGGATGGATCCTAGCTAGCTAAGTGATCAACTATATGCCATATCCATATTACTTGCTCACCTAATATATATAAGTGATCAATTATATGGATATGGCATATACTTTGATCACTTAGCTAGGATCCATGCATGCATCCAACTGAAACTAATCTGCGGTACTTTCACCTAATGATTTAACAACTCATTATAATGTAAAAAAATCTCTAAATTAAATTGAAAACACAAAATTAAAGGAAAAATAAAAATAAAACCAAAACCACCCAAACATTTAGTACCGGTTCGTGTTACCAACCGGTACTAAAGGTCCCCTCGCACCCGGCTCTGGCTCGTGCCATGTGGTGGCACTTTAGTGGCGGTTTGTGCCGAACCGGTACTAAGGGGGGGGCTTACGAACCGGTGCTAAATCCCGGTTTTGCACTAGTGTCCCCAGCCTCCCCATACAGAAGGCATCGCAGTCGCGCCGGAGCCGACCCGCATGGACCCAGAAGGGACACTACGGGCCCAGATCTGGGCCGGGGACACGCCACCGGTCAACCAGCACCACCGGACCGCCCCGCCGCCAAGAGGCGGCACCACCACGGCGAGCGTCGCCGGCCTCCGCACCAGGACGCCGGACCGCCACCTGCCGAGCATCACCGCCGCCTCCCCCCACCCCGGGAAGGAGGAGCGCGCGAGGGTAAGGAATGGCCCGCCGCCGCCGGCATGACCCAGCCAGATCCAGTGGCGACCGCCGGCGACGGCGGGGGGGGGGGGGGGAAGGAGGAGGAGGACGGAGAAGGGGCGGACGAGGCGGAGGGAGGTCGGGCGCCGCCCCGACCGCCTCCCGGGGAGACGGCGGAGGCGGCGGGATGGGGAGGAGGGGATAGGAGAGGGGGGCGAGGGGCGGGGCGCCCGCGCCGGGCCGACGGCGGCAGCGGGAGCGGAAGGAGCAAGGCGCCGCGCCGGGCGGGCGGGCGGCGGTGGGAAGGGTCTAGGGCCCGGCGGCGGCGGCGGGGAACCCTAGCGGGAGCGGGAGCGGGTATAGGTCAATGGTGTTTTTCATTGATAAAGGTCAAGTTGAATCATGTAGACCTTTGGTGGAACTTCACCTCCCATTTCAACAAATTTAAACAAGTTGATGAATGAACCTAATAGATGCTGGTCAAAAATGTAAAGCATCGTCAAAAAAAGATTAACAATGTAAATCATCGTAAAAAAGATTAACAATGTAAAATTCAGTCAAACCATTGTGTGCTAGCTAGCTAATCAAAATGTGGATGAGCCAACGCCAAGGAGTGGTGTAGCTGATCAAAATGCATGTGCGTGTGCTGAGTTCTTTCACGCTTTTGTACACCTGCAAAGAAATGAGGCGTCCTACTCCATTGCCAAAGAGGGTATAGGGGCAACTTCGCGGTAGTTTCCTTTGTCACCGCCCTGAGATCAAACCGTCACATGTCTCACCGGAATCTCCTCCCTGTATGTATATGTGTGTGTGTGTGTGTGTAGCTCAGGCTGCGGCTGCCCCACGTCGCTTTGGTATAGTGTTTGCGAATCTAGTAGCTGGCTGGTGTAGTGTTAATATCTATGAATTGTGGCTATGTTTGATGTGTTCGACCTTAATTTTCTGTATATGTGATCGTCAGACTCATATATGCGTCTTATTTATCACCAGCTTTGGTATAATTGATGTTGCTGAAATTGCTGCTGCAGTGTATATATAATTCGACCTTTTAGTTTCAGTTTCCCAACCAGACAACTTCCAACTTTTCCACAGTACTCACCTCACAACAACTTTCTCACTGACTCACATAAGATTTCTCAAAAGGACTGTGCTAACCACCAGTCGACTGGTGGTTAGCAACAGATCTGCACAACCTTCGATCGATCTTTCCGCTCGTCCCGTTGCGTCGTTCCTCCCGCTTCCACTGATTTTTTTTCCTTCTCTCAAAAACCGTAGTAAATTGCTAGTGGTTTTTTTTGTTTTTTTGCTGCATAATATGAAAAGAAAATAAAAGTGCTTGAAAGAGGATTCGAACCCAGGTCTATGTAATACCTATTAAGTCTAGTAACCAACTAAGCCACCTTTTGTTGTTGTCTATTGTAGAATGACAATGTTATTTGAACCTTTCTTATTTCTGCCATATCAAAAGAAAAAATAAAGTTTGCCTTGGTAACTTTGGCAATGACCAGCGTGGTAACTATGGTATGTGCAACATGATAACTATACCATTATAAGGGTGATAACTACAGTACGAGAAGGTTAAAAGCATGGGAATGTATGGTAATTTAACATAGAAATTACCGATGAAAATGTTTAAAAAAAATTCCCCTGGATGAAAGATATCATGGTGTTTAAAATGTAAGATATTAGTTATCAAATCTGTGATGTATATATTATCATGCTTTTTACATAGAAATTACCGGGTGTAAATTTTTCAACAAAAAAAATTCAGTTCAAAATTTATAATGGCGTTTGTATGTGAGTTATCAGCTTAGTATGTGTCTATTAACAAACTATTTACATATAAATTACCGGGGTTGCCCCCCCCCCCACCCCTCGCCACAGTCGCCACATTTATCAGGGTCGGGTACATAAATTATCAAGTCTGCGATGTGTGAGTTATCATGTTATTTGCATAAGAGTTATCGTGGTATGATTCAACAACTCCTCCCATCCTACCCCCGCCGATAAAGTTATCAGGATTGGGTACATAATTTATCATTTCTACGATGTGTGACTTATCATGTTATTTGCATAGAAGTTACCGTGGTATGTTTCAATGACTCCCCCCAACCCCAACCCACCGACAAAGTTACCAGGACTGGGTACATAATTTAATGTCTATGATGTGTGAGTTATCATATTATTTACATAGAAGTTATCGTGGTATGTTTCAACGAATCCCCCACTCTGGCCCCTCCGACAAAGTTACAAGGACTGGTACATAATTTATCATGTTTACGATGTGTGAGTTATCGTGTTATTTGCACAAAAGTTATCATCGTACATTTCAACAACACCCCCACCCCGACCACTCCGACAAAAGTTATCAGGTCTACCATGTATGAGCTATCATGTTATTTGCACAGAAGTTATCGTGGCATGTTTCAGCGACTTGCCCCACCCCCATCCTCGCCGACCAAGTTATCAGGACCGGGGTACATAAGTTATCATGTCCGCCATGTTTGACTTATCATGTTATTCACACGAAAAATTTACTGGGGTATATTTCATCAACCCCCCCCCCCCCCCCCCCCCGCGCGGTCGATAAAGTTACCAGGACCTGGGTGCATGCATACGTTATGAGGTATGCGATGTATGAGTTACCATGCTATTCATACAAAAAGGCATCGAGGGTACGTTTACACTAGTTCTGTTTAGGGTCAAAAATGCTACCACGATATTTGTACATAAGCTATCAAATTTGTGGTGCGTATAATTATCAGGCTCATTAAAGAGAATTTGCCGAGGGATGACACACGAGAAAAAGACTGATGTCCGAATTCTACAGGAGCAAAACATTTATTTCTCTAGAAAATATTCATCGCTACAAAAAAGAGACATGCGGAGTACAAAACACGTTGAATCAGTCCTTTAAAACATGTTTCATCATGTTTTAACAAGTTTTTTAGGGTCAAAGTTACCACATGTGAGGACTTAGGTTCTCAATCATCGCTGCAATTTCTGTTCATTTAGAAATATGTGGAAAATATAGAACGTATGAGATACAGGCCTTATTTTTTCTCAGAAAAATCATTCGAGGGCAACGACTCGATCCATATTGAATGGGAACAGAATCTGTTTTTAAAAATGTACAAAATTGACTTAACTACTAATCAACCACAAGAACTACTCAGAGCAGATGGTTACTACTACATTTCCACTTGTGAGGAGTTGAGGGATCGAATCCTAGTTCCTTCATTTTTTGGCTTAGCGAACGCCCAGAATAAAAATGATAGGAGCGGTAGTGGGCTGTGAATCTCGCCAGGTGAACTGGGCTGGGCCGTGGAATGAAACGTGGGCGTGCGGGAAGGGAAAGGAGCGAGCGATCCCAGTCGAGGCGTGCAGGAAGTAAATCTGAGAACGGGTTAATAACTGGACCAAAACTAAACTATACCCGTACACGTACCTCTCAAAACCAAACCTGAACCATAACCAAATAATACCATTTCCTGCCCAACCAAAACTGCACCCAATGTTTTTTCCACCCAAACCGGTCCACACCCAGTATATAACCATGGGTTTAAACCCAATACATAACCGTATTCAACTTTAGTTTAACAGTGACATGCCAAACAATAATTTAGCAGAAACATCCAAGACTTGCCTGAATCGGCAACAAAGAACTCTTAGAACAGCTAAAAAAGACAAGGCAGGCAATGTGGACGCATAACCAAATCATTTAACGGTAGAGCACATCCATGTCCTATTTTAACCTCAAATACTTTCAATTCTTCAGCCTTTAGGGGTAAATAAGCGTCGTACCGATTCATGCGGTGACAATATGCAGGATAATAAAGATAACATGTTCCATGGCACATTCCTAACAATTAACTCCACTACAAAATTCAGTCTAGAGAAAGTTCAAAATCATGACGACGACACAAAGACAATGAAACACGGCAAGCCGAAACATGGCTTCTAGGACGGTTTTCGCACTCTACTCCTCCTTGATGGCGCCCTTGTCGCTGACGTAGATACCGTCCAAGAACTTCCTGACATCCTTGTTCTTGACGTGGCATTTCTGCATAACAGCAAAGGAGAGGAAGACTGGTCTTAGTGGTCTGAGTAGAGGACTGAAATCAAATGGAAACTGTGATGCACAACATATATGTGTTGTTCAAGTCAGATGAAATTGTGGCACTATCATATAGTACAGGATAGGGAGCAATGCAATCCAATAGTTGTCAGTAATTGATGAAACTGTGGCACTATCATATAGTACAGGAGACATCATGATCACAAAATTTGAGAGTTTATGTAGGAATGCGACGCGACAAAAAAGACAGCTTAACTGCAGATTTAAGCAACAGGAGAATCGCGTTCGAGTTCTTATAATTACTTGGGAATTCAGATTCTTACTTTTCCTGTAGAGGCCCCATATCCTGAATAGTCATAGCTGCACAGGAAAACCAAGTAAACAGATTTAGTAGATTCGTCAGAGTAAAATCCCGTCAGCAAGATCCACCAGGCAAGAAATCTGTAGTCCCATCAGATTCAGATAGAAACTACTTTTCAATTGGTGTAAAATACTCAAAAGTCTCAAAAGTCAAGCAGTAGTCATGCAGGTTGTCATCTGCAGTCCAACCACCACAAAGAAACAATGGTATACTACTACTACAATACTCAGCACTCTCAAATCTTTGATTCCTTATAGAACACAACACCAAATGGACAAATCCATATGCCACATGCGAAGTGACGTTTGAACGCTCATAGTCATTGGCAGATCAATGGCCACTAACTGACTGACATTGCTGAAAGCAACAACAGCAGGGAAAGAGTGTTTTCACTTAGCGACAGTGTTTTCGCTTGTCCAATCACTATAACGGAAAAAAGAGCAAGGCAAAGACCAATCGATGATCAGGATAATATTTTTACCTTTTCTTGGTTTCAAGTTTTTACCCGTGTGCTTACTGTCCATCTCCTGCAAATGAAACAAAGAATTAATTTAAAGGCATATGAACACTTCTATACTGCAACTGCAAGTTTTATATATCCCATTATACACAAGTAGTAGAACCAAAATGTAAGCGGTTAACTCACCCTCCTTTGGTTTGAACAACCAATCTTTACCACAAACAAGCACTTCTAGCATATCAGGGTTCAGAGAGCTTCTCTTGTCGCCTAGTATCCTCTTACCACAACTGAAGGCTGATTCAGATGCCACTGTGCTCAAAGGAATTGCAAGAAAGTCACGGGCCATAGATGCCAATATAGGAAACTTTTCGCCATGCCTCTTCCACCAACCCAAGACATCAAAGTCATCACCGACCTTCTCGGATGCTTCTTCCAAGTATGCATCAAGCTCGGATTTGTGTACACGTGACCTCCGACGAGACTTGTGCTGGGCAAACTCTTCTTCCAACTTCCTTTTCCCTGCAACAGGTGATCCAATAATGGTATTGCCTTGACTAGAAGGTGTCGAGTGTGCAGTGCTTGTCGCTGCAAGTAGCTCATATTCCTTGACATACCTTCTCACCCATTCTAAAGCAATCTCCACTTGTTTTGTAATTTGCTCCCCGTCAGTAGACAACTTGCAATAGAAGAAATCCAAGTAATCTTCTTTCCTCCTTGGATCCAAGAATGTAGCAATGACAAGTGCATGGTTAAACTCAATGCCCTTGCTTTTTCTACGACGGTTAGGATCTGCATTCTCCTTCTCCTCGGGATCCCAATATTTATCAAGCTTCGTTTGCATCACTGCCGCCAATTCCTTCAACACATCAGAGGTCTGCCAACCCAGATCTTTCAATGCATGGCGAATAGAAAGCACAACTGGCAGAAACTTATGTGAAGTTGGCTTCCTATGAGCTGAAACGATCAAAGTAAGCTCTTCAAAAGCTTTTAGAAACTCACAAATAGCTTTTGCCTTCTCCGATTCCTCCTCACTTGGAGAAGCTATCATCTTTCTGTTGGCATAACTAGTGAGAACAGATTTGTACGTCAATGCTTCTACAAGCATTTTCCAGGTTGAGTTCCATCTGGTTGGTGTATCAACAGAGATGCCTTTCTTTGCACGTAGACCTATCCCACTTGCAATTGTATTGAAATCTTGAAGTCTTGAAGGAGAAGAGTCAATATACTTCATCAGCTCGCGTATCATGTCAATAGCTTCATGTATTATTTTCATTCCATCCTGAACCAAGATATTAAGAATGTGCGCACAACACCTGACATGCAAATGTTGACCTTCAAGAAGCAGCTCATGTTTGTGATATTTTATTAACTCCTCACATGCATTAGTATTATTGCTGGCATTATCTAGTGTCAAAGTGAATAATTTGCCTCTTATGCCCCATTCTGTTAAGCAACGAACTATTTCTTCCTCTATCGCATAGCCTGTGTGGGGATACTTCACTTCTGCGAAACTTATGGTCTTCTTCTTGTAGATGAATTCTGCATTGATATAATGGGCGGTGATGCACATGTAGCCCAAGTCCTGTGATGATGTCCACATGTCAGATGTTAAGCAAATGCGAGAATCCAAATTTTGTAGCTCTACTTCGATATCTTTCTTCATTCCCTTATACATCTTCACTGCATCATCACGAATTGTGTGACGACCCTTGATTTGAAACGCTGGCTGCATTGAGTCAATCCATGGTTGAAGGTGGGGATCTTCAAACTTAAGAAAGGGGATCTCAGCATGGACGCAATACTTGACCATGCGTTCACGACAAACTTTCTCATCAAACACAAACAGTCCTTCGAATGGTTTTTTTTCATGGTCAACAAAAACCTCTGTCTGCAAGCATCTTGGATTGATCGGCAAGCCTCTGCAATATGGGTCCTCAAACTGCTAGTCCCAAACTTGGTGTGAAGTTGCGCTCCACAGTATTTGCACACAGCCTTGAAATCACCATCTACGAGAACCAAATCTACTTCATAATGCTCCCATACCTTGGACCTTCTAACATGTGGTATTTGACTCGTATCCTCATCCATGGAATCAGCAGTCTCTGAACCCTCTGACGTAGACATGCCTCAAGTTTTATAGCACACTGCAGGGGGAAAATATGTGCAAACTTACTGTTAGAAAATGGTAGAATATAAAGCAAGAAGGTAGTGAAAGAAGAGAGAACCAGACAGTTATTTTAGTATGTGGATCTGTATATCAAAAGGGAGCAATGGAATTTGTTTGCTCTGTTGGATCATTCAACCCTTTGCCAACAGAGCAAGCAAATTTGTCTCAGTTCCTGAATTGTAGTATTGTTTGTAAATGACCGCGTCTCCAGAATCAGGAAAAAAAAAACTCCAAACAAAAGAAACCATAGAATATATCAGAAAGGAGGCTAATGGTTAATCCTTCAACCCTTTGATGACAAACCAAAAAAAAAGAAAAATCTAACCATGTATACAAAAACAGAAGAAAACAAATCTACTCCAACCAAAAAATTGTTTATCTTAGTTCCTGAACTGTGTTGTGCTCAGTCGAATTGTAATCTACGATAGAACAGTAGCAAAAAAACAACTCCAGTCTTCAAGTAAAAGGTGAGATCTTCACCTAGTCTAATCACTTCTGACAAGCTACTACAAACTGTTAAACATTCATCTTTAGAAATAATGCACAATGTCAAGGTCAAGGTCATATTTCAGCCGTAGTGGCCTGCTTATTAACAAATAAGTTGTAGCATGAAGCAAGATTATGTAATACACGGATAATCTGCTACCGTTTTCTACCGAAGCTTCAGAATTAATGGTAAATGTAGTATTTCAGGCACTTATGTTTAGTTGAACAAATAGCATCGCTGATGCATCTGTATCTTTTCTTTTTTTTGCATAACATATGTATCTTCTTTCCGTAATGCATATTTATATCTATTTATATGCTTATTTATATCCCTGAATCTGTTTTTGTCGTACATTCTATACAATACTCCCTCTGTAAACAAAAAGAAATCATTCTCTACCCTTGAAGAGGGGTAGAGGTGAATACATAATACATAATACATAATACATAGAGGTGAAATCATTCTATATCTACATGGTCTGGGCCACTGGCATGAAACAATCCTTCAATGTGCTATTGATACGTAAGCAGTGAATCAAGAATATTTTTTCATATATAGTTTGAAGAACAATGGCTACCTTGTATTTCAGGCACTTACGTCTAGCTGCAACGAATAGCACCATAATAGTTGTTTATCTTTTTTATTTTTCAGAAAATGCATTGATTATAGCACCATAACAGCTGTATTCATATGCCTGATTATATGTTTGATGAATCCATTTTAGTCAAACATTCCCAGAAACTGAATAGTTAGATCTGAATAGTTATGGGCTGGTGTGGAAAATCCCATAAAATCTTGCTAATATGCAAGCGATGGATCTAGAAAAATGTTTTTACAAGCATAGTTTGACTAATTTCAGAACACCACTCTATTTATTCTCTAAAAAACATATGCAAAATAAATACTCTGCACTGTCAAAATTCAGAGGGTAATATTTCTGAAGGGAGCACCTTGTGGACCAGCAGGAGCACCTTGCCGTCGTTGCCGCCGGAGCACCTTGTCGCGGGAGGAGCAGGACCTAGTCAACAGGAGGAGCCGGTCACACAGAGAGAGAGAGAGAGAGAGAGAGAGAAAGGCGGGGGAGGGGCGGGGGAGGGGCGGGGGAGGGGGGGTACCTGCCGGCGAAGGGAAGGTGGCGCGGCGGAGGAGGGGTCGGCGCCGGAGGGTGACGGCGAGGTGGTGGCGCAAGGAAGTGACGGCGAGGCGGCGGCGCAAGGAGGGGGTGGCGCCCGAGGGTAACGGCGAGGCGGCAGCGCAAGGAGGGGGCGGCGCCGGAGGGTGACGGCGAGGCGGCGGCGCAAGGAAGAGGCAGGGGAGCAGGGGCTGCGCGGGGGAAGAGACAGCCAGGGGCAGCACCGCATTAGGGTCAGGGCAGCGTGTGGGTAACTGGACGCAGCGAACCGGGTTGTACCCACGGTTTGTAGCCCATAATGCATCAAATGGTTTCAGCCCATAACCAACTATACCCTAACTGGTTCCTCTCAAAACTGAAACCAAACCAAACTTAAGAAAGGCTCAGCCCAATAAGACCTAAACCAATCAAGCCCATAATAAAAACCAACCCATTTAAACCAGTTTTTCTAAAACCACTCCCATCCAAACTGGTAACTCGACGTCGTCGCCGCCCCGCGCCGCACCTCGCCGTCGGCGTCACCGGCCGTGAGCAACTTTTTTTTATTTTTGTTAGATTTTTTTAGATTTTTTTGTAGTTCATAGATTTTTTTTGTTAGATTAGATGTGTAGTAATTTAGATATGTAGTTCATATTGTGTAATTTAGATTGTGTAATTAATTTGTTCATATTATATTAGATTTTTTTCTGTTAATATACTTTTTTGGTGATATTATTGTTGAATATGCATGTTTGGTGATATTATTGTTAATAGATCTTTTTGTTAGATTAGATGTGTAGTAATTTAGATATGTAGTTCATATTGTGTAATTTAGATTGTGTAATTAATTTGTTCATATTATGTCATATTTTTTCTGTTAATAGATTTTTTGGTGATATTATTGTTGAATATGCATGTTTGGTGATATTATTGTTAATAGATTTTTTGGTGATATTTAGATTGTGTAATTAATTTTGTTCATAGAATTTTAATGATTTTTTTGTTCATAGTATTTAGAAAAAGTAAAAAAAATAAGAAGAGAAAGTGTTTAATATAATTAGTTAGAAAAATACTAGTTTATTTTTAGTAAGTACTATTTTATTTTATTTATAATAAGTGCTTCATATATAGTTGAACTAGATAGTTGATTTAATAAACTAATTTATTTTACTATATATAGAAGTAGTTTGTTTTTAGTAAGTACTACTTTATTTATTTATAGTAAGTGCTTACTAGTTGAACTAGATAGTTGATTTAATTAATAAAACTACTTTATTTAACTATATATAGAAGTAGTTCCCGCATCGACGTCGGTGATGCCTATCCCGCATCCTCGTCGTCGTCGACTTGGCGGTGGAGGCCTGCTTGATCAGGGCAATGTTTGGGACTGGGCTCCGCCGGGCTGGTATTGGGAGGTGCTACCTTTCGGGGGTCGTAGGTTGGTGAGGAGGCAGCCCGTTGTTGACCCGATCCTTGTTTGGTGGCGGTCGCGTGGGCTAGTGACGGTGCTGAGGCTTTCGAACACCGCGAAGGTGGTACGTCACCGTGTCAGCGAGGAGGACGAGCACGTCCGTCGACGTCGCTACATGGTTGCGTTGGAGGGCAGGTTCGACAATACCTGACAGGTTCTTCAGGGATCTCATTGGAGCTATGATCCTGTGATGATTCCTTATCTTTGGGTGTCCACCACCCACGTCGATACCCATCAGGTGCTACGGTTCTAGTTGTATTAGTGATGCTATATTAGTGATAATATTCGACGATGTACGGACACCAAGGGAGATGATGTACTTTTGCTTATAATTATTGAATGCATGCTAATTTGAATACTACTTTATTTTATGATTTGGTTTTGCTTATTTTATGATTTGGTTTTGCTTATTGAATGCTCATATTGGATAAGTTCTCCTTCATTCCCGTGTGCTAGACAATTTGGTGTAATAATATACTCGGGAATGAAAGGAGGAGCTACGTACATCACTGATAGTCAACCCGTGATTAATAATCTAGTTTAATATTTAAATTATGAACATAGGCCGGAAATGTCGTACTCGGACGACGAAAATCGCCCGGGGGAGTGCGACTGGTGCCATGACGACCGAGGTATGTGCGACAGGTTCATTGAGCTGGACGAAGATCGGCGCTCCAGCATTAAGCTCGAGGAGACCTTCGATGTTCATACGGTACGCAACGACGACAATAGTTTTTTTCGTAATTAAGCATGACTTCAACTATTTTAACGTGCATTTTTCATCTTTTCCAATTCGACTAGCTTATCCCATGCTTTGCAAGACGCTATGTCTTGGAGAGGATGGGTTTTGAAGACCATGAAAGTATGGAAACCAAAAAAATTATCCTAAGTACCCATCATGGTGTGGATTTTCAAGTAAAGTTATACAATGCTCAGAGTGTAACCCATTTTGGTTGCAAAAATTGGGAAGCACTTTGCAAGATGGATGGTCTTGATGAGGGTATGCTTGTCACCATGGATCTTGGTGATCCTACAATCGAGCAATAGAGACCTTCGATTTGGGTCCTTGTGGATACACCTCCAATTCTTTCCCCCATGTGAGCTTAACATAATTATTAAGTAATTTATATTGTTTATTTCAAAATAGTTGACAATTTATTTCCATTGACAGCTTATTTTCATTCTTGAAAGAATGTGCGGAAGATGGTAGACAGAACCTACTACACCGAAGGCTCCGATTTAACTTATCAGGAGAAAAATCATCTGGTCGCATTTGTACTGATCTTGAGAATTACAATATCTACAATCAAACTCCTCAACATTATGGTCAGTACGTGCCACTGGTGCATGTGTTGAACTATGGTAACTACCATGGAGATACCCTGGTAAGATTTTTTACTATTACAACATCTGTGCATCTTTTTGCACACTTCTAAAACTAGTACATCATTGCTAATTACGAAGTTATTACTATGTTTTTCAACAGATAATCCCGAATGATTGTGTGCCTCATCTGATGTATACGCACAGTACCCTTAATGTTTTGAACATACAACCAGCTCTTCCTACAAATCTCAACTGTCCATACCGGTTTTCTAAAAGAAGTGGAGACATGACAATCAAAGAATGGAACAAAATGTATGGAAAGTCGTAAGGAGCTTCTTGGAAGCAAAAGGCAGCAAAGGGCAAGAATTGGAGACAGGATGATCGCCATTCTTCATAATGGAGAGTCAGGGTCTATATTGTTTTATGCTATTTTACCTTAAGGGTGTTTAGGTCCTACCTGATACTGATGATCATGTGCTAAGAACAATTATGTAGGGTTGGGTTCGATGACTATGAGGATGATGATTGTATGACTTATTTTTAATAACGAGTAGAAGTTGTATGATGATGCATAATTAGTAGGACTTGTTATTATATATGATGATGTATGATGCGAGCATGCATGAGTTGTTATATCAGCGGGTGAAATGAACATAGCAAGAGCGTTGGTAAACCAAGGACGAAGATATAAGAGAGGACACTTCTCTCTATTAGCTAGCTAATAACAACCTAAAAATAACCCCCAAAACCCCTAAAGCAGCCACTTTTCTTAAAAAATGGACTTTTGGCCCCGGTTGGTGCCACCAACCGGGACCAAAGGCCCCCCTGACTGGGCTCGGCGGACTGGCCACGTGGAGGCACATCTGTCCCGGTTCGTGTTTGAACCAGGACTAAAGGCCCTTACGAACCGGGACTAATAGGTGTTTTTCTACTAGTGGGCCCCACAAGCACCTTTAGTACCGGTTCATGCCACAAACCGGTACTAGAGGTCTCTAGTTGATTCATTCTGCAGCGGTATTTTAGTCCCACCTCGCTCCGCTAACAGAGTTTTTACCACCTTAGATATGTTACATCTCAAACTATCACAACCACTTGGTCTTAATTGAACTCTATGTGTAGAATTTGTGGCCACAATATGAGTCTTCTCCGGTTTCTAAACCGGTGAGGACTCATATTGACAATTCAGATTGTACACAAAAAGATCATTGATGATCAATGTATTTTTGATGTATTTCTCTGTAGCAGTAGCGTGTTTTGGCTGAAAGGCGGTACTGATCAATGTATTTTTATGTATATTTTTACATGTTTACACAATCTCTTTCGAAGTATCAGGGTTTATAAGCCCTTAGTGCAGAGACGATGAAGGAGAGGTGCAATGCTCACCTGCACGTTGGTTAGCTTCAGTATGCACGATTCAAGGCCACGTCATCAACTTTCAACCCTTTTCGGCATCATTTGCTATTTTTCATTCATTTACTGATTTGTTTTGAGAGCTAAATGATCGTGAAATTGAAAAGCACTACAAAATGAACTCTGAAAAGGTTGAAACTTGGCATGGTATCATCATTTCAGCCGCATAGCATGTGCAAAAAGTAGAGAGGATTACGACAAAAACTGGATGCACTTCGTGTACAAACTGGACAATCTATTTCGAAGTATCAGTGTTTCGTACGAAAACTCATCTGTTACACCGGCTATTCAAAACTTTAATAACTTATTACAACTCCAGACATTTTTTGCGTTTAGATGCACGATTCAAGGCCACGTCATCAACTTTCAACCCTTTCTGGCATCATTTGCTATTTTTCATTCATTTACTGATTTGTTTCGAGAGCTAAATGACCGTGAAATTGAGAAGCACTACAAAATGAACTCTGAAAATGTTGAAACTTGGCATGCTATCATCATTTCACCCGCATAGCATGTGCAAAAAAGTAGAGAGGTTTACGTAAAAAACTGGATGCACTTCGTGTACAAACTGGACAATCTCTTTCGATGTTTCAGGGTTTCGGACAAAAACTCATCTGCTACACTAGCTATTCAAAATTTTAATAACTTATTACAACTTCGAACGTTTTTGCGTTCAGATGCATGATTCAAGGCCACGTCATCGACTTTGATACCTTTCTGGCATCATTTGCTATTTTTTGATGCATTTACTGATTTGTCTTGAGAGCTAAATGACCGTGAAATTGAAAATCACTACAAAATGAACTCTGAAAAGGTTGAAACTTGGCATGGTATCATCATTTCACCCGCATAGCATGTGTAAAAAAGTAGAGAGGGTTATGGTAAAAACTGGATGCACTTCGTGTACAAACTGAACAATCTCTTTCGAAGTATCAGGGTTTCAGACGGAAACTCATCTGTTACACTGGCTATTCAAAATTTTAATAACTTATTACAACTCCGGGCTTTTTTTGCGTTCAGATGCACGATTCAAGGCCACGTCATCAACTTTCAGCCCTTCTCTGGCATCATTTGCTATTTTTGATGCATTTATTGATTTGTTTTGAGAGCTAAATACTCGTGAAATTGAAAAGCACTACAAAATGAACTCTGAAAAGGTTGAAACTTGGCATGGTATCATCATTTCACCCGCATAGCATGTGCAAAAAAGTAGAGGTTACGGCAAAAACTGCATGCACTTCGTGTACAAACCGGACAATCTCTTTCGAGGTATTAGGGTTTCGGACGAAAACTCATCTGTTACACCGGCTATTCAAAATTTTTATAACTTATTAATTACAACTACAGACGTATTACCAATTTGAATATAATGATAAAACACACTAATATTAAACATAAGAAAAAATAATCACTGAAAAATCTATTTTTAAAGTTAAGTTATTCACGAACTAGTAATTCATACAAATTTCAAATAATTCAAATTTAAACTATTCAAACATTTTGTACCTAAAGCAAAAATATTCACAAAGAAACTCTAAATACAGGAAAAAACTACACATAAATAAATAGAAAAAGATATATAAACCACAAAAGAAAAAACTACATAAAAATTATTTCCGCGCTGTCCAGTGGGCCTGCTCGGCCTTGGGCGTGGATATGCAGGCCCATAAGGCCCAGCCGGCTCACAGGGCATCGCGGCAAAGTTAGATCCAGAGGCCTGCATTAGAGAGGAGCTCGAAGGAGTAGCCGCGGCTGGGTTTATAAACCAGTGCGGCTGCGCTTCGCTCGGCGAGGTAGGATTAAACATTGTGCACTGCGGAACAGGAGCGCACCCCTTTTAGTACCGGTTCGTGGCACAAACCGGTACTAAAGGGCGGGTCTTTAGTACCCGGTGGAGCCACGAACCGGTATTAAAGAGGGTCGCTTCCCGCCACTTGGCCTGGCCAAATTTGACCTTTAGTACCGGTTCCTGGCTCCAACCGGTACTAAATGCCTCCCCTATATAAGCAACACTTACAAAAATTTCAGTTATCATCTGTTCATCTGTTCGTCGCGCCGTCCCCGCGCAGCCCCTGTCGAGTCGTCGTCGCCCCCGTTGCCGTCATCGCCGCCCCCGTCGCGCGCGTCCCGTCGGTGCCCCGGCCCTTCCCTGTCGCCTCGCATCGCCGATCGTCGCCCCGCTGTAAGATTGACCGCGCGCCTCGGCCGGCCCCCGCCGCTCGCCGGCGGCCTCTCTATGCACATGCACACACATGCACACACACACACACACACACACACACACACACAAATCTTTAATGTCAAATGTTAGATTATATAAATGTTAGATTATATATGAATTAGATAATGTTAGATGAGTTAGTTTTTTTATACTTTTAGTTATAGATGAATTTATATTAATATTAGATATGAATTAGATAGATATTAAAGTTAAGTGTATGAGATTTGATCATCTAATTAAAATTTTAGTACATATAGAACTAGCTACTTTATTTTTAGTAAGAAAATTAATAGAACTAGTTTAGTTTAATTAATTAGTTGAATTAGTTGAACTAGTTAGTTGAATTAGTTGAATTACTTGAGCTACTTTGTTTAGGTATATTTTTAGTAAGTGCTTAGTTGAATTAATTAGTTGAACTAGTTAATTAGTTGAATTAATATAACTAATAAGTGTTTAATGTTTCACCTATGAACAAAGAAAATGTCGTGTGACGACGAAAACGATTTCATTATGTGTGAATACTGCGAAGACCAACGCGGCATGTGCAACAGAAATTTTCTAGTTGATGATAGGCGCTTCAGCATCTAGCTGGATGAGACCTTCGAAGTGGATACAGTAAGTCACAACGACAAGTCTTTTTTCGTAATTAAGCATATGCATGACTTATGCTTCATTTGCTTCAACTTATAATTTTAAAGTTTCACTATTCTACTAGCGTATCCCCCGCCATGCAAGAATTTTTGTCTTGGATAAGATAGGTTTCAGTCCTAACAAAACTATGGAGATAAAGAGAGTTTACTTGAAGACCGAGCATGGTTATACCTTCAACGTCAAATTATACAATGCAGACACCTACACCTATTTTGAATGCAAAACTTGGCAAGCACTATGCAAGGCTTATGCATTTGATCCTGATATGTTTATCACCTTTTATATTCGCCCCGAAGATGATATTGAGGGTAATAGAGACATTTGGGTCGATGTGCAGACGCCTCAGTTCTACCATTATGTGAGTTTCTCAACCATATTTATGTCTTCGATATTGTTTTTTCAAAAATAGTTGACAACTAATTTCTATTGACAGCTTATTTCCATTCAAGCAAACATGTCCAGGGCTTGGTAGACAGGACTGTCCTCTGTCCCGGGGCTGGACTAAACTGCGAGGAGATAAGTCATTATGTTTCATGGCTTGAGGATCTTGATGCTGTCAAGAGAACTTATTTTCCTGAATTTGAAAATCTTAGTACTCAAAACGTGCGACCAATAGTGTTCGTATTGAACTAATGTCACATCTATTTAGGAAAGATGGTATTTTTACTATTTTTCCTCAGTGCATCTTTTGCATACATTATTTTTCAAGCTAAACTTCATTGCTATGTATAATGTTACTATACGATGTTCTTCAACAGGGACTCCCGATGACAGTTGTGCCTCAGTGGATTGATACTAAAGGTCGCATGTCAATGGTTATCTTACGGCCAAGACATCCTACATTGCACATGAGTGCATTCAGTGCTTCTACAAGCGAGGAATGCTTAAAAGTGAAAGACTGGAGCAAAATTGTGAAGGGTCGCAGAGAAGTACTAGGGGGCAGCAACCAGAAGCGCAGCCCACGATTAGGAGACAGGTTCATCAGCATGCTCCAATATGATGATCAGGAGAGCTATACATGTTCTATGCTATTTTACCTAAGAGAGAGCAGCAGGAGTGATTAGCATGCTCTTAGTACTTGTCCTCTCATGTCCGTGTTCTTCAACCTGAATTTAATCTCAAAGAATGATTTGCTTTTGTGGTCTTATGAACGCTTATAATGATGATCATGTTGAACTCGATGATATCTTTTCTTCTGGTACAAGTGAATGTTTCTTCTTTAAGCTAGTATTGGTGGTGATTAGATAGTGGTAATGATTATGATGATTAAATAGTGGTAATGACGACTATGATGATTTTTAGCTAGCTAGTGTACTGTTGTTGGTGATGATATGATACAATAGTTTTTATATTAATATGATGATGATGAGTTATTATATCATTTATGAAAGAAACCGCAGATTAGTTTCAACTGGATGGATCCTAGCTAGCTAAGTGATCAACTATATGCCATATCCATATTACTTGCTCACCTAATATATATAAGTGATCAATTATATGGATATGGCATATACTTTGATCACTTAGCTAGGATCCATGCATGCATCCAACTGAAACTAATCTGCGGTACTTTCACCTAATGATTTAATAACTCATTATAATGTAAAAAAATCTCTAAATTAAATTGAAAACACAAAATTAAAGGAAAAATAAAAATAAAACCAAAACCACCCAAACATTTAGTACCGGTTCGTGTTACCAACCGGTACTAAAGGTCCCCTCGCACCCGGCTCTGGCTCGTGCCATGTGGTGGCACTTTAGTGGCGGTTTGTGCCGAACCGGTACTAAGGGGGGGGGGCTTTAGTCCCCATCCTTTAGTGCGGGTTACAGAACCGGCACTAAAGGCCCTTACGAACCGGTGCTAAATCCCGGTTTTGCACTAGTGTCCCCAGCCTCCCCATACAGAAGGCGTCGCGGTCGCGCCGGAGCCGACCCGCAAGGACCCAGAAGGGACACTACGGGCCCAGATCTGGGCCGGGGACACGCCACCGGTCGACCAGCACCACCGGACCGCCCCGCCGCCAAGAGGCGGCACCACCACGGCGAGCGTCGCCGGCCTCCGCACCAGGACGCCGGACCGCCACCTGCCGAGCATCACCGCCGCCTCCCCCCACCCCGGGAAGGAGGAGCGCGCGGGGGTAAGGAACGGCCCGCCGTCGCCGGCACGACCCGACCAGATCCAGTGGCGACCGCCGGCGGCGGCGGGGGGGGGGGGGGGGGGGGGGAGGAGGAGGAGGAGGACGGAGAAGGGGCGGACGAGGCGGAGGGAGGTCGGGCGCCGCCCCGGCCGCCTCCCGGGGAGACGGCGGAGGCGGCGGGATGGGGAGGAGGGTATAGGAGAGGGGGGCGAGGGGCGGGGCGCCCGCGTCGGGCCGACGGCGGCAGCGGGAGCGGAAGGAGCAAGGCGCCGCGCCGGGCGGGCGGGCGGCGGTGGGAAGGGTCTAGGGCCCGGCGGCGGCGGCGGCGGGGAACCCTAGCGGGAGCGGGAGCGGGTATAGGTCAATGGTGTTTTTCATTGATAAAGGTCAAGTTGAATCATGTAGACCTTTGGTGGAACTTCACCTCCCATTTCAACAAATTTAAACAAGTTGATGAATGAACCTAATAGATGCTGGTCAAAAATGTAAAGCATCGTCAAAAAAAGATTAACAATGTAAATCATCGTAAAAAAGATTAACAATGTAAAATTCAGTCAAACCATTGTGTGCTAGCTAGCTAATCAAAATGTGGATGAGCCAACGCCAAGGAGTGGTGTAGCTGATCAAAATGCATGTGCGTGTGCTGAGTTCTTTCACGCTTTTATACACCTGCAAAGAAATGAGGCGTCCTACTCCATTGCCAAAGAGGGTATAGGGGCAACTTCGCGGTAGTTTCCTTTGTCACCGCCCTGAGATCAAACCGTCACATGTCTCACCGGAATCTCCTCCCTGTATGTATATGTGTGTGTGTGTAGCTCAGGCTGCGGCTGCCCCACGTCGCTTTGGTATAGTGTTTGCGAATCTAGTAGCTGGCTGGTGTAGTGTTAATATCTATGAATTGTGGCTATGTTTGATGTGTTCGACCTTAATTTTCTGTATATGTGATCGTCAGACTCATATATGCGTCTTATTTATCACCAGCTTTGGTATAATTGATGTTGCTGAAATTGCTGCTGCAGTGTATATATAATTCGACCTTTTAGTTTCAGTTTCCCAACCAGACAACTTCCAACTTTTCCACAGTACTCACCTCACAACAACTTTCTCACTGACTCACATAAGATTTCTCAAAAGGACTGTGCTAACCACCAGTCGACTGGTGGTTAGCAACAGATCTGCACAACCTTCGATCGATCTTTCCGCTCGTCCCGTTGCGTCGTTCCTCCCGCTTCCACTGATTTTGTTTCCTTCTCTCAAAAACCGTAGTAAATTGCTAGTGGTTTTTTTTGTTTTTTTGCTGCATAATATGAAAAGAAAATAAAAGTGCTTGAAAGAGGATTCGAACCCAGGTCTATGTAATACCTATCAAGTCTAGTAACCAACTAAGCCACCTTTTGTTGTTGTCTATTGTAGAATGACAATGTTATTTGAACCTTTCTTATTTCTGCCATATCAAAAGAAAAAATAAAGTTTGGCTTGGTAACTTTGGCAATGACCAGCGTGGTAACTATGGTATGTGCAACATGATAACTATACCATGATAAGGGTGATAACTACAGTACGAGAAGGTTAAAAGCATGGGAATGTATGGTAATTTAACATAGAAATTACCGATGAAAATGTTTAAAAAAAATCCCCCTGGATGAAAGATATCATGGTGTTTAAAATGTAAGATATTAGTTATCAAATCTGTGATGTATATATTATCATGCTTTTTACATAGAAATTACCGGGTGTAAATTTTTCAACAAAAAAAATTCAGTTCAAAATTTATAATGGCGTTTGTATGTGAGTTATCAGCTTAGTATGTGTCTATTAACAAACTATTTACATATAAATTACCGGGGTTGCCCCCCCCCCCCCCCCCCACCCCTCGCCACAGTCGCCACATTTATCAGGGTCGGGTACATAAATTATCAAGTCTGCGATGTGTGAGTTATCATGTTATTTGCATAAGAGTTATCGTGGTATGATTCAACAACTCCTCCCATCCTACCCCCGCCGATAAAGTTATCAGGATTGGGTACATAATTTATCATTTCTACGATGTGTGACTTATCATGTTATTTGCATAGAAGTTACCGTGGTATGTTTCAATGACTCCCCCCAACCCCAACCCACCGACAAAGTTACCAGGACTGGGTACATAATTTAATGTCTATGATGTGTGAGTTATCATATTATTTACATAGAAGTTATCGTGGTATGTTTCAACGACTCCCCCACTCTGGCCCCTCCGACAAAGTTACAAGGACTGGTACATAATTTATCATGTTTACGATGTGTGAGTTATCGTGTTATTTGCACAAAAGTTATCGTCGTACATTTCAACAACACCCCCACACCGACCACTCCGACAAAAGTTATCAGGTCTACCATGTATGAGCTATCATGTTATTTGCACAGAAGTTATCGTGGCATGTTTCAGCGACTTGCCCCACCCCCATCCTCGCCGACCAAGTTATCAGGACCGGGGTACATAAGTTATCAGGTCCGCCATGTTTGAGTTATCATGTTATTCACACGAAAAATTTACTGGGGTATATTTCATCAACCCCCCCCCCCCCCCCCCCCCCGCGCGGTCGATAAAGTTACCAGGACCTGGGTGCATGCATACGTTATGAGGTATGCGATGTATGAGTTACCATGTTATTCATACAAAAAGGCATCGAGGGTACGTTTACACTAGTTCTGCTTAGGGTCAAAAATGCTACCACGATATTTGTACATAAGCTATCAAATTTGTGGTGCGTATAATTATCAGGCTCATTAAAGAGAATTTGCCGAGGAATGACACACGAGAAAAAGACTGATGTCCGAATTCTACAGGAGCAAAACATTTATTTCTCTAGAAAATATTCATCGCTACAAAAAAGAGACATGCGGAGTACAAAACACGTTGAATCAGTCCTTTAAAACATGTTTCATCATGTTTTAACAAGTTTTTTAGGGTCAAAGTTACCACATGTGAGGACTTAGGTTCTCAATCATCGCTGCAATTTCTGTTCATTTAGAAATATGTGGAAAATATAGAACGTATGAGATACAGGCCTTATTTTTTCTCAGAAAAATCATTCGAGGGCAACGACTCGATCCATATTGAATGGGAACAGAATCTGTTTTTAGAAATGTACAAAATTGACTTAACTACTAATCAACCACAAGAACTACTCAGAGCAGATGGTTACTACTACATTTCCACTTGTGAGGAGTTAAGGGATCGAATCCTAGTTCCTTCATTTTTTGGCTTAGCGAGCGCCCAGAATAAAAATGACAGGAGCGGTAGTGGGCTGTGAATCTCGCCAGGTGAACTGGGTTGGGCCGTGGAATGAAACGTGGGCGTGCGGAAAGGGAAAGGAGCGAGCGATCCCAGTCGAGGCGTGCAGGAAGGGAAAGGAGCGAGCGAACCCATTCGTGCGGATCTATCGCAAACAGACAGTCGGCAGGTATTTAGATTTCTCGTTCTCAAAGTCCACAGCTCAACCAAACACACTCGATGTCATGTTGAGGCTACAAATTCTTTTCTTATGACTAATGTGAGATCTTTATTGCTCATGTAAAGGGTTTTAGTCAGCTAACATAAGTTGCGAAATACAATCATGCGGCAGTTGCAACCAATAAATGGTGCGAGCCTCGGCCCGATCGTAGTTAACTAAGACATGACTAACCTATTCTAATATAGTCGCAAGTGCTAACTCGATACTACTGAATCAAAGACACTATCTTCTAGTACAATCTGAAAAAGGAATTATCTTGGTTTCAGCCTGCAAGACAAATATGATGCATCCACATATGTTACTATCCTACTTGTGGTTAAGTGACCGGGGAGGTTTTTCTTCTGAAACTCAGGGCAAAACCTTTGGCTTGTTTTCAGTAATTAGGAAGGAGTTATGTATAAACCCCACAAAGGCGATAGAAAGAACGAAACAACTACTCTCGAGAAATAACACTAGTTGAAACTTCTTTTTGATGAAATTACTTGTATATTACCCACATAGGGAATTACATTGTCTAACAACCACATCAGGCAAAATTTCTGTCATAAGTGTAAATGGCTTACAAGAATTTTACTACATCTTGTGAGAGTAATACAAGAAATTTGTTGCTCCATGAATAATTGAATCTCAAGAACCAAAAAGCTATGGTAGTTGAAACTGACCGCGCAGCCAATGAAAAAGAGCCCGCTAGCTAGCTTTTCACTGTCATGTATGCATGTGTGTGTGCACGCGCGTCTTGAGCATTTGAGCTTCATTCACATTTCTGTACATACGAAAAGAAATTAAGCGTCGCACTGCATTACCAAAGAAAAAAAACTGAAAGAAAAATGAACCAAGCCGGAAGCCTGATTTTTTTTTCTTTTCCGAGAGGTAGAGTTGTGCCTCTTGTGGAAGCAAATATGTGCCTCGCGAGAAGCAAATATGTGCCTCTCGCGAAAGAAAGAAAAAAGGTGTTTTTCCCTTTTACATGAGCCACAATTGTGCCTCTCGTGAAAGCAAATCTATGCTTCTTGAGGAAAAAATGTGCTTTTTTACTTTTCCATGATCACAGATGCAAAATTGTGCCTCCATGAGAAGCAAATCTTTGCCTCTTGAGGAAGAAAATAACATTTTTTTTCTGTTTTCGAGAGCCAACTCTCGCGAAGCAAATCTGTGCCTCCACGAGAAACAAACATGTGTCTCTTGCGGAGGAAAAAAAAACGTATTTTTCTCCTTTTTCGAGAGACACAACTGTGCCTCTCACAGAAGCAAACATGTACCTCCATGAAAAACAAATCTGTGCCTCTTGCAGAAAAAAGAACATATTTTTCCGCATAAAGAAATTGATTTTTTTGCCAAAACCTAGGGAAAACCTGGAAAAAAAGAGAAGCGGAAAATCCGAAAAAAAATCATCTAAAACCCGAAAACATGTACAGAAAAAGAAAAAGGAAACCTGAAGAAGCAACCAGCACACGGCACATGACGGCGGCTGAGAAAGCCAAAGTGACCCTTGAGAGGCTCCCCCAAGGGTACCCGTCAATTAGTTTTTTTTTTAGGGAATGCCATCATGGCTAGCTTTATTGATTAAAAGAGGAAATAACATCATCCACAAGTACGGAAACGAGACAGCCCAGGGGCTCGTCCGTCCAGCTGAAAGAAAACTTATTACAGTAACTAAATTTAGCTAGCACATGCGCTGCTTGGTTACAAGAGCGTGAACAATGTTTAAAGTTGACCTTCCCGATCAACGAAGAGAGATCCACACATTCGACGAAGGTTGCTGCTGCTTCATCCCACCATGTCGTTTGACCTGTACATGATTCAATCACAGTTGCTGAATCCGATTCTGCTTCAACCCGAGGAAAGCCCAAAGAATTTGCAAACGCTAGACCATCTCTCATTGCTCTTGCCTCGGTGGAAACTGCACTTGCTGCATGGGTGATGAAAATGCATTGAGCCGCCAGGAACATGGCCTTCTCGTCCCTGATCACTGCAGCCGTCGCGCCCACTCCTTCATCTAAATAGTAGGCTGCATCCACATTCAATTTAATGAACTTGATATCTGGTTTAGTCCATCTCTCCTCCGGAGCACTCCTTCTCTTCACATTAGCCTGATGAAAATTATTAGTAATAGCAAGCACCGACAGAGGCCATTTAAAGGCCGGTGGAGGTGTACCATTATGGGTATATTGTCGACGGATCCACCAAAGATACCAACTTCCCACCGCTAGAACTTGCTTGATATCCAGATTTGGTTTACTTCACTTTTATTGGTATACGTTAGGGACATTTATTTGCAAACTTTACATATTTTCAAAATAGATGTTATCTTATTATATCTTTTAATGTTTATTTTTCGCACATGTTGTACATTTTTTGAATACTTTAGGAAAAAGATTTATACCTGATCAAAAAATTCAAGTACATGATTAACAAAAAGAAACTAAATATACTCTCAGATGTCAAGTATTTTTTCACACATGTCTACATTTTTTGCATACATTTATATATTTTTTGTATACATTAGAAATGTTTTACTGTACATATTTAGCAATTTTCAAAATAAGATTAAGATTTTTTCCAAATATATATTTTGACGTCTACTTTTTTAATATATCCTATACATTTTTATTATACATGTAAAATATTTTTCTACAGTTTTAAACATTTTCATATGCAATATAAAATTACTTTAAACATATGTTTTGATGTTTACCTTTCTCATACACATTGTACATTTTTCTATACACCTGAGTTTTTTATACATGTATAAATTAATACATGTTTTGATGACGATGTTTTATACACATTGTGTATTTTTTGTGTATACCAGGAACATTTTAAACACGTTTAAGATTTGCTCAAATACATGATTAATTTTTTTTTGAAGTGCGATGAATGATTTCAAAAAAATAAAAGGAAAATATGAAAATGGAAATAAAAAAGCAAAAGATAAAAAATATAAAAAAAAATAGAAACAGAAAAGCTAAGCAAAAAAAAAAACATGATGTCAGCTACTGCCTCGCATGAGACGGTTGCCTTAAGGCGAGGCACGCTAATGCCTGGCAGCAGGCGGGACATAGCCGTGCCTGTTCGCACTATCTACTCGTGTATCAGTCAATTCAATTTTTTTGGACTTCTTTATGAGAACGATTATTCAAATTTTAGAAAATCATTCACTTTTAAAAAGTTATATTTCGTAAAATGTTCTTGAATTTGAAAATGTTCATGAAATTTAAAAAAACATGATTTGAAAAAAAAATTGTGAACTCGAAAATGGTTCTTGAATTTGAAAACAACTCACCAGCCCAAAACAAAAAATCATGAATTTGAAAAAACCTTGTGAGTTTCAAAAAAAAACTGTGAACTCGAAAATCCTAGATTAGCTAGATTTTCTTTAACTTCGAATAATTGGTTTGAGAAGCTCTTAAGTCAAATTATACCGATTCTCATAAACAATGTATTGCTTATTTCCAATGAATAAAGTTTCAGGGGTTTTCCAGAAAAATGGTGCAGAGGTCGGGGTTTAACCTCCTTCTAAAAAAAAAATCCATATACACAGGCATGACCAACGACGACATAGCTCTAGAACAACTTTCATGTAGCACAATGATGTGATATAATCCCCACAAAAAAAAAAATGATGTGATATAATCAATCCTCAACCGAGTTGAAATTCGCCCAAGCATGGACGCCCATATGAATGATGCCGATGAAGTCACAAATCATGCCCCAAATGCAAATGGATAGGCTGTATTCGAAAAGAATGGGGGCAGCAATATTCCTCGCCACTTTTATGCCTTGGTAGATACATATCGTCATTGGTGATTTTCCTTCCCTTACAAGGGGTGGAGTCGAACCGTGTGCACCTTTGGTGGAGCTTCACCTCCCATTCTTGACAAAGGTAAATAAGTTTTTTTTGCGAGGAGACAAAGGTAAATAAGTTGATGAGTGGGCTCCACATAAACCTAATCGATGACGTCAACAATGTAACTCATCCAAGCGTCAGAAAAGATTAACTAAACCAAACAGTTCAGTCAAATCATTGTACTAGCTAGCTGATCCAAATGTGGATGAGCCACCGCCACTCGTCGGAGTGGTACGGTGTGGATGGTGCACCGTGCAGGAAGACGGGGTTATTATTACATGCGTAGAAATCACACTAGGTATAGTTTGAAACTTAAACTGGCCGTGCATGCAGCTAATTAGAAAGAGCAGGCTAGCTAGCTTTTCACTGCCCCGTATGCATGTGCGCGTGCTAAGTTTTCACGTTTTTGTCAACCTGCAAAGAAACTGAGTGTGCCACCTCGTTGCCAAAGAGGGTATGGGTGCTTCGCGGACGCAACTTCGCGGTAGTTTCCTTTCTCACTGCCATTGCCATGAGATGAACCGGACTCTCCTCCCTGTGTGTGTGTGTGTGTGTGTGTGTGTGTGTGTGTGTGTGTGCTGCGGCTGGTCGACACGTAGTGGGTTTTGGAGCGGCCCCACGTCGCTGCTGCGGTGCCCTCGGCCACTTAAACTCCCCCCTCCACCACTAGCTAGCGTCGTCGTTGCCCTCTGTAGTTGTAGCTCGAGCCCCTTCAGAAGGAAGCACGCCAAGCTAGCAAGCTAGGAAGAACCTCCCTCCCGTGCATCTGACCAGCGAGTGACGGTGAGTCCCCTCCATCTCCGGCCGTTTTGCTAATGTTCTTTTCTTCTTCCACTTCTTCTTTTTCCATGTTGAACGGGGACATGAAATTAGAGAAGAGGAATTAACCATACGTTGTTGATCTCATGAATTCATCCTCTCCTACCTAGCTTGGATCTCCATGGACGGCAAGGCGCCTCATCTGCTGCCTCTGAGTCTGAGTGAGGCCAAAAAGAAGATCCGGGATGACGTCCCACTGGTCTGCGGATGGGCGCTCCTCAACGCCTTCGCCACGCTCTGCGGCGTAGCAAGCGGCTACATAGCTGACTACATCCATGTGTCGTGCAGCCAGGTAACCACCTACCCGTCACCCTTCGGATGTTTCACATCGCGACCGATCCATCACGCCCCAAGCTGCTATGGTGTTCCTCTGCAGTCCTCCTTCATTCTGCTGTGCATCGAGCTGACGGACGCGGAGGAAGCCAGGCTAATCGCCCTCTGCGTCGGGATGCTGTGCTGCGCCCCATTCCAGGCGGCCGCAGCGGCGCTGGCGCTGCTGGTCCCATGCCGCCGTCGCCGGGCCCGCCGGGCCCTCGCCTACCTTGCGCTGGCGGTCACCATCCTCTTCCATTGCATGTACGCCAGCGCCGTCTGGGTCTTCCTCGCCGCCGACCCAGGATACATCTTCGGCAGGATCTACTTCACCACGGGCTTCTGCTTCTTCGTGGTGGGCGACCTCCTCAGCTTCCGGGCCCTTCTGGGAGGTGATGGGTGGGGCATGAAGTACGTAGCCTATTTCTTCTGATCATGTTCGTGGATCAGCTCATGAGGTACTACTGATGAGAGCGTAGTTCTAGGGAGTAATCTAGAATATGCATTAGTTCTGCTGTGACGATTGATGGAGTAGTGCCATATTTGCGAATCTAGTAGCTGGTGTAGGGTTAATTAGTATCCAGATCGACTCTAGTAGTAGTTACTCTATTTGGGCAATGCTTTGCTGGCTAGTATATAATTAGACTGGATGGATTGGTAGATTGCGGTTATCTTTGCTTTGTTATTCAACCCTCTATGTATTCATGTGATCGTCAGACATGAGTTATATGCTTATGTAGGTCCAGCTTCGCTATAATTTGATGTTTCTGAAATTGCTGCTGCAGTGTAAATCTATGCACACATGTTGTTTCTGGTGTTAAATTTTGATTTTCATTCATTCCGGCAACCGCTGGCTTGTCCTCTCGCCTGGGCTGCGTGGTGGTGCTCTCGGCTGAGGTTGAGTGACCCCCGTCCCGACCAAGCTTGTGACCATGCAATCACAATTTGATGTATGGGACACCATGGTTTGGAATGCCCTCCTGCCGATTGAGGTTCTTTTTTTATGCTTTTACATATGGAGATCCACACGTAAGGATGGCAATGGGTCGGGTTTGGATCGGGTTGAACAATATCAAATCCATATCCATATCCATGAAGACAGTCTTTGCCCGCCCATGACATGGGTGAAAAATTATGTCCATGTCCAAATCCGATGGATATCCATATCCACTGGATATCCATTGGGTCCTCTCGGGACATATAAATAAGACTTAACACAATATTAACATAAACTCTTCCATTCTTCACCTCGTGGCAGGCTAGGCTTCACATGTGGTAAATCAACATCCAGTAACAACCTAAGATCATTTAGTATTTTTTTAATAGATGAGAATGACGAGTCATTTAAGAAGGAGATAAAAATAAGGGAAGGGGTGTTGGAGTATGTTTCAGAGGGGATTGACTGTCAACTTATAAAAGTTACGATGTAATTTCTTATGCATGTTTTAGATAAATAAAGTGTAAAATTGCCGTGGGAGATGTGAACGTGGGCCAGGGGTAGAAGATTTTTCCCCATTAAGTCATTCTATCGGGTCGGGTTTGGGTATATCCATGGGTACAAGATTATATCCATGCCCTACCCACGAACAATCGGGTCGGGTTGGGGCGCCGCTCATGAACACAAAAGCATATCCAAACCCTATCCATTCGGGTCGGATATCCATGGATATCCATGTCCATGAATAAAATTGCTATCCTTATCCACACGCCGACACTTGACTTGTGGGAGCGCGCGGTTTCACCACAAAGCCGCGCGTGTAACCACGTATGGTGGATGTAATACAAAAATAAAGAACGCAATGATCCTCCTTGAACCTTCAAAAAATAAGTATCTTCTGATCGTGGAGTCGATATTTGGGTCATGAGTTATTAATCATCCAAAGAGTTGTGAAATTGTTCCACAACTTACACATCCCGGTACGCCTCAAACTAATGGGGTATCCGAAAGGCGTAATTGAACTTTGTCGGATGTGGTTCAACTAAGAGAGAAATACATATTTTAACCTTCTCAACTTCTAGTTTAATTTACAACCCCAACTCCAAATACGGTTAGGACACCGTTCGATTAGCCGCATAGGAAGATTGGAGGGTGGTTCTACATGATGTAGCATCTAGGCTAACTAGTCAACGTTGATGGCAGCTAGGTCATAAAAGTAAAAGATATTTTGTTTGTCCCGCATATCATATCATAATCATATCCTTCCATCCTCTACCCCCCCCCCCCCCCCCTTCTATATCCATATTTCTCTTCAACTTTAGTGCAATGTAGTCTCCTTCGCCTTGCCCATCCCACTGCATCGACCTCATCCGCACAAGTCCTTGGTCACACATGTTGCCACGAGCTCCTGCCCGCCCCGCCTATATGGGGTCCCATGCAACGCCACAAACTCCTCCCTGGTCCAGAACTCCTCCACTTGGGAGATAGCGACTCGCTAGCGTGGCCCGGCATGCCCCGGTTCTCTAGGGCCACTTTGGCCTCGCGTCGTGCTAGCTCATGCATAGTACCACTAGTAGAGAAATAGTTACTCACAATAAAAAGTGGTGACGCACCAGTTTCAATCCAGGCCATCACTGATTTTTCAAAATAGCAGTGGCGTGGGAATATTTCGCACACCCTATGTAATGCATTATTGGTGGCGTGGCAACAAAATGGTACATCATCAGTATGTGGGACCCAGTAGTCTGGGCGGGTTGCAAGATTAATGGTGGCGTGTAAAATTTTACCATGCAACCACTATTGTAAGAGAAAACCTTGTTTTTGCCCACTTTGCATATGCCACTCTAGAATTTGCCATTTCATTTTCGCCACTTTTAGCTTTTTACAATACATCACAATTACAATTCTGTGGCAAAAGCAAAAATTTCAGGAGTGACAATTGAGATACGGTGTCAAAAGCCAAGACTGTAAAGGTGAAACAGTTTTTTTGCTTTTGCCAAAAAAAGACATTTGTGATACATTGTCAAAAGCTAAGAGTGGCCAAATTGAGATGTCAAATTCTAGAGTGGCATAAGCAAAGTGGGCAAAAAACTAGAGTGGCAATTTTTCCCCTATTGTAAATAGGTATGTCGTGTTACTTTTCGTTATGCCGCCAATATATTAAGTGGGCTCCACTATTGGGGCCCTAAGTCGGGCCCATCTGATAATAGCATGGAAGTAATTTGTGTGACATGTTCGGTGCGCCTCTAACACTATTGGGAAAAGTCTTATAAGTGGGCTCAAATTAGTGGTGGGTAAATTCTATCGCTGGACAACAGTGGCACGCAAAAAAAGCCAGCCCACAATCATAAATTTGTACAAATTTAGTCGTGGCATAAAAGAAGCAGTGGAGGGCGACAAACTTTAGCCCGCCACTGGTTTGTCATCCACCAATGCCGGGCGAAAAGTTTGCCCGCCACAACAATATTTTTGCTAGCCTACGCCAAATTTTCCAAATTTAGCAGTGGTGGGCGCCCAACTACAGATATAGTAAGTAAGAAATATGGTTGAAACAAATCATATTTACTAAACACGGAATAGTTGAAATGATGTAGAAAAACTGAGTTGTCTTTGGAAGGCGGTGGTTTTCGTGCGAAACTCTGATACTTCATTCAAGAGTGTTCAGTTTGTACACAAAATGCATTAAGTTTTTCCCATAATGCTCTCAAATTTTTATGACACCTTACAAGGGTGCTATGAAGACACCATGCCAACACCCTACAAGGGTCATATGAAGGCACCCTTTTTGAACTCTTGTGCACCTTATGTTGAATGGAAATGTGTACTGCCCTTTTTAGGGGCCGAAAAATCAATCAATGCTTCAAAAAATAGCAAACCAACTCAAAAGGTTCTAAATTTTGAGAATGGAACTCCCAAAGTGTGTTTTAAACATAGTAAAACTTTGAAGTTGAAATGATGTGGAAAATTGAGATGTGTGTGAAAGACGATGATTTCCGTTCGAAACCATAATACTTCACAGGAGAGTGTTTAGTTTGTACATGAAAGGCATCAATTTTTTGTCATAACACTCTCAAATTTTTACCACACCCTTCAGGTGTCCTATGAAGACACTCTATGCCAAGTTGCATCCATTTCTGAGCTCGTTTGCACATTATGTCGAACGAAAATGTGTTTAGTCCTTTTTAGAGGCGAGAAAATCAACTAATGCTTCAAAAATAGCAAACCAACTCATAAAGTTCTAAAATTTGAGCATGCGACTTCCAATGATGTGCATTAAACATAGTAAAAGAATTAAGTCAAAATGATGTAGAAAAATTGAGTTGTATGTGGAAGGCGGTGGTTTTCATTTGAAACTCTGATACTTCGTACGAGAATGTTCAATTCTCCACGAAGTGCATCAAGATTTTGCCGTATCGCTCTCAAAGTTTATCACACACCCTACATGGGTCCTATAAAACACCGTGCCGAGTTTCATCCATTTGCGAGTTCGTTTGTATGTTATGTTGAACAGAAATGCACTCGCCCTTTTTTAGTGCCTGAAAAAGAGTTAATGCTTCAAAAATAGCAAACCAACTCAAAAGATTTTAAATTTAAGCATGAGACTTCCAACGGTGTGTATTAAACATATAGTAAAGGTTTGAAGAAGTGGCCAAATTTGAGCATGTTATTTTGAACCAAACAATTAAATTACTCACATATGCAAAATAAATAACAGTGTCCGGCGGTGCGCAGTGCCCGCCACAGCTAAGACTTAGCAGTGGCGGGCTTTCCCCACTGCCTACCACATGGAATTTCACCCAAAACAAATCGATCATGCCCCTTTGCCGCTCAACACTATCTCCATTTCCCACAAATCCAACCCCCTCAAAAATCGATATGTTCGTAACCGCGGACCGCGCCGCCTCCTGCGCCGCACTGCCACGCCGTGCCCATCCCTGCTGCGTCCTTCACCGAGCTGCCGTGGAAGTGCGCTTCTAGCGCCGTCGTTCCTGCCCGCGTCGCTGCCTCCACCGCGCCGTTGTCGTGCCCGTGAACCTCTTCTCTCTAGTGAGAAGAGCACCCTCTCCCTCTCCCTATTCACTTCGGTAATCAGTAGCAAGCTATCAGCTAGGGTTCCACACCACCATACAATTTTGTGGTCCTCTACTAGTTTAATTTGTAGACGGTTTCATTTGACATGTTTAGATGGTCTTGTGGATTATAAGACTAGCTAGATGAGCATGTTCTAGGCATACACTAATTGACACTTTTGATTAAATAGCGTAGGTATGGTACATTATACATTGCTTACTCACATTCTCCGTTCTAGGAATACACTTAGTGAGTTAAGTTCATTAAACAACAGACACAAGTAAAAGTTGACTAAAATGAGTGCTTGTGTTGCTCACGATGGATTCACGCTTTTCCTTTTCAAATTTGCTGGTATGAGGGTGAGTGCCAATGTTTTGGCGAAACATCGATTAAGTTATGTTTCGCTAAGTTTTTAGCACTCGCTATGTCCGACTTTTTGCAAAGGTCATGTCCAATTTTTTCGTCGGTATTTTGTTTAGGGTCAATTGGAGTAATGTTGGTTTCTATTTGCAGGGATCAATGAGTGACAATGTTTTGGCGAAACATTGATTATTTTTATTTCGGCAAATTTCTGGCTCTCGTTATGTTTAAATTTTTAGAAACGGTAATGCCCAACTTTTCCATCGATATTTTGCATACGGTCAATTGGAGTACTATAGGTGTACTTGGGGAAACGACAGAGAACCTTTCTACTATCCAAACTGAATATTAAAGGGCATTAGGAGCTGTTCTTTTTTTTTTTTGAAAGGCGGACTACCCCTGGCCTCTGCATCAAGAGATGCACGCAACGATTTATTTAACTGAGTGAAGTATCAAAGTACGAGTAACATCTCAAGTATGTGAACAAATTAAGAATGTAAATAGCCATAATTGGCAAAAATAGGACACAACCCTATCCTATTATTGGACCGCCATCCAAACGCTGTATTGTCTCCCATGCTGTATTGTCTCCCATCGATTGCACCCAAGGCCACATGCCCCATCTCCTCAGCATGGCGTAGCAATAATGACCATGCACGGATCCATCCAAACGCCAGATAGATAATCTGCGAAAAGTTGATATTTGTCCTGTTAAATACAACATCATTCCTAAAGTTTCAAGTAGCCCAAAATAATGCACAAATTCCCACATGAATTCATGATGTTGTATTAAGCTCAATTCCACCTAACCAAATCTCTGAACAAATGAAAGATACTAGTGAGTGGAGAAACATTAAGGCCTCGTTTGGTGAAGGAGGTTTGGGGAGGTTTGGAGAGTGTCGGTGTCAAAACCGGCGGATCTCGGGTAGGGGGTCCTGAACTGTGCGTCTAGGCGGATGGTAACAGGAGACAAGGGACACGATGTTTTTACCCAGGTTCGGGCCCTCTCGATGGAGGTAAAACCCTACTCCTGCTTGATTAATATTGATGATATGGGTAGTACAAGAGTGGATCTACCACGAGATCAAGGAGGCTAAACCCTAGAAGCGTATGATTGTTGTAATGGTTGTTCGTCCTATGGACTAAAACCCTCCGGTTTATATAGACACCGAAGAGGGCTAGGGTTACACAGAGTCGGTTACAATGGTAGGAGATCTACATATCCGTATTGCCAAGCTTGCCTTCCACGCCAAGGAAAGTCCCATCCGGACACGGGACGAAGTCTTCAATCTTGTATCTTCATAGTCTTGGAGTCCGGCCGATAATGATAGTCCGGCTATCCGGACACCCCCTAGTCCAGGACTCCCTCAGTAGCCCCTGAACCAGGCTTCAATGACGACGAGTCCGACGCGCATATTGTCTTCGACATTGCAAGGCGGGTTCCTCCTCCGAATAATTCGTAGAAGATTGCAAACACCAGGATAGTGTCCGGCTCTGTAAAATAAATTCCACATACCACCGTAGAGAGAATAATATGTACACAAGTTCAATCTGCTGACGTATTTTGTGGTGTGACGTCACACCACTACCAAACCTTTACTTGAATCGATTTTATTATACCACCTCAGCGCGTTTAGCGAAGTGGTTTCCTTGGCACGTCTTGTCGAAGCAGAGATCGTGTTCCCCTTATTCCGGGATTCCCATCAATACGGACGTGGGTAACCCAACTGCGCCATTGATTGTGGCGCTTGGGAGATAAGCGAGTTTTACCAGGCCGGTGGGGACGCATAGTCTTCGTCCGCCCATATATAAGGGGATAAGGATCCGCCTTTTTTACCTACGCCTTCTTCCTCCTTTGCTTATCCATCTCCGTGCACTCGAGCTCCAGCGCCCAAGTCCGCACATCTCGCCTCAACCTTCTCCAGCCATGTCTGGGGCGGGAGGCAAGTGGATGGCCTCCTTCGTTACGGAGGGGCACATCGAGAAGCTGCGCGGCGCCGGATACCTGTCCAGCGACATCGCACACCGGCTGCCCGACGAGGGGCAGCTCATACCCACCCCTAGGCCCCATGAGAGGGTCGTATTTCTTCCCCACTTCCTCCGCGGACTGGGCTTCCCACTTAATCCCTTCGTCCGGGGGCTCATGTACTACTACGGCCTGGACTTCCACGATCTGGCGCCAAACTTCATCCTCAACATCTCGGCGTTTATCGTCGTGTGCGAGGCCTTCCTCTGCATCCAGCCCCACTTCGGCTTGTGGCTAAAGACCTTCAATGTCAAGCCAAAGGTGGTGAGGGGCGTCCAAGCGGAGTGCGGAGGCGCCATGTTGGGCAAAATGCCCAACTCACCTGGCTCGAGGGCGCCTTCGTGGAGTCCATCAAAGGGTGGCAATCGGGATGGTTCTACATCACCGAGCCGCGTGACCCTAAATGGGCAGCGGCCCCCGAGTTCAGATCTGGTACCCCCATGCAGCTCACCTCCTGGAAAGAGAAGGGCTTGCTATGGGGTAGTTCGGAGGAGCTGACCGGACTCCAGTCCTGTCTCCAGACCCTGGTGAACAAGAAGCTTAAGCTTGTCAACGTGATCTAGGTCATGCTCGTCCGCCGGATTCTCCCCTGCCAACAACGGGCCTTCAATCTGTGGGAGTTTGATCCAGCACAGTACCGGACCCTGAGCGGGCTCTTCGACACGACGTACGAAGCTGCCTGGAGGGTGCTGTTCAAGGTCGGAGAAGCCCCCGCATCCGCAACTGAAGATCGCGAATTCAGCACGCAGCGCCCGGCCGGCGAGGTAAGCTATGTTATCCTTTATGGGACACTCATTTGTTTCACAGTTTGACTCTATGTGGGATCTAAAAACTCCCAATGCCTTTAACAGGACTGGCAGAAGACGTCCGGACAGGTTAACTGTCCGGCTCCCCTTCCAAAAGACCCAGCGGACACCCGTTTGACGGGGCTGCTGGTCCCGGCACTTTACGTGGTGCCGGAGAAGAAGGCCAGGAAAAAGGCCACGGGAACCCGAAGGAGTTCCCGGCGCCAGGTGGTATCGGACTCATCGTCTGATGACTCCGAGGCGGACTCCTCCCCCGAGGAGGAGGAGAAAGAGGCCTCTCCCCCAGCGGGGGGAGAGAAGAAGAGGAAGGCCTCCCCAACGGGGGCAGCCGAAGGGTCCAAGGAAGGATGGACCCTCCCTCCGGACTGCTCCGCCAACGCCGACGACGGCGACGAGGAGTGGCCCTCAAGGGCCAAGCCCCTGGCAAGATCATAAGTGTCCGAATTCCTGGATGATTTATAATTTCTCTTTTCGCCACGTGGTGTCCTTCTGATGCCGCATACAACCTGTAGTCCGGCGAAGGACGATCTTCCTGCTTCGTCGAGCGGGTCCTTGGCTACGTCGGATATGGATTCCCTTCCGACCGCCTCCACCCCTCGTGATGCTGATGACGCCGAGGTGGGATCCCAGGAGGGGGAGGCTCTGGAGGTGCCACAGGGCAACCTCCCGGACTTCGCACTGGACTCCGCACCGGAACCCGCAGTGGTTCCGGAGCCCGGCAGGCGGCCCCTTCGTAAGAAGGGCAAGACTGTGACACCGGCGGCCGCCGTCCAACCGGAGGCGCCAGATAACTTGTTGGAGGCGCTCAACGGCGCTTCCATCAAAGAGGAACACCGCACTGTCATGAGTGCGGTGATTCAGAAGGTTCAGCTCGCCAAGAGCGGGCTGACCGAAGCCTGCAGCAGCCTTCTAACAGGCTTTGAGGTAAGAATTTTAAGACATGTAATATAATACCGCATAGACAGTAGCCCCTGATGCTCGGTTCGGTGTTCGGAAAGAAAAACTGGACTGAGGATCTTACAAAGATATACGCAGGAGTTCTAAAAAATATGCCAATATGGGATTGCAGGCTGCGCTGCTGACCTCTGCCGCACTGACTGCGGAGGCCGATGCTTTGAAGCAGAACCTCGAGCGGTCCGAGAGCCAGCTCGGCCGTGCCAAGAAGCAGCTCGAGGACAAGGAAGGTGAGTGACACCGTATTGAATTTTTACCTTACAGAAAAGGATTTTGGTTGCAAGAGAAATAACAAGGATAACGTGGGTACTCCAGGGGCCACGAAAGAGGTGGCGACCCTGAAGGAGGCCGTGTCCGTGGCCGAACGTAATGCGGCCGCGGAGCGAGCTGAGCGAGAGAAGAAGGAGGCGCGGGTGGCGGAGGTGCAGCAAGAGCTCTAGGCTCTCGTGAAAAAGCATGAGAGTTTGGAGCGCGACTCGAAGACTCGAGAGTCCGAGCTTGCATCGGCTCTTGAGAGTGCCAAAGCCGCTAAGGCCGAAGCCCATAAGGCCCTCCAGGAGATTGAGGCGGTGAAGAAAATAGCGGCAGGTAAGGCATTTTTCATGCAAAGCAAGCATGTGAATGTGAATTACCTGTTACTTACCCGAATTCGGAGCTCTTAAGGAGCGTTTGCAGATCTGTCTCGCAGCGTGTCCGATGCTGCCACATTCTACCGGGCCGAGGAGGGGAGCTCGACGGAAAAGGTCTTCTGGTCTCAGTATGCTGAGGCCGGACATCCGGTTCCCCTTAGCGACCAGCTGAAGCAGCTGGTCGAGCTCCACAAGGTAGCCGAACAGGCCATGAGGGGCCTCATAGTTCGCCTGTGGCCCAAGGAGGCCATGCCTGGGAGCTACTTCAGCCTGGTGCGGCGGCTGGTGGATGCGTGTCCCTGGGTGGAAGTTGTCAAGCAGTCCGCCTGCATTGAAGGTGCCCGTCGGGCCCTCGCCCGTGCAAAAGTGCACTGGGGCAGGATGGACGCTGAGAAGCTTCTGACGGACGCGCCGCCGGCGGGCAATGAGTATCGCACGCCCGAAATGTATTATAAGAGTGTCCTGAAGGGAGCCCGCATGATTGCGGATGAGTGCTCCAAGGATGTAGTATTTGAGTAAAATCGCATTATGTTATCCTGTGCGCTGAAAACTGTGTTCATATGCGCTAAGCAACGCTTATTAATTTAAAATATTACCTTCTGTGCGGCCGTTTATCAAATCTGAGAGATGGCAAGTCGTCGGCTTCAGCCCCCATGCCACTAGTGCTGGGGTGTTCGGGATAAACTTGAGCGCTCTTGTTCCCATGTTTGGGTCCATCTAGGGAGGCGCTCAACACAACGAACGAGGCAACCGGACTTATAATGCTTGAACACTCTCACTTAGCCATAGAATTCTATAATTTTAAATTTCGGCGAAGCCCCTAGTGTTCGGAAGACCGAGTTCGGGGCGCTATCCACGCCTGGGCCGGACAAAGCCGGTTCCTCGCTCTAAGCGGCATAAGTCTTTAGGGACTCGAAAAAACCTCTCGAACAGCGACCAGCTCTCGCCTTATCATGACGGTCAGTTTTAGCTTTCTCCACTGAGGCACTCGCCCAGCTCAACCGGGGCGCAATCGCAGTGGTTCTCCCAGTGCTACCTTAGCCGATAAAATGGAACGTAAGGTACCAAAACATGGGAGCCGGGCAAACCCAACTATTGACCCAAGATATGATTCGGAGCCGATGCATATAATGCTATAAGTTCGGGGTGCCGCACTTGTGAAAGTGGTCAGACTTATCACACCATAATGCGGGGAACTTAAGCCCCTGGTGTATTCGGCCGTACCAAAGTGTACGGATGCAACATGTCGTAAACGAACATATATAAAAAAGAAATGCGATTATAAGCAAAAAGCGATGCATTGTTTATTCAGAAATACTGCCATGAATGCAGAGCGATACAAACAGTGCGGTAAGCAAGGGATTGGACTATTTAAACATGTCCCCCTCCAGGGGTAGGCTGCGGAATGGTGTATTAAACAGATTTAATGCTCGTAATGGAGACCACCTGAGTGTTCATCGTAGCCTTTCTCCTTCCCTGGCTGTTGCATCGTGAGTTCGGCAGGTCTACTGCCGGACAAGGCCTCTGGTGAACGGAGTCCTGTGGGTAAGAAAAAAGAAAAAGGAAAAGACCGACGTACTTGGGAGCCCCTGGTGTGGTTAAGCCGCACTCTGGGCCTGTCGTGGTCGTGCCCCTCCCCCTATGCCCATGGTATCTCCAGAGGGTAATGATGTACGCGAAGGACTGGTCTTGCAATTATGCAAGGGCTGGGGTTGGGGCCGCATTGCTACGCGTGCTCGGAACGTGCCAGGTGGTCTTATTGTATGTTACTCCGGGCGCGTTTGGCCGTGTCCGGTCGCTTAACGGCTGGACTCGAAAATTGCCTTAAGAGGCTGCTCTGTACTTCTGCCGCGAGAGCCGCTGTGTGTTCCTCCGTTCGGAGGGAGCGTTCAGTGTTTCCGTTGACCGTGATGACTCCTCGAGGGCCTGGCATCTTGAGCTTGAGGTATGCGTAATGCGTCACCGCGTTGAACTTTGCAAACGCGGTCCGTTCGAGTAGAGCGTGATAGCCACTGCGGAACGGGACTATGTCGAAGATTAACTCCTCGCTTTGGAAGTTATCCGGGGATCCGAAGACCACTTCCAGTGTGACTGAGCCTATACAGTTGGCCTCTACACCTGGTATGACGCCTTTGGAGGTCGTCTTTGTAGGTTTAATCCTTGAGGGGTCTATGCCCATCTTGCGCACTGTATCCTGATAAAGCAGGTTCAAGCTGCTGCCGCCATCCATCAGGACTCTGGTAAGGTGAAATCCATCGACGATTGGGTCTAAAACCAATGCGGCGAATCCGCCATGGCGGATACTGGTGGGGTGATCCCTTCGATCAAAAGTGATCGGGAAAGAGGACCATGGATTGAACTTCGGGGCGACTGGCTCCATCGCATATACATCCCTAAGTGCACGCTTCCGCTCCCTCTTGGGTATGTGGGTTGCGTATATCATGTTTACAGTCCGTACTTGTGGGGGGAAACCCTTCTGTCCTCTACTGTTCGGCGGCCGGGTCTCTTCCTCGTCATCGCTATGCAGCCCCTTGTCATTGTTTTCGGCAATTAACTTGCCTGCCTGCTTAAATACCCAACAATCCCTGTTGGTGTGATTAGCTGGCTTTTCGGGGGTGCCATGTATCTGGCAAGAGCGGTCGAGTATTCGATCCAAATTGGACGGACCCGGAGTAGTTCTTTTGAATGGCTTTTTCCGCTGACCGGGTTTGGAGCCTCTGAATCCGGCGTTTACTGCCGTATCCTTAGTGTTATCGCCGTTAACGCGGCGTTTGTTTTTGTTGTGACGAGACCTGCCATTGCGGTCCTTGTTGTCCGGACTGCCAGAATTTTTGCTGAGGTTGTTACTGCGGGCTAGCCAGCTGTCCTCTCCCGCGCAGAAGCGGGTCATGAGTGATGTGAGGGCTGCCATGGATTTCGGCTTTTCCTGTCCTAGGTGCCGGGCCAGCCACTCATTGCGGATGTTGTGTTTGAAGGCTGCGAGGGCCTCTGCATCCGAACAGTCGATGATTTGATTTTTCTTTGTTAAGAACCGTGTCCAGAATTGTCTGGCCGATTCGTCTAGCTGCTGAATTATGTGGCTTAGGTCATCGGTGTCTGGTGGTCGCACATATGTGCCCTGGAAGTTGTCAAGGAATGCGGCTTCCAAGTCCTCCCAACACCCAATTGACTCTGCTGGCAAGCTGTTAAGCCAATGCCGAGCTGGTCCTTTAAGCTTGAGTAGGAGATATTTGATGGCGTGGAGATCGTCACCGCGGGCCATATGGATACGAAGGAGATAGTCTTTGATCCAAACCGCGGGGTCTGTTGTGCCATCGTAGGATTGAACGTTCACGGGTTTAAACCCTTCAGGGATTTGATGATCCATTACTTCATCTGTGAAGCATAGTGGGTGTGCGGCGCCTCTATATTGGGCAATATCACGACGTAGCTCAAGCAAGCTTTGTCTACTGTGTTCGGCCCGGCCGGGGTTGCTGTATCCGGCGCGACGGTAATCGTCGTGCATCATGGGGCGCCCACGTGATCCGTAGATCGATCTTGATTGTCTTGCCTTGTCCTCCAGTATGTCTCGCAAGTCCGGCGCATTCCCCCGTGGCTTCGTACTTTTCGAGCGGTGCCGGGGTACGGTCCTGATGGAGGGCCTAGAAGCCTCTCTGTCGCGACCACGAGGTGGTCGGTCTGCCGTATTGTGCGCTGGTGATGAGGGTTTATACTCCTCCTCCTCTAATCGGGGGAGCAACTTGCGTTGTGGGTAGCTTTTGGAGGGGCGTTCAAGTTCATATTCTTCGGCCGCAAGGACTTCAGTCCATCTGTCGGCTAGCAGGTCTTGATCAGCTCGGAGCTGTTGCTGCTTTTTCTTTAGGCTGTTTGCCGTGGCCATAAGCCTGCGTTTAAAACGCTCTTGTTCGACGGGATCCTCGGGCACGACGAATTCGTCGTCATTGAGGCTTGCCTCGTCTCCGGAGGGAGGCATGTAATTATCATCCTCTACCTCTTCGTCTGCCGCTCTCTCGTGAGGACTGGCTTCTCCGTCCTCTTGTGCTGAATCTTGCTGGAGGGGGTTATCTTCGGCACTCTCTGGGGTGTTATTATCTTCGATGCCGGAATCTCCATTCTTGCTGTGGCGGGATTTAGAGCGGCGCCGCTAACGCCGGCGCTTGGGCTGTTTCTTGGAGGAATCTGCCTCCGCTGCTTCTTCGCCATTCCCATCCTTTGGGATGTCCACCATGTATATGTCGTATGACGAGGTGGTCTTCCAGTGCCCTGTAGGTGTTGGTTCCTGGTCGTCTCCGGCATCGTCGTCCATACCATCGATGTCTTCGGAGTCATAGTCTAGCATGTCGGTTAGATCATCGACAGTGGCTACAAAGTGGGTGGTGGGTGGGCTTTGAATTTCTTCATCGTCCGCATCCCAACCGTCCTGACCGCAGTCCGGCCAGGGCTCTCCTGATAATGAGAGATACTTTAGCGAATTCAGGATGTCGCCAAAGGGTGAGTGCTGAAAGATGTCCGCGGCGATGAACTCCATGATCGGCGCCCAATCAGATTCGATTAGTAGGGGCGCAGGAGGTTCGGAGTTCGGCGAGGAGTCCGGCACCTCGGAATCCCGGGCTTTACAAGGGACAAGGTCAGTATTCGGCTCCATCGCCGTAAAGGTTGCAGCCCCCGAGGCGGTGTCTAGCCATCCGTCCTCGATCTGCGCGGTCGGCTCCGAATTAAGGGTCGGAGCGGACTCATGTGCGGCCTCCAGGGCACTGTCCGGCAGCAGAGCTAAATCATGCCCATTGTGACAGTGCGGCGCGCTCGGCTGTGGCTCGAATCCGTCGAAGATCAAGTCTCCGCGGATGTCAGCCGTGAAGTTTAGGCTTCCAAATCTGACTTGATGGCCAGGGGCGTAGCTTTCGATCTGCTCCAGATGGCCAGGCAAATTGGCCCGCAGTGCAAAGCCGCCGAACACGAAGATCTGTCCGGGGAGAAAAGTCTCGCCCTGGACTGCGTCGTTGTTGATGATTGAAGGAGCCATCAAGCCTATCGGTGAGGAGACAGAGGAACTCTCAATGAAAGCACCAATGTCGGTGTCAAAACCGGCGGATCTCGGGTAGGGGGTCCCGAACTATGCGTCTAGGCGGATGGTAACAGGAGACAAGGGACACGATGTTTTTATCCAGGTTCGGGCCCTCTCGATGGAGGTAAAACCCTACTCCTGCTTGATTAATATTGATGATATGGGTAGTACAAGAGTGGATCTACCACGAGATCAAGGAGGCTAAACCCTAAAAGCTAGCCTATGGTATGATTATTGTAATGGTTGTTCGTCCTATGGACTAAAACCCTCCGGTTTATATAGACACCGGAGAGGGCTAGGGTTACACAGAGTCGGTTACAATGGTAGGAGATCTACATATCCGTATTGCCAAGCTTGCCTTCCACGCCAAGGAAAGTCCCATCCGGACACGGGACAAAGTCTTCAATCTTGTATCTTCATAGTCTTGGACTCCGGCCGATGATGATAGTCCGGCTATCCGGACACCCCCTAGTCCAGGACTCCCTCAGAGAGGAATATGCCTGCAGGGCTCAAAATCCCCGGAAATCCTCGTTGGCCTATTTGACATGCAGGGATTGGGCAGGCCAACCCCCTCTGATCCCCACGAATCGCTCCCGATCCATGTGGTACAGAAAACCCCCGGAGCCACCCAGGGAACAGAAAAGAGTTGAACGCTTGCTATGCTGCTGCTGTTGTAGGAAGTTTAACCAAATAGAGGGGGTTCTGAAGGGAGAGGGATTAGTGGGGAATGGGTGGAGGAGAGGGATTCACCCAATCCACTGAAATCCCACTCTCCACAAACCTCCCCAATCCCCTTGTATCAAACGAGGCCTAAAGGACACATGTATTGTTTGCAACAGTAACATGACTAGTGGACATGTGAGAAACAAATGTTGAATCCTTTCCTGGTGATCAGAAAAGCAACACGGTTTGCTCCCCTCACCACGCTTTGCCAAATTGTCCTTAGTCAGAATCACTCCCTTATGCACAAACCACATACTTTTTTATTTGAAGGCCACCTTTATTTCCCAAATATCAATAGATTTGGGGATTGGTCCAATATTAGTCAAGTCCACATACATAGATTTTAGTGAGAACACGCCTGAATATGAGAGTTTCCATCGGAATAGATCTAACTCGTTAGATAGATTGACCTCCATCAATATATGCACTAAATGCTATCATCTATCCCATCTTTCCCCAACTAAAGTCCACCTGACCTAAATATTGAAGGGAACATAACCTAATATTGTACTTACAAGTCCGTCTTTATATAATATTTTAAAGCGTTGGATACTACAAAACTAGAGGCGTCTCCCTCAGTCAAGTGTCCTTCTAGAATCTAGTTGTGTGTCCATTCTCCAATGATAAATTTACTTCTGTTAAAGAAAGCAACCTTAGACTAGCCATAGTGGGAGTAACTTCAGCAGTAACATCGAGTCCAACTCAGCAAATTTGCTTAAGCGACAATGAGTTAACAAGGAGAGAGGTAATTTGAGTAACTTAGCTAGTTACTGTAACATCACATATCCCAATGCAATATGAGTCTATAACCTAATAAATGAAGCTTTGTGTTACTACCCATTATGGAGGTAGTAACATAGTCTAGGGAATATGTGTATGTTACTAGTGTATGTGACTCTCCATTGTGGCTAGTCTTAGTTCTCATCAACCAGTTTCAAAAGGGAAATCATTCGACTGCACCGTAGCTTGTGGTAAAGCTTTGAATTGCCGATACTTGTTGCACAATAAATGAATCCACACCCCTTCGTCCTCTAAAGATAGCCGATATAACCATTTGCTAAGGAGACATTTATTCTTTACTTCGAGATTTTCAATTCCCAAACCCCCGTGTAGAGGCTAGGGGTAATCTTCCTTTAAAAAGACGATTTACAAAGATCGTTTACTTCATCGTGTGCCAGTAACAGAAAATTTTCATTGGTCCATGAACAATTGAATCTCACCAACAATGTAGTTGTACCAGTTGAAACTGATCGTGTAACTACTGAAAAATAGCTGGCTAGGTAGGTAGCATTTTACTGCCATCTATGCATGTGCATGTGTGCGCATGCTCTGCAAATAAATTAAGCGTCCCACTTCATTGCCAAAGAGGGTATGGGTGCTTTATGCCTTTTTTTTAGAGAAAAGGCATTAGCCCGACTTTATAGATAAAGCCACCAGGCAGAGTTATACCACCAGTACCAAACACCACACAAGTTTAACGGCCAAGGGACATAAGTAACATTACAAGGCCTCCAGCCTAACATGGCACGCAGGCCAGCAAAACAGCAGAACACCAGCAAGGGAATTAGGAAGCCGTCCTCGAAGAGCGCCGAAGCAGGGAAGACGCCGTAGATTCATTTTGGATAGCATGACGTCGAACGCCTAAAGGTCCCCTTCCTTAGTCAATGATCTCCACTGCTGCAAAAGGACATTGGCTTTAAATAAGCAGCTGACAGGGTTAGCCGGAAAAATGTGTTCAATCGAGAACTTGTTCCTAGTAGTCCACAGCGACCAACCGATCGCCGCCCAGCCCACTAAGAAGACCCTCTTAGACTGGCCTGATAAGGAGGTAGTATATTGCCTCAGGTCCTCAAAGGAGGAGGGAGTCCAATTAACATGAAGCCAAAGTCTGATGCAACTCCACATGAGTTTAGCTAAGGAGCAGTGGAAGAAAATATGTTCAGTGTTCTCAAGGGCCCCACATAGCTCGCACCTATCAGTGCCCGGCCCGTTCCTCTTCTTAATTTGATCAGCCGTCGGAAGTTTACAGTGGACAACTTGCCAAAGAAAGATTTTAATCTTAGGGGGGATTCGGGCTGACCAAATATCCTTAAACTTCATAGAGCGCCCACCGGAAATAAGCTTAGAGTAAGCCGATTTAACAGAAAAACGCCCCGAAGAGGAAAGGGGCCACACCACGGAATTCTCTTCCTCCGAGAGCAGGGGGAAGCAAGCAGTAAGGCGCTGCCAGTCTTCCAACTCCACAGGGGAAAGAGAGCGCCGGAAATCTAAAACCCAACCCTGAACCGAGAGCTCAAAGATAGAGATCTCGGGATCAGAACAATAAGAAAACAAGGACGGAAAAGCTACCGCAAGCGTGGTGTCCCCGACCCACCAGTCTAACCAAAACCGAATGGACTTACCATTCCTGACAACAAATTTGACCAGGGACCGGAAAATCGGCCGCACTTTAACAAGTTCACGCCAAAATTGAGAGCCACCAGAAGCTGAGGCGAACATAGGGCTCGAGGATGGGAAATATTTAGATTTAAGAATCGAAAGCCAGATTGGGCGCTCCTCAAGAGACATTATCTTCCACCACCATTTTATCAAAAGGCAATTGTTCATGACTCTCGTATTAATGATGCCAAGACCCCCCTTGTCCTTAGGACGGCAAATGAGGTTCCATCTTACCAATCTATATTTGTGTTTATTGTCGGCGGAGTTCCAGTAAAGGGCACCCCTATGCTTGTCGAAACTAGAGTGAATCCCGCCGGACAAAAGGTAGAAACTCATAAGGAACATCAGAAGAGAAGAGAGGCACGAGTTGGTAAGGGCAACCTTGCCCGCCTGCGTGTTATAACGACCTCTCCATGGAAGGACTCTATTGCCAACTTTAGCGACCACCGGGGCAAAATCTTTTGCCAAGAGCTTAAACGGGGAAAAAGGTAAGCCCAAATATTTGACAGGGTAAGACCCTAGGGAGCAGTTCAGAAGATGAGCCACCCGTTGCGCTTCCAATTCAGAAACCCCAGTCACAATGACCTCGCTCTTAGAGAAGTTAATTTTAAGACCCGAAAGAGCTTGAAAGCAAAGCAGAAGAAATTTCAGATTAGTGAGACTGGTCTCATTGAGCTCCACCATAATGATGGTGTCATCCGCATACTGAAGATGAGTAATGCCATGAGGAATAAGGTGAGAGCTCACAGGGGAAATGTGCCCAGCCAACGCGGCACGAGAGAGGATACGAGATAAAGCATTGGCTACAAAATTGAAAAGCAAAGGGGACACCGGATCCCCTTGTCTAAGGCCCCTACCATTAGCAAAAAAATCACTAGTTTGGCCATTCGCAACCACAGCCGTGTGCCCACCAGAGACAAGTTGCATCAGACGATGCATCACCGGACCCTCGAAGCCCTTAGCCAGTAAGACTTGGCGAAGAAAATTCCAACTCACTGAGTCGTAAGCCTTCTCAAAATCAAGCTTAAGGACCACAGCCTTGGTTCTCTTAATCCACAGATCATGAATTATCTCATGTAAGCAAAGCACCCCATCCAAGATGAATCTCCCTTTAATGAAAGTAGATTGGAAAGGGCTAATGACCCGATGAGCTATCGGGGAAACTCTAGTGGCCATGCCCTTAGCTGGCATCTTCGCAAAGTTGTTAATTAAAGCAATGGGCCTAAATTGCAATATCAAGTCAGCACCTTTGATTTTAGGGATAAGGGTGAGAACCGCGTAACTGAGCCTCGAGATATCAACGGTGCCCAGCCAAAATCCTTGGATAATTGCTTTAATAAGGCCTTTTAACTAAGGCAAAAAAAAGCCGAAAGAAAGGGATGGAGAAGCCGTCAGGGCCTGAAGCCGCATTAGAGTTGGCAGTCCGAATCGTTTCGAAGATTTCCTCTTCAGAGGGGGGGTTAGCAGGAGATCATTATCAGCGCTCGACAACTGCTCAAGGGGAGGCCAGAAGGCCGGAACAAGCTTAAAGCCTAGCTCAGGTTTAGCCGCTAACAAGTTAGAGAAGAATTGAACCACATGGCGAAGAATGACCGAAGGGTTAGAGACCCTAACACCATCAATCAGAAGGCTATCGATTAAGCATCTTCGATGTCTACCATTTGCAATGGCGAAGAAATAGGCTGTGGGCGCATCACCCTTAAGGGTCCAGTTGATCGTGCCTCTTTGCTTCCAATATACTTCCTCCTGTCGGTGAATATCCAAGAGCGCCTTTTCTAGGCCATACCGGAGCTGCCATTTGGCCTCGGAGAGACCAGATCTGTCCGCATGATTATCGAGATCGTCAATTTGGGCAACCAGCCTCGCTTTGTCACGCCTTGACTCAGCAAAATGATTCTTAGACCATCCTCTAAGAAATCTACGCAGGCAGTAGGAAACTTGATGCCAATCATCCATTGGGCCAAAAGAGCGACGAGGAGAGGATAGAAAGAACGTGATCTTCTAAGCCAATAAGGTGGAAAATCCCTCCACTAAGAGCCAAGACGCATCGAATTGAAACCTTTGGCAGCCAACTGAACGAGACCCATCGTCAAGGATTAGGGGAGCGTGATCAGATCCTACAATGGGAAGGGCACGTAGACAAACCCGAGGGAATAGTGCATCCCAACCAGGGCAGAGAAAAACCCTATCAAGAACAGAGCGGATGGGGGAAACTTGTCGGTTAGTCCAGGTGAAGCGGGCCCCAACCCTAGGGATTTCATGAATGGCCGTATTCCTGATGAAAGCATTGAAGGCCTCAGCCAGAGCCCAAGAGAAGTTAGAGGAGCTCTTATCAGAGGGATATCTCAACAGGTTAAAATCACCCCCAATCAAGAGGGGAAGCTGACAGGAGTCAATTTTATTATAAATCTCGTCCAAGAAATTGTAAGAAAGAGAGTGGTCTGCCGGGCCATAAACCACCATGATCTCGAGAAGAGAATTGAGGGAACGATGGGAAACCACCGTGCTAGCCCAGTAGCTTCCATGGTCAAAAGCAATAAAATCAAATACATCATTTTTAGTGCCCAGAAGAAAGCCACCCGACTGACCAACGGAGGCCACAAAATTCCAATTAAACCTATCTATCCCAGCAACAGCCGAAAGTTCACTCGGGGAGAAGGAGGGTTTGAGGGTCTCAACAAGGCCAATAAAATCAACTTTTTCAGACCGCACCAAATCTTTGAGTTGATCCATGCGCCCCCTAGCGCAGAAACCTCTGATATTCCAAAATAAGACCTTCATCTGAAGGAGAGGTTTTTAATTCTAAGACTCGACCTGCACGAAGCCTTGCAGGGTTTAGCGCGCTTCCCAGCCCCACGTTTCTGAACCGGGGAGACCTGACACCTGTCAGCCTCCCCCACAGCCCCCCCCGGCCACAACCAGAGGGGCAGAACCACCTACCCCAGCCTCCTTGGCTTTAGCAATGTCAGCCTGAGCTAGCTCGTTAGCCCTAATCACATCAAGTAAGGAAGAAAGGGAACCCAAACTGGAATCTAAGCAAATCCCAACATCATCTAAAATCTTAAATAGCTGCTCATCAGACTGAGAAGGTAAAACTAATCGAACAGGAGACAGACCCTTAGGAGAGGAAGAAGACGGAGCTGGGCGCGAACCTGAAGGAGGAAGATCCCGCGCCGCCGCACGCCGAGCCGCCCCGTCAGCCACACGCTCGCCGCTGTTGGAGACTCGACCGCTCTTGCGAGCAGTAGAGGCAGGCGAGCGAACAGGCACAGGGAGAGCCCGGCCGGGGGATGCGGCCGCCGAGGATGGGCCCGAGGCTGCACCCAAATCCACCTCCAACCTGCGACATAGCCCAGCCGAGAACTGCCTGGAATCCCCGGACGCCCTGCTCTTAGCTGAGAACTTCTTCACCGACGATTTCTTCCTCTTCTTGGACGCCGACGGGCCAACCGGTGGCAAATCTTCAATGCCAGAAAGCGAAGGGAAGGTGGGGCGAGCAGGAAGATTAGAGCACACCGCCGAAAGAGGAGTGCCCTTCGTCCCACCAGAGGCCGCGGCCCCACCACCCAAACCTGGCAAGGAATCCTGTGCCCCACCACCCGCTGGAGCACTGTCCTTCAACAGATCTTGGTCTTCAGGGGACAGCCCATCCCATTCTGACTGGGTAAAGTGAGGATCCGTGTGATGCATCGAGTCGTCTGGGCACCCATCACCATCCTTGCTATTGTCATCATTGCCGAAGGCCGAAGGCAGGAGGGGGGGAGGGGGAGGCGAGGCTGGGCCAGGAGCACCCTCCACCCGGACCCGAAGCCGAAAGCCACCCGCCGCCGGGTAGACGTCAACAGAACCACGGATGCAGATAGGGTCAACACACCAGACCCGGAGACGAGCTGGTCCAAGAACAGACAGCGAGGCTTGATCAACCTCGATGGGCTTTCCAAGGAGCACCCCAAAAGCCATCAGGAAGGCCGATGTGCGCATATTAGGAGGAACATCATCCACTAGCACCCAAACATCAGACAGAGAAGAGATGGCCTTTGACCCATTGGAGGCAGCTTTAACCGATACCACTAGCTGATTCAGAGGAAGCGTGAAGCTGGAACAGGAGGATATCATGTGGAGGCTCTCTTTAGAGGGAAATGTAGCAGCAAACTCAAATTCAGATAACTGGCGGATCTGCCAATCCCACCCGCCTTCATCCCACAACCGAAGTTCATCAAGAAGGACCTGGGAGGAAATGCGCTTGTCCTGAACAGATATGACACCAACATTGGAAAGCGAGGGGTTAGGAGCAGCTACAGGAACCTCCCTATCTAGGGCAAAGAAAGAACAGCCAGGGAGGCCAACACCATAGTGAACGAAGGAAGGGGGTTTGACACGGCTTTGACAGTCCACTGTGAGGTGGCCGTCCTCCCTACAGATGAGGCAAAAAGGAGTGTTTTCACAACGGGACTGGAAGTGGCCAGGACGATGACACGCGAAGCATGTGACGATGGGGTTGGAGACCTGGGAGTGAGGGGGGATGCGACCAGGGCCTCGAGAGGGAGGAGGAGGGAGAATGCCATCACCAGGAGCACCAGCACCAGCACCGACGCCACGCCCCGCAGCAGCGCCAAAAGGACGGTGAGCAGGGACCCCCGACGCGCCACGAGGAACGAAGCGAGACGGGCCACCACCAGCCACCACCATCCCGGGGGACCGCACCCAGCGAAGGGGGCGATGAGGATGGCCCCGAGGAACCCGCCCGACTCCCTAGCGCCACCTGCTCCCAGGGATCGACCGCAGCCACCGGAGCACCAGACGCGGGAGGCGGAGGGACCGCCGGCCCAGATCCAGAATCCCGAGGGGACGCACCGGCCGTCGCCGTCGCAGCCCCCGCGCCCGAAGCGAGCGAGGCTTGGAGCTTGGCACGGAGCGCAGCCTCGTACTCCAGATCCGCGGCGGCGTCGCAATAGCCATCGCGCCCCCGCTTTTGGCCGGAGACCGCCTCACTGGAGGACCCACGGGAGCGATCCATCGCGGCCACCGTCGCGAAGGGAAGGAGGAGGGGGGGTGGAGTAGATCTGACGAAACAGCGGATAGGGAGACGGCGCCGACGCAAGTCAGAGGAGGAAGCAGGAAACCCTAGAAAAGGGGGAGCCGCACCCTTCCGAACCCATAAATAGCCAGAGCTAGCCAGGCCGAGCTCGCCAAGGGGGGCCGAGGGAAGATTGGGCGGAATCTGGGCCAACCGCGGGCCAGGAGCCACAGACAGGAGGGGGGAAGTCAGAAGAAGAAGCCAACGAAGGGACCAAAACAGGCCCACACGGCGCAACAACAGCCAAAGGGGCCCGCGGACCAGCCCAGGGCACCAGCGCTAGCCCCGATCCCAGATCTAGGGATGGCACCGGCGCCGCCGCCGCCGAGGAAGCGGGGACCACGGCCGAAGGCGAGCCTGGGAGGGCAGCCACCGGAGGGGAAGACGCCGGCGACTCCACCACTGCCTCCCCGGAGCCCACCAGCGACCCATCCAAAGACCAGGAAGCAGCGCGCCGGCGACCACGAGCGATGCGGCACCATCCATCCGCGTCCACTCCAGACCCGACCGGCCGCCCCCTACCCCCCGGAGCAAACTTGCCCCGGCGGCCCACCGCCAGAGCAACCGACGACCCACCCAATTGAGCCGGACGGGAAGGAGGGGGAAGAGCCTCAGAATCCGAGCCGGAGTCTTCCGAATCGAGCACCCAAAACCTGTTAGCCCGGGGCGCAGCCAGGGCCGCAGCACGGGGCAGGGGAGCCGAAGCGAGGGAGAGGACGGGGCTCGCCGCCGGCGAGGAGCCCGGAGGAGACCTCAGGGGGGGAGGGAGAGAGGGAAGCCGCACGAGGTAGGAACGCCGACGAGGGGGAGCCGCGGGACGGCGACGCCCCAGGAGAGAGGGGGACGAGGGGAGAAGAGAGCGCCATGTGTCAAGGGTGCTTTATGCCTTGGTAAATGCATATCGCCAATGGTGTTTTTCCTTGTTTTGACAATGGATGGAGTGTGTAGTGTGTAGACCTTTGGTGGAGCTTCACCTCCCATTCTTGACAAAGGTAAATAAGCTTTTTTTTTGAGAAAACAAAGGTAAATAAGTTGATGAGTGGGCCACTACACCAAGGGTCAGAAAAGATTAACTAAACCAAACAATTCAGTCAAATCGTTGTACTAGCTAGCTGATCCAAATGTGGATGCGCCACCGCCAGTCGTCGGAGTGGTACTGTGTGGATGGTGCACCGTGCAGGAAGCCGGGGTTATTATTACGAGTACATGCGTAGAAATCACACTAGCTATAGTTTGAAACTTAAACTGGCCGTGCAGCTAATTAGAAAGAGCAGGCTAGCTAGCTTTTCAGTGCCCCGTATGCATGTGCGCATGCCAAGTTTTCACGTTTTTGTCAACCTGCAAAGAAACTGAGTGTGCCACCTCGTTGCCAAAGAGGGTATGGGTGCTTCGCGGACGCAACTTCGCGGTAGTTTCCTTTCTCACTGCCATTGGCATGACATGAACCGGAGTCTCTCCTCCCAGTGTGTGTGTTTGTGTGTGTGTGTGTGTGTGTGTGTGTGTGTGTGTGTGTGTGTGTGTGTGTGTGTGTGTGTGTGTGTGCAGCTCATGCATGCTGCGGCTGGTCGACACGTAGTGGGTTTTGGGGCGGCCCCACGTCGCTGCTGCGGTGCCCTCGGCCACTTAACTCCCCCCTCCGCCACTAGCTAGCGTCGTCGTTGCCCTCTGTAGTTGTAGCTCGAGCCCCTTCAGAAGGAAGCACGCCAAGCTAGCAAGCTAGGAAGAACCTCCCTCCCGTGCATCTGACCAGCGAGTGACGGTGAGTCCGCTCCATCTCCGGCCGTCTTGCTAATGTTCTTTTCTTTTTCCTCTTCTTCTTCCTCTTCTTCTTCTTCTTCTTCTTTCATGTTGAATGCATGGGGACATGAAATTAGAGAAGAGGAGCCTAACCATAAGTTGTTGCTGATCTCGTGATCTCCTCCTACTGCTACTCCTACCTAGCTTGGATCGATGTCCATGGACGGCAAGACCCCTGATCTGCTGCCTCTGAGCGCGGCCAAGAAGAAGATCCGCGATGGCGTCCCGCTGGTCTGCGCATGGGCGCTCATCAACACCTTCAGCACAGCAGTCAGCTACGTAGCCGCCGACTACATCCCCGTCTCGTGCAGCCAGGTAACCACCTACCCGTGTACTACCCCTCCGATCCTTGACATTTCGACCGATCCATCATGCGCCCTCTGCACTGCAGTCCTCCTTCATTCTGCCGTGCATCGAGCTGACGGACGCGGAGGAAGCCAGGGTAATCGCCCTCTGCATCGGGATTCTGTGCTGCGCCCCATTACAGGCGGTCGCAGCGGCGCTGGCGCTGCTGCTCCCATGCCGCCGTCGCTCGGCCCGCCGAGCCCTCGCCTACCTCGCGCTCGCGGTCACCGTCCTCTTCCATTGCATGTACGCCGGCGCCGTCTGCATCTTCCTCGCCGCCGACCCAGGATACATCTTCGGCCGGATCTACTTCACCGCCATCTTCTGCTTCATCGTGGTGAGCGACCTCCTCAGCTTCCGGGCCCTCCTGGGAGGTAATGGGTGGGGCATGCAGTACGTGGCCTATTTCTTCTGATCATGTTCGTGGATCAGCTCACCAGGTACTCATGAGAGCGTAGAGTATGCATTCATTCTGCTGTGACAATTGATGGAGTAGTACCATACGTATCTAGTGCAGTGTTAATTAATTATATTACTCCATTTGGGCAATGCTTGCTGGCTTATAATTAGACTGGATGGATTGAGGTTATCTTTGATGTATTATTCGACCTTAATTTTCTCTATGTGATCGTCAGACATGAGTTATATGCTATGTTGGTGAAATTGTTGCTGCAGTGTATATGCATGCACACATGTTTCTCTATTCGCAACTGAGGTTACACCCCGACACTTGACTTGTATGAGCGGTTTCACTATGTCGAGTATGAGTTAATTATGTTGTGACCATTGATGGAGTAGTGTCGTATCTAGTGTAGTGTTAATAACGTAGATCGACTCAAGTAGTTACTCCATTTGGGTAGTGCTGACTATATAATTAGACAGGATGGATTCTGGTTATGTTTGATGTATTCGACCTTAATTTTCTCTATGCGATCGTCAGACATGAGTTATATGCTATGTAGGTGAAATTGTTGCTGCAGTGTATATCCATGTGCACACATGTTGTTTCTGGTGTTAAAAAAATGTTTTTTTAATTCAACCCGGCATCTGATGGCTTATCCGCTCAGCTGAGATTGAGTGACCCATGTGACCATGCAATCATGGTTGGATGTACGGGGCGCTATGGCTTGGAATGCCCTCATGCCAAGTGAGGTCCTTCTTTTGATGCCCATTTTTCCTTTGGAATCCACACTCCGACATTTGACTTGTATGAGCGGTTTCACCGCGCGTACCCACATCTGGTTAATGTTTTATAAAAAAGGAAAAGAAACCCAACAATCCTCCATAAACCTTTAAAAATTAAGTTTCTTCAGTCTGGTCGTGGAGTCAAATATTTGTGTCTTAGAACATGTAAAAAGTTGTGGAATCGTTCCACTTACACCTTCCGAAACACATCAAATTAATGGGTATCCGAAAGGTGTAATCAAACTTTGTTAGACATATATAGTTCACTGAAGGGAGAAGTGCATAGTTCAACTTTGAACTCATGTCCTAGTCTAATTTACAACCTCAACTCCAAAACCGGTTAGGACACTACCCTGAACTTTCCACACCGTCTAGTTTGCCGGCTAAGATGACTGGAGGGTAGTTTTGCATGCATACTGTGGCATCTAGGCTGGCTAGTGACCGTTGATGTCGCATAGCCATAGAAATATTATTGTACTAGCGTGCTGCTCAAAAAGTGGACGACCACCTCGAGTCATTGGAGTGGTTTGGCTGGTGTAATGTGCATCAACCGTGGTTATTACACGCGTATGCAGTATTCTACTGAAAATCACGTTTGTTGGAACGTTTTTTCAGGAAATTACTTGTATTACTGACATGGAGAATTACATTTCCTAACGGCCTTATCAGGCCAGAATTTTCATCATAAGCTCCAGTAAATAGCTTACAATTTTTTTGACTACGTAGTGTGTGGGTAATACAAAATTTTCGTTATTCCATGGACAATTAAATCTCACAAACAATGAAGTCGTGCCTGTGCAGCTAATCAAAAAGAGCTGGTTAGGTAGCTTTTTACTTCCATGTACAATGTGCATATGTGCGTGTGCTGAGCCTGGCCACTGCAAAGAAATTAAGCGTCCCAACGGTTAGCTAGTTTGTCATGTCCATTCATTCACATGTGTGTACGTCTGCTAAGAAATTAACGGTGCCCCACTGCATTGCCACAGAGGGTATGGTTGATTTATGCCTTGGCAGATGCATGTCACCAATCATGTTTTTTTTTTCTTTTGACAAGGGCCAAGTTGAACCGTGTAGGTCTTTGGTGGTAGGTGGAGCCTTTTGGTGGAGTTCCAACTCCCATTACCAACAAAGATAAACAAGTTGATGAATGAGCTCCTCAAAAACCTAGTCGATGACCGAAATTGCTACACCTATGAAAGAGTTACGTATCCGGGGACCCCCCTTGAGCCACCCACGCCCCCGCGTCGCCAGCCTCTGGCGACCCGGGGGAAACCCCAGACGCTGCCGCCAGGGAGGCACCTCCCCCCCCCCCCCCCCCCGCCAGCCACCGCTGCGCCGCCGCCGGAGGGCCGGCCGGCGAATCCGCGCCGCGCCCCGGGATGGTGGAGGCGGGGCAGATCAGTCCCGCAAGCGCATTCCCAGCCCCCCCCCCCCCCCCCCGAGATCCACCACCCGCCGCCGCCTGGATGCTCCCCCCTCCTGCCGCGCCGTCGCCGGAGGGCCGCCACGGCGCGCCCTGGGATGTCTTCGGCGGGCCGGATCCATCGCTCCCGCGCTTCCCCAACCCCCATCCCCCCTCCACCGGCGCGTCCTCGAGCTCCCCGCGTCCTTGCGCGCGTTGCGGACGCCCATCTCGCAGCTGCCATGCGTCCCTGTCGGTCCGGCGTCGGGTGCGGCGTGCCTGCCATGGCCATGGCGCCCTCCCCTGCGGTCTCCCCTACCCCCGGCTTGGCCCAGCTCTGCTGGTGCTGCTCGGCCACGGGCACTAGTGCAGAACCGGGCTTTAGTGCCGGTTCGTAACGGCCTTTAGTGCCGGTTTGCCAACCGGTACTAAAGAGTGGGGACTAAAGGCCCCCCCTTTAGTACCGGTTCGTCACGAACCGGCGCTAAAGTGCCACCACGTGGCACGAGCCAGGCTCGGGGTGCACTAGGGCATTAGTACCGGTTGGTAACACCAACCGGTACTAAATATTTGGGGGGGTTTTTGATTTATTTTCCATTCAATTTTTTTTGCTGTTATTTCACGATACTACAAATTGTACACTTTATGCATATATATAAATAGATTTTCTCGTACGTAGAACCGCATATATATATATATATATATATATATATATATATATATATATATATATATATATATCATCGAATGTCTCACAAACCAACACCATTAATTATTCACACATACACATGTATATACATATACAATTTCTCCTACATATGTTGCCTTTGGTGCCTCCGGAGCACGATGACAAGTGGTTCATGGGGGTGGTAGCGGGTAATAGTATTCTCCTTTGGGATCTATGACCTGGTCGAGCCAAAATCCGGCTATTTCCTCTTGAAGTGCTTGTATGCGGTCCGATGGTAGGAGCTTATCCCGCACCGATCTGAACTGTTAAGAAGGAGATCAATATGCATGTGTGTTAGGCCTCCTTTGGTTCATAGGAATATTGTAGGAATTGCAAAGGATAGGAATTTCATAGGAAAAATTCCTTTGAAGCCCTTTGGTTTATAGGAATGGATTCGTATTCCTACGTAGGATAGGAATCAATCCTTCACATTTCAAAGGGAAAAAAACATTAGCCTAGACTCAATGGAAAAAATCCTATCCTATACATCAAATGACATCTCTTTCTTTATAGGATTTGAGATGCATGTCATCTCACTTCCTATGATTTTCCTATTCCTATATTATTCCTATCCTATGAACCAAAGGAGGCCTTAGTTGTGTGACTAGATATCGATAATGGTGTGAATAGTGTTTTGACAAACGTACCCAGTCCTGTCTATCAGATCTGCTCCTTTCGCACGTCATCATGCGAATGTTCTCGCAAACGTAGAATGCACAAAGATTATTCCCCGGCGCCTGCCTCAGGGCCTTTACGAGAATGGAATTGAATCAGATAATGATTAATCAAGCATGATAATTAATTAATGATATTGAAACAAGAATTAAAGAGATGGTAGCTAGCTAGTACTACTTAATTACTTACCAAGAGTCGATGCCAAAACAACTTTTTTGGCCACGTGCCTGGAGTCACCTTGATGAACTTTGCCCATGCCCTGCCCGCCGGCAAAAAAAATTAATAAAGGGGTTATTAAATAGTTCATATCAGGAACTAATAGTTAATAGTGATTGAAATTACCTGTTGACCATCCCCTTCACGATGGTGTAGTCTTTATCTTCTTTAGTTAATGAGTCCAGTAATTCAACTTTTCCTTCCTCAGCTTTAATGTCTAACAAGACCCAGTGTCAACTGCATACGCACACGTTTGCATGTCTTAATTAAGCGGGCATGTGCATAAAATTAATCAACTACCGTAAACCGTATACACTTAATTATTAACATCTAGCTAGCTAATAAGCAAAAACAGAATTTGTAGTACAAGACAGTGTGACTCACGGGAAGTTGTAAGGAAGTAGTATATCTTCATTGATATTGAGGCGCTTCAAGAACTCTAGCATGCTTTCCTCTACAGCAGCTTGACAATGTTCAATCTGCCATATGTCCTGATTAATGGTATTTGGATCAATGAACCCAACGCCATAGCGTCCAGCTTTTTTCATTTCATACATCTTCATCCTGCATATAATACCACAGAAAAAGAATATAGTGAAGATAATTACATGTAATGATTGATCAAAATTATCACTACATAACTAGCTTGAGACTTAAATTACAGAAAGAAATCACTTACAGACAATAGCAACTGACAATAGACTTGTCGAGTGCGTCTTGATTAAATAACTGAAATAGTTCTGGATACTCAATGATCAGAGCTTTCTCATGGTAATAATGCTCATGCTTGACATTTACCATGAGGGACTCTCGATTGGAAATCTTGATAATGTTCATGTACCATTGATGCAATTGATACATTCTTGTTGGGAGGTCCTTGACCTTGTCTGGATGGACCAAAGGTTTGCCCCGGACATATTGCCATGCTATTTCCGATTCTTTAAGCGTAGGCATGGGCTCGATTTCGAGGAGTTGTCCAACAGAGATATTGAGCATTTGAGCCTGCATTATATGATCCTCTGTTATTACCACATCGCCATGCTGGGGAACGCTAACGGTTTACCCACAATAATATTTGGCGCGCGTACTACTCCTCTCATGTGTTGTTGGCACAACAAGCGGGGGGATCGCTTGGGCCGCCTGTTCTCCCAACTGGGGAACGGTTTTCCCGCATTTTTTGCCAACTGCTTGTTGGATCGAGCTTGAGCTCGCTTCCTTCTGTAGTCGTGCTCGATGTGCCTTCCTGATTTGGCGCTCATAGTCCGAGTCAACGGGCTTGGGAGCTGGTTCTCTAGCCATACGAATGAAGTGGTCAATTACTTTCTCAGGCACTTTCTCCTTTGGCGGCGGTGTCGGTTTCGGTCCAAAATGGGCGTCCAATTGGGCTTGCACTATGGCTGTGTTTTGCTCCTTAGTCATGTCGTAAGGCCTCTGAGGAAGAGGAGCGAGGCTTGGACCATATTTATATCGCTTGCCTCCGCCTGTACTTCCTGAACTACCTCGACTCGTACCGCTACGCACCAAAGCTGCGGGATGTCTCTTCTGCGATTGCTGAGACGGCGGAGACGGCTGACGTGGAGTTGGACCAGGAGAAGTGGCCTGACGATGTGCCGGACTTGAAGCAGGAGGTGTGGCCTGACACGGTGCCGGACTTGAAACCAGAGAAGTAGCATGACGCTGTGCCGGGCTTGAAACCGAAGGAGTCAGCTCACGCGTTCGGGGACTTGGAGGAGGTGGCGGACTTCGAGGAGGAGTCGTCTCACGCGTTCGTGGACTTGGAGGAGCAGGAGTCTGCTGACTCGGTGGCGGACTTCGAGGAGGAGTCGGCAGACGACGCGGTGTCGGTGGACTTCAAAAGATGATGCAATCCTTTCTCCATAGGATGATACGATGTACGGCCTCTCCCAGTGTGCGCTCGTCTTCACCTCCAGGAATGTCAAGCGTTAGCCCCGAATATGGGTCCACCACTTCATCAACCATGACACGAGCATAGCCCTCTGGAATCAGGATGCAATGGTAGGTTGCTTCGGGGGTAACTGGAAAAGCAACGCCGTCCGCCACCTTCATGGATATGTTCTTCATTTTGGAGTGTAGCTCGCAGTTAGTGTTCTCTATGATGTCATCCATAGGGTATGTATCCAGCAGTGTGTCGCTCGGGGCAGAACCAACGCTGCTTCTCGGCATGGATGGGACGGTGCCATCCAATGATGGACGATCATTCGCTTGCTGCTGCCGCTGCTGAGACCCCCTTTCCTGGCTAAGTGAGTCGATCTGCTGTTGCTGCTGCTGGAATTTGAGTGTCAGGTCCGCGTGCCTAGCTTCTAGGCCTTGAAGGCGTTCTGCGTCCTGCTTCCTCTGCTCCTCCTCCAGCTTCCTTTTCTTCTCCTTCTCCATCTTCCTTCTTGCACGACTCCTGTAGTCCTCATTCCATTCTGAAAAGCCCTCATACCAGGGAATAACGCCCATGCCTCGTGTTCTTCTCGGGTGTTCAAGATTTCCCAGGGCGCGCATAAGCTCGTCGTTCTCTCTGTTGGGCGTGAGCACCCCCCTTCGAGCTTCATCTATTGCGTCAATTATCTTTTGTTCGGCTCCTTTTAGACTTGCCTTCCGCGAAACTTTTCCTGTCTTCGGGTCCAACGCTCCCCCATGCGCATAGAACCAAGTTCTGCACCTGGGGGGGCCAGTGCCAGGTAACCGGAGTGACCCCTGCATCCTCCATCTCTTGCTCAGACTTATCCCACTTAGGCAATCCCACCGCGTAGCCACCTGGACCCAGCCTACGGAACTGCGTCTTTCTTGCGGCATTTGCCTTGTTTTTCATCGACCGTTCCTTAGATATTTCTGAATCCTTGAAGGTCACGAAATCGTTCTTCTCCAGTGTTCCCTTGAAATCTGGAGTCTTTCTTTCATTAGCGAGGTAGTTGGCCCATACAGTTTTCTTGTGGGTGTTGAATGCAATTGCCATCTTCTTAAGAGCAGCGGCCTTGACTTTCTCCACATTTGCTTCAGTGAAATGACCTGGTAGGGTGAAATGTTCCATCAGAGATTTCACAAGGTCTTTTTTGGCTCTGTTGTCAACCCAAGTAACATCTGGACGTTTAGTCTTTGACTCTTTCCATTCTTGAATGGAGATCGGGAGTTTGTCCTTCACAAGAACTCCGCACTGACGAGTCCACTTGTTCGCAATATTCTTAGGCGTGAGGGGTTCGCCACTAGGTTTGATGGATTCGATGTGGTACTTTACACCATCCTTCAACAATCTGCCCGTGCCTCGCTTTGTCTTGCTGTCTGTAGAAGCAGATTTGCTCGATCCGGAGGGCTAAAAGAAGAAAGATCGATTCGTTAATATATCTTCAATAAAAAAACATGTGATGATCACCATGATGCATGCTTATATAAATATACCTCGCCGGTAGTCTTTGTTATTTGAAGATCAGCATTGTCTGTGTCATCACAAACATTGTCTGTGTCATAATCATAATCATAGTTCATGACTTCATCAGCCCGGTCGTCGAGATCGAATATCTTTTCATCACCCTCTCCGGTATTGTTCAGATATTAGGAGCCGTCATCTGCTTCATTCAGATCATCTAGCCTGTGAGGGCTGCGTATGATGTCGAACAATTCCTCTTCTCTCTCTCTCTGCCGGTATTTTCCGTCATAGCTTTTACTTTACTAATACAGAAGAAATATAAAACAATTTAGTATTCAAATTAAAATGCATGGATGCAATTAATCAATAAGGAAAAACTGAATCTCGAATACATCGTCTCGAATATATAATCTCGAATACATCATCGTCTTAATATATATAATCTCGAATACATCGTCTCGAATATTATATATCGAATACATCACTGGCTAGGTACCTAATAAAGATCGAGTACTATAGAAGAATCTAGAGCGCCACTCGCGGTTCCTGGGGCGCGGGCGGTGCACACCCAAAGAGAAGGAACCATCACAGGATCATATCTCCGGTCATCTGCCCAAAGAACCCGCAAAGTAGTGGAGAACCTGACGTCGTCCATAGCAGCCATGTAGCAATGGACGTGCTCATCTTCCTCCCTGACACGGCGACGCACCACCTCCGGCGGGGCCGGCTGCCTCTGCACCGAATGTGGCCCACGCGAACGCCACCAAAGAAGATCAGGGTCGACGACGGGACCCGAGGTCGGGTTCCTCACCAGGCGGTGCGCCTCTCCAGGTAGCACTTCCCAGTGCCAGCCCGGCGGAGCCCAGTCCCGGACATGGGTCCCCTGAAGCAGGACGTCGTCGCGAACGGGTCGACGGCGAGGATGCGGGCCGGGCATATCGTCGAGAACAAATACTATATGCCCGCAAAAAGTAACATTTTTTAAATGATTAGATTGTGATAACTAAAATTCTATATATATGCAAATTCTAACAATTTGACATTAATCTAATTCATCTAACTAAAACTAATTCTAAAATTTCCAGATTATATAACTAACATTCCCATAACAATTCTAATATTTATATAACTAAAAAATAGAAAAATTGCTAACATTTCTATAAATATTTCTATAACTAAAAAACAGAAAACATTTATAACATTTCTATATAACTAACATTTCTAATATTTATATAACTAAAAAACAGAATAATTCTAACATTTCTATAACTAAAAAACAGAAAATTTTATAACAAACAAACTAATGTGTGTGTGTGTGTGTAGTGTGTGTGTGTGTGTGTGTGTGTGTGTGTGTGTGTGTGTGTGTAGTGTGTGTGTGGACATGGCGGCCGGGGCGAGCTCACCGGCGAGGCGACGACGGGGCGGCGACGACGGGGCGATGGGACGGGGCGGTGGCGACGGGGCGACGGGACGGGGCGGCGACGACGGGGCGGGCGGCCGTGGCGACGGGATGGGCGGCGACGACGGGGCAGGGCGCCGGCAGGGCGCGGCGACGGGGACGACGGGGACGGGGACGGCCGGGGCGGCGACGTCGACGGGGGCGGCGACGAGGGGCGGGGACGGCCGGGGTCGGTGACGAGGGGCGGGGGCGGCGACGACGACGGGGACGGCGTCGATCGGGGCAGGGCGGCGCGACGGAGGGAGGAAACAGAGGGAAACTGAATTTTTTTCAAGTGTTGTATATATAGGATGGACCTTTAGTACCGGTTGGAGCCACCAACCGGTACTAAAGGTCTGTTTTGGCCAGGCCAAGCGGCGGGAAGCGCACCCCCTTTAACCGGGTCGTGGCTACAACCGGTACTAAAGGCCCCCCCTTTAGTACCGGTTGGAGCCACCACCCGGTACTAAGGGCATCTCCAGCCGCGCCCCCAAGAAGGCCTCCCCAGGCGATTTTTTCGCGCCGGCGCCGAAAACGGCCCAGTCGCGCTCCCAGGACGCCGAAAATCGCCGGCTTGGGCCGAAAACAGCGCCGGCGGACCCAGCCCGAACCCGGCGCGCTGGGGGCGCCCGGGGGCGCCGGGGCGAGTTGTTTTGGCGCGAAGAAGCCGCGGGCCAGCCGCGTCAGCGACTCGGCGCCTCGTCTCCTCCCAACGGCCTCAGTTTCCGCAGGGAATCAATGGCAAGGCTGCCGCCGGTCAGCCTTGCCATTGATTCCTTCACGGGCGGCGCTTCACGGGGCGGCGCCGATGCCTCCCCTCCCTCGCACGCGTACACACGGGCGCGGCCCGGCTATAAAAGCCGGTGGCCTCCACTTCACTCTCCTGTGCCCACACCAGCCCCGCCCGCCCCTCGCCGCCGTCCAGCCCCTCCCTCTCCCTGCCTCTCCCGCGCGCCGTTGCCGTCGCCATGGCAGAGCGTTTCCCCGGGGACGAGGCGGCGGCCAACGGCTTCGGCCGCCGTTCGCTCCGCCTTCTGGAGTCCTGGCTCCTGTTCCAAGCGAACATCCCGGCGCCACCGGACATGCGCGCCGGCCATCGGGGTGGAGGCTCAGCGCCGGGGGAGTGCCCATTCCCCCGTTGCCCGACGCCGCCGCGAAGCCGGAGTACTTCGCCGAGGAGGTCGAGATCGTCCGTGCGTCCCTCACCGACGCCCAACGGTCCCTCCCCCAGTACGCCGCCGACAACCACTCCGCCTGGGCGGCGTATTTCGAGCGCCGCCATCAACAGCGTTTGGCGTCCAACAACGGCGCGCCGGTGGTCGGCGGGCGGCAGAACAGCGAGGGGCGCCACCTCTGGTGGGGCATCCCCGGCCGCACACTCGAGGGCGTGCTCATGCACCTCGAGGGCGGCAACGACCCGCCGTTGGCATACCCCCCGGCGACGCACCGGCGCATCGGGACATGGGCGCCAAGGCGGTTCGGGTCTTCCTCCTCCTCTTCCTCCTCCCGATCCTCCTCGCACTCCTCTGGCACTCCGGCCCTGCTCGCCGTCAAGGCCGAGCCTGCGGCGGAGTTGCCGCTCGGTCGGCGCACTCGCAGCGCCGACATCGTCATCAACGAGGGCGGCCGGCGCGCTTCCTCCTCGGCTCCTTCGCGCTTCGTCAAGCCGAAGACGGAGCCGGGACTGGCGCCGGTGAAGACGGAGCCGGGGCTGGCGCCGGTGAAGACGGAGCCGGGGCTGGCGCCGGTGAAGACGGAGCCGGGTCTGGCGCTGGCGAAGGCGGAGCTCGTCGACGACGACGCGGCCCTGGAATGAGCGCGCCAGGACTCCATTGCGATGGAGAAGGCGCGCCGGGAGAAGGCGAAGGAGCGCCAGCGCGCCGCCCTGCGCCGCTTCGAGGAGCGCCGACGCAGCCGCGATGAAGAGGGAGTCGTCGTCCTGTGCGACAGCGACGACGACGACGCGCCGCCGCCAGTCCACCATGGCGACGTCGGGTCCAGTCGGGGCGTCCGCGTCAAGGAGGAGAAGGCCGACGACGACGATGGCAGCGACGGCGGCGACGACTTCAGCCCCTTTCTTTTTTAGTTTAGCTTAATAATGTAATGAAAAAGGGCGAATTTGGCCGAAATTCGCCATGTTCAGACGAAATTTAACTACTCTTTGTCATAACTTCGCCGAACGCCCCCCCTTTTTTTTACACTCGCCTGTGGGCGGCCCTGGGGGTCGACGGCTGGGCGACGACTCGCCCCCAGGGCCTTTTTTTCCGCCGGCTCACCCCTAGGCAGCGCTTTTAGACGCCCCGTGGGGGGCCAACGGCTGGAGATGCCCTAAAGGGGGTGCGCTGGCTCCAGGCGGTGCGCAAGTTTAGTCCCACCTCGCTAGCCGAGAGGCTACCGCACTGGTTTATAAGCTCCAGTGTGGTAGCTCTCTCGAGCTCCTCTCCTAATCAGGCCTACTAGGCCTACCTGTCCTCTTCGCCCAGTGGGCCTACTGGGCCTGTGCGGGCCTGTATCCTGGTCCAACAAAAACTTGTGTTCCTAATCGTACGCAGGCCGCTTTGGCCCAGTAGGTGGGCTTTTTTATTTTCTTAATTTTTTTCACTTTATTTATTTTTGTTTTATTTATTTTTGAGTTGTTTTTTGCTGTATTTAGAGTTTCTTTGTGAATATTTTTGCTTTAGGTACAAAAATTTACAAACTTTCTGTTAGTGCCGGTAGTTTTCAAATTTGAATAGTTTAAATTTTGAATTATTTGAAATTTGTGTGAATCACTAGTTTGTGAATAACTTAACTTTGATAAAAAAAAATTAGTAATTCTTTTTTCTTATGTTTAATATTAGTGTGTTTTATCATTATATTCAATTTGATAATGCTTAGGTTATTTAAAAAATGAAATGCCTTTGTAACAGTTCAGTTTTCGTCGGAAACCATGATACTTCGAAAGAGATTGTCCATTTTGTACACGAAGTGCATCCAGTTTTTACCGTAACCCTCTCTACTTTCTTGCACATGCTATTTGTATGAAATTATGATACCATGCCAACTTTCAACCTTTTCTGAGTTCATTTGAAATGCCGTTCAATTTCAGGGTCATTTAGCTGGAAAAAAAATCAGTAAATGCATGAAAAGAATTTGTTTGCACATAAAATTTCTTCGCGTTTCAAATGCCAAAACACATAACTACCCTAACTATTACAAACATTCCCTCCTGGGTGTGAAACACAAAAGAAAGTGATGATAGTGAAGCCGATCACATCCCAGATCTTTGGGTCTGAAACTTTTTCTTCGCGTGTGTCCCTTTGCACCGTAGCCATGGAAAATCTTCATCATTTAACTGGATGTTCGGGTCAATATTCACTGTGAATGGAGCAATTTCATCAAATTTTTCATAATCTTCTGACATGTCTGTCTTATCATCCACTCCCACGATGTTTCTTTTTCCTGAAAGAACTATGTGGCGCTTTGGCTCGTCGTATGATCCATTCGCTTCCTTATCTTTTCTTTTTCTCGGCCTGGTAGACATGTCTTTCACATAAAAAACCTGCGCCATATCATTGGCTAGGACGAATGGTTCGTCTGCATACGCAAGATTGTTGAGATCCACTGTTGTCATTCCGTACTGCGGGTCTTCCGTTACCCCGCCTCGTGTCATATTGACCCATTTGCACCGAAACAAAGGGACCTTCAAATCACCTGATCCATAGTTAAGTTCCCATATGTCCTCTATGTAACCATAATATGTTTCCTTTCCCGTGTTGGTTGTTGCATCAAAGCGGACACCACTGTTTTGGTTGGTGCTCTTCTTATCTTGGGCGATGGTGTAAAATGTATTCCCATTTATCTGGTACCCTTTGAAAGTCATTATATTCGATGATGGTAACTGGGACAGCAAGTACATGTCATTTTGAATATCGCCATCATTCAGGGCACGTTTCTGCAACCAACTGGCGAAAGTCCTCGTTTGTTCGCGTGTAATCCAGTTGTCAGACTTCTCCGGGTGTTTGAAAACTGTAGAAAATTCTTGTGTTCCTCCATATACGGAGCCACCAAGGCGGAGTTCTGTAGAATTGTGTAGTGTGCTTCAGTGAGAGAATGCCCGTCCATACATATTATTTGATGCCCTCCTAGCATGCCTTTTCCTTCCAGTCTGCCCTTATGCCGCGATTCAGGAACACCAATCGGCTTAAGGTCAGGAATGAAGCCAATACAAAACTCAATGACCTCCTCATTTTCATGGCCCTTCGAGATGCTTCCTTCTAGCCTAGCACGGTTATGAACATATTTCTTCAAGACTCCCGTGAACCTTTCAAAGGGGAACATATTGTGTAGAAATACAGGACCCAAAACGTTAATCTCTTCGCAAAGGTGAACTAGGACGTGCGTCATGATGTTGAAGAAGGATGGTGGGAACACCAACTCGAAACTGACAAGACATTGCACCAAATCATTCTGTAACCTTGGTATGATTTCTGGATCGATTACCTTCTGAGAGATTGCATTGAGGAATGCACATAGCTTCACAATGGCTAATCGAACGTTTTCCGGTAGAAGCCCCCTCAATGCAACCGGAAGGAGTTGCGTCATAATCACGTGGCAATCATGACTTTAGGTTCTGGAACTTTTTCTCTGCCATATTTATTATTCCCTTTATATTCGACGAGAAGCCAGACGGTACCTTCATGCTGAGCAGACATTCGAAGAAGATTTCCTTCTCTTCTTTGGTAAGAGCGTAGCTGGCCTGACCCTGATGTATGCCGTCTTTTCCGTGCATACGTTGCTGGTCCTCCCGTCACTACAGGAAACAGGTAATTTGCCGTCTGTGGATCACAGACGGCAAAGACCTAATTCCAGACGGCAAAGACTTTGCCGTCAGGAAGCAGACGGCAAAGTCAGACGGCAAAGATTAATCGGCAAAGAATACTTTGCCGTCTGCTGTTTGTCGGGATGACGGCAAAGAGTTTGCCGTCTGTCAATATGGTTTGCCGTCAGCAGACTAGCTAGACGGCAAAATATGCCAACAGACGGATGACGGACGGCGTCAAGTACTTTGCCGTCAGTTACGCTATGTCTTTGCTGTCTTCCTTGTATGCCCAGACGGCAAAGCAAAGATTTTTTTAATAAAAAAATATATGTAATCTGTACACAATATCCATACACATTGCACATGTGGACTGAAGAAACGTACGCGGTGAAGGAAACATACGAAGAAGGAACTGCTTAGGTGCTTATACATATGCGATGGTTACACTTTACATGAAGGACCTCCACATAGAAAAACAATAAATGAGTCCTTCTTTCTTGCAAGAAGAACCTTACAAAAAATTGTAAAAAAGCAATTGAGTCTTCGTCTTCTCCTGGGCAAGGCAGGGCCGGCGGTGTGGCTGGGGTGCGGCGGTGCTGACATGCCGAGGCAGGGAGGTCCGGCGGGGTCACGGGCATCAGATCCGGCGATGGCTGCTCGACCTCGACCAGATCTGCAGGGTCGTGCGCGACGTCAGGAGCTCGGGCGGCGGCAGCGTGAAGGACCTCCATGGCCAGCTCCTGCGGAAGAGAGAACTTCGTGTGAGAGGGAAATAAATGAGGAAAGGGAGAAGAGCTCGGGCCAGGGTGTATGGTGGCCGGCCGGTGGCAGTCCGTAGTCGATGGGCGGCGGACGCGGACGGGCGCTTCTGGTGGAGGTGGCGACGGGAGGCCGGCGCGGCGGAGGCAAGGGGAGACGGGCCGACCACGCCTGGGCGACGGGGCACCCGGCCGGCACAGTAGAGGTGATGGGCGATAGGCCGGCGCGCCGAAGGCGACTGGAGGCGGGGCCGACCGCGCTAGAGGGGCATCGGGCCGGCACAGCGGAGCCGACGGGCGATGGAGGGGGCGGCTGGACCGGAGGCGATAGGAGGCGGGGCCGACCGCGCTGGAGGGGCACCGGGCCGACACAGCGGAGCCGACGGGCGATGGAGGGGGGCGGCTGGACCGGCGGCGACTGGAGGTGGGGCCGGCCACGCCGGTGGCGAGTAGAGGCGGGGCCGCTGCCTCCCTGCTCGCCAGCGCCGGCCATGGATGTGTGCTGGATATGTTGTGTGGTGTGTAGTGTGCGTGGGTGGGTGGGTGGGGTGGGGTGCGGCGTGGGTTAGTGGGTGGGTGGGCCTGGCTAGGTAGTGCGTGTGTCAGGATGGGTAGGTGGGGCTGATGGGTTTTGGATGGGCTGACACATCATCGATCCGTGGGATCGATCCGCGTGATGTGCTTCTTCTTTGCCGTCTATGATTTTTATTAGAGACGGCAAAGAGCATACTTTGCCGTCTGCAATAAAAAACACAGACTGGAAAGATCTTTGCCGTCTATGATTTTTTATCACAGACGGCAAAGTGTATATTTTGCCGTCTGTAATGAAAGATGTAGACGGCAAAGATGTTTGCCGTCTGTGTTTCTTATTGCAGACGGCAAAGTGAGCTCTTCGCCGTCTTTGTTTTTTTCGCAGACGGCAAAGTATATTTTACCGTCAGTTTTTCTTTGTCGTCTATTGATGACGGCAAACCCTTTCTTTGCCGTCTTGCCCGACGAAAAGCTGACGGCAAAGCTGCCTACTGACGGCAAATTAGCTGTTTCCCGTAGTGCGTGCCTCTGGTGTATCTTTTGTCTTCCCATACACGCCCAAAAAGCTAAGCAGGGTCACGCAAAGATTCTTCGTCACGTGCATCACGTCGATTGCGGAGTGGACCTCTAGGTCTTTCCAATATGGCAGGTCCCAAAATATAGATTTCTTCTTCCACATGGGTGCGCGTCCGTCAGCGTCCTTCAGAACAGGTTTTCCGCCAGGACCCTTTCCAAAGATTACCTCCAAATCCTTGACCATATGATGTACATCAGCACCAGTACGGTGGCGAGGCTTCGTCCGGTGATCCGCCTCACCTTTGAAATGCTTGCCTTTCTTTCTTACGGGATGCCTTGACGGAAGAAATCGACAATGTCCCAGGTACACGTTTTCCTACAACTATCCAAATATATACTGTCGGTATCATCCAAACAGTGCGTGCATCCGCGGTATCCCTTGTTTGTCTGTCCTGAAAGGTTACTCAGAGCAGGCCAATCATTGATGGTCACGAACAGCAACGCCTTTAGGTCAAATTCTTCCTGTCCGTGCTCATCCCACACACGTACACCTGTTCCATTCCACAGCTGTAATAGTTCTTCAACTAATGGCCTTAGGTACACATCAATGTCGTTGCCGGGTTGCTTAGGGCCTTGGATAAGCATTGGCATCATAATGAACTTCCACTTCATGCACAACCAACGAGGAAGGTTATACAAACATAGAGTCACATGCCACGTGCTATGGTTGCTGCTCTGCTCCCCAAAAGGATTAATGTCATCTACACTTAGACCAAACCATACGTTCCTTGGGTCACCTGCAAACTCATCCCAGTACTTTCTCTCGATTTTTCTCCACTATGAACCGTCAGCGGGTACTCTCAACTTTCCGTCTTTCTTACGGTCTTCTGCGTGCCACCGCATCGCCTTCGCATGCTCTTTGTTTTGGAACAAACATTTCAACCGTGGTATTATAGGAGCATACCACATCACCTTGGCAGGAATCTTCTTCCTGGGGCGCTCGCCCTCGACATCACCAGGGTCATCGCGACTGATCTTATAACGCAATGCACCGCATACCGAGAAAGCGTTCAAATCCTCGTACTCACCGTGGTAGAGGATGCAGTCATTAGGGCATGCATGTATCTTTTGCACCTCTAACCCTAGAGGGCAGACAGCCTTCTTTGCTTCATACGTACTCTCGGGCAATTCGTTGTCCTTTGGAAGCATATTCTTTATCATTACCAGCAACTTTCCAAATCCCTTATCAGATACACCATTCTCTGCCTTCCATTGCAGCAATTCAAGTATGGTGCCCAACTTTTTTTTGTCAGCTTCGCAATTCGGATACAACAATTTCTTGTGATCCTCTAACATGCGCTGCAACTTCGTCCTCTCCAGATCACTTGCGCAGTTTCTCTTTGCATCGGCAATGGCCCGACCTAGATCGATCATCAGCGGGCTCATCTGATGCCTCTTCTTTAGCTTCTTCCCGCATTGCCAGCTCAGCTTCTTGCCCCATTGTTGTATCATCGTATTCAGGGAACCCATGGCCAAGATAGCCGTCGTCGTCCTCTTCTTCTTCATTGTCTTCCATCATAACCCCTATTTCTCCGTGCTTGGTCCAAACATTATAGTGGGGCATGAAACCGGACTTAAATAGGTGGACGTGAATGGTTTTTTCTGTAGAGTAACTGTGACCATTCTTACAGCCAGCACATGGACAAGGCATAAAACCATCCGCCCGCTTGTTTGCCTCAGCGGCCCGCAAAAAAGTATGCACGCCATTAATGAACTCGGGAGAGCATCGGTCATCATACATCCATTGTCGGCTCATCTTCATTACACAACACCAAATAGACGAAATTAATACAAGTTCATACATAAAGTTCATATACAACACTTAATTAAATGCAACATACAAATAACTCTCTAGCTAAAGAATTTAAATGCAACAACAAATGCGATGAAGATCGCAACTAAGGTAACAATTGATCCAACAACATAATGATACCAAGCCACACTATCAATGGCATATTTTCTAATCTTTCTAATCTTCAACCTCATTTTCTCCATCTTGATCTTGTGATCATCGACGACATCGGCAACATGCAACTCCAATTCCATCTTCTCCCCCTCAATTCTTTTCAATTTTTCTTTCAAACTCATTTTCTCTTTCAACTAAATTTAACCTCTCAACAATAGGGTCGGTTGGAATTTCCGGTTCACATACCTCCTAGATAAAAATATCTATGTCAACTTGATGGGCATAATTTGTCATAAACACGAAATGTAACAACTAGTTTTAAAAGAGAATATACCACATCCGAATCATAACAAGGACGAGGGCCGACGGGGACGGATATCAAAACCATGGCACTATGTATAACAAACAACGTACGGGTAAGATAATTATGCAAGTAACTATATATCCAAATCACACAAACATCAATTTGGTAATGTAAAACATTCATGAACAAGAGCCTCACCACAAGGTGGTGCCGGCGACGGGACGGTGCGGGCGATCGACGGTGGTTACGACGGAGATTTAGAAGGCACTAAGTAAACCACACCTACATATGCAAACTAAGTGTTATTTTTGACCTCAAATTGCATATAAATCAAATACTAGCAAATATAATTCCTCCCAAATTAATCACTATACAAAGCATTGCAAGAGCTAATCTAGCAATGAGAGTTGAAAGGACAAAGTTGCTAACCTTTGTGATCATTTGAATGGATGGGGGCCTTCAAATCTTGACAAATTTTGGGCAAAATTTGTGAGGAGCACGAGGAAGAGAGGGGAAGAACATAGGAGAAGTGAGGGGAAAGGGGAAGAACAGAGTGGCTCGGGTGGACGAAGGGTTTATGTACGTCGACCTTTAGTACCGGTTCATGCCACGAACCGGTACTAAAGGTATTGGACGGGCCCCAGACTGACAACACCCTGCCACCACCCTCTTTAGTACCGGTTCGTGGCACGAACCGGTACTAAAGGTTCGCCACGAACCGGTACTAATGAGAACGGCCGGCTAGCCGTTGGAACCGGCACTAATGGACACATTAGTGCCGGCTCAAAACCAAACCGGCACTAATGTGTCTCATATTAGGTCCTTTTTCTACTAGTGGGGTTGGGTGCGACCTGCGGCCGGTCGCGGGGGTTCCCGGCCTGCTTTCTTGCGCAGGCAGCCCCCCTCGTCTCCGGCGGCTCATCCTCCCCCACCGTGCCACGGTGACGGCTCACGCGCAGCAGTGAAAAGGCTACAGTGCTAGTGGTAGCCTCGGGGCTCCTCAAGGCGGCTACTTGTTGGCGCTGCTCCGGCACCGGCGACCTTGGATCCGCGTCTCTCTGGCATCCATGGGTTGACGACATCCTATGCCAGGCAGCTCTGGCCTTGGCGGACCAGCAGCTGCGTCCCTTCCAGCTCCCTTGGCGTCCCTCCAGTCCCTGTTTGCCGGCATTGCTAATCATCGTCGGCCCACCCGCTTGTGGTTTGCTTTGCCGCTTGTCCTACCTGTATGCCTCAAAGCCCTGCCTTTTGCTAGATCCAGCGCTCATGTGTTTGGAGACGGTGCCATCCTCCGAGGGCAGGTGCCTCCAATCCCCTTCCGACCTGGTGCCTCCGACCAGCGTCGACTTCCTCATTCGACTCCAGATAAGGCGGCAATGGGATTGCTCAGCCTGAGGCTTGGGAGAAATCCTTGCTCGGCTTGCCGGTGCTGGCAGCGACGGCGTCTGCGGATGTCGTTCCCTCCTTGGAGGCGCTGTCAAGGCTCTCAGCTGTGCCCCTCTTCGAGCTCAGGGGAAACCCTAGGTCTGGTTCCTCCGGACCGGATGGCGACGACGGCTCGGCGACGAATTCCTTCTTGAAGGCGCTATCTTGCTCGCTCGCCGTATCCCCGTGTTCTGGCTTATGTTGGAAGTCTTGCTAGTTTGGGATTGTCGATCTCGGTTCGGGCTTGGTTGGTTTAGCTGTGATGTATTCTCTATTCGGGCCGAGCACCCCTTGTCTGTCTGCTCTGGACACCATGTTCACGCCCGCGTGCGTTCGTGTCATGAGTTATACCCCTCTTTGTACTCATTCTACTCCTTCTATCAATTCAATGATACGCAAGTTTTGCGTATTCGCGAAAAAAAGAGTCTTACGTATCCTACGTAAACTTGCTTTGCCTAAACCAAACGCCCCCCCCCCCCCCCCCCCCCATTTTCAGGGTGGACCCTGCCCCCTCACTAATACCCAATTAAAAACTGCCAAGTCACCTATTAAGTAGGATACGTAACAACCAGCCCGTATGTGTAGCATTACTCAATCGATGACCGTCAACTATGTAACTCATCCAACTAATCCAAGCGTCAAAAAAGAATAACAATGTAATTCAGTCTAATCATTGTGCTAGCTAGCTGATCAAAATGTGGATATGAGCCACCGCCAGTCGTTGGAGTGGTGTGGCTGGTGCACGCCGTGCACAAAGCGGGCGTTATTACATGCGTATGCAGCATATTTTTTTGAGCAAAGCGTATGCAGCATATGCTAATCAAAAAGAGCTGGCATGCATGCATGTGGGCGTCGTCCCACCACTGCATTGCCAAACAGGGTATAGGGGCAACTTTGCGGCAGTTTCCCTTTGCCATTGCCATGGGAAGAAACCGTCACATGCTTGCTTGTTTACATGCCGCACCGCACCCCACCAGACTCTCATAACTGTGCGTGCGTGCGTGTGCGTGTGCGTGTGCGTGCTGCGACTGCTCGACACGTAGTGGGTGCTGGGGCAGCCCCACGCCGATCGAGCGCTTTGCTTCTCTCTCTGGCTGCTCGGCCATCCACCACTAGCGTGGCCGCTGTGCTTTGCAATTGCAGCTCGAGCCCCTTCAGGAAAAAAGCACACCAAGCGAAGAACGTCGCGTGCATCCGACCAGCGAGCCACGGTGAGTCCCCTCCATCTCCGGCCACCTTGCTTCTTCTTCTTTCCTGTTGAATGGCCACATGAAATTGCGGTTGGATGTATGCGCGCGGGTCCTCTAGATCTAGCATCGTTGATGGGCGTGTGTGGAGGTGTGTCTCCGGTGGATCTATCTTTGGTGGATTTGCTCGGATATGTTCTTCGTTTGTCTACATTTGTGTGTCTTCAGATTGGATCCTTCCGATCTATGCTACTCTTCATCGGTGGTGGTTGTTGTTCTGGTGCGCTGGTCCTATGGGGCCTTAGCACGACACTGTCTACTATAACAAGTTTTGCCCGGCTCGCTTCAGTGTTTGTCGTCGTCGCTAGGTGTCTACAAATCTGGATGTACTTTTTATTATTTCTGCTGTTTGCTGTACTGCCATGATTGAAAATGAATAGATCGAAAATTTTCTCCCGAAAAAATGGAGAATTGCATATTTCAACTGTGAACTCGTGCCCTAGTTAAATTTATAGCCCCCAACTCCAAAATCAGTTGCTACACAACCCTAAACTTTCGACACCGTTCAGTTTACCCCGTGTGACATCCAGGTTGACTAGTCAACATTGATGTCGCATCTAAGTCATGAAAATATAACTGATTTTGTCGGTCCCACATGCCATACAATAATCATCTTCTTCCTCCTCTACCACCCCCCACCCCACCCCCTTGGCACATACCTCTCCAATCCCGATGCGGTGTCGTCTCCTTCGTGTTGTTGTAGCTTGACATTGCCTTGAGCTCATCCCCACAAGTCAGAGGTCACACGCGCAGCCACGAGCTCCTCCCCGCCTATCTGGGGTCGCACGCAACGCCACAAACTCCTCTCAGCCAAGAGCTCCTCCACCCATGACGGCATCGATAGCATCTCGCTGGCGCATCTCGGCATGCCCCGCCTCTTCATACGCCACTTCAGCCTCGTGTCAGGCTAGCTCATGCCTAGTACAGCAAGGCAGTGGTCTCAACTGAGGTGAAGCGAGGAGGGGTGCCATAGCAACTAGGAGCTGGCGGCGCATGCGTGGGTAGGGATGGGGGAGGGCGCAGATTCACGGACCATGCGGGGAAGGTCACCGGCTACTGACCAACAACGATGGTGCTCCATGGGAAGGATGTGGTTTGTGTGTAGAACGGGATTGCTGATGCGAGGATCAATGCAGAGCTCGTCTAGCAGCGAGTTGGAGAGCGGGCTCCGGGTGGTGTCACTTCAAGTTGCGGTGGCATCATTCCCAATGGCAATGACTCGGTGGCGTAGCTTCAAGCAGCGGTGGCGGCTGAATGAACCCCAACTCGCACAGAGAACAAAGGGAAATCCCTATCCTTTTGGTGTTTTGCAATTTAACCTTTGGATTGCTTATTTACTATGCATTAGTCCATAATGTTTGCATGTGTTACCATGACATGTGGGTGCGTGTGCTACATCATGGCAAAACCATCGTTGAGGGGTTAAATTGAACGGTGTCAGAATTTCATGGTTGTGACCTAACTGTTTTGCAGTGGGGGTTGTAAATCAAACTGGGTCATTAGTTTAAGCATGAAATATCAACTTCTTTCTTCGATCAATGATGAGCCAATGGGATCTACCGTTATCATTTTGAAGTTATGTTATAGAAACGGCAACTTTCACACTAAATAGGATACCATCTAAATCCTTGACAAGCTACCATATGTGATTTGGACTAGAAAGAAACATGATTTATCTTATGGGATACCATCTAAATCCTTGATGGCTCCAAGGCTAGGTTGTGTGGGGGGCACAAGACTCTCCTCTACCGCCTCTCCACACCTATGACTACATTTACCCCCTTGTCCTAAACCTAAGTAAGGAGGATTTTTTACGCTACCGCCGCTACCCGTTGTGAGGCGATCCTATGTGGGGTCTTTTTTCAGTACTCTACTAGAGGGGGAAATTGTTGTCGGAGCCTTCTTCATCAACTTTGTTGCTCTGATAATCATGTGCGAGTAATCCTCATTGAACTATGGGACCATAAAAATAGCTATGTGGCATCTCCTCTCTCCCGTTCTTCAATACAGAGATCAGATGAGTGGCCTAACATGATTGTGAGCAATATGATGTATTTCTTCGTGTGCTTGTCGTGATGTGATGAATTGTCACTTTATGACCAGATTATATATGGATTTATATTTGGTATATTTGGTTCTTTGTTGCGTGATTTATAGTATATGCTGTTAGGGCATGTCTCTCTCTAAGTGGTTTTGGTGATTGATGACAATGCTTTTGCGGACTAATCATGTGCATTGAGCTTTCAGATATTTATTCATCGGCACGAGACGATTCATTTCCCCTCGGTGTTTAAGGAGAAGACGGTGTGTTTCCTTCGTTTTATTTTTGGTGGACTTGAGTCATAGAAAACACCGTACTATCAAGAGGGGGTCTGTATCGCAAAGGTTAGGGTGGAATCAACACGTACATGTCCCCTTTGCACCCCCAACTCTTTCCCGCATCTTTGGAGGGTCCTTCGTTGTCTCGGAAGTGGGCTTGATAGTGATCCAGCGGTAGTACCGCGGCGCTGAGCGGCAGTACCGCCCAGAGCCACAGGCGGCAGTACCGCTGTTCATCAGCGGTACTACCGCCCGGGGCTCTCGGCAGTAGTACTGCTTACGTGTCGTGCTATTACTGCCTCGATTCAAGAGCTTCGCTTCTCGTGTCGGGTTGTGCGATAGTAGGAGCGGCTGTAGTGGTGGTAGTACCACTCTCGAGCGGTAGTACCGCCCCTACCACCGCTGCTAGTGCCGCCCGGGCCCTCACTCTCGTGCCCCTTCCCCCTCCGAGGCCCCTGCTCACAGTCTTCACGATAGTACCGCTGGGGCTCGCAGTAGTACCGCTTCCCCAGCGGTAGTACCTCTCCCCTGAGCGGTAGTACCGCTCTGTGCGGGCTGAGGAGGGGGTAACGGTTGGATTGGTTCCCCCACTATAAAAGGAGGTCTTCTTCTCCAAGAAGACCTACCTCTTTTCCCCCAAGCTCCATTATTGCTCCAAAACTCATTTTTGCCCGATCTCTCTCCCTAGCCAATCAAACTTGTTGATTTTCTAGGGATTGGTTGAGAAGGCCCGGATCTACACTTCCACCAAGAGAAATTTGATTCCCCCCACTAATCCCTTGCGGATCTTGTTACCCTTGGGTGTTTGAGCACCCTAGACGGTTGAGGTCACCTCGGAGCCACATTCCATTGTGGTGAAGCTCCGTGGTATCGTTAGGAGCCTCCAATCAAGTTGTGGAGATAGCCCCAACCTTGTTTGTAAAGGTTCGGTCGCCGCCTTCAACGGCACCACTAGTTGAATCACGGCATCTCGCATTGTGTGAGGGCATGAGGAGAATACGGCGGCCCTAGTGGCTTCTTGAGGAGCATTGTGCCTCCACACTGCTCCAATGGAGACGTACTTCCCCCAAAGGGAAGGAACTTTGGTAACACATCCTCGTCTCCACCGGCTCCACTTGTGGTTATCTCTTTCCTTTACTTTGTGCAAGCTTTTATTGTGTTGTATCCTTTGCTTGCACTTGTTATTGTTGTTGGTTGCATCATATAGGTTGTTCACCTAGTTGCACATCTAAACAACCTATTTGTTGCTAAACCTAATTTGTTAAGAAAAGCTAAAAATTAGTAGTTGCCTATTCACCCCCCTCTAGTCAACCATATCGATCCTTTCAATTGGTATCAGAGCCTTGTCTCTTTATTAAGGGTTTCACCACCCGAAGAGTATGGTTGATTCTATGGAGGAAGTGCCCGAGGCCGTGGAGTTGACATCGATCACTTGAGACGACTTAAATGAAGCTATGGCTTCACTTAAGACGTCTATGACGACCGAAGTCAAGTCCATGCTTAAAGAATTACTTGAGGGGTTGAAATCCACTCCCAACCCCTTGCTTGTGGTTAATCCCACGGCATCGGAGTCGGAGGCCAATTCCGCCAAGGAAGCGGCTAAAAGTACTCATGTTCCTTACCCTCATGACAAGAATGGGACGGGAACCTTTGCCTTGGTTCCCCCTCCCCCGGTCTATGGAGGACCGGTCCCTACACCTCACATTAATATTCATGGTCCTCCTCCCAAGCTTGTTAAGGGTGACTTTGCTAATTGGGTCTTTTGCATTAAGTATCATTTGAATCATTTCTCAACTAACCTTTGGAGAATCATTGAGCAAGGATTTTACTCACATGATCCAAACAACTTCACCCCATGATAAGAAGTGGACAATCAATACAATCACTCTGCTTTGTTCATTCTTCAAGATGTGGTCCCTCCTGAAGATCTCTCGCATCTTCGAACTTTCCCTCGTGCAAAGGATTGTTGGGACCACATTGTGTCTATGTACAAGGGAAGCTCAAGAATTCAACAGTCCAACTATGAAGTGGTCCTTGATGAGGCCGATGAATTTATTATGCTTGCAGATGAGGATCCACGTGATCTCAACCGGAGGTGACAACTCTTGCGGTTGCTCTCCAAGACCATGGAAGTAAGGATACGGATGACACTTGGATCAAGCGCAAGTTCCTCAAGGCCATCATGCCATTCAACAAGGCTGTCACATCCTGATTTTTGGCCCTTTCCTTTTCCTTTGATTTTCTGAGATTTTGCTTGAGTTTTCTTTTTCCGTGGCTATGTGGTCTGGAAACTGGAGAAGATGACCTCTTCTTTCTTTCCAGAGAGGCTTGTCATCCTCAAACCCTTCCCAAGACCTTTCCATTTTCATCCTAGCCCAACCCCAATATTCTTTTCCTTGGGATATTCCTTTTTCTGTTAAAGGAATAACCCAATTTGCCCTAGGTTGTGAAGCAACCTATATTCCCATCACTCCCAAAATTCCCAAAAAAATCTCATAAATTGTTTGGGTCATATCTTCATCAAATATGGAAAAATATTTCATTTGCCATGTTCCTCATCATGCTCAATTAATTCCTTTCCTATTCTGTCCTGAATGGCAGTTTGTGATGCAAGTGCTATTTCCCTTTGCCCAATTGACCCAAAACATTTTGGACACCTTTTCATGTCCATATCATTGCCTCATGCCAAAATTAAACTCCATTTGCCTAGTAAATCTTCCTCAGTGATTTTCCAAAGTTTCTGTCTGAGGGAATTCTTTGTGAAGGAAGTACTAGCTAGGGTGATCCAAATGAGTTGAAATTTTGCACACTCCTTCATGTGCTCATATAATCACTCTCCTCAAGGTTTGAGCTCATGCAAGGCATCCCTGTGAGCACACCTTCAATTCTTTGTTTTTTCCAAATTTTCAGTTTGTGAAGCAAGTATATTTTATCTTGCTCCATTATTGCTGAAAATTTTCCAGGGCCTTCTCCTACCCATATAACCTATCTCCCCAAAATGTGGGCTCAATTCATCTAGCCATTTGCTCTCTGCAAATTTTTCTAAGTTTCTGTCCAAATTGAAGCATTGTGAAGCAAGTACCATTTTGGTGTATCCATTTGGTATGAAACTTTTACAGTGACTTCATATTCTTATATAACCCATCTATTCCAAATTTCAGCTCAATCCAAGCTAGTATGTAAGTGCTACTTCAAAGTTTGCTATTCTGGTCAGTATGGCACTTTGCACTATAAGTACTAGCTAAACCCCTCTGTATGAGCTGGAACCGTGCCATCTTAATGACCTTAGTAAGTGATAAACCCCAGTCAAATCACAGTCTAACCCTCCCGACCAATCTTCTGCACTTGGCATCAAACACCTTGTGCAACTGAAACACTGCAAGCTCTATTCACCAATTAAGCCCCTGTGCCCATTTCTTTGCTTCACGGCCTTCTCTGTAGCACGCCCTATCCAGCAGATAAGGTTGGCCGATCAGAGCACGGGTAAGCGTCGGATGCAGACAGTGACCATTGTTTTGGCATGCAATGGCCCCGTCCAGAGCGTCTTCTTGCTCTGGCCCCTCTCCTACGCGTCGCGTTTGCTCGCCCGTGCCTGTCTAGCGGGTTCCCATGCTGTCGCCGTTCCCTTGGACCCCTCTCCCCCTCCAGTAGCTCGCTCATCGGAGCTCGTCGCCGCGCTCCCACGTGCAAACTGTTGTCGATCGTTGTTTCGTCATCTGTCCGCTTCGTCCTCGTGCCCCCTTTGGCTTGCTCTGCTCCGTGATCGCTGCATCGCTCCCTCATCGCGTTCCCGCACCCTCCTGTGCCTGCTGTCCGTCGCCAGGGCCTTGGTCGGACGTGCACAGCGGCGACCGGCTCGGCATCATTGCCCCCGCCTATATATAGCCCCTCCCCACGGCTCCCGAGCACCTCATCCGCTCCATCCCACTCCTAGATCTCTCTCCCCAGCCACCTACCCGAGCTCCAGGAGCTTTGTTCGCTGCCCATCGCTGCCATGGCCGCTGCCCCCCTCTCTCAAATTGGAGCTTTGTCGAGCTCTCCTCTGCTTCCTTCCACCACCATAGACCACTACATCCACCCTAGAGATGCCCAGTACTGCTCCTCCTTCCCCGGCGGCCTCTAGCCACAAGTTTCCCGGCGGCCGAAACCACCGTCCGCCACGGCCGTGGCTCCGCCCTACCCCGTGCTCCCCGGCGACCGTTCTGCCCATAGATAGGTGCGGCCCAATCCCCTGAGCACGCCGGTAGGTCGAGCGCCGCGAGAGGCGGCCCGAGTCGCCGGTTATCATCATCGGGCACTGGCTCTGCCTCAGCCTGGAGCAAGCAAGCGAGGTAGAAGACAACGACCCAGGCCTGCGGGCGGGACCCACCTGTAAGCAACCCAGGAGCCCGGCCCCGCCACTGCTGACGTGGAGTAAGTGGACACATATTCCACGTAATACATTTTCCTATTATGAAAGTGCATTTCCATCTTATTTTGGCTCAAAATACGTTTCATCAATTCTAAAAGCGTATTTTTCTAAAATACGTTTTCTGTTTTATCCTCTAGGGGCCTGTTTGTAGAGTTATTTTTACAGATTGGTCCCTGAACTTCGTCTGGCTATAACTTTTCAACCGCAACTCCGGTTGAGGTGAATCCAAAGCCTACTTCTTCGTTTCGCCGAGTTCTATCTTTTGGTGCCATTTTCACTAGGTCCCACTATGAAAATGACCATTTTTCCCTTGCCCCTAATCAGCCCCCTTCGAGAGAGAAACTTTTCCTGCGATTCGTTCTGCGAGCTTCCCGCACTTCTCCCCGGTGTATCCTTCATCCCCAGGCAAGCCACAATACCCACTTGCATGATGGCCATGCAGTAGCCATGGTTCTCAACTTGAATATTTAATAAATGTCTGCTTGTTTTGATACGGTTATGGTTCTTTCGATGATGCTTATGGATTTGTGTTGATATGCTTGAGGATTATGTTTGTTGATATGCTTGAGGATTATGTTTCCCATCCATGCTCATGTTGGTATCATGCATTGTAGTTGCATCATGTTATTTTCATATGGCTCGGCTTATTGCATTCAAGTTTAACCGGACTTAAATGAACTTGAACAACTGTTGGCTGAGTCATGGTGCCACCAAATCAAGTTAACCAGTGCAGCCACACTTGCCTTATGGGGGGTCCTAACTGGGTCTATTGTCATGCCTCTTGCCGGTGCCTCCAACGAGGGAAGGTTATGCGCGGGCGCTACCTTGGCCGGGTAGGACGGCATAAGCCTTGTGAGCCCGAGTTTGGTTATGTGCACATGTCCTCGTTTGGGAACGTTTATTGTTTTGCCACGGTGGTGGTTGTTGGATGTCTTTGGTAGACATCAGGGCCACCCATGACTTGGCCCAGAGGGGAGTTGGTCGGAGTGGCCGGGAGAGTGTGATGGCAATAGATCAGTTTTGTCGGAATGCCGTTGGTCCACCCGAATGGGAGCGTGAGGCCATGGGTTCCATGGTGTGGGTACAATGTGCTAACCACTGCAGAGTGTGTATTAAATCTATCGATAGCCCGCCCGCAGATATGGGCCCAATTCGTAGTCAGTCACACTATGAGTCAACAGTAATAATAATAACTTGTTAATAACAACCCTGGTTCGATGATGAGAAAGAGGTTGGTTGTGATCGAGAGAGGACCACTGAGGTATCGTGGATACCAGAGTTGGTTGATCTTTATGTGATCGTGAGATGATCACTGTGGTATCGAGGATACCGAGTTGTTGGATATTTGGGGTGTTATGCGAGAATCATGGGTAAAGGTCAAGCTCCTTGTGGTCATGTAATGATTACTACGGTATTGTAATACCAAGCTTGATTGGATCCTAAGATGATGGTGTGATGTCCGTGATGGTAAGCTTATGCATGTGATGGTTATGAGGTAACCTGAGCAGAGTAAGTTGGTGCACGAGCATGATAGCGTCATCATGTTGCATGCTTGTATCATCATGTTCATATGTTCATGCCATGCTCATATTGTTCTAGTTGTGTCATGTTCATCTTGTTCATGCTATGATTGATCTAATAGTACCATGTCAATCCTTGTTAACCTGTAATTGCCATTTTGTTGTTTGTCTTGATTGCTCTTGGTTGTTGTGAGCTTGCAAGTACATTCAATGTACTGATCTGGCATGTCATGCCAGTTTGCAGGTCATGCCGGATTTGATTGCTTGTTTGTCATGGATTCCTTGTTTGCGAGCTAGGATAAGTGTTCCAGCCAGAGTCCCTACGGAGTGGAGTTCACCACCGTCGTTGCTATTCCGCTGCTAGAGTTATTCCGCTGCTTCATGTTGTTCTGCTACTTGCATGGAGCAACCGTGGCAAGCATAGTGTCGATGTGCCGATGCAATCCCCTTGTATCCATATAGCTTGTAATAAAGAGCCGATTTGTTCTATGCTAAGCAGTGTCGTATTCCAAAAGAATTTTCCTTGATCTCTGGGCTACAATACGGGGTGTTCCGGTTTCTCTAAGCCGGGGTGTCACAAAGGCCATGTCTTTTGTAATTCGTCAAAGGTCGGACTTCCACACCTTAACCTCAAGTGAACTGTTGGATGAGTTCATTGCCATGAACATCATGAACAAGACCGCCGACAATGCTCTTGCTCGTGTCCGGTCAAAGAAGAGTACTCCCACCCTTGCTTTAAAGGCCAAGGCCATCCCGGAAGAAGAAGAAGAAGAAGAAGAAGAAGAAGAGGAAGAAGAAGAAGAGGAGTATGGTCCCAAGTACACCAAATATGCTTACAATGAGCACATGGCTCTTGCATCAAGGCCATTTTGGAGAAACAAGAGGAACTCAAGGCCCAACGTCACCAAGAACAACTCAAGTGGGTCAAAGAACAAGCAACGTGTAAGAACTTGCTACAATTGCGGCAATGTGAGTCACTTCATGGAGGATTGCCCCTACGATAAGAGGGAAGACAATGGTGGCAAACTCATTCGCAAAGATAAAGCCAAGTCCTTCCTTGGCAAGAACAACTTCACCGAGAAGACTCCTCCAAAGGGCTTGGTGGCTCATGAAGAGTACCCCTTCGATGATGAGGAGGAAGATACAATTAGAGAAGGAATGGTAATGGCAATCATTGCCATTGCTACATCTTCTCCCTCCAAGGTGTCTCTCTTCGGCGCCCCCAACGAAAACACCATTGCCAAGTGTCTCATGGCCAAAGGTATAAACAAGGTAACTCCCAACATCAAAACCACCATCATTACTACTCCTTCATTGTTAGATTGTGTTGATGATAGTGAGGTGGAGAAAGTTTATGAGAATATGTTCACCAAGTTTGTGAGCAAGCTCAAGGGTGAGTCCAAGAAGCACTTTGTTTCTCTCTTAGAACAACTTGGTGAGGCCAATGATATCATTGAGTTGCATGAGGATACTATCTCCAAGTTGAGGGGCACAGTCATGACTATGCTGATGAGATTGCGGATCTTTCCATCACTCTAGAGGAAGAGCGAGATCTTCGTTTGACTCTTGAGGAGTCACACAATGTTGATCATGCTAAATTACAAAAAGATCTTGATCGTGCTATTGTTCTTACTCGTGTGCTTAAATCCGAGAAAGCCTCACTTGGGGTTGGCCATGATAGACTCAAGGAAGAATTTGATACACTTGACAATGCTCACAGGGTCTTGAAGGGTGTTCATGCTTCTCTCAAAGAGTCTCATGATCAACTCCAAGTGAATCTAACCAAGGAGATTTCCACTTGTCCTCCCTTCATTCTAATTGCTAATTCCCATGCTACTAACCTTTGTTGCGAGCATGTGCATCTCGTGGAGGAAAATGCTAAGTTGAAAGAGCAACTTGATAAGGGCCTTGTGACTTGCATACAAGGCGAGAAGAACCTCAATGACCTTTTGAGCAATCAAAACGAAGTCGTGGGAAAGGAAGGACTTGGGTTTGTACCCAAGTCAAAGAAGAAGAAGAAGAAGAACAAGACCAAGCAATCTCTCCCGCTCAAGGACACCTTTGTCAAGGAGGGTGAGGGTGCTCATGAGAAGAAGAAGAACAAGGAAGTGGGTGGTAATGCCAAGAAGGGCAAAACCGCTCCTAGCAACGAAGTCGGCGACTTTAACCCCTCTTATGTTTTGTGTCATGCTAGTGATGGGCATGTTAATGCTAAATTTCTTGGTTCTTCTTATGAGTACATTGAATGGTCTATTTGGGTTCCTAAGACCCTTGTTACTAACATCAAAGGACCCATTCTAAAATGGGTACCTAAATCCAAGCATTGATCTCTTGTAGGAGTTTGCTTCCGGTGGGGTGTCATGGTTGCTCGATAGTGGAGCAACAAATCATATGACCGGGAGCAAGGACTTGGTGGTGGACGTGCATCCAATTCCATCTATGCCCACCCATGTCCAATTCGGTGATGCTTCAACTTCTAAGGTATTGGGGCATGGCAAGGTGGACATCTCTCAAGATTTATCTATTGAGAAGGTCATGCTTGTTGAGTCCCTTGCATACAATTTACTTTCGGTTCGTCAACTTGCACTTATGGGCTTTGCAATATTCTTTGATCTTGATACCGTGGCCGTTTTGTGGAGCAAGACTCTTAAAGTAGCCTTTGTTGGGCATGTCGAGAATGATCTCTATGTGGTGAACTTTTCGGAGAGACCCACTAAGACTGCGACTTGCCTAAGGGCTAAAGTTGAGGTGTTTTGGCTTTGGCATCGCCGACTAGCCCTCCTTCACATGGATCTCTTTGGTCCTCTATCCTTTGATAGTCTTGGTAGAAGAAAGTACTGCTTGGTGATTGTTGATGACTACTCAAGATACACATGGGTATACTTCTTCAAGAGGAAGAGTGAGACTCAACAAACCATCGTCAACATTGCAAATGAATCTCAACATCAACATGAAGCAAAGATCTTGATTATTAGAAGTGACAACAACATTGAGTTCAAGAACTACACCTTGGATGAGTTTCTTAGTGACGAGGGGATCAAGCACCAATATGCCGCACCCTATACCCCTCAACAAAATGGTGTGACGGAAAGGAAGAACCGGACGTTGATGGATGCGGCAAGGACCATGATGGCGGAATTCAAATCTTCATACAACTTTTGGGCCGAAGCCATTAACACCGCTTGTCATGCTTCCAATAGGCTCTACCTCCACAAAGGCTTGAACAAGACTCCTTATGAGATACTTCCCGGCAACAAGCTCAACCTCATGTACTTCCGGGTGTTGAGTTGTAAGTCTTTCATTCTCAAAAAGGGTGTTCGTTTGTCTAAAAAATTCGAACCTAGAGCTCAAGAGGGCATATTTGTTAGTTATGCAACAAACTCTCATGCTTACTGTGTCCTCAACAAGTCCACCGGACTCATTGAGGAGACGTTTAACATGGAGTTTGATGAAAATAACGTCTCCCAAGTGAAGCAAAGTGGTATTTGTGATGTAGGTGATGAAATTCCTCCCCAAGCCATAAGAAGAATGGGGATTGGTCACATACTCCCCATTGAGGAACCCCTTGTGGCCGAAGGAGAAGGACAATGCTCTACTCAAGTGGAGCCATCACCTACGCTAGACCCACACGCTTCCGAAGAACAAAGTTAAGGCCCTCAACCCAATGAACAAGATCAAGGGCAAGATCAACTCCATGGAGATGGTGATGCACCAAATGATACCCAAGATCAAGTTCATGCCTCCGAGCTCGCTCAACATCAAGAGCAAGACCAAGGTCAATAGCAAGCTCAAGACGGTTCTCAAGATCAAGAGCAAGCTCAAGATCAAGAGCAACATCAAGACGGTGCTTGATGTCTACTACGCAACTTTATTCTTGTAGACACGTGTTGGGCCTCCAAGTGCAGAGTTTTGTAGGACAATAGCAATTTTCCCTCAAGTGGATGACCTAAGGTTTATCAATCTGTGGGAGGCACAGGATGAAGATAGTCTCTCTCAAACGACCCTGCAAACAAATACAAGAAATCTCTTGTGTCCCCAACACAGCCAATACAATGGCAAATTGTATAGGTGCACTAGTTCGGCGAAGAGATGGTGGTAAAAGTGTAATATGGATGGTAGAAATATATTTTTATAATCTGAATAAATAAAAACAGCAAGGTAGCAAATAGTAAACGGGCACAAAAACGGTATTGCAATGCTTGAAAATGAGGCCTAGGGTCCATACTTTCGCTAGTGTAATCTCTCAATAGTGCTAATATAATTGGATCATATAACCATCCCTCAAAGTGCGATGAAGAATCACTCCAAAGTTCTTATCTAGCGGAGAACATAAGAATAAATTGTTTGTAGGGTATGAAACCACCTCAAAGCTATTCTTTTCGTTCGATCTATTCAAGAGTTTGTACTAAAATAACACAAAGCTACTCTTTCTGTTCGATCTATCCTAGAGTACATACTAAAATAACACCAAAGCAAATTCATATTCATAATACTCAATCCAACACAAAGAACTTCGAAGAATGCCCCAAGATTTCAATCGGAGAAACAAAGACAAGAACGTGCATCAACCCCTATGCATAGATTACCCCAATGTCACCTCGGGAATCCGCGAGTTTGCCAAAACATATATCAAGTGAATCAATACGATACCCCATTGTCACCACGAGTATTCAATTACAAGAGATATATCCAGCGTTCTCAAATCCATAAAAGTATTCAATCCGATAACAATGAAATCTCAAAGGGAAAAACTCAATTCATCACAACAAGATAGAGAGGGGGAAACACCATATGATCTGACTATATTAACAAAGCCCGCGATACATCAAGATCGAGACATCTCAAGAACACGAGAGAGAGAGAGAGAGAGAGAGAGAGAGAGAGAGAGATTAAACACATAGCTACTGGTACAAACCCTCAGCCCCGAGGGTGGACTATTCCCTCCTCATCGTGGTGGCCGTCGGGATGATGAAGATGGCCACCGGAGATGGTTCCCCCTCCGGTGGAGTGACGGAATGGGGTATAGATTGGTTTTCGGTGGCTACAGAGCCTTGCAGCGGCGGAACTTCTAATCTAGGTCTACCCCGAAGGGTTTTGGAATATTTGGGAATTTATAGGGCAAAGAGGGGGTGCGGGAGGCCACCGAGGTGGGCACAACCCACTTGGGCACGCCTAGGGGCCCAGGCGCACCCTGGTGGGTTGTGCCCCCCTCGGGGCACCCCCCCAGGTGCTGCTCTGGCCCATTGGTGGTCTTTTGGTCCATAAAAATCCACAAAAAGTTTCGCAGTGTTTGGACTCCATTTGATATTGATTTCCTGCGATGTAAAAAACAAGCAAAAACAGCAACTGGCACTGGGCACTGGGTCGATAATTTAGTCCCCAAAAATGATATAAAGTTGCTATAAAATGATTGTAAAACATCCAAGAATGATAATATAACAGCATGAATACTTCATAAGATATAGATACGTTGGAGACGTATCAGCATCCCCAAGCTTAATTCCTACTCGTCCTCGAGTAGGTAAATGATAAAAGAAATAATTTATGAAGTGTGAATGCTAGCAAAGTGCATAAGTTTGATCAATGATAATTTTAGTCACTTTTTCTAGCATCACAATGGCAATTCTTTCTCATAAAACTTCTCATGACAAAGTAGCAACCAATTCACATGTTAAGGTTAAAACAATGAATTCTCTTGAAACCCAACAACCTATGTTCTCAGTCACCAAGAAATTGTAATTCAACTTATTCAACAGAGTCTTAGTAAGAGCTCCACATACTCAACCATCATATAGTCTTCTATGATTGCTAACACTCACCGCATACACATGAGCAAAACATTTCAACCGGACATATAGAAAGATAGGGACTTGTAATTTCGCCTCCCAACGTATTCACCTTTGGGTGATGTCAACAATAATAACTCATGCTACCCATATCCAAAGCCTAGATCTTTCCTCACTAGATGATGCTTTCCAAAAGAGAAAAATAAAAAGGAATAGAGAAAAACTTTGACTCTTGTATGAAAGTAAACACATAAAGTAAAAGATAGGCCCTTCGCAGAGGGAAGCAGAGGTTTCCATGCGCTTATTTGTTTGTATGCTCAACCCCTTAGTGCAAAAGAACGTCATGTTATATTGCCCCTTCTGATGGCAACCTTTATTATGCAGTCTGTCGCTTTTATTGTTTACCATCACAAGTTCATACAATGCTCAATTTTCTCTTACACTAAATGAGCACACACTTTTAGAAGCAATTTTTATTGCCTTATTGCACCGATGACAACTTACTTGAAGGATCTTGCTCAATCCTTAGGTAGGTATGGTGTACTCTTGAAAATAAGATTTGGGTTTAAGGGTTTTTGGATGCACAAGTAGTATCTCTACTTGGTGCGGAATTTTTGGCTAGAAAAGATGGGGGGAAGCACCACATGTTGAAGGATCTATGACAATATAACTTCTATGTGAATATGAACAAACATAAACCATTACGTTGTTTTCCTTGTCCAACGTCAACATTTTTGGCATATAATATTTTGATGGGGGCTCACAATCACAAAAGATTTCCAAGATAGTGTATTTGCAAGTGAAAGTTCTCTTCCTTATACTATTTATTCGTGAATTTCTTGTATAACCAATATTGTGATTGTCAAGCCTCAAAAGATTTCACTTTCTAAACCCAATGTGAAGCTACCACTAGGCATGATATGATTTCAACTTCATGACACTGAATTTATTCAACAATTTACTCATAGGATATAAGTGAAGCACTAGAGAAATTCCATAGAAAAGAGCTTCGTTGACGGGATGTGAGTGCCGCTTGATACGTCTCCAATGTATCTACTTTTCCAAACACTTTTGCCCTTGTTTTGGACTCTAACTTGCATGATTTGAATGAAACTAACCCGGAATAATGTTGTTTTTAGCAAAACTGCCATGATGTTGTTTTATGTGTAGAAAGCAAAAGTTCTCGGAATGTCCTAAAAATCCACGGAGGCACTTTTTGGAAAATATAAAAAATACTGGCGAAAGAATCAAGACTAGGGGGCCCACACCCTGTCCACGAGGGTGGGGGCGCGCCCTCCCCCATGGGCGCGCCCCCTGTCTCGTGGCCCCCCTGAGGCTCCGCCGACCTCAACTCCAACTCCATATATTTCGTCTCGCGGGAAAAAAAATTAGAGAGAAAGTTTCATCGTGTTTTACGATACGCAGCCGCCGCGAAGCCCTAATCTCTCTCGGGAGGGCTGATCTGGAGTCCGTTCGGGGCTCCGGAGAGGGGGATTCGTCGCCGTCGTCATCATCAACCATCCTCCATCACCAATTTCATGATGCTCACCGCCGTGCGTGAGTAATTCCATCGTAGGCTTGCTGGACGGTGATGGGTTGGATGAGATTTACCATGTAATCAAGGTAGTTTTGTTAGGGTTTGATCCCTAGTATCCACTATGTTCTGAGATTGATGTTGCTATGACTTTGCTATGCTTAATGCTTGTCACTAGGGCCCGAGTGCCATGATTTCAGATCTGAACCTATTATGTTTTCATGAATATATGTGTGTTCTTGATCCTATCTTGCAAGTCTATAGTCACCTATTATGTGTTATGATCCGACAACCCCGAAGTGACAATAATCGGGATACTTCTCGGTGATGACCGTAGTTTGAGGAGTTCATGTATTCACTATGTGCTAATTCTTTGTTCCGGTTCTCTATTAAAAGGAGGCCTTAATATCCCTTAGTTTCCACTAGGACCCCGTTGCCACGGGAGGGTAGGACAAAAGATGTCATGCAAGTTCTTTTCCATAAGCATGTATGACTATTTATGGAATACATGCCTACATTACATTGATGAACTGGAGCTAGTTCTGTGTCACCATATGTTATAGCTATTACATGAGGAATCCCATCCGACATAATTATCCATCACTGATCCATTGCCTACGAGCTTTTCACATATTGTGCTTCGCTTATTTACTTTTCCGTTGCTATTGCTACAATCACTACAAAACCCAAAAACATTACTTTTGCTATCGTTACCTTTATTATCATACTACTTTGCTCCTAAATACTTTGCTACAGATACTAAGTTATTCAGGTGTGGTTGAATTGACAACTCAACTGCTAATACTCAAGAATATTCTTTGGCTTCCCTTGTGTCGAATCAATAAATTTGGGTTGAATACTTTACCCTCGAAAGCTGTTGCGATCCCCTACACTTGTGGGTTATCAAGACTAATTTCTGGCGCCGTTGCCGGGGAGCACAACTCTATTATCTGAGTCACTTGGGATTTATATCTATTGATCACTATGAAGAACTTGAAAGACGACAGAACCAAGATTTTGCCCTCAACTATGAGGGGAGGTAAGGAACTGCCATCTAGCTCTGCACTAGATTCTCCTTCTGTTACTAGTAAACTTGCGACACCTAAACCTGCTTCTGCTATGAACTCTGATGTGTCGCATGTTATTGATGATGACACTTCTGCTATGCATGATACTTATGATGAAACTACTTCTGTGTGTGATACTACTTTGCCATTAGGTGAATTTCTTGATGAACAACTTGCTAGAGTTAGGGGGAATGAAATTATTGAAGATGCTATTATTGATGATAGTGATGATGAAAATTCTCCCAATGATTATGAATTGCCTGTTGTTCTTGAGGGTTATGTTATGAATGAAGAAGCTGCTAGAGCTATCTTTGCTTGCAATGATAGATATGATCTTTAGAAATTATTAGCTAAATGGAAGCAGCAGTCTCTTAATGCTAGAATGAAACCTGACCCTGCTTTTGCTACTTCACCTATCTGTGTTACTGATAAGGATTATGAATTCTCTGTTGATCCTGAGATTATTACTTTAGTTGAATCTGATCCTTTTTATGGCCTTGAATCTGAAACTGTTGTGGCACATCTTACCAAGTTAAATGATATAGCCACCCCGTTTACTCATGATGATAAATCTCGCTATTATTATATCCTTAAGATATTTTCGTTCTTATTAAAGGGTGATGCTAAGACTTGGTATAATTCTCTTGCTCCTAGTTTTCTGCATAGTCCCATGGATATGATTTATTACTTCTCTGCTAAATATTTCCCTGCTCATAAGAAATTAGCTGCCTTGCAGGAAATATATAATTTTGTGCAAATCAAAGAAGAGAGTCTCCCACAAGCTTGGGGGAGGCTTCTCCGGTTACTTAATGCTTTGCCTGATCATCCTCTCAAGAAAAATGAAATACTTGATATCTTTTATAATGGACTAACCGATGCTTCCAAGGACTAATTGGATAGTTCTGCTGGTTGTGTTTTCAGGGAAAGAACAGTCGACGAAGCTAAATTACTATTGAATAATATGTTGACTAACGAAAATAATTGGACTCTTCCTGAGCCAATTCCTGAGCCAATTAAGCCAACTCCCGAGCTTATTCCTAAACCCACTCCGAAGAAGAGAGGTGTTTTATTTCTCATTCCTGAAGATATGCAAGAGGCAAAGAAATCAATGAAAGAAAAAGGTATTAAAGCTGAAGATGTTAAGAATTTACCTCCTATTGAAGAAATACATGGTCTTAATGTACCGCCTGTTGAAGAACCACATTGTCTTGATAACCCGACACAGGTAGTAAAGGTAAATTCTCTCTATAGATATGATAAAGTTGAAATCCCCTCTACTAAATTTAATAGCCCATGCTTAGATGAATTTGATGACTTTATGGCTAGACAAGAAAGTTTTAATGCTTATGTTAGTATAGAGTTAAAGAATAATGCTTTCAAGATAGGACGCATGAGCGATAATATGGCTAGAGTTAAAGGTGAACTCAAACTCATTAGCAAATATAGTTCTATGGTTGCTACTCAAGCTGAGCAAGTACTTAAAGCTCAAAATGATTTGCTTGATGAATTAAATAATAAAAATGACTTTGCTGTTAGAGTGGCTACTAGAACTGGTAGAATGACTCAGGAACCTTTGTATCCTGAAGGCCACCTTAAGAGAATCGAGCAAGATTCTCAGAGAATCAACTTAGAGGCACCTAGTTCTTCTAAAAAGAAGAAAAAGAAAAACGATAGGACTTTGCATGCTTCTAGTGAACCTACTGTAGACACACCTGAGAATCCCAATGATATTTGTATCTCTGATGCTGACACACAATCAGGTAATGAACATGAACCTAGTGATAATGTTAATGATAATGTTCATGTTGATGCTCAACCTAGCAAAAACAATGATGTAGAGATTGAACCTGTTGTTGATCTTGATAACCCACAATCAAAGAATCAATGTTATGATAAGAGAGATTTTGTTGCTAGGAAGCACGGTAAAGAAAGAGAACCATGGGTTTAGAAACCCATGCCCTTTCCTCCTAAACCATCCAAGACAAAGGATGATGAGGATTTTGAGCGCTTTGCTGAAATGATTAGTTCTATCTTCTTACATATGCGCTTAACTGATATGCTCAAAGTAAATCCCTATGCTAAGTATATGAAGGATATCATCACAAATAAAAGAAAGATACCGGAAGCTGAAATTTCTACCATGCTTGCTAATTACACTTTTAAGGCTGGAATACCTAAGAAACTTGGAGATCCGGGGGTACCAACTATACCATGCTCCATTAAAAGAAATTATGTTAGAACTGCTTTATGTGATCTTGGAGCCGGTGTTAGTGTTATGCCTCTCTCTTTATATCGTAGACTTGAATTGAATAAGTTGAAACCTACTGAAATATCTTTGCAAATGGCTGATAAATTAACTGCTATACCTGTCGGTATTTGTGAGGATGTGCCTGGTGTGGTTGCAAATGTCACTATCTTAACGGACTTTGTCATTCTTGATATTCCCGAGGACAATAGTATGTCGATTATCCTTGGTAGACCTTTTTTGAATACTGCAGGGGCTGCTATTGATTGCAACAAAGGCAATGTCACTTTTCATGTTAATGGTAATGAGCATACGGTACACTTTCCGAGGAAACAAACTCAAGTTCATAGCATCAACTCTATTGGAAAAGTTCCAACTATCATTATTGGAGGTTTTGAATTTCCTATCCCTACTGTCAAGAAAAAGTATGATATTCTTATTTTTGGGGATTTTCATATCCCTGTTGAGGTAACTGAGTGTTATTCGAAATTTCTCTGGTTCCATGTTATTCGGAATGAGTTTGTTAACAAGACTTGATGAACCTTGTTAGTGGATTCATTTTGATGATCATGAGAAGGATGAAACTAGAAGGCACAACCTTCTGTACCCTCTTTTTACTTTCTGTTATTTAGAATAAATAAAGCAAAAATAATATTATCTGTATGTTTTCTGAATTATCCGTGCATTAAAAAATATCCTGAAAATAAAAGTGCTCCAAATACCCTACAAATTTAGTATGATTTTTTATGGAATATTTGAGGATTTTAGGCACTGAAATCACTTGAGGAGGGGCAATCACCAGGCCACGAGAGTGGAGGGCGCGCCCACCCCACCTGGGCGCGCCCCTATCTCGTGGGCCCCTGGTGGCCCCCCTCCACTTATGCCAGCACCCACACACTCCATCTTCTTCCCAAAAAAAATCCCCATCCAGCTCAAGCACGAGTTCTAGCTCATTTTGCTACGATTTTCGATCTCCTTGCTCAAAGCTCCATTCACAAAACTGATTTGGGAGATTGTTGCTTGGTATGTGACTATTCCATTGGTATAATTAGTTTTTGTTATAGTGCTTTATTCATTGCAAATTTTTGCTGCATAGGTGACCATGTTCTTGAGCTTGCATGTTGAATTTATGAGGTCCCAAGCAATTCTAATGCATGACATAGGATCTAGGCACTTGTAGGAGTAGTTGCTATCAATCTTGTTTAGTTTTATTCACTTTTATCTTGAAGTTACTAAAATTTCAGAAATTTTCAGAAAATGTGAAGGAAACTTTTGAGGGGCTCTTCTAGCCAGGGCTCTCTGGAAAAACAAGCTAAAGAGAAGGGAAAAAGCCAAGTATAACCTTCCTCGCTTAGCGGAAGTACGGCCGTGTGAATGGCCATGCGATGATTTCTTGAAAGAAGCTGGAATTCATGAAGATTTTTATTCTTTGATCGAGAATGCAGGCCTCACCAGTTTCCTCCATGACCGGATCGATCAGTATCTCTTACCCACCAATACTTTCGTGCAAAATTTTTATTATTATCCTAAGAAGTCACCGCCTTCAGTATCATTTCATTTATATGATGAATTCAGAGAAATGTCTTTACGTAATTTTTGCGCGGTATGTAGGATACCCTATGAGGGAGAATCAGAGGAACCCCATTGTAAAGATGTGGATGGCTTTGTTAACACTATCGTTGTAGAGGAGCCAAAGAAGGGCTCCGAGGCGAAAATCTCTAGCATACACTTTCCTGTTTTATGCTACTTTGCCATATTTGCTAGTAGATGCTTGATTGGTCGTGGAAATAGTGGAAACTTTAGTGTTCCTGATATTATCATTCTTCAACATGCCTTGCTTGGAGATAATAGTTTTAGTATGGGTGCCGTCATTGCTAAACGGCTAGGCCTGAATCGTACAAAAGGCCCCATATTTGGAGGTATCTATGCTTCACGCCTTGCTAGACATTTTCAGATACCTATCAGGCACCATGAGAAAGAGGAGACAAAATTGCCTCCTCACATTTTAGATTACAAGAGCATGGTACCCACACGTTTATTGTTGACAACGAAGAGAAGATGCTCTTGTATAACCTTAGATTTAATAAGAAACACAATGAGACTATTATTTTGCCTCCGCCTCTATTGTTTGATTTGCTTGCAGATAATTTTCTTGTCACGCCGGAGGCGATGTATGCTCATCGATCCCAAGCATCCACTCTAGAACCTGAACCTGAGCCGGAACCTGCATTGGACCCTTATCGTGCATCATCTTTCCAGTGGGATCTGGAGATGACCAGCCAGTGGTATCCTGATTACACCTCCCAGTACACCGGGGAGAGTAGCGGCGGTCCTTGGTATTAGACCAACTTAGGCCAAAAGCCTAAGCTTGGGGGAGTACGTATTTCTCACTGACTTTACATTCATGTTCACACACTAGTCGTCGGTGATCATACTCTTTCATTGTATTATCCATGTTAGTTTAATTTTCTTTCTCACTTTCTTCTTGTGTGTTTGATAAACCTTCAGAAAAACCAAAAAAATTAGTTAGTTTAATTTCCATGCTTGTAGTAGAATTAAAATGAAAACCCAAAAAGATTTCTAGTTCTTCCTCTTACTTGTTGGGAGCTTTCCCGTGTAAATAGTTTTATTTTCTTTTCTTTCCTTTGGGGGTCCAGAAGACCATATTGAAAATGTTTAGTGGCTCTCATATGCATGATTGTTTATTTAAACTTAGATCCCATATTACCCTATCTTCTCACTTGAGTTGAATGCTTGCAGATTCCAGCTTAGTTCAATGCACGTGCACTCTTATTATTATACACATCGTTTGGTCATGCAAGTGAAAGGCAATAATGACGATATATGATGGACTTATTGAGATGAGAAAAGCTGGTATGAACTCGACCTCTCTTGTTTTTGTAAATATGATGAGTTCATTGTTTCTGATTCAGCTTATTATGAAGTAAACATATTTGCAATGACATTTAGAGATTATAGTTGCTTCTGCCATGCTTGATTAGCTATGAGTTATAATGATTTACCTTGCGTGCCAACATGCTATTAGAATGATTATGATATGGTATGATGGGATGGTATCCTCCTTTGAATGAATTGAGTGACTCGACTTGGCACATGTTCACGCATGTAGTTGAAACAAATCAACATAGCCTTCATGATATTTATGTTCATGGTGGATTATATCCGACTCATGCTTGTACTCGGTGTAAATTAATTTTAATGCATGTTTATGACTGTTGTCGCTCTCTCAGCAGGTCGCTTCCCAGTCTTTTGCTAGCCTTCACCTGTACTAAGCGGGAATACTGTTTGTGCATCCAAACTCCATAAACCCCAAAGTTATTCCATATGAGTCCACCATACCTTCCTATATGCGGTATTTACCTGCCGTTCCAAGTAAATTTGTATGTGCCAAACTCCAAACCTTCAAATGAAATTATGTTTTGTATGCTCGAGCAGCTCATGTTTCAACTAGGGCTGCCTATATCTTCCATGCTAGGTGGGTTATTCTCAAGAGGAGTGGACTCCGCTCCTCATTCACGAGAAAGGGCCGGTAACTGGGATGCCCGGTCCCATGATCCAAAAAGATCAAAGCAAATCAAAATAATTAAACAAAACTCCCCTATGGCTGTTGTTAGTTGGAGGCACTCGTTGTTTCGAGCAAGCCATGGATTGATGCTTGTTGGTGGTTGGGGGAGTATAAACCTTTACCATTCTGTTTGGGAACTGCCTATAATGCATGTAGTATGGAAGATACAACCATCTCATAGTTGTTGCGTTGACAGCAAAAGTATGCTGCTCAAAATGTTATTCAATCTCTATTTTAAAATCGAGCTCTGGCACCTCTACAAATCCCTGCTTCCCTCTGCGAAGGGCCTATCTATTTACTTTTATGTTGAGTCATCACCCTTCTTATTAAAAAGCACCCGCTGGAGAGCACACTGTCATTTGCATTCATTACTATTGGTTTATATTGGGTATGACTTGACTGGATCTCTTTTACCATGAATTACAATGTTTAGTTAGTCCTTGATCTTTAAAGGTGCTCTGCATTTATGTTTTGCAGTCTCAGAAAGGGCTAGCGAGATACCATTTTGTTATATCATGTTATCATTGTTTTGAAAAAGTGTTGTCATCCGAGTTTTATTATTATGGCTCGCTAGCTGATTATGCTATTGATATGAGTAATTGTGAGACCTAAGTGTTATTGTGAGTATGGTTAGTTCATAATATTTGCTGAAACCTGAATGATGGCTTTGCATGTTTACAACAACAAGAGCAAACAGAGTTTGTAAAAGTTTTTCTTTACCACTTTCAGTTTATCAACTGAATTGCTTGAGGACAAGCAAAGGTTTAAGCTTGGGGGAGTTGATACGTCTCCAACGTATCTACTTTTCCAAACACTTTTGCCCTTGTTTTGGACTCTAACTTGCATGATTTGAATGAAACTAACCCGGACTGACGCTGTTTTCAGCAGAACAGCCTTGATGTTGTTTTATGTGTAGAAAGCAAAAGTTCTCGGAATGTCCTGAAAATCCACAGAGGCACTTTTTCGAAAATATAAAAAATACTGGCAAAAGAATCAAGACCAGGGGGCCACACCCTATCCACGAGGGTGGGAGGCGCGCCCTCCCCCTGGGCGCGCCCCCCTATCTCATGGGCCCCCTGAGGCTCCGCCGACCTCAACTCCAACTCCATATATTCCATCTCGCGGAGAAAAAAATCAGAGAGACAGTTTGATCATGTTTTACGATACGAAGCCACCGCCAAGCTCTAATCTCTCTCGGGAGGGCTGATCTGGAGTCCGTTCGGGGCTCCGGAGAGGGGGATTCAGCGCCGTCGTCATCATCAACCATCCTCCATCAGAAATTTCATGACGCTCACCGCCGTGCGTGAGTAATTCCATCGTAGGCTTGCTGGACGGTGATGGGTTGGATGAGATTTACCATGTAATCAAGTTAGTTTTATTAGGTTTGATCCCTAGTATCCACTATGTTCTGAGATTGATGTTGCTATGACTTTGCTATGCTTAATGCTTGTCACTAGGGCCCGAGTGCCATGATTTCAGATCTGAACCTATTATGTTTTCATGAATATATGTGTGTTCTTGATCCTGTATTGCAAGTCTATAGTCACCTATTATGTGTTATGATCCGACAACCCCGAAGTGACAATAATCGGGATACTTCTCGGTGATGACCGTAGTTTGAGGAGTTCATGTATTCACTATGTGCTAATGCTTTGTTCCGGTTCTCTATTAAAAGGAGGCCTTAATATCCCTTAGATTCCACTAGGACCCCGCTGCCACGGGAGGGTAGGACAAAAGATGTCATGCAAGTTCTTTTCCATAAGCACATATGACTATTTACGGAATACATGCCTACATTACATTGATGAACTGGGGCTAGTTCTGTGTTACCGTATGTTATAGCTATTACATGAGGAATCACATCCGACATAATTATCCATCACTGATCCGTTGCCTAAAAGCTTTTCACATATTGTGCTTCGCTTATTTACTTTCCCGTTGCTATTGCTACAATCACTACAAAACCCAAAAACATTACTTTTGCTAACGTTACCTTTATTATCATACTACTTTGCTACTAAATACTTTGCTGTAGATACTAAGTTATCCAGGTGTGGTTGAATTGACAACTCAACTGCTAATACTCAATAATATTCTTTGGCTCCCCTTGTGTCGAATCAATAAATTTGGGTTGAATGCTTTACCCTCGAAAGCTGTTGCGATCCCCTAGACTTGTGGGTTATCACCGCTTACCTAGCCTCCCTGGCAACTATTTGAGGACTCTATTTTATTTAAAACTTTCTGATCTAAGTAATTTATTAAGACAACAAGCAAAAAAATGGCATTCTAAGAATATCACACATCATGTGAAGAAGCAAAAACTTAGGTTCAACCGATACTAACCGATGATCATTGAAGAAGAAAGGTGGGATGCCTACCGGGGCATCCACAAGGTTAGATGCTTGAGACTTTTTGGAATATTAACTTGGGATGCCTTGGGCATCCCCAAGATTGAGCTTTTGTGTCTCCTTAATTCCTCTCGTATCACGGTTTTCCTAAATCTCAAAAACTTCATCCACACAAAACTCAACAAGAACTCGTGAGATACGTTAGTATAAACCAACGCAAAAAATTATCATTCTCTACTGTAGCAAATCACTTAAATTATTATTGAACATTGCATACTAAATGCCTCTGCATATTTAATACTACTATCCTCAAATAGAATCATTAAACAAGCAAACATGTGCAAACAATGCAAACATAACAGCAATCTGCCAGAACAGTACAGTCTGTAAAGAATGCAAGATTCATCATACTTCCCTAACTCCAAAAATTATGAAAATTTACCACACTGTAGAAAATTTATCATAGCTTATTATGCAAAAAAATTCAATATTTTATCACATTCTGACCTTTCTAGGGAATTTTTGCAACAGCGATAAACTTTCTGTTTTGAAACAACAACATGTATACTTGCAAAATAAGCACGACAAAGGCTATACTTGACATTTTTATTGAAATGAAAGATGCAAAACATTATTATAAATAAAATCAAGCAAATTCTAACAAAATAAAATGACGCTCCAAGCAAAACACATATCATGTGACGAATGAAAACATAGCTCCAAGTGAGGTTACCAATAATGTTGGAGACGAAAGAGCGGATACCTTTCGGGGCATCCCCAAGCTTAGTTTCTTGGATCTTACTTGAATATTAACTTGGGTTCCTTGATCATCCCCAAACTTAGGGTCTTGTTACTCCTTATTCTCCACATATCGATATCTCACCAAAAACTTGAAAACTTCAATCACACAAAACTTAACGGAACTTCGTGAGATGGGTTAGTATGATAAAGAGCAAACCATTTCACTTTGGTACTATCAAAGACAAGATTCATAATTGTTTCCACACAATGTCTACTGTAGCATATCATTTCCACAATTTATATTGAGCAATATAAGCCATAGAAAATAGAAAACAAGCAAACTATGCATTGAAAACAGAATTTGTCAAAAACAGAACAGTCTGTAATGATCTAGATAACTACCATACTTCTGCTACTCCAAAAATTAAAAAATTTAGTACCACTTGATAAATTTGTATATTAAAATTCTGCAAAAAGAATCAACTCAAAATCACTCTTCTGTTAAAAACAATAATTATTTTTGTGAGTGCAAAAGTTTCTGTTTTTCAGCAATATCAAATCAACCATCACCCAACATGATCCCAAAGGATTTACTTGGCACTTTATTTAAAAAACAATAAAACATGATTAATACAGTAGCATAATCAGGTTAACGCACAAAAACAGTAGGTGGAAGTGTTGGGTTGTCTCCCAACAAGCGCTTTCCTTTAATCTCTTTTAGTCAGGCATGATGCTTTCAATGATGCTCGCATAAAAGATAATGATTGAAACACAAAGAGAGCATCATGAAGCATATGACTAGCACATTTAGGTCTAACTCACTTCCTATGCATAGGGATTTTGTGAACAAACAAATTATGGGAACAAGAATCAACTAGCATAGGAAGGTAAGACAAGCATGACATCAAGACTTTCAACATAAAGAGAGGAAACTTGATATTATTGCAATTCCTACAAGCATATGTTCCCACCTCATAATAATTTTCAGTAGCATCATGAATGAATTCAACAATATAGCCATCACATAAATCATTCTTTTCATGACCCAAAAGCATAGAAAACTTATTACTCTTCACACAAGCAAATTTATTCTCATCAATAGTAGTGGGAGCAAACTCAACAAAATAACTATCATGTGATTGAAAATGAAAATCATGATGACAAATTTCATGGTTAACATTATTCAATATAGCATACATGTCATCACCATAATCATCATAAATAGCAACATTGTTGTCATAATCAATTGCAACCTCTTCCAAAATAGTGGATTCATCATTAAATAAAGTCATGACCTCTCCAAATCCACTTTCATCAATATAATCATCATAAATAGGAGGCATGCAATCATTATAACAAATTCGAACATCAAATCTTGGGGGACTAAAAATATCATCTTCATCAAACATAGCATCCCCAAGCTTATGGCTTTGCATATCACTAGCATCATGGATATTCAAAGAATTCATACTAGCAACATTTTAATCATGCTCATCATTCATGGATTCTATGCCAAACATTTTATAGCATTCTTCTTCTAACAATTGAGCACAATTTTCCGATCCACCTTTTTCAAGAAAGATATTATAAAGATGATCAATAATATGTGCAGCCTCAATTCCATTTTTTTAGTTTTCTTTTATAAACCAAACTTGTGATAAAACAAGAAACTAAAAGATTTGATTGCAAGATCTAAAGATATACCTCCATGCACTCACCTCCCCGGCAACGGCGCCAGAAAAGAGCATGATGTCTACTATGCAACTTTATTCTTGTAGACACGTGTTGGGCCTCCAAACGCAGAGTTTTGTAGGACAATAGCAATTTTCCCTCAAGTGGATGACCTAAGGTTTATCAATCCGTGGGAGGCATAGGATGAAGATAGTCTCTCTCAAACGACCCTGCAACCAAATACAAGAAATCTCTTGTGCCCCCAACACACCCAATACAATGGAAAATTGTATAGGTGCACTAGTTCGGCAAAGAGATGGTGATAAAAGTGTAATATGGATGGTAGAAATATATTTTTATAATCTGAATAAGTAAAAACAGCAAGGTAGCAAATAGTAAACAGGCACAAAAATGGTATTGCAATGCTTGAAAATGAGGCCCAGGGTCGGTACTTTTGCTAGTGCAATATCTCAATAGTGCTAATATAATTGGATCATATAACCATCTCTCAAAGTGCGATGAAGAATCACTCCAAAGTTCCTATCTAGCGGAGAACATAAGAATAAATTGTTTGTAGGGTACGAAACCACCTCAAAGTTATTCTTTCTGTTTGATCTATTCAAGAGTTTGTACTAAAGAACACAAAGCTATTCTTTCCGTTCGATCTATCCTAGAGTTCGTACTAAAATAACACCAAAGCAAATTCATATTCATAATACTCAATCCAACACAAAGAACTTCAAAGAGTGCATCAAGATTTCTACCCGAGAAACAAAGACAAGAACGTGCATCAACCCCTATGCATAGATTACCCCAATGTCACCTCGAGAATCCGCGAGTTGAGTACAAAAACATATATCAAGTGAATCAATACGATACCCCATTGTCACCGCGAGTATTCAATTGCAAGACATATATCAAGTGTTCTCAAATCCATAAAAGTATTCAATCCGATAACAACAAAATCTCAAAGGGAAAAACTCAATTCATCACAACAAGATAGAGAGGGGAAAACACCATATGATCCGACCATATTAACAAAGCCTGCGATACATCAAGATCGAGACATCTCAAGAACACGAGAGAGAGAGAGAGAGAGAGAGAGAGAGAGAGAGAGATTAAACACATAGATACTAGTACAAACCCTCAACTCTGAGGGTGGACTATTCCCTCCTCATTGTGGTGGCCGCCGGGATGATGAAGATGGCCACCGGAGATGATTCCTCCTCCAGCAAAGTGCTGGAACGGGGTCTAGATTGGTTTTAGGTGGCTACAGTGCCTTGCAGCGGCGGAAATTTTGATCTAGGGCTACCCCAAAGGGTTTTGGAATATTTGGGAATTTATAGGGCGAAGAGGGGTGCGGGAGGCCATCGAGGTGGGCACAACCCACATGGGCGCGCCTGGGGGCCCATGCGTGCCCTGGTGGGTTGTGCCCCCCTCAGGGCACCCCCAGGTGCTGCTCTGGCCCATTGGTGGTCTTCTTGTCCATAAAAATCCACAAAAAGTTTCGTGGTGTTTGGACTCCGTTTGATATTGATTTCCTGCAATGTAAAAAACAAGCAAAAAATAGCAACTAGCACTGGGCACTGGGTCAATAGGTTAGTCCCCAAAAATGATATAAAGTTGCTATAAAATGATTGTAAAACATTCAAGAATGATAATATAACAGCATGAATACTTCGTAAATTATAGATACGTTGGAGACGTATCAGTGCTCAAGATGTGCAAGATGATCCTCATATGCCCATCGAGGAACTTGTGGAGCGTCGTGTCGCTAAGGTGGCTTCCAAGCTCGAGCGTCAACAACATCATGGAGAATGTGTTGGCAGCTTGAGAAAAGGGGTAACTACTCGCAAACAATTGTCAATTTTGTGAGCATCACACGTTTGTTTCATGTGTTGATCACCAAAAGGTACATGAGGCACTTGATGATGAAGATTGGCTTGAAGAAATGCATGATGAACTCAACAACTTCGAGCACAATCAAGTATGGGAATTAGTGCCAAGGCCAACGGAGGAACATAATGTCATTTGAACCAAATGGATCTTCAAGAACAAGCAAGATGCAAATGGTGTGGTTGTTCGAAACAAGGCAAGATTGGTGGCACAAGGCTACTCCTAAGTCCAGGGTATCGACTACGGTGAAACCTTTGCCCCCGTTGCCCGTCTTGAATCTATTCGCATGTTTCTTGCTTATGCATCTCATCATGACTTTAAATTGCAACAAATGGATGTGAAAAGTGCATTTCTTAATGGTCATTTGAATGAGTTGGTGTATGTCAAACAACCTCCAGGATTCGAGAATCCCAAGTTCCCCACTCATGTATACAAACTAAAAAAGGCACTCTATGGCCTTAAACAAGCCCCATGTGCATGATATGAGCATCTTACTGAGTTGTTGCAAGATCATGGGTTTGAAATTGGGAAAATCGATCCCACTCTTTTTACTAAGAGGGTCAAAGGGGATTTGTTCATATGCCAACTATATGTTGATGATATTATCTTTTGTTCTCCTAACAAATCTTTCAATGATGAGTTTGCTGCACTAATGACCGAGAAGTTTGAGATGTCTATGATGGGAGAGTTGAAGTTCTTTCTTGGGTTCGAAGTCAAACAAAGAAGAGAAGGGACGTTCATCAACCAAGCCAAGTATACCCAAGACATGCTCAAGAAATTCCAGCTAGATGATCTCAAGCCGGTCAATTCCAATGCCCACCAAATGCAAGCTTGACAGTGATCTCAATGGTAAAGCGGTGGATCAAAAGGTATATTGTTCCATGATTGGATCCTTGCTAGACCGGATATCATGTTGAGTGTGGGAATATGTGCACGGTTTCAAGCCGCACCTAAGGAAAGTCACTTTCAGGCGGTCAAGCTAATATTTTGATATTTGGCTCATACCCCAAACTTTGGCTTATGGTACCCCAAAGGAGGAAGTTTTGATCTCATTGGTTACTCCGATTCGGATTGGGCAGGAGATTGTGTGGATAGGAAGTCAACTTCCGGAGGGTGTCAATTCCTTGGTCGCTCTTTGGTGAGTTGGTCTCCAAAGAAGCAAAATTGCATATCTCTCTCATCCATCGAGGCCAAGTATGTAGCCACCACAAGTTGTTTTATTTGACCTGGAAGACTGCAGGGCTTACACCCCACAACATTTTATTAATAAAGAACAAAGAATAATTACAAAGTTCCTCAAGAGGGGGAACAAAAAGAAAGAAAACCTATACAATGCCACCACAAGTTGTTGTGCACAATAGCTACAGATGAGGCAAACTTTAAATGATTATGGTGTCACTTGTGACAAAGTGCCTCTTCTATGGGACAATGAAACTGCTATCAATATTTCTCTTGACTCGGTGCAACATAGCAAGACAAAGCATACCGAGATTCGTCATCATTTCATTAGGGATCTCATCAAGCGGGTAGATATTAATATCATCAAATCAGCACTCAAGAGCAACTAGCGGATATTTTCACCAAGCCTCTAGATGAAGCAAGATTTCGCAAGTTAAGGCATAAGCTAAATATCATTGATTTGAGCAATGTGGCTTGAATCTAGGCACACCCCACCACACTCATCATCATATCTTGTTCTAGATGTAGGCATGAACATAGGGGGTGTTGTTCTCTCAATGAACTCTCCCTCCCCCCATTATGCATAAATCGATCAAGTCTTTCACATTAGCCATTTTTTATGGTACTTGTGCTTCAAAGATGAGTCTAGGTCATGGGCCCAAGGTTAAGATGTTCGCGGTGCCATACCACTTGACTCAAACATAGGTGGCCTCGGCCATCGCCCTCTCTTTGAGAGTTATGTGGTTTTCCTGTTCTTCATTTTGTTGGTTTGTGTTTGGTGTGTGTGTTGTTTTTAGTCTCTCCGTGGGTGCAACTCTGGCTTTTAGTTGTGTTTTGCTCTTTGAGTTGCTCACTCGGCTCTTTAGGTGTTCTTTTTAGTTGGGGCTAGGCTTGTTCTCTCTGCTATCTAGCAGAGTTTGTGCTGGGTGGCACTACCACTGGGATAGGGCGGTACTACTGCTTAGTAGCTTCAAGTGGTACTACCGCCCGCCCGAGCTGTACTACCATTGCGAGGCGGGCCTGGGGGTTATGTCGGGCAAGGGGAGTTTCTTTCTCCCCCATACCCATTTGACTCTCCCCGCCGTTCCTCTTTTTGCTCCAGCGACGAACTCACCGCGGGAGGCCGCTGCTGGGCCACCTTCTCCTGGCTGTCCTTCGCATTTTCCTCAGGTGGAATCGATCCCAACCCCTTCCTCTTGCCATGGATGTTGGTATTGCCCTTGTTCGGTAGTACCGCTCGGGGCGGAGGATGACGGTTTGCCGATAGCCGCGGCCAAATCCGGTACTACCGGGGGTGCCAACTTTGAAAATGCTCCTACCAAACATCAATCCAACTAGTCTAGCAGCCTTCAACAACCTACTCAAGCCTCGATCTGGCCAAAAATCAATGAATGCAAAGTCTATTGCCCCTAAAGCCTAGATCTGATAACTAAAAGCAAAGAGGGGAAGAACTGGCCCTACATCGCATCTGTGAAGATTCACCCCATGACAGAGAAGAAGACCTATGAGCTATTTTCGTTTCTGGACATCCTTCATCGCATCTTCAGAGATACTCTTTTTCCTCGCATTGGAACTTGGATATGGTCCATTCGTACCTTGTGGATATGTTACTTTTTTGCCAGCATGAGAAAGACAACAACTCAGGGGAGACCTTGGATATCTCTCATGTCATGTGGTCAGAGCTCCTCTCTGCCATCACTAAGCGCAAGTGTCCCATCTACGCCCCCTATCTGATGTTTCTCATTGAGAAGGCATGGGTGCTCACCTATCCTGGAGTCTTGTTGGAGACTGATGAAATGATCTCTCACGAAGTTAAGCGCCTGAGAAAGAAGGAGCACTGGGGCACTCCTCCTCCTAAGTCTGGGCTTCCATCAGGTGCTGATGAAGTTGAGGCTGAGGCTGAGGATGATGACTATGATCCCTCTGGTGCGGATCCCTCATGGGCAAAGAAGCTCAAGCGCAAGATGAAGAAGCTTTCCTGCATGGAGTCTCATGGGTAGTATACAGCCCATGTGTCTAAGAAGAAGTCTCGCAACCATCGCAAGGTTCTTATGCGCCGCCTGGGTGCAGAGATTTCTAGTGGACCAGAGGACAAGGTCACTGACGAGGAGGAGTGGGTCTCTCGGCACTGCCCATGGACAGATTCAGACACTGAGCAGCCTTCTGCCGATGACGGAGGCGTGGGTGATCAGGCGGGGATGTGATGATGGAGATCGATGGCTTTTCTATCACCTGTGTTCGTAGCAGCACTCTTTTCCCTTTTCGTGTCTCGATTACAAAGGGGGAGTTTAGGGATTTGCCGAGTTGCGAGTGTGTTTTCGTTTGCCGTGCCTTTCTTTGTCGCAAACTCTTGTGTCGTGTGTCTTGTTGTCATTTGGTTTGGTATGGTTTGTGTCTGTGAGACCTGGTTACCCTTGACATATGGTGTGAGACATATGCTATCCTTTCTAATGCATATCTAATGCATATCTAGTACCTTGGTAGTTTGTGAGATGCATGCTTAACTTATGTTTATATTATGCTCTCTAACTAGTTATTGCATCCTAGCTTATATGTCTCTAATTTTAGATGCTAGTGTTATCAGGCTATAAAATATAGGGGGGTGTTGTTCCTAATGTGTGTACTTTGCGTTCCAAAGGCACTCCTAATTAAATGCACACATCTAGGGGGAGCCCGTCTATACTTTGCAGTCTCTGGGTTTGCTTACTTCCTTGTTTATCTTCTTGCAAATGATGTGTTGTCATCAATCCACCAAAAGGGGGGAGATTGTTAGGGCATGTCTCTCTCTAAGTGATTTAGGTGATTGATGATAATGCTTTTGCGGACTAATCGTGTGCATTGAGCTTTCAGATATGTATTCATTGGCACGAGACTATTCATTTCCCCTCGGTGTTTAAGGAGAAGATGGTGTGTTTCCTTCGTTTTAGTTTTGGTGGACTTGGGTCGTAGGAAACACCGTACTATCAAGAGGGAGTATGTGTCGGAAAGGTTAGGGTGGAATCAACACATACACCTCCCCTTTGTACCTCCAACTCTTTCCTGCATCTTTGGAGGATCCTTGGTTGTCTCAGAAGTGGGCTTGATAGTGATCCAGCAGTAGTACCGCGTGATAACCCACAAGTATAGGGGATCTTTTGTAGCCTTCTTCGATAAATAAGAGTATAGAACCCAACGAGGAGCTAAAGGTAGAACAAATATTCCCTCAAGTTCTATCGACCACCGATACAACTCTACGCACACTTCACGTTTGCTTTACCTAGAACAAGTATGAAACTAGTTTGCAAGAATAAAACTACGAGTACTTTGCGGGAATAAAACTACAAATAAATTGCAAGGAAATGAAATTAGATAGCTTTTGTCAACAAGAAAGTCATTTGTCCCTAGGCAATCGATAACAAGTATCGGTAATCATTCTTGTAATTTTATATGAGGGAGAGGCATGAGCTAACATAATTTCTCTACTTGGATCATATGCACTTATGATTGGAACTCTAGCAAGCATCCGCAACTACTAAAGATCATTAAGGTCATGAAACCCAACCATAGCATTAAGTATCAAATCCTCTTTATCCCATACGCAACAACCCACTTACTCGGGTTTAAGCTTATGTCACTCTCGCAACCCACCATAAGCGAATCATGAACATATTGCAACATCCTACAGTGGGGACCCTCTGTTTGCGCGACATGGAGGGAACCATAGGACAACACCATAAATAAAATATACAATCATACCAACCAAGATCACGATTAACCCACAGGACAAAACGGATCTACTCAAACATCATAGGATAACCACAGATCATTGGGAAATAATATATGGAGTTGAGCACCATGTTTAAGTAGACATTACAACGGGGATAAGGGGTGTTACACTGCTGCATAGAGGGGGAGAAACTTGGTGTTGACGGTAGCAAGATTGCTGATGTAGATCGCCGTCATGATCCTTGCCCCGGCGGCACTCCGGCGCCACCGAGAGAGAGAGAGAGAGAGAGAACCCCCTCCTCCTTCTTCTTCTTCCTTGGCCTCCCCCCAAGATGAGAGGAAGGTTCTCCTTCTGGTCCATTGTTGCCATTGCGGCGGAGGGGTGGGAGCCCCTCCGAGATTTGATCTCCCTCTCTGTTCTCTTCTGTTTCACGTTCCCCAGATCTGGCCCTTCACCGTTTCTTAAATTCCCGGAGATCCGTAACTCCGATTGCGCTGATATTTTTACATGATTTTTCCCATAAATTATCTTTATTGCACCAGAAGAAGGGACCCAATTAACCAACAAGGTGATCATAAGATACTTGGGCACGCCTGGGGCCTGGGGCATGCCCTGGTGGGTTGTGGGCACTGTGGGCCTCCGTTTGCATTGATTCCACCTCCCAAAAATCACATATATTGCAAAACTAATTCTCCATAAATTTTTATCACATTTGGACTTCATTTGGTATGGATTTTATGTGAAACAAAAAACATGCAAAAAACAGGAACTGACACTTGGCACTGGCGATCAATAGGTTAGTCCAATAAATCATATAAAAAGTTGCCAAAAATATGTGAAAGTTGTATAACATTGGCATGAAACAATCAAAAATTATAGATACGACGGAGATGTATCAGCATCCCCAAGCTTAATTCCTGCTCATCCTCGAGCAGGTAAATGATAAAAAAAGATAATTTTTGATGTGGAATGCTACCTAGCATAAACTTGATCATATATCTAATTATGGCATGAATATTCAGACATAAGTGATTCAAATCAATAGTCTATAATTTGACATAAAGAAATCAATACTCAGGCATCCCAACAAACGATCGTGTCTTTCAAAATATCAAAGCTAAAGAAAGCTATCCCTAAAAAATCATATAGTCTTGTCATGTCTTAACACAAAGTATTTATCATGGACAACCCCAATGACAAGCTGAGCAACCGGTTCATACTTTTTAGTGCGCTTCAGATTTTTTCAACCATCATGCAATACATGAGAGCAAGCCATGGATATAACACTATGGGTGGAATAGAGTATGATGATAGGGGTAAATATAGAGAAGACAAAAAAGTAAGAAAGTCTCACATCGATGCGGCTAACCAATGGGCTATGGAGATGCCCATCAATTGATATCAACATGAGGAGTAGGGATTGCCATGCAACGGATGCACTAAGAGCTATAAGTGTATGAAAGCTCAATAAGAAAACTAAGTGGGTGCGCATCTAATCCTATAATGAAAAATTTCCACTAGTATATGAAAGTGACAACATAGGAGACTCTCCATATGAAAAACATGGTGCTACTTTGAAGCACAAGTGTGGAACTAGAATGCCCCTTCCCTCTTTATTTCATTTTTTATTTCCCTTTTTTCTTTCTTTTTTCTTTATTTTTTATTTTCTTTTTATTTTCTTTTTATTTTTTTATTTATATATTTTTCTCTCTCAACTCCGCCTATGTTGTCTCAACATAGCCGGTCCCAAGCCCGGGTAAAGGAGGAGGGTTGTGATAGGCTTGGCGAGCCAACGTAAAAACTCAGCCACTCTTATGGAGATGAAACCCAAAAGATTTTCATTGGGGCGTAACCCTCTCAGCGACGCGCCACATTGGAACCCGGGTGTGGTGGAAAATGGGCAAGGGCCGGGCCGTCACCCCCCAGGTGGCGCGCCGTATCTTGATCCGGATACGGTGGCAAGTGAGCGAGGATCGGGTCGTCGCATCCTTAGTGGCGCGCTACATCGGCGCCCGGATGTAGTGGAAAATGAGCAAGGGTCTTCGCATTTGACTCGACGAGTGCGAAGGGTAAGGAAGCTAGCCGAGCCTAGGAGGATTCGCTTAGGTAGCTAGAACGTAGGGTCTCAGACAGGGAAGCTTCGGGAGCTAGTTGATGCAGCGGTGAGGAGAGGTGTTGATATCCTTTGCGTCCAAGAAACCAAATGGAGAGGACAGAAGGCGAAGGAGGTGGAGGATACCGGCTTCAAGCTATGGTACACGAGGACGGCTGCAAACAGAAATGGCGTAGGCATCTTGATCAACAAGAGCCTCAAGTATGGAGTGGTAGACGTCAAGAGACGTGGGGACCGGATTATCCTGGCCAAGCTGGTAGTTGAGGACTTGGTTCTCAATGTTATCAGCGCGTATGCCCCGCAAGTAGGCCACAATGAGAACACCAAGAGGGAGTTCTGGGAAGGCCTGGAAGACATGGTTAGGAGTGTACCGATTGGTGAGAAGCTCTTCATAGGAGGAGACCTCAATGGCCATGTGGGTACATCTAACACAGGTTTTGAAGGGGCGCATGGGGGCTTTGGCTATGGCATCAGGAATCAAGAAGGAGAAAATGTCTTAAGCTTTGCTCTAGCCTACAACATGATTGTAGCCAACACCCTCTTTAGAAAGAGAGAATCACATCTGGTGACTTTTAGTAGTGGCCAACACTCTAGCCAGATTGATTTCATCCTCTCGAGAAGGGAACATAGGCGTGCGTGCCTAGACTGTAAGGTGATACCTGGAGAGAGTGTTGTACCCCAGCATAAGCTGGTGGTTGCTGACTTCCGCTTTCGGATTCGTGTCCAGCGGGATAAGCGGGCTAAAGTCGCTAGAACTAAGTGGTGGAAGCTCAAGGGGAAGGTAGCTCAGGCGTTCAAGGAGAGGGTCATTAAGGAGGGCCCTTGGGAGGAAGGAGGGGATGCGGACAATGTGTGGATGAAGATGGCGACTTGCATTCGTAAGGTGGCCTCAGAGGAGTTTGGAGTGTCCAGGGGAAGGAGAAGCGAAGATAAGGATACCTGGTGGTGGAATGATGATGTCCAGAAGGCGATTAAAGAGAAGAAAGATTGCTTTAGACGCCTATACCTGGATAGGAGTGCACACAACATAGAGAAGTACAAGATGGCGAAGAAGGCCGCAAAGCAGGCTGTTGGTGAAGCAAGGGGTCGGGCGTATGAGGACCTCTACCAACGGTTAGGCACGAAGGAAGGCGAAAGGGACATCTATAAGATGGCCAAGATCCGAGAGAGGAAGACAAGGGATATTGGCCAAGTCAAATGCATCAAGGACGGAGCAGGCCAACTCTTGGTGAAGGACGAGGAGATTAAGCATAGATGGCGGGAGTACTTCGACAAGCTGTTCAATGGGGAGAATGAAAGCTCTACCATTGAACTGGACGACTCTTTTGATGAGACCAGCATGCATTTTGTGCGTCGAATCCAGGAGTCTGAGGTCAAGGAGGCTTTAAAAAGGATGAAGGGAGGCAAGGCGATGGGCCCGGATTGTATCCCCATTGAGGTGTGGAAAGGTCTCGGGGACATAGCGATAGTATGGCTAACCAGGCTTTTCAATCTCATTTTTCGGGCAAACAAGATGCCAGAAGAATGGAGACGGAGTATATTAGTACCAATCTTCAAGAACAAGGGGGATGTTCAGAGTTGTACTAATTACCATGGAATTAAGCTAATGAGCCATACAATGAAGCTATGGGAGAGAGTCATTGAGCACCGCTTAAGAAGAATGACAAGCGTGACCAAAAACCAGTTTGGTTTCATGCCTGGGAGGTCGACCATGGAAGCCATTTTCTTGGTACGACAGCTTATGGAGAGATATAGGGAGCAAAAGAAGGACTTGCATATGGTGTTCATTGACTTGGAGAAGGCCTATGATAAGATACCGCGGAATGTCATGTGGTGGGCCTTGGAGAAACACAAAGTCCCAGCAAAGTACATTACCCTCATCAAGGACATGTACGATAATGTTGTGACAAGTGTTTGAACAAGTGATGTCGACACTGATGACTTCCCGATTAAGATAGGACTGCATCAGGGGTCAGCTTTGAGCCCTTATCTTTTTGCATTGGTGATGGATGAGGTCACAAGGGATATACAAGGAGATATCCCATGGTGTATGCTCTTTGCGGATGATGTGGTGCTAGTTGACGATAGTCGAGCGGGGGTAAATAGGAAGTTAGAGTTATGGAGACAAACCTTGGAATCGAAAGGGTTTAGGCTTAGTAGGACTAAAACCGAGTACATGATGTGCGGTTTCAGTACTACTAGGTGTGAGGAGGAGGAGGTTAGCCTTGATGGTCAGGTGGTACCTCGGAAGGACACCTTTCGGTATTTGGGGTCAATGCTGCAGGAGGATGGGGGTATTGATGAAGATGTGAACCATCGGATCAAAGCCGGATGGATGAAGTGGCGCCAAGCTTCTGGCATTCTCTGTGACAAGAGAGTGCCACAAAAGCTAAAAGGCAAGTTCTACAGGACGGCGGTTCGACCCGCAATGTTGTATGGCGCTGAGTGTTGGCCGACTAAAAGGCGACATGTTCAACAGTTAGGTGTGTCGGAGATGCGTATGTTGAGATGGATGTGTGGCCACACGAGGAAGGATCGAGTCCGGAATGATGATATACGAGATAGAGTTGGGGTAGCACCAATTGAAGAGAAGCTTGTCCAACATCGTCTGAGATGGTTTGGGCATATCCAGCGCAGGCCTCCAGAAGCTCCAGTGCATAGCGGATGGCTAAAGCGTGCGGAGAATGTCAAGAGAGGGCGGGGTAGACCGAATTTGACATGGGAGGAGTCCGTTAAGAGAGACCTGAAGGATTGGGGTATCACCGAAGAGCTAGCTATGGACAGGGGTGCATGGAAGCTTGCTATCCATGTGCCAGAGCCATGAGTTGGTTGCGAGATCTTATGGGTTTCACCTCTAGCCTACCCCAACTTGCTTGGGACTAAAGGCTTTGTTGTTGTTGTTGTTGTTGTTGTTGTTGTTGTTGTTGTTGTTGTTGTTGTTGTATATTTTTCTCTCTCATTGTTCGAAGTCTCATCCTGACTTGTGGGGGAATCATAGTCTCCATCATCCTTCCCTCACTGGGGCAATGTTCTAAAAATGAATAATGATGATCATCACACTTCTATTTACTTACAACTCAATAGAAATAAAAATTACAACTCGATACCTATAACAAAGAATTACTCTATATGAATGCCTCTGGCAGTGTACCAGGATGTGTAATGATCTAGCATAAGAATGATATCAAAAAACGGACAAGCCATGGAAATATCATGCTAGCTATCTTACGATCATGAATGCTCAAATCATCAAAACGGAAGCGGTGGAAGTTGCATGGCAATATATCTCAGAATGGCTATGGAAAGGCCATAATAGGTAGGTATGGTGGCTATTTTGAGGAAGATATAATAAGGCTTATGTGTGATAGAGCGTATCATATCACGGGGTTTAGATGCACCAGCGAAGTTTGCACCGACTCTTGAGGTGAGAAAGGGCAATGCACGGTATCGTAGAGGCTAGTAAATTGCGGAAAGGTAAGAGTGCGCATAATCCATGGACTCACATTAGTCATAAAGAACTCTTATACTTATTGCAAAAGTTTATTAGACCTTGAAGCAAAGTACTAGTACGCATGCCCCTAGGGGGATAGATTGGTAGGAAAAGACCATCACTCGTCCCCGACCGCCACTTATAAGGAAGACAATCAATAATAAGTCATGCTCCAACTTCATAGCATAACGAGAGACTATATGTGCATGCTTCGGGAATCACAAACCTTAAGACCAATTTTCTTAATAATCACAACCGTTTACTAGTACCTCCCACATATTCCATCTCTATATCGCAAAACTATTGCAAGGAATCAAACATACACTACTAGGGAAATGCCTATACATAGGAGCTTAGTAGTAGTGCTTTTTATAAGAAACCGCTGCTACTACTTATCAGTAGCGCTCGCACATGGTAAGCACTGCTACTATGCACTTACCAGTAGCGCTGCATTCATAAAACACGGTACTACTACAATTGCCAGACCGTTGCCGGCAGGCCAGGCATAGTAGTAGCACTTGTATGCAGGAAGCGCTCCTGCTATTGTACGTAGCAGTAGAGCTTTCTACATACATGCGCTACTACTACGGGCACCTTATCCATGCTCTGGCCCGTGCTCGACCTCACTCTCCCCCTCACACACTCTCACTCGCGCGCCTCTCCGCCGCGCGTCGTCGCTGTTGCCGTCCCCGCACGACGCCGTCCCCCGCGTCACTCTTCTCTGACTGGCCGCCCTCGCCCGCGCCGGCTCTCCTCCCCCGCCGGCCACCCTCCCCCGCACCGGCCTCCTCCCTCGCTGGCTGACCTCCCACGCCGGCCCTCCTCCCCGCCGGCCCTCCTCCCCGCCCCCCCCCCCCCCCGCGCGCCTGCCGTCCTCCACTGAGAGGTACTCCTCCTCCCTCCTCCTCCCTCTAGGTTAATTAACTTAGGTGAATTTAGTTCATTAGGTTAACTAAGTGAACTAGCTAGGTTAATTTGGTTTACTAACTAGGTTAATTAGATGTTTTTAGATGTTTGGTTAACTAATTTGGTTAACTAAGTAGATGTTAATTAGGTTAGGGCAGTAGTGGTACTGTTGATTATATGTTTTTAGTTAGGGGAGAAGGTTAGGTAACAAAGTAGATGTTAATTAGGTTAGGTAACTAAGTAGATGTTAATTTAGGGCATGGGTGTTTAGTTTAGAGAAAAAAATTAATATAGTTTTTTTACTGTTTTTTAGTAAGTGTTTAATAGAATTAGTAACAAAATTAATAGAACTAGTTGAACTAGTTTATTTTTAGTAAGTACTAGTTTATTTTTATTTATAATAACAAAATTAGCAGAACTAGTTTATTTTTTAGTAAGAAAATTAATAGAACTAGTTTATTTTTTTAGTTAAAGCAATTATTCCCGCATCGGCATCGATGATGCCTATCTTGCATCCTCATCGTTGACTCGGTGGAGGAGGCCTGCTTGATTAGTGGGGCCATTTCCGGGACTGGGCTCCGCCGGGCTGGTACTAGGAGGTGCTACCTTCCAGGGGGCGCAGCTTGGTGAGGAGCTAGCCCGTCGTTGACCCGAACCTTCTTTTGTGGCGGTCGCATGGGCCAGTGACGGTGCAGAGGCTTGAGGACCCCGTGGAGGTGGTATGTCATCGTGTCAGCGAGGAGGACGAGCACGTCCGTCGCTACATGGTTGCATTGGAGGGCACGTTCTCTAATACCTGGCAGGTTCTTCAGGGATCTCACTGGATCTATGATCCTGTGATGGTTCCTTCTCTTTGGGTGTCCATCGCCCGCACCGATACCCGTCGTTCGCTAGGGTTTTAGCTGTATTAGTGATATTATATGTATGATACTATTCGATATGTATTAGTGATAATATTTGATGATGTATGGACGAAAGAGATGATTTAGTTTTGCTTATTGAATGCATACTAATTTATTTTATGATTTAGTTTTGCTTATTGAATGCTCAAACTGGAGAACTATTCCTATTTTGAATGCTCAAATTGGAGAGCACTATGCAAGGCGTATGCATTTGATTGGTTGATAGCTTATAGGATTTCACTAAGTCCTAAGATGAGGATAATAATATTTTTATTTATATTTTGTTTTTGCAGCCAAATCTCCATGTCGTCGCCACTGCCGTCCCCGACATGAAATCCCTCCGACCTCAAGGTGAGACCAGCCAAATCTCAATGTCAATATGAGTCTTATAAGATATTTTGAAATGCTTTTGTTCATATTTTCAACCATTGAAATGCAGTGGCCATCAAGTTTGAATGCAATGACCATCAAGTTTGAATGCAAATAGGATATGTGCTTGCCCAAGTGGCCATGTTTGCAGGTAACACCTCCGAGTGGCCTATGTTATGCCGGAGTGTTGATTAATTTCCGTTCCGGCAAATTTCAGGTGCTCGATATGTCCTTTTTTAGCAAAGGTCATGCCGGATTTTTCCGTGAATTCTGGCAGGACTTGTCCTAGGATATGTAGGAAATATCGAGTGGCCTTGATTTTCTAAAAAATAATTAAACGACATTTCGGGTTGACTTTCAGTCTGTCGAGGCTCCATACATGACAGTCAACAAATGAGTGAGGCGAAAGTCTGCACCATGTATGAGAGAAGAAGAATCCCGACTATTATCGTGGGGGTCGTTTTTCCTTCTTCTCCTTGTGCTAGACCTTTGTTATGCACTAGGGGAAGGAGGAATAATGACCATCACCGATGGTCGAAAAATCAGTGACGGAGTGTATCCACCATATATGAGAGAGGATGAAGAATCGTGACTGTTGTCGTGGGGGTCGTTTCTCCTTCTTCTCCTTGTTCTAGACCTTTGTTATGCACTAGGGGAAGGAGGAGTAATGACCATCACCGATGGTCGCAAATGTTAGAGAGGAATCAATGAGGGAGAGTCTCTACCATATATGAGAGGACGAAAAATCCCAACTGTTGTCATGGGGGTCGCTTCTCCTTCATTCCCGTGTGCTAGACATTTTGGTGTAATGCACTCGAGGATGAAGGGAGGAGCGACCATCACCGACGGTCGAATATATACACCATGTGAGCTGAGAGTTTTCAAGAAAAGACTAGTCAACCCGTGATGAATAATGATCTAATTTAGTTTTTGTAGTACATATATTTAATTGTAAAAGTTTAATCTTTGAATTATATGAACCTAGGAAATGTCTTCACCGGACGATGAAAGTCTCCTAGGGGAGTGCGACTGGTGCAACGATGACTAGGGTCTGTGCGACAGGCCTCACCTGGATGAAGGTCGGCGTTCAACATTAAGCTCCAGGAGACCTTCGATGTTGAAACGGTATGCAAGGACGACAAGTTTTTTTCGTAATTAAGCACGACTTCTACTACTTCAACGTGTAATTTTTGTACTTTACAATTCGACTAGCTTATCCCATGCCATGCAAGACGCTATGTCTTGGAGAGGATGGATTTTGAATATCATGAAAGTATGGAAACAAAGAAAATTTGCCTAAGGACCCATCATGGTATGGATTTTGATGTAAATTTATACAATTCTGAGAGCGTGTCCCATTTTGGTTGCCCGAATTGGGAAGCACTTTGCAAGATGTATGATTTTCATGTGGGTATGCTTGTCACCATGGATCTTGGTGATCCTGACATCGCCCAAGACAATTTGGACATTTGGGTCCTTGTTGATACGCTTCCAATTCTACCACTATGTGAGTTTCTCAAACATAGTTATTAAGTAATTTATATTGTTTATTTTAAAATAGTTGACAACTTATTTCAATTGATAGCTTATTTTCATTCTTCAAAGAATGTGCGGAAGATGGTAGACAGAACCTACTAAATTGATGGCTTAGAATTAACGTATCAGGAGAAAAATCATTTGATCTCATTTATTACTGATCTTGAGAATTACAATATCTATTATCAAACTCCTCAACATTATGGTCAATACGTGCCACTACTGCACGTGTTGAACTACGGTAACATCCATGAAGACGTCATGGTAAGATTTTTACTATTACGAGATCAGTGCATTTTTTGCATAAATTCTTCTAAAACTCAACTACATTGCTAACTACAAAGTCATTACTATGTTTTCCAACAGAAAATCCCGAAGGATTGTGTGCCTCATTTGATGTTTCGGAAAGGTCGCCTTGATGTTTTGGACTTACGGCCAGGTCATCCTACGAGTCACTCCTGTCCGTACCAGATTTCTAAAAGCGATGAATACATGACAATCAAAGATTGGAAAAATGGATGGTCAATTGTAGGGAGCTACTTGAAAGCAACATTGTGCGAAGGACAAGAATTGGATACATGATAATCTCCATTCTCCATAATGGAGAGTCAGGGCCTATCTTGTTTTACACTATTTTACCTTAGAGAGGGTATTTAGGTCCTAGCTAATACTCATGACCATGTGCTAAGAACAACTAAGTAGGATTGGTTAGATGACTATGATTATGATGAGTATGACTTGTTATTATGGTATCGAGTAGAAGTTGTATGATCGATGATGATGAGTAGGACTTGTTATTATGATACCAATGATGAGTTATTTATTATTATGATCAATGATGCATGATGCTAAGTTGTTATAGGAGCATGATGAGTTATTATATATATATATATATATATATATATATATATATATATATATATATATATATATATATATATATCAGTAGGTGAAATGAACATGGATTAGATTCAAGTGGAGGCAACATGTGGTGCACATCAAAAGTACTACTAATCCAAACTTGATCAGGTTTGGATTAGTAGTACTTTCGACATGCACCACATGTTGCCTCCACTTGAATCTACTCCACGTCCATTTAACCCACTGTTATATAATAACTAATCATGGTCATAAAATCATATGATGAAAGTACTATATATAAAACCACAACAAAAATAAGCTGTATTTTTTTAAAATACAGGAAAAGTTAGCAGCAGCTGAAAGGACATGTGGTGCCCCCATGTGTGGTTTTGGTAATTGATGACAATCTCTATGGACTAATGGTTGCCTTGAGTTATATTTGAAGGGTTTGTCCATAGGCTTTTCTTGGAGTCCATTTGTTGGTTTCAAGGAGTTTAAGAGTTGACCAAGGTGCTATTAAGGAATTATCTGGTCATGTGAGTGTTGAGCTTATTGCAAGCATGTCCTGAAGAAGAAGATTGTGTGATCATTCATGTTTACCTTCAAGACATCATCCAAATGAAGAGAGTTGGAAAGATTCAAGGTTGATCAAGACTAAGTCAAAGAGTGAACCAAGTTGATCAACACACAAAGCGTAGAAGATGTACCGAGAGGGATCAAGCGATCCCATGATATGGCAAGCACTGCCAATTACGCTTTGTGTACTAACCCATGATCTTCGTGAGAGTTCTTTGTGGGGTTAGGTTGTGGTGTGCAAGTTCAAGTGAAGCATCACGAAGAGATCAAATGCTTGAAGCTTGCCGTCCATTGTGGTGACAATGTACTTGTGAAGATGTGCGGAAGAGTGGCTCACCCATAGTGGAGTATGGGGGAGCAATCAACTAGTCTTCATCGAGCCAAGGCAATCAAGAAAGGTGGTCCAATTTGAGGGAGTTAAGATCGTCATCATCTAGCTCAAGTGGACCATGTGCAAGGCAAAGGTTTGCCCTTGATAGGTTTTCTATTTTACCGGTCTCATGATGGTAGTTGGGAGACCGGGTTTTAGGATCGATGCCGTACTATCAAGGGGGGCTCTCGATGAGTAACTTGATCGTATCATTCGTAGAGAGCTCAAACCATTGCATCATTGCATCAGCTTTCTTGGTTCTTGTTTGGTTCTCTTTGTGAGTTTTGGAGCTTATGGTCATCTTGATGACAAGCTCGAGTTCATCGAAAACGGAGTTCACATGCATCTTTTATGATGTTTTCGATGTTGGAAGTTCTGCCGGTTCTTCTCTGTTGGAGGTTTCTCTCCTCTTTTTGTTAGGCATACCTCCTCTGCCTCTTATTACTATGATGCTCTCGTTGTCTTGTTTCCAACAAGCTTGAGTTTGCTCAATTCGGAGCTCATATGAAGAAGTTATGGCAGTTCTAATTTTCTCCCTGCGGTAGTACCACAGTGGCAGCGGTAGTACCGCTTGTAGCGTCAAGCGGTAGTACCGCTCCAGTACCGCTCTACTACCGCCTCGTTTTTGGGTCTTGCTTTTTTGTGTTGGGTTTAGCAGTAGTTGCACGGCAGTAAGGCACGGTAGTTCTGCCCATAAGCGGTAGTACCGCTCCGTTTGGGCGGTAGTACCGCCTATAAGCGGTAGTACCGCTCCGGTCAGGCGGTAGTATCACTACTACATTACTGCCGTCGTACTCTGCTCTGCCCTGCCTCTTTTGGTCCCGTGTTCTGCTCCTCCAGAGGTAGTACCGCTGGGGTGAGCGGTACTACCGCCCTAAGGTTCTTGTTTTGTTGCTCCGTTTCCCTGCTTGTTCCGCCCGAGCGGTAGTACCGCTCGTGGAGCGGTAGTACTGCTCGTGTGCGGGCGGAGCACATAATGGTTAGATTTTCCCCCTCCTATAAAAGGGGGTCTTCTTACCCAATGACCTCATCCCTTAAGCTCGTGTTCTTCCCCCATTGTTGACTTTCTTCGAGCTTGCTAACTCTCAATCCCTCCATGGATTCTTGCTAGTTTTTGAGGGAAAAGAGAGAGGAGATCTAGATCCACATTTCCACCAATCACTTTCTCCTCTATGTGAGGGTAACCCCTTGGATCTAGATCTTGGAGTTCTTGGTGTCCTCCTTCTTCTTCTTCCTCTCATTTTCCTCCCTAGCACTAGTTCCTTCGGTGGGATTTGGGAGAGAAGGACTTGGGCACTCCGTGTGCCCTTGCCATTGCATTTGGTGCATCGGTTTGAGTTCTCCACATGATACGTGGAAGTTACAAGTTGAGAAGCTTATTACTCTTGGGTGCTTGGTACCCTTGAGCTTGTTACTCTTGGGTGTTTGGACACCCTAGAGCTTGTTCCTCTTGGGTGCCTTGGTGCCCTAGACGGTTGGTGCTGTTCGAAGCTCAATCATTGTGGTGTAAAGCTCCGGGCAAGCATCGGGGTCTCCAATTAGGTTGTGGAGATCGCCCCGAGCAATTTGACGGTTACCGGTGACCGCCCCCAAGGGTTGCCAAAGTGTACGGGTTCGGTGACCGCCCCCAAGGGTCGCCATTTGTACGGGTTCGGTGACCGCCCTCAAGGGTCCCTTAGTGGAATCACGACATCTTGCATTGTGCAAGGGCATGAGGAGATTACGGTGGCCCTAGTGGCTTCTTGGGGAGAACTGTGCCTCCACACCGCTCCAAACGGAGATTAGAATCCGCAAGGGTGTGAACTTCGGGGTACATCATCGTCTCCGCGTGCCTTGGTTATCTCTTTCCCGAGCCCTTTACTTATGCACTTTACTTTGTGATAACCATATTGTTCTTTGTCATATATCTTGATATCACATAGTTGCTTATCTTGCTTAGCATAAGTTGTTGGTGCACATAGGTGAGCCTAGTTGTTTTAGGTTTTGTGCTTGACAAATTAACCGCTAGGTTTATTCCGCATTTGTTCAAGCCTTAACCATAATTATTTTAAAGCGCCTATTCACCCCCCCTCTAGGCGACATCCTCGATCTTTCAGCAGCGCTTTCACAAAAGAAACGCTACTGCTACTTACTATTACCAGTAGCGCTTTCCAGTACAAGCGCTACTGCTCACTAGGAATAGCAGTAGCACTTGACTTCCAGCGGTACTGCTAATAGTTTGTTGCACCCCGCCTCAGAGCAACCGGTTTACCTTGCATTGCCAGCCGAGAGATCAACTCTTCTGGCAACACACAACAACATGGTACAGAAACAACCGCTTTATTGATGCTAGCGGAAACATAAGTCTGATATTATATCAAGATAAGAGGCCAATCGGCACACACGGTGCAGCTGAACAGTATGTACATTATTTAATGAACATGAAGGGGCCTTGATCACATAAACTACGCGGCAGGGGAATAACGACAAAGTGGAACTCCATAGCACAGGGACACCGACGTGGACACGATTCTAGATGTCGGAAGCTCTCTGATCCGATACGACTTGCTTGAAAGCTGGCATGAAATGCCAGGTCAGTACATTGAATGTACTTGCAAGCTCACAACAAACATAAGCACAATGACAAATAATATCATGACAATTAATCAGGTTAATGCAATGCATGTAATACTACTAATGCGGTGAAACCAACATGTATACCGAGTCCCTCGGACTCGCTTACTCAACGGGTTACCTCGTAACCGAATGGTGATCATACCCGGATCAGAACTAAAGCCAATCACTTACGATCATCACATGATCCACAAATCATCATAAAACCAGTGCCAACAATAAATACTTAGTGTGCAATATTAATTATAATTGTTGATCCATGGTGTGACCTACTTCTGAGTTGTGTCCATAACCGAGGATGCGGCTATCGATAGATTAAATACACTCTACAAAGGTAGCGCACTTTACCCACACCATAGAACCCATAGCATTGCACTCTGAATCAGCTGGACCAACGGCGTTCTGACGAAACCCTTCCCTTGCCATGACACTCTCCCGGCCACTCCGACTAACTCCCTCTCAGGGCTAAGTCATGGGTGGCCCCATGCCTACCAAAGGCATCTTCGGCCACCGTCGTGGCAAAATGGTCCCGAACAGGGACAAGGTACCATAAAAACAAACGGGCACACAAGGTTATGTCTGCTTACCGGGCCAGGGTACCGCACGCCCATAACCTTCCCTCGTTGGAGGCACCGGCAAGATGAACGACAAAGGACCGAATCAAGACCCCCCCATAAGGTAAATGTGGTCGCACTGAGAAAACCCGATTTAGTGGCACCATGACTTGATCAACGTTATATTCAAGTTGGATTATTATCAGGTTCAACTTGAAACTAAACTCACTCCAAGTCATACGATCCCATGATCATGCAACTATTCGATATGCAAAACATGCAACTCACAAGAACGGATCACCACTATCAAAATAACTTTCTTGCACTACTCATCAATAAAACTTACTGATTTTACTACACTGGTTATTATCATGCATCACTTTGGTTAACTTATCATTTATATGAAAATCCAATTGTCAAAAATAAACTACCATTACTTATCAAAGCACTTTCATAAAGCTAAAACTTTACTCTACTTGACCAAACTAGTTCATGCAGTCAACCAGTAACTTAAACAAGCATATCAAGCATGACAAAGTAACTAGCATTAAACCATAATTATTTAACTAATTTAAATGCATGAAAAATAGCTCATATTCAAGTAGGAAAATCATAGATATTGAAATGACACCATCCAAATGTTGGTGTGGCATGCCTTAGTGCAGAGGAGGTTCACACTCCTCTTGGATAGCTTCAAGACAAGTCTCTCCCTCTGAAAATATTTAAAAACCACAAAACAAAATATCAAGAACCATTCTAAAAATCACCAGAAATTCTAGGCATCAAGGAAAAATCCACACTTTGTTGTGCTGCTAGAGCTTTATGAAACAAACACAATGCAAAAAGAATCAACTCATTTGGACTTATAGGCTAGGAGATATCACTGGTCAAAGTTCTGGTCAAAATATTTGAATAAATTTGAATAAACAGAACCTGGGGGTGACGTCGATGGCGTAAAGCCAGAAGACGCCTCCACTCATACCACTTCAGGTGCGAGTGGAGAGGCTGACACTGGGCCCCACCCGTTAGGAGAGAGAAGAGGGGGAGAGAAACAGAGTGCGGTTGCGCTTCGCCGGAGCTCACGCCAGCGAGGAGGGGTCCTTGGGCAAAACCAGAGGGATAGGATTGAAGAGGAGGCTACGGCGCACCTGCCTGTACCCGTGGCAAGTCGGGGGATGGTCGGAGCTACTCGCAATCAACCTCGCAAGCGGCAGCTGCGGTTGGGACTTGCCGGAGAAGATGAAGGCGATGGCGAGAGGCGGTTCCAAGGGCTCTACTGCTTCCAAGCGCCACCAGTGGATCTCCAGAGACGCGCCTGAGGAGTTCGTTTGGATCCAAGAGCTCAGGAACGGGGTGGCTAGGCTGCAGGGGTCGCCGGCAAGCTCTGGACGGTCACGGTGGCCAGAGGCCTGCCCGGCCAGGCTGCGGCTGTGCTGCGTGTTCGTGGAGGTTGAGTGGTGTGGTGTGTGGCTTCGGGGTGGAGGGGAGGGATCTATTTATAGCCGGAGGGGGAAGGGGGTAACGTGTCGCCGCTGGGGCTCTCTAGAAGCCAACGAGCAACGACGAGAGGCGTTAGCGAGGGGGTGAGGGGCTCAGTGATCATGCGGAGGCTGTCCACGCTCGCGGACGAGCACAGGGAGAAGGGGGAAGAAGACAGGGGCACGGGTGCACTGTGGCTTTTGGCCGCGATGTGCCCATGCTCACTGCGGCGTCTCCGGTGTTGGCAAGTGCCAGGGAGGGGTCAAGGGTGAAGAGACGAAGGTGGTGGCACGGCGCGGCAGTCGTTGGCGAGCTCTGGCTCGAGCACGCGCTGAACGGAGGCACTGGCGCAACACAGAGTGCGTCGAACACATGCGAGGCCCCGTGTCCACACGCGGTCACCACCCTGGCATGGTCAAAACGATGCCCACGCGCGGCCAAACCTTGTCTGGGTTGTAGTCCATGTAGTGTTTAGTCTAGGAAAGGTGAAGACTCAATGCCAGGCTGACCAGATGTGACTCTAGCTTGCTGGCAAGTTTCTTCACAGAAACTTGGTCGCCAAGTTTGGAGGGCTTCTAGAAACTCATTAGGGCTGATCTCCTGGGGTTAAGGGTTACTTAGGAGGGTAATGAGGATCAAGAAAAACCAGCTCCAAAGGATCAAGGAAAAATACACATGTTGTACAAAGTGCATTTTTGGGCCAGAAGGGAAATGATTTTCTGTAGCAAAAATATTACAAAAAGTCATGCAATATTTTTGCTCAAGGAGGTGGGCCAAGGTTCAAAGAAAATTCAGGAATTATCTCAGGATTTTTGGAGCAATAAAAATAGGGTTGCTTTGGAGCACTAGTTTCTGAAATGAGTTTTCAGAAGGAAAATGAATATTTTTCCTTTATGAAAAATATTCAATGGGCCATTCTAGGGGTTTTCAGAGAAATGAGATTGAAAGAGAGGTAGATGGGTCACTAGGGTGAAAGTCAAGGGCATGCCCAAGTGATAAGTCCATTTGAGTTGATTCCAAAACTCAAATCGAAAGCAAAGGAAAAACATGTCCGGAAAAAGAGAGAAGGCAAACACTACAAAAAAAACACTTCCGTGATGATACGTGTTTGTCATAGTAGGTCACGTTTTTTGTCACGCGTGTACATCCATGACGATTTTATGATAGAATCAAGATAGTCATACCTGTGCTGTCGTAGAAGTGTTCCATGATATTACCAAAATTATCATCACGGAAGTGTCCACTTCCATGACGATAAATCGCGCGTCACAGAAGTGCTTTCGTCAAGGGTGAGCGACACGTGGCATCCACCATAACGGAACGCCGTTAAGCTATTGGGTCGAGTTTTGGATCCTATAACCCGTTAATAGCCCGGACCAATGGGAAATTTCCACGTGTAAAATTCTGATTGGCCGGAGGGAACACCTGTCAGCTCGTCAGTGGGCCAGATGTCGCCCGTGCATTGGAGGAGACATGCCTATGATACGTCGACACGTGGCTGGGCCCAACAAAGACCCATATAGGTTAAAAAGGCCGGCCCAGTCAAAGGCCCGTAGTACTTACTTAGGTACTATTGGGCCAGCCCAATAATGGCCTGCTTAATAAAGGCCCATTTACGGCCCGAAGCCCTATTTGGCCCGTTAATTGTTCGCCGAATATTTGGGCCCATTTATGGCCCGAAGCCAGATCTGGCCCGTTAATTGTTCGCCGAATATTTGGGCCCAATTACAGCCCAGTGACTTTCGGCATGTTAGATGCCCGATGTAGACATGGGCCCATTTCAGCCAGGTGTGACTTTCGGCCTGGGAATGGCCCGTGCTGCCCATGGGCCATATATGGTCCAACGGGACATCACGCCCACTAGCAGCCCGTGATAAAGGTGGCAACAGTTAAGCCCAACGTGACTTTGGGCCTGTTAAAGGCCTGTCGCACAATTCGGCCCATTGATGCATGTACTAAACTTTCGGCCTCTTAAAGGCCCATGATATCAATGGGCCAACTAAGGCCCGAGATATATTTCGGCCTGGTAATAGCCCGTGACCTAACTGGGCCCAAAAAGGCCTGGTCTACATTTCGGCCTGTTGAAGGCCCGTCGACGACTAGTTTCGGCCTGCTAAAGGCCCATGGTTTCATCTGGGCCGTAACATGCCAGTACAATATTCAGCCTGTTAATGGCCCAACGCTACCTGGGACAAACTAAGCGCTGGGTCCACAAAAGGCCCAACTAAAATATAGGCCGGTGTAAGTTGTGGGACTGGCGCAAAGTGTGAAGTCCCTAATCATTCGGGCCCAAGAAAGATGCAGGCCGGCCAAATTGTGGCCCGCTAAAAACCAGGACCATGAGAGTCAAATGTTTCGGCCTGCTCGACTACATCTGATTTGTTTTCAGATAGCGAATGATGGCAGTAACTAGTAGGAATTAAGAACAAACCTACTCTATACAATAAAGAAATTACGGCATAGTAACTAAGAATAAACCTACACTATACAATAAAGGATTTAAGGTATATTACATCCACTGGGCATCGAAGTTCGCCACCAGTGATCATAAAGTGCAACGAAGAAGTAGATTAGAAAAACTGGGCACCATTGCAGCGTAACAAAATAATACTAAACCGAGACCACTTCCAAGATAGTTCAAGAAAGGTTAGCCTTGCGGGGGAACTGCTGTGCAAGCTGCTGAGCAAGGCTGTGAGACCGGCCTAGCATGTCAGTCATAGCTTCCAGTTGTAGCTGTTTAGCGATGAGGTTCTCATTGGTGTTCTCCATAATATTTCTTAGAGATAGGACTTCAAGTCGAAGTTGAGTTGCAGAATGCCTTTCTGCTAGAACTTGGGACTGAAGAAGTCGAACTAATTCAGACAATGAATTCTGTGAGCTTGTCTGACTGCTAGTCTCAAGTAACTTGAACATTGCATCAAGACAAGACTTTGGGGTTGTCTCGCTATCTTCAAGATGCTTTGCCTTCTTTGCTGCAATATATGTTGGGTTTGTCTCACAGCCTTCAGCAGACTTGTGCATGCCATCAGGCATATCACCCTGAAACAAAGCAGAGAGATGACAGGTTTTGCACGTGTATAAACAAAGATGATAACTGTGCTGTCAATTCCATCCAATTTCAAATTAGAAAATAAAGAGTAAGTTCAAAATATCAATAGCATAATTTGGCATTGTTCATAATGCGGGGAGCTTCACCACATTACTGGATTACCATGTCAACATGACAAGCATAGATGAAGGGCAAAGAAAATCATTGTATCTATTTTGGTTAATGTGCATGGCATGTTGTTCATATCATCAGCCACATCAATAAGATAAAACAGGAGATGACAAGGTGCAAGCGTGGGCTGCTTCACCACACACTAGATTATAGATCCACAAAAACAAGCATACATATAGGGAGTATTGAGTAATGTGCATGGTATGAATAAGGAATTTGGTTTTACAAGTAAAACTTAGAACTTACGGTTCTTGCGAACATGCATTTTGGTAGAAACAACAAACTAAACAGCAGTAAACGATAGGGAGTATGAGCAAAATAAACAGCAATTGAGGATAAAGGCTTTAGAAGGACTAACTTACATTAACAGTTAACACCGGCTTTATAATGCCCTTCTCCATGTCAAGGGAAGGATAACTCAAGAATTTTAGCAAAGAATCTTCTTCATAAGCATTGCGTGTACTCTACATTTTGTAGAGAGTAATTATAGATATGATAATACTAGAAGGGATAGAGGATAATGAAGATAAGATGCAGATTGATGCTACATAAACAACTACCAATCCCTGGAAGTACAAGCGTTACAGGACAAAATGTACCGACAAGAGCAATGGGCTACACTTCTGCACTGACATTGTGTGTGTATTCTACTTGTTGGTAAGATTAAATATAGATCTGATCTTTTTTAGTAAATGGTGGGTGAGGGAGATAAGATGCAGAATGCTACACAATGAACCAATCCCTCTTACCATAATACAAGAGTGTTTTGAACACTGGTGTACTGTACAAAACGTTCTTATATTATGGGACGAAGGGAGTAGCTGTTAATGTAAGTACAGTGATAGATGACGTTCAGTCCTTACAAGAGGACTGCAGAGCTAAACCTCTTCAAAAGCATCGGGTTGATTCTAAATTTATGTAAGAGTCCATACGGATCTTATAATGACCACCAAATGGACGATTACGAGGCTAACATGTGCAGTGATGCTACATAATCAAACAGCTATGAAAGTAAGTATGGTCATACAGGGCAAGAGGTACTCACAAGAGCAATGCAGTGTGCAGTATAGTTGCGAGATTCTGTGGTCCCTTGAGAACAAATGTTCTTCTGCTAACAGTTTTCGTACAAGTGAGACATTAAGGCAAATGCAGAAATGTAGTTCAAATTGTGATGTGATATCATAGACAGTACCATACGCTGCAGCCGAGACCAATGTGTAACAAGATTATTCTAGTCACTATCGGGTAAATGTTGTACCGAAGACTTTACAAAAATTTCATTTAGAGGCTTGCCATCGAAGTGCGATTGCCTCAGGTAGGAACGATACTTCATCAACGAGTGCTTGAAAATTGCAACCAACCCTTGCTCGTCTTCACTATCCAGTTTGCTCCTCGCCTATTTAAAATAATGATATCTTGTGTCTTCTGTCAGCAGAAACATATGCAGTAATGACCATTAATAACATTAGTACATTACTTATGCGTAAGTTGTGGAGGAAGACTGAAAATTGTTCTGTGCCTGCGGTATAATCTTTCCATGAAGGAAAGATGCGCACAAAGTTCCTGACAACAATATAAGCTTCGTCTTCTAAACTGGGAAGAAATGGAACAGGGGTCCTATTTGCTGCAATATAGGCTCTCTCTGGTTCGAAAAGGGATTTGGCAACTGGAATTGGTGTACTCTTTGCTGGAATGGGGGTTTTGTGTCGTAGAGCTGGTGCTATGTCAACTGGCATAATCATACTGTTTGCTGCAGTTGGGGTCTGCTGAGTTGGGGCATCAGAAATGACCAGTGTAGTAGGGCTAAAATCTGCTAGAGTTGGGGTGTTTTGTGGGTCAGGTGATACTGCAACTACACCTAATGGGCTATTTGATTTATCAGGTGCTGCTACCTTTTCCAAATACTTTGCTTGTGCTCCTCCACGATCAGCAATCATCCTCTTCCTTTGGAACGTCTAATACACAAGAACAACATTTGAATGGATAAATATGGTATGATGACAGATGGAATATGTACTGAAAATGGATAGGCAGGGCGTATTCACATACACGATGTGTAAACTAAGCTAATGGCAGTTCAACAAAGTAGAAGCAATGCAAAGCATCAGTTGCAAGATATGTACGACCAATGTAACCTTGGAAAGCTAGAGCAAGCACCTTGATGGGTGAATAAGATAGGGCATCTTCCTCTGACTCCTCCACTAGGGTGCTACATTGACTTAGGTCTCCCTCTAGCTCAGAATCACTATTAGGGTCATATTCTGAGCATGAATCTGTAGGTGGAGAGCATTTGCATTGCATTGCATCCAGACTTGATTTTAGTCCCTTAATGCCAAGTTTGACAGCCATGGCATTGTTCTGCTTTATTCTTTTCATGCGCACAAGCTCATAATCATTATGATGTTGTTCAAAATCTGAGATTCATGAAAACATAAAAAGTAGTCAGATTATCTATGGAATGCATTGCGGATTCAACTCGAAGAGTGTCTCCCTATAAACCCCTGCATATGCAAAGTTCACCCCCCAACCGTGCTGACCAGACCACACACAGAAATACAAACCCCTTATGTCTCTATAACAGGCAAACACACATTTCAAAACTGAAGTAGGAACATTAGAATCATATGAAATTCATATTTGAACAAATAAAATAAGGAATTATGAGTGGCCTAATGTTTAGCTTCAAGGGTGGAGTGTTGGTAGTGCGACATAAAGCAAGTAGGCAGATTGTATTCCATGTAAAAGATCGAAACCTATGTAAAAGCTGGAAATGACACTTTCTTTCTATACAATGCAGTGTTCGTTGCCCACACATGATGGAAGAGATCACATCGAGAAATACTATTCACTCATGTCTACGGTTCCAGTATTTAGAAACAGGGTGGTCCACCCTAAAAGAATATTGACAACAAATATGACAAGGCAAGTATAGATGTAGTGAATCAATCATTTACTTGTGAGCTTACTAGGACAAGTATGCAGAATTGTAACAGCAGTAAGAGACCGTCCAAAATCTGAATCAAGAAGTTTGTCTAGCACTTATTGTTTGCAACTAATCGACGTGAATAATTGGATATTATATCGAATGAGTAAGAAACACAAGTAAAATTGTCAACAAACATGGCTTGCAGTAGTAATCTAGGTCAATGTCACTACGACCAACATCCAATATATGACTAGTGTCTGTTCCGAGGGACGGAATTTTGAAAACCATGTGAACTTTAGAGGTACTAAAGATTACCGAAATACATCTAAACCATTAAGTGTAGGTACCACTGAGCACAGAACAAACCCTAATGACAGTCCTGCCTAATGAGTAATGAATCAATTATAAAATGGGTGATGAGGAGTGGCTGCTGAGTGTTGAGGACGTATCTCAGGATAAATCAGGTAGGCTTGGTGGGTGTTGCACGCCTGAGCTCTGAACGGACTGGGAAGGTAGGCACGGTGGCGCGCCCGGTCAGCGGTGACGCTGTTGGACGAGTGGCTCCTAACCTCCTGTTAGTCCGGCGTCTCCTCCTAGAGTCATGTCGTCCAGGGATGGCAAGTCGCTGGCAAGGCAGGCGGCTGGGGGCGAGTGGAGATTAGAAGTGCGCAGCAGAACAAAGGGAATCGGGGCCCGGGACGACCCAAAATCCCAGGGTGGGCCGGCCCACCGTGGGCACCCTGTAGAGATACACACCCAAGCGGCAAACATGCATTTTTGAAACTAATTTAGGAACGTTTAGCTGACCAATTAAACGACTCTGTTTTAATAATATCAGATTCGTATTTGAACAACTAAGCTTGTTTAGCTTGATGGGTGGAGCAGTGCTATTATGACAGGAAGCACGTATTCTGATCCTATAGTGATCATAAAAGGGGGAAACTCTAAGCATATTTTTTTTAGCAAAAGAGGGTTTCCCCTCCGATTTCTATTAAAGAAACCACCACGGAACCAACATGATCAATTAAACCATAAGAATGATCAATTAAACCGTATTATGACTGTGCCATGGCAGATTTGAAGCTACAAACCGGAGAAATGATATTTAGCATCCATTGTTTGCTTCGAACTAAGAACTAAATTCTAAGAGCTGAAAAGAAAGTAGAGTAACCAAGTTAAGATCTATTTTCTGGTTGAGATCAAAAAGTTGAGGAGATATGAAGTACCACCTCTCTTGCGGCACCGTGTAGGCATCGGGGGTGCGATGGCTGTCGGTGGCGTTGAAGCAGATCTGCGATGGTAGACGGGTGCATCGGGGGATAAGTCCCGTTGCGGTGGAAGAGAAGGTCGTGTGAGCGGCCCCGACAAAGAGGATGACGGCGCCGATGAAGCGAGAGGACACGATGCAAGGCTATTGGTTTGTCGCCATGGATGAGTAACGTCCATCTCTAGCAGTGGACGACGCAGTCTTGGTAGGCGCTCCAGCATGGTGGAGGACGGTGGCGATGGATGTGGTGGAGGACGACGGCGATGGATGTGGTGGAGGACGACGGTGATGGATGGGGTGGAGGACAACGGCAATGGATGGGGTGGCAGACGGAGGCTGGTGTGGGGATGGTGTTCTAGCGCGGACGGTGTATGAATGGGAAAATGGAGGGAGAGGTACGGGGAACCATGTTTTTGGGATGCGCAAGTCTGAAATATTGGAAAGTTACGTACTTAGCCCCCGTTCAAAATTTGGACGTCTCGTCGGTTGGGGATAGGACGGTAATCTCGCATCTCGCCAATATTTGCCCAGAGCGATTTCGGGCGAGGAGAGGGTGGTTGGCGCCCATGGTTGGCGCCCGCGGTGTATGAACAGGGCTGACAGGTAGGGCGGTTGTGCCATGTCTGAGTGAAGTTACAAACCTTCCCCTACTGAAAATATTTGCCTACATCGATTTCGGCTGAGTCAAGTTTGTTTTGCCACCCATCGTGTATGAATGGGGAAATGGAGGGAGAAACAGAGGTCTTTCGGACGAGCTTGAATCAAATGTATTTTGCCGCCCATGTTTGGAGCCCACCGTGTCGGAATGGGCTCAGAGGCGGTCATGTCATGTCTAATTGAAGTTACTAACCTACCCCTATTTAGAGTAGTGGAAATCGGGCCGATGGATTGTCCGTGTAATGGGTAGACAGTGATTTCCATCTCCCAAACACTTGGCTTCGGGCAGCCGAGGTGGGAGTGGACATTTTGCCGCTTCTTTCGAATTTTGGGACAATAAGCATCCACGTTTACCCTGGCAACTAAATTTGAATCCATTTTGTATTCCTATTCGAATATTTATAAGTCATTCTATGTGTTTTTATATATTTTCAAAAGGACAACAAAGATGTATTCCACTGTCATATATGAATATGGTTTACAAATGCCAATACTCAAATTCAGAAGCTAGAATCCAGTTTAAGGTGAATTTGAATATTTGGAACACTTCATGTCCAACTCAAATGTCACACGCAACATAATGTGTACTCCCATTTAGATATGTACACAAGCGATGTATCAAGATTCAAATACCGAGTCAATCAACCAAGAATGTACAGAACTAACAGACATATAAACACTTATAGAGTACATGGATCAATAATATCAACTAACATACATAAGCTAGGCCATTGTACTTTTTTTGCTACAACAGCATCCTTTTTTAGCCAAGCTACTACAACATCTTGGCCCTTTCCGATGCGTGCCACTTATGGTCCATCTATACTACTATTATTGCTGAATGCACATTCGGCCCGATTGGCATATTTGTAGGTCTGGCACAGCAATCAAAATGAAATGTCTCTGAGTCTTATCAATTAATACAGACTTGTGCAAATATAAAATTACAAACCAAAAACCAAAAAACAAAAAACAATTATTACATGATCTCTAAAACAAATGGTTTGATTGATTACATGAACAAACAACACAAAGGTTATTCAACGGTGGAAAGAACATTTCACCTATGGTTTACCAAGTGGGAATTTAATTTCCTTTTTTCCTTCAGGACCTTAACAATGTGGTCAGTCTCAGCTTGCTTCGTTTTGAAATCCGCCAAATATTTAATGGTTGTCTTGAGTACTACTTGTGATTGTGTTGTTTGCTTCCTCAACATGTCAACATCTCTAAGTGCGGAAGCAAAATCTCTTTCTACCACTAGTTTAGCCTCTAGAGCATCAGCAGTTGGCAATTCATAATGCACGATCGGGCCGGTGCCACTGTTGTGGGATGATACAACGTCCATGGGGACCTCGCTCTCTGATCTTGGGCTAACCTGTTTTGCCATTAAAGTTCCGATTGGATTCAGAAAAGTTGAAGTTAGCAAAACATCTCAACTGGGAGTTATAGCAGCAAACCAGTTAAACAAACAAGGAATTAAAGAGTTTCAATTGGATGCTGAAAAGTAGTTATTAACATCATTGTAACCTGTTGTTGCAGCAGCAAAGCAGTTAAACAAACAAGTAGCTATTTAAGTTCAGGCAAACAGGTAATTCTTAACAGTAAGTATCAAACACATAGATAGGCGCAGTCTGTAATAGGATTAACAGGCTGTGGCATTATGTAATCAGTAGCAAACTAAATTAAGCCAAGCAACCTAATTGAACAATTTTGCAATAAGTGGCTAAATAAAATTCCAAGAAGCAGGTAACTGAACTTACGCTAGTTCTTTGTACAGGCACACTGCAACTTCTTTTTCGCTTACAAGGTTGTACGAAGGATTCCATGGCATCATTTGCTTGGATACGCAGTCCCAATACTTCTTTCTTCCGACATTGCATTGGTAAGTCAAATGGTTAATCTGGTAAGATGGTGCATCCTTTATATGTTATATGAGGATGTGTAGTCAGACTAGTTGCAGCCACACACATCACACTGGCTTTTTCTGTATATTTCATGCGATTACTTTTGGCATATCGAGATCTAAGCAATCTATAATAGAATGAAAAGACTGGCATCCTTCACATTATTGGCGAACTCAGTTCATAGAAACAAGCAGTTCAACCATTCTGTGGGTAAATCAAAAGCGCCACTAGAATATTTTTCACTACCCCAATCATACACGCAAAAAGGGGCGACGCCACCAAAGGGGCTGGTATGGGCGGCCGCCTCGGGTGGCTGGAAAGTGTGCACCTAGTTTGAGTCATCCAGGTTGGCCCAGGCTAGTTTTGTTCGTTCCAACGCATGAGCAGGCAATGTAAAAAATGAAGAAAAATGTTTTAGTTTGGATGGGCCAATAACATAAGTGCAAGGTAGGCCCTATAGAAGGCTCACGGCCCAAAAGAGCGCCTCCCATATCGATCGACAGCAGGAAAAATCCCAATTCATTCGCTCCAGCCTCCAGTCTGGTTTGCTCCTAACCTAGCCGCCGCTGGACAGACCGACACAGCACTTCCTCGCGCCCTCGTTGGAGGGTGGTCGCCGGGCTTCAAGTGAATGGAAGGACAAGAAGATAAAGATTGAACCCTGGGTGTAGCCTGCACAGGAGGCAGTGATACGTCCACTTTGCATCATGCTTTTATATCAATATTTATTGCATTATGGGCTGTTATTACACATTATGTCACAATACTTATGGCTATTCTCTCTTATTTTACAAAGTTTATCATGAAGAGGGAGAATGCTGACAGCTGGGATTCTGGCTGGAAAAGGAGCAACTATTGGAAACCTATTCTGCATAGCTCCAAAAATCCTGAAACTCCATGGAAGTCACTTTTGGAATTAATAAGAATTATTGAGCAAAGAAAATATCAGAGGGGCCCACACCCTGGCCAGGAGGGTGGGGCGCCCCCTCTACTGGGCGCGCCCCCCGTCTCCTGGGCCCCCTGGTGGCCCTCCGGTGCCCATCTTCTGCTATATTAAGGCTTTTAGCCTGAAAAAACCATAAGCAAGCTTACGGGAGGAAACTCCGCCGCCACGAGGCGGAACCAATCTAGGGCTCCGGCGGAGCTGTTTTGCCGGGGAAACTTCCCTCCGGGAGGGGGAAATCGTCACCATCGTCATCACCAACGATCCTCTCATCGGGAGGGGGTCAATCTCCATCAACATCTTCACCAGAACCATCTCCTCTCAAAACCCTAGTTCATCTCTTGTATCCAATCTTGTATCAAAACCACAAATTGGTACATGTGGGTTGCTAGTAGTGTTGATTACTCCTTGTAGTTGATGCTAATTAGTTTACTTGGTGGAAGATCATATGTTCAGATCCTTAATCCATATTAATACTCCTTTGATTATGAACATGAATATGCTTTGTGATTAGTTACGTTTGTTCCTGAGGACATGGGTGAAGTCTTGCTACTAGTAGTCATGTGAATTTGGTATTCGTTTGATATTTTGATGAGATGTATGTTGTCTCTCCTCTAGTGATGTTATGTGAACGTCGACTACATGACACTTTACCATTATTTGGCCCTAGAGGAAGGCATTGGGAAGTAATAAGTATACGATGGGTTGCTAGAGTGACAGAAGCTTAAACCCTAGTTTATGCGTTGCTTCGCAAGGGGCTGCTTTGGATCCATTAGTTTCATGCTATGGTTAGGATTACCTTAATACTTCTTTTGTAGTTGCGGATGCTTGGAATAGGGGTTAATCATAATTGGGATGCTTGTCCAAGAAAGGGCAGTACCCAAGCACTGGTCCACCCACATATCAAATTATCAAAGTACCGAACGCGAATCATATGAGCGTGATGAAAACTAGCTTGATGATAATTCCCATGTGTCCTCGGGAGCGCTTTTCTCATTATAAGAAATTGTCCAGGCTTGTCCTTTGCTACAAAAAGGATTGGTCCACCTTGCTGCACTTTATTTACTTTCATTGCTTGTTACCCGTTACAAATTATCTTATCACAAAACTATCTGTTACCTACAATTTCAGTGCTTGCAGAGAATACCTTGCTAAAAACCGCTTGTCATTTCCTTATGCTCCTCGTTGGGTTCGACACTCTTACTTATCTAAAGGACTGCGATAGATCCCCTATACTTGTGGGTCATCAAGACTCTTTTCTGGCGCCGTTGCCGAGGAGTGAAGCGCCTTTGGTGAGTGGAACTTGGTAAGGAAACATTTATATAGTGTGCTAAAATTTTCTGTCACTTGTTACTATGGAAATTAATCCTTTGAGGGGCTTGTTCGGGGTATCTTCACCCCGACCAGTAGAGCAAAGAGTTGCTCCTCAACCTACTGAACCTACTGAAAATATTTACTTTGAGATTCCTTCGGGTATGATAGAGAAACTGCTAGCTAATCCCTTTGCAGGAGATAGAACATTGCATCCCGATTTACACCTTATCTTTGTGGATGAAGTTTGTGGATTATTTAAGCTCACAGGTATTCCCGATGATGTTGTCAAAAGGAAGGTCTTCCCTTTATCTTTGAAGGGAGATGCATTGACATGGTATAGGCTATGTGATGATACGGGATCTTGGAATTATGAACGATTGAAGTTGGAATTTCACCAGAAGTTCTATCCTATGCATCTTGTTCATCGTGATCATAATTACATATATAATTTTTGGCCTCGCGAAGGAGAAAGCATCGCTCAAGCTTGGCGGAGGCTTAAGTCAATGTTATATTCATTCCCCAATCATGAGCTCTCAAGAGATATGATTATTTAGAAAAATTATGCTCGGCTTTCTCTCAATGGTCGCACCATGCTTGATACTTCATGTGCTGGTTCTTATATGCTGAAGACTACTGAATTCAAGTGGGATTTATTGGAAAGAATTAAACGCAACTCTGAACATTGGGGTTCCGACGATGGTAAGGAGTAAGGTATAACACCTAAGTTTCATTGTGTTAAATCTTTTATGGATACCGATGCTTTTCGTGGATTTAGCGCTAAGTATGGACTTGACTCTGAGATAGTAGCTGCTTTTTGTGAATCTTTTGCTACTCACGTTGATCTCCCTAAGGAGAAGTGGTTTAAATATAATCCTCCCATTGAAGTAAAAGTAGTTGCACCTATTACAGTTGAAGAAAATACTATCACTTATAATGATCCTATTGTCCCTACTAGTTATGTTGAGAAACCACCTTTTCCTGGTAGGATGAAGGATCATGCTAAAACTTCAACTGTTGTTCGTAAGAGTAATACTAGAACTTATACACCTCCTGAGGAAATCAAAGTTGAACCTAGTATTGCTATGGTTAAAGATCTCTTGGATGATAATTTAGATGGGCATGTTATTTACTTCTGTGAACAGGCTGCTAATATTTCTAGACCATATGCTAAGATACATAGACCTGTTGTAGGCATGCCTGTTATTTCTGTTAAAATAGGAGATCATTGTTATCATGGCTTATGTGATATGGGTGCTAGTGCTAGTGCAATATCCTTTGACTTATATACAGAAATTATGCATGATATTGCACCTGCTGAAATAGAAGATATTGATGTTACTATTAAGCTTTCCAATAGGAACACCATTAAGCCAGTTGGGGTTGTTAGAGATGTTGAAGTCCTATGTGGGAAGGTTAAATATCATGCTGATTTTATTGTTCTTGGTTCCCCACAAGATGACTTTTGTCCCATTATATTTGGTAGACCCTTCTTGAATACTGTTAATGCTAGGATTGATTGTGAAAAGGATATTGTTACAATTGGCTTAGGGGATATGTCTCATGAATTTAATTTTGCTAAGTTTCGTAGACAACCCCATGATAAAGAATCACCTAGTAAGGATGAGATTATTGGTCTTGCTTCAATTGTCGTGCCTCCTACTGATCCGCTAGAACAATATTTGCTAGACCATGAAAACGATATGTTTTTTAATGAAAGAAGGGAAATAGATGAAGTGTTCCTTCAACAGGGTCCTATTCTGAAACACAACTTGCCTATTGAAATTCTAGGGGATCCCCCTCCACCCAAGGGTGATCCCGTATTTGAGCTCAAACCATTACCTGATAATCTTAAGTATGCTTATCTTGATGAAAAGAAAATATATCCTGTTATTATTAGTGCTAATCTTTCAGAGCAAGAAGAAGAAAGATTATTGAAAACTCTGAAGAAGCATCGTGCTGCTATTGGATATACTCTGGATGATCTTAAGGGCATTAGTCCCACTCTATGCCAACATAAAATTAAAGTGGAGAAAGATGCCAAACCAGTTAGAGATTCTCAACGACGATTAAATCCTAAGATGAAAGAAGTGGTAAGAAAGGAGATACTAAAGCACCTTGAGGCAGGTATAATTTATCCCGTTGCTGATAGTGAATGGGTAAGTCCTATCCATTGTGTTCCTAAAAAGGGAGGTATTACTGTCGTTCCTAATGATAAAGATGAATTGATCCCGCAAAGAATTATTTTGATTTCCATAAATTAAATAAAGCTACTAAGAAAGATCATTACCCTTTACCTTTTATTGATCAAATGCTAGAAAGACTATCCAAACACACACATTTCTGCTTTCTAGATGGTTATTCTGGTTTCTCTCAAATACCTGTGTCAGCGGAGGATCAATCAAAAACTACTTTTACTTGCCCTTTCGGTACTTTTGCTTATAGACGTATGCCTTTTGGTTTATGTAATGCACCTACTACCTTTCAAAGATGCATGATGGCTATATTCTTTGACTTTTGTGAAAAGATTTTTGAGGTATTCATGGATGATTTCTCCGTTTATGGATCCTCTTTTGATGATTGCTTGAGCCACCTTGATCGAGTTTTGCAGAGATGTGAAAACACTAGTCTCGTCTTGAATTGGAAAAAGTGCCACTTTATGGTTAATGAAGGCATTGTCTTGGGGCATAAGATCTCCGAGAGAGGTATTGAAGTTGATAAAGCTAAAGTTGATGCTATTGAAAAGATGCCATCTACCAAGGACATAAAAGGTATAAGAAGTTTCCTCGGTCATGCCGGTTTTTATAGGAGGTTCATTAAGGACTTTTCTAAAATCTCTAGGCCTCTGACTAATTTATTGCAAAAAGATATTACTTTTGTCTTTGATGATGTTTGTGTAGAAGCATTTGAAATACTTAAGAAAGCTTTGATCACTGCACCTATTGTTCAGCCTCCTGATTGGAATTTACCTTTTGAAATTATGTGTGATGCTAGTGATTATGTTGTAGGCGCTGTTGTAGGGCAAAGAGTTGATAGGGAATTGAATATTATCCAGTATGCTAGTAAAACTCTTGATACTGCCTAGAGAAATTATGCTACTACTGAAAAAGAGTTCTTAGCAGTCGTTTTTGCTTGTGATAAGTTCAGACCTTATATTGTTGATTCCAAAGTTACTATTCACACTGATCATGCTGCTATTAAATATCTTATGGAAAAGAAAGATGTTAAACTTAGACTTATTAGATGGGTTCTCTTGCTCCAAGAATTTGATTTGCGTATTACTGATAGAAAGGGAGCTGAGAACCCCGTTGCAGACAACTTGTCCAGGCTACAGAATGTTCTTGATGACCCACTACCTATTGATGATTGCTTTCCTGATGAACAATTAGCGGTCATTATTGCTTCTCGTACTGCTCCTTGGTATGTTGATTATGCTAATTACATTGTTGCTAAATTTATAGCACCTAGTTTCACATACCAGCAAAAGAAAAAGTTCTTCTATGATTTAAGACATTACTTCTGAGATGACCCACACCTTTATAAAGGAGTAGATGGTGTTATTAGACGTTGTGTACCTGAGCATGAACAGGAACAGATCCTACGCAAGTGTCACTCTGAACCATATGGAGGACACGACGCTGGAGATAGAACTGCACATAAGGTATTGCAATCCGGTTTTTATTGGCCTACTCTCTTCAAAGATGCTCGTAAGTTTTTCTTGTCTTGTGATCAATGTCAAAGAATTGGTAATATTAGTAGACGTCAAGAAATGCCTAGGAATTATTCTCTTGGCATTGAACCATTTTATGTTTGGAGCTTTGATTATATGGGACCTTTTCCTGCCTCTAATGGTTACACACATATTTTAGTTGCTGTTGATTACGTTACTAAGTGGGTAGAAGCTATTCCAACTAGTAGTGCTGATCATAACACATCTATTAAGATGCTTAAATAAATTATTTTTCCGAGGTTTGGAGTACCTAGATATCTTATGACTGATGGTGGTTCACATTTTATTCATGGTGATTTCCCTAAGATGCTTGCTAAGTATGATGTTAATCATAGAATTGCATCTCCTTATCACCCGCAGTCTAGTGGTCAACTAGAGTTGAGCAATAGAGGGCTCAAATTAATTTTGCAAAAGACTGTCAATAGATCTAGAAAGAATAGGTCGAAGAAACTTGATGATGCATTATGGGCCTATAGAACTGCATATAAAAATCCTATGGGTATGTCTCCGTATAAGACGGTTATGGTAAAGCATGTCACTTACCTCTTGAACTTGAGCACAAAGCATATTGGGCTATTAAAGAGCTCAACTATGACTTCAAACTTGCCGGTGAGAAGAGGTTATTTGACATTAGCTCATTTGAAGAATGGAGAACTCAAGCCTATGAGAATGCCAAGTTGTTCAAAGAAAAAGTTAAAAGATAGCATGACAAAAGAATACAAAAGCGTGAGTTTAACGTAGGTGATTATGTATTGCTATTCAACTCTCGTTTAAGACTTTTTGCAGGAAAACTTCTCTCTAAGTGGGAAGGTCCTTACGTTATCGAGGAGGTCTATCGTTCCGGTGCCATTAAAATCAACAACTTTGAAGGCACAAGTCTGAGGGTGGTGAACGGTCAAAGAATCAAACATTATATCTCAAGTATTCCTATCAATGTTGAAACTAATATTATTGAGACCGTAACCCCAGAGGAATACATAAGGGACACTTTCCAGAACATTTCAGACTCCGAAAAGGAATAGGTATGTGGTACGGTAAGTAAACCGACTCCAAAACAATTCTAATGGCAATTTATCTCTGTTTTGGAATATTTAAGAATTTTGGAAAGAAAGAAGTAATCCGGGAAGGACACGAGGCCTCCATGAGGGTGGAGGGCGCGCCCACCCTTACTGGGCGCGCCCCCTATCTCGTGGGGACCTCGTGTGCCTCCCAGACTCTATTTTCTTGCATGTTATGTATTTTGGTCGGTAAAAAATTCATTATATAATATCCCGAAGGTTTTGACCACCGTATCACACAAAACTCGTCTGTTTTTGTTTCGAGCTATTTTTCTGACAGATCTAGAGCACCATCACGTCTCCAGGCGCTCCCAAGGACAAGTTTTTCGAGAGGGTTATCAACCCCTATCTTGCGGAGGTGCTACAACACCCTCAAACCATTGAGATGCGTGAGGGGGTGCCGCACATTCGCGATGTGGAGGGACCAAGGCGTACCGGAAGCGTGGAGACAAAGCTCGAAGCCATGGAGCAACAAGTTTTCAAGTGCCAAGGGATGGTGGAGCGTGGACTCAACGCCAATCAGATGATGATCACGGAGTTCACCAACAACCACAAGCTGGAGGCCAAGATCATTGGGGAGACCATCTTTAAGCTTCAAGAGAAAATCGAGCACCTCCAAGCCCAGATCTATGACCTGCAAAACCAAAACTGTGAGTATGAATATAGATTCAAGAGGATGAGTTTGGCTACAGATTTGAAGATCCCGGAGACTCGATCATCCTTCTATGATGGTGAACCTATGCCTTGGAAGATGGACGACAAGCCTACATCATCAACAACTCCTACTTCACCACCTCCAAGGACATAATTGCATGGGTATGAGCACTCCCCTTGGCAACTGCCAAGCTTGGGGGAGGTGCCCCGGTATCGTATCACCATCACACTCCTATCTTTACCATTTTACTTAGTTCAATCCTTTTAGTAATATCTTGATTTAGTAGATTGAAGTTTTGATATCAAGTAGTTTTGAGTTTTGCTTTGTGATCTCTTTATGTAATCGAGTCCGTGAGCTATATAATAAAGATTAGTGTTGAGTCAAGGGCTTTGCTATCTTTCTATGATCTTGAGAAAATAGAAAGAATAAAAAGAAATAAAAGAAGTTCATATTGGTTTTATAGATAGTAATGACTTCACATATAAAGAGTTTGAGGCATAAAAGTTGTTGAGAGTTGACAAAACATAGTTTTGGTCATCGTTGCAATTAATAGGAAGTAATATGGAAAGAGAGGTTTTCACATATAAATATACTATCTTGGACATCTTTTATGATTGTGAGCACTCATTAAGTATGACATGCTAAAAGAGTTGATGTTGGACAAGGAAGACTACGTAATGGTTTATGTTTTCTCACATCTCAGTTAAATTATATTGCCATTGATCTTCCCAACATGTTGAGCTTGCCTTTCCCCCTCATGCTAGCCAAATTCCTTGCACCAAGTAGAGATACTACTTGTGCTTCCAAATATCCTTAAACCCAGTTTCGCCATGAGAGTCCACCATACCTACCTATGGATTGAGTAAGATCCTTCAAGTAAGTTGTCATGTTGCAAGAGATAAAAATTGCTCTCTACATATGAATGACTTATTAGTGAGGAGAAAATAAGCTTTATACCATCGTGTGATATGGAAGTAATAAAAGCGACGGACTGCATAATAAAGGTTCATATCACAAGTGGCAATATAAAGTGACATTCTTTTGCATTAAGATTTTGTGCATCCAACCCTAAAAGCACATGACAACCTCTGCTTCCCTCTGTGAAGGGCCTATCTTTTACCTTATGTCTTTACATTATGCAAGAGTCAAGGCAATCTTCACCTTTCCCTTTTTCATTTTATCCTTTGGCAAGCACCTCATGTTGGAAAGATCCTGATATATATATCCAATTGGATGTAAGTTAGCATGAACTATTATTGTTGACATCACCCAAAGGTGAATACGTTGGGAGGCAACACAATAAGCCCCTATCTTTACTAGTGTCCGATTAAAACTCCATAACCACAAGTATTGCATGAGTGTTAGCAATTGTAGAAGACTATATGATAGTTGAGTATGTGGACTTGCTGAAAAGCTCTTTTCTTGACTCTTCCTGATGTTATGATAAATTGCAATTGCTTCAATGACTGAAATTATAGTTTGTTAGTTCCCAATGAAGTTTATGAACCATACTTTACATTGTGAATTGATTGTTACTTGAGCATAAGAAATCATATGACAATATATATATATATATACATACATATATATATATATATATATGTTGCTGTTATGAGAATGATCATGATGCCCTCATGTCCGTATTTTATTTTTATCGACACCTCTATCTCTAAACATGTGGACATATTTTTCGATTTTGGCTTCCGCTTGAGGACAAGTGAGGTCTAAGCTTGGGGGAGTTGATACGTCCATTTTGCATCATGCTTTTATATCAATATTTATTGCATTATGGGCTGTTATTACACACTACGTAGCAATACTTATGGCTATTCGCTCTTATTTACAAGGTTTATCATGAAGAGGGAGAATGCCGGCAGCTGGGATTCTGGCTGGAAAAGGAGCAAATATTGGAAACCTATTCTGCACAACTCCAAAAATCCTGAAACTCCACGGAAGTCACTTTTGGAATTAATAAGAATTATTGACCGAAGAAAATACCAGAGGGGGCCCACACCCTGGCCAGGAGGGTGGGGGCGCCCCCCTCCCTACTGGGCGTGCCCCCTGTCTCCTGGGGCCCCTGGTGGCCCTCCGGTGCCCATCTTCTGCTATATTAAGGCTTTTACCCTGAAAAAACCATAAGCGAGCTTAAGGGACGAAACTCCTCCGCCACGAGGCAGAACCTTGGCGGAACCAATCTAGGGCTTCGGCGGAGCTATTCTGTCGGGGAAACTTCCCTCCAGGAGGGGGAAATCATCACCAACGTCATCACCAATAATCCTCTCATCGGGAGGGGGTCAATCTCCATCAACATCTTCACCAGCACCATCTCCTCTCAAAACCCTAGTTCATCTCTTGTATCCAATCTTGTATCAAAACCACAAATTGGTACATGTGGGTTGCTAGTAGTGTTGATTACTCCTTGTAGTTGATGCTAATTAGTTTACTTGGTGGAAGATCATATGTTCAGATCCTTAATGCATATTAATTAATACTCCTCTGATTATGAACATGAATATGCTTTGTGAGTAGTTACGTTTGTTCCTGAGGACATGGGTGAAGTCTTCCTATTAGTAGTCATGTGAATTTGGTATTCGTTCGATATTTCGATGAGGTGTATGTTGTCTCTCCTCTAGTGGTGTTATGTGAACGTCGACTACATGACACTTCACCATTATTTGGGCCTAGGGTTAGGCATTGGGAAGTAATAAGTAGATGATGGGTTGCTAGAGTGACAGAAGCTTGAACCCTAGTTTATGCGTTGCTTCGCAAGGGGCTGATTTGGCTCCATTAGTTTCATGCTATGGTTTGGTTTACCTTAATACTTATTTTGTAGTTGCGGATGCTTGCAATAGGGGTTAATCATAAGTGGGATGCTTGTCCAAGAAAGGTCAGTACCCAAGCACCGGTCCACCCACATATCAAATTATCAAAGTACCGAACGCGAATCATATGAGCGTGATGAAAACTAGCTTGACGATAATTCCCATGTGTCCTCGGGTGCGCTTTTATCATTATAATAAATTGTCCAGGCTTGTCCTTTGCTACAAAATGGATTGGGCCACCTTGCTGCACTTTATTTACTTTCATTGCTTGTTACCCGTTACAAATTATCTTATTACAAAACTATCTGTTACCTACAATTTTAGTGCTTGCAGAGAATACCTTACTAAAAACCGCTTGTCATTTCCTTCTGCTCCTCGTTGGGTTCAACACTCTTACTTATCGAAAGGACTACGATAGATCCCCTATACTTGTGGGTCATCAGGCAGCGGGGGCCGCACGGGCATGGCATCGAGCTTGTGCAAACGGACAGTCGCAGTTTGCCAGATTAGCATGCGCAACGAGCAGGTACATCACATCCCTGACTATATCAAATTCAACTCTTCAGGCCAATAGTTAAACCTGATGGTGTTGTAAAACTGCTTGTATGTAGGGAATCTATGAGAAAATGAAACCAATTTCTACTTATTTTATAACTCCCCCAATCAATACTGAACTGACTGAATCTGATGTATCTAATCAAGTTTCCGGTGCAAACATACAAGCTCATGTTGTTCTTGAACCTGAAGTGTCTAATGAACAGACTGGTAATGAAGGATTTGATGCAAACATTTTACATGCTCCTGGTGATGAACATATAGTGTCTAATGAGGGATCTAATGCAAGCATTTTGCAAGCTCTTTGAAGGATTTAGTGTCTAATGATGATCTGCTATGTTGAGAGAGACATAGAGATTTGCAGGCATTGATGACAAGCAAATTATAGTGCATTTTCATAGCTTGAGGAAACGTCGAGGCCATCTACCAGAAAGTCCCCGTATCATGAAAACATAGCATAAATACTTTTCTAATCTGTTGTTTGAAACTATTGGCATACTTGTGTAGGATAGATATATTGATATGCAGTTTGCACACTGGTTATAGGTGCAATTACACTTTGATATTTTCAGCCAGAGAGCGAACAATTCAAGCAGGTACAGACCATGTTTGTAGTCCTTGTACACCATGTTGCATTTTGTGTTTTTTGGTGCTTGCATCATTTAGTGTTTATAATCTGAACTACTTTGGATCATTAGCTGGTTTTCAAAGTGCATGTAGCTTCACATTTCTCAAGTTATGTTGATTTCCGGAGTGCAAGTGCCTTCGTATTTTTTAAGTTAAATGTTCGCCCCTGGTAACTTGAATTCATGGATCCGCCACTGCACACAAATCATACACGAATGCTAGTATGAATTAAATGAAATGCAGGGACTTACACTAGCTCATTGTAAAGGTCACTACAGCTCTGCTTGCGCTTGGGATGTTCCATGTACAAGTCCATGTTACCACTTGTTTGGATGTGCAGGCCTTGTGCTCCTTGCATCCCCCTTTACATTTTTGACATAGCGAATGGTTGATCTAATAAGAGGAATCGACCTTGTTGTTGTACCGGAGGACAGATACTTACAAGGTTATACCGGTGTGCAGGATGTGTACCGATCCCGTAGCACCGTCATGCTTCGCTAAAAAATGGATTGGCTTGTTTTAGATGATATATCTAGAAGAAATAAGAGTTAAAGTCAGAGTTGCATAGGCGTGTAAGCTAAGAGAGCAGTGAAAGGATATCCAAACATCGTCGGAACAGTGCACAAGGGAGTGATGTGTGGATACCTAGTTCGGCCGGCATTTGGGCATGCTCGCCTAGCTAGAGTGCGGGTCACTTCAAAGCCATTAAGGGTGATGCGCTGGCGTTGGCTGGCTGCGCACGGATGCAGATATTGAGTGGCAGCGGAGCGCTACGATGCGGTGGACGAGACCGTTGGTGAAGCCCCAACGGCCTCGGGGGGCGGAGGAGCGACGATGTGCGCGGTGAAGTAGCCCCGGTGAGCTGGGAGACGGCGTCGGTGAAGCGCACCTGATGCAGTGGAAGTCGGTGTCTGTGAGGCACGTCGGTTGCAGCAGCCGACGTTGTCGGTGGACCATCCGGTGCAGTGGACGAGGGCGTAGGTGAGTTAGCTCCGGTGCGGTGGTGAAGCGGGACCGTCGTCTTCGTTGTCGTCTGGCACAGAGGTGGGGAAAGAGACGAGACGTGGGGCGATTCGAACTTTGCTTGGGTTGGCGGCGAATTAGGGATTTGAGCAATCTAGGTGCGGAAGGGGACGGTGGAGAAGCGAGATTTTGCAGGGCTGGAATTAGGGCCGCCAGATATTTCAATCTGAAACGTGGAAGTGCGAACTTATTTTGTCGTCGTCCTTTTGGGTGGGAGGGGGCGTGGGTGGCTGGGTGCTAGGCGTCCGTCCGACACACACGACCACCATGACAGGACCCTGGTCTGCCTGGTCTGCCTGGTTTTTAACCTCGTTTTCTTTCACACACAAATGATATATCTCCCTGTTCGGGCCTGGATCGACACACTCTATACTCTCTCACGCAGATTGTCTATCTAGGTCAGTCCATCCAAGCCGCCCCCACTCTTTCGACCTCATGGCAGGCCACGCTCGCTCAATCTCTCTCTCTCTCTCTCTCTCTCTCTATATATATATATATATATATATATATATATCCCTCTCTCTCTTTGTATGTCTCGATTGACCTTGCTCTTTCTCGGACAAAAACGATATATCATCATGTTTGAGCCCAATTCGACCTATTCACATTGTATACTCTCTCACGCACATTGTCTATCTAGGTCACTCTCTCCAACCCGTCGCACTAATTCGATCGCACGGCGACCCTATGTGATCGATTGACCTTGCTTCCTCCCACGCACAAAATATATCTACACGTCTGTGACTGGATCATCTCTCAAGCTCTATCTTACAGCCCTCACCCTTGCCAAAAGCTCAATCGGACAATATCTCTCCAGAGCATATATATCTGTTCAATGAATGTCGGACCACACTCACTTTGTCTCTCTATCTATATGTCTCTCGATTGACCTCGCTTTCTCATACCGTATCTTCCACGCATTAAAGCTACCTCTCCATCCCTCGTAAAGCCGGAGCTATTTACATTGCGAGGGGCACTCCAACCTTGGATTGATTTGTGTAGGCATTTATTCCGGTCGGTTTAGATTATATTTTCGTAGCATTTGGCCCACAACTACTCCAAACACCGTTGCAACCCCCGCAACTCCCCTAGTTGATTTCCCTCTGGCTCGGTCATCGCTCTCTCGCATGCCCTTTCTCGCCTTCAACGTCGCACCATAGTATTATTGTAAAAACCTCTGTTGTTCTCTTTAATTATTATAAATAAGCTACAAAACTACACACCGATAGTCCACTTGGAATGGAACAAATTTCGACCCACAAATTAAAGTGCTACAAACTACACACCGAGGGGCCCACATGTCATGAAACAAATTTGTACCCATATAAAAAATAAAAAATAAAGGACAAGGATCGAACATGCGACCAGGGCCTTCAAGCCGCACGTCAATAGGCAACATACGTAGAACAACAATGTTTGTTGTACCCCCCTTTGTTCATATAATGTTTTTATATTACCACAGCCTATTTAATGGATAACATGTAATATTATTTTTCAGTACTATTCGCCTTCACTTACTGGTGGGTTCCATGTGTGCTCTCTCTCTCTCCTCCCCTTCTGTGTTTAGACGCACGGGCAAACACGAAGAACTCGCGGGCGATGTTGCCGTTGACCATATCTGGACGCGTTCACAAGTTACGGCACCAGTTTCACGTACTAGCAGCACTAGTCAGTGTGTACGTGCAATGCACGTTAATTGGAAGTATATTAAGTGTATGCGGATATTAAGTAGGTTATTATTTGCATGTTATTATGTGATTAGCACTATTTTTGGCATGAAATTAACTGCACGCTAAACATGTTGAGCGCTCGACATTGAAGCAGTCTAGGTCGTTGGATGACAAGGAATACATGTGGCTTGATGATGTTTTATATTTAATTTGATACGGCAACCATAGATTTCGTTCAGTCTGACTCCGACCTTAAATTATACAATGATCGATATAAAATAAACTGAAATTATAGACGTTCGGATTTTAAGCATGGCAATCCGAACATTTTTCATGGCAAATTTAGATTACGCGGCGGCGGCGGGGGTGTCTTGCGGTGGGAAGCGGCTTCTCTGCCGTGCTCTGTGTGTCGTCGGGCCACTTACCGATGGCGACAACGGCGTCTTGCACCGTTGTTGGCATACTCCTGGAAGTTGACCTAGCTTCAAGGAAGGCCAAAATGTTCTGGACTTCGGAGCGAGTCAACTAGCGGGAGGAGGCAACGGGCGTTGGTGCAAGGAAGCGGTCGACGACGGCCATCCATGCCGCTGAGGGGGGCACTGGCACCCGCGCGGGGACATGCGCTGTCAACGGCGTGGCAGAAACATTCATGTGCATGGGCACGCACATCTGTGCACGCGCAGGCGCATGCGCTGGCAGGTGCACGGACGCGTGAAAGTCGGCGGGGACCTCGTGGAACCCCGTGGCATCAAGCTCGGCGACAATGTGCGGCTCCCAGCCCATCAATGCCACAAGGATGGGCGCTGGCGCAGTCGGGGCGATGGGAGCCGGAAAGGGAGCGAGGACAGGCGCGTCGTCTTCCCACAAGGCCAGTTCAAGCTCGTCCCAAAGCACCTTATGTTCTTGAGACTCCGGTTGGGTGTCTTCCTCAGGAAACTGGAAGACTAAGGGCAGACCATCGTGATGCGGCATGGCGTACGTTTAGGTCGGGCTAGTTGGAGGTAGACGACAAGATAATCGGAGAGGAAGAGAGAAGATTGTCGATACCGGGTAGTGCAGGGTTGATTTTAAACTGCGGCGTCGGTGACATTAAAAGTGGGAGCAGTTGGGACGAAGGTGGGCGGCAGAGCCTGGTCAAAGGGCTTGCCTCCCGGTGAGCCTGCACAGCGGTCTACTCGCACGCCTCCCTGTAAACCGGGGTAGCGGTCTGCTCGCACGCCTCCCGTCGACTCACACGCTTGCTCGGACGACACCTGCCGATGAGAAGCGGGACTCGTGGCGGCACGTAAACGCCCACGGCTTCAATAGTGAAAGTGTTCGCCTTAACGTGACAGGTCTTTGTTTCAAAATACCTTGGCTCTTCATTTGTGCAACTTGTCATAAGAAGCTTGTCTCAAATTGAAGAAAAAAAATTACAAAGTAATATTTGTGCCATATCACGTGACCATGCTCAGTTTCAAGAATTTATGGTCACTTTTGGATTTTCTGAAATTTAAAATCCAGGATTCGAAACAATATCATAACCTGCATCATGCAATAAATTTTCAAGCCATACATCTGTCATGTTGTATTTCTTAAGAAAGGATTTGGTCAAACATTTTGCTTAGTTAGACTTCAAACAAGTTATATATGCAGATTAAAAGGATAATCCCTCCGTACCAGTGCATTGCCTAATATATTAACTCAAGTACTATGCACGAACAAACGGGCTCTATTATGTGCTCATCCTGGTGTAGTAGTAGTAGTACTAGGCAATGCAGTTGATGGTGACCTTGGCGAGCGGCGATCGAGAGAATTGAACCGTGCTCGGCACAGTAGGTAACATTGTCTAGTTACTAAAGCATCCCTCCATTGTTCATCAGTAGTCATTATGGATCGGGGACATGAGGGGAATTTCCTAGGGCTGGAATTCTGGCCGCCAGATATTTCGACTCGAAATGCTGAGGCTCGACTGGTTGGGGTTGCCTAATGTGCGTACCACGCACGCCACCAGAAGGACACTGTTGGTGTCAAAACTGGCGGATCTCGGGTAGGGGGTCCCGATCTGTGCGTCTTAGGCTAATGGTAACAGGAGGTAAGGAACACAATGTTTACCCAGGTGTCGGTGTACTAAAGTAGGGGTACCTTAGTATCCCGAACTTGTGCACGGGCAGTCGCAGCGCCAGCGGCAAGGCTTGCCGGGCGTCCGCCAAGATCCTCCGTAGATCATATTTGTGCCATTCAAGAACAAAGTGTTTTAACTAAGAAGACAAGGCCCCGACAAGGGGAGCTTGCCGGGAAGGACAAGGCCCCGGCAAGAGGAGCTTGTCGGGAGGGCCAGCCAAGAAACTTACCGCGACGCGCCGCGCGTCCCAGCAAGACCCGGCGAGCGACAAGCTTTCGGGTGCGGCAAGAGAACGACCGCGGCAAGGCGCTTGCCGCGGCGAAGCCACCATTCTGCGCCCATGCTCCAGCGCATCCGACGATGTGTCGCCACAGGATCGTTCCAGGCACACGTGGCGGGGAGCTGTGCAGCCAAGCGGTGCGAGGTGGCAAGTGGAGATGACGAGAAGGCCATCGTGGCGATCGGTGGCGCCCCTAACGGTCGTTTCCTACACTATTTGGGCGACCAGACGGGCATTAAATGCCCTTGTCCCCTGCCGTCAGAGTTAGGTAGGAGGCACTGTAGATAGCGGTTGTACCAACCCCTCTTTTTACTTTTTTACCCCTATCTTCATTGCCACCTGTCGATGACCCCTTTAGCCTATAAAAGGAGGCCCATGCGCAACGTAGAGGGGGTTCGACTCCTTCGAAAACACAGAACGCTCACGCCTTTGAGCAAGAACATAATACCACCACAAAGCAGCAGTAGGAGTTTTATCTCTCCGGAGAACTCCGAAGCTGGGTAAAATCCCTCGCGTGCTTCGCCTCGATCTGCTCTTCGTGCGCTCTCCGCTCCCTTGCCGGACCAAAAAGGCGCCCTGCCCCATAGGTGTTCGTTTCCCACGACATCTTTGGCGTGCCAGGTAGGGGGGCGTCGAGGTTGTGCGAACCTGATCCGGTGTTCGTGCGCGCTACATCAACATCTTCATCGACAATGCCACCGAAGAAGAAGGCTTCGGAGGTGGCCGCTCCGTCCACGTCGATCCCACCGCCACCGGAGCAAACGGGCGGTGGGGTAGACGCCGGCGGAGGAACAGGCGCCGATGGGGGGACTCACATCGTCACCAGGTCCAAGGACAAGGCCCCGCAAGCTTCGGCATCTGTACATACACCGCACCCCTCCCAGGAGGTGCAGGATCGACAACGCCATGGTGCTCCTAGCACCGTACTCGCGTTGGAACAAGGCCGAGCTGGTGGATCGCGGGATGCTTAAGGCCAACATGCGCGTCAACATGTTGGCACGAGCGCGGTACGGTCGCCTGGACGAGATGTTGCTCCTGCTAACACTGTTAGAAGTCTGAGCATATCTCGCTCCTCGCGTCGTTCGCCGCCACCGCCAAGGACTCCAGAGGAAGCGCTGGCCCGAGCCCAACTGCTTCTAGATTACCCTCCAGCGTCAGACAAGATCAATGATTGGAGGGCCACCATTCAGAGCCTCATCGGCTTCGCCAACGGCGACAAGCCCCGGCAACCGAGCACATCGAAGCCCCGGCAAGACGCCCAGGTGCAAGCCGACGCCGACAAGACCGCTGGGGGTGCCACCACCGTGCACTCCCCGCCCCGAAGGCCAAGATCGCCGACTCGCCGGGCTAACCTCGACACCGATTCCACCGCGTCGTCAGACCCGCGAGCTCGTCGCGATCAGCGCCAAGTTCTCCAAGAACAACGACAAGAAGACGCTCGTACTCGCATCGAGCGTCGAAGAGAAGCGCGGCGTCAGTCAGACCAGCGCGCTGGGCCCGCTGTTGATATGCATGCGCCAGGGGAACCAGGCGACTTGCCGTACGCGGTAGGTTGCCCTGCATTCACTCATGAGCTGCGGCAGGTCCAGTGGCCCAGTACCAAGAACTTCAAGCCAGATGTACCCGAGAAGTACGATGGCAGGATACATCCGTCAGAGTTCCTCAGCGTCTACACCATCGCGGTGCAGGCTGCCGGGGGCGCGACGAGAAGATCCTCGCCAACTACTTCCCGTTGGTACTCAAGCCCAACGTCAGATCTTGGCTCATGCACTTGCCGGACAACTCCATTTCTTCATGGGCAGATCTGTTCCATCAGTTTGTCAGCGCCTTCACAGGCGGCCACAAGCCCCATGGCCAGGAGAGCGATCTTCATCTACTCGCCCAGAAAGAAGGAGAACCCCTGCGCAAGTACATTCAAAGATTCAGCCAAGTGCAGCGCAACATCCCAGACGTCCACCCTGCCGCGGTTATCAGCGCGTTCCACCAGAACATGCATAACCGCAGGATGAGGGAGGAGATGGCGATGTGCAAAATCAGAGATGTCAGCGAGCTATATGCTCTGGCCGACAAGTGTGCACGTGCCGAGGAGGGGAGGAAACTCCCCGGAGAGAACGCAGGAGCGGAGGGATCTGACAGTGAGGATGCCGCTCCGGCAAAGAAGAACCGGAGGTGAAATAACAGGAAGAGGAAAGCTAAGGATGTGTTAGTTGTCGAGCAGTCCGGCAACGGAGGTGGTGCTGAGAAGGCCAAAGCTGGTGACTCCGGCGAGGCTGTGGTGGCCGCCGACAAGCAGGACGGCTCCGGCAAACAGTACTGCAAGATCCACCGCACTAAGGGCCATGATCTCTAGACTTGCAAGAAGGTTGAGCAGCTTGTTGAGCTACAGAAAGCTGAATACGAGCGCCGCGACAAGGAGAAGATCCAGGAAGGTGGCGGAGGGTCCGGCAAGAAGGGTCTCGGCCGGGGAGGACGTCGCGGCAAGGCCAAGCAGCGGCAAGGAGACAGGCCTCCCCGCGGTCGCGACAAGGACGAAGACGAAGACGAAGATGAAGAGATGGATGAGGATGAGACTGACGAGCAGGAGTTTCAGAAGGCAACAGAGGTTTTGTGCGTCGACGGCGGTGCTTCTCTGCATACTTCGCACCGCCAACTCAAACAGTGGGTGCGTGAAGTTAATGCAGCAGAACCATCAGTTGAGTCGCGCAAGCCTCTGAAGTGGTCCAGCACGCCCATCATCTTTGATGTTGAGGATCACCCTGATCGCATAACTGCGGTCGGGTGCTTGCCGATGTTGGTTTCGCCAACTATCTGCAACCTCAAGGTCACGAAGATGCTGGTTGACGGTGGGGCCGGCTTGAATCTGATCTCCTCCGCAGTGCTCAAGAAGCTCCAGATCCCCGACAGTGAGCTCGAAGAGACTGGTACCTTTCAAGGAATTAACCCGGGAAGGAGCAAGCCGAAGGGGAAGATTACACTGCCGGTGACATTTGGCAGCGAGCTGAACTTCAGGACAGAGAAGGTCACCTTTGACGTTGCTGATTTCCCATTGCCCTACAACGGGATACTTGGCCGTCCAGCGCTCGCCAAGTTCATGGCAGCCTCTCATTATGCTTACAACGTGCTCAAGATGCCCAGTCCAATAAGTGTCATTTCTGTCCCTGGCGACAAGAAAGATGCCCTTATTTGTACCGACAAGATCTATCGGGAAGCAACAGCCGCAGCAGATCGCAAGACACTTGCTGCTGAAGCTCCCGGGGGGAAGAAGAAGACCAAGTCCGGCAAGAGCAGCTCTGATGCCCACTCCGGCAAGCGCACCTCTTCAGAGTGCTGCGCTACCATCGAGGACGCACCATCGAGCTCCACCGGCAAGTGCAAGAAGGCAAAGACAGCTTCACCAGAGACCAAGAAAGTGGCTGCCAAGGAGGACGGCATTGGTGGTACCTTCACCATCAGTGCCACGCTTGACCCTAAATAGGAAAGCGCGCTCGTTGCTTTCCTGCGGGCGAATGTCGATGTGTTTGCATGGCAACCATCTGACATCCCCGGTGTTCCCAGGAAAGTAATTGAGCACCACCTTGCCGTCTGCCCTCATGCGCGGCCCGTCAAGCAGAGAGTAAGGAAACAGGCAGTGGAGCGACAAGAATTCATTGCTGAAGAGATCAAGAAGTTGGAAGCAGCAGGCCTTGTCAGAGGAGTGCTCCATCCAACGTGGCTGGCCAATCCTGTAGTCGTGCGCAAAGCGAATGGGAAATGGAGGCTTTGTATTGACTTCACTGATGTTAATAAAGCTTGTCCCAAGGATCCATTTCCCTTGCCGCGCATAGACCAGATTGTTGACTCCACGGCAGGATGTGATTTGCTTTCATTTCTTGATGCATACTCAGGATATCACCAGATCTTCATGGCAGAAGAGGATGAGGAGAAAACCGCATTCATTACTCCATGTGGCACGTACTGCTTTGTACGGATGCCTTTCGGACTAAAGAATGCTGGTTCAACATTTGCAAGGGTAGTCAGTCATGCTTTTGAGCCACAGTTGCACAGAAATGTGGAAGCTTACATGGATGACATAGTGGTCAAGAGCAAGGACAAAGAAACTTTGATCCAAGACTTGGACGAGACCTTTGCAAATCTGCGCAAAATCAATCTCAAGCTCAACCCCGAGAAGTGCGTGTTTGGAGTTCCTTCCGGCAAGCTTCTCGGGTTCTTTGTATCCCAGAGGGGGATTGAAGCCAATCCCGACAAGATCAAGGCTATTGAGCAGATCGAAGCACCGAAGCGCATCAAAGATGTACGAAGGATCGCCGGCTGCGTTGCTGCTCTCAGCAGGTTCATTTCTAAGTCTGCTGAACGCGCCCTGCCATTTTTCCAAATCTTGAAAAAGGCAGGTCCAATGAAATGGACTCCAGAAGCGGAGGCTGCACCGCAAGACTTGAAGAAATATCTGTCCTCCACTCCAATACTTGTCGCACCTAAGCCACAAGAGAAGTTGCTGCTATACTTAGCGGCAACCAATCAAGTGGTTAGTGCTGCGTTAGTAGCGGAGAGGGAGGCAGATGCTGAGCCAGCGGTTGTGGCAAGCACATCCAGCGACAAGCATGGGGCTTCCCCGACAAGCTCTGGTCACGACGAGGATAGATCTGTGCAGCCAGAGGAAGAGAAACAAAGGAAGATGGTGCAGCGCCCAGTTTACTTTGTCAGTTCCCTTCTGCAGGGGGGCTAGATCAAGGTACTCTGGTGTGCAAAAGTTGCTTTTCGGCCTTCTCATGGCCTCGAGAAAGCTGCGCCATTACTTTCAAGCACATGAGATCACAGTTGTCACTCGCTTTCCATTGAAGAGGATACTACAGAATCCAGAAGCAACAGGCAGGATTGTCGAGTGGGCACTGGAACTGTCGAGATTTGGCCTCAAATTTGAGAGTACCTCAACTATCCAGAGCCGAGCATTGGTAGAATTCATAGCAGAGTGGACGCCAACACCTGATGAAGAAACTCCGGAGACGAGCATCCCTGTCAAGCAAGCAAACAAGGAATGGATCATGTACTTTGATGGTGCCTTCTCGCTGCAAGGCGCCGGTGCGGGCGTACTACTTGTCGCACCCACTGGAGAGCACCTCAAGTACGTGGTCCAGATGCACTTTCCCAAGGAGCAAGCGACAAACAATACTGCAGAGTATGAAGGCTTGCTTGCCGGACTCAGGGTTGCGGCAGACCTTGGGATCAAGAAGCTTATTGTCAGGGGTGACTCGCAGCTTGTCGTCCGCCAAGTTAACAAAGATTATCAGAGTCCGTTGATGGAAGCCTACATTGATGAAGTGAGAAAACTAGAAGAGCATTTTGACGACCTACATATGGAACATGTTCCGAGAGCTCAGAACGACATTGCAGATGGCTTGTCAAAATGCGCCGTGCTCAAGTTGCCTGTGGAACCAGGGATCTTTGTGCTCAAGTTGACTCAACCATCTGTAACACCATCAACTGGACAGAGCAAGAAGAGGAAGTTGATTTCTGGTGACTATTTTCTGGCTGAGCTCTCCGAAGCCGCCGCCAAGAAGGTCCCCAAGATCAACACCAAGAGTGCTGAGGAGCAGTCTGCTCCGACAAGCCCTAGGGTTTGTTTCGTTGAAGCAGACGCTCCCGACAAGTTTTGCTCCGGCGAGCTTGCCGGGGAACATCAAGCTCCCGCTGAACCTCAGGTTCTTGCCGTAGAAGCTGATGTTCCCGCAGCAGCATTTGAGCCTTTAGTCCTTGTCGTTTAGCCGCAGGCTCCGACATGGGCGCAGCAGATTGTCCGTTTCCTTCAAACAGGAGAACTTCCCGAAGAGCAAGAAGAGGCCGAGAGAGTAGCCCGGCAATCAAGTATGTACCAGTTTGTCGATGACATACTGTACAGAAGAAGATTCAACGGAGTGAAATTAAAGTGCATTTCTCGGGAAGAAGGACAGGAGTTGCTGGCGGAGATACATGGAGGCATATGTGGTCACCACATTGGCGCAAGAGCACTTGCCGGCAAGGCCTTCCGGCAAGGTTTCTTTTGGCCGACAGCCCTCCAGGATGCAACTACACAAGTAACCAAGTGTGAAGTATGCCAGTTCCACTCCAAGCAGATACATCAACCAGCTCAAGCTCTCCAAACAATCCCTTTATCCTGGCCATTTTCGGTCTGGGGGCTCGACATCCTCGGCCCCTTTCCCCGAGCTGTCGGGGGCTTCGAGTACTTGTACGTGGCGATCGACAAGTTCACGAAGTGGCCGGAGGTGGAAGCAGTGAGGAAGGTGACAGCACAATTAGCAGTCAAGTTTTTCAGGTCAATTATTTGCCGTTTCGGAGTCCCTAACAGGATCATCACCGACAATGGCACACAATTCACGAGCCGCACCTTCATGCAGTACGTCCAAGATCTTGGCGCCAAGATCTGCTTCGCTTCTGTTGCTCACCTGAGAAGCAACGGTCAAGCAGAAAGGGCGAACGCTGAAGTGCTGCGCGGGCTCAAGACCAGAACTTTCGAAAGGCTACACAAGTGCGGAAGAAATTGGATCGAGGAGCTGCCAGTGGTTCTTTGGTCGATCAGGACGACACCAAATCGAGCCACTGGCCAGACACCTTTTGCTCTAGTCTATGGAGCAGAAGCAGTTCTCCCCACGGAACTCGTATACGGATCGCCTCGAGTGCTCGCTTATGATGAGCTTGAGCAAGAGCAGCTGCGGCAAGACGACGCGCTGCTCCTCGAGGAAGATCGTCTTCAGGCTGCTGTACGAGTTGCTCGATACCAGCAAGCTTTGCGTCGCTGCCATAGCCGCAAAGTTAATGCCAGAAGTTTCGAGGAAGGCAACCTTGTTCTTCGGCGCGTTCAATCCGCCAAGAATTCCAACAAGTTGACGCCGAAGTGGGAAGGCCCTTATCGGGTGAAGCGAGTCACTAGGCCCAGCGCTGTCTGCCTTCAGACCGAAGATGGCTTTCCGGTGAGCAATTCCTGGAACATAGAGCATCTTCGTAAGTTTTACCCATAAGGCGCGGTTGCCGGAACTTGTTCCGGCAACCACCTTTTGTACAAGCCTTGCCGCTGTTGCATGTAACCCTCTGTACAAAGTTCATGTGTTTCGCACATCTTGTCAAATTTCATGCATTCTTTCTTTTTTTGCATACTTTATTTGACACTTTGTGCAGCACTTGCCCCGGTAAGCAATAACGAGCCTTAATGCTCCATATCGTTATTTTCTCTTCTTTTTCTCAAAGAGAAGGTTCCTTCACCCACAAGTTCACCGGGAGGGGAGGAGAAGATAAGAATATAATGGTGTGGACTAGGCGTCGTTCAAAGAAGTTTGGCCTTGCCGGGACACAGACGACAAAAAGAAAAAGCTAAGTAGCCAAAGTCTGAGCATGATCAGTTCTTAAAATTTGAAGTTATCTTCCTTGAACGACCGTGCTTTGTATGGAAAACATGTGCGCGGAGGAACCTCCTCGTAGCTAGTCGCGCCCTTACTTTGTTTCGAGTCCGCTCAACAACTTAAGTGTGCTGCAACTAGTCGCGACAAGGTTTCTTGCCGGAGGCGGTACCGCCAGCGGGCTGCTGATGTTCCGCACTCAGCGCTCGCGGCAAGTGTGCCTGCGCCGGCAAGTCCCCTAAAAGCGTAGGGTAAAAACATACAAAGAAAAGAATCAAGTAAAGGAGATAACGTAGCAAGCATTCCCCAGAATAAAGTTATATTACAAAAATGACTTGTTGCAGCACTGACTAAATTGTTCTCATAACTTAAATAACAGCGACAAGGAAGGGAGAAGAAGGGTGGCCTAATCCACGTGCTCGCCGTCGATCCTCCTGACTTCATTCACCTTGTCCACAATGGGTGCAACAATGGCTTTGAGCTCTTCAACATCAGCACCTGCCGGCAACTTCTTGAGGACACGGGTGAGGTCGAGGCCCAGATTGCGGAAGAGTATCTTCACCAACACCTTCTCCAAGACCTTGGCGTAGATTGCGCGCGACTCGTCAGCCAGCTTCTTTGGGATCCTTTCCCGGAGCTGCTGGAGAGCCGTCGCCACACCCTTGAAGAAAAGAGTAAGCTTGGCGCTGGGCTGGAGGTTCTCGTCGGAGGAGTACCCGAAGCCCGCCAAGTCCAGTTCCGCCAGCTCTTCGTCGATAACTGCAGCGATGTTGACAAGGCCCTCCATCCAGAGCTCCACCGTAGCCTTGAAGGTGTTTTGAGTCTCGGCGGCCCTCGTTAGCAGCTCCTCGTTGGCCTTGATCTCTTTCTTCAAATCCTCCTCTCGCTTCTTGGCGCTGCCCAGCGTCTCCGTCAGTGTAGCCAGCTTCAGCTCCAAATCGGCATTTGAGTCCTTGGCGGCGTTCAGTTCCTTGCCCTTGCCGGCGAGTTGGACTTGCAGATCACCATGAGCAAGAGCATCCTTCTCGCGTTCGCGCTGGAGTGCGGCAAGCTCCTCATCTTTCCCTTTCAGATCAGCCTCCAGCTGCGTCATCTTCATCTCTAAATCCTTCTTGGCGGCCTCGGCAGCTGCGGCAGCGTCCTTTGCTTCTTTGAGTGCCCCGCCAAGTGATTGCTCGCGTGCGACGAGCTCCTCCTCGTAGCCGTCCAGATTGACTTTCCGCTGTGTCAGTTCACCTTCCCGGGTGGACAGCTCTTCAGCGGCAAGCCTCTGCTGCTCCTCGGCTTCAGCCTTCTCAAGGATGAACGCCTTCTTCGCCTCGACAAGCTGCGCCCTCTCCTCCGCAATGGGCCGGAGGGCCTCTTGGTTGCGGCTCTGGAGCTCCTCCGCACGTTTCTCTATGTCAACTCCTGCCCGAGCGACAAGCGCTTCCCGGGACTCCAGCTTCGCTTGTCGGGCGCGGTAGAGCAACACCAACTTCCGGAGCAGCTGCTCCTCTTCAGATTCGCCACTGCTGCTGCTTGGCGTGTCAACCACCGCCAGCCCAGCGGAGGCGAGTACTTCTCCGTCGAAAGCCTCTCCCTCGACCGGCGCCCTGGAACTCGACGCCCTGGGGAGCCTGATGAAGATACCTTCGCCAGCCTTCAAGTAGGCGCCGGGCTGGGGCTCTTCGGGGCCTGGCGCTGCGTCAGCGGCGGAGGGATCGGTGTTCGGTGTAGCGCCCTGCACTCCTGCGGCCCCCGTGTCGTCAGTACGATCGCCGGATCCCTCGCCAGCTCCAGCGCCAGCAGCCTTGGCGGCCTCTTCGTCGGCGGGGTCATCAGCGCCGGCCTCCTCTTCAGTAGCAGCGGCATCACCAGTATCGCCGCGCAAGTTCTCCTCGCCGGTGGCCTCGGTCTCCATTGGCTCCACAGAAGGAGGATCTGAAGGCAGGAAAAGGGGGGAGAAAAAGTCAAGCAAATATCAAAATAAAAGAAGACCAGAAGAAGAAGAACCCAAGGGAAAATTTCTGACAAGGAGGGTTACCTGTGCTGGGCTCTGTGACCATGGGTTCCACCACCGAAGGCTCGCTGGTCCCGTCCTTTGCCGGGGAACTGCCCCTTGCCGGGGACCGCTCCCTTGCCGGAGAGCGCTCCCTTGTCGGAGAATCGCCCCTTGGCGGCGTAGTTGAAGCGGATTGCACCTCTGGAGCGGCTTCTGGTTGCTCCTGATGGGCCTGTTCTGCTCCTGCACAAGCAAGTTAACAACCAAGATATCAGCAAGGAGAAAGCACCCATGCGCGCCCCATAACAAGAAGTGAACAAATACTTACGCTGGGGACTGCGCTGGGGGCTGCTTCGAGGAGAGGGTGCCGGGTCCGTCAAGGTAGTCTCAGACGTGTCCTCTGCCATCACAGCAGGATCGTCCTCGATGACAACTACGGGCACCTTGGCCCTCTTCGCCGCTCTCTCGGCCAGAGTCCTGGAATGGAACGAGGTTCAGAGGGAAGCAGATCAGATACAAATACAAGAAACAGCAAAAATCGAAGAAATATAAGTACAACAAGAAGAAAGTCTTACTCCTCCTCCTCTTCTTCCTCCTCGTCGGAGCTGAGCGCGGAAAGGTCGAAGTCCGGTACCCTTTCGGCGCGATGAGGCGGAGGAGTAGGCTCCCTTGGACGCTTGGCGGGAGCTGCAGCAGGGTCGGAAGTGGCGGCCCGAGAAGACCCCTCTCCAGTTGCCGGCGCGGCATGAGACGCTCCCGTGTCAGCGGTGCTTGGCGCGGTGGAGCGTGTCCCGCGGCGCGACGGCTGTTGGCCCGTCTGCCGCCCTGCTGTGTCTCCGGTCCTGCGAAGGCGCCTCCTTGGTTGAGCTGGGGGCTGCGCTGAGGGCCCCGTCTGCAGCAAGCTGCTTGAAGACGGCTGGCCACTTGCGCCCCCGGCAGTCTCGCTTGCCTCGGCTTCGGGCTCCCCCTCGCCAGCGACCTCCCCGCCAAGGTCCTCTCGGTCGGCAAGGCTTGCCGCCTCGGCCGCCTCTGCCTCCTCCAATGTGAACCCAAACTCGCCCGCGGCGGCGGCTGCCGCCGCCTCTTCGGCCCTGGTGGCGATGTACCGCATTTCGTCGTCGGTGGTGTCGCGGGTGAGGAGCCTCTGCTCGTCGGCACGGACTGCTACCTCCACCAAGCTGTCGAAAAATTGCCGCACGACGTCGTCGGCGGGCTCCTTCCAAGTTGGGATAATCCCATGCGAGTCGCACTACGGCATCATTGCACGGATGCGATCAAGCTGGGAGTTGTTGCACAGTGGGATGACGCCCTGCGGCAACCTAAACCACTCCGGATGGTTGGCGTCGTGCTTGAATAGCTCCTTGAGCATTCCGTCCAACTCCAGAACGGTGAAGTTAAAATTGAGGCCTGGGCGCAGCCTCATGATATCTGCCGGGCCCCCGAACAGCCAGGCGGGCCTCCTCCTCTCCTGCAGAGGGGCGATGCGGCGGCGAATGAAATCCGCGCCAACGGCCCCTACAGTGAGCCCGGCAAGCATGAGTCGCAGGATCCTGGTGGTGGCGATCTTCAGCTTGGCGTCGTCCGCCACCAGGGCGCTCCAGTCGCCGCCGCGCACTACCCGGGTCTGGCGCAGATTGGTGAAGGGCTGCGGATCTGAGTCAACAATCCAACACCATTCAGCCCTCCACTCCTCCCATTTGATGCGGAGCTCCCCCTCCAAATACACCTCCTTCTTGCCAGCCCTCGAGATCCAGGAGACCCCGCCAGACAAGGGCTCCCCTTTCTCGACCCGGGGCATGAAATAGTGGCGGAAAAGAGCAACGTTGGGATGGATTCCGACGAAGTTCTCGCAAAGATGCGTGAAAACCGCCATTGTCAGAACGGCGTTGGGGGTGAAGTCAAGGAGATGGAGCCCATATGTGTTTATGATATCGCAGAAGAAATTGGAAAAGGGCGGCAGAGCCCGCAATAGAAGAACAATGGGAAGAAGTAGTACCCTCTTGGGCACCGCTTGGAAGTAGAGGCTTCGACGGAGAGCGTCTGCGTGCGCGGATGCGCCCGCGTCTCCGTCGACCAGAAGAGATAGAACTCCTCCCGCAGCGCCTTCGGGGTGAGCTCGGGGGGGAAAAGTGCTCGCTCCTTGCGCAACGCCTCCAGCCGCAGCGCCTCGGCCGACTTCGTACTCTTTCCGGTCTTCGGAGCCATGGCGGAAGCGGTGGAGGAGGTTGGCGGCGACGGCGGCGGCGAGGGCGGAGCGCTGCTCTCTTTCGGCTTGGGAAGCGGAGGGGGGCGGCGGAGCTTTTTGAGGAAGGAACCGCAAGTGGCGAAGGTGAGGGAACGGCCCCTGCTTCCTCTGCTTATAAAGAGGAGAGGCGAACGTTACGCCTTTCTTGATTAAAGAATTGCCCACGATCTCTCCCACGACGCCGCGTTTGACGCGTGCCGTTACGGGAGGGCGCGGTGGATACGGAGTTAGATTTGTTATGGACCCAGGCCACGCATGCCCGTGCCCTATTTTGGGCCAGGCCCAACAGCGCTCGGCACCGTGTGTGACCCAGGTTCGGGCCCTCTCGATGGAGGTAAAACCCTACTTCCTGCTTGATTGATATTGATGATATGAGTAGTACAAGAGTTGGTCTACCGCGAGATCGTAGAGGCTAAACCCTAGAAGCTAGCCTATGATGATTATGATTGTGATCGTCCCTCCAAGGACTAAACTCTCCGGTTTATATAGACACCGGAGAGGGCTAGGGTTTACATGGAGTTGGTTACAAGGAAGGAAGTATAATATCCGGATCGCCAAGCTTGTCTTCCACGCAAAGGAGAGTCCCATCCGGACACGGGACGGAGTCTTGAGTCTTGTATCTTCACGCTCCAACAGTCTGGACAAAGTATGCAGTCCGGCTGTCCGGATACCCCCTAATCCAGGACTCCCTCAGTAGCCCCTGAACTAGGCTTCAATGACGATGAGTCCGGCGCGCAGTCTTGTCTTCGGCATTGCAAGGCGGGTTCCATCTCCGAATACACCAAAGTAATCATCGAACACTTGGACCGTGTCCGGATCTGCAAGACGATCTTCAGATACCACTGCAGAGAGGATGATATTTAACAAAATATAACCTGCTGACAACTTTATACAAAATGACATGACACCACGGTCGGGTCATTATTCGAACCGTTTTTCCATAACCAGCCGTAGCGCATATTGCGAGGCGGTTTCCTTGGCACGTCTTGTCACAGCAGAGATGATGCCTCCTTATTACGGGATTTCCATCAATACGGGTGTGGGTAACCCAACCGCATATCAATCGTGGCGTTTGGGAAATAAGAGATTCTCAACAGGAAAGTGGGGAGGCGCATCGTCCGTCGCCTCTATAAAGGTATAAGGATTCCCCATTTTCACCCACGCCTTCTTCCTCCTCTGCTTATCCATTCCCACACCCTCGAGCTCCAACGCCCTAGTTCACACCTTCTCCGCACAGCCAAACATGTCCGGAGCAGGAGGCAAGTGGGTGGCCTCCGCCGTGAAGGAGGAGCATATCGCGAAGCTCCGGGCGACCGGGTACTTGGCCGCAGACATTGCGCACCGGCTGCCAAACAAGGGGCAGGTCACTCCAACTCCGGAACCCCATGAGAGGGTCGTATTTCTCGCCCACTTTATGCGTGGACTGGGATTTCCACTTCATCCCTTCATCCGCGGGCTCATGTTCTACTATGGGCTAGATTTCCACGATCTAGCCCCAAATTTCGTCCTCAACATCTCGGCGTTTATCGTCGTGTGCGAGGCCTTCCTCCGCATCAGGCCTCACTTCGGCCTGTGGCTATGAATCTTCTGCGTGAAGCCGAAGATCATAAGCGGCCAGCAAGCGGAGTGCAGAGGCGCCATGGTGGGCAAGATGCCCCACATCACCTGGCTTGACGGCTCTTTCACGGAGACCATGAAAGGGTGGCAGTCGGGGTGGTTCTACATCACCGAACCGCGCGACGCCAACTGGGCGGCGGCCCCCGAATTCCGATCTGGAGCCCCCATGCGGCTCACCTCCTGGGAAAGGAAGGGCCTGGCCTGGGGCGAACCTGCAAAGCTGACCGGACTCCAGAACTGTATCAAGAATATGAGGACAAGAAAATCAAGCTTGTCAACGTGGTCTAGGTCATGCTTGTCCGCCGGATTCTTCCGTGCCAAAGATGAGCTTTTAATCTGTGGGAGTTCGTCCCGGCCGTACACCAAATGCTTTAAAAGCTCTACGGCATGACGCACAAAGGCGCCTGGAAGGCGCTGTTTAAGGCCTCCAAAGTACCTCCTCCTATATCCGAGGATCGCAGACTCCATGCCACGCGGCCCCTCGTCCGGTGAGTTTTCTTACTTCCGCCGGATTCAGTTCTTCCAAATGTATTCATGGGGGAATCTTAAGTCATTATGTGCATTTGATCAGGAGTATGTGGAGACGGCGGAGCGGATTGACTGTCCGGCTCCACTGCCAGAAGGCCCAACGGATTCTCTCATAACGGAGATGCTAGTCCCGGCGCCTTACAAGGCGTCGGAGAAGAAGGCCGAAAAGAAGGCCCCGGGGACCAGGGAAGGTCCCCGGCGTAAAGTTGTACTGGAAGCCTCGTCCGAAGATGATGAGGCACACTCCTCTCCCGAAGGGGAGGAAGAAGAGGAAGAGGACGCCCCATTTGGAGAGGATGGGGGCCTGAGAAGGCGGGCCAGGGGACCGAGAAGGGTCCCCGACGTAAGGCCATTATACCCTTGTCGTTCGAAGACGACGAGGCAGATTTCTCCCGCGGAGGCGGGGGGAAACACGAAGAAACTCTACCTCCCCGTACTGGGGAGGAGAAGAAGACGAAAGCCGCCCCGGAGGGGGAGGCGAGGACGCCCAAGAATGGAAAGGCGTCCCTTCCGGATTACTCCGCCACTGCTGCCCATAGCGAGGAGTGGCTGCTAGGGGGAAGCCCCTAGTAAGATCGTAAGTATCCGCACTCTTTTATACTTTAGTGCGACTTTGCTTCATAGTCTTGTTATAACGCCGAACATATATGCAGTCTGGTCAGGGTCCATCCCCAAGTATCATCTTCGGATGGGTCCTTGAGTGATTCAGCGATGAACTCGCTCCCGACGGCCACTACTCCTCAGCTTGCGGATGACACAGAGGTGTTGTCCAAAAGGCTCCCAGAGCAGGGGCAGGTGACTCTGGGGACGCCCCAAGGCGGGATTCCAGATGCCGGACACGCAGGGTACAAGATCCCCGTGGATTGTGCCAATGAGAGCCGCAGCAAGCCGGGCTCTCAGGAGGATACTGTGCCGGAACCTTTGATGGTTCCGGATGTGGGCAGGCAGCCCCTCGCTAGGGAGGGTGAGCCGTCCGTGCCGATGACTTCCGTTACGCTAGAGGCGCCGGATAGTCTGCTGCAAGCGCTTCGCGGCGCTTCCATGGATGAAAAGCACCGTACTCTTATGAGTGCGGTGATTCAGAAGGTTCTGTCTGCCAAGAGCGGACTAACCGAAGCCTACACCAGCCTCCTGACAGACTTTGAGGTAAGTAATAAAAATGTGTGAAATTACCGCCCGATAGGTAGTAGCCCCTGATACTCTGTTTGGTGTTCGGAAAGAAAAGCCAAACAGAGGGTCAATTATAATCCACAGGAGTCTAATAGTAAGTGTACATGTGAATAAGCAGGATGTGCTGCTTGTCGCTGCTGCCCGCACAGCCAAGGTCGTCGGACTCAAACGGGACCTGCAGCAGGCGCAGGGAGAGCTTGGCCTCACGAAGAGGCAGCTCGAGGAGAACAAAGGTTTGTAATTCCCCGTTCTCATGTAATAAAGGATATACAAAATTGGTTTATTCTAACGACAAAGCATCGTGACTTGGTAATAGGGGCCACCACCAAAGTGGCGTCTTTGAAGAAAGCGCTATCCGAGGCTGAAGACAAGGCGGCCTTGGAGCGCAAGGAGCGCGAAAAGCAAGATGCTAGAGTGGGCGAGGTACAGCAAGAGCTCCAGGAGCTCGGCAAGAAGTTCGAGTCCTTGGAGCATGATCTTAAGATGAAAGAGACTGAGCTTGCGAAGGCCCTCACGAGTGTGAAAGACACCAAGTCCGAAGCCGAAAAGGCATAGCAGGAAATCCAGGCGGCCAAGAAGATAGCGGCGGGTAAGACATTCTTTATGCAAAGCAAGCATGTGGAGAAGGCATTTCTTTTACTTACTGAATTCGGAGCTCTCCAGGGGCATTCGCAGATCTGCCACGCAGCCTATCAGACACCGTGGAGTTCTATCGTGCCGAGGAGGGGAGCTCAACGGAGAAGCTATTTGTGTCCCAGTATGTTGGGACCGAACACCCAATGCCTCTGAGTGACCAACTAAAGCAGTTGGTTGAACTCCACAGGGCGACCGAAGTGGCTATGAAAGATTTCATAGTCCGGATGTGGCCTGGTGAGCCCCTGCCCACTAGCTACTTCAGCCTGATCAAGCGGATGGTGAATTCCTGTCCGCGGCTTGAAGTGATCAAGCGATCCGTTTGCATTGAGGGTGCCCGCCGGGCCTTTGCCCGTGCGAAGGTGCACTAGGGCAAGTTGGATGCGGAGAAGCTAGTGAAGGACGGGCTGCCGGAGGGCAAGGCGCATCGTTGTCCCGAGAAATATTATGATGGCGTTATGAAGGGCGCTTGTCTCGTGGCCGATGAATGTACCAAGAACACGATCTTTGAATGAATGTACTTCTGTCGTTTTTGTAATATAAAGACGAAGTTACTTGCGCTATGTAGCGCTTTTTGATTTAAAATATTACGTTCTCTGCGACGGTTTATAGAATTCTGAAAGTAGGCCAGTCATCGGCTTCCGCCCCCACATAACTAGTACTGGGGTGTTCCTGGAAAAACCCGGACACTCTTTATCCAAATTTTTGGTCCCTTAAGGAGGTATCTGGCGCAGCGAACAAGGCAATCGGATTATGCGGCTTTATAACTTTCACTTAGCCATAGAAGTCTATAATTTTAAATTTCGGCGAAGCCCCTAGAATTCGGAAAGCCGAGTTGGGGCGTTATATACGCCTAAATTGGACGAAGCCGATTCCTCGCCTAAAGCGGAAAAAATCTTTAAGGATTTTAAGACCTCTCATACAGCGACCAGCTCTCGTCGCATCATGCCGGTCAGTTTTCGGCTTTCTCTGCTGAGGTGCTCATCCGGAAGAACCGGGACACAATCGCAGTAGTTCTCCCTGCGCTACCTTAGCCGATATAACGGAACGTAAGGTACCAAAACAAGGGAGCCGGGCAAACACAACTATTGACCCAAGACATGATTCGGAGCTGATGCATATGGTGCTATAAGTTCGGGGTGCCGCACTGTTGAAAGTGTTCGGACTTGTCTTGCCGTATTATGGGGTGCTATAAGAAGCCCCTGGCAAACTGAACGTACCAAGGTGTACGGATGCAGTATTAAATAAACATTTATAGACGAAATGTGCAAATAGGGATAATAAGCTGACGCTATATATTCTCTCCCATTGATGAATAATATGTTTAAGCGTATGTATACAATGAGTGTGGTAAAGCAAAAGTAAATAGGACTATTTAACATGTCCTATCCAAGGGCGGGCTGCATGTAGGTATATAAAACAGGTATAACGATCGTGAACAGATTCCACCTGGGTATTTCCTTTGTGCACAAAGCCTATTGCCTCCTTGGTTTTCTCTCCTGTGTAAGTCCGACAATCCGGCTCTTTTGAAGAGGTTGCCCTAAAGCAGTGTCCAGAAAGATAAGGGGGGTTATTAAAGTATGTTGCGGGATATACCGCACTATTGACTGAGTCACTATTGCGCCTCCGCCTATGCCCATGGTATTTTGAGTGCGTAATTGTGTACGCGTGGCACGAATGCTGCTTTGATGGGGCTAGAGCGGAGGCTGGACTGCTAGTCGCGCTCTTGGCATGCCTGGTGATCCTGTTGCGGGGTACTCCGGACTCGCTTGACGGTGTTCGGGACTGTTGTCACCGGGTTGGTTGTTTGCCGGAGAAGGCTGCATTGTACTTCTGCTGCGAGGGCTGCAGTGTGCTCTTCTATACGGAGAGAGCAGTCCATGTTTCCGTTGACTGTTATGACCCCGCGAGGTCCTGGCATCTTGAGCTTGAGGTATGCATAGTGTGGTACCGCATTGAATCGAGCGAATGCAGTTCACCCCAGTAGTGCGTGGTAGCCACTGCGGAAAGGGACTATATCGAAGATTAACTCCTCGCTTCGAAAGTTATCCGGAGATCCGAAGACCACTTCCAGTGTTATGGAGCCCGTGCAATGTGCCTCTACTCCTGGAATTACACCTTTGAAGGTGGTTTTGGTGGGCTTGATCCTTGAAGGGTCGATGCCCATTTTGCGCACTCTGTCCTGATAAAGCAGGTTCAGGCTGCTACCGCCGTCCATAAGGACTCACGTGAGGTGGAATCCGTCGATGATTGGGTCTAGGACCAATGCGGCTGAACCACCATGACGGATGCTAGTAGGGTGATCCCTACGATCAAAGGTGATTGGACAGGCTAACCATGGGTTGAATTTTGGGGCGACTGGCTCCATCGCATAGAGGTCCCGTAGTGCTCGCTTCCGTTCCCGTTTGGAAATGTGGGTGGCGTAGATCATGTTGACCGTTTTTACCTGAGGGGGAAACTTCTTCTGTCCCCCCGTGTTCGGACGCCGGGGCTCCTCGTCATCGTCGCTGTTCAGCCCCTTGTCCTTGTTTTCAGCGTTTATTTTACCGGCCTGTTTGAACATCCGGCGGTCTCTATTAGTGTGATTTTCTGGCTTATCCGGGGTGCCCTGAATTTGGCACGAGCGTTCCAATATGTGGTCCAGACTGGACGGCCCCTAATTGTTTCTTTTGAACGGCTTTTTCCGCTGATCGGATTTGGATCCGCTGAATCCAGCGTTGACTGCCGTGTCTTTAGCGTTGTTGTCGTTGTTCCGTCGCTTATGTCTGTTGCGCTGTGGCTTGCCGTTATTGTCACGGACATCTGAGGTGCCAGAATGTGGCGTGGTGCTACTATGAGCCAACCAGCTATCCTCTCCCGCGCAAAAGCGGGTCATTAGTGTCGTGAGTGCTGCCATGGACTTTGGTTTTTCCTGGCCGAGGTGTCGGGCGAGCCACTCGTCACAGATATTATGCTTAAAGGCCGCCAGGGCTTCGGTATCCGGACAATCAACTATTTGGTTCTTTTTAGTTAGGAACCGAGTCCAGAATTTCCTGGCTGACTCTCCGGGCTGTTGAGTAATGTGGCTCAAGTCATCGGCGTCCGGTGGTCGCACGTATGTGCCCAGGAAGTTGTCGAAGAATGCGTCTTCCAGGTTTTCCCAACTTCCAATGGAATTTGCCGGCAAACTGTTTAGCCAATGTCGGGCAGGTCCTTTGAGCTTAAGGGGAAGATACTTGATGGCGTGTAGATCGTCTCCGCGGGCCATGTGAATGTGGAGAAGGAAATCTTCGATCCATACTGCGGGGTTTGTTGTGCCATCGTATGATTCGATGTTTACGGGTTTGAACCCTTCTAGGAATTCATGATCCATCACTTCGTCAGTGAAGCAGAGGGGGTGTGCGGCGCCTCTATGCCGGGCTATGTGGCAACGCAGTTCAAATGGGTCTGGGTGGCTGTATTCGGCCCGGCCAGACTTGTTGATAGTGTATCCGGCGTGACGATCATCGTCATGTGTTTGGGCGCGCCCTCGCGATCCGTAGATCGATCTTGGCTGTCCTGCTTTGTTTTCCAGTATATCTTGCAGGTCTTGCCTATTGCCCCTGGCCGTAGTGTATTGGCGTGGGGGCGCGGGCTGGTATTCGGTTTGATATGCCGTTTTATCCCGGCCGCAGGGTGGCCGGTCAGTCGTGTGGCTCTCGAGTCTGTATTCCTCAGCTGCCAGGACTTCAGTCAATCTGTCTGTGAGCAGGTCTTGATCAGCTTGGAGCTGCTGCTGCTTCTTTTTCAGGCTCCTCGCGATGGCCATAAGCCGGCGCTTGAAGCGCTCCTGCTCCACCGGGTCCTCAGGTACACCGAACTCATCGTCGCCGAGGATAATCTCGTCTTCGGAGGGGGCATGTAGTTGTCCTCCTCCGGGTATCCGTCCGTCGCCTGTTTGTCTGGGCTGACCTGTCCGTCTTCCTGTTCGGCCTGCTCGAAGGCGGGCTGATCAGGGTTGTACTCCTCTTCGGCACCATCCGGATTGTTTCCGTCTCCTGTGCCGGTAGTGCTATGGCGGGGCTTGGAGCGGCGCCGACGACGCCCATGCTTTGCTTTCTTCCTCCGAGGGGTTATCCTCCGTTGCCTCATCGCCATTGGTTTCTTTCGGAGTGTCCACCATATATATATCATATGAGGAGGTGGCTGTCCACCGCCCCGTGAGCGGTGGTTCCTGTTATTCTCCTGCATCGTCGTCCATACCGTCGATGTCTTCGGAGTCGAAGTCAAGCACATCGGTTAAATCATCGACCGTGGCAATGAAGTCGGTGGTGGGTGGGCAACGAATTCATTCGTCGCCTGCTTCCCACTCAAGCCAAACATAGTTCGGCCAAGAGTCTCCTGTCAAAGAGAGAGACTTCAACGAATTCAGCACGTCTCCAAAGGGCGAGTGCTGGAAGATATCCGCAGAAGTGAACTCCATTACAGGAGCCCAACCAGGTTTGGCGGACTCAGGAGCACGCGGATTGGAACCTACAGCCAGATACGAGTCCGGGGGTCCGGTGTCACAGGCTTCTTTGGAGGCGAGGCCTGTGTTCGGCTCTACCGCCGATGAGTGTGCATCCTGCGGGGCGGGGTCCATCCACCCGTCCTTAGGTAACACGGTCTGCTCCAGATTTAGGTCTGGGACTACCGCAGGGGCGACATCCCAAGCGTTGTCCGACAGCAGGTCTAAGACGTGCTCATCGTGATTGTCCGGCGCTCCTGGCGCAGGCCCGAATCCATTGAAGATCAAATCTCCACGGATATCAGACGTGTAGTTTAGGTTTCCGAACCTGACCTGTTGGCCAGGGGCGTAGCTGTCGATCTGCTCCAGGGGGCCAAGCGAATTGGCCCGCAGTGCGAAGCCGACGAACACGAAGATCTGTCCGGGGAGAAAAATCTCACCCTAGACCGTGTTGTTGACGATTGAAGGAGCCATCAAGCCTTGCAGAGATGACACAGAGGAACTCTCAATGAAAGCACCAATGTCGGTGTCAAAACCGGCAAATCTCGGGTAGGGGGTCCCTATCTGTGCGTCTCAGGCTAATGGTAACAGGAGGCAAGGAACACAATGTTTACCCTGGTTCGGGCCCTCTCGATGGAGGTAAAACCCTACTTCCTGCTTGATTGATATTGATGATATGAGTAGTACAAGAGTTGGTCTACCACGAGATCGTAGAGGCTAAACCCTAGAAGCTAGCCTATGATGATTATGATTGTGATCGTCCCTCTAAGGACTAAACTCTCCGGTTAATATAGACAACGGAGAGGGCTAGGGTTTACACGGAGTCAGTTACAAGGAAGGAAATATAATATCCGGATCGCCAAGCTTGTCTTCCACACAAAGGAGAGTCCCATCCAGACACGGGACGGAGTCTTGAGTCTTGTATCTTCACGCTCCAACAATCCGGACAAAGTATACAGTCCGGCTGTCCGGATACCCCCTAATCTAGGACTCCCTCAGACACGAGCCTGGTTTTTTTAGGATCAACACGAGCCAAGGTCTGGCTGGTACGCCGTTGGGTCCTACCATTTGAGAATACGAAAGGAACCTTTTAAATTGCCGAACAAATCTATGTGTATTACAATGCCCGTCGTTGCAAATACTAATCTCAGCGTGGTAATTGATTTATGACGAGTTGTTGAATTAGAGTGAGTTTGTGATATAGTGATCTCAACATGGATTTCACATTTCATGGTATCCCTAGTAAGTTTCTCAATGCAAATTCAAATTTAAAAGATGAACAATATAGAGGTGAGAAAACTTTGTATGTATCAAGCATATGACCCCACACACACAGACACACACGCACGAACACAACAACAATCCAATAATTATAGTGCATCTATTTTTCCAAACCATGCATGTATGATTCAAAAATACTCCTTCTATTCCTAAATATTAGTCTTTTAGAGATTTCAGCAAGTGACTACATACGGAGCAAAATGAGTGAATCTACACTCTAAAATATGTCTATATACATCCGTATGTGCCATTCCATTTGAAATCTCTAAAAAGACTAATATTTAGGAATGAAGGGAGTAAAATGTAAGACATGCATGGTCCTCAGTTCAATATTTAAAATGATCATGAAACTGAAACATGAATATTAAGTCTAGTACTACAGTACATGCAAATGTTGTGTTTAGGCGGCGCTATGATTGTCGGGGGTCAACCCCTCGACCTTAGATAAAATTGTGAAGCTCTGTTTAGGGTTGTCTAGATTATATTTGTCCCCACCCTCCCAACAACCGATTGGTTGTGCACCCCCCACCCATCCTCACCGGGAGAATATCGTGTGCCTCCATACCTTAGATGCTATATGCCGATAACAGTCGCTTGGAGCTTGTAGATCTGAGATGTAGCAGCTCACATGATGTCTTAATATTTTTACAGGAAACCTTGATGAGTTTGAGAATTGCACACAATTTGTACAAAAACTACTCAGATGCCCTTGGATCCCAGATCAAACAACCTCGAAGCTCGTATCACCGTAGCATCTAAGATGAAGGAGTACATCATATTCTCCGGTATGTAAGAATATCATGTGCTACCACACCTTAGATGCTTTGGTGATACAAGCTCTTCGGAGCCGTTGGATTTGTGACCCAACACCTCCTTGGTGGTTTTAATGGTTTTTTGCAGAAAAGCCCCCACAGAGTTTGGCCACTGCTTACAAGCACAAAGACTGCTCAGATGCCATTGGATCTCAGATCAAATGACCTCGAAGCTCGTATCACCGTAGCATCGAAGCTGCGATAGCACCTTATGTTTTCTCGCACGGGAGAATATGAGGTGCTCCCGCACCGTAGATTCTATGGTGATACGAGTTCACGGAGATCTAACGGCCCACGGTAGGAGGTTTGAATGTTTTTTGCAATATACGGCTGAGAGAGTTTGGGAAATGCGCAGAAAGTACAAGTACTACGCATGTGCCATCTGATCACTGATCATACGACCTAGATGTTGATATCACCGTAGCGGGTAATTAAGCTACGGGGAGCACCTAATATGAGCAACAGGGAGCCGTTGGATCCAAGATGCAGCGGCACACACGAGGCCTGAATGTTTTATTTGCAAAAAAATCTTTGGAGAGTTTGAAAATTGCGCATCTATAATACCTAAATAGTTCATCCCCACTACCTTATTTCTCTTGACATGCAGCCTATCCACATCATCAAACACTTCCACGTCAGCAAATGTGCCATGTCAACCAAAAAAAATCAACAGATCGTGTGATTAACTACCCATCTCCCGGTCACCGAAGCCGGATCGTTTCCTCTTCATCGGATCCATTACTCTGAAAACTCCCGAACCCCCGAAATTCACCACCACCAGCGAGACCGCCGCATCCTCTCCACTCCTCTCTCCAATCCCCTGATCTCCCCATCTTTTCTTTGCCTCGTGATGCACCATGTCTTCGCAGTCGCCTGCTCCTGCCGCCTCCCGTGCACCTTGCCGCTGGCGCTGGATGTGTGGTTGACCACGACCTACCGATGCGTTGCGCCCTGCTGGAGAAGTCGGCGGTGGTGCCACTTTTCGTGTGGACGGGAGGAGACCTAATCTGAATATGGGAAGCCAGGTATGACAATTTTTTGCCTCCGTAGATTGAAAGTTAAGTAGATTAGCCTTCCATCAAATTTCCATTCATTGATTCTGCTATTGACGTGCATGCTAATTTGTTTGGTGATAATCACTCAATAGCAATCGGCAGTTCAGCACCATACCTCAACTCGCCACTGCCGCATCCACCATGGCAACGGCCAAATTCGGTTTTGAAGTTTGGGATTTGTATGTTAGATAGCGACGGCGTCTTGCCGTTCTTGCAACTTGGATCTTTGGGGTTTCTCTACTGGAGGGCCGAAGGCGTTAAGGAACACTGTGCCTAACCCGGGGGCATGGCAGCGACGGCAAGATGCATGAGGAAGCGGTCGATGCACGAGTTTATTCTAGATTTTCATCTTCCGTATGGTTGATGGCAGATCACTGAAACTGAATGGTGTTCCATAAATTGTAAACTAATTGTGGGGACTTCAATTATTAACATTATGGTCTTTTAAGACAAGGATTTAACTTTGTTGACATTCCTGGTCATTTTTAGTTCCTCAGCCACACTGAAGAGTTTCATGTGTAATGACTACCTTGGTACACCCGAGATTCAGAAAAAAAATCAATTAAGACCTACAAAGATGCTTGCTATCGATTCATCTAATTTCCCCTGATATTCTGTTTGTGCAATGCCTAGATTTTATCCAACATTTTTGTGAATCACTGAGGAAACTAATGTTATCTTCCACTCCATGAAACTCTTTCTTCTCTTCCCTTTTCAGGATCACACCCAAGAACTTACTGTTGTGTACTACTGAAGATGTTTGACGGAATTACTTTGTAAAAGGTCAGAAACATTTTTGTGAACCACTGAGGAAAGTAATGCTATCTTCCACTCCATGAAACTCTTTCTTCTATTCCCTTTTCAGGATCACACCCAAGAACTTATTGTTGTGTACTACTGAAGATGTTCGACTGAATTACTTTGTAAAAGGTCAGAAGTTTTTTTTTCTGCCATTCATAAACTTCTTTGTCGTTCATCACATCTTCATACGTATATTAGTTGTAATGCTAAATGCATCTTCTCTGAATAACAGATGTGTCTCGATGCTTACAGTTTTGTTTTGTATTCATTATGTAGTTTCCTAATAAACAACTTCCAAGTTGACAATTACCCAGTCAATTATGGATGAGGATGTAGATGGAAATGACTGTACATACTATGAGATATAAAAATCCAGTCAAGTGCAGTCTTTCAGTTCTCTATTTCTCAGTACGTTTCACTTCTCAAGTACAAGGTCTCCTTCAGAGAATGGATGTAAACATGAGAATGAGGCTGCTATTTTTTCCTGCAAGTTTGGCACCATCTCAGTGGATTTTGTCCGTTATTTTCTTCCTCCAAGTTATGTTACCTCAGTGTATTAGTCACGGCATTTGTATGCCATTTATTTATCTCCTATTGTGGGATATATTGATGTGAATTTTCATGGGTGTTCTGATGCAGATTACGGGTAATTGACAATAATATTCGCTGTTCATATTTTTTGTCTGTTGTCCAAACTTCAAAAGATATTAGTCCATACTTCGAATGACAACAATATACTATGATTGGTCTTATTTACATATGTATGATTCTGAAGTATTACTGTTAGCAAGCTAATTTATTTATCATTTTGGTCCTTTTAGGAAAGTCGGTTGGATGAGTATAACATCAAATTTAGGCAATATTTTCCGCAGCAACGCACGGGGAATCATCTAGTAATTACAAAGACTACTCCCAAGCCATTGGATCTCACTTCCAACGGTGTAAAAACTCGTATCACCATAGCATCTAAGTTGCGGGGTGGATGTGATATTCTATGCCGCTGTCATTTTTGTTCGTAAACTTGCAAAATAAATGTAACTCATGCCGTTACTTGTCTAACCGCGCAAAGTGTTTGTTCAAAAAAACCATCCCACACTGAAATATCGGAACAACACACGGGGGTCCCACTTGTCATTAATCAAATTTGGACCTAAAACTAACAAATCTGAAAGACGAGATTTGAACTGGCAACCTGGACTACAAAGCGTAAGTCGATAGCCTGAAACAACAACGGTTGTTGGCTTTGTCCCATAACTTGATTTTATACAGTATTGTGTTGAGTAGAGTAGAGGGAGTGCCTCGTCAACACGTGCATGACCCTTGACTCACTTACTGGTGGGTCCCAGGTCTGCGATCTCTCTCTTCTCTCCATCGTCTAACCTTTGCACAGGCACACACGAACAGCGGCGCTAGCTTGCCGTCGTGTTATTACAACTACAAATAATCTTGGAAAATAGAAGAATCGCCTAGAACAAGAGACGTTGTGGCTGGTCGAGATGGAGCTAACCACATCTATCCTCCGTGCCACATTAGCATGATGAAGCTGTGTGGCTAGTGGGGTGTTTTCGATCGACTGGCTGGGTCCCGAGGTCGAACCATAGGTATATTTTTACACGCACATTTTTCCTCCCTGCCGAGACCTGGCACACCCTACCGCGCAGTTTCGGGGTCCTCCCGGGTGGTGCACACATATATTCTTCCTGACGTGGGACGCCCTACCGCGCGTTTTCTGGGTCCTCCTCGGTCGTAGTGACAAAGCAAGTAAATGAGTACATCAATGAAGCACGGTGGGTGGCTAGTTGGGCTAGTTCAACCGATTAGCTAGGTCGCCACCACATTTGTTTTTTCACCCCTTTTCTATCTACTTGCCGGCAGGTAAATTTAAATATCCACCTCGGCGTTGCTCTGGTGTTTGGGTGCGGCAGGATTTTGAATTTTGGATTGACGAGAGAGGCGCGGCAGCAATTAGTCATGATGACTCCGCCTGTAAAACCCACTGCTCCCTGATGTGAGAAGTCGTCGACTGGTGTTTTACCATGGTGAAAACCAAAAGATTCCCCGCTCCTCGGCTGGCTCCCTCCGCCTTCCCGTAGATTGCATTGCCTTTCAGCCGTTTTGCCCCCTTTGCTTCCTCTCCCCATTGCTTCTACCTAGTGCCATGGCGGCGCAGCAGATCATGCAGTCCGAGGTGAGGCGCCTGACACAGGAGCTCCAGGCCAAGGATGCGGAGCTCAGGGCCAAGGACGTGGAGCTCCATGAGCTCAAGGAGGAGAGGAGTGCCATGCTCCTCCGTTATGTGCGGGAGTTCACAGAGCTTCAAAAGCGGCAGGCGTCCACCACAAAGATGCTCGAGGCGTCGGCAGCATTGCAGTAGAAAGCGGGAGATACGATAGGCCGTCAGGGGAGCCGGCTGGAGTGCGAGCGGGCCGATCATGACGAGGTCCAGGATCGCCTCAGCCACTTGGTAAACCAAGTTGCCACGCACGTGTTGCGGCTGCGTGATGCCTACCGTCATGCCAGCGCGATCATGCCGGCCGTCGGGCTAAACCTGTTCGACCACCCGGTCGACTTCAACAAGCTGCGGCTTCCTGACCTGGTCTCCTTCTTCACCTATATCTCCGAGGAGCTGAGCCGTCTCCGCGCGATGGTGAGGGCGGAGCTACATAAGGAGGGGTTGCAGGCTGCCGTCGTCGTTGCCGGGTGAGTCCTTTCAGGGCTCCGTCATCAGAATCCATTCGTGCCATTGGACGCCGTCTTTGACGAGCTGGCTCCCGTCGACCAGGAGCGGGCTCTACGGGCGGTTGCGCCCGGCATCACCAACATCGTGCGCCTCGAGAAGCAGAGGGACTTCGGTGGTGTTTAGGCGCCCTCTGCATGGGCATGTCCATGTCTCGGCGCAACATGACCGTTGGATCAAACTCAGACGGTGCAGATCAGCCACTGTACCACAAAGCGTGTGGGTGTGTTTGGTTGCATTCTCATCTCAATATAGTTGTTTCCTCTTCGTGTATTTGTGTTAACCTACTAGTGTGGACTCATGCACCCTTCATGCACTCTGCCAAACACCCAAAAGTGGGTCGAGAAGGGAACTTTTGCTCCCATCCCGTGCACCCTTCATACACCCTACCTAACACTATTCGTGCTTCATATGGTTCATGTTTCGTGGAGTACTATAGCACCGTACTCTCCATGCGCTGTAGACCTAGTTCTGTTAACATTGATCTCATCGTTCATTCTCGACCGGACAGTCGAAAAAGCGGTACTATGTTACTACATTACTGTTCATATAGTTGACATGCGCACAACATCATTTGTTATCGTCATATATTACTACACTAGCAACAAGATTATGTAGTACTGACGTATGAACCACTGCACATGCCTAGTAGTAGGAGCACTGTGTATGTTCAAGTGGCTGCCGTGTTTCGCACTCCTCCGTCGTAAGAGTGGAAACGCTTGCTGTAATCATTTTTTTCTTCAGAAAAACAGTGGACACGCTCTACATTGCGGATCCTCCTCCAGCCATGCACTAAATTACTCACTTTCACCGACGTGTGGGATAGCCAGCATCTGGGTCCACCAGCCATGCACTAAATTACTCCGTAGTAGACTGACGGTAGACTACCCCGACCGAAGCGCCGCGGTAATGCCCAATGAGTTGTCAAATCACAAAACCCCCTCCTTTCCAGCAGTAAGTTGGACGGATGAAGCAACCATCATTTCAATCTTCTCTCTCAGCTTCCTCTCTTGAAGAAAACCCCCACTCGCTTCGCTTCTCCCTCATCTCGTTCCTCATTTCACTCTTCCCTCTCAGCTTCCTCTCTTGGATGGACACTGGAGCACCGGCCAACGTGATGTCTATGGCTCTGGCCAAAACCGTCGAGGCTCATGGTACGAAGAAGCGCAAGCACCCCGCAGAGACTACCGCAGACAAGCTCAAAGCCATCGCCATGTCCAAGCCCCCTCTCCGACATCCCTCATTAAGCAAGTCCAGGTAATATCTCTTCTTGACGATCTTTTTCTCGATCTTGATCGTGTTTTTTCATCTAACAAGCAGTACTAATACTAGTAGTACAACTTTCTGGGTGATCTTGCATGTGATTTTAGTGTGCCAAATGACGGTTCTAAATTCCTATTTTGACCAAAACATGCGAGAGGTTGACACTGATTTCTTATAGATTACTTTCAACTACTCCCTCTGTCCCAAATTTCTTGTCTTAGATTTGTCTAGATATGGATGTATCCAATACTAAAATGTGACTTGATACATCTGTATCTAGACAAATCTAAGACAAGAATTTTGGGACGAAGGGAGTACTTTATGAGCATCAATGCTACCTTTGAAGAGGGTATATTTGCCTCTGTAACTTATGTTATGGATATTGCAAGTAATCCCTTTGCTCTCATGCCTTTGAAGACATGTTCTACTGTCTTTGTTCACTCATTTCTGTGCGTATATGTAGTCATATATGGAGTATAATATCAAAAATCATCTTATATTTCTGAACGGAGGTAGTAATAAAATATGGATTATGTTTGAATTAGAACCAGTTCCGCGGTGGAGATGAAGTTCTCAAAGTCATGCCATGTGAACTGGAAGACCTAAGGATGAGTTCTACTGCTAAACTATCCAGCTGTTGTGTCCTTGTCGCCACGTGTCCTGAACTAGTGTTTTCCTGTAGCATTGTTGTCATGCGTGTTCTTGAGGTTGTACTTGACCACAACAATTTCCTGGCTGTGCCTTTGATTACGAAGGGTGTGGTTCTTATAAAGCTTCCCAACAAATCTGATGTGGCATGTCTTCATCATCATGTTTATGAGTGGAAAGACCACTTTGTTAGGTTCTCCAAGGTTGACGAGATGGTGATGGTGCATGTAGACACCTCTCACGAAGTCCATGGCCTAGTCAGTTATGCGGGGGTTCATCCCGTAGGTCGGTGGCAAGAAATAGTTTGCAGAGTTTAATTAGTGCAACTTTGCTTGTCTGTAGTAAGTACTATTGTTCAGTACTTGATTTGTGTTTGTGAACCCTGTATTGTTTATTAGTACTGCTGCTTTTGGTGTGTGGTCAGTTCTGAGAATGGTCTATGTTAATGTCTGTCCACTCAATTCAGTCTGTATATTTTGAAGTATCTAGATCATCTTTTTTGTGAGGATGGTTTATCAATTATGGTTACACGGTAATATCTGTATGCATTGCAGGGTTTATCGCACCCACCAGGATTTCCAGTCCCATGGGTGTTCGGTCCATATGATTTGTCACGACCTTTGGACTGTCCAGCTTGTGGGAGTAGGCGGGGCCCCTGCATGCCACCCATAGTGGGACGATCAATCTTCTGTTTAGTATTTCAACATAGTGATTTCTTGGTACGGATTCACTCGTGTCACATCAAGTAAATCTTATTGATTTACTGTCTAAATCTTATTGATTTAATGTCATGTTTTCTTTTTTTCCTGCAATTTTATGATGCAGGTTTTGCCATGTGACATCCATCACTGAATAAACCGTTTGGTTTGCTCTACGATGGCTATTTTTGCAGGTTTCACTTCTTATGTCGTGTTAGTAACGAAGGCACTGTCCATCACTTATATTACTGGAAAAAATTGGATCAGTCTGTTGTTTGAGTACAAGATGAATCCCTATGATGAATTGTAGTTTGGTTTAACAAAAACGCCACAATTAGTCCTTCTTGCGTTTAAAAGAAATGAAGAAAAAAGTTAGATCACGGTCACGGATCCTAGTCAAGTTAGAAAGCTGATCATAGCAGACCAGACACGATCGCCGCTCTCTCGCACATTGGTACCACCTTCAGCAACGGATCAAGCACCGGCAGTTGCTCTAGCACTGGCAGCGGCAGCAGCTCAGTCTGATCCAGCAGAGGATTAGGCACCGACCGCGTCAGCGGATCAGGCTGATCTACCGGAGGATCGGGCATCGACACCGGCACCTGCTCAGACACCGGCACCAGCTCTACAAGTAGCACCATCTCCGGCGGCAGCAGCGGCTTCAGCACCTCCACCAACACTTGCACTTGCATCTGCTCCAGCCCGTGCAGTGGCAACCGAACAAGCAGTTGCACCGGTAACAGACTGGGCTGCAGTTCGCACTTCATATACCAAAGTCCTTACAAAAACCGACATGTCCACCTTCTTGGTAAGCATTGGCCGCCCAAGTGCTTCGTTCTTTTTTCTTTCCATGTTGTTTCACATGATTCACTGTCGGAGTAATGGGCCACGAGTAGGCTAACCCGGGTCCCAGAACCTTTCAAGACATCAGGGCAGACTGCGCCCCTCAAAGTACCTACGGCGACTTCAAGATAAGCCGAGTCCGAGAAGGCGACTCCAAGATAAGCCGAGTCCCAGAAGGCGACTCCAAGAAGAGCCGAGTCCCAGAAGGCGACTACAAGAAGAGCCGAGTCCCTGTGGCGACTCTCGTCTCGGCCGAGTCCCAGAGGCGACTCCGAAGAAGCCGACTATGGGGAGTCGGCCCGCGACTTCCAACCACCCGGTAATTAAAGAAGAGCATGGCCACAGTATGTCGTATCCCTGGAGATCTCCGCCCGGCGCGGCACTGTAGCCATGCCTGCCCTGACATCAGCCCCAGGGGCGGGGCCCTGTACCCACGACGCCTTGTCTGTACGGCCTGGAGACGGCAGGGCCTACCAGTCAGCGAGAGTATTGAAGACGGCGGGCGTGCCGAGAGTCGGACCCGTTGGGAGTCGGCCCCCCGAAGCCGGCCGGCCCCTCCCACGGGCCCCACGCGCCATTCAACCAGATGCGACCGGTGGATGGCCACAGTGATCGCCCGCAGGCGGCGGCACTGTTGCCATAACCCCATGACCAAGCCCGCGTCATTAGAAGCACGGCTACAGTAATCTGGAGCCGGCAAGACCCGCCCGCGGCGGGCGCGGGCTGATGCCCCCATACCAGACCAGTCGGCGGGGCCCACCAGTCGGCGGGGCCTACCAGTCGGCGGGCCCCAGGAGTCGGCGGAGAAGACGGCGCCTGAGAGACAGACGGCTGGGACCCGCGCCCAGCCGGATTTACCATTGTAACCCTGGGGGTAGGCCTATATAAAACCCCCAGGGCACCCATGCAAAGGGTTCGCATCCAGTAGCATTAGACAGAACACACCGGAGGGAGAGAGCTAGCCTTGCCTTCTCCTTCCTCCAGAAACAGCTCTAGGAGCACCCTTGTAGTCACTTTGCCTTAGTGATCATGCGGAGACCCCGCAGAGCAGCAGTAGGGGTGTTATCTCCTCGGAAAGCCCTGAAGCTGGGTAAGATCCGCCGGCGTGCATGTCTTCGCCTCATCCCGTTTCCAGGCACCGGCGATGTTCTACTCGCCCCCACCATGATAAGTCATCCTTTGGCATATGTCGCACCCAACCCCCGACATTTGGCGCCCACCATGGGGCCTGGTGCACCCTCGTCCGGAGATCTGTTCTGGACGGGAACCCTCTTCCTCCCTGGCGAGCGCAGCCAGCCAGGCTCGCCAGATGGAGTCTGCATCGACGCGTTGCGCGGCGCTGAGGCCGCCTGTGCAGCGAGCAGCCTCGCCGAACTTGTCGGCGAGGTTCGACTCTCCGACGAGCCTGCGTCCGACGCAGGCACGGGTGGCCCCGAGAGTCTCCTCGCGGGCCTCCTCGACCAACTCCATTTCGCCAGTGAGCCCGCCGTGGACTTGGAGTCCGTAGGCTCTACCGACCCGATGCTGGTCGACTCCGACGCCGTGTCGCTTGACACTTTCCCCACCAACGTGGTGGTCTACGACGAGCTGCTTCCTCATGAGGAGAGCGGCGGAAGCACCGTCACGGAAGTGCTCGTCATCAGCCACGATGAGCGCTCCGGTGAAGAAGCTCAGGACCCGCTCGCCGCGGCCCTGCAAGACCTAACGGCGCCCATTCCAGAGGACGCAGACGCCGAGACGCTGGAGACGCGCGGCATTCAAATCATCGAAGGTGCCAAGAGGTGGATCGCGCCGTGGGCGGCTCGCCGGCTCCAACTGGGCCGAGCCGTCTAGGCGCGGTCCGGCAGCGCGGCGCGACCATCGCCGACTTGTTCGGGGCAAAACGCCCCGTATACGCCACCCCTGAGGAGAACATCCTCGCTGCCCAAGCGGCGACTGACAAGTTGAAGAACTTCGAGGGCGAAGAGCACCGCATGATGACGGAGCGAGTCCAGCAAATCCTCGATGCGGTTGCTGCGCAGAACGCAGCCAGTGGCCACGCGGATGCGCTGCAGCGACCGAACGACGACTTGCCTCCCCGCCGAGATCAAGGCGCGACATCTCGGACGCCGACTGGCGGAGTCCGTGGAAGGAAAGAAAAGGAGCCGGATGTCAGTCGCAGTCGGACTCACATCACCATTGAGCGCGACCAAGACGGCCGTCCGAGAGCAGTAGAGCGGCGGGACGACTACCTGCCTCCCCCACCCAGAAGAGAGCGGCGAGTTTCCCCGCCGCCTGTCGAGCATCCGACTCTCGGTGGCCGCCTTGGCCGCCGAGAGGGAGTCGGAGAAAATGACGCCCGCCATCGGATCGACCGACTCCACCGATCCCTGGCGCTGGAAGAAGAAGACGAGCTGGGTCCGCCTTGCTTCGGGCCCCGCATCCGAGACGAGCCCTTCCCCAAAGGGTTCACGCTCCCCCGAGACACACCCAAGTACACCGGCTCCGTGAAGCCAGAAGACTGGCTGATAGATTACTCCATGGCCGTCAGCATAGTGAACGGCAACAAGCGGGTTGCCGTGAAGTACGTTCCACTCAAGCTCCAGGGCACGACCCGAACAAGGTTGAACAGTTTGAAACCCCGCAGCATCAACAGCTGGGTCGACTTCACCGAAGCCTTCATCCGCAACTTCACGAGCACGTACAAGCAACCTCCCAAGCCGCGCCAGCTTTCCTTGTGCGTGCAAGGCCCTGATGAATCAACACGCGACTACCTCACGCGCTGGGGCGAGCTTCGGAACTCCTGCGAGGGCGTGCACGAGGTGCAGGCTATCGAGTACTTCACCGCCGGGTGCCGAGAAGGCACCCTCCTCAAGCACCGGCTCCTCTGTGACGAACCAGAAACCCTCGACGAACTACTGATCATAGCGGACAAGTACGCTACAGCCGACTCATCCATGAAGACAGAGATTCAAGTCAATGCGGCTGGCAAAGTGGCCCCTCAGGCTCCCAGAACCCCGGCTGGAGACACCAGTCGGCGACAACAACAGAGCGACCACAAGCGCAAGACCCAACCACCGACTTCCAACAGTCGGCAGGTTGCGACAGTCGAAGATCAACAGCCAGAGGGGCAGCCTCCGGCCAAACGTCAGAAAGGCGGCAAATCCAATTGGTTGCCGGCCTTTTCCTATGAGCAGACTCTGGATGGTCCCTGCAAGTTCCACAGTGGCGCGAAGCCGTCAAATCATACCACCTGAAAGTGCCACTGGCTCACCAGAATCGCCAAGGGAGACGACCTCCTTCCCCCTCCGCCTGCTGGGCCGCCGCCTCCGCCGCCACCCCAGCAGCCGGCTGCTCAGCCAGTCGGTGCAGTACAAGACGAGTACCCAGAAGAGCATGGAGCCTACGTGGTGTTCACCAGTGTGGCTGATGATCGGTGCAGCAGACGGCAGCAGCAGCAAGAAGTAAATGCAGTGGCAACAAACACTCCAGAGTTCATGCATTGGTCAGAGAGGCCTATCAGTTGGAGCAGAGCGGATCACGCAGAGGTGATGCCGAATCCGGTCTCCTATGCCATGGTCCTAGGTGCCACCTTGGCCACTGATAGGCGGGCCGCCCGCTTTTCGAGAGTGCGGATAGACAGAGGCAGTAGCATCAACATCCTGTACAAAGATACTATGGAGAAGCTAGGAATCAAGCAAAGACAGCTGCAGAGCAGCCGGACTGTGTTCCATGGTATTGTACCCGGCCTTTCCTGCTCACCAATCGGCAAGATCCTGATAGACGTCCTCTTCAGAGACAAAGATAATTTCCGCCGAGAGCCGGTCTGGTTAGAAGTAGTGGACCTGGAAAGCCCATACCACGCACTACTTGGCCGACCTGCCTTGGCCAAGTTCATGGCGGTTCCTCACTACGCCTACCTCAAGATGAAGATGCCGAGTCCCAAGGGAATTCAGACCGTGGCTGGTGACTACAGGAAATCGTCCGCCTGCGCGGCCGAGAGCAGCCGGCTGGCCGAGTCCCTGGTGATCGCAGCTGAGAAGCGGCTCCTTGACCGGGTCGTGGTGATGGCCGGAAAGCAGCCAGAGATGTCGCCCGACCCCAAGGAGTCGGAAGCTGAGGGCTCGTTTAAGCCGACCAAAGAGACCAAGAAGATACCCTTGGACCCGGAGCACCCAGAGAGGTACGCTGTCGTGGGTGCAAACCTTGACAGTAAATAGGAAGGCGAGCTCGTCGATTTCCTCCGTGAGAATCGAGACATCTTTGCATGGTCACCCAAAGACATGCCAGGTGTACCGACGGAATTCGCCAAGCACAAGCTACATGTCAGGCCAGATGTGAAACCCGTCAGGCAGCCCTTGCGCCGCCTATCAGAAGAGAAGAGAAGAGTTGTTGGAGAAGAGATAGCCCGGCTTCTTGCGGCCGGCTTCATCATGGAGGTGTTTTTTCTAGAGTGGCTGGCAAACCCGGTTTTGGTACTGAAGAAAAACAAGCAGTGGCGGATGTGCATTGACTACACAAGCCTCAACAAAGCCTGCCCAAAGGATCCGTTTGCCCTGCCAAGAATCGATCAGGTAATAGACTCCACAGCCGGATGCGAGCTGTTGAGTTTCTTAGATGTATATTCAGGATATCACCAGATCAAGCTGAACTCGGCAGACAGACAGAAGACCGCCTTCATCACACCATTCGGAGCCTTCTGCTACCTGACAATGACGTTCAGCTTGAGGAATGCCGGCACCACCTTTCAGCGTTGCATGCAGAAGTGCCTCCTCAAGCAACTCGGCAGGAATGCCCACGTCTACGTGGATGATGTGGTGGTGAAGACGGAGAAGCGTGGGACGCTGCTAGAAGACCTCAAGGAGACCTTTGAGAACCTGCGCTGATTCCAGATCAAGCTCAACCCGGAGAAGTGTGTTTTCGGAGTACCAGCCGGCCAACTCCTTGGCTTCCTGGTCTCCGAACGCGGCATAGAGTGCAACCCCGTGAAGATCAAGGCCATCGAGAGGATGGAGGTACCCAGCCGACTGTTAGATGTGCAGAAGTTCACCGGCTGCTTGGCGTCCATCGTCCGATTCATCAGTCGGCTAGGCGAGAAAGCTCTGCCTTTGTATCAATTAATGAAGAAGACCACCTTTTTCGAGTGGAACCACAAGGCGGATGAAGCATTTCTCCAGCTGAAGAAGATGTTGACTACTCCCCCTATGTTGGCGGCTCCGACTCCTAAAGAGCCCATGCTCCTGTACGTCGCCGCCACCAGCCGAGTAGTCAGCACAGTCATCATAGTCGAACGCAAAGAGGAAGGCATGGCGCTCCCTGTCTAGAGACCGGTATATTACCTGAGCGAGGTACTGTCGACCTCCAAGCAGAACTTCCCCCATTACCAGAAGATGTGTTACGGTGTGCATTTTGCCGCCAAGAAGCTGAAGCCTTACTTTCAAGAGCATCCAATCACCGTGGTTTGCACGGCTCCGTTGGCCGAGATCATTGGAAGCCGAGACGCCTCCGGCCGAGTAGCCAAATGGGCCATAGATCTGGCTCCTTACACCATCTACTACCAGCCCCATACCGCCATCAAGTCGCAAGCACTGGCCGACTTCCTCGTCGACTGGGCCGAGACCCAGTACCTGCCGCCAGCGCCCGACTCCACCCATTGGCGGATGCATTTCGACGGCTCCAAGATGCGCACCGACCTGGGAGCCGGCGTCATCCTCACCTCCCGTAAAGGCGACAAGCTCAATTATGTGCTGCAGATCCACTTCGCCGCCTCCAACAACGTCACCGAATACGAGGCACTCATTCATGGGCTCCGGCTTGCCAAAGAACTCGGCATTCGCCGGATCCTGTGCTATGGCGACTTCGATTTGGTGGTCCAGCAGTCATCTGGCGACTGGGACGCCAAAGATGCCAACATGGCGAGCTACCGCTTCCTAGTGCAGCAACTCAGCGGATACTTTGAGGGGTGCGAGTTCCTTCACGTGCCAAGAAACGACAATGATCAAGCAGATGCCTTGGCAGGAGTCGGCTCCACCTGCCAAGCAATACCATCCGGCGTCGCTCTTCAGCGCCTCCTCAAGCCGTCTATCAAGCCTTCACCAGAATCAGACTCCATCTTCGTGTCGGCTCCTCCCGAAGAAGTCGGATCCGACTCAAGAGCCCCAGCAGACGGCCCCAAGAAAATCATAGTTGAAGCCGGCCCGGGGACTTTAGAACCCGGCCCGGGGACTGCGCCAGTCGGTCCGGGGACTACGTCAGTCGGCCCGGGGACTTCGTCAATCCAGCAAGCGGTCGCGGACTCCGGCCCGCCGCCTCCCAGCCCAGCCACCCCTGTCCAAGTCGCTGTGGTGGCGGTTGAAGAAATAGCAGCACCCTCATGGGCACAGCCCATCCTCAAGTTTCTAGTGAACAGAGAGCTGCCGATTGACGAGATCTTGGCTCGGCAAGTCCAACGCCGAGCGGCAGCATACACCATAATCAACAGAGAGCTGGTCAGGCGCAGTGTCACTGGTGTCTACCAACGCTGCGTGGAGCTAGAACAAGGCCAAGCAATTCTCAGAGACATTCATCTGGGCGAGTGCAGCCACCATGCAGCTTCAAGAGCACTCGTCGCCAAAGCCTTTCGGCACGGTTTCTTCTGGCCGACTGCCCTGGAAGAGGCTAAAGAGTTAGTCCAAAAATGCAAGGGGTGCCAGAAGTTCCGCTCCAAGCCACTTCAGCCGGCTTCCGTGCTGAAGACAATCCCCATCGCCTGGCCCTTCGCAGTTTGGGGCCTGGACATGGTGGGACCATTCAAGACGGCTCGAGGCGGCCTAACTCATCTGCTTGTCGCGGTGGACAAGTTCACCAAGTGGATAGAAGCAAAGCCCATCAAGAAGTTGAATAGTCCAACTGCAGTGACTTTCATCACCGACATCACGGTGCGGTATGGCATACCACACAGCATCATCACCAACAATGGCACAAACTTTGCCAAAGGCGCCTTGGCCCGTTTTTGTGCGACGCAGGGCATCCGACTGGACTTAGCGTCCGTTGCCCATCCGCAGTCAAACGGCCAGGTAGAGCGAGCAAACGGCCTCATCCTGTCCGGCATCAAGCCTCGACTGGTCGAACCACTCGAGCGTTCGGACGGCTATTGGGTTGAGGAGCTACCATCCGTCCTCTGGAGTCTGTGCACGACCTCAAACAAGTCAACCGGCTTCACGCCTTTCTTCCTCGTCTACGGTGCCGAAGCTGTCATCCCGACGGACATAGAGTTCGACTCTCCACGAGTCACCATGTACACCGAAGAGGAAGCTGAAGAAGCACGCCAAGACGGTGTTGACCTGCTGGAAGAGGGCCGGCTGTTGGCACTCAGCCGGTTCGGCATCTACCAGCAGAGTCTGCGCCAATACTACAACCGAAAGGTCAAGCCGAGATCGTTTCAAGAGGGCGACCTTGTGCTCCAGCTGATTCAGCGAATAGCCGGCCAACACAAGTTTTCAGCGCCTTGGGAAGGCCCCTTCATCATCAGCAAAGTGCTGGGCAACGGCTCCTACTACCTAATCAACGCTCAGAAGCCTCGAGCGCGCAAGAGGGACGACTCCGGCAAGGAGTCAGAACGGCCATGGAACACAAATCTTCTCCGAAGATTTTGCAGTTAATGCAGTATGTACCACGCTATCCTTTGTATTAAAAGTACCGAGACTTTGGGCCCCCGAGACGAGCTCGGGGACTGCCCTTTTTGTTATCTGTATGATAAGAATTATGCCTTCGAGTATGCTACTCTTTGTTATGCCGCTTGGCACCGGGTTCGACTAGTCGGCCCGGGGACTCGCCATCTTGCGCTATGAAATGCTTCCTGCAGTCGGACAAGTAGTGTGTTGTGCTTAAGCCGTCTCCTGTCAAAAGCCACAGCTTGCAGAGCAACTGTTGGTAGGCAGAGTATAAGCAAGAACGAGCGCGCACATGAAAAAATGGCTAAGGACTCAAAGCATATGCATAGCCCAAGCCGGCTCCCAGCCTCCCTCTGCGGAGCCGACTCTCGAATAGTCGGCTCTCCGCCTTCTATCCCACTTGTTAAAAAACTCTAAAAAAGGCGAAGTACTTGCCTTCCCTAAGTAGCCAAGCATTTGACTTGTGGCAGTCCGCGGAGCGGCTGTCCGTCTGGCAAAGCAGTGACTTTGGAAAGGCGGCAAAGGAAAAAGCCAAAAGAGTAATTAGCAAGGAAGGATAGAAGGCAAATAGATATTTACATAAGCAAAGGCCTCTGGCCGAGTTCAGAATACACCCCGCGGGTGGAATTGTGCAAATTAACAAGTTCTTCAAAGACTACGAAAACAGATAAAGAAAGGACAAGACGGCAGCCTAAGGAGCAACAGACGGGTTTGGCGGGTCGGCAGAGACGACGGTGTCAGGCGCTGGGGCGGCCGGCTGGACAGTCTCGGCTTGGTCGCCTCCGGCGGTAGCCGGCCCAGTCGGACGCGGCTCGTTGCTGGAGGCGCGATCGAGCTGAGGCTGGTTGTCTGCTCCGTCTTCTGGCACCTCCGTCTCGTCCTTGTCCCCCGCCTCGTCTTCCTCCTCGGTGCTGGAGCCGATCACCTCTGCCGAGTCTTCGCTGTAGTCGGGGTTCATCCCGAACCACTCCGGAGGCACCTCCTCGCCGTTCGCATCCCGCTCGGGAACGAAGGCGCTAGTGTCGGTGTAGTCGGCGATCGCCGCTGCACGCTCGATGAGGGCGCCTTCCACAGCCGCCAGTTCTGCCTGGGCCTCTGACCGAAACGCGGCCAGCCGGTCCAGGTCCAGCCCTGGATACCAAGCCTTGACAAATTCCAAGGCCCGACGCGCTCCAGCCCAGGCCGAGGAACCCTTCCAAGCCTCATGACGGCCGGCCGCGACCTCCAGCCAGTCGGCAGTTCGACTGGCGGTGCGCAGAGCTGGCATCCCTGGCCACAAGGCGGAGATCACCTGGGCCCCGGCACGTTGAAGCCGGCGCAGCAACCGATGAGCCGGCCGCACACGGGTCTCGATGCTCAGTAGCTGTTCATCGACGGTCAGCGGCGTGTTGGCGGCGATCTCCTCGCCATTCGCCCTCCGCGTCTCGCGATCAGCCTCGATGGCTTGATTGACCGCTTGCGAGTGGCCAGGGAAGAAGTCTGCCCAAAACAGAAAGAAGCAGAGAGAAAGTCAGCAGTCGGCCTGACTTGGAGTCGGCAGCTTAAGGAAAGAAAGAAAAGAAACTCACCGTCGACAATATCCTCGATCTCGTGGAAGCCGGAAGTCAGCATCGCCTCCCCGTCGGTCCAGGAGGAGCGCTCCATCTCGAACTCGGCCAGGAGGGCAGTCTCTTTCTTCTCCACTTCGTCCTGGGCCGCCTTCAGCAGCTCCTTCTGCTCCGCCAACTGCTCGGCCAGCAAGTCGCACTCTTTGGCGAGCTTGCCGCACTCCTCCTCCTTGGCGCGAAGGGCCATGCTGACTTCGCCCAGCTGTTCCTAAAGAGCGGCATTGGCCTCTGATAAAATAAGAGAAAGACGTTAAGTCGTCAGCAGCAAAGATCGCCGGGAAGATCCGGCCCGACTGCTCAGCAGTCGGCCCGAATCTCGGGGACTACAGCCCGCGGGTGCGCCAGCGCGCCCCCCCGGAAAAGAAGAAGAACTTACTCCGGCTCTTCGACAAGTCGGCAGTCCGCTTCTCCAGCCGCTCAACGTTGCAGTTGTAGGCGGTGACGCGGAGGTTGTGGTACTCCTGCAATAAAAATCAGATGAAAACAAAAATGAGGAACTCGCCAGATTGAGTTCCGAGCCGCCTGCGCAGCAGCCGGCCCAAAACTCGGGGACTACACCCAGTGGGTGCGCTGGCGCGCCTCCACAGAGAAAAATGAGAAAAGGTAAAGTCAAAAAAGAAAAACGTACTCGGATAGACGCTCGCGACGCCAGATGCGCCCTGGTGCAGCCCTGGATGGCTTCTCCTTCGGCTTGCAGCTTCGCCTGCACATCCAGGAGCGCCCGGTTCGCGGACCGTCGCCGCCTCCTCGCACCCATCCAGTGGGCGCAGCGCTTGATGCCTTGGCATCTGGAGTGGCTGAGCTGGCGACGCCGGCTTCCAAGGGGCACGGCGCCGAGACCGCCTTCGCAAGACGGCGGCGCGCCGGTGAGGCGACTTGAAGAAGCAGCCTCGCCACCGCCTCGTCCTCAGCCGGCGGCACTAGAGGGCCCGCCGGCTACTTGCCGTGCGGCGGAGGCGGCGGTGGCGGCGAGGCCGTGCCCGATGCAGAGGCCTCGCCTCTGTCCCTCTCCATGATGGGGTGCTCCCCGCCATCTTCTCTAGTCTGCCCCATGAACTCCGGGGGCGGCGGCGCGGAGCTCAGCGGGACGACTAGCAGCGCCGACTGGCGGCGCGCGGCCTCGTCGACCCGCTATTTGGTCGCGGCGGCGGCTTCGGCCTCCTCCAGCCTCTTCTGGGTGGAGGACGCCACCTTCTCGGCCTGCGCCTTCTCCAGGCAGTCGGCCTCTTCCTCGTCGCGCTTCTCCCGTGTGTTGCGCTCCGTCGCCTCCCGGAGGTCGGCGGCGGGGTCAATCCGCCGGGTGTTGGCGGACGTCTCGGCCGACCCCATGACAGAGGGGACGGCGACCCTCTCAAGAGAAAGAGGGGCCCTGAAGCAGAAAACAGAATGAAAAAGACTCGGAAAGAGTTCGTCAAACAAGACAAAGGCGGCGAAGGCTTACGCAGAGACTAGTAGCGGCTTCTTCACTTCCTTGCGGAAGCGGTTGGCCTTCGCGACCGCCTCCTCCCGCTTGGTCGCGGCGGCCGCCCCCTTGAACTTCTTCGGCCCACCGCCGAGCGAACTCGGCACGGCCCGGCGCTTCTTCGCACCGACTTGGCCGGTCAAGCCGGTGGAGGAGCTCGTGCCCGGATGGCCGGCTTTGGGTTGGCGGCGTGGGACGACTTCCCTTTCGGTGTCGTCTTCTGGCTAGTCGGCGAAGGTCGCTGAGGACCGGAGGCCACCTTCCGCTCCCCCTCCTCCGCCTTCGGCGTCGGCCTCCATCGCCGCCGCCCCCAAGTCGGGGTCCTCGACATCGCTCTCCGCTCGATCTGGAGCGTAGTCGCGGGGCTGTCCAGTGGCGCCGGCTGTGGGGGGGATGAGTGGGTTCTGACTCGAAAAAAGCCAAAAAGATCAGAAGTCAGATTCGGCTGCAAAGAAAAACAGAAAGCAAAAATATACGACTTGCCGCAGGAGGGGGGTTGGCACGCGAGTACGGCTCTTTGCCGAACTGCCAATCTTCCGCGAGTTCGCAGTTCGCGATGTGATTCACCATCTTCGCCACCTCCGCGTGGGGTGAGGGAGTCCTGGACTAGGGGGTGTCCGGACAGCCGGACTATCATCGTCCGCCGGACTCCAAGACTACGAAGATACAAGATTGAAGACTCTGTCCCGTGTCCGGATGGGACTTTCCTTGGCGTGGAAGGCAAGCTTGGCAATACGGATATGTAGATCTCCTACCATTGTAACCGACTCTGTGTAACCCTAGCCTCCTTCAGTGTCTATATAAACCGGAGGGCTTTAGTCCGTAGGACACAACATACATTACAACAATCATACCATAGGCTAGATTTAGGGTTTAGCCTCCTTGATCTCGTGGTAGATCCACTCTTGTACTACCCATATCATCAATATTAATCAAGCAGGACATAGGGTTTTACCTCCATCAAGAGGGCCCGAACCTGGGTAAAACATCGTGTCCCTTGTCTCCTGTTACCATCCGCCTAGACGCACAGTTCGGGACCCCCTACCCAAGATCCGCCGGTTTTGACACCGACATTGGTGCTTTCATTGAGAGTTCCTCTGTGTCGTCACCGATAGGCTCGATGGCATCTTCGATCAACAACGCTGTCCAGGGTGAGACTTTTCTCCCCGGACAGATCTTCGTATTCGGCGGCTTCGCACTGCGGGCTAATTCACTTGGCCATCTGGAGCAGATCGAAAGCTACGCCCCTGGCCATCAGGTCAGATTCGGAAGCCTAAACTTCACAACCGACGTACGCGGGGACTTGATCTTCGATGGGCTCGAGCCAAAGCCAAGCGCGCCGCACTGTTGCAATGGGCATGATCTAGCTCTGCCGCCGAACAGTGCCTTGGTGGCCGCACACGAATCCGCTTCGGCCCTTAGTCCGGAGCCGATCGCCCAGATCGAGGACCGGTGGATGGACACCGCCTCGGGGGCTTCAACTTCCACGGCGATGGAGCCGAACACTAACCTTGTCCCTCGTGAAACTCGTGATTCCGAGGTGCCAGACTCCTTGCCGGACTCCGGACCTCCCACGCCCCTACCCATCGAATCGGATTGGGCGCCGGTTATGGAATTCACCGCCGCGGACATCTTCCAATACTCACCCTTTGGCGACATCCTAAATTCGCTAAAGCATCTCTCGCTATCGGGAGAGTCCTGGCCGGACTATGGCCAGGATGGTTGGGATACGGACGACGAAGAAATTCAGAGCCCACCCACCACCCACTTTGTAGCCACTGTCGACGATCTTACCGACATGCTAGACTACGACTCCGAAGACATCAACGCTATGGACGACGATGCCGGAGACGAACAGGAACCAGCGCCTACAGGGCACTGGATGACCACCTCGTCATACGACATATACATGGTGAACACCCCAAAAGACGGGGACGGCGTAGAAGCAGCGGAGGCAGATTCTTTAAAGAAACAGCCCAAGCGCCAGCGTCAGCGGCGCCGCTCTAAATCCCGCCACAGCAAGAATGGAGATTTCGGCACATGAGATAATAATACCCCAGAGAGTGCCGAAGATAATCGTCTCCAGCAAGACTCAGCGCAGGAGGATGCAGAAGCAAGCCCTCACGAGAGGGCGGCAGACGAAGAGGTTGAGGATTATAACTATATGCCTCCCTCCGAAGACGAGGCAAGCCTCAACGATGACGAATTCGTCGTGCCCGAGGATCCCGTCGAACAAGAGCGTTTCAAACGCAGGCTTATCGCCACGGCAAATAGCCTAAAGAAAAAGCAGCAGCAGCTTCAAGCTGATCAGGACCTGCTGGCCGATCGATGGACCGAGGTCCTCGCGGCCGAAGAGTATAAACTCGAACGCCCCTCCAAAAGCTACCCAAGACGCAAGTTGCTCCCCCGACTAGAGGAGGAAGCATACATACCTTCATCACCAGTGCATGATACGGCTGACCGACCACCCCGCGATCGTGACAGAGAGGCATCCAGGCCCTCAACCAAGACCGTACCCCGGCATCGCTCCAAAAGTACGAAGCCAAGAGGGAACGCGCCGGACTTGCGAGATGTATTGGAGGACAAAGAAAGGCAATCCAGATCCATCTACGGATCACGAGGGCGCCCCACGACCCGCGACGAATACCATCGCGCCGGATACAATAACCCCGGCCGGGCCGAACACAATAGACAACGCTCTCTCGAGCTGCGTCGTGATATTGCTCAATACAGAGGCGCCGCACACCCGCTATGCTTCACTGACGAAATAATGGATCATCAAATCCCTGAAGGGTTTAAACCCGTAAACATCGAATCCTACGATGGCACAACAGACCCCGTGGTTTGGATCGAAGATTATCTTCTCCACATCCATATGGCCCGCGGCGATGATCTCCATTCCATCAAGTATCTCCCACTCAAGCTTAAAGGACCAGCTCGGCATTGGCTCAACAGCTTGCCCGCAGAGTCAATTGGGTGTTGGGAAGACCTGGAAGCCGCATTCCTCAACAACTTCCAGGGCACGTATGTGCGGCCACCAGACGCCGATGACCTAAGCCACATCATTCAGCAGCCAGACGAATCGGCCAGACAATTCTGGACACGGTTCTTGACAAAGAAAAACCAAATCATCGACTGTTGGGATGCAGAGGCCCTTGCAGCCTTCAAACATAACATCCGCGACGAGTGGCTAGCCCGGCACCTGGGACAGGAAAAGCCGAAATCCATGGCAGCCCTCACATCATTAATGACCTGCTTTTGCGCGGGAGAGGATAGCTGGCTAGCTCGCAGCAACAATCTCCGTAAAAATTCTGGCAGTCCGGATACTAAGGACAACAATTGCAGGTCACGTCGAAACAAAAATAAGCACCGCATTAACGGCGACGACAAGGAGGATACGGCAGTCAACGCCGGATTCCGAGGCTCTAAACCCGGTCAGCGGAAGAAGCCATTCAAAAGAACCACTCTGGGTCCGTCCAATTTGGACCGAATACTCGACCGCTTATGCCAGATACATGGCACCCCTGAAAAGCCAGCTAATCACACCAACAGAGATTGCCGGGTGTTCAAGCAGGCAGGCAAGTTAATTGCCGAAAACAATGACAAGGGGTTAAACAGCGACGACGAGGAAGAGACCCAACCGCCGAACAATAGAGGACAGAAAGGTTTCCCCCCACAAGTGCGGACGGTGAACATGATTTGCGCAACCCATATACCCAAGAGGGAGCGGAAGCGTGCACTAAGGGACGTCTATGCGATGGAGCCAGTCACCCCGAAGTTCAACCCATGGTCCTCTTGTCCGATCACTTTCGATCGAAGAGACCACCCGACCAGCATACGCCATGGCGGATTCGCCGCATTGGTCTTAGACCCAATCGTCGATGGATTTCACCTCACAAGAGTCCTGATGGACGGCGACAACAGCCTGAACCTGCTTTATCAGGATACAGTGCGCAAGATGGGCATAGACCCTTCAAGGATTAAACCTACAAAGACAACCTTTAAAGGTGTCATACCAGGTGTGGAAAAGCCAATTGTACAGGCTCAGTCACACTAGAAGTGGTCTTCGGATCCCCGGATAATTTCCGGAGCGAGGAGTTAATCTTCGACATAGTCCCATTTCGCAGCGGCTATCACGCTCTGCTCGGACGAACCGCGTTTGCAAAGTTCAACGCGGTGCCGCATTATGCATACCTCAAGCTCAAGATGCCAGGCCCTCGTGGAGTCATCACGGTCAACGGAAATACGGAACGCTCCCTCCGAACGGAGGAACATACAGTGGCCCTCGCGGCAGAAGTACAGAGCAACCTTCTAAGGCAATTTTCGAGTCCGGCTGTTAAACGGCCGGATACAGCAAAACGCGCCCGAAGCAATACCAACGAAGACTACCTGGCACGATCAGAGCACGCGTAGCAATGCGGCCCTAACCCCCGCCCTCGCATGATTGCAAGAACAACCCTCCGCGTACATTATTACGCTTTGGAGATACCATGGGCGTAGGGGAAGGGGCACGATCACAATGGACCCAGAGTGCGGCTCGACCACACCAGGGGCTTGCAAGTGTGCCCCCTTTTTTATTATTATTATTATTATTTTCCTTCTTTGTGTACACAGGACTCCGTTAACCAGAGGCCCTGTCCGGCGGTGAACCTGCCGAACTCATGATGCAACAGCCAGGGAAGAAAGAAGGCTGCGACGAACACTCAGGTGGTCTCAATTACGAGCATTAAATTCGATTATATACACCAAGTCCGCAGCTCACCCCTGGAGGGGGACATGTTTAATTAGTCCAAATCCCTTTCTTACCACACTATTTGTATCAGTCCGCACTCATAGCAGACTTTCTTTAATAAATAATGCAGCACTTTTCGACAACAATTGCATTACTTTTTATATATATATGTTCATTACATGACATCTTGCACCCGTACATTTTGGTACGGCCCAATACACCAGGGGCTTATGTTCCCCACATTATGGTGTGATAAGTCCGAACACTTTCATAAGTGCGGCACCCCGAACTTATAGCATTATATGAATCGGCTCCGAATCATGTCTTGGGTCAATAGTTGGGTTTGCCCGGCTCCCACGTTTTGGTGCCTTATGTTCCGTTCTGTCGGCTAAGGTGGCACTGGGAGAACCACTGCAATTGCGCCCCGGTTGAGCCGGGCGAGCGCCTCAGTGGAGAAAGCTAAAACTGACCGGCATGATAAGGCGAGAGACTGGTCGCTGTTCGAGAGGTCTTTTCGGGTCCTTAAAGACTCATGCCGCTTCGAGCGAAGTTCCGGATAATGTCCGACGAAGGCGTGGATAGCGCCCCGGATTCGGTCTTCCGAATACCAGGGGCTTCGCCAAAATTTAAAATTATAGAATTCTATGGCTAAGTGAGAGTGTTCAAGCATTATAAGTCCGGTTGCCTTGTTCGTTGTGTTGAGCGCCTCCCTAGATGGACCCAAAAATGGGAACAAGAGTGCTCAAGTTTATCCCGAACACCCCAGCACTCGCGGCTCGGGGGCTGAAGCCAACGACTTGCCATCTCTCAGATTTTATAAACGGCCGCACAGAAGGTAATATTTTAAATTAAACAAGCGTTGCTCATGGCGCATATGAACGAATTTTTTAGCGCACAGGATAATACATAGCGATTTTACTCAAAAATTACATCTCTGGGGCACTCATCCGCAATATCGCGGGCTCCCTTCAGGATAGTTTTATAATACATCTCGGGCGTACGATACTCCTTGCGCGGTGGCGGCGGGTCAGTGAGAAGCTTCTCCGCATCCAGCCTGCCCCAGTGCACCTTTGTGCGGGCAAGGGCCCGACGAGCACCTTCAATACAGGCGGAGCGCTTGATGACCTCCACCCAGGGGCACGCATCCACCAGCCGCCGCACGAGGCCGAAGTAGCTCCCCGGCATGGCCTGTCCAGGCCACAGCCAGACTATAAGGCCCTTCATGGCCTCCTCAGCTACCTTGTGGAGTTCGACCAGCTGCTTCAGCTGGTCGCTTGGGGGCACCGGATGGCCGGCCTCAGCGTACTGAGACCAGAAGACCTTCTCCGTCGAGCTCCCCTCCTCGCCACGATAGAATGCGGCGGCATCGGACACACTGCGCGGCAGATCTGCAAACGCCCCTGGAGAGCTCCGAATGCGGGTAAGTGTCAGGTAGTTTACATTAACATGCTTGCTTTGCATGAAAAACGCCTTACCCGCCGCTATCTTCTTTACATCTTCAACCTCCTGAAGGGCCTTACGGGCCTCGGCCTTGGCGGACTTGGCACTTTTGAGAGCCGAGGCAAGCTCGGACTCTCGAGTCTTGGAGTCACGCTCCAAGCTCTCATGCTTCTCCATGAGAGCCCGAAGCTCTTGTCGTACTTCCGCCACCTGTGCCTCCTGCTTTTCTCGCTCGGCCCGTTCCGCGGCCGCACTGCGTTCGGCCGCGGACACAGCCTCCTTCAGGGCTGCCACCTCATTTGTGGCCCCTGCAATAACCCATATTATCCTTGTTAATTTTATTGCAACCAAAATCCTTTTCTGTAAGGTAACTATTCAAAGTGGTGTTACTCACCTTCTTTGGCCTCGAGCTGCTTCTTGGCATGGCCGAGCTCTTGCTCGGACCGCTCGAGATCCTGCTTCAACGCACCGACCTCCGCAGTCAGTGCGGCAGAGGTCAGCAGCGCAGCCTGCAAACCCATATTGACATATTTTAAGCAACCCTGCGTATATCTCTTTAGATCCTCAGTCCGGCTTTTCTTTCCGAACACCGAACTAAGCATCAGGGGCTACTGTCTATGCGGTATTACATTACATAAATTCAACTTCTTACCTCAAAGCCTATTAGAAGGCTGCTGCAGGCTTCGGTCAGCCCGCTCTTGGCGAGCTGAACCTTCTGAATCACCACACTCATGATAGTGCGGTGTTCTTCCTCGATGGAAGCGCCTTTAAGCGCCTCCAACAAGTTGTCCGGCGCCTCCGGTTGGACGGAGGCCGCCGGTGTCACGGTCTTGCCCTTCTTTCTAAGGGGCCGCCTGCCGGACTCTGGAACCACTACAGGTTTCGACGTAGAGTCCGGCGCAAAGTCCGGGAGGCTGCCTTGCGGCGCCTCCGGAGCCTCCTCCTGATGGGTCCCTCTCTGGGATCCCACCTCGGCGTTCTCATCTGCACGGGGGGTGGAGGCAGTCGTAAGTAAATCCACATCCGACGGGGCCAACGACCCACTCGATGAAGCGGGGAGATCATCATCGGCCGGACTGCGGATAGTATGCGGCATTAGAAGGACACTACGTGACACGAAAGAAATTGCATCGTCCGGTCCGGGGAGGAAGTGGGGATGGAAAACAACATTCTCATGGGGCCCGGGGGTAGGGATGAGCTGCCCCTCGTCGGGCAGCCGATGCGCGATATCGCCGGAAAGGTATCCGGCGCTGCGCAGTTTGGTGATGTGCTCCTCCTTAACGGTGGAGGCCAACCATTTGCCTCCCACTCCGGACATGATCGGAGAAGGTCGAGGCGAGATGCGCGAGCTTGGGCGTTGGAGCTTGAGTGTGCGGAGATGGATAAGCAAAGAGGAAGAAGGCGTAGGTGAGAAGGTAAATCCTTATCCCTTATACATAGGTAGACGAAGACTATGCGTCCCCCGCCAGCCTAGTAAAACTCGCTTATCTCCCAAGCGTCACCATCAATGGCGCGGTTGGGTTACCCACGTCCGTATTGATGGGAATCCCGGAATAAGGGGAACACGATCTCTGCTTCGACAAGACGTGCCAAGGAAACCGCTTCGCTAAACGTGCTGAGGTGGTATAATAAAAAACAATTCAAGTAAAAGCCTGGTAGCGGTGTGATGTCATGCCGCATAATACGTTAGCAGATTGGACTTGTGTACATTTTATTCTCTCTACGGTGGAATGTGGAATTTATTTTGCAGAGCCGGACACTATCCTGGTGTTCATGATCTTCTCTAGTTTATTCAAGGGAGGAACCCGCCTTGCAATGCCGAACATTATGCGCGCCGGACTTATCGTCATTGAAGCCTGGTTCAGGGGCTACTGAGGGAGTCCTGGACTAGGGGGTGTCCGGACAGCCGGACTATCATCATCCGTCGGACTCCAAGACTACGAAGATACAAGATTGAAGACTCCGTCCTGTGTCCGGATGGGACTTTCCTTGGCGTGGAAGGCGAGCTTGGCAATACGGATATGTAGATCTCCTACAATTGTAACTGACTCTGTGTAACCCTAGCCTCCTCCGGTGTCTATATAAACCGGAGGGCTTTAGTCCGTAGGACACAACATACATTACAACAATCATACCATAGGCTAGCTTTAGGGTTTAGCCTCCTTGATCTCGTGGTAGATCCACTCTTGTACTACCCATATCATCAATATTAATCAAGCAGGACGTAGGGTTTTACCTCCATCAAGAGGGCCCGAACCTGGGTAAAACATCGTGTCCCTTGTCTCCTGTTACCATCCACCTAGACACATAGTTCGGGACCCCCTACCCGAGATCCGCCGGTTTTGACACCGACATGGGGCATGTCCCAGGTGCACATCCGACTCGGGTCTCGGCGGCCGCTCATCTGACTAATCAGATGAGGTCGGCCTTGGAGAGGGAGGACTCGGCGCACCACAAAGGCGGCCAGCAAGTCGGCCCCGACCAGGCCTTTTGACTGCGTCAGCACCCGGAGTCGTGCGATGGCGGCGGCGCCGGCGGGAGTCAGCGTCTGGGCCCGATGGGACCAACTGGGAAGCCTCCCAGCCGGCGCGCCGGCTTCATAGGGCGGCAGGTTGACCCAGTCGCCCTCCGCGGCGATGTTCTTCACATAGAAGTACGAGCGCGGCCACATCTTCACCGATTTGATCAGTGCGATGGAGGGGAATGGATTGTCGGTGGTCGACCTGCGCATTGCGATGAAGGCGCCGCATTGAGCCGGCACGCCGGCGACATGCGTGCCAAGCTTGGATTGAAAGAGCTGTCCCCACAGCTCGATAGTGGGGAGAATGCCGAGGAAACCCTCGCACAGGGTGGCGAAGGCGGCCAGCAGCACCACCGTGTTGGGGGTGAGGTGGTGCGGCTGGAGTCCGTTGAACTCCAAGAAGGAGCGGAGGAAGCCGCTCGCCGGCAGGCCCAGGCCGCGCATAAGGTGCGAGCGGAATATAACCCGCTCGCCCACCTGCGGCGCCGGCCTTATTTCCCCCGCCGGCGGGGCGCGGGCTCACACCAAGTTCGCGCCGGGGAGCCGGCACGTCTTGCGAAGGTGCTCGATGGCGTCGTCATCCACTTCGGAGCCGTCCCAAACGCCGGAACGCATGGCCGGAGCCGCGGCGGCGCAGGAAGAGCTCATCGCTACGGAGCGGTGCGGCGTAGTGCGGCGATGGCTGGAGGAAGAAGAAGCAGAAGGAGGCAGGGGAGTAGGAAGGAATGGGCGCGCGTGCTTCTCGTCCAGCCCCCCCCCCCCCCCCCCCCCCCCGCCTACTTATAGGCCTGCGGGCTGAGAAGCCGATGGGGCGGCGTGGGATTAACTGCGCGCAGGACCCCACGCCCCCCCACGATTTATCCACGAAGTTACTGCGTGCAGTAACGTCGTGGGAAACCCAACCGACGGCATGGCCGCAGCGGATCCGTTCGCGCGCCGAGGCGCGGTAGGGGCGGGCCCTGCCTGACGGCCAGTCTCGTCCCGCGTGTGGGCAGGCAGACTGCCTTTGCCACGTGGTGCCGCGCGACGGGGCCGAGGCGGACGACCGCAGGAAGCGTATCAGGCACGCCGCCTGGTTCCCGCTGCGACATACGAAACTCCCCAAGGGGCAAGACGGCCCTCGACGAATCCGACTCCAACCAGTCGGTTTGAGCATGCCGGCTCTCGTAGAATCCGACTCCAGCCGATCAGCTTGGAGGAAGGCGGCCACCAAAGCTTGCTTTCCCCCATCTAAGGAATGAAACTGCTGAGGCGCACGACGTATCAACCTCGGAGCCTCACCAGCTTCGGGGACTACTGTCGGAGTAATGGGCCACGGGTAGGCTAACCCGGGTCCCAGAACCTTTCAAGACATCGGGGCAGACTGCGCCCCTCAAAGTACCTACGGCGACTTCAAGATAAGCCGAGTCCCAGAAGGCGACTCCAAGATAAGCCGAGTCCCAGAAGGCGACTCCAAGAAGAGCCGAGTCCCAGAATGCGACTCCAAGAAGAGCCGAGTCCCTGTGGCGACTCTCGTCTCGGCTGAGTCCCAGAGGCGACTCCGAAGAAGCCGACTATGGGGAGTCCGCCCGCGACTTCCAACCACCCGGTAATTAAAGACGAGCATGGCCACAGTACGCCGTATCCCCGGAGATCTCCGCCCGGCGCGGCACTGTAGCCATGCCTGCCCTGACATCAGCCCTAGGGGCGGGGCCCTGTACCCACGACGCCTTGTCTGTACGGCCCGGAGACGGCAGGGCCTACCAGTCAGCGAGAGTATTGAAGACAGCGGGCGCGCCGAGAGTCGGACCCGTTGGGAGTCGGCCCCCCGAAGCCGGCCGGCCCCTCCCACGGGCCCCACGCGCCATTCAACCAGATGCGACCGAGGGATGGCCACAGTGATCGCCCGCAGGCGGCGGCACTGTTGCCATAACCCCATGACCAAGCCCGCATCATTAGAAGCACGGCTACAGTAATCTGCAGCCGGCAAGACCCGCCCACGGCGGGCGCGGGCTGATGCCCCCGTACCAGACCAGTCGGTGGGGCCCACCAGTCGGCGGGCCCCAGGAGTCGGCGGAGAAGACGGCGCCTGAGAGACAGACGGCTGGGACCCGTGCCCAGCCGGATTTACCATTGTAACCCTGGGGGGTAGGCCTATATAAACCCCCCCAGGGCACCCATGCAAAGGGTTCACATCCAGTAGCATTAGACAGAACACACCGGAGGGAGAGAGCTAGACTTGCCTTCTCCTTCCTCCAGAAACAGCTCTAGGAGCACCCTTGTAGTCACTTTGCCTTAGTGATCATGCGAGACCCCGCAGAGCAGCAGTAGGGGTGTTATATCCTCGGAGAGCCCTGAAGTTGGGTAAGATCCGCCGGCGTGCATGTCTTCGCCTCATCCCGTTTCTAGGCACCGGCGATGTTCTACTCGCCCCCACCATGATAAGCCATCCTTTGGCATATGTCGCACCCAACCCCCGACATTCACTGTGTTGATCTAACTGTTTGGGTATGTCTTGTTGTTTGCAAACAGAGAATTCCTAGAGCAACAAGGCATTCCTTCAACAATTCGGGCGACCGCGGCCAAGTTTCTCTTACCATGCGCAGCCTTGGTGTGAATGAACCTGCTCAATATATCGTAAGTACAAAGGATGGTCGCATGATGATTAATGCTAAAGGATGGTCAAGGTTCAAATCTAAATCATATCTTGTGGTAGGGGATGATGTCAAAATCAAACTTTCTCGACAAGGAGAGCTGGTCCAAATCAACTTTGAAATTCTTCAGTAGCAGAATGCAACTGCCGAACTGATCTATCCTCTGAGAGATTTTGATGTAATAATCTGGCATGGTGAAACAAATGTCCTATGTGTATAAGTAGTACGACAGTATTATTTATCACATGTTATATCATTGATAGAATTGCAACTCTTATTGCTGGTTAGGAACTGTCATTCGATTTCATTCCAACAGCTGTCGTGCTTTATTCAATTTTGTGTATTCGCCTTGTGACAACATCTAAAACCAGCGTCGCACCGATTGCTTGCAATATGAAAAGCGCTGAGGTAGAAAACATGGGCCCCCAAACATGCAGGGTGGGCCTGCGGCCCAAAGTCCAGAACCGTGAGCCTGTCTGAGTATTATATTCTCAGCTGAACCCCCATAATGCCCGTGCGTTGCACGTAACATCAAGATGCATTTGTATGAGTATTTAATCTTGTGAGAGAAAAGGATGAACAAGGGAAGGCCATATTTGCAAATGTGGAGAGGTGTGTGGGTACCTTTTTGCAAAATTGCCATAGTTTCCTTCCTATCCGTCAGATATAAATCGGACGACCTATATTGCAGGATGGCAGGCACACCATCATCACAACTCGTCTATACTGTGTTAAAAACAACTCTGTTTTTTATAATTATATATGTTATATATATTCCCCTTGATTTTTCTTATGTATATAGTTGTGATATAAAAGATTTGTATATTTCTTTACAGAGGGAGTATCTCTCTGTCAAAAATATATTTATGTGTAACTAGTTACTCTTGTCTTTCTACTTCCTTTCGCTGATATGTGGGGCATCAGGCAACAGAGTCCACGTGCCATATGCACAAATTAGAGTGCACAACTGTACGGTAGACACACCCCGGTCGTAGCGCCGTAGTAATGCCCAACGAGCCGTCAAATCACAACCCCCCCCCCTTTCCAGCTTTAGCGGTAAGACGAAGCGGCAATATTTCACTGGGCCTGAATCCCCTTCTCCCTCGTCCGCTTGTTAAGAGAAAACCCCCTCTCGGCGATTGCATAGGGTTTTCTCATGGAGAACCAGGTACGAATTCTTCATCCATCCCCGATAAATCCAAGTCCCTTGGTCGCAGGTAATCCTAGGATGGCAGCCGCCGCCGTTGATGCATTTTTCTTCCTACTGAATCTAGTGTGTTTCATTTGCAGTGCACAAAGTGCGAGGACCCTATAGGTTTCTGCACCCTCGGCGAGACGCCACACTTGTTCCTTCTCATCCTAACACAGGATTTTAAAACGCGCACAGTATGTTCCTAGATCCTCTTTTCTATCTGGGAGGGTGGGGTTTTTTTGAACATGCTGTCGACTAATTTGGAAATTTGGATTGCTATATTTGGAGAAAAGGTACTACTAGTACGATGGCCAACACTAACGTGAAGGAGGAAGTTATTTCTAGATTTGGATAGGGAATACATTGTGTTCTCATATTATTTTTCCTGTTGCGCATTATTTGCTCTGCCAGAACACATGTACTCACTTGCCATAACTGAATACACCAGTTTAATGGTCACAGTGAAGACAAGCCATGGATATAAGTTCCGAGTTGGGTTCATGAACCAAGAAGATCGCTGCTTTTTTATGGCCGAACTTGGATAAACTTTCTCAAGTGTTACGGACTGAAAGTTGGCGCACGAATGTTGATGGAAATAGCAGAACCTGGTCTCATCTTCACTGCGATCTTCCACCCCGACGTCGTTCCAATTGTTCATCCATGTTAGTTTTGTATCTGGTTCTTGCTTGTTGCCTCGATTACTTCTTAATCCACCTATTCTATCTAACTAATGACAATTTAACTTTAGAAGTAGCAACGAGCCTCTCACGAAGATGCTACTTCTAACTAATATTTTCTTATAATTGGTGGCACGTGTAGGTTTTTTCAGAGTTAAGTAGGCTGCTCGTTTGTTATTCTGTAATAACTCGACTGTTACTGATGGCACTGAAGTTGACTGGGACGACATCCACAAGTTCCTACACTTTATTGATCGTCTTGAGGTCCTTGTGGGGCGTTTCAATGGTGGAAGGCCACGTGGGATATGTGTGCCGCTGCTGCACTCGTTGAACAGGTCCAACTGTGTCGAGAAACTTATGGTATGAGTTGTTTTATATTATATATGTTGTTCATAAACTATTGCTTATACACAATTTTACAGCTGTGATCTTCTTGAAACAGAAACTGCCCAGTTCTATTGTTCCTATACAGATGCCTGACCATGGTCGGGTCAGACGTGCGCTTGGTCATAACATGATGTTTATGTCGACCTACTCCATTCCCCTTGGAGGTGAAAAGGTACTTATTCATGGGTGGTCTCAAATAATGAAGGCCCGTCCATCTTGGAGAATAGGACAGAAGATTATTCATGCTTTTCCATGGCTCTAAAGCGAATATCCTGTTTATTGACCACATTGCGAGATGAAGCCGCTTTCAGAAGGTTGTGTATGCGCGTGGTGGCGCCTGGGCCTTGTCCTGGGGCTTGGCGGCCTCACCCTTGGTTAACTGTAGGCAAAGTAGCACTGTTTGAGGCGTGCTTTGTACGGTTGAACCTGTATAAGTACTCATACTGCTTTCAGCTATGGTTGTTAAGTGCCCCTACTAGTTTCAGTTAAGGTTGTTAAGTACTCCTGCTGCTTTTACAGTCTGTCATGTTTCTTCAGTCCTGTCTTCCTCCAGCCACCAAAACCAAACCAGCACCGGCGGGGCCGCCTGCTTTCCCCTCCCACGGCTGGCTGCGCCTCAGCGCATGCATCATCGCCCCACCGTCTCCTAAATCGTTAAAGCCGACGTCCGAGGCCTCGCCGTCGTCCTCCGCGCGCTTTGGTGCACTCGCCGCAGCGTCACCCTCTCGCGTTGTCAACATTGTCAACAAACAACAGGAATCGGTAGAAGTACGTGGAGAGGATGATAGTAGGGGCCCACCATGTCAGCGTCTGGAAAAATAAAATGCTTCCTCCTAGTGTTTTCCTGACATCTGGGACCCACGACATTGTGAGCGTATATAGTCAGTAGACAAGAGAACAACACAAGATCGGCTGACACCTGGGACTGAAACTGCGGTATATCGACTGGAGGGGGGTGAATAGGCGATTTTTACGGATTCTTCACTGAGGAATTTGCCGGTGAGGAAATTCCTTAGCGAAGAACTACCTGAAGTGGAATAAGTACTCAGAAATAAGCATGACGGAATACACACATAGTCATCATGATGAAAAGAAGACAAACACATAGTACAAAAAGCGTAAACGCATGATAACACAAGATGAAGACAAACTGACTGAAGAAATTGAACTGAGGAAATTGAGAAAGTCTTCAGTCAAAGTCTTCAAACACAGATATGAACAATCACTCAACACAGTAATGAGGAAATGAAAGAGTTGAGGAAATAGAACCAGTAAGGTTGGTGAAGACAATGATTTGGTAGACCAGTTCCAACTGCTGTCTCAGTTGTACGTCTGGTTGGAGCGGCTGAGTATTTAAACTCGAGGACACACAGTCCCGGACACCCAGTCGCTGAGCATGCAGCTCAGGACACCAAGTCCTCACCGTATTCTCCTTGAACTAAGGTCACACAGACCTCGTCCAATCACTCGTGGTAAGTCTTCAGGTGACTTCCAAACCTTCACAGACTTCGGTCACTCAGCGATCCACAATTCCTCTTGGATGCTCTAGACCATGACGCCTAACCATCTGGAAGAAGCACAGTCTTCAAAGGTAACAAGCGTCGGATCCACGTAGGATCAATCTCTTCAGTGATGCTCAATCACTTTGGGTTTGTAGGTGTTTGGGGTTTGGGATTTTCCTCACTCGATGATTTCCGCTCAAAATCCTCGGAGGATGGGTTGCTCTCAAATGAAAAGTGTCAGTTTCTCTCAGAGTAGCCAACCAGCTAGTGGTTGTAGGGGGCGGCTATTTATAGCCTAGGGAGCAGCCCGACGTGATAAGACATAAATGCCCTTCAATGATATGACCGTTAGGTGGATAAGATATTTTGGGACAGCTGGTGCGCAGCACAGCAACGGTCGGATATTTGACTCTCAAATTCCTCAGGGCTATCATGTTCCTCACTGTGTAGGCAATTCGCACTGGCGAATTCCTAACTCCTCAGTCAGAACAAATTCCTCAGCGACCAGAAGAACTTCGTCTTTGTCACTGAAGAAATTGACTGAACTGTATGAGATTTCCAATGGCTTCACTCGAAGGGATTGGTAGGTGTAGGATTTTGAGTTGAGCATCACATGGAAATTTTTCCTTAGTATTTCCTCGACCCCCTTTAACAGTACGGTGTTTCCTATGACTCAAGAAAGAGAAAAACAAAACTATGAAAACGAAAGTCTTCAAGCTTCATATTCCTTGCATGAATATCAAGTCTTCACGGACACACCAATTTCTTCACTTTCAAAGCTTTCATGAAAGTCTTCAGGAATACCAAAATCTTCAGTCGAAGATATTCATTTTTAGGGGTCGACTTTCTTTGTAAATATCAAACTCCTCATAGACTTATAGACTGGTGTACACTCATAAACACATTAGTCCCTTAACCTATAAGTCTTCAATACACCAAAATCACCAAGGGGCACTAGGTGCACTTACAATCTCCCTCTTTTTGGTGATTGATGACAATATAGGTTAAGTTTTCAACGGGGATAAACATATGAAGTGTAAGCAATGATATTGAGGAATTTGATTGCAAGATATAGAAGAACTCCCCCTGAAGATGTGCATAGTGAGGAATTTGCTTTTGAAGCAATGCACACTTGAAGAATTGAATCATGGAGATCTCCCCCTATATCTTGTAATTCATACATGCATTTGACATATAATGTGAAGAATTTGAAATGCATGATGAAATATGGTGCCTGAAGAGATTCAGCATGCGAGCAATAATATTAACGAGGAACAAGCATATGGAATCAAAGCACAGTGCATCAAAAGTATCAAAGCACCATCGGGTTTTTAAGATTACAACTCGATCCAATAAAAGTTTCAGAAGAGCGAGAGTTGTAACTTAGCAAAAAAAACGCCCATATAATAGACTCGCCTGAAGACTAACTCAGATTTCTCCCCCTTTGTCATCGAATGACCAAAAGGATCGAAACTGAGGACTAACGCCCCTGAAGAATATCAAGGTGATGGAGGAGCGCCAGCATTGTCAGGGTCGGTTGTCGTAGTAGGGCCTATCGCAGTGTCGTCCAAGTCTTCATTTTCATCAGTGTCGCGCGATGAAGAATAGGAGCTGGCCACCAAGGAAGGAACCTTGACTTTCTTGAATTTCTTCGGTGGAGGTGCAGACCAGTCAAGTTCTTCCTTGAGACCCATGGTCTTCAGATCTTCTGTGTTGTAGATATGAGATAGAACAGCCCAGGTACGGTTGAAGGTTTCATGGAGGTAGTATTGGTTTTTCTCCACTGCATTGTGTGTTGAGGTCATGTTGTAAAGAATTGAACCAAACTGATGCTTGACCCATTTATGATTGCGATCAACTTTCTAATGAAGACTGAGGAGTAACTCACGATCAGTCATCACCCTGGGTGCTGTGGCTTGCGGAATTTGCTTGGCAGAGGTGTTGGCGGCAGAGTCATGTGTGGTAGAGTCATCATTGGTGGAGTAGGATGCAGCCTTGCAAAATTGACCATCCAATGGACGAATGCCTTCATCTATCATAGCAGTTGCCTTGCCTTTGTCATCAGGTGAGGTAAATGTCCGTTTGAGGACTTCAATTGGGGGCAAGTAGCTGCCATGGTTCAGAGTATCAACCTTCTAGTTGAGTGAGGACCTTGTCCTGATGAACCTCATAATCCATGGTGCATGAGGCTTCAGCTCAAATGGTGACATAGGAATATTTGCCAGAGTCCTCATGAAGAAATCATGGAAGTTGACGGGAACACCATGAATGATATTGAAAAGCATATTCTTCATGATGCCAATGACTTCTTCATCATTTGATTCGTGGCCTTTGATAGGACTCATTGTCTTTGTCAGAATGCGATAGACAGTCCGAGGCACATACAGTAATTCCTTAACGAGGAATTTGGTTCGTGGGGCCTGCCCTGGCTTCAAAGGCTTCATCAGCACTTGCATATAATGATTTGTAAGCTCAGGTTCATTGTAGACGCAACGGGCACCATCAAGGGGAGGACTGAGTGGGAGGGCACGAAGCAATTCAGTTGCTGGTGCCTTGTAGTGAGTATTTTCTGACATCCAGTCCAGCACCCAAGTGTTCACATCTTCAGAGTTTCCTGTGATGTGCAGCGTTGCAAAGAATTGAAGAATGAGTTCTTCATTCCAATCACAGATGTCAGTGCAGAAATTCAACAATCCAGCATCGTGAAGAACACTAAGGACTGGCTCGAAGCACGGCAGAGATTCCATGTCCACGTGAGGAATGTGTGCATGATCGAAGACTTTGTCTTTGTCGAATAGCACAGAGGAATAAAAGTTGGCTTGACTAGCAGTCCAGAAACGCCTCTTCCTTATACGAGCAGAATCATAGGGATTGTAGTCAGTGAAGAACACATGCTCGTTGAAGAAATCAGCAGCCTTGAACTTTTGCTTCTTTGAGAATGGATCCTTTGGCTTGGGCACAGGAGTGTCAGTGAGTTGCATCACAACCTCAGGAATCGCAATCTCCAGTTCTTCAGGCTGAGGAATTTCTGGTTCCTCTTCAGTGGCAGTCTGCATGTTCAAAGTATCAGCAGCAGCAGTTTCTTCAGCACTAGTGGCTGGAATTTCTTCATGCACAGACGAGGTGGGATGAGTTTCTTCAGAGCCCATTTGAACGGTTAGTGCAGGGGACTGAGGTATTTGCTGTAGTGGGGTGAAGTGTGGAGAATTGGGATGTTGACTTTCCCAAAAGTCATCATTCATCACAGGCGTAGTGCATCCAATATCCACGTCTTCATCTTCAATTTCTTCAACGCCAGCCTCTTCAGCTATGAACTGAGGCATTGGCAAGGAAGTAACAGGCGTTGAAGGGATCGCATCCACTTCAATTTCTTCATCAATCTGCTCTGACGAAGCAGCAGAATGATTTTCTTCATCAGATCTGCTAGGGATCACATATTCTTCACCAAAAGGAACAAGGTCCTTTGATGGCATGGAGGAAATTGGAACAGCATCAATTGGATTCTCAAGTGAGCTGGTCATGGTCTTCCTTTTCTTCGGAGCTGAAGAATCTGAAGCAGATGATGCTTTCCTTTTCTTCACTGCAGCTCTCTCTACAGCCTTGGTCTTCCTCACATCTGATGCAGATGGAAGGGTAGGAGTTGGTGTAGGCGCAGGAGGCGCTGAGGAATTTGTTCGAATTTCCTCAGGCGCAACTGATGCAATTGCCCTGAGTTCTTCATTTTCTTTAGGTGCACCACTAGTGGATGCGCTGGCAATGTCTTTAGCAGCTGGAATGGAGTCATCAACCCTGGAACTAGCATTTTTTATCAGCAGCTGGAAAATCATCAGCGGTGCTGGCATGTTCTTTAGTTTGCTGAACAGAGGCTTCAGCTTGAGGAATTTCTTGTTGCGATGGGGCTGCAACTTTGGTGAACTTCTCAGTCAGTTTAACGAACATGATTTTGGCTCCTTTCCAATCAGCATAATAAGCATTGAAATCATCGCTGAGGGCTTTGATTTCAGACTGGATCGTGAGGAGTTCATCAGTTGTCATTTTGACAATGTTGTTCCTCAGGAACTTCTCTTTCCTGAACTGAGCCTTCTTGACTTGCCTGGCCTTCTCAAATTTCCATTTCTCTTCATTGATGAAATGGGTCAGCACGTGACTTTGGCCAGGAGTCAAATGAAAATCAGGCATAGGAGTGTTTGGGTCCTTGTGCCAAAGATCAATGTAGTCGAGGATCACCTTTGGATCCAAAAGTAGTGGCACATTTGTGCCTTTGGCTCTAGCGGCCCTTTCTTGCCTGTCTCTGATGATTTCTGCAAGTTCATCATCATCAGCTTCATCGTCAGATGGCACTTGGAAGGCAACTTGTTTCTTCTTCGGACTAGGCCGAGGACCTCGTCCAGCAGTGGCCTTGGTCTTCAGCAGAGTGGGGCCTGATGAAGAATTTGGTGCAGCTGAGGAACTCGTTGAGACACCAGAGGCAATAGAGATGCCTGCAGTCCTTTGGCATGTGGCCAGATGTACAGGTGTTGAGGACTTTGCCGGAGCAACTGAGGACTTTGGGGAGGAGCTAAGGACTTTGGAGGTGCAGGAGCAGCATGAGGAATTGGCCGTGAGGGCTTTGAAGAATTTGTCCATGAGGGCTTTGAAGATTCTGGTCGTGAGGGCATTGCCGAGGAACTTGGCCGTGAGGGCACAATTGGTGAAGCACTTGGCTTGTGAGCGGGCTTCTTTGCCATTGATTTTCTAGGCTTGTCAGAGGTCTTTGTGGCAGCAGCAGCAGCAGAGTCTTCATTAAATTTCCTCACTGCTTCTTTGGCTTGTCTTGCCAACTTGGCTTGGCGCTTGGCCCATTCTTTAGGAAAATCCTCACCACGCTTGATGCTGGCAGGGTCAGCTTCTTGGTCAGGGGCCAATGGAGCTCTTGGGCATGGGGGATTTAGAGTGAATTTCTTCATATACTTTGGAGTTACATATCTGTACTCCCTCCATTCTCTTGCCCATCTCCTTTCAATCCTCTGTATGCGCACCTTGCGCTGATTTTTGTTCTCCTTTCTGAACTTAGCCTCATCAGGTGTGCAATAGTCAGCATAGATGTCCTCAGGTATTTCAAACGCAGTCATGACCTCAGGCCTCTTTCCTCCTTTCTGTGGTTTCTTACCTTCTACCATATTATTCAGTTGAGGGATTTGAACAATCGAATGCTCTGAAGAAGTATGCAACTTTTCTTCGAGGAACGCTGCAAATGAGTTAAGTTGATGAGAACCTAGTGATTCAGCAGCGGACATGTGTACCTGTGAATAGAGTATAGTTGCGAGGAATTTGAAGAGGTCATATGCGTTCTCAGAAGGTTTCCAAACTGAACAAGTTTGAGGAATTTAACAAGATGAGTCTTGAAGAATTTCACTAAGTGTTCTTTGTCTTAGGTTGTATAGACTGAGGATCCACACAATTGACGAATCTTGAAGATAAATGATGCTTAGAGAAACGAATCAAGAGCAGATGACAAGTGAGGTGTTTTGTGTGTGAGGATTTGAAGAATAAAACACCTTTGAAGATTTTGTAGAGAAAATTTGAATCAAGGAGGGCAGTAAAAGTAACTTTTAATTACCCTTGATGAAGAACACGACGAACTAAGAAGTGTAGATTTGAAGCTCGTCAGTTCAGATCTGTCGGCGTTCTGGGAACGTGGATCCCCAGACTTGCCTGCCTGCGGCCTGCGGCGTGGCTCAAAGGAGGCCCAGCACAGCCCATCTTCACCAGCACAAGCTCAAGACCCTCGCGAGGGGCCAAGCCTCGCGGGGCGGACGACAAGGAGCTTCCTCAGGCACGGTCTCGTCAGGCTGGCTCATGAGGAGGCAGAGAGTTCAAGGAGGGGTACCTCGCAAGGTGCCCATGACGCAAGCCATGACGACCAGGGGCGCCAGTCGGGCGCCAGCCCGCGCAGTGTCCTCCTTTCCTCTTTGGTGCAAAGGGAGCAAGCGCAGGCGAGAGCATCAAGCAAAGGCATCCATTTCGGTGCAACAAGACCAAGACCAGCCCAACGGCAGGAAGGAAGTCATTGTGGAGCCCAAGCAGGCGTCACCACCAGAGCCTTTGACAGCCGAGGACCAACTTTAGTCAGGATAAGTGTACCCGTTGTTCCCCTTCAAAATGGCCAATTGTTGGCGCCCTTCCCGCTCAATATTTCGGAAGAGGCCCAGGGCCTTTGCCTATAAATAGGACTAGCCACCCCCAGGGTAGAGGAATCTGGACCTGACCTAGCAATCGGGATCCTCACCAAAAACCAGTAGATACAGCGATTGAACTCCTCCCAGCAGTTCGTTGCACCAGCCAAGAACAGACCCTCGCGAGGCTGTTCTGCCTTGTATTGTTCATCATCAAGCCCAAGAGGCAATCCACCACACCACACACTGGAGTAGGGTATTACACCACAATGGTGGCCTGAACCAGTATAAATCTTGTGTCTCTTGTGTTGTTCAGTTTGGTAGTTTAGGTCCTAGCGATTCGGCAAGGAGCGAGCCGGTAGAGGGTTGAATCTCTGCGCGCACCCCAGAGTTCGAACCTCAAGGGTCTGCCGGAACCCGAAATCCGACATTTGGCGTGCCAGGTAGGGGTGCACCGGAATTGGCCTTCCGTTGTCTCGTTCTTCTCCAACCACCGCATCCATGTCTGACGCTCGTCGGGCTCGCGCTGAGCGCCGAGCCGCCCTCGCTTCCCATGTCGCCCAGACGGCTCCCGTCGGCGGGCGCCCTCGTCGTTCCTCGTCGCCTGCCGTCAACGCCGCCACCGGCCCGGCGGGGAACGAACAGCAAGCATCGTCCCAGCATCCATCCATGAGGCGGGACGGCCGCACTGCCACGCCCTCGCTCACCCCCGCTGGTTCTTCGTCACGCGCGCCCCGCGCGGCCATGGAGGCTCGAGCTGCGCTCATCGCGACAAACGAGCTCCTGCGCTACCGCCCCATCGACGACGTCTTCGAAGAATGGCTCGACCGGGTCGCCGAGCTCGTTCGCGCCGCCGGAGGCGCCCCCGCGCCGTCCTTCTCGTTGCACCGCACCCTCCCCCCCCCCCCCCCCCCCCCCCCCCGCGCAGGCAATGAAGCTCCTGGGGTGCCTCAGCCGCCTCCTCCTCAAGAAGGCGCCCTGGCCCCAAGGCGCGTGGCCCCTGGGCGGAACCCGCTCCGTCAGGCGCCAGCGCGGCAAGAGCAGAGCTGCCAAGAAGTCCCTCGCCCTCGAGAAGCTGCCCGAGCGCTCCCTGCTCTAGCACGTCAAGACCCTGCGCTGCCCCCAGCCGCGGCGCATGGGGACCCGCAGGACCAAGCTCTCCGTCGCCCAAGGCCCCCTGTGGCCACGGCGGGCTGCCGCGCCTTCACCTCCGAGCTGCGTAGCGTCGCGTGGCCCGGCAAGTTCAAGCCAGACCTGCCTCCTCGCTACGACGGCACGGCCGACCCTGCAGAGTTCCTCCAACTCTACGAGTTGGGCATCGAGGCTGCCAACGGAGACGAAAAGGTCATGGCGAACTGGTTTCCCATGGAGCTCAAGGACGGAGCCCGCACCTGGCTCCTGAATCTGGCCCCAGGCACGATCTCCTCCTAGGATGAGATGCACACCCGCTTCATCGCCAACTTCCAGGGTACTCGCGACCGGCCACCCGCCGTGAGCGACATTCGTCGTATCAAGCAGCAACCAGGGGAAACCCTGCAGAAGTACATCCAGTGCTTCAACAACACACGCCTCAAGATCCCCAGGGTGACAGAGGAGGCCATCATCTCAGCCTTCTCCGACGGTGTGTGCGACGTCAAGATGAAGGAGGAGCTGGCGATGCATGAAGACCTGTGCACCTCCTTGGAGTTATTCAACTTGGCGACCAAGTGCGCCAGGGCTGAGGAGGGGCGCCTCTCCCTCCTCGAGCTACCTGCCGCGGACCCCGAAGAGAAGAAGCCCAAGGCCAAGGACGTGAAGCGCAAGGGAGCAGCCGTACTCGCGGCCGAGCCAGACACCAAGCGGGGCAGAGATCAGCCCGAATCCTCCAAGGGCAGTTGGTACTGCGTGTACCACGACCTCCACACCCACAACACCAATGAATGCCAAGAGCTCCGGGCCGTGCGTGAAGGAAGGGTCGGCAGACGTCCCGACCTCAGCGACCGGGGCTACGGACGAGGAGGAGGAAGGAATGGAGGACGTTGGGAAGACCACGGCCCGCGCCAAGGGTGGCGCGACCAACCTCGCGAGGATCGCTGGCAGGACCCGCCTCGCGAGGGAGGCTGGAGGGATCAGCCTCGCGAGGATCGCCCGCAAGGGAACGCAGGCCTCCCTCTGCTGCCGCCGCAGCCAAGGAGAAATGAAGACCGTCATCAGGACGAGGGGGCTGGGGGCTTCCAGGAACCACGCGCAATCGCCTACATCCTGGGCGGAGCTCAAGCCCCAGCCTCTCAGCGCATCTTCAAGCAGTTCGCCCGCGAAGTGAATGCAGTCCTCCCCAAGCTCGAGGCCACGCACCCTCTCAGGCGGTCAGCATGCGCCATCACGTTCAGCTTAGCGGATCAGCTCAAGTGTGCGGCTACAGCCGGAGTCCTCCTGATGCTTTGTTCCCCAATCATTAGCAACATGCTAGTCACCAAGACCCTCATCGACAGCGGGGCAGGGCTCAACGTCCTGTCTGTGGAAACGTTCAACAATCTTCAAGTGCCCTACAGTTAACTTCAGCCAACCAAGCCCTTCTCCGGAGTCACCGACGGCTCCACGGTCCCGATAGGGCAGGTCCGCCTTCCTGTCACCTTCGGGGCACGCGACAACTACTGCACCGAGCTCATCGACTTCGATGTCGCCCACATTCACCTGCCGTACAACGCCATCCTCAGGTACCCGGTGCTGGCCAAGTTCATGGCCGTAACCCACCACAGCTACAACAACCTCAAAATGCCAGGAAGCGGCGGGGTCATCACGGTGCCCTGCGAAGAGAGAGACGCAGTGTGCTCCCTGGAGCGAGCCTTTCAGGCCGCATCGCTGGAAGACCCAGACCGCGGCAGCAGGAGGCCTCCCGAGGCCGCCCCCAAGAAGAAGAAGACATCGTCCGGCCCGGCCCCTCAGGAGGCAGGCCCCTCAGGGCCCGCGCCTGCTCAGGGGGAGCCTCCTTCCATCGCATAGGGAAGCGCGACCGACGCCCTCCTTAGGCAGGGCTCGGGGGCTCTCCCCTGGAGGGCCGCCGACCTCGCCAAGGTCACGAGGGAGGCGCTTGGGCACCACATGGAGGCGTGCTTCGAAGCACGTTTCCCTCAAGAAGGAGCAAGGCAAGGAGGGCCGAACCCTCAGGAGTTCGTCAGTAAGGGCATTCGGGAGTTACAGGAGTCAAGGGTCATGAGAGGCAGCCGCCGCCTACCCGCCGTGGCCCCCCATCCAGGCAAGGATGGTGGGCTGCGCGTCTGCATCGACATACCAGGGCTCAACCGAGCTGCGTCTCAAGAGCGCCTCTGGCCCTCGCGAGTGGAACGTTGCGAGGGTCCGCCCCACAGCTACGTGCGCATGCCTTACGGCTTGCCGAACGCGGCTGCTGCGCACCAGCGTCTCATGAGGGCCATCTTGGAGGCTCAAGAGGTCAGGCGTGCCGCAGCCCTGGCGGAGATGGAGATGGCCCGCGAGGAGCCGCCAGCGCCTTCGGAGCCTCCTGAGGCCCCTGGGCCTGGGGGCTCGTGAGGATCGGCTCCCGCAGCCCACCGGGTCTGCTACACCAACACCCCTTCATCCCCAACATCATCAGGTGACATCTTTTAAGTTCAATTTCTGGCTGGGAGCGCCCTCAGGGCCGCATTCTTCCCAGGCCGCGTGGGTCCATCCCTACGGCATGTATCCCTTTTATTTCATGTCCTTAGCTTACCTTATTGGGGGCGCCCCTCTGGCTGCATCATCCCCAAGCCGCTCGGGCCTGTCCCAGCGGCATGTATCCTTCTTGCGTTTATCTTAGGGCTATGCTTTCGATCCACCATGCTTGTTATTTGGTGCCCTTTTTCTCCTGGGTGTCGGAATCTTGGGCGTTAAAGGGGGGTGCCTGAGCATCGCGACTCAGGGCTCCTACCGGCTCTCCGGCCCTCACCCTCTGGTCTTGTCCATGGCATCGCGACCTGGCATGCCAGCGACGGCTGAGACCAGCCCGAGAGCCGGGACCCGAGGACGTAGAGTTTCAACATCTAACCCAGCTTGCGAGTTAAAGGGGGGGTGCCTGAGCATCGCGACTCAGGGCTCCTACTGGCTCTCCGGCCCTCACCCTCTGGTCTTGTCCATGGCATCGCGACCTGGCATGCCAGCGACGGCTAAGACCAGCCCGAGAGCCGGGACCCGAGGACGTAGAGTTTCGACATCTAACCCAGCTTCCGCGTTAAAGGGGGGGGTGCCTGAGCATCACGACTCAGGGCTCCTACCGGCTCTCCGGCCCTCACCCTCTAGTCTTGTCCATGGCATCGCGACCTGGTATGCCAGCGACGGCTGAGACCAGCCCGAGAGCCGGGACCCGAAGACGTAGAGCACCGACATCTAGCCAAATTTGCAGGAACACACTCGAAGATAAGGCCCAGAGCCAGGCGCAACCCGCCTTGAGGTAGGGCCCCGTGAGTCCCATGCTGGCTCACGGGTACCCCGATACACCTCGCAGGGCCTTTCACGCCCCTTCACAGCAACTAACGGTTGAATGTCGATTGTCGCGACAAACCCTCGTTCCTTCTGTAATGAGCCTGTAGGGTCCCTCCAAGGAGCGCCGCCAAGCAACCTCACATCGGCCAAGGCACGGATCTGGCGCCGCACCAGGAAGCGTTTTTCTGACCCTCGAGATAAGTCACTCCCCGGAAGCATTGGTTATCACAGCACCGCCCCTGAGGGAGTCCTGGACTAGGGGGTGTCCGGACAGCCGGACTATCATCGTCAGCCGGACTCCAAGACTATGAAGATACAAGATTGAAGACTTCGTCCCGTGTTCGGATGGGACTTTCCTTGGCGTGGAAGGCAAGCTTGGCGATACGGATATGTAGATCTCCTACCATTGTAACCGACTCTGTGTAACCCTAGCCCTCCCCGGTGTCTATATAAACCGGAGGGTTTTAGTCCGTAGGACAACAACCATTACAATAATCATACCATAGGCTAGCTTCTAGGGTTTAGCCTCCTTGATCTCGTGGTAGATCCACTCTTGTACTACCCATATCATCAATATCAATCAAGCAGGAGTAGGGTTTTACCTCCATCGAGAGGGCCCGAACCTGGGTAAAAACATCGTGTCCCTTGTCTCCTGTTACCATCCGCCTAGACGCACAGTTCGGGACCCCCTACCCGAGATCCGCCGGATTTGACACCGACATTGGTGCTTTCATTGAGAGTTCCTCTGTGTCGTCACCGATAGGCTTGATGGCTTCTTCAATCAACAACAACGCAGTCCTGGGTGAGACTTTTCTCCCCGGACAGATCTTCATATTCGGCGGCTTCGCACTGCAGGCCAATTCACTTGGCCATCTGGAGCAGATCGAAAGCTACGCCCCTGGCCATCAGGTCAGATTTGGAAGCCTAAACTTCACGGCGGATATCCGCGGAGACTTGATCTTCGACGGATCCAAGCCTCAGCCGAGCGTGCCACACTGTCACGATGGGCATGATCTAACTCTGCCGCCGGACAGTACCTTAGAGGCCGCACATGAATCTGCTCCCACCCATAGTTCAGAGCCGATCACGCAGATCGAGGACGGGTGGCTGGACACCGCCTCAAGAGCTGCGACTTCTACGGCGATGGAGCCGAATACCGACCTTGTCCCTTATAAAGCTCGTGACTCCGAGGTGCCAGACTCCCTGTCGGACTCCGAACCTCCTGCGCCCCTGCCAATCGAATCCAATTGGGCGCCGATCATGGAGTTCACCGCTGCGGACATCTTTTAGCACTCACCCTTTGGCGACATCCTAAATTCGCTAAAGCATCTATCGCTATCCGAAGAGCCCTGGCCGGACTACGGCCAGGATGGTTGGGATGTGGACGACGAAGAAATTCAAAGCCCACCCACCACCCACTTTGTAGCCACTGATGACGATCTAACCGACATGCTAGACTACGACTCCGAAGACATCGACGGTATGGACAACGATGCCGGAGACGATCAAGAACTAGCGCCTACAGGACACTGGAAGACCACCTCGTCATACGACATATACATGGTGGACACCCCAAAAGAGGGGGACGGCGAAGAAGCAGCGGAGGCAGATTCCTTAAAGAAACAGCCCAAGTGCCGACGTCAGCAGCGCCGCTCTAAATCCCGCCACAGCAAGAATGGAGATTCCGGCACAGGAGATAATAACACCCCAGAAAGTGCCAAAGACAACCCCCTCCAGCAAGATTCAGCGCAGGAGGATGCAGAAGCAAGCCCTCACGAGAGAGCGGCAGACGAAGAGGTCGAGGATGATAATTACATACCTCCCTCCGGAGACGAGGCAAGCCTCGACGACGACGAATTCGTCGTGCCTGAGGATCCCGTCGAACAAGAGCATTTCAAACGCAGGCTAATGGCCACAGCAAATACCCTAAAGAAAAAGCAGCAGCAGCTTCAAGCTGATCAAGACCTGCTGGCCGACAAATGGACCGAGGTCCTCGCGGCCGAAGAATATGAACTCGAACGCCCCTCCAAGAGCTACCCAAAACGCAAGTTGCTCCCCCGATTAGAGGAGGAAGCATACATACCTTCATCACCGGCGCACAATACGGCCGACCGACCACCCCGTGGTCGCGACAGAGAGGCATCCAGGCCCTCCATCAAGACCGTACCTCGGCATCGCTCGAAAAGTACGAGGCCACGAGGGAATGCGCCGGACTCGCGGGATATATTGGAGGATAAGGCAAGACAATCCAGATCTATTTATGGATCACGTGGGCGCTCCACGACCCACGACGACTACCGTCGCGCCGGACACAACAACTCCGGCCGGGCCGAACACAGCAAACAACGCTCCCTTGAGCTACGTCGTGATATTGCTCAATACAGAGGCGCCGCACACCCGCTATGCTTCACTGACGAAGTAATGGATCATCAAATCCCTGAAGGGTTTAAACCCGTAAACATTGAATCCTACGATGGCACAACAGACCCCGCGGTTTGGATCGAAGATTATCTCCTTCATATCCATATGGCCCGCGGAGACGATCTCCACGCCATCAAGTATCTCCAACTCAAGCTTAAAGGACCAGCTCGGCATTAGCTTAACAGCTTGCCCGCAGAGTCAACTGGGTGTTGTGAGGACCTGGAAGCCGCATTCCTCGACAACTTCCAGGGCACATATGTGCGACCACCAGACGCCGATGACCTAAGCCACATAATTTAGCAGTCAGACGAATCGGCCAGGCAATTCTGGACACGGTTCTTAACAAAGAAAAATCAAATCGTCGACTGTCCGGATGCAGAGGCCCTCGCAGCCTTCAAACATAACATCCGCGACGAATGGCTGGCCCGGCACCTAGGACAGGAAAAGCCGAAATCCATGGCAGCCCTCACATCATTAATGACCCGCTTCTGTGCGGGAGAGGATAGCTGGCTAGCTCGCAGCAACAACCTCAGTAAAAATGCTGGCAGTCCGGATACTAAGGACCACAATGGCAGGTCGCGTCGAAACAAAAACAAACGCCACGTTAACGGCGACAACAATGAGGATACGGCAGTTAACGCCGGATTTTGAGGCTCTAAACCCGGTCAGCAGAAGAAGCCATTCAAAAGAACCACTCCGGGTCCGTCCAATTTGGACCGAATACTCGATCGCTCTTGCCAGATACATGGCACCCCCGAAAAGCCAGCTAACCACACCAACAGAGATTGTTGGGTATTCAAGCAGGCAGACAAGTTAATTGCCGAAAACAATGACAAGGGGCTGCACAGCAATGACGAGGAAGAGACCCGGCCGCCGAACAGTAGAGGACAGAAGGGCTTCCCCCCACAAGTGCGGATGGTAAACATGATATACGCAACCCATATACCCAAGAGGGAGCGGAAGCGTGCACTAAGGGACGTATATGCGATGGAGCCAGTCGCCCCGAAGTTCAATCCATGGTCCTCTTGCCCAATCACTTTTGATCGAAGAGACCATCCGACCAGTATCCGCCATGGCGGATTCGCCGCATTGGTTTTATACCCAATCGTCGATGGATTTCACCTCATGAGAGTCCTGATGGACGGCGGCAGTAGCCTGAACCTGCTTTATCAGGATACAGTGTGCAAGATGGGCACAGACCCCTCAAGGATTAAACCTACAAAGACGACCTTCAAAGGCGTCATACCAGGTGTTGAGGCCAATTGTACAGGCTCAGTCACACTGGAAGTGGTCTTCGGATCCCCGGAAAATTTCCGAAGCGAGGAGTTAATCTTCGGCATAGTCCCGTTCCACAGCGGCTATCACGCTCTGCTCGGACGAACCGCGTTCGCAAAGTTCAACGCGGTGCCGCATTATGCATACCTCAAGCTCAAGATGCCAGGCCCTCGTGGAGTCATCACGGTCAACGGAAATACGGAACGCTCCCTCCGAATGGAGGAACATACAGCGGCTCTCGCGGCAGAAGTACAGAGCAGCCTTCTAAGGCAATTTTCGAGTCCGGCCGTTAAACGACCGGACACGGCCAAACGCGCCCGAAGCAACATCAATCAAGACCACCTGGCACGTTCCGAGCACGCGTAGCAATGCGGCCCCAACCCCAGCCCTCACATGATTGCAAGACCAACTCTCCGTGTACATCATTACGCTCTGGAGATTCCATGGGCATAGGGGGAGGGGCATGACCACAACAGGCCCAGAGTGCGGCTCGACCACACCAAGGGCTCCCAAGTGTGTCGCTCTTTTCATTTTTATTTTCCTTCTTTTTATACACAGGACTCCGTTCACCAGAGGCCCTGTCCGGTGGCGAACCTGCCGAACTCACGATGCAACAACCAGGGAGGGACAAAGGTTGCGACAAAAACTCAGGTGGTCTCCATTACGAGCATTAAATTTGTTAAATACACCATTCCATAGCCTACCCCTGGAGGGCAACACGTCTAATTAGTGCAATCCCTTGCTTACCGCACTATTTGTATCATTCCGCACTCATAGCAGAATTCCTTGAATAAACAATGCAGCACTTTTTTGGCTATAATTGCATTACTTTACATATATGTTCATTAATGACATCTTGCACCCGTATATTTTGGTACGGCCGAATACACCAGGGGCTTATGTTCCCTGCATTATGGTGTGATAAGTCCAAACACTTTCACAAGTGCGGCACCCCGAACTTATAGCATTATATGAATCGGCTCCGAATCATGTCTTGGGTTAATAGTTGGGTTTGCCCGGCTCCCATGTTTTGGTACCTTACGTTCCATTCTGTCGGCTAAGGTAGCACTGGGAGAACCACTGCGATTGCGCCCCAGTTGAGCTGGGCGAGCGCCTCAGTGGAGAAAGCTAAAACTGACTGTCATGATAAGGCGAGAGACTGGTCGCTGTTTGAGAGGTCTTTTCGAGTCCCTAAAGACTTATGCCGCTTCGAGCGAAGAACCGGATAATGTCCGGCCAAGGCATGGATAGCGCCCCGAACTCGGTCTTCCGAATACTAGGGGCTTCACCGAAATTTAAAATTATAGAATTCTATGGCTAAGTGAGAGTGTTCAAGCATTATAAGTCTGGTTGCCTTGTTCGTTGTGTTGAGCGCCTCCCTAGATGGACCCAAAAATGGGAACAAGAGCGCTCAAGTTTATCCCGAACACCCCAGCACTCGTGGCATGGGGGCTGAAGCCGACGACTTGCCATCTCTCAGATTTAATAAACGGCCACACAGAAGGTAATATTTTAAATCAATAAGCGTTGCTTAGCGCATATGAACAAAGTTTTCAGCGCACAGGATAACACATAGCGAGTTTACTCAATAATTACATCTCTGGGGCACTCATCCGCAATCTTGCAGGCACCCTTCAGGACAGTCTTATAGTACATCTCGGGCGTACGATACTCCTTTCCCACTGGCGGCGCGTCAGTGATAAGCCTCTCCGCATCCAGCCTGCCCCAATGCACCTTTGCGCGGGCAAGGGCCCGACGAGCACCTTCAATACAGGCGGAGCGCTTGATGACCTCCACCCAGGGGCACGCATCCACCAGCCGCCGCACGAGGCTGAAGTAGCTCCCAGGCATGGCCTCTCCAGGCCACAGCCGGACTATGAGGCCCTTCATGGCCTACTCGGCTACCTTGTGGAGCTCGACCAGCTGCTTCAGCTGGTCGCTAGGGGGCACCGGATGACCGGCCTCAGCGTACTGAGACCAGAAGACCTTCTCCATTGAGCTCCCCTCCTCGGCTCGGTAGAATGCGGCGGCATCGGACACGCTGCAAGGCAGATCTACAAACGCCCCTGGAGAGCTCCGAATTCGGGTAAGTGTCAGGTAGTTTACATTAACATGCTTGCTTTGCATGAAAAATGCCTTACCCGCCGCTATTTTCTTCACATCCTCAATCTCCTGGAGGGCCTTACGGGCCTCGGCCTTAGCAGCTTTGGCACTTTCAAGAGCCGAGGCAAGCTCGGACTCTCGAGTCTTCGAGTCGCGCTCCATACTCTCATGCTTTTCCATGAGAGCCTGGAGCTCTTGCCGCACCTCCGCCACCCGCGCCTCCTGCTTCTCTCGCTCCGCTCATTCCGCGGCCGCATTGCGTTCGACCGCGGACACGGCTTCCTTCAGGGTTGCCACCTCATTCGTGGCCCCTGCAGTACCCACGTTATCCTTGTTATTTTCATTGCAACCAAAATCCTTTTCTGTAAGGTACAAATTTAAAGATGGTATTACTCATCTTCTTTGTCCTCGAGCTGCTTCTTGGCAAGGCCGAGCTCTTGCTCCGACCGCTCGAGGACCTGCTTCAACGCACCGACCTCCGCAGTCAGTGCGGCAAAGGTCAGCAGCGCAGCCTGCAAACCCATATTGACACAATTTTTAGCACTCCTGCGTATATCTTTTTTAGATCCTCAATCCGGTTTTTCTTTCCGAACACCGAACCGAGCATCAGGGACTACTGTCTATGCGGTATTACATTACATATTTTTAACTTCTTACCTCAAAGCCTGTTAGAAGGCTACTGCAGGCTTCGGTCAGCCCGCTCTTGGCGAGCTGAACCTTCTGAATCACCGTACTCATGATAGTGCGGTGTTCTTCCTCGATGGAAGCGCCTTTGAGCGCCTCCAACAAGTTGTCCGGCGCCTCCGGTTGGACGGAGGCCGCCGGCGTCACGGTCTTGCCCTTCTTGCGAAGGGGCCGCCTGCCGGACTCCGGAACCACTGCGGGTTCTGGCGTGGAGTCCAGCGCAAAGTCCGGGAGGCTGCCTTGTGGCGCCTCCAGAGCCTCCTCCTGATGGGTCCCTACCTGGGATCCCACCTCGGCGTCCTCAGCGTCGCGAGGGGTGGAGGCAGTCGGGATGGAATCTACATCCGACGGAGCCAACGACCCGCTCGATGAAGCGGGGAGATCATCATCGGCCTGACTGCAGGCAGTGTGCGGCATTAGAAGGAAACTATGTGACATAAAAGAGAAATTATAGATCATTCAGGAATCCGGATACTTACGATCTTGCCGGAGGCCTGGCCCTTGAGTGCCACTCTTCATCGCCAACGATGGCGTTGGCGGAGCTGTCCGGGGGAATAGTCCTTCCCCTCTCGGACCCTTCAGCCTCCCCTGTTGGGGAAGCCTTCCTCTTCCTCTCTCCTTCCTCTGGGAGAGAGTCCTCTTTCTCCTCCTCGTCTTTGGGGGAGGAGTCTGCCTCGGAGCCATCGGACGATGAGTCCGATATCACCTGGCGCCGGGAACTTCTTCGAGTTCCCGTGGCCTTCTTCTTGGCCTTCTTCTCCAGCACCACATAGAGTGTCGGGACCAGCAGCCCCGTTAAGCGGGCGTCCGCTTGGTCTTCGGGAAGGGGAGCCAGACAGTCTACCTGTCCGGACGTCCTCTTCCAGTCCTGTCAAAGGCATTGGGAGTTTTAGATCCCACATAGAGTCAAACTATGAAAGAAAATAAATGTCCCATAGAGGATAACAAAGCTTACCTCACTGGCCGGGCGCTTGGTGCTGAATCCGCGATCTTCAGTCGCGGATACGGGGGCTTCTCCGCCCTTGAACAGCACCCTCCAGACGGCTTTGTACGTCGTGTCGAAGAGCCCGCTCAGAGTCCGGTGCTGTGCCGGATCGAACTCCCACAGATTGAAGGCCCGCTGTTGGCAAGGGATAATCCGGCGGACGAGCATGACCTGGATCACATTGACAAGCCTAAGCTTCTTGTTCACCAGGGTCTGGAGACAGGACTGGAGTCCTGTCAGCTCCTCCGAACTACCCCATAGCAAGCCCTTCTCTTTTCAGGAGGTGAGCTGCATAGGGATACCAGATCTGAACTCGGGGGCCGCCGCCCATTTAGGGTCGCGCGGCTCGGTGATGTAGAACCACCCCGATTGCCACCCCTTGACGGACTCCACGAAGGCCCCTTCGAGCCAGATGACGTTGGGCATCTTGCCCAACATGGCGCCTCCGCACTCCGCTTGAGCGCCCTTCACCACCTTTGGCTTGACATTGAAGGTCTTGAGCCACAAGACGAAGTGGGGCTGGATGCAGAGGAAGGCCTCGCACACGACGATAAACGCCGAGATGTTGAGGATGAAGTTTGGCGCCAGGTCATGGAAATCCAGGCCATAATAGTACATGAGCCCCCGTACAAAGGGATGCGACGGGAAGCCCAGTCCACGGAGGAAGTGGGGAAGGAATACGACCCTCTCATGGGGCCTGGGGGTGGGGATGAGCTGCCCCTTGTCGGGCAGCCGGTGCGCGATGTCGCCGGAAAGGTATCCGGCGCTGCGCAGCTTTGCGATGTGCTCCTCCGTAATGGAGGAGGCCAACCATTTGCCTCCCGCTCCAGACATGGTCGGAGAAGGTCGAGACAAGATGCACGGACTTGGGCGCTGGAGCTCGAGTGCGCGGAGATGGATAAACAAAGGAGGAAGAAGGCGTAGGTAAAAAGGTGGATCCTTATCCCCTTATATATGGGCGGACGAAAACTATGCATCCCCACCGGCCTGGTAAAACTCGCTTATCTCCCAAGCGCCACCATCAATGGCACGGTTGGGTTACCCACGTCCGTATAGATGAGAATCCCGGAATAAGGGGAACACGATCTCTGCTTCGACAAGACGTGCCAAGGAAACCGCTTCGCTAAACGCGCTGAGGTGGTATAATAAAAAACGATTCAAGTAAAGGCTTGGTAGTAGCGTGACGTCATGCTACAAAATACGTCAACAGATTGAGCTTGTGTACATATTATTCTCTCTACGGTGGAATGTGGAAATTACTTTGCAGAGCCGGACACTATCCTGGTGTTCACAATCTTCTATGAATTATTCGGAGGAGGAACCCGCCTTGCAATGCCGAACAATATGCGCGCCGGACTCATCGTCATTGAAGCCTGGTTCAGGGGCTACTGAGGGAGTCCTGGACTAGGGGGTGTCCGGACATCCGGACTATCATCGTCAGCCGGACTCCAAGACTATGAAGATACAAGATTGAAGACTTCGTCCCGTGTCCGGATGGGACTTTCCTTGGCGTGGAAGGCAAGCTTGGCGATACGGATATGTAGATCTCCTACCATTGTAACCGACTCTGTGTAACCCTAGCCCTCCCCGGTGTCTATATAAACCGGAGGGTTTTAGTCCGTAGGACAACAACCATTACAACAATCATACCATAGGCTAGCTTCTAGGGTTTAGCCTCCTTGATCTCGTGGTAGATCCACTCTTGTACTACCCATATCATCAATATCAATCAAGCAGGAGTAGGGTTTTACCTCCATCGAGAGGGCCCGAACCTGGGTAAAAACATCGTGTCCCTTGTCTCCTGTTACCATCCGCCTAGACACACAGTTCGGGACCCCCTACCCGAGATCCGCCGGTTTTGACACCGACAGCCCCCGCACCAAGTGCAATCCCGTGTTAGCAACGTCGCTCTCCTTTCTCACCGAATGATGGCTGCTTGAGCGCTAAGGGGGACCTCCTGAGCATCGCGACTCAGGGGCTCTTACCGGACCTCGGGCCGCTCACCTCCTGGCCTTGACCACGGCATCGCGACCTGGCATACCAGCGACGGCTGAAGCCGCCTTAGGACTGGGACCTATCGGCGCAGAGCATCAAGCCCTCGCGAGGTCAGAAAGGAGGAAACTAAGCTAAAACAGAATAAGCATCTCGCACCGCTTCACAATAAGGATCATATTGACAGACGGAGCTACAAACATCTTACAAGCCCCCGTGGGGTATATTCTTGGCCCCTCGCAGGAACAAAAGGCGCAAATCCTAAGGAGTCCTAACTACAGGGGGCATCACGGCAGACGCCATCATCAACAGTAGGCCGCCCAGCACCGATGCCAACCCCATCCAGATCAAAGGGGGCGACGGCCTGACGAGCCCGCCCTGTTCCGGGAACGGCGCAGGCTCGGGGGCTCGTAGCTGTCGTCGCTCATCTTTGGGGTCGCGAAGAGCTCGGCGGAGTCACTGGATCCTCCGGAGCCTCCGTCGCCTGAGGAGCGGCCAAGGGAGCGGTCGGCCGGCCTCTGTCTCACCGCGGCAGGATCCCGACCGCCTCTCCCGGGGCAGCACTCCAGCCGGCGACCCTCCGCATCGAAGACCTTGAAGGACATCACCGAAGCACTGTCGTACTCCAGATGGATCGTGAGGGCGCCCCTCGTCCTGCAGACCCGGGCGACCTCGCCCAAGCCTCGAGTCATGAAGACCTCGCCCGGGGCAACGACCGCGACCTCTGCCCCGGTCGCGAGGGTGCCGCAGCCGGTGTGCTGCAGCCAAAGCCCGAGGGGTTCCCCCTGCTGGACAACGGAGGCAAAGAAAGAGGGGAGATGAATCCAAGACTTAGGAGGCGTGGCGGCGTGAAGCACGAACTCTCGGCAGGAGCCCACGGCGTGAACTCCAGGGGGGAATACGCACACTTTCGTGACCCGCCGGCGTCGTCGGCGGCGCCGCTCGTGGTGTTCGGCGTCAACTCCTTCAGAGCCGCCAATGTGCGTGTACAAGGGAAGAGGGAACCCTGGTGGTGGCCGCTCACACCAGAGTCTTGACGCTTCCTGGCGAGTGCCCTCGCCCTGACACCAGAGGGCCGGCCGCTTCTTCGGGGGAAGCGGGTCAGGATCCTCTTGGGGAGCTTTTCCCTTATCTTCCGCGGAGAACCAGCGGATCGGAGCCATTGCAGCAAGACGGAGCAAGGCCCAGGAAGGAGGAGAAGCAGAGGGATAGACCGGAAGGGCGCGCGCCGTTCCGTACTTATAACCAGCGAAGGCCAACCATCGACCTCCACGATCACAGGTAATCATGACCCGCTTTGCATGCAGGGACTTGTCGAATCCGTGCGGTTACCAAGGCGTCGTGGGAAGCAGAGGCACCCACGTCCAATCAACCGCCACGCGGCGCCCAAGGCCGCAGGCTGTTAGGGCCCGCGACGCTTCGCACTTGCCCCTTCGCCTCTCAGCTCGGCCAAGTTCGGGCGCGCCGTGGGCCCAGGGGCTACTGTCGGCGTTCTGGGAACAGGGGTCCCCATACTTGCCTGCCTGCGGCCTGCGGCGTGGCTCAAAGGAGGCCCAGCACAGCCCATCTTCACCAGCACAAGCTCAAGACCCTCGCGAGGGGCCAAGCCTCGCGGGGCGGACGACAAGGAGCTTCCTCAGGCACGGCCTCGTCAGGCTGGCTCATGAGGAGGCGAAGAGTTCAAGGTGGGATACCTCGCGAGGTGCCCATGATGCAAGCCATGACGACCAGGGGCGCCAGTCGGGCGCCAGCCCGCGCAGTGTCCTCCTTTCCTCTTTGGTGCAAAGGAAGCAAGCGCAGGCGAGAGCATCAAGCAAAGGCATCCATTTTGGTGCAATAAGACCAAGACCAGCCCAACGGCAGGAAGGAAGTCATTGTGGAGCCCAAGCAGGCGTCACCACCAGAGCCTTTGACAGGCGAGGACCAACTTTAGTTAGGATAAGTGTACCCGCTGTTCCCCTTCAAAATGGCCAATTGTTGGCGCCCTTCCCGCTCAATATTTGGGAAGAGGCCCAGGGCCTTTGCCTATAAATAGGACTAGCCACCCCCAGGGTAGAGGCATCTGGACCTGACCTAGCAATCGGGATCCTCACCAAGAAACCAGTAGATAGAGCGATTGAACTCCTCCCAGCAGTTCGTCACACCAGCCAAGAACAGACCCTCGCGAGGCTGTTCTGCCTTGTATTGTTCATCATCAAGCCCAAGAGGCAATCCACCACACCACACACTGGAGTAGGGTATTACACCACAATGGTGGCCTGAACCAGTATAAATCTTGTGTCTCTTGTGCTGTTCAGTTTGGTAGTTTAGGTCCTAGCGATTCGGCGAGGAGCGAGCCGGTAGAGGGTTGAATCTCCGCGTGCACCCCAGTGTTCGAACCTCAAGGGTCTGCCGGAACCCGAAATCCGACAAGATCTTCCACGCCCTAACTTGGCGGAGGAAGACAGCTACGGCGGCGGCGGAGTGAAGATTTCTGCGGTCGGCGCGAGTACGACGGCGACGAGGTTGAGGCAGTGAAGCTCTTCCTCACCGGCAACGATGTAGTAGCGGCAGCGCTAGGGTTTGAGAAGCTCGAGCGAGAGAGAGAGCGGTCGAGCGGAGTAAAGGAAGTAAGGAAGGGGTGAGGGGGTATTTATAATCGCAGTGAAAAATTGTTCGCCTGAAGATTTAGGATGAATGTGCCCCTGGCCCTTCTCATTCGCTTGACATGTGTCACCCACGTACTGAAAGGTGGAGATCATGTTAGATCATGGGTGAATAGATAAGTCTATCGTGGGATACGGGACGGTTTGAGCGGCAAAACCGAAAATTTGGATAAGATTAGTTTTAAAGTTTCGTTCGCAATTTCTTCAGCTGACAAGGACACAGTGAAGATTTTGAACAAGTTTCAAGTAGAACGCACATGAAGAATTTGTGAATAGATTGGGTTGAGTATAGCATAGAGGGGGAAGGGTCCGATCACATTCACTTAGCAGAAAATGCAACTTGAAGAAATAGCCATAAGTGAAGAAAGACGACGGAAACAGTGAAGATTTTGAAAAGATTGAAGAATTTGAACAGCTGAGGAATTTCAACACTGAGGAAAAACTCAAATTGAAGATTTTCAACTTTTTGTGGTGGCGTGGCCCACCGTATAAGAATGATGATTTCAGACACCGCGTACAATTGTCGTAGGGTTCTGAGAATCAAATTCTTCATTAATTTCTTCACACTTAGAGTGCTATTCTTCATTGATTGAAGAAAAACATTTCTTCATGTGTTGCACATCTAAGTCATCAATTTTGCATAAGTGTTAGCATGTTTGTCCTTTTCAAAGAACATTCAAAGATTCTAAGATATTTAGCGCACACCGCAACTTGCTAAATCTCTTCTCATCCAAGGGCTTTGTGAACATATCGGCTAGCTGTTCTTCAGTCTTCACATGCTCAATAGAAATGTCGCCCTTCAACACATGATCATGAAGAAAATGATGACAAATCTGAATGTGCTTTGTCTTCGAGTGCTGAACTGGGTTGTGAGCAATCTTGATGGCACTCTTATTGTCACAGTAGAGAGGCACATTCTTCATGTTGATGCCGTAGTCCTTGAGAGTTTGCTTCATCCACAGCAATTGAGCACAGCAAGAACCAGCAGCAATGTACTCAGCTTCAGTAGTAGACAGTGATACGCAGTTCTGTTTCTTCGAGGACCAACAGACCAAAGATTGTCCGAGGAAATGACAAGTACCAGATGTTGACTTGCGGTCCACACGATCACCAGCATAGTCAGAGTCAGAATATCCAATGAGATCAAAAGTAGAGCCCTTGGGGTACCATAGTCCTAGTGTTGGTGTGTGAGCTAGATATCGAAGAATGTGCTTCACAGCCTTATGGTGTGATTCCTTCGGTGTAGCTTGAAATCGGGCACACATGCAAACACTAAGCATTATATCTGGCCTAGATGCACATAAGTACAATAAAGAACCAATCATGGAGCGGTATACCTTGTGAACGAAGTCAATACCATTTTCATCAGTGCATAGATGGCCATTTGTGGGCATAGGAATTTTGATGCCTTTGCAATCTTGCATGCCGAATTTCCTCAGAACATCCTTGAGGTATTTCTCCTGAGATATGAATATGCCATTGTGCTGTTGACGAATTTGAAGACCTAAGAAGAATTTCAACTCTCCCATCATAGACATTTTATATTCTTCACTCATCATATAGGCAAATTCATCACTATAACGTCGGTCAGTACAGCCAAAGATAATATCATCAACGTATATTTGGCACACAAACAGTTCACCATCATAAGATTTAGTAAAGAGAGTAGGGTCAAGTGAACCGGGTGTGAAGCCATTCTTCATGAAGAATTCCTTCAAAGTATCATACCACGCCCGAGGGGCCTGCTTGAGGCCATAGAGGGCCTTATTGAGTCTGAAGACTTTGTCAGGATTCTTTGGATCTTCAAAACCTAGGGGTTGAGCAACATATACTTCTTCCTCAAGCTTACCATTGAGGAATGCACTTTTCACATCCATTTGATATAAAGTGATATTATGATGGTTAGCATAAGCAAGTAATATGCGAGTAGCCTCAAGTCTAGCAACAGGTGCAAAAGTTTCATCGAAATCAATTCCTTCAACCTGTGTGTAGCCTTGAGCTACAAGTCATGCCTTATTCCTCACCACAAGGCCATTTTCATCTTGCTTGTTGCGGTAGATCCACTTTGTGCCAATGATATTATGCTTGCGAGGATCTGGACGTTTGACCAGTTCCCAGACATTGTTGAGCTCAAACTGATGTAATTCTTCTTGCATGGCCTGAATCCACTCAGGCTCCAGAAATGCTTCACCTACCTTAGTGGGCTCTGTGATAGAGACAAAAGCATAGTGCCCACAAAAGTTAGATAAATGTGAAGCTTTTGAGCATGTGAAAGGACCTGGTGCTTTAATGTCATCGATGATCTTTTCAACTTGCACTTCCTTTGCAACGCGAGGATGAGCTGGTTGTCGTCGAGGAATTTGATCAGCATTTCCTTCAGCACCATTTTCTTCAGCATTTTCCTCAGGTACATTAGCTCGTCGATCTTTTCATTCTGGAATGAATTCTTTAGTAGATTCTTCGGTAGGAATGACATCCTCAGTAGCCTTGAACTTGATAGAATCCTCAGGTGCTGGTTCATCTATCACAGAAGGTAGGTGCTCTCTTTGCGAGCCATTAGTTTCATCAAACTGCACATCTACAGTTTCAACAATCTTGTGAAGAGCGATGTTGAAGACTCTGTAGGTGTGCGAGTCCTTTCCGTAACCAAGCATAAAACCTTCATGTGCTTTCGGTGCAAATTTAGCATTGTGATGAGGATCTCTAATCCAACATTTAGCACCGAAGACTTTGAAATAACTCACATTGGGTTTCTTGTCAGTGAGGAGTTCATAGGTAGTCTTCTTGAAGAATTTGTGAAGATATACTTTGTTCATGATGTGGCACGCGGTATCAATTGCATCGATCCAAAAACAATGAGGCGTTTTGTATTCATCAAGCATAGTGCAAGCCATCTCAACAAGAGTTCTGTTCTTGTGCTCCACGACGCCATTTTGCTGAGGAGCATAAGGAGCAGATAACTCATGAGTAATACCAAGTTCATCAAGATAGTCATTAAGACCGGAATTCTTGAACTCAGTTCCATTGTCAGTGCTGATGTGCTTGATCTTCACACCAAAGTTGGTTGAAGCCCTCGAGGAAAATCATTTGAAGACTTCCTGCACTTCATGTTTGTAAGTAACAATGTGTACCCATGTGTAACGAGAATAATCATCAACAATAACAAAGCCATATAGAGACGCATCATTAGTCACAGCAGAATAATGATTAGGACCGAAGAGATCCATGTGAAGCAATTCAAATGGTCGAGTGGTGGTCATGATAGTCTTCGCTGGATGCTTGGCTTAGTCATCTTCCCAGCTTCACAGGCTCCGCGTAAGTGATCCTTGAGGAATTTGACATTCTCAATGCCAATGACATGCTTCTTCTTAGCGAGTGTGTGCAGATTCCTCATACCAGCATGACCAAGTCGTCGATTCCATAGCCATCCTTCTGAAGCTTTTGCAAGTAAGCACACGGCAGGTTGTGGTCCTGTAGAGAAATCAACAATGTACAAGTCTCCTCTCCTAAAGCCTTTGAAGACTTTGGAATTGTCAGCTTCCATGATCACAACACCACGATACTTGCCAAAGACAACAACCATATCAAGATCAAAAAGCATTGAGACAGGCATGAGGTTGTATCCTAAGGACTCGACAAGCATGACTTTGTCCATGTGTATGTCCTTAGAGATTGCAACCTTACCTAGACCCAATACCTGACTTTTGCCTTTGTCAGCGAAGATGATATGCTTCAGATGTGACGGTGTTAAGGGTGCATCCATCAATAGATTCTTGTCACCAGTCATGTGATTTGTACATACACTATCGAGGACCCACTCATTTGCTTTGGGTTGATCATCCTGTAGATGAATTAGTGCAGCTTACAAACTCATATACTTCATCAGTGAAGAATATGACATCAGTATCATCAGTTCAATTTCATCAAGTAATTTGATCAGATAATCAGTATGAGGACGTGTGAAATGAAAGTTCATTTCATCATGATTCGCCTGCGTCCTTTCAGGCACTGTTCAGGTCTCCAGCAAATTCTTCAGTCGTTTTGAGCATGACTGGAGACCTGACCCTGCATAAGAGATTAGTTATTTTTCTTCACCACCCACATCTTGAGGGGTGGCAAAGAATTCATCACTCTGCGAGCACCATATGAGAAAGGTGGCATGGACGCCAATCCACTTTGTTTCACATAAGAGAGGTTAGGGTAAGCATATGAATAAACAAATAAATTCTTTGAGGACTTATGAACATAATGATTTGAAGAATAATGCACATATTCATAGCCCTTAGCTCTACCCTGCGAAACAGAAGGGTTAGCACGATGATGTTCATATGAGGATTTTGATCCTTTTGAGGAATTTGATCCATGTGAGGAATTTGGTCCGTATGAGGACTTGGATCCATTTGAAGAATTTGGTCCATATGAAGAGTTTGATCTGGGGTTCCTATTCTTCACCGGTGGTGTCATGAGGACATTCACCTGAATACTTTCAACATAACTTTTGGGAACCCAGATTTTCTTCATAGGGGAACCGTTCCTGCAGTTAGTGCCAACATATCTAGCAAATACTTCACCATTCTGATTTTTGAACAGTTCATAGTTGGAGTCAAATGACTCATCAGAAGAATGAGGAGATTCACATGTAAAGCCAGATAAGTTAGATGGATCAACTGGAGGTCCCTTTGCAGCAACCCATGAGGTTTTGGGGTACTGCTTAGACTTCCAATATGTTCCATCAGCATTGAGTTTCCTCTCAAAGGCAATACCCTCTTTCCTAGGGTTTCTGTTGAGGATCTGCTTTTTAAGCACATCACAAAGAGTCTGATGCCCTTTGAGGCTTTTGTACATGCCTGTCATATACAATTCCTTCAGCCCTGCATCGTTAGTGATACTAGCAATGTCCTCAGATGAGGAATTAGTGATAGCAGAGGTAGGTGAAGAATTTGTAACATTTGAAGCATTTGAACATTCAGGTGAAGAATTAGCAAATTCACGTTCAATGCACTTTAAGCATGGAGGATCAAATTCTTCCTGAGTAGCACTGATTTGTTGAGCAAGTAATGAATCGCGCTCCTTCTGAAGATCTTCATAACTCACTCTTAGCTTCTCAAGATCTTGCTTTCTTTGAAGAAATTCATAAGAAAGCTTCTCATGATCAGATAAGAGAGTTTTATGATGACTTTGAAGGTTGTCAAACTTAGACTGAAGTCTCTGAAGATTTCTAGTAAGTCTTTAGTGCGGTCCATTTCATCACCCAACATATCATCACTTTTGTCTAGCATGTTTTGAAGTTTTTCAATAGCCTTTTGTTGTTTCACAGCAATCTTAGCAAGTTTAGAGTAGCTAGGCTTAAGATTTTCATCAGATTCATCCTCACTTGACTCAGAGGAGGGGTATTTAGTTACCTTAGCAGCCTTTGCCATGAAGCAATAGGTGGGAGAGTAGTCGTCATTGCCTTCATCAACGTTGTTGGTGTTGCCATTTTCTTCAAAGTTGAAGATAGACTTGCTAACAAATGCGGTAGCAAGAGCTAGACTTGCCACACCTGACTCAGACTCCTCAGATGCCTCCTCTTCCTCATTATCCTCAGATTCAGCCTCAGAATCCATTTCCTTGCCAATGAATGCCTGAGCCTTCTTGGAGCTGCTCTTCTTGTGGGATGAAGACTTCAAGGATTTTGATGATGAAGACTTTGAAGATTTCTTCTTCTTCTTGGCATCATCAGAACTGTAATCCTTGTATTTCTTCTTCTTTAGTTCCTTGTCCCACTGAGGACAATCTTGAATGTAGTGACCAGGCTTCTTGCATTTGTGGAATAGCCTTCTCTTATAGTCACTTGATGAGGAATCACTGCTCCTTGAAGATTTTCCAAAGCGACCACGTCTTGAGAATTTCTGGAACTTCTTCACGAGCAGTGCTAGCTCCTAGCTCAATTCTTCAGGATCACCAAGGCTACTACTAGAATCTTCACATTCAGATTCAGACACTACCTTGGCCTTCAGGGCACGTGTTCTGCCATAGCTTGAACCATAGAGATCTCTCTTTTCAGCAAGCTGGAACTCATGAGTATTTAGCCTCTCGAGGATATCAACAGGATCTAGTGACTTGTAATCAGCACGCTCTTGAATCATCAGTGCCAGAGTGTCAAATGAAGAATTGAGTGATCTTAGCAATTTCTTCACCACCTCATGGTCGGTGATGTCAGTGGCACTGAGTGCTTGAAGCTCATTTGAGATATCAGTGAGGCGATCGAAGGTTTGTTGAACATTTTCATTGTTGAGTCTTTTGAAGCGGTTGAAGAGATTGCGAAGAACGTCAACCCGAGATTCACGTTGAGTTGAGACTCCTTCGATTACTTTGGAGAGCCTATCCCAGATAAGCTTAGCAGTTTCCAAAGCACTCACTCTACCATACTGCCCTTTACTCAGATGACCACATATGATATTCTTCGCTTGAGAATCGAGTTGCTTGAATCTCTTCACATCAGCAGCATTCAGGGAAGGTGTGACTGAGGGAACACCATTTTCCACAACGTACCAGAGATCGTTGTCAATTGCTTCAAGATGCATGCGCATCTTATTCTTCCAGTAGGGGTAGTCCGTGCCATCAAAGGTAGGACACCCAGCAGAGACCTTGATCATACCTGCGGTCGACATAACTAGAACTCCAGGTGGTTAAACCAAAATCACACAGAACAAGGGAGTACCTTGCTCTGATACCAATTGAAAGTGCATTATATCGACTAGAGGGGGGTGAATAGGCGATTTTTATGGATTCTTCACTGAGGAATTTGCCGGTGAGGAAATTCCTTAGTGAAGAACTACTTGCAGCAGAATAAGTACTTAGAAATAAGCATGATGGAATACACACATAGTCATCATGATGAAAAGAAGACAAACACAGAGTACAAAAAGCGTAAACGCAGGATAACACAAGATGAAGACAAACATACTGAAGAAATTGAACTGAGGAAATTGAGAAAGTCTTCAGTCAAAGTCTTCAAACACATATATGAACAATCACTCAACACAGTAATGAGGAAATGAAAGAGTTGAGGAAATAGAACCAGTAAGGTTGGTGAAGACAATGATTTGGTAGACCAGTTCCAACTGCTGCCTCAGTTGTACGTCTGGTTGGAGAGGCTGAGTATTTAAACTCGAGGACACACAGTCCCGGACACCCAGTCGCTAAGCACGCAGCTCAGGACACCAAGTCCTCACCGTATTCTCCTTGAACTAAGGTCACACGGACCTCGTCCAATCACTCGTGGTAAGTCTTCAGGTGACTTCCAAACCTTCACAGACTCACTCGGCGATCCACAATTCCTCTTGGATGCTCTAGACCATGACGCCTAACCGTCTGGAAGAAGCACAGTCTTCAAAGGTAACAAGCGTCGGATCCACGCAGGATCAATCTCTTCAGTGATGCTCAATCACTTTGGGTTTGTAGGTGTTTGGGGTTTGGGATTTTCCTCACTCGATGATTTTCGCTCAAAGTCCTCGGAGGATGGGTTGCTCTCAGATGACAAGTGTCAGTTTCTCTCGGAGCAGCCAACCAGCTAGTGGTTGTAGGGGGCGGCTATTTATAGCCTAGGGAGCAGCCCGACATGATAAGACATAAATGCCCTTCAATGATATGACCGTTAGGTGGATAAGATATTTTGGGACAACTGGCGCGCAGCACAGCAACGGTCGGAAATTTGACTCTCAAATTCCTCAGGGCTATCATCTTCCTCACTGTGTAGGCAATTCGCACTGGCGAATTCCTAACTCCTCAGTCAGAACAAATTCCTCAGCGACCAGAAGAACTTCGTCTCTGTCACTGAAGAAATTGACTGAACTGTATGAGATTTCCAATGGCTTCACTCGAAGGGATTGGTAGGTGTAGGATTTTGAGTTGAGCATCACATGGAAATTTTTCCTTAGTATTTCCTCGACCCCCTTTAACAGTACGGTGTTTCCTATGACTCAAGAAAGAGAAAAACAAAACTATGAAAATGAAAGTCTTCAAGCTTCATATTCGTGGCATGAATATCAAGTCTTCACGGACACACCAATTTCTTCACTTTCAAAGTCTTCATGAAAGTCTTCAGGAATACCAAAATCTTCAGTCGAAGATATTCATTTTTAGGGGTCGACTTTCTCTGTAAATATCAAACTCCTCATAGACTTATAGACCTGTGTACACTCATAAACACATTAGTCCCTTAACCTATAAGTCTTCAATACACCAAAATCACTAAAGGGAACTAGATGCACTTACAGGGACGTAGCTGCTCGAGCAGTATTTTTTTGTTATTGTTGAGATGGAGCAGGGTTTGAACTGGGCTCTGGCCCGTCTAGCCCAGGCTTATATTTTATGTTCACCATGTGACCAGCCCAGCTATTTTTTCTTTGTGAAAATGAGTCCGGTTTATTTTTTCTGAAGAATACCCAATCCAGGCCTACTTATTTTTATACGCCCTGATGGGCTGCAACTCTTTCAAGATGCCTGCAAATCTTGAAAGTAATATAAAATTGGTTGTAAATATAAAAATAGATGACAAATTGGCAATTACTTTATAATTTCTGAATTTTTTCACATTTTCAGATTCCTATTTCACTGGGCATTAACCTAATTTAAATATATCTTCAAAGTACTCTAAATCTGGCTCGACATTTCGGTATTAAAAATAGTTTGGAACCCACAGAAATATGCGAAATTGGCCCTGGCCAACCAAAAAAACGGGCTGCAATAAATTGCATAAGAAGTTGCAATGAGCTATATATAAATTATTAAAAAAGGAGGGAATGGTCTGACTTGTGGGCCTGTTAAGTTGACGTGTATGCAAGATTTTTTTAGTTATTATATACGTCAACAAAAGATTCTAGCAGACGTAACTATTGGATGTTAATCCAACGACCGTCGTGTTTCTTCAATCTCTGATCTTCTTGCTCCAGCCGCCAAAGCAGCGCCGGCGGGACCGCCTGCTCCCGCCTCCCGTGGACGGTTGTGATGCCGCGTAGGCCTCACCATCCCCTACTACTCCCAGCACTGGCTAGGGCATCCCTCTACTCACCCACACCCCATGTTATTCTGCGGCGACGGCAGCCTCACACCGCGGCCGAACTAGTGAACCCTCATACTCCTCTCCGCGCGGGCTTCCACTACCGCGTCTTCCCCGGCTCCGCGTCGTCCCCTTCCTAGGCCTCGCCGTCGTCCACCGCCCTGGTGCTCTCGGCGCGGCGTGGTCAATGTGGTCAATGACCGACTTCTAACAGAAGAGCACTGTACATGGAGAGGCTGACAGATGGGTCCATGGCAGCCGCAAGGAAGTGCCTCCTTATTACGCGGAAAATAATTATTCCTCCACTTGACAGCGGGGACCCACCGGACGAGCCACCATATTTCAGGAAAAAAACATTTCCCCCCTGACTGTTGGGACCCACCAGACGGGCCACCGTATTTTGTGAAAAAACATTCCCCCCGCTGTATGGACCCATCGGAAGTGCCTCCTTATTACGCACAAAAAAATGAATACTCCCCCTGCTACCTGGGACCCACCTTGGTGGGAGACTGACTTGTGGGCCTACTAAGTTGACTGGGGCGGAGGCCTTTGTCAACTTAGTCAATATGAACGATTCTAGCTCCAGTGATCGTACGATGTCCATCCAACGGCCGTAGTGCTTCTTCAACCTCTGGTCTTCTTGCTCCAGCCGCCCAAAGCAGCGCCGGTCGTGCCGCATGCTCCTGCCTCCCGTGGCCGGCTGTGATACTGCGGAGGCCTCACCGCCCCCTACTACTCCCACCGCTGGCCAGGCCATCCCTCTACTCACCCACACTCCCTATTATTCTGCGGAGACGGCAGCCTCACACCGCAGCCGAACCAGTGAACCCTCATACTCCTCTATGCATTGGCATCCACTACCGCATCTTCCCCAGCTCCACGTCGTCCCCTTCGTAGGCCTCGCCGTCGTCCACCGCCCTGGTGCTCTCGGCGCGGCGTAGTCAATAGTCAACGTGGTCAAGTAACGACTTCCATCGGACATGGACTGTACGTGGAGAGGCTGACAGTTGGGTCCACGGCCGCAGCAAGGAAGTGCCTCCTTATTACGCGGAAAATAATGATTCCTCCACCTGACAGCAGGGACCCACCGGACGGGCCACCATATTTTGTGAAAAAATGTTTACCCCCTGACTGCTAGGACCTACCAGCTACATCTTCGCATGCAAGGAAGTGCGTCCATATTACGGGCAAAAAAAATGATTTGCCCCCTGACTGCTGGGACCCACCAGCTACATCTTCGCACGCAAGGAAGTGCGTCCAGGCAAAAAAATGATTCGCCCCCTGACTGTTGGGACCTACCAGCTACATCTTCGAACGCAAGGAAGTGCCTGATAGTCGGGACCCACCTGGTCGAAGCGTACGTAGCGTTGTCATTCTGGTCGTGAACGTGTACGTACATACTGGTCGATGTAGAGGTGCGCACGTGTCATAGTAGAGGCACGCACGTGTCGTAGTAGAGGCGCGCACGTGTCGTAGTAGAGGCGCGCACGTAGCATGTACACGTACGTACAGCGGCCAGGGTGCAAGAAAGTAAATACGGCCACGTACATACATACGGGCGGGGTCTTGAACGCCTACTTGCGCATACGTACGGCCATGACTCGTGTACATGGTTGGGTCGGAACGGAGAAACAGTGTCGTCGTCGTGTTCATGGAGGGCCAACCGGTTGGGTCGGAATGGAATGCATCATCGTGTTCATCGGGAGGGGTTGGACGGAACAGGCGATGGAAACGAGGCCTAGCGTATTGCAGAACGGAGCAAACGGCCTTGTGTTCGACCGACCATGTTTGAAACGAGATCCTGTTCATCGGGAGGGGTCTGGCGTACCACAAAACGGAGGAAATGGACTTGTGTTGGACCTCCTACGGTCGAAACGGGGTCCTGTTGATCGGGAGGGGTGTGGCGTACCGCAAAACGGAGGAAACGGACTTGTGTTGGAGCGCTACGGTCGAAACGGGTGTCCTTTTCATCGGGAGGGGTGTGGCGTACTGCAAAACGGGACTCCACGGGATACTGTTCATCTCCACCGTCGACCTCCTCCAGCCTCCACGTGCTACTGTTCATCCACCGTCGACCTCCTCCAGCCTCCACCTACTCCTGTTCATCCACGGGCTCCTGTTCATCCATCCTCCACCACGCGCTACTCCACCGGCTACTGTTCAACCACCCCTCTCCATGGGCTCCTGTTCAACCACCCCTCCACGGGCTACTGTTCATCCACCCCTCCACTGTCTACTATTCATCCAACCCTCCATGGGGTCGTCCTGTTCATCCAGCCCTCCACGGGGTCCTGTTCATCCAGCCCCAACCGGCTCGATCGATCGGGGTCCTGTTCATCCAGAGGCAACACCACGGGGTCCTATTCATCCACCCCCGCCGCTCACTGTTCATCCAAACGCCCCCCCCCCCCCCCCGCAACGCTCACTGTTCATCTAGGGGCAGCATTGATCGGCTTCATATAGCAGCAGTAGCGAAGGAATCGCTCGATCGGGTTCAGTTAACAGCCATCGATCGATCGCTCGGGTTCAGTAACGCATAGCCTGCAGTGCAATCGCTCGGGTTCAGTTAGAGCCCAACGCCGCACACACACACGCGTACGTGTACGAGAGAAAACGTGCATCGCTCGGCCCCGACCACCCACCGTAACTGGGAACACCCCGATATTTTCCTCGCCCTCGCTTCTACCACGGTTTTTTCTGTCATGGATGGCCTAAAGAATGTCATGCAACTGCGTCTCCGGCCCGCCCAAGACAAAAGGCCCATTTTCTGTCATGATTTTTTGTCATAGAAGTAGGAGCCCACCACATCTATGATGATACCGGGTTTTGTCACAATTATCGCCATAGAAGTGTCATAAGTATGACAGAAAAAAAATTTGTTCGGCCCAAAATGGCATGGATGTGTCTTGTTTTTGTAGTGAAAATCTAGGCTGTCACATGGTTAGCTGTAGCACCTTAGGGGTAGCGCTTGTACAAGCTCTACTGCTAGCTACAAAACAAGCGCTACTGCTAGGCTTTTCCCTAGTAGTGATATCATATTCAATGATCCACAAGTTTTATGTAGGATTTCATGACTAACCATGCAAATGACCAATTCCTGTTGACTCTCTAAATAGATATAAGTGAAGCATGAGAGTTAATTATTTCTAAAAAATATCATTATCTAACAAATATAAGTGAAGCAAAATAGCATTTTACAAACAACGGTTTTCTATGTGAAGAGAAACAGGCAATCCAAACTTCAAATGATATAAGTGAAGCATGTGAAGCATTCTATAAAGCCATACTCAAAAGATATAAGTGAAGTGCAATGAGCATTCTATAAATCAACCATGGACTATCTCATACGAGCATGGTGCATAAAAGAAAAATGAAAACTAAATACAAAAGACGCTCCAAGATTTACGCATATCACATGAACGAAACGAAGACAAAAACATACCGATACTTGTTGAAGAAAGATGGATGCCTTCTGGGGCATCCCCAAGCTTAGATGCTTGAGTCTCCTTGAATATTTACTTGGGGTGTCTTGGGAATCCCCAAGCTTGAGCTCTTGCCTCTCCTCCTTGTCCTCATATCGAGACCTCCTCGATCTTCGATCACTTCATCCACACAAAACTCAACAGAAAGCTTAGTAAATTCGTTAGTATAATAAAGCAAATCACTAATCTAAGTACTGTTGCAAACCAATTCATTTTTTCATTGTAGCTACTGTAATATAACTTTTTCATGGCTTATTTCACTGATAGAATCGATAGTTTCATCAAAACAAGCAAAACAATGCATCAAAAACAGAATCTGTCTTAAACAGGACAGTCTGTAGTAATCTGAACATTCACCATACTTCTGGTACTCCAAAAATTCTGAAAAAATAGGAAAAAATAAACAATTTGTATAGCAAGAGTGTGTAAAAAGTTTCAGAAACTTTTGGCGTTCCGGTAAAAAATTTAAAATCACGCACTACATCCAAAGTTTCTGCTTTTGCACCAAACGTACCAACGAGCAATCTACTCATCCTAAAGGCAAATCTTGGCACATTATTTTTATAATACAATGGAATTTTTCAAGGGGATAATTATTTTTTTGAGAGTCTTCATTAAAAAATTTACATTGTTTCCATGAGCATGAACACAAGTGTTCAAGGTCAACCCTCACTTCTCCAATGCATAACTTCCAATCGCTTCTCTTTTGTGAAAAAGTTTTTAAGTTCCCCTCTATATTTTTTGTTTTTAAACTTTATAAAAGCACTCAACAGAAAGAAATGACTCTCTAAAACTTTAGGGTTGTCTCCCTGGTAGCGCTTTCTTTAAAGCCATTAAGCTAGGCATAAAGTGCTCAAGTAATGAATCCACCCGGATCCCAAGGTATATCAAAGCCAATTTTAATTAACAATGATTTGGCATTTATTAATGAGCACAAAGCAACATATATCATGCAATGACGAAGCCTAACTCTCTTCCTATGCATCGGCATGTCATACAAGAACAATTCATGCACATCAAGTAAAGGCTAATACATAACATAATAAGTTTCTTGCAATTCTTTCATGTTGGAAACATAGAGGCGGAGATGTAGTTCCTCTCTTGCAAGTAGGAGCAGCAAGCACATGCATATTACATTCATCAGAATTATCATGTGCAACGGTAAAGGGCAACCCATCAATGTAATCCTTAATAAGTGCAAACTTCTCCGATATAGTGCAGTTGGGAGAATTCAAAAAGATAATAGGACTATCATGTGTGGGTGCAATAGCAACAATTTAATTCTCAACATAAGGAACTATAGCAAGTTCATCTCCATAAGCATAATTCATATCGGCATCTTGGCCACAAGCATATATAGCAAGTATCATCAAAAAGGGATATTTCAAAGGAATCATAGCAATCATCCTTCGGTAAGAACGAAGGGAAATTAAATAATGTATGAGTTAAAGAGTTACTCTCATTAGAAGGTGGGCACGGGTAGCTAATCCGCTCTTCCTCCTTTTGTTCTTCACTCTCCTCATCCTCTTTTTCATCCAATGAGCTCACAGTTTCATCAATTCCTTCTTCAACGGACTCCTGCAAAATATTAGTCTCTTCTTGGACAGCGGATACTTTCTCAATAAATTCATCCATATCAGAATTGTATTTACAATTATCATACAAATATTTAAGGATAGCAAATTTTTTAGGTCTATAAACTGAATCATCAAAATCTTCAAACTTTTGAAACAAAGATTCAATTTCATAAGCACCCTTAAAAGCAACAAATTCTTCTATTCGTTCCGCATCATAGTAATCATATATACCATTAGCATAAGAAACCAAGGTTTCATATTCCTTAAATTTGCATGAAAAGGGAAGGTGTGGAGCCTTCATCCTAGAGCAACAAGTATAGTGATATCTCAAGCGTAGCTCATGAGCATACCAATGCAACATATGAATTTGATCCCATAAGGGTTTCCTTTTTTGTGTGAAGCGATAATCCCTAAAGTATCCACGTTGATCCAATGTTACTCCCATTATCAAGTTGAATGGGGTTTTCTCAGGATTATCAAAGTAATGCATAATATTTTTCACATAACGAGCATCGAGGGTTTTAGGAGGTTCCCCATCTCCATGAGTAGCAAGTACAACTTATTTTTTGGTGTTTTGTGCTCCATATCCATAACTAAAGATAGAGAACAACTTAGAAGATAAAATAAAAACTACTTAGTGATAAAGCAAACAAGCACACACGAGAATATTCACCCCATGCTATTGCTCCCTAGCAACAGCACCAGAAAGAGGTCTTGATAACCCATAAGTATAGGGGATCATTTGTAGCCTTCTTCGATAAATAAGAATGTCGAGCCCAACGAGGAGCTAAAGGTAGAACAAATATTCCCTCAAGTTCAATCGACCACCGATACAACTCTACGCACACTTGATGTTTGCTTTACCTAGAACAAGTATGAAACTAGTTTGCAAGAATAAAACTACGAGTACTTTGCGGGAATAAAACTACAAATAAATTTCAAGGCAATGAAAGTATATAGCTTTTGTCAACAAGAAAGTCATTTGTCCCTACGCAATCGATAACAAGTACCGATAATCATTCTTGTAATTTTATATGAGGGAGAGGCATGAGCTAACATACTTTCTCTACTTGGATCATATGCACTTATAGTTGGAACTCTAGCAAGCGTTCGCAACTACTAAAGATCATTAAGGTCGTGAAACCCAATCATAGCATTAAGTATCAAGTCCTCTTTATCCCATACGCAACAACCCACTTACTCGGGTTTAAGCTTATGTCACTCTCGCAACCCACCATAGGTGGAGTTGAGCACCATGTTTAAGTAGATATTACAGCGGGGAGAAGGGGTGTTACACCACTGCATAGAGGGGGAGAAAGTTGGTGTAGACGGTAGCAAGATTGTTGATGTAGATCGTCGTCACGATCCTTGCCCTGGCGGCACTCCGACGCCACCGAGAGAGAGGGGGAGAGAGCCCCCCTCCTTATTCTTCTTACTTGGCCTCCCCCTAGAGACGAGGAGGGTTCCCCCCCTCTGGTCCATGGTTGCCATGGCGGTGAAGGGGCGGGAGCCCCTCCGAGATTGGATCTCCATCTCTATTCTCTTTTGTTCGCATTCCCCAGATCTGGCCCTTCACCGTTTCTTAAATTGCCGGAGATCCGTAACTCCGATTGCGCTGAAATTTCTACATGACTTTTTAGCATAAATTATCTTTCTTGTGCCAGAAGAAGGGACCCAACCGACCTACGAGGTGAGCATAAGACACCTGGGAGCTCCTAGGGCCTGGGGCACGCCCTGGTGGGTTGTGGGCACTATGGGCCCCCATTTGCATTGATTCCACCTCCCAAAAATCATGTATATTCCAAAATAATTTTCCGTAAATTTTTATCACGTTTGGACTTTGTTTGATTTGTATTTTCTGCGAAACAAAAAACATGCAAAAAAAACTGGAACCGGCACTAGGAACTGGATCAATAGATTAGTCCAATAAATCATATAAAAAGTTGCCAAAAATATGTGAAAGATGTATAACATTGGCATGAAACAATCAAAAATTGCAGATATGATGGAGACTTATCACTGCGGCGCCGAGTGGTAGTACCGCCCAGAGCCACGGGCGGCAGTACCGTTGCTCATCAGTGATAGATCGCCCGGGACTCTCGGCAGTAGTACCGCTTTTGTGCCATGCTATTACCCCCTCTATTCGAGAGCGTCGCTTCTCGTGTCGGTTTGTGCGGCAGTAGGAGCGGCAGTAGTGGCAGTAGTACCGCTCTCGAGCGGTAGTACCGCCCCTACCACCGCTGCTAGTGCCGCCTAGGCCCTCGCTCTCATGCCCCTTCCCCCTCCAAGGCCCCTGCTCATAGTCTTCACGATAGTACCGCTAGGGCTCGCGGTAGTACCGCTGCCCCTAGTGGTAGTACCGCTCCCCTTGAGCGGTACTACCGCTCTGTGCGGGCTGAGGAGGGGGTAACAGTTGGATTGGTTCCGCCACTATAAAAGGAGGTCTTCTTCTCCAAGAAGACCTACCTCTTTTCCCCCAAGCTCCATTGTTGCTCGAAAGCTCATTTTCGCCCGATCTCTCTCCCTAGCCAATCAAAATTGTTGATTTTCTAGGGACTGGTTGAGAAGGCCCAGATGTACACTTCCACCAAGAGAAATTTGGTTTCCCCCACTAATCCTTTGCGGATCTTGTTACTCTTGGGTGTTTGAGCACCCTAGACGGTTGAGGTCACCTCGGAGCCATATTCCATTGTGGTGAAGCTCTGTGGTATCATTGGGAGCCTCCAATCAAGTTGAGCAGATAATCCCAACCTTGTTTGTAAAGGTTCCGCCACCGCCTTCAAGGGCACCACTAGTGGAATCAGGGCATGTCGCATTTTGTGAGGGAGTGAGGAGAATACGGTGGCCCTAGTGGCTTCTTGGGGAGCATTGTGCCTCCACACCGCTCCAACGGAGACGTACTTCGCCCAAAATGGAAGAAACTTCGGTAACACATCCTCATCACCACCGGCTCCACTTGTGGTTATTTCTTTCCCTTTACTTTGTGCAAGCTTTTATTGTGTTGTATCCTTTGCTTTCACTTGTGGTTGTTATTGGTTGCATCATATAGGTTGTTCACCTAGTTGCACATCTAGACAACCTACTTGTTGCTAAACCTAATTTGTTAAGAAAAGCTACAAATTAGTAGTTGCCTATTCACCTCCCCCCCTCTAGTCAACCATATCAATCCTTTCACATGCTCTCTGATCTATTAGTCCTCCACTAGCATGTTTAGATGAACAGTCTCCAAGAGGGAGTGGTGTATGTTGGTTTGTTTTAACCTTGCAAATTCCTATACCAGCGAGAGAAAGGAATAAAGCCTTGTATTGTGTTATTGTCACTAAGCATAAAATGAGAATTCCCTAGTTCTTCTGGTGATGAGCTGGAGGTAAAGAGAACATACTATCAACATTATGTCACCTTGCTTAATTCAATGCTCTATTTTTATTTAATACTTTGACATTCATGATAGATTTTGTTCACTAGAGTATTTGTTATAGATGCAGTTGAATAACGATGTAGATATAAGGATGTAGTGCCTCAATGAAATTGCGATATGTATGACCAAACGTAAACACTGCAATTTGATGAATAAACAAGTGCAGTGTGTTCACCACACCTATGCTAACTTGGATAGATGCCACTTGTAAAGTTATGAATTTGTTTCCTTTATTCCTTAGAAATACAACCTCACTTTCTTTTTTTCTACTCTTAAATATTCTGAATTTTAATTTCCTTTGCATATAAAAGCTAACTCCAAGCACTCGATACACTAATCCTAGTAAATAACAAAGTGAGACTGACAACCTCACTGGAAGTGTTGGGGACTAATTAAAAGTTTCATAGTTGAGCGAAGGGATGGTCATGGGTTCGTAGGAGAACCATGTGTGTTGGTAAACTTGGTTCTCACTTAGGGAAAAACTCTCTTCTTTCTACAAACCCTTGGGTTGGGGGCTTAATGGCATTTTCGTTTGAACTTAAGTATAAGGAACATCCGTAATAGCTAACACCCAAATAAGATAAGTGCATTTTCATGGATATCCAAAAAAAACTTTGGGATATCACTTCTACAATCGAGAAGAGGGAAACATGTTTGTTATTCAAAACAATATTTTCCCAGAGGAAGAGTTTATTACTAGGAAGACTAGTGGGAGAACGGTTCAACTTAAAGAAGTAAAAAAGATTCGCTTAGGTAGGGCACAAGAAGTAATGCTTACGAAGCTGGTCAAATCTACGAATCCGTGGCAAAGGAAGCACCCCTCTATGAAGGACGGAGAAGCTGCAAAAGAACATGCTAGACAATGATGAGCCGAGACCTACATCCTCTATTCCAAAATAGCTACAACTCACTACCTATTTTTCCTAGTCATGCAAGCATGTCACATAAGCAAAACATTCATTTAAGTCATAAATTGTAACTTGTTGCATTAGTCTATGAATGCAGTGCCAAATCGTCAATTCATGAATGTTAGTCATAAGTTACTTTTTTCATTACATTTTGTATTTTTATGGCTGTTAACTAAAAGCCTCCCCCCCCTCTCTCTTTTTAGACGCTTCAAATGTTTTTATTGCTTTTATGCTTACAGTTGTTTTTATTAGAGTTAATTGTTTTAGTAACCATTTTTGCATTTCCTTTAACAAGGTTCTTGCAGCAACGCACGGGGTATCATCTGAAGCAATGATGGACCCAGACTCTAAGGAATGGCAGAGTGCTATTAGATTTGAAATAAGATCCATGGGGGCAATCTGGTTTAGATCTTTGTTGACCCACCTAGTGGGGTTAAAGTCGCCATGGATCTATAAAAAGAAGATTGATATGGATGAAAAATTTCACATCTGTAATACTCGACTTGTCGCAAAAGGTTTTTTGAAAAGTTCAACGATTTAACTATGATGAGACTTTCTCGCTAGTAGCGATGCTTAAATATGTGAGGATCATTCTAGTTATCGTTGCATATTTTGATTATGAGATATAAAAATGGATGTCAAAATAGATTTACTTGATGGAAACCTAACTGCGGATACATACATAACATAGCCTAAAGGTTTCCTTGATCCAAATAATCTAGGAAAATATGCAAACTTCAGAAAAACCATTTATGAGTGATATTCTCAAATGTATCTATAATATTTTAAAAGTGTCAAGGAATTTGAAAAAGAAATGTCAATTTTAAAAAAGCTCAGAAAGTATAAAAAAATATTCACAGTTTCAAAGAATGCTCGCTGGTCATTATTTCAAAAGGTATTCATGAATTTAAAAAATGCTTCTGAACTCAAAAAATATTTGTGATTTCCAAATATGTTCGTGAATTCAGGAAATACTTGCGCAATAAAAAAAGTTCCTGCTTTCAAAAATTTCACAGGTTAGAAAATATTATTGATTTGAAATATTATTAATGGAACAGGGGCAACCCGCGCTCAGGGAGGGCCTATCCAGCGCCTTTTGACGCATTTGCGTCAAACTGTAGGAGAAACACACGTATGAGCGATTTAGGCCGGGCCATCTGTAGTATACGTACAACTTTTTCACGTTATGGTTTTGGGAACCTTCTGCTTCTACCTCTTCTAGAGGGTTCCCAGCTGGGTTTTTTCTGGTTTTAGGAACCTTCTAGAATGTTTCTTAACCGGTTTTTTATGTCCCTTTTTTTATTTTTCGTTTTTTATTACTCTCTCTCTCTCTCTCTCTCTGTGTGTGTGTGTGTGTGTGTGTGTGTGTGTTTGTGTGTGTGTGTGTGTGTTTCTTTCTTTATTTTCATTTTTACTTTTTTCCAAGTTAAATTTTATTTTTAAAATTAGTTCAGATTGTTAAAAAAATGTAGTTACAAAAAAAATTCAGGTTTTTAAAACAATTGTTCATATAATTTAAAAAATGTTCCTATTCATTTTTTTCAAAATTTGATTCACGTTTTCAAATTTTATCTGGGAGTTTCAAAAAAATTTACTGTTCCATTTTGCGTTCAAATTTTATTAGGAATTTCAAAAAATGTTCCTGTTTTTTAAAACTTGCACAAAGATTCAATTTTCATGCTTTCAGAAAAGAATCAAGATTTTGTTAAAAAATATTGCGTTTTAAAATATTTTTTGAGGTTTCTAAAAATTATTCACGATTTTTAAAAGGTCCATGTTTAAAATATAACTCTTTTAAATAATTGTGTTTTGAAGTTTGAAAAAGTGTGCCAACTCCACACTTCTGATAGCTTAAAGATCCAGGTTGCTTGTTAACCAACAACCTTTCTCATCTCAAGTGGCTTGCCACGATCAGCTCCATACTATATCCCGCCTTCGGACCCGCTGAAGGGGGCGTGCAAGGTGGGCCAGCACACGCGCGTGGGCGGGTACAGCCGTTTTTTCTTTTTTCCTTTACGTTTTCGGTATTTCTAAAAAAAAATACGTTTTCGGTTTTTGATTTTTTGCTTTAATTTTATATTTTTTTAATACTTTAAAATAATTTAAGCATATACATTACAAAAAACACTCCCTAAAAACATTAGGAAAATGTTCGACGAGTATATAAAACATGTTAAATAAGTATTTGAAAAAGGTTAATCAAGCATTCGAAAAATGGTGAAAAAGTATTTGAAAAAGGATGAACAAGCATTTGGAAAATGTTGAACAAATATTTTAAAAATATTGTACAAGTATTTGAGAAAATGTTAGTCAAGCATTCAAAAAATGTTGAACATGTATTTTTAAAATCTTAATTAAGCATTCAGAAAATGTTGAATAAGTATTTGAAAAATGTTAATCAACAATTCGGGAAATGTTGAACGTGCATAGAAAAATTGTTGATCATGTATAAAAAAACTTGATATATATATATATATATATATATATATATATATATATATATATATATATATATCAAAAATTGAAAAAAAAGTGATCATGTTTTAAAACATGACGAAAAAATTGTTCATGTATATAAAAATGATAATCAAGCGTTTGAAAAAATGTTGAACAAGTGTTTGAATAATGTTAATCAAGCATTTGAAAAATGCTAAATGTATGTAGAAAAAATGTTGACATGTATTCAAAAAATGTGAAATCTTGTTATTTGAAAACTACTCCCTCAATCCCATAATATAAGTTTTTTTTTTGACACTACACCAGTGTAAAAAATGCTCTTATATTATGGTATGGTGGTAGTATTAATGAAGCATTTGAGAAATGTTTAAAAGGTGTGTATAGGCAAAATGCTGATCAAGTATTAAAAAAATGTAGTCTTATGTCAAAAAATTGTTAATCAACCATTTCAAAAAAAAATTAAAATATGTAATAGAAAAAATGATGACCATATATTAAAATATGTTAAATTTGTATGGGAAAATGTTAGACATGTATTAGAAAAATATTGTTGACATATACGAAAAATGTAGAATGAAACCAAAAGAAACGAAGAAGAATCAAAATAAAAATGAAAAGAAAAACAAAAATAGAGAAGAGATAAGAAAACCAAACAAGAAACAAAGAAGAGAAGAAAGGAAATAAAAAACCAAGGAAAAACAAGAAAGAAAGAAAGAAAGAAAGAAAGAAAGAAAGAAAGAAAGAAAGAAAGAAAGGAGGAAAGAAAGAAACAGAAGAAAAAAGAAAAAAAGGGAAAAGAAAAGAAAAAACAGTGAAAATAGAGAAAAATCGATGAAAAAAACAGGGAAAACGGATAAGAATTAGTGGAAACGCCCCTCGATTCGAATTAAGTAGGTCTGTCCTACTAGTTTAGCACGAACGCGATTGTATCCCAGTGGCAAGCAGCCTGTGCAACCAACCAGTAGAGCAAGGTTTGAATCCTCCCAGCGCATGTTTACTTTTCTCTCCCTATTTCTTTTAAGTTCCTGCTATTGGGCTGGCCCGTTACTCTACAGTTCGACACTAGAGATAGTTTCTCCTCGCTTGATGCGAGATCTAGTCGCCACATTGCCTCGCACATATTCTTGTTTTTTTATTTTTTTTCCTTTGTATGAAATCTTAATGGGTCGGCCCAGTAGAGCGGCATATAAGAGACCTTTAAAATCACTAATTAAGGGATACCCCTTGCAAAGATCACTTCAACATTCACAGGTTGCAACAAGTGCTGCACATGCAGTGCCCCACTTGTCGCAACCTGATAGTTTTCCTTTTTCCGTATATTCGTTTATTCCAAACATTTTATCTCTTAAATCTCATCCTAATCGCGAACCGTTTTCACCACCAGATTTCTCGTGTTTAGATTTTCAAAATTAGATCCCATGTTAATAGGATACAACAAACTTTTTTTCATGAAAAAACTAGAGAAAATAAGAGAAAAGGAAACCAACCCGGAAGCCAGGTTTTTTTCTTTTCCGAGAGGCACTGTTGTGCCTCTCCTCGAAGCAAATCTCGGTCTCACGAGAAGCAAATCGGTGCCTCTCACGAATGAGCAAAAAATGGTGTTTTTTTCGTTTTCTGTGAGCCAAAGTTGTGCCTCTCAAAGAAGCAAATCCGCACCTCCACGAGAAGCAAATCGGTGCCCCTCGTGGAAGATTTTTTTTTTCACTTTTTGGTGAGGCACCACTAAGCCTCTCATGGAAGCAAAACTGTGCCTCCACGAGTTGCCTCTCGGAGAAGAAAAAATGAGTTTTTTTCTCTTTCCGAGAGACTCGCCTCTCGTGAAGTATATTTGTGCCTCCACAAGAAGCAAATATGTGCCCCTCGCGGTCCCTTTTTGAGAGGCCTCGCGAAAGCAAACCTGTGGCTCCATGAAAAGAAAATTTATGCCTCTCATGAAAGAAAAATTATGTTTTTCTACTAATTTTTTTTTGAAAAAAATAGGGAAAACCAGAGGGAAAAGCCGAAAAATCATCAAAAACCCAAAAACGTGTGCAGAAAAATAAAACAAATCGAGGAAGCTCCGAGCACACCAGACGTGGCGGCGGAGCGCCAAAGTGACCTTAAGGAGCTCTCGCAATGGGTACCCCATAGTTAGTTACTCTAAGAGCACACGTCGCTTCAGGAGCTCTTGAATAAACTAGTGCTCGCGGGTCGCAGCCATTACTTTGATCGCTAGCTTCGACTGAGCGGATTCCTTATCGCCTATGGAATAGCGGTTTGGCCCAAGACTGTAGCGTAGGTTTCCCTGCTAATGTTTTATCTTTTTTTCATCGTTTTGTAGCTTCGTTCTTCTTTCTGGATTTCTTTCTTCATTTTTCATTCTTCGGTTTGTTTATTTTTTGTGGATATACATTAGGGACACTTATTTGTACACTTTAATATTTTCAAAATATATGATTAACTTTTTCTTAAAATGTATTATGAATGTTTTTTTCATACACGTTGTACATTTTTTTAATACATCAGGAAAAAGATTTATACATGTTCAAATAAATTTCAGTAGATGGTCAACAAAAATCTCAAATATACTTTTAGATGTCAAGTATTATTTAACACATGTCTACATTTTTCGGTATACATTTGTACATTTTTTGTTGTACATGATATATATTTTCTTAAACATGCTTACCAATTTTTATATATATGATTAAGATTTTTTTCAAATATATGTTTTGATGTCTAATTTTTTAATACGTACAATACAATTTTCTTATACATATAAATTATTTTTATACTGGTTTGAACATTTATATATGCAATATAGCATTCTTTTAAACATATGTTTTCATGTGTACTTTTCTAATACACATTGTACATTTTTCGTATACACCTGAATTTTTTATACTGGTTTACAAAAATACAAGTTTTGATGACTCCTTTTTTCATACACGTTTTATATCTTTTGCATATATGAGGGCATTTTTTATACATGTTTAACATTTTCTAAAATACATAATTAAAATTTTGAAATGCAATGAATGATTTAGAAACACTAAAAGGAAAATACTAAAATGGATATATAAAGCAAAAGAGAAAAGTTAAAAAAATAGCAACATAAAAGCCAAAGAGAAGAAGAAGATAAAAGGCTTGATGTCAGCTACTACCTCGCACAAGTCGGTTGTGTTGAGACAATGCAAGCTAACCCGTCACAGTAGGCGGGACATAGACGCGCCCATTCACAATCTCTACTCGTCTATAAGTCGATTCAATTTTTGTTTTCAGATATTTTTATGAAAATTATTTTTCAAATTTTAGGAAATCTTTAATTGAAAAAATGATAAAAATTTCAAAATTTTGCAAAAGTTCAGGATATTGAAAAATTTCATGATTTAAAAAAATTGTAAACTCAAAACAAAATCTTGAATTTCATACTAACACACGACTCCAAAAAAATCATGAGTTTGAAAAAACCTTGTGAGTTTGGAAATTTTTCTTGTATGTGAAAATTTATAAATTTGGAAAATTTTCATATTTTTGGAAAAACTATTATGAGCTCAAAATGTTAATAAATTCATAAAAATTTAATGAATTTGTAAAAAATCATCAAATTGGAATAGAGCTCATTCAAGTTAAAAATCATTTTACGAATTAGAAAAAAAGGTTGTGAATTTGAAAAACATTAACAAAATAGAAAAAAATCTTGAAATTTACGAAAAAGTTCACAAGTTCACGGATTTGAAAAACTGATCACGAATTTGAAGAAGTTCACAAAATGAGGAGAAGTTCACAAATGCGATTTTTTTTCTGAGTTTGGAAAAAATGTTCATCGATTTGGAAAAATTCACAAAATACAAAAAACCATAAATTCGAACGAGTTCACAAATTCGCATATATTGGTTGCAATTTTAAAAAATAATTATAAATTTTGGCAAAAATGTTAATGCAATTTTCAAAGAGAAAATATGAAAGGGAAAAAAGAAATAGAAAAACCAAGTAGAAACCAAAGAACAAACAAACAGAAAAACCATGAGAAAAAACCTAGCATAAAGAGAGAGAAAAAAGGGGAAATTAGTGTGGAAGCTTCCGAAAACTGAGAAAAGAAGCTTCTGAAAGTTTCAGAGAACCTTATCTAGAATTATGTCGTGCGGGGGTGCGATCCTGATCGATCGAAAGCCTTTATTAGGCCAGCCCACTTGATAACTGACAAAATAGCACATAGGTGTTGCGTAAGGGATGGCTTATTATATTTTGCACCTTAAGTGTTGAATAGAATTTGGCCCACATGCGACATGGAATCGCCTAATATTTGTCATGGTTTTCTTCGGGAATGTTATCCGGCGTCTGTTCACATTTTCGCACTTTCCAATGAACCCCTCCCCTGCAGTTCAATCTTGTCTCACGGATTTTGGCGCGATCTTGAAGTGACGTCAACTTCACAGATTCGTTCATGTAGGCAGCAATTCCAGCGAGCGACCTTAGCTAGTGTATCCCCTTACCCGCTCTATCTTCCCCACTCTCTCATGTCCCTCCTCCCAGTTGCAGAGACATCCTCTCCCGTCGTAACTAAGGCTCTCCCGACGAGGTGCCCAACGATTGCCAGTATTTCCCGGCATTTCTCCATGCGTGCAGTGCGAGCGGAGAGGTGCTGGGCTCAAGGCAGTGTTGATGGTTGGGGGCACGGTTGTGGTGGCGAGGGCCACGCATTTCGTTATCGTCATGGGGGTTGCATGTCGTGGTCACCGGGGATACGTGGTGGTCGGGGTGCAGTGGTCGTGAACTGGCGAAAGGCCTCGCCGACATCTCCTCGGCGTTTCCCCACGTGCGCTGCCGGTGCGGGCGTCACCATCCCAAGGCTACCGCAGTGTGGCGCCGAGAAAGCTACCAAGATGGTGCCGGTCTTTGTCTTCGTCGATGCCCCACAGGTGTTGCTACCGCCATCCCCATGGGTTGCTTCCGAGGATCGTGTGTGTGGCCACCACGGGATGAAGACAGACTTGATGATGGTGCGGTACGAGGCGGGGTTCGATCTCTTCTATCAGTGGGTGAAATATCATGCATAAATTCTTGATAGAGAGAAAGGGATAGCATTTATACTACGGTAAAACACTGTTCTCCTTGTACTAGAACCAATATCACATAAACTATGATAACAATGATCTCCAATCTTAATAGAAACAATATGCATGCCAACAACTCTTTTATTTTTATCTTTCTTATCCTGTTCATTTCCAACATGTCAGCAATTCTAACAACATCTTCAAAGAAATAAATAACATGCTCATTAGACTTTTCAACCAAAAAAAATTTAACCATGGAAGTAGAAGGTTCAACTTTAATTTGTTCAGAAGGTTAGGTGCTTTAATATAACTTTTACATACCATAGTTGTAGCCTTAGAATGCTCCTTAATTCTAACAGGGAAAGGAGGTTTTGTAATAAGCAGCGGGTACAACAGGATTAGCGGAATAAGCTTGAATTTTAGTTCTAGTAATAATAGGTTCTTCGCAAATAATTTTAATGGGTTTATGATATTTAAACCATTTCTCTTTAAGAAGATCAACATAAGCAGCAAAAGATTTACAGAAATTAACGACTATCTCAGAACCAAGTCCATATTTTACACTAAGCTCATAAAAAACATATGTTTCTAAAAAAGACTTAACACAATCGTATTTAAGTTTTATATGTGACTCTTTATCTTTGTCGACCTCCCAATCTTTAGAGTTGTGTTTAATTATTTCAATAAGATCCCATCCGAATTCACTTGTTGACTTGATAAAGAACCATCAGAAGAAGAATCAAACACTTCTTAGTCGCGAAGAGAAAGCCTAGCATAAAAATCATGAACAATAATATCTCACGAGAGCTCATGATTGGGACATTTGAGCATTAAGTCATTAAGCCTCTCCCAACCTTCAGTGATACTTTATCCTTCACACGACCAAAAATTATAGATGTAATTCCGATCACAGTGAACCTAATGCATAGGATAAATTTTTTGATGGAATTCCAGCTCCGTTCGGTTCATGTCCCATGAATGAGAATCGTCGAATAGTCTATACTATGCCAATGCTTTTCCCTCCAAAGATAAAGAACATAATTTATTTTTAACTCCATCCCTCGATAGTCCTGCAAGCTTAAATAAACCACATAGTTCATCCATGAAAAGTAAGGTGCATATCAAGATGAACGGTTTCATCTCCTACATAGGGATTAGCTCACAATTTTTCCATAATACCAAGAGTAATTTCATACTAAATAGTTTCAGTAGTTGGAGGCTCCTCTCTTACCAATTGTGCTCGTGGTAAAGAAATCCCGAATAAGCTTCTCAAAGGTTTATTTTCCATAGTAGCAAGTGTAAATAAAATTCAGAACATATAATAAATGTTTCCTTACCAAGAGCGCTACACTCCCCGACAACGGCCCAGGAAAAGAGTCTTGATAACCCACAATCATAGGGGATCAATCGTAGTCCTTTCGATAAGTAAGAGTGTCGAACCCAACGAGGAGCAAACGGAATTGATAGACGGTTTTCAGCATAAAATTCTATGCAAATCTTGTAAGATAATTTTGGTAGATAATTTGATAGCGAGATAATTGGTAACAAGTAACAAAAGTAGCAAGGTGCAACAAGTGGCCAAATTCTTAATTATTCTAAGGACAAGTCGGTGATACTACTTATAGTGATTAAAACGCTCTCGAGGACACATGGGAATATTGTCAAGTTATTTTCACCATGATTCATCGCTTCGCATTCATTGCCTTGGTAAGTGTTATGTGGTGGACCTGAGCTAAAATATTGTTCTTACTTTAACAAACATATAATTATGATTATACCTTCCATGCAAGCATTCGCAAATACAAGAGAAGTAATTGAGATAAATCTAACCATAACATTAGACATGTGGATCCAAAACATCCCCTCGTAGAATAATTCATAAACTGGGGTTTAGTCTTCTATCACTCCCATAGCCCATAATCTACAAACTAATTCCACGATGCCTTCGTCTAGGCCGTGAAGTGTCATGTATTTGACATTTAGATAACACCACTAGAGGAAGAATAACATAGCATATTAATATCAAAACATTGAACGGTGATCAACTTCACATGATTACTAATACGAGGACTTCTCCCATGTCCTCAAGAACAAATAGAACTACTCACAACTAACCTTATTAAACATGATCAGTGGGTATAAATACATAATTAACAATCTAAACATAATAATCTCCCACTAAGTAAAACAACTAGCATCAACTATAAGATGTAATCAACACTACTAGCACCCCTAGGTTTGATACAAAGATTGAACACAAGAGATGAACTAGGGTTTATAGATGAGATGGTGCTGGTAAAGATGTTGATGAAGATGAAGATTCCCATGATGAGAGGAGAACTGGTGATGATTTTCCCCTCCCAGCGGAATCGCTCCACCGAAGAGCAAAAGTGCTCTTGCCCACGTTCCACTTCGTGGCGGTGGCAGAATGTCCAGAAAGTCTTCTCTTTTTCTAGGGAAAATAGGAATTTATGGTCAAAGGACGTCGGGAAGGGAGCCACCAGAACCCCACATGGACATGTGGAGCGGCCAGGGGGTTGTTGCGCCACCTATCCATGTGGGTGGTTGGTGGGCCCTCTCTGGGATATTTTTGTTCCAAAATTCTTCATGTATTCCAAAATAATTCTCCAAAAGTCCATTCTTTGTTTTGAGCTCCGAGGAATTGATATATCTGTTGTTGGTTTTTCAGGTCAAATATACATTTGTCAGTGATCTCTCTCCTTTGATGTATCTTGCATTTTAAGAGAGAAAATGAATTAAAATTGCATCACATAGTGAGATATAACATTGAAATAAAATAAATAATAGTAGGAAATTATGATGCTAAATGGACGTATCACATGGGAGGAGGCCAGCCTCGGCATCGTCGTTTGCGCTACATGCCGATGTCACTGAATTTTTTATGCTTTTTATGAAGCTTTTTTATCGTTCCATTTTTTCTCAGTGGGTTTGTGTAACAATAGCCTTATATGTTGGGAAACGTAGCATGCAATTTCAAAAAAATTCCTACGCTCACGCAAGATCTATCTAGGAGATGCATAGCAACGAGAGGGGAAGAGTGTGTCTACGTATCCTCATAGACCATAAGCGGAAGCATTTCACAACGTGGTTGATGTAGTCGAACTTTCTTCGTGCTCTAGTCGATCTAGTACCAAACGTACGACACCTCCGAGTTCTGCACACGTTCAGCTCGATGACGTCCCTCGAACTCTTGATCCAGCAAAGTGTCGAGGAAGTAGATGAGTTCCGCTAGCACGACGGTGATGGTGAAGTGATCCGTGTAGGGCTTCACCTAAGCACTACGAGAATATGACCGGGGGCGTAAACTGTGTAGGGGGGCGCCGCACACGGCTAACAATTGTTGGTATGTGTTCTAGGCGCCCCCTCCCCACGTATATATAGGTGGGAGGGGGAGGGGAGCAGCCTTGGGGAGCCCCAAGTAGGAGGAATCCTACTTGGGGCCTAGTCCAATTCGCCCCCCTTTTCCATATTCGGAGAGGGAAAAGGAAGAGAGTGGAGAGGAAAGGAAGGGGGGTGACTCCCCCCTTTCCTTCTCCCACTTGGAAGGCGGCCTTGGAGGGGTGCGCCAGCCCCTTGTGGGCTAGTGTGCCTGAGGGAGTCCTGGACTAGGGGGTGTCCGGATAGCCGAACTATCATCTTCGGCCGGACTCCTGGACTATGAAGATACAAGATTGAAGACTCCGTCCCGTGTCCGGATGGGACTTTCCTTGGCGTGGAAGGCAAGCTTGGCGATACTGATATGTAGATCTCCTACCATTGTAACCGACTCTGTGTAACCCTAACCCTCTTCGGTGCCTATATAAACTGGAGGGTTTTAGTCCGTAGGACGAACGACAATCATACCATAGGCTAGCTTCTAGGGTTTAGCCTCTCTGATCTCGTGGTAGATCTACTCTTGTACTACCCATATCATCAATATCAATCAAGCAGGAGTAGGCTTTTACCTCCATCGAGAGGGCCCGAACCTGGGTAAAAACATCGTGTCCCTTGTCTCCTTTTACCATCCGCCTAGATGCACAGTTTGGGACCCCCTACCCGAGATCCGCCGGTTTTGACACCGACATTGGTGCTTTCATTGAGAGTTCCTCTGTGTCGTCATCTTTAGGCCCGATGGCTCCTTCGATCATCGACAATGATGCGGTCCAGGGTGAGACATTTCTCCCCGGATAGATCTTTGTATTCGGCGGCTTTGAACTGCGGGCTAATTTGCTTGGCCATCTGGAGCAGATTGAAAGCTACGCCCCTGGCCATCAGGTCAGATTTGGAAGTATAAACTACACGGTGGACGCCCGCGGAGATTTTATCTTCGATGGGTTCGAGCCACAGCCAAGCGTGCCGCACTGTCACGATGGACATGATCTAGCTCTGCCGCCGGACAGTGCCCTGGAGGCCGCACAAGCGTCCGCTCCGACCCTTAGCTCGGAGCCGACTGCGCCGATCGAGGATGGGTGGCTGGACACCACCTCAGGGGCTGCTATCTCTATGGCGATTGAGCTGAACACCAGCCCTGTCCTTTGCGAAGCTCGCGACTCCAAGGTGCCAGACTTCTCTCCGGACTCCGAACCTGCCGCGCCCCTGCCAATCGAATCCGATTGGGCGCCGATCATGGAGTTCACTACTGCGGACATCTTTCAGCACTCGCCCTTTGGAGACATCCTAAATTCACTAAAGTCTCTCTCTCTCTATCAGGAGAGTCCTGGCCGGACTGTGGCCAAGAAGGTTGGGATGCGGACGACGAAGAAATTCGAAACCCACCCACCACCCACTTCGTAGCCACTGTCAAAATTTTAAACGACGTGCTTGACTTCGATTCCGAAGACATCGACGGTATGGACGACGATGTAGGAGACAAACATGAACCAGCACCCATAGGGCACTGGACAGCCACCTCATCTCATGATGTATACATGGTGGACACACCTAAAGGAAGCGACGACGAGGGACAACGGGACGCCACAAGGGATCATTCCCTCGAAAAGCAGTCAAAACGGTGACGTAAGCGCCGCTCAAAATCCCGCCTCGACACAGAACGCAGCCATACAGACCCAGCCATAGAGCAGGGCAAACCGATGGACGACAGATATGCTATTGAGCAACCGTCCGAACAGGACAATCCGGATAAACAACCCGTCCCTGGCGAAGATAATAGTCCGGACGATCTCACGCCGGACAAGTTACAAGAGCAGAAGAACCTCCATAAAAGGCTCGTCGCCACTGCACGTAGCCTGAAGAAGCAGAAGCGGAAGCTCAAAACAACGGAAGATGCAGCCAGAATCAGATGGAGCAAAGTACTCAACACCGCAGACAAATACGGCGACAGTCGCCGAACAAAGAGCTACCCGAAGCGAAAACTACTGCCAGAATTTGATGAGGAGGTCGTAGAGCCACCACAATCAAAGAACAAGGAGACCACCCGGTTGGATAGACGACCCCATGGCAAACATAGAGCAGCAAACGGCGCCGCATACAAGCCAGCCCGCGATCCGCACACGGATTCGCATCAAAAATATGGCCCAGTTAGATCCATCTACGGGCCAAGAAAGCAAGCTCTAGTAACCAATGCAACACGTCAAGTATCCGAATATTACGTAAAAACCTAAATATAGGGGTGCCGCACATCCCCTATGTTTCACCGATGAGGTTCTGGATTATGAATTTCCAGCGGGATTCAAGCCCGTAAACATAGAGGCATACGACGGAACAACAGACCCTGGAGTCTGGATTGAGGATTACATCCTCCACATACACATGGCTAGAGGAGATGACCTCCACGCCATAAAATACTTACCCCTCAAGCTCAAAGGGCCAGCCCGGCATTGGCTCAAAAGCCTTCCCGAAAACACCATTGGAAGTTGGGAAGAGCTCGAGGATGCTTTTCGGGCAAATTTTCAAGGGACCTATGTCCGACCTCCGGATGCAGACGATTTAACTCACATAACTCAACAACCCGGAGAGTCAGCCCGAAAATTCTAGAATAGATTCCTTACTAAAAAGAACCAAATAGTCGACTGCCCGGACGCCGAAGCCTTAGCGGCTTTCAAACACAACGTCCGAGACGAATGGCTCGCCAGACACCTCGACCAAGGAAAGCCAAGAACAATGGCCGCATTAACAAGCCTCATGACCCGCTTTTGCGCGGGAGAGGATAGCTGGCTGGCAAGATGCAGTACCAGTGACCCAAGTACATCCGAAGTTAGGGATGGAAACGGGAAACCGCGACGCAGCAAGGACCAGCGCCGGACCAAGGGCAACAGCCCGAAGAGCACGACAGTCAACGCCGGATTCAAAAGCTCACATCAGAATCATAGAAAACTGCCCCCTAAGGATAACAGGGACGAGCTATCTAACTTAAACAAAATCTTGGACAAGGTATGCCAAATCCACAGTACCCCCGGGAAGCCTGCAAATCATACCCACAGAGATTGTTGGGTCTTCAAGCAGTCCAACAAACTCAATGCCAAACACAAGGGGCTCGACACACCAAGCGAGGACGATGACGAACCCCACAAGCAGAGCACCGGAAAACAAAAGAATTTCCCACAAGAAGTCAAAACAGTAAACTCACTTTACGTGAGAAAAGGGAAAACAGAACGATGCCCATAGAGATACGCGCCATACGGCCTATCCCAGAGGAGTCCCGCCACTGGTTGTCAAAACCAATCACCTTCGACCATCAGGATTACTCTAGAAGAATCCGGAATGCAGGATGGACTACCTTGATATTAGATCCGATAATCGACGGACTCCAACTTACACAAGTCCTAATGGACGACGACAGTGATCTAAACCTGCTTTATCAGGACACAATCCGCAAAATGGGGATAGACCCAACCAAAATTTGCCATAGCAACACTTCCTTTCAAGGGGTAATGCCAGGCCAATATGCCCATTGTACGGGCTCTCTATTGCTAGAAGTTGTGTTTGGCTCACCCGACAACTTCCGCCGCGAAAAGTTAACCTTCCACCTCGCCCCATTTACATGTAGCTATCAAGCACTACTGGGGCGCGAAGCTTTCACCCGCTTTAACGCAATACCGCATTATGCATCCCTCACACTTAAAATGCCCGGTCCACGAGGCATCATCTCCTTAAAGGGAAATATCGAGTGTTCCTCGAGCGCGGAAGATTGTGTGACTGCCTCGACAGCCACACACTAAACCGGCTTCACTAATTCAAGCACCCAAACAGGTCATTCAGACCCCGGACATGGTTAGACGAGTCCGGCGTAAACATACAGGGGCTTACCAGCCGCACACCCTCGCACTAGGGGCTCCGCGTGTGTACAACAAGAGACAATAAAGCTCAATTTTATTCATTTTTTGAAACGTACTTTGTTTATTTAATATAACATACATTTTCACATGATCTTTTTCAACTAAGTTCCTCTCTTTTACAGATGAACACCGTGCGACACCCGTCTAGGATACGGTACAACGGAGACACAGGCGCAGACGTGCAGTAGGGACCCGTTGCAAGGATTCTTTTCAGATTAAGACCCTGCGTAAACCTTTTTTACTGTCTCTTGTTGATACACATCCCCTGGTTTCTTACTATAACCGAGGAGGAGGCTGGCGTTTTGGCATAGGCCACGTCAGAATTTTGCGTGTACCTAGACACCAGGGGCTTATTACCAAGGGTGTTGTTCGGCCCGTTTTCATAAAGACCGAATACCTTAGGGAGTGTTCGGCGTCTCGAGTTAGGCCTTATATGCATCAGCTCCGAATCATGTCTTTGGTCAAATGTTGGGTTTGCCCGACTCCTGTGTTTTGCTGCCTTACGTTCCGCTCTATCGGCTAACACGACACCAGGAGAACTACTGCGATTGTGCCCCGGTTCGGCCAGGCGAGCACCTCAGTAGAGAAAGCCGAAAAGTGATTGTCATGATATAGCGTGAGACTGGTCAACCACTCGATGACCCGCCAGAATCTATAGGATTCCTCCGCATTGACGAAGGGCCGTTTCCCGTTCAGGCACATACGAGCCCCGAATTCGGGTGAGCGCGGTGCCCCTAGGGGCTATATAGTAGTCCCATTGTCAAACTCCTATGGCTAAGTGAAAGTGATAAAGCATTATAGTCCGGTTGCCTAGTTTGCTACGCTACCACCTCCTTTATAGAACCAAGACGTTGGATCAAGTGTGAAAATGCGCCTTTTGCAAACACCCCCGCATTATATGCGTGGCGGCTGAAGACGAAGACTGCCATCTTTCAGGTTATATACACATATACATTAACGGCCGCACAGGAGGTATTTTAATTCTTGAAAGCACAAGTATAAAAATCTTCTATATTTCATCGAAACATTGTTTCACAATAATACATGTTATTCGAACATAATATCCTTCGAGCACTACGTCTCTATTAAACGAGCGCCCGACAGAACTTCCTAAAAATAGTGCTCGACAGGTACTCGGCTTCCGTCCGAATCTTGGGTTGCAACATTGGTGGCCTTCATCTCCGCCCAGTATGTCTTGACATGGGCAAGAGCCACCCGCGCACCCTCTATGCATGCTGACCTCCTCATTGCATTGTTATGCGGCACCGCACCAAGGAACTGCTGCACCAAGCCAAAATAACTCTTCGGCTCAGGCCTCTTCGGCCACAAAAGACTCACGACATCCTTCATGGCAAGTCCGGATAACCTATTCAGCTCCGCCCATTCGGCCAAGCGATCGGTTAATGAAAGTGGGCGCTCTGGATTATGGAACTGCGACCAAAAAACCTTTCCCGCTTCATGATCCTCTTGATCTCGGAAGTGTTCGGCCGCGTCCGCCGCACTCGCCGCCAAGTCCAGATAAGCATCTTCCGCACTCCACAGCCAGTCCAACTGAGCATAATTAGGGTCCAGGAATTTCCTCCGCAGCACAAAGGGCTTTCCAACCGCGATCTCTCCGGCCTGACGCAGCTCCTCCTTCATAGCTCTCATCGCAGAGCGAGCATCCTTGGCCTTGGCAGTGGCCTTCTTCAGGTCCTCTCGTACCGCACGATCTTCTTCTTTAAGAATCTTGCAGCGGTCGGCAGCATTCTTCAACTCCACGGCCATCTCGGCCATCTCCTTCTTGCTTCGGCAGTGTGCAGCCTGTTCGGCTTTTAGCTCTTCGGTCGCCTTTAAGGCAGCCGCGTCACTCTTTCTGGCCTGCTCCTTGGCTTGGGCGAGCTCCGCCCGCAGGTTCTCCATGGCAGCGGCACCATCTGCGTCAAGCATACTTGTTGTAAGGCACGGGCATCAAGCTCCCTTACCAGGTGTCCGCGGGGAAATTGCATACCTTGTGACTCATCAAGTCGCCTATTGACAAGCGCGATGTCGACATCCGCCACGTCAAGTTGCCGCTTTAGTTCAGCAAAATCATTAGTCCGACCAGCCACCGGACCCTTCGCCACCTGCATAGGAAGGGTGACACATTATACCTGGGATTATGATGCTCGGCGCGCTGTCATTTTTGACAACACACCGAGCCTCAGGGGCTACTATCTACACACGACGCATTTTATATGCAGAACTGTCAGAAGGTACATCATTTTGCGTACCTCAAAAACCTATCAGTAAACTTCTGACGGCTTCATGCAATCCGCTCTCAGCGGATGAAATCCTTTCAATCACCATACTCATTAACGCACGGTGATCTTCTGAGATAAACGCTCGCCCGAGCAGATCCTTCGGCTCCTCCGACCATACACCATATGGTGCCGGACTCGTCCGATGGCCTTTTTCGAAGGCCGGACGTGGAGGACTTTGAGGGGACATACGACTACCTTCCGGCCCCGCCGGACTCAGAGAAACCGTCCGTGACGACACCTCAGGGTCGCCCGCCTCATAAGACGGTACGGCAGGGGGAGGCGTTTCGCTCTCTATCATCTCCGGACGAAGATCCCCTGAAGACGAGCTCTGCTGAGAAGGGCTGAGATCCGAACTACAAGGTAAAATTTCGGTTATCAGAAATAGGGTAGGGATATCCTTTATTTTAATAAAAACTCCCCTTTTTACTTACGGCTCGGTGGAGGGCTGATCCCCTTGGGGGCATAATGCGGCCGAGGCATCTCTCGGCGCCAGACCCTTTGACGAAGATTTCTTCCCCCGCTTTGAGACCATGGTCTCCGGGTCTTCAGAGGCGGTCCTCTTCTTCCCTTGGATGGAGGGATTCTCAATCCCTCCCTTACTGGCAGCCTCTTTCGCGGAGGCAGTAGCTTCCTTGTTCCCCCCTTCACCTTCTTCCGAAGGCGCAACCTCCAACATCCTGGTTAACACAGGATCCGGCGTGGTCTCAGGGAGGGGGGCTGGACACCTGATTAACTTTGCTTTCGCTATCCACTCCTGTTCAAGGGACAGCTCTTTTGAAGGGCAAGTTTGTGATAAATATAGGATAGCGTGTCCGGGTACAGGGCTACTTACTTGAGTATCCGGGCGATTGCAGCTCAGACCTGCGTCCTCGGGCAAGTCCGGACACATCTCTTGTGATCCGAAGAAAAGCTTCTACATCTCCATGCTCGTGGTCCCTCCGGGTTAAACTCCCACAGGCGGAGGGGGCGGCGTCTGTAGGGCAGGATGCGACGAATCAGCATGACCTGCGCTACTACGACCTAAGTGATCTCTCTCTCTCTAGGAGGTCTCGAATGCGGCCCTGCAGCAAGGGCACGTCCTTGGACGGCCCCCAGTCAAGCCCTTTATTGACCCATGACGCCAGCTGCGGTGGAGGACCCGAGCGAAAGGCAGGTGGCGTCACCCATTTGGTGCCCCTGGGAGCTGTGATATAAAACCACTCTTGTTGCCATAAACTGAGCTCCTCTTGAAAAGAGCCCTCGGGCCACGGAGCATCAGCATTCTTGCTTATAACAGCCCCTCCGCACTCTGCCTGTTGCCCCTTGATCATCTTCGGCTCCACTTTGAAGGTCTTGAGCCACAATCCGAAGTGAGGGGTAATGCGGAGGAAGGCTTCGCACACGACGATGAACGATGAGATGTGGAGGATGGACTCCGGATCCAAGTCGTGAAATTCCAACCTGTAGTAAAACATGAGCCCCCTCACGAAGGGGTCCATTGGGAAGCTTAGCCCCCGAAGGAAGTGAGACGCGAACACCACGCTTTCACCAGGCTTGGGAGTGGGAATAACCTGCCCTTGGGCAGGCAGCCTATGCAAAATTTTGCCGGTTAGATACCTGGCCTCTCTTAGCTTTAACACATCTTCTTCCGTAATGGAGGAAGGCATCCACCGGCCTTGCAGGTCAGAGCCAGACATCATCGAAGGTCTGAAGCGCCTAAATCTGGAGCCTTGGGTGTTGGAACTCGAGGCGAGGGGCGGATTCGATTGAGATTGAAAAAAGGGAGTGGAGCCTTGGTCTCTTTATAAAGAGGTTGAATACCAAGAGCCTCCCCCGTGACCGTTCGGGACTCGCCTTCGATAGAGGAGACATGCCAACGGGCACGGTTGGGTTACCCACGCCCGTATTGATGAGAATCCCGGAATAAGGGGAAACGATCTTTGCTTTGACAAGACGTGCCAAGGAAACCGCCTCGCTAAATGCGCTGAGGTGGAACAGTAAAAATGATTCGAATAAAGGCTTGGCCGTGGTGTGATGTCACGCCACGGAATACGTCAGCAGATTGAATTTGTGTAAATATTATTCTCTCTATGGTGGTATGTGGAACTTATTTTGCAGAGCCGGACATTATCCTTGTGTTCAAAATCTTCTATGAAGTATTCGGAGGAGGAACCCACCTTGCAATGCCGAAGACAATATGCGCGTCAGACTCGTCGTCATTGAAGCCTGGTTCACGGGCTACTGAGGGAGTCCTAGACTAGTGGGTGTCCGGATAGCCGAACTATCATCTTCGGCCGGACTCCTGGACTATGAAGATACAAGATTGAAGACTCCGTCCCATGTCCGGATGGGACTTTCCTTGGCGTGGAAGGCAAGCTTGCGATACGGATATGTAGATCTCCTACCATTGTAACCGACTCTGTGTAACCCTAACCCTCTTCGGTGCCTATATAAACCGGAGGGTTTTAGTCCATAGGACGAATGACAATCATACCATAGGCTAGCTTCTAGGGTTTAGCCTCTCTGATCTCGTGGTAGATCTACTCTTGTACTACCCATATCATCAATATCAATCAAGCAGGAGTAGGGTTTTACCTCCATCGAGAGGGCCCGAACCTGGGTAAAAACATCGTGTCCCTTGTCTCCTGTTACCATCCGCCTAGACGCACAGTTCGGGACGCCCTACTCGAGATCCGCCAGTTTTTACACCGACAATGCCCCTTCCCCTTTGGCCCATGAGGCACATTAACCTTCCGGGGGTTCCGGTAACCCCTCCGGTTGTCCGAAAAATACCCGATACACTTTGGAACACTTCCGGTGTTTGAATACTATCATCCTATATATCAATCTTTACCTCTCGACCATTTAGAGACTCCTCGTCATGTCTGTGATCTCATCCGGGACTCCGAACAAGATTCGGTCACCAAATCACATAACTCATATAATACTAAATCGTCATCGAACATTAAGCATGCGGACCCTATGGGTTCGAGAACTATGTAGACATGACCGAGACACCTGATACATCCATTTTGCATCATGTTTTCCTACTGTTATTTATGTTGTTTTATTGCATAATAATTATTTTTGGAGTAATTCTAATGCCTTTTCTCTCATAATATGCAAGGTATGCACAAAGGGAGAGAATTCTGGTAGCTGGAAATCTGGACCTGAAGAAGTTACGTCAGGTTACCTATTCTGCACAACTCCAAATGAGCTGAAACTTCCCGAGGATTTTTTATGGAATATTTAAGAATTATTGGAGTCATAAGCACCAGAGGGGGCCACCAGGTGGGCACAACCCACCTAGGCACGCCAGGAGGCCTAGGCGCGCCCTAGTGGGTCCTTCCCTCCTCGGTCCACCTCCGGCGCCCATCTTCTGGTATATAGGTCATTTTAACATAGAAAAAATCATAGGAGGACATTCGGGACGAAGCAGCGCCACCTTGAGGTGGAACTTGGGCAGGAGCACTTTTTCCCTCCGGCGGAGCGATTCTGCCGGGGGAACTTCCCTCTCGGAGGGGGAAATCATCGTCATAATCATCACCAACAACTCTCCCATCTTGGGGAGGGCTATCTTCGTCAACATCTTCACAGCACCAACTCCTCTCAAACCCTAGTTCATTTCTTGTGTTCAATCTTTGTGTCAAAACTATAGATTGGTGCTTGTGGGTGACTAGTAGTGTTGATTACATCTTGTAGTTGATTACTATATGGTTTATTTGGTGGAATATTATACATTCAGATCCATTATGCTATTTAATACCCCTCTGATCTTGAGCATGTTTATCATTTGTGAGTAGTTACTTTCGTTCTTGAGGTCACAAGAGAAATCATGTTGCAAGTAATCATGTGAACTTGATATGTGTTCGATATTCTGATGATATGTATGTTGTCATTCTCTTAGTGGTGTCATGTGAACGTCGACTACATGACACTTCACCATATTTGGGCCTAAGGGAATGCATTGTGGAGTAGTTATTAGATGGTGGGTTGCGAGAGCGACAGAAGCTTAAACCCCAGTTTATGCGCTATTCCGTAAGGGACCGATTGGATCCAAAAGTTTAATGCTATGGTTAGAATTTATTCTTAATACTTTTCTCGTAGTTGCGGATGCTTGTGAGAGGGTTAATCATAAGTAGGAGGCTTGTTCAAGTAAGAACAGCACCGAAGCACCGGTCCACCCACATATCAAATTATCAAAGTACCAAACACAAATTAAGCCAACATGATGAAAGTGACTAGATGAAATTCCCGTGTACCCTCAAGAACACTTTGCTTATCATAAGAGACCGTTTTGGCCTGTCCTTTGCCTCAAAAGTATTGGGTATCTTTCTGCACTTTTGTTACTACTATCCTTACTTGCTCGTTACAAATTATCTTGCTATCGAACTACTCTGCTACTTACAATTTTAGCACTTGAAAACATTACCTTGCTGAAAACCACTTGTCATTTCCTTCTGCTCCTCGTTGGGTTCGACACTCTTACATATCGAAAAGGCTAGAATTGACCCCATATACTTGTGGGTCATCAAGGCTATTTTCTGGCACCGTTGCCGGGGAGTGAAGCGCTCTTGGTAAGTGGAAATTGGTAAGGAAACATTATTACTACATGCTGAAATTTATTGTCACTTGCTACTATGGAAAACAATCCTTTGAGGGGTTTGTTCGGGGTATCTTCACCTCGACCGGAACAACAATTAGTTACCCCTCAACCTACTGCACGTACTGAAATATTGAATATGAAATTCCTTCGGGTATGTTAGAACAACTGCTAGCTAATCCTTGTGCAGCAGATGGAACCGAACATCCTGATATGCACTTGATATATGTGGATGAAATTTGTGGATTGTTTAAGCTTGCAGGCTTGCCCGGAGATGAAGCTAAGAAGAAGGTTTTCCCTTTATATTTTAAGGGAAAAGCATTGATATGGTATAGGCTATGCGATGATATTGGATCTTGGAACTGGAACCGTTTGAAATTGGAATTTCATCGAAAAAATTATCCTATGCATCTAGTTCGTTGTGATCGGAATTACATATATAATTTTTGGCCTCGTGAAGGAGAAAGTATTGCTCTAGCTTGGGGGAGGCTTAAGTCAATTTTATATTCATGCCCCAATCATGAGCTCTTAAGAGAAATTATTATTTAGAACTTTTATGCTCGACTTTCTCGTAATGATCAAACCATGCTCGATACTTCTTGTACTGGTTCTTTTATGAAGAAGACTATTAAATTCGGGTGGGATCTCTTAGAAAGAATTAAACGCAACTCTGAAGATTGGGAACTCGATGAGGCTAAAGAGTCAGGTATTGAACCTAAGTTTGATTGTGCTAAATCCTTTATGAATACCGATGCTTTTCATAAGTTTAGCTCTAAATATGGACTTGACTCTGAGATAGTAGCTTCCTTTTGTGAATCTTTTGCTACTCATGTTGATCTCCCTAAGGAGAAGTGGTTTAAATATCACCCACCTATTAAATAAGAAGTCAAATAACCGGTAAAAGCTAAAGAAGAAACTATCATTTACAATGTTGGTCCAATTGTTCCCACTGCTTATATTGAAAAACCACCTTTTCCTGTAAGGATGAAGGAACATGCTAAAGCTTCAACTGTGGTTAACAAAAGTTATGTTAGAACACCCAAACCATCTGAACAAAACATAGTTGAGCCTAGTGTTTCTATGCTTAAAGATCTCTTAGTTGATAATATTGATGGTCATGTTATTTACTTCTATGGTGAAGCTTCTAGAATTGCCAAACCTGAAGGAAAAGATAAAGATAGACCAGTTGTTGGCATGCCTGTTGTCTCAATTAAGATAGGAGATCACTGTTATCATGGGTTATGTGACCTAGGTGCTAGTGTGAGTGCTATTCCTTTCCGCTTATATCAAGAAATTAAAGATGAAATAACACCTGCTGAAATAGAAGGCATAGATGTCACTATTAAACTTGCTAATAGAGATACTATGTCACCTACTGATTTTCTTGTTCTTAGCTCCCCACAAGATGAATTTTGTCCCATTATTTTTGGTAGACCTTTCTTGAACACCGTCAATGGTAAATTAGATTGTGAGAAACAAACTTTCGATGTTAGCTTTGGTGATGAATCTCATGAATTTAGTTTTTCCAAGTTTAGCAAATAACCTCATAAGAAAGATTTGCCTAGTAAGGATGAAATTATTGGTCTTGCTTCTATTGCGGTGCCTCCTACTGATCCTTTGGAACAATATTTGCTAGACCATGAAAATGATTTGCATATGCGTGAAAGAAATGAAATAGACAGAATCTTTTTCGAACAACAACCTCTGATTAAAAACACTTTGCCTATTGAAACTCTAGGAGGTCCTCCTCCACCTAAAGGTGATCCTGTGTTTTAATTAAAACAATTGCGTGACACTTTGAAATATGCTTATCTTGATGAGAAAAAGATATATCCTGTTATTATTAGTGCTAACCTTTCAGAACATGAAGAACAAAGATTATCGAAAGTTCTAAGGAAGCACAGGGCTACTATTGGATATACTCTTGATGATCTTAAGGGCATTAGTCCCACTCTATGTCAGCACAAGATTAATATGGAACATGATGCTAAACCCGTTGTTGATCACCAACATCGGTTAAATCTGAAGACAAAAGAAGTGGTAAGAATGGAAATATTGAAACTTCTGGAAGCAGGTATAATCTATCCTATAGCTGATAGTAGATGGGTAAGTCCTGTTCATTGTGTTCCTAAGAAGGGAGGTATTACTGTTGTTCCTAATGATAAGAATGAGCTCATTGCACAAAGAATTGCCACGGGCTATAGGATGGTAATTGATTACAGAAAATTAAATAAAGCTACTAGAAAAGATCATTATCCTCTGCCTTTTATTGATTAAATGTTAGAAAGATTATCTAAGCACACGCATTTTTGCTTCCTTGATGGATACTCTGGCTTTTCACAAATACATGTTTTACAATCTGATCAAGAAAAGACCACTTTTACTTGTCCTTTTGGAACATTTGCTTATATACGTATGCCTTTTGGTTTATGTAATGCACTTGCTACCTTTCAAAGATGTACGACTGCTATATTCTCTGATTTTTGTGAAAAGATTGTTGAGGCTTTCATGGATGACTTTTCTGTTAATGGGAATTCTTTTTATGATTGTTTAAGCAATCTTGATCGAGTTTTGCAGAGATGTGAACAAACAAATCTTGTCTTGAAATGGGAGAAGTGCCACTTCATGGTTAACGAATGTATTGTTTTTGGGCCATAAAATTTTTGAAAGAGGCATTGAGGTGGACAAAGCCAAGGTTTATGTAATTGAGAAAATGCCATGTCCTAAAGATATCAAAGGTATTCGTAGTTTCCTTGGTCATGTTGGTTTCTATAGGAGGTTTATCAAAGACTTTTCTAAAATTTCTAGGCCTCTTACGAATCTTTTGCAAATGGATATTCCCTTTGTGTATGATGATGATTGTATGGAAGCCTTTGAAACACTAAAGAAAGCCTTAATTATTGCACCTGTTGTTCAATCACCTGATTGGAACTTGCCTTTTGAGATTATCTGTGATGCTAGTGATCATGCTGTTGGTGCTGTTCTAGGACAAAGAGTTGATAAGAAATTGAATGTTATCCATTATGCTAGTAAAACTCTAGACAGTGCTCAACGAAACTATGCTACTACTGAAAAAGTATTCTTAGCAGTGGTGTTTGCTTGTGATAAATTCAGATCTTACATTGTTGATTCTAAAGTAATTGTTCACACTGATCATGCTGCTATAAAATATCTTATGGAAAATAAAGATGCTAAACCTAGACTCATTAGGTGGGTTCTTTTGCTACAAGAATTTGATTTACATATCACTGATAGGAAAGGAGCAGAGAAACCCGTAGCTAATAACTTGTCTAGGCTTGAAAATATTCTTGATGACCCACAACCTATTAATGATAGCTTTCCTGATGAACAACTTGCTGCAATAAATGTTTCTCATAATACACCTTGGTATGTTGACTATGCTAATTATATTGTTGCTAAATACATACCACCTAGCTTCACATACCAACAAAAGAAAAAATTCTTCTGAGACGTAAGACATTACGTTTGGGATGACCCACATCTTTATAAAGAAGGAGTAGATGGTATTATTAGATGTTGTGTACCTGAGCATGAATAGGAACAAATCCTATGGAAATGTCACTCTGAAGCTTATGGAGGACATCACGCCGGAGACAGAACCACTCATAAGGTATTACAATCTGGTTTTTATTGGCCTACTCTCTTCAAAGATGCCCGTAAGTTTGTCTCGTCTTGTGATGAATGCCAACGAATAGGTAATATCAGTAAGCGTCAAGAAATGCCTATGAATTATTTACTTGCTGTTAAACCACTTGATGTTTGGGGGTTTGATTCATGGGAAATTTTCCTTCCTCTAATGGGTATACACATTTTTGGTTGTTGTTCATTATGTTACTAAGTGGGTAGAAGCTATTCCAACCGGTAGTGCTGATCACAACACCTCTATTAAAATGCTTAAGGAAGTTATTTTCCCAAGGTTTGGAGTCCCTAGATATTTAATGACTGATGGTGGTTCACACTTTATTCATAGTGCTTTTCATAGAATGCTTGCTAAGTATGATGTTAACCATAGAATTGCATCACCTTATCATCTTCAGTCCAGTGGTCAAGTTGAACTTAGCAATAGAGAAATAAAACTAATCTTACAAAAGACTGTCAATAGGTCCCGGAAGAATTGGTCTAAGAAATTAGATGATGCACCTTGGGCTTACAAAACAACTTATAAAAATCCTATGGGTATGTCTCCACATAAAATGGTTTATGGAAAATCTTGTCATTTGCCTCTTGAGTTAGAACACAAAGCATATTGGAAAATCAAAGACCTTAATTATGACTTCATACTTGCTGGTGAAAAGAGGTTATTTGATATTAGCTCATTGGATGAATGGAGAACCCAGGCTTATGAAAATGCAAAATTATTCAAAGAAAAAGTTAAAAGAGGGCATGACAAAAGAATCCAAAAGCGTGAGTTCAAAGTTGGAGAATATGTTCTTTTGTACAACTCTCATTTCAGATTCTTTGCAGGAAAACTCCTCTCCATATGGGAAGGACCCTATGTCATTGAGGAGGTCTATCGATCTGGAGCTATTAAAATAAATAATGCCGAAGGGACTAACCCGAAGGTTGTCAATGGGCAATGAATAAAACACTATATCTCAGGTACTCCCATTAATGTTGAAAGCAATATTATCCAAACTTTGACACCGGAAGAATACATAAAGTAAACCTTCGGGAACACTCCAGAATAATGAAAAAAGGGAGGTACGTGATACGGTAAGTAAACAGACCCCGAAAAATCTGCAAAAATATTTTTTTGTCAGTTTTGGAATCTTTAGAAAATTAGGAAAATAAGGAACTTCCAGGAAAGTGAACCTATTGGGCACGATACACCAGGGCGTGCCAGGCATGCCTGGCGCGCCCAGGTGGGTTGTGCCCACCTCGGGTACATTCCAGACTCCATTTTTCTTCCGTTCTGCTTGTTCCCCAAGATAAAAAAATCTTTATATACCTCCCGAACCTGTTGACCTCTGTATCGCGAAGAAATCTCCTGTTTTCTTTTCTCTCTGTTTTCCTGACAGATCTGGAATTATGTCGTCCCAAGACTCGGAGGGTGAAAGCTATGTTGTAGATTATATCGCAAACTCCAAGGTCTATGGGGATGTGGAGCACTATGGCTGGACTTCGGAGGAATAAGAAGACCATGATCCTGAGAAGAAGGAGGAGATGAGTTCGGAGGAGGATGAAGTTCCATTGCCCCAACCTGGGGATATGCACGTTGGATTTAAGAAGTAAAGTCTCCCCAATAAATCAAATAAGCCTAAGATCGAGTGAGGGAGTCCTAGACTAGGGGGTGTTCGGACAGCCGGACTATCATCGTCAGCCGGACTCCAAGACTATGAAGATACAAGATTGAAGACTTCGTCCCGTGTCCGGATGGGACTTTCCTTGGCGTGGAAGGCAAGCTTGGCGATACGGATATGTAGATCTCCTACCATTGTAACCGACTCTGTGTAACCCTAGCCCTCCCCGGTGTCTATATAAACCGGAGGGTTTTAGTCCGTAGGACAACAACCATTACAACAATCATACCATAGGCTACCTTCTAGGGTTTAGCCTCCTTGATCTCGTGGTAGATCCACTCTTGTACTACCCATATCATCAATATCAATCAAGCAGGAGTAGGGTTTTACCTCCATCGAGAGGGCCCGAACCTGGGTAAAAACATCGTGTCCCTTGTCTCCTGTTACCATCCGCCTAGACGCACAGTTCGGGACCCCCTACCCGAGATCCGCCGGTTTTGACACCGACATTGGTGCTTTCATTGAGAGTTCCCTGTGTCGTCACCGGTAGGCTTGATGGCTTCTTCAATCAACAACAACGCAGTCCTGGGTGAGACTTTTCTCCCCGGACAGGTCTTCGTATTCGGCGGCTTCGCACTGCGGGCCAATTCACTTGGCCATCTGGAGCAGATCGAAAGCTACGCCCCTGGCCATCAGGTCAGATTTGGAAGCCTAAACTTCACGGTGGATATCCGCGGAGACTTGATCTTTGACGGATCCAAGCCTCAGCCGAGCGTGCCGCACTGTCACGATGGGCATGATCTAACTCTGCCGCCGGACAGTACCTTGGAGGCCGCACACGAATTCGCTCTGATGCATAGTTCGGAGCCAATCGCGCAGATCGAGGACGGGTGGCTGGACACCGCCTCAGGAGCTGCAACTTCTACGGCGATGGAGCCGAATACCGACCTTGTCCCTTATAAAGCTCGTGACCCCGAGGTGCCGGACTCCCTGTCGGACTCCGAACCTCTTGCGCCCCTGCCAATCGAATCCAATTGGGCGCCGATCATGGAGTTCACTGCTGCGGACATCTTTCAGCACTCACCCTTTGGTGACATCCTAAATTCGCTAAAGAATCTCTCGCTATCCGGAGAGCCCTGGCCGGACTACGGCCAGGATGGTTGGGATGCGGACGACGAAGAAATTCAAAGCCCACCCACCACCCACTTTGTAGCCAATGTCGACGATCTAACCGACATGCTAGACTACGACTCCGAAGACATCGACGGTATGGATGACGATGCCGGAGACGATCAAGAACCAGTGCCTACAGGACACTGGAAGACCACCTCGTCATATGACATATATATGGTGGACACCCCAAAAGATGGGGACGGCGAAGAAGCAGCGGAGGCAGATTCCTTAAAGAAACAGCCCAAGTGCCGACGTCAGCGGCGCCGCTCTAAATGCCGCCACAGCAGGAATGGAGATTCCAGCACAGGAGATAATAACACCCCAGAAAGTGCCGAAGACAACCCCCTCCAGCAAGATTCAGCGCAGGAGGATGCAGAAGCAAGCCCTCACGAGAGAGCGGCAGACGAAGAGGTCGAGGATGATAATTACATACCTCCCTCCGGAGACGAGGCAAGCCTCGACAACGACGAATTCGTCGTGCCTGAGGATCCCGTCCAACAAGAGTGTTTCAAACACAGGCTAATGGCCACAGCAAATAGCCTAAAGAAAAAGCAGCAGCAGCTTCAAGCTGATCAAGACCTGCTGGCCGACAGATGGACCGAGGTCCTCGCGGCCGAAGAGTATGAACTCGAATGCCCCTCCAAGATCTACCCAAAATGCAAGTTGCTCCCCCGATTAGAGGAGGAAGCATACATACCTTCATCACCAGCGCACAATACGGCCGACCGACCACCCCGTGGTCGCGACAGAGAGGCATCCAGGCCCTCCATCAAAACCGTACCCTGGCATCGCTCGAAAAGTACGAGGCCACGAGGGAATGCGTCGGACTTGCGGGATATATTGGAAGATAAGGCAAGACAATCCAGATCTATTTATGGATCACGTGGGCGCTCCACGACCCATGACGACTATCGTTGCGCCGGACACAACAACTCCGGCCGGGCCGAACACAACAGACAACTCTCCCTTGAGCTATGTCGTGATATTGCTCAATACAGAGGCGCCGCACACCCGCTATGCTTCACTGACAAAGTAATGGATCATCAAATCCTTGAAGGGTTTAAACCCGTAAACATTGAATCCTACGATGGCACAATAGACCCCGCGGTTTGGATCGAAGATTATCTCCTTCATATCCATATGGCCCGCGGAGACGATCTCCACGCCATCAAGTATCTCCCACTCAAGCTTAAAGGACCAGCTCGGCATTGGCTTAACAGCTTGCCCGCAGAGTCAATTGGGTGTTGGGAGGGCCTGGAAGCCGCATTCCTCGACAACTTCCAGGGCACATATGTGCGACCACCAGATGCCGATGACCTAAGCCACATAATTCAGCAGCCAGACGAATCGGCCAGACAATTATGGACACGGTTCTTAACAAAGAAAAATCAAATCGTCGACTGTCTAGATGCAGAGGCCCTCGCAGCCTTCAAACATAACATCCGCGACGAATGGCTGGCTTGACACCTAGGACAGGAAAAGCCGAAATCCATGGCAGCCCTCACATCATTAATGACCCGCTTCTGTGCGGGAGAGGATAGCTGGCTAGCTCGCAGCAACAACCTCAGTAAAAATGTTGGCAGTCCGGATACTAAGGACCACAATGGCAGGTCGCGTCGAAACAAAAACAAACGCCGCGTTAACGGCGACAATAATGAGGATACGACAGTCAACGCCGGATTCCGAGGCTCTAAACCCGGTCAGCGGAAGAAGCCATTCAAAAGAACCACTCCGGGTCCTTCCAATTTGGACCGAATACTCGACCGCTCTTGCCAGATACATGGCACCCCCGAAAAGCCAGCTAACCACACCAACAGAGATTGTTGGGTATTCAAGCAGGCAGGCAAGTTAATTGCCGAAAACAATGACAAGGGGCTGCACAGCGATGACGAGGAAGAGACCCGGCCGCCGAACAGTAGAGGACAGAAGGGCTTCCCCCCACAAGTGCGGATGGTAAACATGATATACGCAACCCATATACCCAAGAGGGAGCGGAAGCGTGCACTGTGGGACGTATATGCGATGGAGCCAGTCGCCCCAAAGTTCAATCCATGGTCCTCTTGCCCGATCACTTTCGATCGAAGAGACCATCCGACCAGTATCCGCCATGGTGGATTCGCCACATTGGTTTTAGACCCAATCGTCGATGGATTTCACCTCACGAGAGTCCTGATGGACGGCGGCAGTAGCCTGAACCTGCTTTATCAGGATACAGTGCGCAAGATGGGCATAGACCCCTCAAGGATTAAACCTACAAGGACGACCTTCAAAGGTGTCATACCAGGTGTTGAGGCCAATCGTACAGGCTCAGTCACACTGGAAGTGGTCTTCGGATCCCCGGATAATTTCCAAAGTGAGGAGTTAATCTTCGACATAGTCCCGTTCCGCAGCGGCTATCACGCTCTGCTCGGACTAACCGCATTCGCAAAGTTCAATGCGGTGCCGCATTATGCATACCTCAAGCTCAAGATGCCAGGCCCTCGTGGAGTCATCACGGTCAACGGAAATACGGAACGCTCCCTTCGAACGGAGGAACATACAGCGGCTCTCGCGGCATAAGTACAGAGCAGCCTTCTAAGGCAATTTTTGAGTCCGGCCGTTAAACGACCAGACATAGCCAAACGCGCCCGGAGCAACATCAATCAAGACCACCTGGCATGTTCCGAGCACGCGTAGCAATGCGGCCCCAACCCCAGCCCTCGCATGATTGCAAGACCAGCTCTCCACATACATCATTACGCTCTGGAGATTCCATGGGCATAGGGGGAGGGGCATGACCACAACAGGCCCAGAGTGCGGCTCGACCACACCAGGGGCTCCCAAGTGTGTCTCTCTTTTCATTTTTATTTTCCTTCTTTTTATACACAGGACTCCGTTCACCAGAGGCCCTGTCCGGCGGCGAACCTGCCGAACTCACGATGCAACAGCCAGGGAGGGACAAAGGCTGCGACGAACACTCAGGTGGTCTCCATTACGAGCATTAAATTTGTTAAATACACCATTCCGCAGCCTACCCCTGGAGGGAGACACGTCTAATTAGTCCAATCCCTTGCTTACCGCACTATTTGTATCATTCCGCACTCATAGCAGAATTCCTTGAATAAACAATGCAGCACTTTTTTGCCTATAATTGCATTACTTTACATATATGTTCATTAATGACATCTTGCACCCGTATATTTTGGTACGGCCGAATACACCAGGGGCTTATGTTCCCCGCATTATGGTGTGATAAGTCCAAACACTTTCACAAGTGCGGCACCCCGAACTTATAGCATTATATGAATCGGCTCCGAATCATGTCTTGGGTCAATAGTTGGGTTTGCCCGGCTCCCATGTTTTGGTACCTTACGTTCCGTTCTGTCGGCTAAGGTAGCACTGGGAGAACCACTACGATTGCGCCCCGGTTGAGCTGGGCGAGCGCCTCAGTGGAGAAAGCTAAAACTGACTGTCATGATAAGGTGAGAGACTGGTCGCTATTCGAGAGGTCTTTTTGAGTCCCTAAAGACTTATGCCGCTTCAAGCGAAGAACCGGATAATGTCTGGCCAAGGCGTGGATAGCGCCCCGAACTCGGTCTTCCGAATACTAGGGGCTTCGCCAAAATTTAAAATTATAGAATTCTATGGCTAAGTGAGAGTGTTCAAGCATTATAAGTACGGTTGCCTTGTTCGTTGTGTTGAGTGCCTCCCAAGATGGACCCAAAAATGGGAACAAGAGCGCTCAAGTTTATCCCGAACACCCCAGCACTCGTGGCATGGGGGCTGAAGCCGACGACTTGCCATCTCTCAGATTTAATAAACGGCCGCATAGAAGGTAATATTTTAAATCACTAAGCGTTGCTTAGTGCATATGAACAAAGTTTTCAGCGCACAGGATAACACATAGCGAGTTTACTCAATAATTACATCTCTGGGGCACTCATCCGCAATCTTGCGGGCACCCTTCAGGACAGTCTTATAGTACATCTTGGGCGTACGATACTCCTTGCCCGCTGGCGGCGCGTCAGTGATAAGCCTCTCTGCATCCAGCCTGACCCAATGCACCTTTGCGTGGGCAAGGGCCCGACGAGCACCTTCAATACAGGCGGAGCCCTTGATGACCTCCACCCAGGGGCACGCATCCACCAGCCGCCGCACAAGGCCGAAGTAGCTCCCAGGCATGGCCTCTCCAGGCCACAGCAGGACTCTGAGGCCCTTCATGGCCTACTCGGCTACCTTGTGGAGCTCGACCAGCTGCTTCAGCTGGTCGCTAGGGGCACCGGATGACTGGCCTCAGCGTACTGAGACCAGAAGACCTTCTCCGTTGAGCTCCCCTCCTCGCCCGGTAGAATGCGGCGGCATCGGACACGCTGCAAGGCAGATCGGCAAACGCCCCTGGAGAGCTCCGAATTCGGGTAAGTGTCAGGTAGTTTACATTAACATGCTTGCTTTGCATGAAAAATGCCTTACCCGCCGCTATTTTCTTCACATCCTCAATCTCCTGGAGGGCCTTACGGGTCTCGGCCTTAGCGGCTTTGGCACTTTCAAGAGCCGAGGCAAGCTCGGACTCTCGAGTCTTCGAGTCGCGCTCCATACTCTCATGCTTTTCCATGAGAGCCTGGAGCTCTTGCCGCACCTCCGCCACCCACGCCTCCTGCTTCTCTCGCTCCGCTCGTTTCGCGGCCGCATTGCGTTCGACTGTGGACACGGCCTCCTTTAGGGTTGCCACCTCGTTCGTGGCCCCTGCAGTACCCATGTTATCCTTGTTATTTTCATTGCAACCAAAATCCTTTTCTGTAAGGTACAAATTTAAAGATGGTATTACTCACCTTCTTTGTCCTCGAGCTGCTTCTTGGCAAGGCTGAGCTCTTGCTTGGACCACTCGAGGTCCTGCTTCAACGCAGCGACCTCCGCAGCCAGTGCGGCAGAGGTCAGCAGCACAGCCTGCAAACCCATATTGACACAATTTTTAGCACTCCTGCGTATATCTTTTTTAGATCCTCAATCCGGTTTTTCTTTCCGAACACCGAACCGAGCATCAGGGGCTACTGTCTATGCGGTATTACATTACATATTTTTAACTTCTTATCTCAAAGCCTGTTAGAAGGCTACTACAGGCATCGGTCAGCCCGCTCTTGGCGAGCTGAACCTTCTGAATCACCGCACTCATGATAGTGCGGTGTTCTTCCTCGATGGAAGCGCCTTTGAGCGCCTCCAACAAGTTGTCCGGCGCCTCCGGTTGGACGGAGGCCGCCGGCGTCACGGTCTTGCCCTTCTTGCGAAGGGGCCGCCTGCCGGACTCCGGAACCACTGCGGGTTCCGGCGTGGAGTCCGGCGCAAAGTCCGGGAGGCTGCCTTGTGGCGCCTCCGGAGCCTCCTCCTGATGGGTCCCTTCCTAGGATCCCACCTCAGCGTCCTCAGCGTCGCGAGGGGTGGAGGCAGTCGGGATGGAATCTATATCCGACGGAGCCAACGACCTGCTTGATGAAGCGGGGAGATCATCATCGGCCGGACTGCAGGCAGTGTGCGGCATTAGAAGGACACTATGTGACATAAAAGAGAAATTATAGATCATTCAGGAATCCGGATACTTACGACCTTGCCGGAGGCCTGGCCCTTGAGGGCCACTCTTCGTCGCCAACGTTGGCGTTGGCGGAGCTGTCCGGGGGAATAGTCCTTCCCCTCTTGGACCCTTTGGCCTCCCCTGTTGGGGAAGCCTTCCTCTTCCTCTCTCCTTCCTCTGGGAGAGAGTCCTCTTTCTCCTCCTCGTCTTTGGGGAAGGAGTCCGCCTTAGAGCCATTGGACGATGAGTCCGATATCACCTGGCGCCGGGAACTTCTTCGAGTTCCCGTGGCCTTCTTCTTGGCCTTCTTCTCCGGCAGCACATAGAGTGCCGGGACCAGCAGCCCCGTTAAGCGGGCGTCCGCTGGGTCTTCGGGAAGGGGAGCCGGACAGTCTACCTGTCCGGACGTCCTCTGCCAGTCCTGTCAAAGGCATTGGGAGTTTTAGATCCCACATAGAGTCAAACTATGAAAGAAAATAAATGTCCCATAGAGGATAACAAAGCTTACCTCACCGGCCGGGCGCTTGGTGCTGAATCCGCGATCTTCAGTCGCGGATACGGGGGCTTCTCCGCCCTTGAACAGCACCCTCCAGACGGCTTCGTACATTGTGTCGAAGAACCCGCTCAGAGTCCGGTGTTGTGCCGGATCGAACTCCCACAGATTGAAGGCCCGCTGTTGCCAAGGGAGAATCCGGCGGACGAGCATGACCTGGATCACATTGACAAGCCTAAGCTTCTTGTTCACCAGGGTCTGGAGACAGGACTGGAGTCCTGTCAGCTCCTCCGAACTACCCCATAGCAAGCCCTTCTCTTTCCAGGAGGTGAGCTGCATAGGGATACCAGGGGCCGCCGCCCATTTAGGGTCGCGCGACTCAGTGATGTAGAACCACCCCGATTGCCACCCCTTGACGGACTCCACGAAGGACCCTTCGAGCCAGATGACGTTGGGCATCTTGCCCAACATGGCGCCTCCGCACTCCGCTTGAGCGCCCTTCACCACCTTCGGCTTGACATTGAAGGTCTTGAGCCACAAGCCGAAGTGGGGCTGGATGCAGAGGAAGGCCTCGCACACGACAATAAACGCCGAGATGTTGAAGATGAAGTTTGGCGCCAGGTCGTGGAAATCTAGGCCGTAATAGTACATGAGCCCCGGACAAAGGGATGCAACGGGAAGCCCAGTCCGCGGAGGAAGTGGGGAAGGAATACGACCCTCTCATGGGGCCTGGGGGTGGGGATGAGCTGCCCCTTGTCGGGCAGCCGGTGCGCGATGTCGCCGGAAAGGTATCCGGCGCTGCGCAGCTTTGTGATGTGCTCCTCCGTAACGGAGGAGGCCAACCATTTGCCTCCCACTCCTGACATGGTCGGAGAAGGTCGAGACGAGTTGCGCGGACTTGGGCGCTGGAGCTCGAGTGCGTGGAGATGGATAAGCGAAGGAGGAAGAAGGCGTAGGTAAAAAGGTGGATCCTTATCCCCTTATATATGGGCGGACAAAAACTATGCGTCCCCACCGGCCTGGTAAAACTCGCTTATCTCCCAAGCGCCACCATCAATGGCATGGTTGGGTTACCCACGTCCGTATTGATGAGAATCCCGGAATAAGGGGAACACGATCTCTGCTTCGACAAGACGTCCCAAGGAAACCGCTTCGCTAAACGCGCTGAGGTGGTATAATAAAAAATGATTCCAGTAAAGGCTTGGTGGTGGTGTGACATCATGCCACAAAATACGTCAGCGGATTGAACTTGTGTACATAATATTCTCTCTACGGGGGAATGTGGAAATTATTTTGCAGAGCCGTACACTATCCTGGTGTTCACAATCTTCTATGAATTATTCGGAGGAGGAACCTGCCTTGCAATGCCGAACAATATACGCGCCGGACTCATCGTCATTGAAGCCTGGTTCAGGGGCTACTGAGGGAGTCCTGGACTAGGGGGTGTCCGGACAGCCGGACTATCATCGTCAGCCGGACTCCAAGACTATGAAGATACAAGATTGAAGACTTCGTCCCGTGTCCGGATGGGACTTTCCTTGGCGTGGAAGACAAGCTTGGCGATACGGATATGTAGATCTCCTACCATTGTAACCGACTCTGTGTAACCCTAGCCCTCCCCGGTGTCTATATAAACCGGAGGGTTTTAGTCCGTAGGACAACAACCATTACAACAATCATACCATAGGCTAGCTTCTAGGGTTTAGCCTCCTTGATCTCGTGGTAGATCCACTCTTGTACTACCCATATCATCAATATCAATCAAGCAGGAGTAGGGTTTTACCTCCATCGAGAGGGCCCGAACCTGGGTAAAAACATCGTGTCCCTTGTCTCCTGTTACCATCCACCTAGACGCACAGTTCGGGACCCCCTACCCGAGATCCGCCGGTTTTGACACCGACATCGAGTTTATCCCTTTTTGTCTCTTGCAGGAAAATAAGCAAGATTTATGCAAAAAGGTGTTGGAGCTTGAGTGGGAGATCCGTGAACCGAAAGATGAGAATTTTGTCCTCAAGCGTAAGCTAAGGAAGAAAGGCAAACCCACTACTTCATCACCACCACCTCCTTCATCACCACCAAAAGAAAACTGAGTATTGGGTATGGGCACTCCCCTTGGCTTCCGCCAAGCTTGGGGGAGGTGCCCCGGTATCGTATCATCTCCACTATCTTTTGACTGTACTTTCTTAGTTCCATCCATGGTTATATTTGCTATTAGATGAGTAAAAGTTTAGTTCAATCCTTTCTTTTTGTGAGTTTGCTTACTGATCAATCCTTGTAATCGTGTGTGAGATATATAATAAAGTTTAGTTTGAGTTTTGCCTTCTTTACTTTCCTGTTGCAATAAAAAGAAAGGAAATAAAAGAAAAGATCATATGCTGATCTTATGGTAAGTGATGACATCACACAAAGAAAGTACAAGTAGAAAATTTTATTGTAGATTGACAAACATAGGATTGGTCAATGATGCAATTCATGAAAGAATTAAGAAGGGAAGAGAAGATTCACATATAAATATACTATCATGGAAATTTTTTATGATTGTGAGCACCCATCAAAATATTAAATGCCAAAATTGTTGATGTTGGACAAGGAAGACAACTTAATGATTTATGTTTGTTCATATTCACATAGAAGTTATATTGTCATAGATCCTTCAACATGTGGTGCTTGCCCCTATCTTTGCTAGCCAAAAACTCCGCACTAAGTAGAGATACTACTTGTGCATCCAAAACCCTTTAAACCCTATCTTGTTTGAGAGTCCACCATACCTACCTATGGATTGAGTAAGATCCTTCAAGTAAGTTGTCATCGGTGAAAAAAGGGAAACAAAAATTGCTTATAAAATGTGAGATCATTTAGTGTAAGGGAAAATTGAGTGTTGTACGAACTTGTGATGGTAAAGAATAAAAGCGACGGACTGCATAATAAAGGTTGCCATCACAAGGGGCAATATAACGTGACGTTCTCTTGCACTAAGGGGTTGAGCATACAAACAAAAAGCGCATTGCAACCTCTGCTTCCCTCTGCGAAGGGCCTATCTTTTACTTTCATGTATTTACTTTTATTCAAGAGTCAAAGTTTTTGCCTCTATTCCTTTTATTTTTCTCCTTTGGCAAGCATCATGTGGTGAGGAAAGATCTAGGCACATATGTCCAGTTGAATATGGGTAGCATGAGTTATTATTGTTGACATCACCCTTAAGGTGAATGCGTTGGGAGGCAAAACTATAAGCCCCTATCTTTCTTTGTGTCCTCTTGAAACGTTTTGCTCATGTGTACACGGTGAGTGTTAGCAATCATAGAAGACTAAATGATGGTTGAGTATGTGGACTTGCCTAAAGGCTCCGACACGCGACCCTTCCTGAAAAGATGATGTATTGTAGTTGCAAAGTTGACTAAGAACATAGTTTGTTGGTTTCCAATAGAGTTTATGCTTTATACTTTGATGTTGTGATGAATTGTCACTTGTTCATGAGAAGTCTATGATAAAAGTTCTATGATAAAAGTTTTATGTTAAAGTTTGTTGCTGTTATGATAAATTACATGATTCTGCTATGTCCGTATTTTTGTTTTTATCGACACCTCTCTCTCTAAGAATGTGGACATGTTTTTCGATTTCGGTTCTCGCTTGAGGACAAGCGAGGTCTAAGCTTGGGGGAGTTGATACGTCCATTTTGCATCATGTTTTCCTACTGTTATTTATGTTGTTTTATTGTGTAATAGTGCTTTTTGGAGTAATTCTAATGCCTTTGCTCTCATAATATGCAAGGTATGCACAAAGGGAGAGAATTCTGGCAGCTGGAAATCTGGACCTGATAAAAGCTATGTCAGGCTACCTATTCTGCACAACTCCAAATGAGCTGAAACTTCCTGAGGATCTTTTATGGAATATCTAAGAATTACTGGAGTCAATAAGTACCAGAGGGGGGCCACCAGGTGGGCACAACCCACCTGGGCGCACCAGTGGGCCCAGGCGCGCCCTGGTGGGTGCTGCCCTCCTCGGCCCACCTCTGGTGCCCATCTTCTGGTATATAGATCATTTTGACCTAGAGAAAATTAGAGGAGGACATTCGGGACGAAGCGCCGCCGCCTCGAGGCGGAACTTCAACAGGAGCACTTTTGACCTTCGGTGGAGCGATTCTGCCGGGGGAACTTCCCTCCTAGAGGGGGAAATCATCGTCATCATCATCACCAACAACTCTCCCATCTTGGGGAGGGCTATCTTCATCAACATCTTCACAACACCAACTCCTCTCAAACCCTAGTTCATCTCTTGTGTTCAACCTTTGTGTCAAAACTATAGATTGGTGCTTGTGGGTGACTAGTAGTGTTGATTACATCTTGTAGTTGATTACTATATGGTTTATTTGGTGGAAGATTATATGTTTATCCATTATGCTATTTAATAACCCTCTAAACTTGAGCATGTTTATCATTTGTGAGTATTTACTTTCGTTCTTGAGGTCATGGGAGAAATCATGTTGCAAGTAATCATGTGAACTTGATATGTGTTCGATATTATGATGATATGTATGTTGTCATTCTCTTAGTGGTGTCATGTGAACGTCTACTACATGACACTTCACCATATTTGGGCCTAAGGGAATGCATTGTGGAGTAGTTATTAGATGGTGGGTTGCGAGAGTGACAGAAGTTTAAACCCTAGTTTACGCGCTATTCCGTAAGGGACCGATTGGATCCAAAAGTTTAATGCTATGGTTAGAATTTATTCTTAATACTTTTTTCGTAGTTGCGGATGCTTGCGAGAGGGTTAATCATAAGTAGGAGGCTTGTTCAAGTAAGAAAAACACCAAAGCACCGGTCCACCCACATATCAAATTATCAAAGTATCGAATACGAATTAAGCCAACATGATGAAAGTGACTAGATGAAATTCCAGTGTACCCTCAAGAACACTTTGCTTATCATAAGAGACCTTTTTGGCCTATCCTTTGCCTCAAAAGGACTGGGCTACCTTGCTGCACTTTTGTTACTACTATCGTTACTTACTCGTTACAAATTATCTTGCTATCAAACTACTCCGCTACTTACAATTTTAGCACTTGCAGACATTACCTTGCTGAAAACCACTTTTCATTTCCTTCTGCTCCTCGTTGGGTTCGACACTCTTACTTATAGAAAAGGCTACAATTGAATCCATATACTTTTGGGTGGTCAACACCTCTCCGCTCAATAACCAATAGCAGAACCCGGATGCTCATATTGGCTCCTACATATTCTACGAAGATCTTTATCGGTCAAATCGTTATGTCAACATATGTTACTCCCTTTGTCATCAGTATGTTACTTGCCCAAGATTCGATCGTCGGTATCTACATACCTAGTTCAATCTTGTTACCGGCAAGTCTCTTTACTCATTCCATAATACATCATCCCACAACTAACTCATTTGTCACTTTGCTTGCAAGGCTTCTTATGATGTGCATTACCGAGAGCACTACAAAAAAAATACACTTTTGTGATGATACATGTTTGTCACAGTAGGTCACCTTTGCTGTCATGTATGTACATTCATGACAATTTTATGACAGAATCAAGATAGTCATACATGTGCTGTCGTATAAGTGTTCCATGACAATACCAAAATTATCATCACGGAAGTGTTCACTTCCATGATGATAAATGACGCGTCATGGAAGTGCTTTCGTCAAGGGTAACTAACATGTGGCATCCACCATAATGGGTCACCGTTAAGCTATCAGATCCGGTTTTGGATCCGATAACTCGTTAACAGCCTGGACCAATGGGGATTTTCCACGTGTAAAATTCTCATTGGCCGGAGGAAACACGTGTCAGCTCGTCAGTGGGTCAGATAGGCGCCTATGATATGTCGACACGTGCAACGACCCACCACTGGCCCATTTAGCTTACAAAGGCCGGCCCGTTTGACTTGGTCAAAAGTTAGCGGGCTGGCCCATGAAAAGCCTGTTAACGGTCTCTTCGCAAATAGCCCATTTTACGACCCCGTAACTCACGGCCCGTTAGGGCCTACCCGAAATCGGCCCAACAACATCATGTGATCCGTCGAATATAACACCAGCCTGTTTCACTTTCGGCCCATGTATGGCCCATGATGTCTTTCGGCCCATATGAGGTCTTTTGTATCTTTAGGCCCTTTAGTGGCCCACGGTGACTCTAGCCCATAATGAACAGTAAATTTCTTTGTACCCATTAACGTCCCATGATTCACATGGGCCGTTTCCAGCACGTGTTAGCTTTCGGCCTACTGACGGCCCATATGTTCTTGGGCTCCTTTCTGGCCCTTGATTACTTCCGGCCCATTACTAGCATGTTCCCCTAATGGGCCAAATTCGGCCCGTGGCAAGACTCGGCCCGTTTGTGGCCTGTTAACCCATTGTGCCATTTCCAGCCCGTCCTATATTCTGGCCCATTAATGACCCGTTATGCCTATGACAGAATTAAGCCTTTGCTGTCCTCCAGCCTGTTAACGGCCCGCTAATGTGCTGGGCCGATACCAATTACGCCCGTTTCATGTAGACCCACTCATCCGACGGCCCGAGGCCCACTGATTCTATGGCCCGTTGGAGGCCCATTTATCCGACGACCCGTAGGAGGCCCATGGATCCTAGCCTGTAGTAGGGTCAAGGTTACCACGGTCCATATATGGCCCATGGTTGTTGTAGCCACTAGCAAACCAGGGAAAAAGAAGACTAGGAAATAAATAAGCCCGAAACTAACGCTAGGCTATTAAGGCGATTGCACAGATTACATCCACTGAGCATCAAAGATCGCCACCAGTGCAAATATAGGGAACACCCTACACTATACAAAAATGGCATGTTGTTTTCTTCAGCCAGTGGCTGCACATTAAGAACAAATTTTTTATCGCAACAAAACAAATTACAACCATAAAACAAAAGGAAGGTTGGCATAAAAGTTAACAGTCCGGCAGATAAATGCACCACCAGAAGTTCAGAAGATCAGTTCATTTGACCTGACTGTTACGTTTTCATGTTGTATTGTTCGATGGAGCACCATAACCTTCGCCTTCATTTCTCCTAGGCTCCTAAACAACATAGCAAATGTCTGATAGTCTGGTTTCAAAACCATGCATATCTTGATGACATCGAACAATGTCTGTCCTTGTTTCATAAAGGGTCTCTGTTAGGGAATGGACTTGTGTCTGGAGCGCAGATATAACATTGTTTTGAGCTTGCATATCTTGATCATGAGGCAGTTTGGACGAGATTTCCTTAACAACCAACCAAGTATTACGCAGGAACGTGCTTTTGGCACTGTTAGCGGATAGGTACTGACACACTACATCAAGAGGTGACATTGCGGTTATAGTTGCCTCGTCACCTTCAGAAGGCGACGGTTCCACCATTTTTTCCATAGCTTGCTGAAAAGTTGAGTTTTTACATTAGTAGTACCAGAATAGAAGATATTAAGGAGGCAGCAAAACCAAACAAAATAGCTTTGGTCTATATACAGAACTTATTCTGGTGAACCCATGTAAAATATTAGTTGTATTTTACTGCAAAGTACATAATAAAACCATGTTCCAAACATATGACCATGTACCATGGCTAATATATTGTCTATTTCTTCACTTTGTATTGACAGCTAAGGATAAAGAGACAAAGTTTATAATACAGTAAGCATAGTATGACATCATTCATATCACAAAACAACTGAGAATAGACCAACAGGCAATTGTAATGTTGTGTGGGCAAGTCCAGCATGAAACTAGATTACAGATCAAGATCAAAGGAACATCACTCCTCTCTTTTAAACCTTGTAAGGTGCAATGATACGCAAAGACAATTGTGTATAAAATTGAAAAGAGTAATAGACATTGGCTGCAAACCATGCAGTTCAAGGCACAAGTCAGAGTAAGTAGTAGTTAAAAGGCATGAGGATTAAGGACTTACAACAGCGACTTTGACTGGTGTAGTCATGCCCTTCGTCTTGTTGGTGTGACAGTCCTTGAAGATTTCCACAGCATTTGGTTCAGGTACTTTTTGGTCCTTGTGGGCTTACCTCTGCATTTGGAACAAGTCAATATAGATCTGATAATATGGTATAGCAAAAAGAGTGAAACAACAACTAATTACAAGAGCCTTGCAGTGTGCAATATAGCTATGAGATCCTGTCCATTGGAATTTCACTTTCGTATGGTTGGCCTTGTTCTTTGAATGGTTCACCTACAAGAAGATAGATTTGTGAGGAACATGCGTAAATAGGACTTCAACATGTGATTTGATCACATATATATAATGTACCTGATACTTTGGATCAGACCAATGTTTAACGAGGCCTCTCCGGTCTTCATTCGATATATTTTCCACTGGAGATGTTTGGGCAAGTTCACTGTTAGCCTTGCCTTCAAAGTGAGCTTTCCTCAAGTTATACCGATACTGTTGCATAGCAGACTTGAAAACATGTGTGCAAGCTTGTCTGGTTGCATCATCTTGGCTATCCAACTTGAATCTCATCTGTTGAAAACTATGGGAGTCTCACTATCAGCAACCTAGAAAGTCTGGGGCAGAGCAAGACGATATTACTAGTTTCCATACATAAACATACTTACAGATAAATGGTCGAGGAAGGTGTTGAACTGGGTTTTGTCTTTGTCATTCCTGTACTGAACCCATGTTGAGAGGATACGTACTGACACCTAACGGCAACCGTTGCCTCTAATACTAACTTGGGTGACTCTGTAGCATCACGTGGCCTTTTTAAACTGCCTCAAAATGGATCTCCATTCTTCCTCCTCTAGATTTAGTTAACCTATCGAGCATTATCCTTGATGTTTGTTTCCTCTTGCGCCTAGGTGCTAGTCCAACAAGGAACATAGGAAGTGATAGTGTACATCAAACTGTGAGACTACATATAAAGAAGCATGAAACCGTAACTTGACTCTAGCAACTACCTTCTTGCTGTTGAAGCTCACCAACTTCATCTGATCTTGCCAACTCGTCTTGTGTCAAGAGTGCTTCGGAAGTAGTGTCAGGTGGCAAGGGAGCTTGGGAACATGCTGCTAGCTGAGTTGACAAATGAGTAACTCGTGCAGCTGGTGGTACTGTGGAAGGTGTTGCAACAACTAGGGTTGTCTCTACTTGTTTGGTGGCAGCTATTGGTTTCTGTTTGGCTTGTTCTGCAGCTCGTGTAGCACAGGATACCCCGTTTGTAAAAAAATTCGCTGGACTTTGACCTTCTATTGCACCATCATTACCAGCAGAATCTGCAGGATTCTTCTGCTTCCCTTTCCGTGTGTCCTTAGTACTAACACCATCCCCTATCATTCTGTGTTCCTTACTCTTTCTCTGTTCCATGTTAAGTCAAGCCGATGACAAAAAGGAATAACAATTTAGTTCTTTAGAACAAATTGATGCGTGATATAGATGAACTAAACTTTGATGTTAGACAACCACATGATAGGAGGATGTAATATGTATGAAAAACAGGACGACATGAGATAACCAACTATGATGTGTAAACTAAGCAGAAGACATTTCATTAAATTAGAAGCAATGCAATGGAAGATAGACACCATATGAAAGATGCTACAAATATCCTCTGCTAAGTTAACAGTGTCTCGTCATAATTGGCATTTAAACAAATGTGAAGCAGTAGAAGAAATAAATCATATGCAAGATGCAAACAACATCACACTACCAAGTTAAAGGTCTCTCGTCGTTAGTGCCATTGCATATTCACAGCTTATGATGTGTAAACTAAGGAGAAGGCATTTCAACAAATTAGAAGCAATGAAAGCTAGACACCATATGAAAGATGCAACAAATATCACTCTACCAAGTTAAAACGGTCTCGTCATAAGTGCCATTTCAACAAATTAGAAGTAGTACAAGATAGAAAAGAATGCGAGATGTAACCTATATCACACTCCCAAGTCAAACATGTCTTATGACAAGTGATTGTTGCAGGTTACACAACAATAGTACTTTGATGTAAGAACATGGTGTGATAGACAGATATTGTATGTTCTAGAAACAGGAACACGTGTCTTATTCACAAGTATAATGTGTAAAGTAAGCAGATGGAATTCAACAAAATTAGAAGCAATACAAGCTAGACATCAAACATAACATGCAACCACATATAACAGTGCCAAGTTAGAGGGAGCACCTGTGATGGTGCACTAGGGGAGATGTGCTCATCATCAACACAGCTACATTGAGTGTCTATGCATATGTTGTCTTGCAAATCATCTTGGGTGTTGGAGGAGTAGAATATGTAGAGGCCCTCCATTTGGAAGGAGCACCTTTATCCGCTGCCTTGCTAACTTCCTTGCACTTTATTGATTTTGAATTGTCAAGTAAAACCGACAAGAAAAAGCAATAAAATTCACTCTTTGGAACTCATTCATGCATGATACTGACAATCACTACTTTGATGTAAGGCAAACACATGATACCAGGATGGGATATGTATGAAAAACAGGACGACATGGCATATTCACAACTGTTTGTGTAAACTAAGCAGAAGCCATTTCAACAAATAAGAAGCAATGCAAGCTAGACACCACATGAAAGATGCAACCAATATGACTCTGCCAAGTTAAAAGCGTCCCATCATAAATGGCATTTCAACAAATAAGAAGCAGCGCATGCTATAAATCATATGAAATATGCAACTAATATTGCACTACATATACTAAAGGTGTCTCGTCATATTGATTGATGCGGGATACAAAAAAATAATAGTTTTATGTAAGGACATGCTTAATAGACAAATGTACTATGTACTAAAAACAGGAAGGCATGTCACATTAACATGTATAATGTATAAACAAAGCAGAATAGCACATGCAATTTAACCAAATTGGAAGAATTACAATCTAGACACCATATGCAACATGCAACCACATATCACGCTGCCAAGTTAGAGCAAGCACCTGGGTGCTCGTGTAGGGAAATGCGGTAATCAACTACAGAGTTACATTCACTATCTTCATCTAGCCTTGCTGTTTCTTGATAATCATGTGGGGAGGCTAACGCTGCATTCTTTAAATGAGGATCTTTACTCACAGTAGTCCACTGGCATGACTGCCTCATCATAAGTGATTGATGAGGGATACACAAGAACATTAGTTTGATGTAAGAACATTGTTAATAGACAGATGTACTAGTATGTACCAAAAACAAGAAGGCATGTCATATTCAAAGGTATAATGTGTAAGCTAAGAAGATGCAATTTAACCAAATTGGAAGCAATACAAGCTGGACATCCGGCTGGAGTGGTGAGCATGATCGTCTAGGACCTGAGAGCCTGGTGGGAGGCGGGCTGCTTCGCCACCATTGTGGCTTTTTAGTTGGCTTCCAGGTGATGCCTGTCTGTGTTGGTCTTTTCATTGGCTCGGCCAGTGCCCTGACTAGCTATTTGTCTTCTGGTGTTCCCAGGATGGTGGTTCATGTAAAAAATATCTTTCCTTATCTTAATAAAGACCAACTTCGGCCTTTCGAATACAAGCTAGACACCATATGCAACATGCAACCACGTATGACACTATGAAGTTAAAGCAGGCACCGGGGATGGTGGTTCATTGCGAGCGAGATCATCAACTCCAGAGCTACGTTTACCGTCTCCATCTGCTGACACAACACTCTTTAAAGTGCTAAAATGTGTCTGGCCTAGCCGCGTACGAAGCTGGAGCGACTTCTCTCTTTTCTTTTCTGCTTCTGTCAAGGCAGAGGCTGAAATACCCTTGCATAAAAACACAACAGTGAGAGTATGGGTGAAGTGTGTGCAGAACTAGTGCACTGTAAAAGTAGCAGATAGCAGGTGGCTAAAAAATAAACGTCAGGAGACATATGATAGCTCTACAACATTGCATGGCAAACAAAATTAGATTCTACTATGTATGATTTTGTAATATATGAGCATAGGGATGGCTGGGAAATGTAGGTACTCCTCCAGCACACCACTACATGTGGTCCTATCAAAATAATAGTCGGCTGAAAATAAATAGGTCAGTCGATTTTTTTATGAACCGTCGATCTATAAGGAACGGGCATATGGCCTTCGTCTACCTCCCGCCAGTCACTGTTGACGATCTTTCTTGAACCGCCAGCGACCACCGGCCTAGACACCTGCCTCCGCCGCCCCGCCCTCCCCTCAACCTAACACCACCGCCGTGCTTGGAAACGCCCCCGACCGACCTCCAGATCGGGCGCCAGCAGCTCTAGGCCCAACACATCTGTAAGATAAACACCGAAGCGCTGCTTCCCCAGCGTAATAGGCGGACTAGCGCCTATTACATTGGGGAATGCTTCCTTTAATTGGGAATCAACTGACGAGGAATTGAAATCCAGGGGGCGACAGACCTCTAGCTAAGGTGAAATAGTATATGAGGAGAAACCTTGTCCATCACGAGTTACTAGGAACATCTAGTATCAAGAATAAGCGGCCAACTAGTGTCTTCTGTGGGATGAATACCGTGCAAGTAGACACGTAAGAGTTGCACAAATAAGGGAAGAGGAGTACCATTTCCGGTTGCCAGTGTTGTGTCCTCCATATGTCGCGACGATTTTCTTCTTTTTACCGAGGGAACCGATGTTTTGGAGGAGGGTGCGGCCTTGGACGAACCCATGGCCAAATTGTTGACAGTGTTGCTGTGGCCGTATGTTGGCGAAGGGGAAGCAGATCTGAGGAGGCGAAGGACGGGTAGCAGGAACAGCTCCAGCGCGGTGGACGGTGGCGAAGTTGGAGCGGCAGCAGAGAGGCACAGGACAGCGTGGTTGAACTGGCTCGGGTACGGACAACCCGGTCTCGGCTTCAACTACTAGCCGTGGAGGGCATTGCGGTTGAGGTTGCGGTGGATGATGATGTTGGGGTATTGGCTCCAGCATGATGGAGGAGAGCGGCGGTTGATGGGTGGGATGGGGTGGTGGATGGAGGATGCCGGGGTTTCGCGGCTGGTGGAGAGGTAGTTTTGGTGCCCACGGAGTACGAATGGGGAATTGGACGGGGGGAGGGGGAGCTAAGGGAGAACCATGTTTCGGTGTGGGACGCGCTTGTTTGAAATTTGGGGAAAGTGCAAACTTTGCCCCCCTCTTAAATTTTGGACCTACTGCGGGTCGGGGGTAGGATGGTAATCCCAGGTGTCCCAAATAGTGGGCGGGAGCGATTTCGGCCACGCGCATGTGTGCTTAGGAAGCCATTGTGTATGAATGTTTTTCGGAGGCGGTTGCGTGGTATCTAGATAAAGCTACAAACCTACCCCAGTTTAGACCTTTGGACGTCGGGCTGGTAGGTTTTGCGGGTCGGAGTTAGAAAAGTAATTTCCTTATACTACCAAACATTGGTCTCATGCGGTTTCGGGCGAGTAGAGGCTCTTTTGGCGCTTCGTTTGAAATTTTGAAACAGAAGCATTCACATTTACAGTACTCTTGAACTTTGAGGATTGAACTAAATAGACAACGTTAAATTTGACCTTGTATGTTTGAAAACCTCATTACATTATCCACTTCTTTTTGAAATTTTGACACTTGAAAATCCTATAACTATGATTATTTTGGAATGGAGGAGCTAAATTTGAATATATTTTGTACACAACTATATATGATATTATGTACAAAAGTAGAGCAAAGATTGTTGCCCCATAATTTAGGTATGATTTACAAATGCCATGATATCGAATTCAAATAATTGAATGGACTTCATGTTGAATTCAATTTTTTTAAACCACCTTAAGTTGAATTCAAATGTATGCTAGTTTATAGCTAGCTATTTATAATGTTCATTGTGTAACTTTTGTATGTATAATGTGCTTTACACACACAACATGAATTATACTCACGTTTATATTCGATTGCTAAAGCGATGCATTGTATGGAGTTCAAAATACTAACTATGTGGATCAATTATGTCGAATAATAACATAGACATGCTCAAATTCGATAGAATCTAGATGTCTGATGAATCAATGACCGTTCCTTACGCGAATTGCAAATATCATGATCCCATCCTTATATTTGGATACAATTTATATTTTTAATCAATGTGTACATCAGTCTTTTACGTGTAGTTTCACTCTCCATCGGCGGTGTCTCACACATGCTAAGACTCTCTCCCGAGGTGTCTTTCTCGCAGATATGCTCTCGATATAACCCTCCCTCCCTCTCGTAAACATTTACGACTATTTTCACTAACCTATATCACAAGCACTCTTCCTCTCACAAGCATACACACGCACAATCCCCATCGACCCTTTCTATATACATAGACCTGCCTACGTGTCTCCCGTACGCACATTATCTTTAGGCATGTCTCTCACGCATTGTCTCACACCTCTCTTCCTAATCGACGAGTATGATTCTAGCAGAGCATTCTGTAGGATGACCCTTAAAGTTAGGTTGGATGAATAGTAATATCATAGATAAGGGGTTACCTTAGTCTGAGGACCTAGGGTTACAAATCCTAGCCGGCTTTGTCAGCGGACACAGAGTCCTTCACGATTCTGCTATCTTTGTCTTGTACAACTAGTCATCCACGGGTCTCCCTAAATGCATCACGGGCCGAGCAATGTGGCGCAGGACGGAACCGAACCAAGGGCCTCACCTCGGGCCACTGGACCTCACGCGGTGACACACCCTCTGCCCCCTAGGTATCGTTATCTTCTCACACCCACACATACCAACCACTACTAGGGAAAACCTTACACATAGAACGTACCAGTTGCGCATGTCAAAAAGAGTTGCTACTACTACTTACCACTAGCGCTCAGTAAATAAATGCGCTGCAACTAAGCTTATAGTAGTACCGCGCTGGACGAAAGAAGTGCTACTACTATAATTTTGACACTGTTCTCGACAGGCTAGGAATAGTAGCAGCGAGCTAAGCACGATGTTGCTAGGATGGTTGTAGCAGCGTGTTTTACGCGGAAAGCGCTACTGGTAATGAAAAGAAAATACAATAAAAAACATATACAAAAGTAAATGAAAATGAAAGAAATAGAAAAAGGGGAAAGGAAAAAAAGAAAATGTGAAGGAAAACAAAAGAAAAAGAAAAATAAAGGAGAAAGGCGTAGCAGCAGCGTGCTTTCAGGACAATCGCTATAGCTAACATATCAGTAGCGCGTTCTGTTATCCCATGCTATAGCTATGTAGCTATAGCTAATGTAGCAGCAGCGCTTTTTCGGGCCCGCGCTACTGCTATTTTTTACTTAACCATGCGGTTCTTCTTCCCCCTGGCCACTTCCCCAAACCCCCCCTCGATCTGCTGTCGCCGCCATTGTCGCCCTACATCGCCGTCGGCCACCGCGCACTCTCCTTTCGCCCTCCGCACGCCCTCTGCTGCTCTCGGTGGCTGTCGTTGTCGTCGCCCTCCGCCGTGCGCCCGAGCACCGACCCCGACCCCGACCTCGTCGCCGCGTGCCCCTCCCTTGGCCGCTCCCTAACTCCGCCGGCGACCGAGGTGAGCACGCCTACACCTCCTCCTCCTCCCCTGCCTCTGCCTAGCTAGGGTTCCTAGGGTTCATCAAATTTTAGGATTCATCAAATTGGCTACTACTTGTAGATGCTTAAGTAGTTATATAGTTATTGTGCACCCAATGTAGTTAAGTAAATATAATTGTAAACTAGATGTTAATTAGGGCAGTAGTTGTAGATGCTTAAGTAGTTTTTAGGACAAATTCCTAGGGTTCATCAATGGGTGCTTAAGTAGTTGTAGATGGTTAAGTACCTAGCTAGGGTTCATCTAATTAGTTAGTACTTGTAGATGCTTAAGAACTAGGGCAGTAGGGTTTAACTAGATGTTAATTAGGGCAGTAGTGTTTAGTTTAGAGAAAAAATTCAATATAGTTTTTTACTGTTTTTCAGTAAGTGTTTAATAGAATTAGTAAAAAATTAATAGAGCTAGTTGAACTAGTTTATTTTTAGTAAGAACTAGTTGAATTAATAGAACTAGTTTATTTTTAATAAGAAAATGAATAGAACTAGTTGAACAAGTTTATTTTTAGTAAGAACTAGTTGAATTAATAGAACTAATTTTTTAGTAAGACAATTAATAGAATTAGTTGAACTAGTTTATATTTAGTAAGAACAAGTTTATTTTTATTTATAGTAAGTGCTTAGTTGAAATAGTTGAATTAATACAACTATTTTATTTTTAGTACAAAAATGAATAGAACTAGTTTATGTTTTAGTTAAAGCAATTATTCTCGCATCGACGTCGACGATGCCTATCCCGCATCCTCATCGTCGACTCGGCAGAGGAGGCCTGCTTGATTAGAGGGGCCATGTCCGGGACTGGGCTCCGCCAGGCTGGTATTGGGATGTGCTACCTTCCGGGAGGCGTAGCTTGGTGAGGAGCCAACCCGTTGTTGACCAGAACCTTCTTTGGTGGCGATCGCGTGGGCCAGTGATGGTGTGGAGGCTTGAGGACCCCGTGGAGGTGGTACGTCACTGTGTCAGCAAGGAGGATGAGCACGTCCGTTGCTACATGGTTGCGTTGGAGGGCAGGTTCTCCAATACCTGGCAGGTTCTTCAGGGATCTCACTGGAGCTATGATTCTGTGATGGTTCCTTCTCTTTGGGTGTCCACCGCCCGGGCCGATACCCGTCCTTTGCTAGGGTTTTAGCTGTATTAGGGAAGTTATATGTATGATACTATTCGAGATGTATTAGTGATAATATTTGACGATGTACGGACGCAAGAGATGATTTAGTTTTGCTTATTGAATGCATGCTAATTTGAACACTAATTTATTTTATGATTTAGTTTTGCTTATTGAATGCTCAAATTGGATAACTACTCCTATTTTGAATGCTCAAATTGGAGAGCACTATGCAAGGTGTATGCATTTGATTGGTTGATAGCTTATAGGGTTTCACTAAGTCGTAAGATGAGGATAATAATGTTTTTATTCATATTTTGTTTTTGCAGCCAAATCTCCATGTCGTCGCGACCGTCGTCCCTGTCACAGACCCGCTCTAACCTCGAGGTGAGACCAGCCAAATCTCCATGTCAATACGAGTCCTATAAGATATTTTGAAATGTTTTTGTTCATGTTTTCAACCATTGAAATGCAATGACCATCAAGTTTGAATGCAATGATCATCAAGTTTGAATGCAAATAGGATATGTGCTTGCCCAAGTGGTCATGTTTGCAGGTAACACCTCCTTGTGGCCTATGTTTTTTCGGAGTGTTGATTAATTTCCGTTCCGGCAAATTTCAGGTGCTCGATATGTCCTTTTTTAGCAAAGGTCATGCCGGATTTTTCCGTGAATTTTGGCATGACTTGTGCTAAATTATGTGGGAAATATTGAGTGGCCTGGATTTTCGAGAAAGATAATTAAATGACATTTCGGGTTGACTATAAGTCTGTCGAGGCTCCATACATGACAAACCAAAAATGAGTGAGGGAGAAACTCTGCACCATATATGAGAGAGGAAGAATCCCGATTGTTGTCGTGGGGGTCGTTTCTCCTTCTTCTCCTTGTGCTAGACCTTTGTTATGCACTAGGGGAAGGAGGAGTAACGACCATCACCGACGGTCGAAAAATCAGTGAGGAGTGTGTCCACCATATATGAGAGAAGAAGAATACCGACTGTTGTCGTGGGGGTCGCTTCTCCTTCATTCCCGTGTGCTAGACATTTTGGTTTAATGCACTCGGAGACGAAGGGAGGAGCGACCATCACCAACGGTCGAATATATACATCACGTGAGCTGAGAGTTTTCAAAAAAAGACTCGACAGACCGATAGTCAACCCGTGCTGAATAATAATGATCTAATTTAGTTTTTGTAGTACATATATTGAATTTTAGAAGTTTAATCTTTGAATTATGAACATAGGAAATGTCGTCGGACGAAAGTCTCGCGGAGTGCTAGAGTTGATGATGATGATGAGGAGTTGTGATTATGACTAGTGACCAACTTGGTATATGATGTCTCATTAATGAAAATGATGGTCGTGAGGAGGTGTTATATGACAATGATGTATTATGATGATAAGTTGTTAATGATATGATGATGATGATATTTATTATATCATTGGGTGAAAGAACCACAGATTAGTTTCAAGTGGATGTCCATCCACTTGAAACTAGTCCATGGTTCTCTCACGCAGTGATGTAATAACTCATTATGATGTAAAAACAATCTCTAAATTGCTACTGTATGAAAACTTGTATAAAGGTGTATGAATACAACATGAAATAAAAAACAAATAGAATACAGAATAATAGTAGTAGTGCGGGCTGCCAGAAGCGCTACTAGTAATTACCAGTAGTGCCCTTTCCAGGAAGCGCTACTACTAAGTGGATATAGCAATAGCGCGGGTGGACCAGCTACTGATAATCTTTAGTTGTAGCGTCGTATCAGTAGCGCGGTTACCCGCACTACTGATAGGCCAAAAACCCGCGCTACTGGTAGGTTTTTCCCTAGTAGTGAACACAGACACCATGCAAAAAAATTCTCCTCGTGCCTCTATCCCCTCCCCCGTTGCATATACACACTCAAGGGCATCTCTCGCCGTGGCATCATATTCGTCTCTCTCTCTCTAGACCTCTCTCATTTCTTGTGCTATCTCTCCCACGTCCCCCTCCCCCACCGGCCCCTCTATCCATGCCTCTCTTGAACACGTAATACACACACATACCTCTCTAGGCCCTGCCAAATACATCAACTTTACACATTCACACATGTTACATCACGTACCCCATTGGTCTAAAAAGCCCTCTCTTCACATTTATTTCGCATACAACATTCCTTTTGAATAAAGTGTGGCCAAAAAATCATTTTAGAATTTCTACATATATACAACATTACAAAGTTATATGGAGGAGTATGAACGTTAATTTGAATTGCATGGTGCCCACAATGATATTTATTCCGCATTGTAAATTTTCATATTTTTATACTACATATAAAGTTAGTCATAATAAAGAGAAACGAAGAGCATCTTTCTCTCCATCGCATACACCCCCTCTACGCCCCATTCACGTATGCACACAAACTATCTCCAGGTCCTCTAAAAGTACGCCCCCAGCACATTCACACATGTTTCATCTTTCTCTCTTGATATATACAGTGAAGATCATTGTATTTGAAGCGAAAGCATGATACGTACATTGGACTTCAGAATCCACTCATTATGATCACCATTTACGTTTTGTGGTTATTATACAGTCATGGGCTCACCGTACAGCTATGTATTTGCTCAAGACACGACTAGTTGACCAGTTAAACGCTCCACATGGCACCTCTAATGTTGCATCACATTATCTCACTACCATTGGGCCCACCTGTCGGCGTGTATCTACTCTACACTCTTATAAAAACAGAGTTGGTGATGATGGTGTGCCTGCCATCCTGCAATATAGGCCATCTGATTTATATCTGACTGATAGGAAGGAAACTATGGCAATTTTGCAAAAAGGTACCCCACACACCTCTCCACATTTGCAAATAAGGCCTTCCCTCGTTCATCCTTTTCTCTCACAAGATAAACTAGTCATACAAACGCATCTTGATGTTACGTGCAACGCACGGGCATCTTGCTAGTAAGAATGAAAACAAACGACAAAAAAATATTGGATGGTGGTTCGAAGTCATGACCGCGGGCACAGCGGACAAGGTGGCCTTGTATTGGTATGCTGAGCCGTCTGTTTTAACACACAGGAGCTGGTGTGGTGATTATACACACACACATGCATGCACACAAACCACATGCACGCAACACTTACACAAACACATGCAGCCACGCACGCACGCAACACTCACACGTACACACGTAGCCACGCACGCACGCAACACTCACATGCACACACGCATGCATGCACACACCACACGACCAATACACACTCTCACGCTCAAGTGCTCAACCTACACGTGCATGCGCACACATCAGGCCCTGACAGACACATACACAACCAGGTGGTTCCCGCGCATGGGTTGGAGTCTTGTCGCGCCTGCGTAAATTTGTGTTTATCTAACCTTTTTCCTATGTGAACTAACAGGTGGGACCCACAAGGAACATGGTCAATTTAACTAGTCAACATGGTGCCACGCAGATTATTTGGCCGGTTAACAGAGTGCAATCCGATGCTGAACGGTGAGCAAGTGACCGTATAATCACCGCAAAACATATATAGTGACCGTAATGAGCGTATTCTGAAGTCTGCTGAACGTATTACGCTTTTCTCTCTGTAGGCCCTCCAAAACTACATCTCTACACGTTCTCGCATGTTACATCTAACAACTATGCAATACAGCACTACTACTACACTCTAACACAATAAATCATATGTGTTTTTAATTTTACTAGATATCATATTGTTACTTAATTATTTAGTTTGCATACATTAAAATTGCCTTTGAAATGTATGGCCAGTATCATCTACCGCGCGGGAAAAATCCCGCCCTTTCCTGTTTAATCGAGTTTGTATCGATGGATTGTGCGAAACAGCAAAACTACAGTACTATAGTAATACAGTACAAGTAACAGTTCACTGGGCCGCCGTGTCGTGTACTCCTTCGTCGTAAGAGTGGAGCGCTCGCTTTCATTAATGTTCTAGTACCTTTCACCGACATGTGGGACATCAAGCTACTGGGTCCACTTGCCATATTGAAATATAGTGCAGAGCAGCAGGGGTGAAGCACCCCAGTCATGGCGCCGGCGTAGTAATGAGCAATGAGGCTTCAAATCGCAAAGCTGCACCTTTGCCTTAGTTAAGTTGGAGGGACGAAGTAATAATGCTAAAAAAAGAAGTTAGAGGGATGAAGCAACCATCATTTCACTCGTTCTTGAATCCGCTTCTCCCTCATCTTCTTCAAGTTAATCATGTGTTGCTTCTGCCGTTGTTCTGCCTCATGTCGGACGCGGATCGACTTGGTAAAGCACTGACACATGGGACCGCTTGTTAGCAAACCGCCAGGCCAACATCCTCTAAAAATAAGAAACCTCCCCCGCCATCCACGCGGCAAAATCACCTCCTTTTTACTAATCTTGATTCTATAATTTTTTAGATCAATATAATTGAGATTTGTATAGATAGCACACAGGAGCAAAACCAAGTGGTATGGTTAAGGGCATCCACAATGTGTAGCCAAATGTGAAAATAGCTTTTGGCATCAATGGGAACCATTGTGGACGGTGCTGCCAAAGCCAAAAAGATGAAACCGAAGCTCCCTGATTGATTGATTGAAGGAATAGAAAAATGCAACGTCTCTCCTCTTTCTCCCGTGCATGGACGCATGTATAGTATAGAGCACAGAGTCTACTCCCCTGTCCCTTCTATCACAAATCACAAAGCAGTGAGGCATCAAATCACAAAGCACGGACGAAGCAACCATCAGTTCACTCTTCGCTGACTCCGCTTCTCCATCGTCTTCTCCGAGAAATCACCTCACCGCACTAAGCTGGATGGACGGCGCTATTGTGTACTAGTACTAGTACATTTACGTGTCCTTTGGTTCAACAGACTTCCTAGATGCAAATAAGGCGGTTGTCTTGGCTTGTAGGCGGCACTTGCGAATGACTTACCGTGGTCTCCCTCAATGGTGTTCTCTGTCGAACGCACTTTGCCAAACCACAACGTTCGAGATATCATCGATGTCATCGCAATGGGGAAGGAAGTCAAATAGTTACTACCTCCATTTTTTGTACACAAGGCCAGTATATCAATATTACAATTTGCAGAAGGCCACTAACACTAATCGAGGCAAAATTGATGGGGTTTGCCTCGTACTATTAAGCAAGGACATTAATATACCCTTGCATGCATGCGGAAGTGAGAAGGTTGGTTTGCATGGCACGCACGGCAACCAGCTTCTCCCATGGTACGCGCATTCTAGACTGAGGCCCCGTGCATGTCGGTGTAGCGTTGAATCTTAGCTAATAGACACTGTTAATCTCACTGTTTGCCGAAGTAGTTTACAGTCAATATGTTGTGCTTAAGAAGCTTCCTTGCCCTATTCTACACTCAATCTGCGTAACTAAGATGGCATGCCAAGCCTGATTAGTTGCTAAAATATCCTGCCATATATTTATTGTGACATAGATTTCCATGGTCTAGTAGCCAATCTGTTAGGTGAAATAGCTCTACACCGTTTTATACTCGATCTTTGCTGCTCAGATGGCCTTTGATAGTTTGATGGCTGTGTGCTCAGCCTCATTGACTACTGAAACAACCTGCCATAATTTAGCACTCAAATATGTTTGTTGAATTAGCTTTACACATATTTCGTTGGTTAGGTCTGCTCGTCCAAATATCTTGCCATAGCTTTAGACATCGACCTAGGTATTTTTTTCTAGACTTCATAAAAAAGCATATATGTTTTTCCTATAATATCTAGTAGAAGAACTAATTTGTATGTCTAACAAATGGACAGGACTTGGATAACTTCTGCTCGAAGATTCTCCACTGCATATGTCGAGGGGGTCGAAAACTTCATGAACTTTATCAGAGCTGAGTACGATGGTCCGAAATCAAATGTGCTCTGCCCGTGTAGCAGTTGTATGAATTCAATTACAAGACCCTAGTCAACTGTGCAAAATCATCTACACTTTTATGGGATGTCGGTCACATATACTAGGTGGGTTCATCATGGTGAAGCTACGAACATCAATCTTACTAACTATGTGGAAGTAGAAGATCACCATCTTGATCTGCCTGATGCTCAGGTGGAAGAGGAGGAGGTGGTGGTGGTGGCGGAGCTAGTGAGTTTGACCAACATTGAAACAATGCTACGAAATGCTCGTGCATTTCGTGAATTTTCAACTACAGAAGAAAAATGGTGGGCCCACATGTTGGAACAATGCAACGTGGCTGTCACCCCAGGAAATAAGCTGTCAGTATTCTCAGCTATGGTCACCTTTCTTCAGGTGAAGACACCTGAGCGGATGACCAACAGATTATTTGATGCGATGTTGGCTGCTTTCCGCAAATCTTTCATAGATGCGTCTGAGGTGCCACACACCTATAGTAAAATGAAGAATTTCCTTTGTGCAGTTGGAATTGGATATGATATGATCCATGTTTGTAAGAATAATTGTGTTCTGTTCCGAAAGGATTATGCCAACTTAAGTGAATGCCCGAAATGCAAATCATCAAGATGGAAAGATGGCAATGCTGTGAAGAGGATTCCTCATAATGTTCTGAGACATTTTCCAGTTATACCAAGATTGCAGTGGTTGTTTCATGATGCTGAAACAAGAGAGGATGTACTATGGCATTCTAGGAACCAGGAGTATAGAGATCAGCATGTAATGAGCCATCCATCTCATGGTAGTGACTAGAAAAGCTTCAACCAGAAACACAAAAAGTTTGCTGCTGGCCCGAGAAACATTAGACTTGGCTTAGCTTAAGATGGATTTAACCCATTTGGCTACCAGACCACCACATATAGCATGTGACCAGTGCTTGTTAGCCCTTACAACATACCTCCAAATGTCTGCACCAAAGAATCAAACTACATGATGACCTTACTCATCCCAGGTCCAAAAAGTCCTGGAAAGGATTTTAATTTATTCATGGAGCCTCTTGTGGAGGAACCTCAATAGCTATGGAGGGTTGTTCTCACTCGAGACCTGCATAGCAGCCCACCAGCTAATTTCTTTCTGCGTGCTGTTATAATTTGGTGCATCCATGATTATCCGGCTTTGGGCACTATGTCAGGGCGAACGACACATGATTACAATGCATGTGTTCACTATGATAGGAATCCGCTGTCATACGCAATACTTAGCAAGATCTGTTACATTGGACACTGTTGTTTCCTTGCCAAGGAGAAGCCGCATCCTATAAAATACTGAAGACATGTGTTCAATGCAAAGCATGAAAACTATGATGTGTCAAAGAGGCTCACCGCCGATGAGTTGCAAGTGGAATTAGAGAAGGTCAGGCATATTATACCAAGAAACCATCCTGGTGATGGTAGCGGGAAAAGGAAGGGTGGCAGGGCAGAAGAGAGATTATTGTTTACCCGCAGGTCCACTTTGTGGGACTTGGAGTATTGGAAAGATTTGGATCTGCCGCATAATCTTCATGTGATGCACATCGAGAAAAATATATGTGACAGCATCATCGGCACACTTCATAATATTGAAGGTGATACGTCTCCAACGTATCTATAATTTATGAAGTATTCATGCTGTTTTATTATCATTCTTGGATGTTTACAATCATTTTATAGCAACTTTATATCATTTTTGGGACTAACCTATTGACCCAGTGCCCAGTGCCAGTTGCTATTTTTTTGCTTGTTTTTTACATCGTAGGAAATCAATATCAAACGGAGTCCAAATGCAACGAAACTCCTGGAGGATTTTTTGGGCCAAAAGAAAGCCAGTGGGCCAAGGAAGCACCTAAGGGGCTGCTCGAGGGGAGCAGCACCCACCAGGGCGTGCCAGGAGGCCCAACCTCGGGTGCCCCCCAGACCGCCTCTTTACCCTATAAAATCCCAAATATTCCAAAACCCTTCGGGGCAGCTGAGGGAGTCCTGGACTAGGGGGTGTCCGGACAGCCGGACTATCATCGTCGGCCGGACTCCAAGACTATGAAGATACAAGATTGAAGACTTCGTCCCGTGTCCGGATGGGACTTTCCTTGGCGTGGAAGGCAAGCTTGGCAATACGGATATGTAGATCTCCTACCATTGTAACCGACTCTGTGTAAACCTAGCCCTCTCCGGTGTCTATATAAACCGGAGGGTTTTAGTCCGTGGGATGGACAACCATTACAACAATCATACCATAGGCTAGCTTCTAGGGTTTAGCCTCCTTGATCTCGTGGTAGATCCACTCTTGTACTACTCATATCATCAATATCAATCAAGCAGGAGTAGGGTTTCACCTCCATCGAGAGGGCCTGAACCTGGGTAAAAACATCGTGTCCCTTGTCTCCTGTTACCATCCGCCTAGACGCACAGTTCGGGACCCCCTACCCGCCGGTTTTGACACCGACATTGGTGCTTTAATTGAGAGTTCCTCTGTGTCGTCACCGATAGGCTTGATGGCTTCTTCAATCAACAACAACACCGTCCAGGGTGAGACTCTTCTCCCCGAACAAATCTTCGTATTCGGCGGCTTCGCACTGCGGGCCAATTCGCTTGGCCATCTGGAGCAGATCGAAAGCTACGCTCCCGGCCATCAGGTCAGGTTTGGAAGCCTAAACTTCACGGACGACATCTGCGGAGACTTGATCTTCGACGAGTTCGAGCCACAGCCGAGCGTGCCGCACTGTCACGACGGGCATGATTTAGCTCTGCCGCCGGACAGTGCCCTGGAGGCCGCACACGTGTCCGCTCTGACCCATAGTTCGGAGCAGACCGCGCAGATCGAGGACAGGTGGCTGGACACCGCCTCGGAAGCTGCAACTTCTACGGCGATGGAGCCGAATACTGACCTTGTCCCTTATAAAACTCGTGACTCCGAGGCGCCGGACTCCTTGCCAGACTCCGAACCTCCTGTGCCCCTGCCAATCGAATCCGATTGGGCGCCAATCATGGAGTTCACCGCCGCGGACATCTTTCAGCACTCATCCTTTGGCGACATCCTAAATTTGCTAAAGCATCTCTCGTTATCAGGAGAACCCTGGCCGGACTGCGGTCAGGAGGGTTGGGATGCGGACGACGAAGAAATTCAAAGCCCACCCACCACCCACTTTGTAGCCACTGTCGACGATGTAACCGACATGCTAGACTACGACTCCGAAGACATCGACGGTATGGACGACGATGCCAGAGACGATCAAGAACCAGCGCCTACAGGGCACTGGAAGACCACCTCGTCATACGACATATACATGGTGGACACCCCAAAGGATGGGGACGGCGAAGAAGCAGCGGAGGCAGATTCTTCTAAGAAATAGCCCAAGCGCCGACGTCAGCGGCGCCGCTCTAAATCCCGCCACAGTAAGAATGGAGATTCCGGCACCGGAGATAATAACACCCCAGAGAGTGCCAAAGACAACCCCCTCCAGCAAGATTCAGCACAGGAGGACGGGGAAGCCAGCCCTCTAGAGAGAGCGGCAGACGAGGAGGATGAAAACTACATGCCTCCCTCCGGAGACGAGGCAAGCCTCAACGACGACGAATTCATCATGCCAGAGGATCCCGTCGAACAAGAGCGTTTTAAACGCAGGCTTATAGCCACGGCAAATAGCCTAAAGAAAAAGCAGCAACAGCTTCAAGCTGATCAAGACCTGCTGGCCGACAGATGGACCGAGGTCCTCGCGGCCGAAGAGTATGAACTCGAACGCCCCTCCAAAAGTTACCCAAAACACAAGTTGCTCCCCCGACTAGAGGAGGAAGCATAAAAACCTTCATCACCAGCGCACAATACGGCAGATCGACCACCCCGTGGCCGCGACATAGAGGCATCTAGGCCCTCCATCAGGACCGTACCCCGGCACCGCTCGAAAAGTACGAAGCCATGAGGGAATGCGCCGGACTTGCGTGATATATTGGAGGATAAGGCAAGACAATCCAGATCTATCTACGGATCACGTGGGCGCCCCACGACCCACGACGACTACCATCGCGCCGGATACAGCAAATCCGGCCGGGCCGAACACAGCAGACAACACTCTCTTGAGCTACGTCGTGATATTGCTCAATATAGAGGCGCCGCACACCCACTATGATTCACTGACGAAGTAATGGATCATCAAATCCCTGAAGGGTTTAAACCCGTGAACATTGAATCCTACGATGGCACAACAAACCCCGCGGTTTGGATCGAAGATTATCTCCTTCATATCCATATGGCCCGCGGCGACGATCTCCACGCCATCAAGTATCTCCCACTCAAGCTTAAAGGACTAGCTCGGCATTGGCTTAATAGCTTGCCCGCAGAGTCAATTGGGTGTTGGGAGGACCTGGAAGCCGCATTCCTCGACAACTTCCAGGGCACATATGTGCGACCACCAGACGCCGATGACCTAAGCCACATAATTCAGTAGCCAAACGAATCGGCCAGACAGTTCTGGACACGGTTCTTAACAAAGAAACATCAAATCATCGACTGTCCGGATGCAGAGGCCCTTGCAGCCTTCAAACATAACATCCGCGACGAGTGGCTGGCCCGGCACCTAGGACAGGAAAAGAAAAAATCCATGGCAGCCCTCACATCACTCATGACCTTCTTCTGTGCGGGAGAGGACAGCTGGCTAGCTCGCAGCAACAACCTCAGCAAAAATGCTGGCAGTCCGGATACTAAGGACCACAATGGCAGGTCGCGTCGAAACAAAAACGAACGCCGCGTTAACGGCGATAACAATGAGGATACGACAGTCAACGCCAGATTCAGAGGATCTAAACCCGGTCAGCGGAAGAAGCCATTCAAAAGAACTACTCTGGGTCCGTCCAATTTGGACCGAATACTCGACCGCTCTTGCCAGATACATGGCACCCCCTTAAAGCTAGCTAATCACACCAACAGAGATTGTTGGGTATTCAAGCAGGCAGGCAAGTTAATTGCCGAAAACAATGACAAGGGGCTGCACAGCGACGACGAGGAAGAGACTCGGCCGCTGAACAGTAGAGGACAGAAAGGTTTTCCCCCACAAGTGCGGACGGTAAACATGATATACGCAACCCATATACCCAAGAGGGAGCGGAAGCGTGCACTTAGGGACGTATACGCGATGGAGCCAGTCGCCCCGAAGTTCAATCCATGGTCCTCTTGCCCGATCACTTTCGATCGAAGGGACCACCCTACCAGTATCCGTCATGGTGGGTTCGCCGCATTGGTCTTAGACCCAATCGTCGATGGATTTCACCTCACTAGAGTCCTGATGGACGGCGGCAGCAGCCTGAACCTGCTTTATCAGGATACAGTGCGCAAGATGGGCATAGACCCCTCAAGGATTAAACCTACAAAGACGACCTTCAAAGGCGTCATACTAGGTGTTGAGGCCAATTGTACAGGCTCAGTCACACTAGAAGTGGTCTTCGGATCCCCGGATAACTTCCGAAGCGAGGAGTTAATCTTCGACATAGTCCCGTTCCGCAGTGGCTATCACACTCTGCTCGGACGAACTGCGTTTGCAAAATTCAACATAGTGCCGCATTATGCATACCTCAAGATCAAGATGCCAGGTCCTCGTGGAGTCATCACGGTCAACGGAAACACTGAACGCTCCCTCCGAACGGAGGAACACACAGCGGCTCTCGCGGCAGAAGTACAGAGCAGCCTTTTAAGGCAATTTTCGAGTCCGGCCGCTAAACGACCGGACATGGCCAAATGCGCCCGAAGTAACATCAATCAAGACCACCTGGCACGTTCCGAGCACGCGTAGCAATGCGGCCCCAACCCCATCCCTTGCATGATTGCAAGACCAGCTCTTCGCGTACATCATTACGCTCTAGAGATACCATGGGCATAGGGGGAGGGGCACAACCACGACAGGCCCAGAGTGCGGCTTAACCACACCAGGGGCTCCCAAGTGTGTCACTCTTTTTTCTTCTTTTTTTATTTTTCCACAGGACTCCGTTCACCAGAGGCCCTGTCCGGCAGTAGATCTGCCGAACTCACGATGCAACAGCCACAGAGGGACAAAGGCTACGACGAACACTCAGGTGGTCTCCATTATGAGCATTAAATTTGTTAAATTAGTCCAATCCCTTGCTTACCGCACTATTTGTATCGTTCTGCACTCATAGCAGAATCCCTTGAATAAACAATGCATCACTTTTTGCCTATAATTGCATTACTTTTTTTTACATATATGTTCATTAATGACATCTTGCACCCGTACATTTTGGTACGGCAGAATACACCAGGGGCTTGTGTTCCCCGCATTATGGTGTTATAAGTCCGAACACTTTCACAAGTGTGGCACCCCGAACTTATAGCATTATATGCATCGGCTCCGAATCATGTCTTGGGTCAATAGTTGGGTTTGCCCGGCTCCCATGTTTTGGTACCTTACGTTCCATTCTGTCGGCTAAGGTAGCACTGGGAGAACCACTGCAATTGCGCCCCGGTTGAGCTGGGCGAGCGCCTCAGTGGAGAAAGCTAAAACTGACTGTCATGATAAGGCGAGAGACTGGTCGCTGTTCGAGAGGTCTTTTCGAGTCCCTAAAGACTTATGCCGCTTCGAGCGAGGAACCGGCTGTGTCCGGCCCAGGCGTGGATAGCGCCCCGAACTCAGTCTTCCGAATACTAGGGGCGTCGCCGAAATTTAAAATTATAGAATTCTATGGCTAAGTGAGAGTGTTCAAGCATTATAAGTTCGGTTGCCTTGTTCTTGTGTTGAGCGCCTCCCTAGATGGACCCAAAAATGGGAACAAGAGTGCTCAAGTTTATCCCAAACACCCCAGCACTCGTGGCATGGGGGCTGAAGCCGACGACTTGCCATCTCTCAGATTTAATAAATGGCCGCACAGAAGGTAATATTTCAAATCAATAAGCGTTGCTTAGCGCATATGAACAAAGTTTTCAGCGCACAGGATAACACATTGCGAGTTTACTCAATAATTACATCTTTGGGGCACTCATCCGCAATCTTACGGGCACCCTTCAGGACACTTTTATAGTACATTTCGGGCGTACGATACTCCTTGCCCGCCGGCGGCGCCTCCGTGATAAGCCTCTCAGCATCCAGCCTGCCCCAGTGCACCTTTGCGCGGGCAAGGGCCCGACGGGCACCTTCAATGCAGGCAGAGCGCTTGATGACTTCCACTCAGGGGCACGCATCCACCAGCCGCCGCACGAGGCCGAAGTAGATCCCAGGCATGGCCTCTCCAGGCCACAGCCGGACTATGAGGCCCTTCATGGCCTGCTCGGCTACCTTGTGGAGCTCGACCAGCTGCTTCAGCTGGTTGCTAGGGGGCACCGGGTGTCCGGCCTCAGCGTACTGAGACCAGAAGACCTTCTCCGTTCAGCTCCCCTCCTCGGCCCGGTAGAATGCGGCGGCATCGGACACATTGCGAGGCAGATCTACAAACGCCCCTGGAGAGCTCCGAATTCGGGTAAGTAACAGGTAATTTACATTCACATGCTTGCTTTGCATGAAAAATGCCTTACCCGCTGCTATTTTCTTCACCACCTCAATCTCCTGGAGGGCCTTATGGGCCTCGGCCTTAGCGGCTTTGGCGCTTTCAAGAGCCGACGCAAGCTCGGACTCTCGAGTCTTCGAGTCGCGCTCCAAACTCTCATGCTTTTCCATGAGAGCCTGGAGCTCTTGCCGCACCTCCGCCACCCGCGCCTCCTGCTTCTCTCGCTCCGCCCGTTCCGCGGCCGCATTGCGTTCGGCCGCGGACACGGCCTCCTTTAGGGTTGCCACCTCGTTCGTGGCCCCTGCAGTACCCACGTTATCCTTGTTATTTCTATCGCAACCAAAATCCTTTTCTGTAAGGTACAAACTTCAAAGTGGTGTTACTCACCTTCTTTGTCCTCGAGCTGCTTCTTGGCAAGGCCGAGCTCTTGCTCGGACCGCTCGAGGTCCTGCTTCAAAGCACCGACCTCCGCCGTCAGTGCGGCAGAGGTCAGCAGCGCAGCCTGCAAACCCATATTGACATAATTTTTAGCACTCCTGCGTATATATTTTTTAGATCCTCGATCCGGTTTTTCTTTCCGAACACCGAACCGAGCATCAGGGGCTACTGTCTATGCGGTATTTCATTACATATTTTAAACTTCTTACCTCAAAGCCTGTTAGAAGGCTACTGCAGGCTTCGGTCAGCCCGCTCTTGGCGAGCTGAACCTTCTGAATCACCGCACTCATGATAGTGCGGTGTTCTTCCTCGATGGAAGCGCCGTTAAGCGCCTCCAACAAGTTGTCCGGCGCCTCCAGTTGGATGGAGGCTGCCGGCGTCACGTTCTTGCCCTTCTTACGAAGGGGCCGCCTGCCGGACTCCGGAACCACTGCGGGTTCCGGCATGGAGTCCGGCGCAAAGTCCGGGAGGCTGCCTTGCGGCACCTCCGGAGCCTCCTCCTGATGGGTCCCCTCCTGGGATACCACCTCGGTGTCATCAGCGTCACGAGGGGTGGAGGCGGTCAGAATGGAATCCACATCCGACGGAGCCAAGGACCCGCTCGACGAAGCGGGAAGATCATCATCGGCCAGACTACAGGTAGTGTGCGGCATTAGAAGGACACTATGTGACACAAAAGAGATATTATAAATCATTCAGGAATCCAGATACTTACGATCTTGCCAGAGGCCTGGCCCTTGAGGGCCACTCTTCGTCGCCAACGTTGCCGTTGGCGGAGCTGTCCGGGGGAAGAGTCCTTCCCCTCTTGGACCCTTTGGCCTCTCTTGTTGGGGAAGCCTTCCTTTTCCTCTCTCCCCCCTCCTGGGGAGAGTCCTCTTTCTACTCCTCGTCTTCGGGGGAGGAGTCCGCCTTGGAGCCATCAGACGATGAGTCCGATATCACCTGGCGCCGGGAACTTCTTCGAGTTCCCGTGGCCTTTTTCTTGGCCTTCTTCTCCGGCACCACATAAAGTGCCGGGACTAGCAGCCCCGTTAAATGGGCGTCCGCTGGGTCTTCGGGAGGGGAGCCAGACAGTCTACCTGTCCGGACGTCCTCTGCCAGTCCTGTCAAAGGCATTGGGAGTTTTAAATCCCACGTAGAGTCAAACTATGAAAGAAAATAAGTGTCCCATAGAGGATAACAAACTTGCCTCGCCGGCCGGGCGCTTGGTGCTGAATCCGCGGTCTTCCGTCACGGATGCGGGGGCTTCTTCGCCCTTGAACAGCACCCTCCAGGCAGCTTCGTACGTCGTGTCGAAGAGCCCGCTCAGGGTCCGGTGCTGTGCCGGATCGAACTCCCACAAATTGAAGGCCCGCTATTGGCAGGGGAGAATCCGGCGGACGAGCATGACCTGGATCACATTGACAAGCCTAAGCTTCTTGTTCACCAAGGTCTGGAGACAGGACTGGAGTCCTGTCAGCTCCTCCGAACTGCCCCATAGCAAGCCCTTCTCTTACCAGGAGGTGAGCTGCATGGGGATACCAGATCTGAACTCGGGGGCCGCTTCCCATTTAGGGTCACGCGGCTCGGTGATGTAGAACCACCCCGATTGCCATCCCTTGATGGACTCCACGAAGGCAACCTCAAGCCAGGTGACGTTGGGCATTTTGCCCACCATGGAGCCTCCGCACTCCGCTTGAGCGCCCTTCACCACCTTCGGCTTGACATTGAAGGTCTTGAGCCACAAGCCAAAGTGAGGCCGAATGCAGAGGAAGGCCTCGCACACGACGATAAACGCCGAGATGTTGAGGATGAAGTTCGGCACCAGGTCGTGGAAATCCAGGCCGTAGTAGTACATGAGCCCCCGGACGAAGGGATGAAGTGGGAAGCCCAGTCCGCGGAGGAAGTGGGGAAGGAATACGACCCTCTCATGGGGCCTGGGGGTGGGGATGAGCTACCCCTCGTCGGGCAACCGGTGCGTGATGTCGCTAGGAAGGTATCCGGCGCCGTGCAGCTTTTCGATGTGCTCCTCCGTAACGGTGGAGGCCAACCACTTGCCTCCCGCTCCAGACATGGCTGGAGAAGGTCGAGACGAGATGTGCGGACTTGGGCGCTGGAGCTCGAGTGCACGGAGATGGATAAGCAAAGGAGGAAGAAGGCGTAGGTAAAAAGGTGGATCCTTATCCCCTTATATATAGGCGGACGAAGACTATGCGTCCCCACCGGCCTGGTAAAACTCGCTTATCTCCCAAGCGCCACCATCAATGGCGCGGTTGGGTTACCCACGTCCGTATTGATGGGAATCCTGAAATAAGGGGAACACGATCTCTGCTTCGACAAGACGTGCCAAGGAAACTGCTTCGCTAAACGCGGTGAGGTGGTATAATAAAAAACGATTCAAGTAAAGGCTTGGTGGTGGTATGACGTCATGCCACAAAATACGTCAGTAGATTGAACTTGTGTACATATTATTCTCTCTACGGTGGAATGTGGAATTTATTTTGCAGAGCCGGACACTCTCCTGGTGTTCACAATCTTCTATGAATTATTCGGAGGAGGAATCCGCCTTGCAATGCCGAACAATATGTGCGCCGGACTCATCGTCATTGAAGCCTGGTTCAGGGGCTACTGAGGGAGTCCTGGACTAGGGGGTGTCCGGACAGCCGGACTATCATCGTCGGCTGGACTCCAAGACTATGAAGATACAAGATTGAAGACTTCGTCCCGTGTACGGATGGGACTTTCCTTGGCGTGGAAGGCAAGCTTGGCAATACGGATATGTAGATCTCCTACCATTGTAACTGACTTTGTGTAACCCTAGCCCTCTCCGGTGTCTATATAAACCGGAGGGTTTTAGTCCGTGGGACGGACAACCATTACAACAATCATACCATAGGCTAGCTTCTAGGGTTTAGCCTCCTTGATCTCGTGGTAGATCCACTCTTTTACTACCCATATCATCAATATCAATCAAGCAGGAGTAGGGTTTCACCTCCATCGAGAGGGCCCGAACCTGGGTAAAAACATCGTGTCCCTTGTCTCCTGTTACCATCCGCCTAGACGCACAGTTCGGGACCCCCTACCCGAGATCCGCCGGTTTTGACACCGACAGCAGCCCTAGATTAGAAGTTCCGCTGCTGCAAGGCCTCTGTATCGAAGAGATCCAATCTAGACCCCATTCTGACACCCTGCCGGAGGGGGGAATCATCACCGGTGGTCGTCGTCATCATCCCGGCGGCAACCACGATGAGGAGGGAGTAGTCCACCCTCGGGGCTGAGGGTTTGTACCAGTAGCTATGTGTTTAATCTCTCACTCTCCCTATCTCTCATGTTCTTGAGATGCACAATCCCGATGTATCGCGGGCTTTGTTAATATAGTCAGATCATATGGTGTTTCCCCCTCTCTATCTTGTTGTGATGAATTGAGTTTTTCCCTTTGAGATTTCGTTGTTATCGGATTGAATACTTTTATGGATTTAAGACACTTGATATATGTCTTGCAATTGAATACTCGTGGTGACAATGGGGTATCTTATTGATTCACTTGATATATATTTTGGCACTCAACTCGCGGATTCCTGAGGTGACATTGGGGTAATCTATGCATATGGGTTCATGCACATTCTTGTCTTTGTTTCTCCCATAGAAATCTTGGGGCACTCTTTGAAGTTCTTTGTGTTGGATTGAGTATTATGAATATGAATTTGCTTTGGTGTTATTTTAGTACGAACTCTAGGATAGATCGAACGGAAAGAATAGCTTTGTGTTATTTTAGTACGAACTCTTGAATAGATCAAACGGAAAGAATAGCTTTGATGTGGTTTCGTACCCTACAAACAATTTATTCTTATGTTCTCCGCTAGATAGGAACTTTGGAGTGATTCTTCATCGCACTTTGAGGGCTGATTATATGATCCAATTATATTAGCACTGTTGAGCGATTGCACTAGCAAATGTACGGACCCTAGGCCTCATTTTCAATCATTGCAATACCGTTTTTGAGACCGTTTACTATTTGCCACCTTGCTAACTTAACAGTGCCATCATGAGCATGGATACGTACGGCAGAGAGACAATTGAAATGTATGCTAACTTAACAGACATTGTTCAGTTGAAGTATATCTCTAGTTTCAAGGATCATCGATGTGTGGTTCCGTTGTGATGTCGTTGGTATAACCTGTTTTCCAGGATCGCAAAACCCAAAGCTGATGATTATTTCAAATCCATCAATTTCAAGGTGGCGTACTAGACCAACGAGCCTTTTATTTTGGCAAATCAAGCAACACATATATTTTTCTTGGAAGACACATTTGCACGTAGCGATGACTGGAGAGTATTGCAAATATTTGAGCAGACGAATTTGTTTAATGAAGTTGCACAACAAGATGTTGCTTACACTTCTCCTGATGTACGAGATTCCATAGATGTTCCTAATATCTTTGAAAACCATCACGCCAATGACACTGGCGAAAATATTGCATGTCGTGATGTGGACATACAAGAGTTGATCAAGAAGAAACCAACATTCGAGGACACTTAGTATGAAGAAAAAGATGACACTGTGGGGAATTACGATTCAGACATGGCGAAGATGTTGGCGCTGCTGCTGCGGATGATGACTATATTGCTTTCGTAGTATTTGCCTATCAGAAGACGTTATTTATCTACTATGTGAAATTGTGTTTGCTATGACAACTGAAACCTGATGAATGCGTTGTTTAGTATTTTGCTCTGAGAACATCACTTATTATGTATGTTGATTTGTGTTTGGTGATTGTATGATGACTAAAACATGATGAAATTATTGTTTAGTTGTACTAATATTTGGCTATGAAACTTGAATTTGATGACATATTGTTCGCACACGAACACGTCATCGTGTACCCTCGGCGTCGAGCGTGATACGCAAGACACGTCGCAGAAGGAGGCTCACCGGAAGCGCGATACGCAAGACAATCCAGCGAGCCCTTTTGAAGACCTGAAACACCACGCGGCCGGGAGAGACCCCTTCTGGATGCACGACTGTTATGGTCTGCCCTAGGTCGGTTCGCCCGCACCTAGGACTTCATAGATCGGAACTCTCCAAAGAGAAGAACAACGATGAACGAGAAGCAGAAAACTAGGGTAGGAGATGAAAGTTTGTAGATGGGTTTTACGATTGTGTGTTGTTCAATCGGCCGTCACCCCTTAGGTATTTAAGAGGCAGCTGGACTTCCCATGCAAGGAAAAGGCTTGGATTCATGTCCACAACCCTAGTCAATTTCGTATTGGTTTTGTCCGAACTTTCCAAAACCGTTCGGTTTAAACTGACTGCACCTTGCGAGTCTTTTTTGAGGTGGTAAACAACCTCGGATGGAAACAAGTCCAAAAGCAATCTTGACCGTTTCGACGAGACAAACAAATTTTATGTTGAACGTTTTTTTATCAAAGGTCATCTTGAGGGTAAAATCGCTCGTGCAATACAGACTATATTCGCGCTACCCATCAGACAGGGTGTCTGGTGGGGGCGCGCCATTTTTTGCCTCCTGACAGAGCTGCATTCCGATGGCTCTAATTTTTGCATACGAATTCGGATTGGAACTATTTTTCTATCAAAATCGATTGTTTCGACGAGATGAAGACAATCCGTGTAGATCATTTTTCCATACAAGGCCGTCTTGGGGGCGTAATCAGCCGAATAGTGTTCTGAATACAAAATCTCAGTACTTCAAACACAACTTTGGCCTTAGAGATGAGATCGGATGAATATGTCCCAAATATCAAAGTTTCTCCTCTTGACGATACAAAACTTTCTCGCTTCGAGCACTTTTTAATTTGGGGCCATCTTAATTGTGTTTTTGACCATGCCAAAATCTGGTGTCAACACATGCCCCCCTGTTTTTCGGCAAAACTTGAGTGCCGAAAAATAATTTGCAATGTATTTGTTCTAAGGACGATGTCAACACTCCAGCGGCCATTTATATTTCTCAGGGCGATAATTATATATCGGTCATGTTTATGCTAAGGGCGATAGTTATTTATCGGCCATGTCTTTGCTTAGGACAATAGTCATCTATCAGTCGTTGCCTATCTAGGCTTCTTGCCACACACTCGGGTGATACTTCTTTAAATATTTTCCATTGAGAGCTCGAGGTAACAATGTGCCTTGTATGGACTCCACCAAATATGAGTTTTTGGGAACTACTCTTGTAATCTTAAAAGGACCTTCCCAACTAGTAGACCACTTCCCGAATTTTCTATCTTTTGAACCAATTGGTAGAATCACCTTCCACACGAGATCGCCAACCTGGAAATTCTTTGTCACATCCCTAGCTTTACCTTGCACTAGGCTAGCACTTGTCTGTTGCATCATGTTTAAATATTATTTAAGTTGAAATGGGGATTGATCAAACCCTAGCATCAGAAAGAATTCAAATAGGATCAAGTAAAATCTTTTTCAATAAACCCAAAATGCCCTCATAAATGTTCATGATTTATGGGAAAAGGTGAAAACCTTAACCAGAGATGATACACATTTTTCCAGGACATTTTTGGTCTTTGAATTAAATCAATACTTATTTGAATTGGAGATATAAATTCCTATAAATACTTTTATAACTCCAAAAATTCTGAAAACTTGTGAGTGGCTCTGAATATTTTGTATCAGGCCACATAATAATTTTCAGAAGCTACAAAAATGATTTGGTTTAGAAACTAAATCAAAACAGAAAATAAAATAGCAAAACAGAAACAAAAGAGAGAGGAGAGACAGAGAGAAAGGCCACGGGCCACTTACCTGGCGGCCCACTGGCCGGCCCAGCCCACCTGGTGACTTGCCAGTCATCTTCAACCTTTGCCAGCAGGCAGAGGGAGAGACTTCGCAAGCGGCCGAGCGCGCCACCTCCTGCTTCGTGCTGGCTAGCCTCCCCTGAGTCCACCTGCACGCCCAGGAGATGAGGACGACACCCTCTCACTTTCCCCTCCTTCCTCTGCTTCGCCCTCTTCCTCTGGCCTCTCTTCCTCGCGCCGCCGAGCACACCCAAGACCGCCGCTCACCGTACCCAGGGCCACCGGGCCTCCCTCGCCCCTCCATCGTGTCCCACTGCTCTGCCGTCGAACACCGCACCCTCAAGTCAGAGATCACATCGCCGGATGCCCCATGACGCCGCCTTGGAGCTCATCTTCAACCTCCTGCACCGAGAGTTGCCGTCGCCGATTCGCCGTCACCAGCGCGTCCCCGAGCTCTCCGACGATTCCATCGGATGCGCTGTGAGCTTCCCATCGCTTCCCCCTAACCCCATGGCGTTTTTCTCATCATAGCCGCCTTTTCCATCAGAGCCAAAGCTCGCCGGCGCCGTGCCTCATCGCCGCCGTGGACACAGCCGCTGCAGCTTGCAGCAGAGCACGCCACTGCACTCTGCGTGCTCCCACGAGCCTACCGCACCCACTAGCTCGTCCGGAAACTTATCCCCGCGTCCAGTTAGTGCTCGCACGAACTCCGGCCGCTGCAAAAGTTGCCGCCACCGTCGATTTAGTCTACTCTGGCGCGAGCTGTTGCCGCCGTTGGATGCGCGAGACTCCCAGCTTTCCGTAGCCGCAAACCGCGTCCAAAACCGAGCCCTGTGGGCGTTTTCTGAGCCGCGCCGCCGTCTCGGGCCTCGCCGGCGTCGAGTCGCCGGCGAGTTTGACCCCGCTGACCCCGTTTGACCACGGGAGGGGCCCAGTTTGACCCCCCGGGTCAATGACAGGTGGGTCCTAGCACTGCTAATTAATCTACGGTTAGTACTAATTTAATTAGTTAGACTAATGACACTGACACGCGGGACCCACTGGTCAGGTTTGACCTGGTCAGCCGCAGTTGACCTGCTGATGTCATGCTGACGTCAGGCTGACGCAGTAAATCATTTATTGGATTTATTTTTATTCAGGAAATTCCAGAAAATAGTATAAACTTCTAAAAATCATAGAAATTCAACCGTAGCTCCAAATCAAACAAATTATATATGAAAAATGATCAGAAAAATCCAACCTATCCATCTGTACCATTTTCATGCATGTTAGAACAACTTATTGCTGCTGTTTAGGACAAATCATATTAAGGGCATCTAAACCATCACATATGGAGTTTGAATTTGGATCTTTGATTCAAACCAACTTCATTTAACCTGTGCTAGTTGCATTAGCTCAAAACACAGCATATTGCCATGTCATGATCATGCATCATATTGTGCATTGCATTGATTGTGTTCTTCCTTGTTTGTCGGTGTTTGTCCCCTCTGAGTAGACGACGTACCGACGATGAGTTCGTTGACACCGATGAAGAGATATACTATCTTCAGAAGTGCGAGGCAAGCAAAACCCCCCTTGTTCATTCCGATACAATCCCACTCTCTTGCTCCTGCTCTATTTTACTGCATTAGGACAACAACGATACAACTGTTACTTGCTGCGGTAGTTGAACCCCTTTATCCTCTGCATGACCTGTCATTGCCACAGTAAATAGATGAAACCCACTAGCATGAGTAGGAGTTGTTTGAGCCCTGATGTGCCTACTCATTCATGCTTGTTTGTCATGCCTGCTATTGCTTAGAGTTGTGTCAGGTCTGATTCATAAAGGATGAATTGGAGGTGTGTGAACATGTCCTACTGTTGAGAGCTAAGTGTGTGAACATGATTTGGTAAAGGTAGCGGTGAGACGCCATGTAGGAGTACATGGTGGGTTGTCTCATTGTAGCCGTCCTCAGGAACTGAGTTCTGTGTTTGTGATCCATGAATAGTTACTACCGCACATTGGGCTCCGGGCACTCCAAGCTCTCTCGACTTATTAATCAACATGATCTCTGTCCAGGAGTTGCAACTAGTTTTTGGTGTTTGTAGGTAGTGTTAGTAGTCTACCAAGTGGCACCCGGTACAGGTGGGCTTGGGATAGACTAGGCACCACGGCACGTTGTACCAAGCGTACATCCACCCGTCGAGGTGGGCTTGGGAACCCTGCACACATCGTTTGGGGCCGTGAGCGACACCCCGGCCGGATCTCCTTGCGGATGGAACCCGATTAGGCGATAAACCTGGATGAGAGACTTGTGTGGTTATTCAGGTCGTGGCTGACACCCTCGCTGGGCTTCCGCTTGAAGGTTGCCGAGTACATGTCGTGTAAACGGCGGTAAGTGGTGAGAGCGTGTGTGAAGAAGTACACCCCTGCAGGGTTAACATTATCTATTCGAATAGCCGTGTCCGCGGTAAAGGACTTCTGGGTTGCCTGTACAGTTCATAGACAAGTGGAAGTGGATACTCTAAAATGCGCAAGATAAGCGTGAGTGCTATGGATGGCGTTGTCGTAGGGAGGCGGGAGCGGATCCATAGTGGTGTATTGATATGGTGAATATGTGGACTCGTGTGCGCCAGCTCAAAAGAGTTACTTGCAGTCGTAGTTCAGGATAGCCACCGAGTCAAAGCTGGCTTGCTACAGTTAAACCCCACCATCCCCTTTGTTGATAATGATGCATATGTAGTTAGTTATGATGTAAGTCTTGCTGGGTACATTTGTACTCACGTTTGCCTATTTTATGTTTTTGCAGAGAGACTTCAGTCTCGCTAGTAGTTCCGCTTGGACTTCGACGTTTAGCTTGTTACCTCAGCTACGATCTTGTGCCCTTGGTAGGATCTGGTAGATAGTCAGGCTTCCCAGCCTTTTTCATTTGTAGGTGTCTGTACTCAGACATGTTGAGCTTCCGCTTGTGCTTTGACTTGTATGCTCTGAATGTTGGGTCATGAGACCCATGTTTGTAATATCTCACTCCTCGGAGCCTATTGAATAAAATACTTGAGTCGTAGAGTCATGTTGTGATGCCATGTTGTATTTGCACATATCGAGCATATTGTGTGTATGTTATTGAAATGCTTGGTATGTGTGGGATCTGACTATCTAGTTGTTTATCCTTAGTAGCCTCTCTTACCGGGAAATGTCTCCTAGTGTTTACACTGAGCCATGGTAGCTTGCTACTGCTCCGGAACACTTAGGCTGGCCGGCCTGTGTCCTTCTTCGTTCCTGTGTCTGTCCCCTCGGGGAAATGTCACGCGAAGAATTCCGGAGTCCTGTTAGTCTGCTACAGCCCTGTTCACCAGAGTCCTGTTAGCCCAGTGCTACAGTCTGGATTCACTCGCTGATGACCGACACGTTCGATGCTGGTTCATGGATGCCTGTCCCTGTAAGTTTATGCCACTTTGGCTTTACGACTAGCCATGTCAGCCCGGGCTCCTTATCATATGGATGCTTGCGACACTATCATATACGTGTGCCAAAAGGCGCAAACGGTCCCGGGCAAAGGTAAGGCGACACCCGTGGGAATACCGTGCGTGAGGCTGCAAAGTGATATGAGGTGTTACATGCTAGATCAATGTGATATTGAGTCGGGGTCCTGACAGTTTTGGTATCAGAGCTTGACTTCTTGTAGGATTACCAAGCCAAACTGGTCGAAGTTGAGTCTATAAATTCTTTAGTTATATAAGGGAATTGATTGTGGGATGGAACGTAAGGCTCTTTTTACTCCTTATACCTCATGGCCTTCTGATCCGAGTCATCCTCTTCTCTTCCTACGGGGTTAAGGAACTAGGCCTTCTCATCTATCTATTAGGATGACGTGTTACTAATCCATAGACTTATAGAATTGATAGTTTCAAGCCTCAATTCAGTTTCTACTACTTTTAGTATGTTCTCAGTTGAACCAGAACCTTGATATGATGTTGTTGAGTGACTATGCAAATCCTTGTGAATGTCTCAAATCTTTTCTGAGCATTTACAGCCGTTATGCTGTCCGAGTCATCCCAGGTTTCTAAACAATCTGATGCACTTGCAAATACTTTCCCTCTGGTGTTTATGTTCCTTTGGGCCAGGTTAATCACACTAATTGCTGAGTTGAGGTATTTTATTGCCTCAACATTTATGTTGGAGCTATTATTATGACCCCAGGTGTCTAGAGTATTACCTAGTAATTTAGCCATGCTTTTGTTCTAGTGTGATCATTCTGGCCATCATTCTCGAAAGCATCCCGTGATGCCATTTAGTTAGTAGGCTTTCTATTCCTGGGTTTTTGAACCCGAGATTCACCCTACTTACCTCGTGTTGATAGTGTTTCTAGTTCCTTTAGGTTATTAGTAACCTTTGCGATAGTCCTCGAGATTCGTGGTATATCCTTCTTCCAATACCATGAACCAATATGGCAGAAGTTCGGGAACCAAAAGATCACAACAAGAGTGCTCTCGATGAGTTCCCCTCCTATATTACGATTCTGCCAAACCTACCTCTCTGCATGGATTATCCGGAAGAAACCTGTTGAACTTAGTTCGACATACTAATCTATGCGTCCACAACTCAGAAAATCGTATGTTCTTTTGAGTTGTCCCACTTAGTCGTCTGTAACGCCCCGGATTCGATGCGCCAGTTGTCTGCCAGTCATTCGCCGTTGTTGACATGTCATTTGCTTGCGTGTTGCACTTTGCCATGTCATCATCTGCATTTCACCCGCATGTTTTTTAAAACTTGCATCTGTTCGGGTTCCGTCGGTTCTCTCTGTTGTCCGTTCTGAGCCAGACACACTCGCACGCGCCCGCGGCACCTCCGAAATATTATTTTATAAGTGGCATAAAATGTTCTCGGAATGGGATGCAACTTGTCGTGCGGTCTTATTATAGTGTAGACAGACCGCCTGCCAAGTTTCGTCGCATTCGGAGCTCGTTTGATAGCCCAACCGTTAAACCTATAACCGCAATATAGTCGGCATATTCGTCGGGTGTTTTCGGCCTCCGAAAACCCGTGCCGGGCTGCTATCTCTTCTCTCCTTATAGCCTAGCCCATCTACACAGCCCACCAACCCCTCTCATAGTCCCTCTCCGCTCCGGAGCCGTTCGTTGGCGATCGTACGCTCCAAAAAGCTCCCAAAAACCCCCAACCCTAGCCTCTTTTGCTATATAAAGACCCCCTCTCTCCATTTTTGGCCTCCTACCTACCCCTCCTCCTCGTTTTCAGCGCCGGTGCGCTTCCCCGCTGCCACTTGTCGCCTCCAATCACCAGCACGCCCCCGCAGCCAGCGCACCCCCGCCACTTGGTGCGCCCCCTTTGGCCAACCGCCATCCTGCGCCGCGTCCTGAACTAGTGGCGTTTCGCCACGTCGCCCCCAGCGTCCCCCTCCACCTCCGGGCCTGCCAGGCCCATCGCCGGCCCGCTTCGGGCCGATCCGGGCCGCGCCGCGCCCCCGCGCCCGATGGCGCCCGACCTCGCCGACTCCCGAACCCCGCCGCCAGCCTCGCCGGCATTCGCCGCCGGTCGCCGCCCCGCCGGTGCTGCCTCCTCCCGCTGGCCACCGTGCGCCTCCACGCCTCCTCGTCCGGCGCCGCCTCGGCTCCCGAGGGAGCCCGCGTCTCCGCCGTCGCCCCGCCGTCGAGAGCCACCCGAGCCCCGCCGGATCTGCGCCCTGCCGGCTCCCAGCGCCGCCCCCGCGACCCTCCGACCCCACCGATGCCGGGATCTGGTTCCTCGTCACCGGAGCTGCCCGTTCCCGGCCTCCCCGCAGTCCCTCCACCGCCGGAGCGCCGCCCCGGCCTGCCGGAGTAGCGCTGCCACCCCTGCCCGATCCAGGAGCGATCGAGGTCGGGGTCGAGCCCCTTCCGCGCATGGGCCACCGGCCTCCCCAAGGCCCAGCAAGCTGGCCTCCAGCCCGGCCGGCCCCTTCCCGCGACCTGGGCCGAAGCCCAGTGGTGAGCCGCCTCTATCCCGCGCCCTGTGCGTCATATAGCCATATAGCGCCCGTCTGTTTTTTCCAGGAAAACGCCTAAGTCCCTGATTTTTGGACATAATCATGCCATGTTCATGCCATCACATCTCTGCATCCGTAGCTCCGTTTTGTGCGTGTAATATGTCAAATTGTTCGTCTCGACGAGTACTTCATTTCATTCCATTGCATCATTTTCATTTGAGCTCATCTTGATGCCCAAAATGCTGTTGGAAGAGTGCATGTTGATGTTAATCTGCTGAAACTGTTATAACTTGCTCATTTATCATTTTTGCCATGTTTGATGTGTGCATCCTATGAGGTTGATGTCTACATGTATGTTGATCTATGCCATGCCATCTTTCTAGAGGTATTAACCATGTATTTTTGTGAGTTGTGTGCTGAGTGTATCAAGCTTGCTAAGTAGGGCACTTGCTGTTACTGTTTTGCTAGGCAGATTCTGTTATATTTTGTTGCTATGTTAACATGCTTCTACTGATCATTCTATGCATAATCTGGAGATGCTCTATAAATATGTTTTGATCTACATGTCTTGCTCTATCCATTCATGCCCTTGGTTGAAATTATAGCCTGCTGGAACATGTTGTTATCTTGCTCTAAAGTTTGCTAAATGATGTTGCTGTCAACCTGTTAACATGAAGTTCAATGTTTCCATGATTGTTTCCTAGTGATCCATGCACCCTATGAACTTGTTCTTGCCATGTATAGCTTCACAAACATGCATTCTTACTGTTGGTTGCCTTGCCATGCCATGTATTGCTCTGTGGTGAGTAGGTCAAGCTCACGAACATGCCTACTTATTGTTGTTCCTGCCACGTATGAATCTGTAATATAACTTGCCATGTTTACATGGGTGCCATCTTATCTTCTGATCCTTTTTGGCTCATGGTCAGTAAGGGTCTTTTGATATATGCAATTAGTAGATTCATGCCATGCCTTTGTTTGCCACGATATGTTCCTGTAACATGTTGTTTGCTTGCTCTAAACATTGCAACCTGATGTTATTTCTGCTAAAGTCTGAAACTGTTATTATTTGCAATATCTCCATGTCCTTTTGAGCATGTTCTAGTTGTTTCTGGAGATAGCTCAGTGTTCATGTTTTGTTATGCTTTACCTGTACTTCATGCCCATGCCTTTTGTTATTATGTTGGGATGCTGTAGCATATTGTTTTGATGCTTGCAATATGCCTAGTTGCTGTTATGGGCAGATTGTTGTTATGCCTTGTATAGTGTGTGTGTGTTGAACCGTTGCTCCGTTTTGAGTGTGCTCTATATGAAACTTGCTTGATTTTGCATGTAGTTTCGTATTACCATATTACATCCTTGTTTTGGTGTGTTTGCTTGATGTTTGGGGTGCATTTTGCATCAATGCCATGTTGAACTTGTTTTGCTCATATCTTCTAGGCCGTAGCTCCGAATCTAATGAACTTTATATGTAACTTGACTAGAATTTCGTGTAGATCATCTTGGTGATCTTTAACTTGCTGTTTAACAACTTGAACATAAGGTTTATTCAGTTCTGGACCAATTTCGAAATATGCATATGAGGACTTACCGGAACTGTTATATGTTGTTTCCGGCCTCATTTAAACTTGCTTTGATGTGTTGTTCTTGTTTGCATCATCTCTTGCCATGAGTAGCTTCATGTAGCTTTGTCATGCATCATGCTTGTTGTGCATCATGTCTTGTCTATGTGTGGTGTGTTTACCATGTTGTGTGCTTCTTCTCGATAGTTCCCGTTTCATTGCGATTGTGAGGATGCGTTCGTCTACGTGTGGTTCGTCTTCGTGGCTTCATCTTCTTCATGGACTCATTCTTCTTCCTTGCGGGATTTCAGGCAAGATGACCGCTACCCTGGATCTCACTACTATCATTGCTGTGCTAGTTGCTTCGTTCTATCGTTATGCTGCGCTACCTATTACCTGTTTATCAAGCCATCCCAAATTGCCATGAACCTCTAACCTTTGACACCATTCCTAGCAAACCGTTGATTGGCTATGTTACCGCTTTGCTCAGCCCCTCTTATAGTGTTGCTAGTTGCAGGTGAAGATGAAGATTTCTCCATGGTGGACAGGGTTATGTTGGGATATCACAATATCTCTTATATTATTAATGCATCTATATATTTGGTAAAGGGTGGAAGGGCTTGGCCTTATGCCTGGTGTTTTGTTCCACTCTTGCCGCCCTAGTTTCCGTCATACCGGTGTTATGTTCCCGGATTTTGCGTTCCTAACGCGGTCGGGTGATTTATGAGACCCCCCTGACAGTTCGCTTTGAATAAAACTTGTCCAGCAAGGCCCAACATTCGTTTTACCATTTGCCTCACCACCACCTATATTTCCCTTGGGAGTAATTAACCCAAGGGTCATCTTTATTTTAGCCCCCCCGGGCCAATGCTTGTCTAAGTGTTGGTCCAAACTAGAGCCACTTGCAGCGCCACCTTGGGGAAACTTGAGGTCTGGTTCTAGTGTACGTACTGCTCATCCGGTCGTGGCCTGAGACAAGATACGCGCGGCTACTATCAGGATGTCGGCACGCCGGGAGGTCTTGCTGGTCTTGTTTTACCATTGTCGAAATGTCTTGTAAACCGGGATTCCGAGACTGATCGGGTCTTCCTGGGAGAAGGTCTATTCCTTCGTTGATCGCGAGAGCTTGTCATGGGCTAAGTTGGGACACCCCTGCAGGGTTTAAACTTTTGAGAGCCGTGCCCGCGGTTATGTGGCAGATAGGAATTTGTTAATGTCTGATTGTAGATAACTTGACACCAGATCCGAATTAAAACGCATCAACCGCGTGTGTAGCCGTGATGGTCTCTTCTCGGCGGAGTCCGGGAAGTGAACACGGTTTCTGGGTTATGTTTGACGTAAGTAGGTGTTCAGGATCACCTCTTGATCATTGCTAGCTTCACGACTGTTCCGCTTGTTTCTCTTCTCGCTCTCATTTGCGTATGTTAGCCACCATACTTGCTTAGTCGCTGCTGCAACCTCACCACTTTACCCCTTCCTTTCCTATTAAGATTTGCTAGTCTTGATACCCATGGTAATGGGATTGCTGAGTCCTCGTGGCTCACAGATTACTACAACAACAGTTGCAGGTACAGGTTTTGCGATGATCCTGACGTGAGAGCGATGTTTGCTTGTTTTGGAGTTTCTTCTTCTGCTTCTTCGATCAGGGGATAGGTTCCAGGTCGGCAGCCTGGGCTAGCAGGGTTGATATTGTTTGAGTTTCTGTTTATGATTCATCCGTAGTCGGATGTTGTTCTTGTATGTTGTATTGTTGTATTCATGTGACATTGTATGTATTGGATGTATCCCCATCTATTATGTAATGTTGATGTAATGATATCCACCTTGCAAAAGCGTCTCAATATGCGGGTCTATCCTTGGTGGGACCTTCGAGTTCCTTTTGGATAGGGTCGCATATTGGGCGTGACATCGTCTTTTGACCCTCGTCTATCAATTGATAGTCAAGAGTATGCGGGCATTCATTCATTGATGCCTATTACTCTTGTGGTCCGTCAGGCCATTCTATTCCGGAATGACTAGGAGAAACAAACTCCAGAACCCCATCCATATCCAGGATTGGGTCTAAGCAGTTGTACTCCGCAGATCAAAATGCCAATCTAGCTTTGATTCTGTTCTACCCTGGAGTATTACCCCCTTTATGTCAGGATTTTCATGAGAATTGCACCAGCTCTTGTGAATTCTTGACGTAGTGATACTTCTTGCCCTCATTATTCATTCCTCGGTGCCATGTTATTAGAACCGGAATGCCGACAAGTGAATCGTGATGTGTGAAATCTATACTCCTAGCAACTCCGTTGCTTGGTAGTTAATGGACAATATTCTCATTCTTGGCGTGTTGGTTATTGAACCCTCATTCTAAGACTGATTGTGCTACCTAGTCTTTATTTCTGGTGCACTCTTCGATCAATGAGTTAGGATTATTCAAACCCTTGCTCTGTTGATCATATCGTCTTGCCCTGAAAAGCAAGATTGTTCTTTAGTTTGGTAACATATCGGTGGTTCAAGATGTTCCGAATATCTTCTCGGAAGTATTACCAGGTCGTCACTTGATCGCTATGTTGAGTTCGTGATCAAGATGGTTTCTCTATGAACCACCCTTCTCCAAGAATCTGTCTTGGAGACCCTGAGCTAGTTGGTTAAGCTAAACAACAACCTGGAGAGTTGGAAGATAAAAGCTTGTCCGACTCAGTTCATTCCAAAGGGATATCTTTGTGTGTGTGTATTGAAGAAAGATGATATCTTCATCGATTGGTCTCGTGATCAATTATTGGATCTATTGTCTTGTCCAAACTTTGATTTGAGTATGGGCTATCTTCAAATCAAATCAGAACCAACGATGTTCCTAATGTTGTCTTACTCGTGGTTGATTCCTCGAGCATACACCATTACATCCTTTGGTCTGACCGATGCTATCACTGTGTTCACTTAATTGTGGAATTCCATCTATATGGAAGCCTGAATGGTTTGTTGTTGAGCCCATTGACAACATTTTCATCTTGTCCATGATCCATGTTGAACATCTAAGTTAGCGTTGGAAACTTTCGAAAGCATTTCTTCATGCTAGCTCATGAAGCATATGTTCAGATGAAAGAAGTGACTTCCTCTAATACATGTGCAGTTGATGCAAGTTGCCGTCGTGAATTCGAGAAAGTCAATGTTGCCTCCTCTGGAAAACATCCCAAGTCAGTCATGCATGTGCAAAGTATACATTGGTTTGTGAGACTAGCTACCTTCATTCCATATGTATCCCTAGCATGCCAAGCCACTGATTGATTTGTTCAAGATAAAGGAGTCTGTTCTAAAGTGTTAATCCTTTAGACTTCCGCACGGAGACTTCGATATCATTAATGATGGTTCCCCAACCTGAACTCGGTAGTGTTTCATTATAAGACTACTACGTGGGTATGATTGTCTGGGACAGGATGCTCACATGTGTGTAGCAGAACCAGCTCATGTTTTGGAGCTTGTTATCGTAGTTCATTCCCCGAGAATCTCGCAACGTCATCTCGTCGATTTGTGTTGCAAACTTTCATTTTTCTTTCTAGACTTGATGAGTCTGGAATTTCCTAACACCAACCAGATCTGAATCTCGGGCAGTTATGATGGTTGGAACATTTCCCAAGAACTATAGTATCGGTTTCTCTGTAACCCGGTAAAGTGGATGTCGTGGCCAATACGCCCAGCCGGAAGACCTATTATTGTAGTATCCTGATTGAGAAAGTTGGCCACCTCCCCATAAGGACTTCGTAGGACTTACCTCCCTAGTCGTTCCTTATGGATTTTTGTGTTCCCGAAGTCTGACCTTTTACTTGATGTTCTAGATATCAAACCATATCTATGAATGGGATACACTAGCACATCAAGGAGAACATTAGAAGCGGAGTGCTAAATGTCTCTCGGTCGATTACCCAGATCTCGCGACCTTGGCATTGCTAAGGTGAAATCTGAGAAGGTGTTATCTTCCTTTACATCTGCATCTTCCACCGGTATTCATCATGGTAGTATGATGTGTTGCCAGGATCCTTGACATGGATATTGGTAAAACTTGATGAATATGGAAATGCTCAAGTTCTTGAGAGCACGCTCAGTCACTTGGTTATATTCACGATATCAATTGGAATGTTCCTTCCATTTGCCGATTACTCTATAACCATAGTATCGTCTCCAATGGAGCATGCCATTTCTTCGAAATCCTTTAAATGATCGATTGTGTTTTGCCTTAAGCTGGTATGAGGAGTTTCAATGATCTCTGAATCAAATGTAATTCTTTTTGCCACTTAAGGGGATATTTCTACGAGTCACCTTTCCTAAGGTGCATCGTTATGGCATCATGGCAACTCAACTCCTCGCTACGTTGACAACCGTTCACCACCTTCTTAGGTGTGGAATATTGCCTACCAAATTGAACCTCCGTCATCTTTCCATCCCTCTTGATGTTTGTTTTGTGTGTCAGCTCAAGAGATGTTTCAATGCCTCACTCCATGAGTTGATCCTGAGTTGCTCGATCTTTGAGAAGATCGATTTTTCTGGAGTTGTCCCTTTCCTCTCGTTGTCATGTTAGATGGAGTTCTCAGAGCAAGACGTCGAGACAAAGATGATGATCGAATCAACATCCTTATGAAGTGCAACCTGGATCATGAAGATTGTGTGAGTTGCGTTCCCCCCTCATCTTACCCTACGCCTGAATCTCGGGACGAGATTCTTGTTTAGTGGGGGTGAGTTGTCACATCCCTAGCTTTACCTTGCACTAGGCTAGCACTTGTCTGTTGCATCATGTTTAAATATTATTTAAGTTGAAATGGGGATTGATCAAACCCTAGCATCAAAATGAATTCAAATAGGATCAAGTAAAATCTTTTTCAATAAACCCAAAATGCCCTCATAAATGTTCATGATTTATGGGAAAAGGTGAAAACCTTAACCAGAGATGATACACATTTTTCCAGGACATTTTTGGTCTTTGAATTAAATCAATACTTATTTGAATTGGAGATATAAATTCCTATAAATACTTTTATAACTCCAAAAATTCTGAAAACTTGTGAGTGGCTCTGAATATTTTGTATCAGGCCACATAATAATTTTCAGAAGCTACAAAAATGATTTGGTTTAGAAACTAAATCAAAACAGAAAATAAAATAGCAAAACAGAAACAAAAGAGAGAGGAGAGACAGAGAGAAAGGCCACGGGCCACTTACCTGGCGGCCCACTGGCCGGCCCAGCCCACCTGGTGACTTGCCAGTCATCTTCAACCTTTGCCAGTAGGCAGAGGGAGAGACTTCGCAAGCGGCCGAGCGCGCCACCTCCTGCTTCGCGCTGGCTAGCCTCCCCCGAGTCCACCTGCACGCCCAGGAGATGAGGACGACCCCCTCTCACTTTCCCCTCCTTCCTCTGCTTCGCCCTCTTCCTCTGGCCTCTCTTCCTCGCGACGCCGAGCACACCCAAGACCGCCGCTCGCCGTACCCAGGGCCACCGGGCCTCCCTCGCCCCTCCATCGTGTCCCACTGCTCTGCCGTCGAACACCGCACCCTCAAGTCGGAGATCACATCGCCGGATGCCCCGTGACGCCGCCTTGGAGCTCATCTTCAACCTCCTGCACCGAGAGTCGCCGTCGCCGATTCGCCGTCACCAGCGCATCCCCGAGCTCTCCGACGATTCCATCGGATGCGCTGTGAGCTTCCCGTCGCTTCCCCCTAAACCCGTGGCGTTTTTCTCATCGTAGCCGCCTTTTCCATCGGAGCCGAAGCTCGCCGGCGCCGTGCCTCATCGTCGCCGTGGACACAGCCGCTGCAGCTTGCAGCAGAGCACGCCACTGCACTCCGCGTGCTCCCACGAGCCTACCGCGCCCAATAGCTCGTCCGGAAACTTATCCCCGCGTCCAGTTAGTGCTCGCACGAACTCCGGCCGCCGCAAAAGTTGCCGCCGCCGTCGATTTAGTCTACTCTGGCGCGAGCTGTTGCCGCCGTTGGATGCGCGAGACTCCCAGCTTTCCTTAGCTGCAAACCGCGTCCAAAACCGAGCCCCGTGGGCGTTTTCCGAGCTGCACCGCCGTCTCGGGCCTCGCCGGCGTCGAGTCGCCGGCGAGTTTGACCCCGCTGACCCTGTTTGACCATGGGTGGGGCCCAGTTTGACCCCCCCCCCCCCGGGTCAATGACAGGTGGGTCCTAGCACTGCTAATTAATCTAGGGTTAGTACTAATTTAATTAGTTAGACTAATGACACTGACACACGGGACCCACTGGTCAGGTTTGACCTGGTCAGCCGCAGTTGACCTGCTGATGTCATGCTGACGTCAGGCTGACGCAGTAAATCATTTACTGGATTTATTCTTATTCAGGAAATTCCAGAAAATAGTATAAACTTCTAAAAATCATAGAAATTCAACCGTAGCTCCAAATCAAACAAATTATATATGAAAAATGATCAGAAAAATCCAACCTATCCATCTGTACCATTTTCATGCATGTTAGAACAACTTATAGCTGCTGTTTAGGACAAATCATATTAAGGGCATCTAAACCATCACATATGGAGTTTGAACTTGAATCTTTGATTCAAACCAACTTCATTTAACCTGTGCTAGTTGCATTAGCTCAAAACACAGCATATTGCCATGTCATGATCATGCATCATATTGTGCATTGCATTGATTGTGTTCTTCCTTGTTTGTCGGTGTTTGTCCCCTCTGAGTAGACGACGTACCGACGATGAGTTCGTTGACACCGATGAAGAGATATACTATCTTCAGAAGTGCCAGGAAAGCAAAACCCCCTTGTTCATTCCGATACAATCCCACTCTCTCACTCCTGCTCTATTTTACTGCATTAGGACAACAACGATACAACTGTTACTTGCTGCGGTAGTTGAACCCCTTTATCCTCTGCATGACTTGTCATTGCCACAGTAAATAGATGAAACCCACTAGCATGAGTAGGAGTTGTTTGAGCCCTGATGTGCCTACTCATTCATGATTGTTTGTCATGCCTGCTATTGCTTAGAGTTGTGTCAGGTCTGATTCATCGGGGATGAATTAGAGGTGTGTGAACATGTCCTACTATTGAGAGCTAAGTGTGTGAACACGATTTGGTAAAGGTAGCGGTGAGAGGCCATGTTGGAGTACATGGTGGGTTGTCTCATTGTAGCCGTCCTCAGGAACTGAGTTCTGTGTTTGTGATCCATGAACAGTTACTACCGCACATTGGGCTCCGGGCACTCCAAGCTCTCTCGACTTATTAATCAACATGATCTCTGTCCAGGAGTTGCAACTAGTTTCTGGTGTTTGTAGGTAGTGTTAGTAGTCTACCAAGTGGCACCCGGTACAGGTGGGCTTGGGATAGACTAGGCACCGTGGCACGGTGTACCAAGCGTACATCCTCCTGTCGAGGTGGGCTTGGGAACCCTACACACATCGTTTGGGGCCGTGAGCGACACCCCGGCCGGATCTCCTTGCGGATGGAACCCGAATAGGCGATAAACCTGGATGAGAGACTTGTGTGGTTATTCAGGTCGTGGCTGACACCCTCGCTGGGCTTCCGCTTGAAGGTTGCCGAGTACATGTCGTGTAAACGGCGGTAAGTGGTGAGAGCGTGTGTGAAGAAGTACACCCCTGCAGGGTTAACATTATCTATTCGAATAGCCGTGTCCGTGGTAAAGGACTTCTGGGTTGCCTGTACAGTTCATAGACAAGTGGAAGTGGATACTCTAAAATGCGCAAGATAAGCATGAGTGCTATGGATGGCGTTCTCGTCGGGAGACGGGAGCGGATCCATAGTGGTGTATTGATATGGTGAATATGTGGACTCGTGTGCGCCACCTCAAAAGAGTTACTTGCAGTCGTAGTTCAGGATAGCCACCGAGTCAAAGCTGGCTTGCTGTAGTTAAACCCCACCATCCCCTTTGTTGATAATGATGCATATGTAGTTAGTTCTAATGTAAGTCTTGCTGGGTACATTTGTACTCACGTTTGCCTATTTTATGTTTTTGCAGAGAGACTTCAGTCTCGCTAGTAGTTCCGCTTGGACTTCGACGTTTAGCTTGTTACCTCAGCTACGATCTTGTGCCCTTGGTAGGATCTGGTAGATAGTTAGGCTTCTCAGCCTTTTTCATTTGTAGGTGTCTGTACTCAGACATGTTGAGCTTCCGCTTGTGCTTTGACTTGTATGCTCTGAATGTTGGGTCATGAGACCCATGTTTGTAATATCTCGCTCCTCGGAGCCTATTGAATAAAATACTTGAATCGTAGAGTCATGTTGTGATGCCATGTTGTATTTGCACATATCGAGCATATTGTGTGTATGTTATTGAAATGCTTGGTATGTGTGGGATCTGACTATCTAGTTTTTTATCTTTAGTAGCCTCTCTTACCGGGAAAGTCTCCTAGTGTTTCCACTGAGCCATGGTAGCTTGCTACTGCTCCGAAACACTTAGGCTAGCCGGCATGTGTCCTTCTTCATTCCTGTGTCTGTCCCCTCGGGGAAATGTCACGCGATGAATACCAGAGTCCTGTTAGCCCGCTACAGCCCGGTTCACCGGAGTCCTGTTAGCCCAGTGCTACAGTCTGGATTCACTCGCTGATGACCGACACGTTCGATGCTGGGTCATGGATGCCTGTCCCTGTAAGTTTATGCCACTTTGGGTTTACGACTAGCCATGTCAGCCCGGGCTCCTTATCATATGGATGCTAGCAACACTATCATATACGTGTGCCAAAAGGCGCAAATGGTCCCGGGCAAAGGTAAGGCGACACCCGTGGGAATACCGTGCGTGAGGCTGCAAAGTGATATGAGGTGTTACATGCTAGATCAATGTGATATTGAGTGGGGGTCCTGACATTCTTCAAATTGGCCTTCTTATTGTAAGCTCTTGCCACCCTCAACTTATCTCCCTCTATGGCCTTCAAAGCAGCCAAACGCTCATCAGTGACTTCATCAATATTGTCCATCATCAAGTTATAAAAGTCCATCGCTGATAAATCATTTTGTTTGGCTATTCTCAAAGCATTCAAATTCACTTCCACTGGTAAAACGACCTCTTAACCATATACGAGCTCATATGGAGTTACCTTTGTAGCACCATGCCTTGAGATTCTGTGTACAGTAGCTCATGCCATGTCCTTGGACTATCCTCAATCTTCTTCTTGATGAGCTTGATTAATATTTTATTGCTAGATTCAGCTTGTCCATTGGCTTGGGCATAATATGGGGATGAACTGAGCAACTTTATCTTATATGATTCGACAAATTCTCTAACTTGATGTGACATAAAGGATGAACCTTGGTCCGTAGTTAATGTTTGAGGAATGTCGAATCTATGAATAATGTGCTCGGTTATGAATTGAATTACCTCTGCATGCGTCATATTTTTTAGCGGTACTGCTTCAGACCATTTAGTGTAATAATCAGTTGCCACCAACATGAACCGATGCCCTTTTGAAGAAGGATGAATCTCTCCAATAAAGTCTAATCCCCAACCTCTAAAAGGCCACAACTTGATAATAAGATGTAGCATAGCAGCGGGAGCCAACTGAATATCACCAAACTTTTGACAAGCTTCACATCCTTTATAATACCGGAAGCAATCATTAACCATCGTCGGCCAATAAAACCCAGCATGTCGTAATAACCATTTCATCTTGCGAGTCAACTGATGAGTGCCACAAATACCTTTATGGACCTCTCCCATAGCAACCCTTGCTTGGTCCTCGTCCAAGCACTTTAAAATAACATCATCAACCGTTCAACGATAGAGATCATCATCTCTCATTGTGTATTTGAGCCATACGCCGAATAGTCCTATCCACTCTTTTACTAGTATCACACAAATAATCAATAATAGGTTTCCTCCAGTCTTGATTTTCTCCTGCGTTAAATATTTCATTAGTGGCCGAAATGGTGGGCTCCGGTTTAGCCTCCCCTATGTTGGCAAGACTAGACATCGTCCTTTCAGAAACATGAAACATGCCACGATCAACATGATAACCGGATGCTTGTGGTGCCAACTCATTTGCTCTCCAATTGTCATGTCTTGATATATGAGCAATGCTAAAATAATCCAAAACAGAAATTATATCTAGACATTTATCAAGATAAACATTAAGTGATTCGTCAAAACATTGAAAAACTATGGATATTTGCTGCACTACTAATAACGAATCACCAAAAGCCTCAATATGTCTAACACCTTGTCAGGACCCCGACTCAATGCCACATCGATCTAGCATGTAACACCTCATATCACTTTGCGGCCTCACGCACGGTATTCCCACGGGTGTCGCCTTACCTTTGCCCGGGACCGTTTGCGCCTTTTGGCACACGTATATGATAGTGTCGCTAGCATCCATATGATAAAGAGCCCGGGCTGACATGGCTAGTTGTAAACCCAAAGTGGCACAAACTTACAGGGACAGGTATCCATGACCCAGCATCGAACGTGTCGGTCATCAGCGAGTGAATCCAGGCTGTAGCACTGGGCTAGCAGGACTCCGGTGAACCAGGCTGTAGCGGGCTAATAGGACTCCGGTATTCATCGCGTGACATTTCCCAGAAGGGACAGACACAGGAACAAAGAAGGACACATGCCGGCCAGCCTAAGTGTTCCGGAGCAGTAGCAAGCTACCATGGCTCGGTGGAAACACTAGGAGACATTTCCCGGTAAGAGAGGCTACTAAAGATAAACAACTAGATAGTCAGATCCCACACATACCAAGCATTTCAATAACATACACACAATATGCTCGATATGTGCAAATACAACATGGCATCACAACATGACTCTACGACTCAAGTATGTATTCATTAGGCTCCGAGGAGCGAGATACTACAAACAGGGGTCTCATGACCCAACATTCAGAGCATACAAATCAAGGCACAAGCGGAAGCTAACATGTCTGAGTACAGACATCTACAAATGAAAAAGGCTTAGAAGCCTGACTTTCTACCAGATCCTGCCGAGGGCACAAGATCGTAGTTGAGGTAACAAGCAAAACATCGAAGTCCACGTGGAACTACTAGCGAGACTGAAGTCTCTCTGCAAAAACATAAAATAGGCAAACGTGAGTACAAATGTACCCAGCAAGACTTACATCAGAACTATCTACATATGCATCATTATCAACAAAGGGATGGTGGGGTTTAACTGCAGCAAGCCAGCTTTGACTCGGTGGCTATCCTAAACTACGACTGCAAGTAACTCTTTTGAGGTGGCGCACACGAGTCCACATATTCACCATATCAATACACCACTATGGATCCGCTCCCGTCTCCCTACGAGAACGCCATCCACAGCACTCACGCTTATCTTGCGCATTTTAGAGTATCCACTTTCACTTGTCTATGAACTGTTATAGGCAACCCAGAAGTCCTTTACCGCGGACACGGCTATTCGAATAGATGATGTTAACCCTGCAGGGGTGTACTTCTTCACACACGCTCTCACCACTTACCGCCGTTTACACGACATGTACTCGGCAACCTTCAAGCAGAAGCCCAACGTGGGTGTCGGCCACGACCTACCTAAACACTCAAGTCCCTAGTCCAGGTTTATCGCCTATTCGGGTTCCATCCATGAGGAGATCCGGCCGAAGTTTTGCTCACAGCCCCAAACGATGTGAGCAGGGTTCCGTGACACCAAACGGGCACCCGGTAACCCGGCCACGTGCCTACCGCATCACAGCCCACCCCTACGGTCAGCGCTGTGCACGGCCTCCAGCATACTACAAACACCAGAAACTACTTGCAACTCCTGGACAGAGGACAAGGGTGATTAAGAAGCCGAGAGGGTCCATTGGTTTCGGGCCCAATGCGTGGTAGTAACTGTATCATGGATCACAAACACAGAACTCAGTTCCTGAGGACGGCTGCAATGAGACAACCCACCATGTACTCCTACATGGCCTCTCACCGCTACCTTTACCAAATCGTGTTCACACACTTAGCTCACACACAGTAGGACATGTTCACACACCTCTGATCCATCCTCGATGAATCAGACCCGACTCAACTCTAAGCAGTAGCAGGCATGACAAACAAGCATGAATGAGTAGGCACAACAGGGCTCAAACAACTCCTACTCATGCTATTGGGTTTCATCTATTTACTGTGGAATGACAGGTCATGCAAAGGATAAAGGGGTTCAGCTACCGCAGCAAGTAACAGATGAATCATTGTTGTCCTAATGCAGTAATAGAGAGCAGGAGCGAGAGAGTGGGATTGTATCGGAATGAACAAGGGGGTTTTGCTTGCCTGGCACTTCCGAAGATAATATAGCTCTTCATCAGTGTCATCGATCTCATCGTCGAAACCACGTCTATCGAGAGGGGACAAATACCGGCAACAGAGAAGAAACACAATCAATGCAATGCACAATATGATGCATGATCATGACATGGTAAAATGAGTGTGTTGGGCTAATGCAACTACAACCAGATGGGTTTGAGCTATTTTGAACCAAAGATTCAAAGTTCAAACACATTTGTGATCTTAAATAGTGCTTTATCATGTTTTGCACTAAACAGCAAGTTAACTTGTTTAAACATGCATGAAACTGGTACAGATGGATAGATTGCATTTTTCTGATCATTTTTCAGCTATAATTTGTTTCATTTGGAGTTACGGTTGAATTTCTATGAATTTTAGAAGTTAGCACTATTTTCTGGAATTTCCTGTAAAAGAATAAATCCAGAAATTACATTATTGCATCAGCATTACGTCATGCTGACCTCAGCAGGTCAACAGACCCGTCCAGGTCAAACCTGATGCGTGGGGCCCACACATCAGTGACACAGTTAACCAACGGGGTTAAATAAATTTAAACTAAACCTAATCTAGTTTAGTTAAGGCCTGGGCCGTCATGTCAGAGACTAACCTAACTAACTAAGTTAATTACCGCTAATTAATCTATTGCTTAATTAAGCAGGGGCCTGGCCCACACGTCAGTGGGTCAGGGGAAGTCAAACCCCGGTCAAACGGGGTCAAACCCGCCGGACCTGGTCCACGGCTCGTCGCAGGCGGAGCCAGAGACGGCGGAGGGCGTCGGGTTTCGCCCTCCGGCGACCAAACGAGCGGCGCTTTGGCTTGGCGAGATGCTGGTCCTCATCCGCATCCAATGGAGCCATCAGCTCGCGCCGGAGAGGACCAGAACGACGGCGGCGAAGGGAAGTGCGGTGGCCGGAGCTCGGCGAGCTTGGGCTCGGCACTACAGCGCACGACAGGGGCAGCTAGAGGGGGTTTGGGGCTTCTGGCGTTGCGCTGAGCACGGTGGCGCGCTCGGTTGCGAGCTTGCGCGGCTGTGGCGACGGCTATGCCATGGCCGGTGGCGAGATGCTCTCGGCCGCAGTGCAAAATGAAGCTAGGAGACGAGCGCGAGCTTGAGAGAAGAGGGGAGAGGAAGAGGGGCTCACGGCGAGTGCAGAGGTGGCCTCGGCGTGCTTGGGGAAGGTCTGGTGCAGGCGGAACGACGAAGCCGATCTCCGGCGTCCGGAGGAAGAAGACGACGACGAGGACGGTGCTACGGGGCTTCCGGCATCATGTGGGTTGGTGGAGACGAAGAAGAAGGCGCGGCGGTTCTTCTGGAAGCATCGGCGAGGCGAGGGGTGGAAGATGGCCGCGGTGGTGCTCGTCGGCGGTGGCGGCTGCGCTCGGTGGCCGCGCGTAAGAGAAACAAAGGAGGGGGGAATGAGCGAGGGAGAGCACGAGGGGGTTCCAGGGGGCGTGCGTGGCGCCACCCGAAGAAGCGGGGGCGAAGCGGCAAGCAGGAGGTGGCACGCGCGTGCTGGCGCGCGTCGGGCACACGCCCTCGTCCTCCTGGCGCGGTGGAGAAGACGATAGGAGGCGCCAGATGGGCTGGGCCGCACAGGTGGGCTGCCAGCACAGGAGCTGGGCCGGTTGCTGACGCCAGGTAAGTCCTTCTCTCTCTCTCTTTTATTTCTGTTTTCTATTTTTATGCAACTTTGTGACTTTATTAAATATACTTAAACAGATCCAAAAATCATGAAACTAATCATGGCTACTGTTTAGAATATATCCAACAGTAAACATTTTAGTTTATGATTATTTGAGCATTTAAAATATTTTATAGTATTTAAATGCCCAAATGCAAATAGGGTATGATTTAATTCAGAGCCCAATATGTCCTGCAAAAATATAAATCATTTTTGGTAGATGCTTTCACCTCAAACCAAAAATGTTGAACATTTTTAGAGGGCATTTTGAGTTTAATGAAAAAGATTTTATTTGACCCTAGTTGAATTCATTTGGTGCTAGGGTTTAAGCATCCCTATTTCAAGTTTCAAAAGAATTTAAACATGATGCAACACATGACTAGCTAGCTCAGTGCATACCAGAACTAGGGATGTGACACACCTATCGTAGGCAACATCTCTAAGAAGAATAACAATGCTTCATATTTGGCTTGATTATTTGTGCAAAAATATTCTAAGCGGCATGAGGCTTCAAAAACAGCACCATGAGGAGATATGTAAACAATACCGACACCTTGGCCGTTGCTACAAACTGAACCATCAAAATATAATCTCCATGGTACTAATGAGACAAGGTTTATATCAATATCATGCTTGTCATCAATCCGATGCTCAACAATAAAATTAGCAACAATCTGGCCTTTCATGGATTTTAGAAATTCATAAGCCAAATCATATTCAATTAAAGCATAAGCCCACTTGCCAATTCTACCACTAAGAATTGGCCTATGCAACATGTATTTGATGACATCGGTCTAACAAGCTATAATGCAAGTACTAGGCACTAGATAATGTCTCAATTTTGTGCAAGCATAATATAAGCATAAGCATAATTTCTCAATAAATGTATACCTTGTCTGAGCATCCAATAAACGTTGGCTCAAATAAGTAATAGCATGCTCCTTTCCTTCGGTCTCTTGAGTCAAAATAGCACGAATAATACCTTCCTCCACTGCAATGTAAAGTCTAAATGGCCCACTGTGCCTGGGCGCTTTCATAACCGGAGGAGTGCACACATATTTCTTAATCATACCAAATACCTCTTGCTGTTTTGCCCCCCAAGTAAAATCAACATCATTCTTTAACCGAAGGATAGGAGTAAATGCATCAACCTTCCCTGATAGATTGGCTATGAATCTCCTCAAATAATTGACCTTGCCAAGGAATTTTTGCATATCTCTCTTGCATGTTGGAGCTTCTATTTTCTGTATAGCTTCTATCTTTTGGGGATCAATTTCCACACCATCTTCATGAATAATGAAGCCCAGAAACTTCCCAGTCGATACACCAAATATACACTTTAAAGGATTCATTTTCAGCCCACATTTCTTCATTCTTTCAAAATTCAGACGCAAATCGGCTAAGTGAGATTCAAAAGCATCCAATTTGACAACAATATCATCAATATAGACCTCAAGTATAACACCAAGTAAATCATGAAAAATTAAATTCATAGCCCTTTGATATGTAGCGCCGGCATTCTTTAATCCAAAGGTCATCACCGTCCACTCAAATAAACCAAGGAAACCGGGGCATCGAAAAGCCATTTCGGACATGTCCTCTTCGGCCATAAAAATCTGATTATACCCCGCATTACCATCAAGAAAGCTAATGACCTTATGTCCAGAAGCGCCATTAATAAGCATATCGGCTATTAGCATGGGATACTCATCTTTAGGTGTAGCTCTATTCAAATCTCTGAAATAAATGCACACCCTCAACTTTCCCGAGCCTTTCTTCTCTACTGGCACAATGTTAGAAATCCACTCGGCATACCTACCAGGCCTAATAAAATTAGCTTTAAGCAAACGACCAATCTCTTCCTTGATCCGGTCATACGTTTTTGGATTGAACTTTCTAGCCGATTGCTTGTATGATCTAAAACCGGCCTTTATAGGTAACCGATGCTCCACTAGCTCTCGGCTTAAACCTGGCATCTCAAGATATTCCCATGCAAAGCAACAAACATATTCTTTCAACAGCTTGATCAACTTAGCTTTATGATCGGCTCGTAAATTTTTGTTTACAATTGCCGACCTAGGATTTGAACCATCTCCTATCTCTATCTCTTCTAATGGATCAGCCGATGTAAAAATCTGTCCTAATTTATCCATATCATCTAACTCTTCTATGGACTCATACATATCGTTCTTATTGGACCGATATTCTACAAGACGCTTTTGTAACCACTCCGACTTAGGATCCATTTAAATACATCATACCTTGGAGCCGATTATCACCAAACGGCTTTAAAGAAACAGGCACAAAACCACTTTTTGTGGTGCTAAGAAAATCAAATTCTGATAAGTCGTGCCCCGTCAAGCAAGTAGCATTGGGATGCTTCCAATCCATCGATGCATCGGCCAAAGCAACACAAGCCGAAATATCCGCATGAATGACTTCTACTTCATCATCAACCCATTGAATTAAAAATTGGTGCATAGTAGATGGCACGCATTGGTTTGCATGAACCCAATCGCGGCCTAATATCACATTGTAGTTACCTTGCACCTCGGCGACAAAGAATGCGGTAGACAAACTTTTGCTTCCCACCGTGAGCTCCACATACATCACACCTTTGGCTTCAGTTTTCTCTTTGCCTTCAAATCCATTGATCACCATGTTGGTCTTTATCAACTCTTCATCACGCATCCCCAATTTTTTGAAGACCGAATATGGCATAAGATTCACCACAGCACCACCATCAACAACCATTCTAGCAACCGGCGATCCATTAATATGACCTTTAAAGGAACACTGGCTTCAAGTGCGTCACCGGTTCTTTTGGCTTGTCGAATATAGCATTTTTAGGACCAAAATCCAACTGAGCTACTTCCCCTTCTTCATTTATAGCGCGAAATTCAGCGGGTAAGTAATACACCATATTAATATCCATACCTTCATGAACCGGTGTAGACTCATAATCAAGCATATCATCTCTGTCCTCAAGCATGTCCCCTGTCTCCGAAATATCTCCAAGTGAAGAGTAAGTAATAGGTGAAGTGGACAATGTAATAGTAGTTGCATCGTCCTCCGTTGGTAGTGTAGGTATTGCTATGATCAACTCAGAAGTTGCTACGTTTTCCTTTTGCTTAGGCTTCCACACTTGTTTTGGGGGTACCATGGGATGCCTTTCATTGAATAATTTATCCCTTTGCCTCTCTGCTTCTTGTTCCTCCTTCTCATGGCTCCTCATGCACTGCAATCTCCTTTTTTGTGCCTTGGTCAGACCGGAAGGACACCACTTAGGCTGAGTATATTTTGGATCCCTCAACTTTGCCTTGCTTGTGCTAGCTTCATGATCATTAGCCATGGGACCCTGCTGGATAGCAGCCACATCTTTATTAGAATCAGCCGGATTATCAACAATAATCGGTTCTTTGATTGTTAATTCTTTAGTGCCTATCATAATAGTTTTAGCACTAGTATTCTTCTCCTTTTGCTTGCTAGGCTCTAAAATTTCAGCACTTGGTGATTTAGCACGCCACACTTGCTTGCCCACCCTTCCATGATTATCTTGCATTGGCCGATTGACACCGTTGTTCAAACGGCCTCTTTTGGGATAAGAGGGCCTCTCAGAAATGGGCCTCCTTGGTCCTGCCCACCACGGATGAAAAGCATAAGGGGCCATTGGGGGCTGCCCACATCCTCCATTGAAACCTCCCATGTAGTATGGCACATAGGGGGGTGGCGCCATCCATGGTCCCGGTGCCCACGACCCATATGGCCTTGCATGATGCTGAAAGTCTTCCCGAAAAGGTGACCTTGAGCGCTTCAAATTTGATGACCGGTTAGAGCTAGAACCAGCCGCTTGATTGGCATACTTGGACAACAACATATCAAAAGTTGGCTTGATTTTCTTGCGCTGCACTTTAGCTTCATTCGTCTTCCACTTGCCAACCTCTGGACTCTTGGGCTTGACAAATTTGACATGAGTGTTCTCTTGCACTTGTGGTTGGCTCCCGAGTGTAGAATTCTTCATGGTGATCTTGATTATCTCCTTGCCATAGGGTTGCTTATCAAGCACAACTTGTCTCCCCAAGGCCTTGTCGCTCTCCTTATTTTTCCTGGGCTCACCAATGACAATATTATTCTTATTAGCTGATTCGGCTATGCTGGGCCGAATTAACATCTTCTTCCCCACCAAACCCATGATGTTCATTGGGAAAGGCTGCTTATCAACTTGCATCTCAGAAAAATTCAATCGTCTGTCATTAATGGCTGATTGTATCTGTCGTCGAAAAACATTACAATCATTAGTAGCATGAGAAAAAGAATTATGATACTTGCAATAAGCACGCTATTTCAGATCTTCAAACGGCGGTAAAGTATGAGATATTCTAATAATCTTTGCTTGCAATAAAGCATCAAATATTCTATCACACTTAGCAATGTTGAAAGTAAATTTCATCTCTTCATCACGATTCTTATGAATCGGCTTTAAATCATTGGAAGTAAATGGTTTGGCCTTAGATGGACAAACAAATTCAATAGCATAAATATCACCCTCATCGTCCGAGTGGTCACTATCATACTCAACCATATTCATCTTAGGACGATCAGTTTTATATCTATGCACCTCCTTAAGATATTTGCTTCGGCTTTCTTGAGCCAAAGCCCTTTGCAAGACTTGGTTGATATTTAAAAACTCATGTCCTGCTAGCCTTTCTCTAATGTGAGTTCTCAAACCACTAAGCACAAGATCAGCCAAATCTCTCTCGGTTATCACCAAACTATAGCACCGGTTTTTTGTATCTCTAAATCTCCTGACGTAATCGGAGACCGATTCATCATGCTTTTGTCTAACCGATGTAAGATGTGACAACTTAAGCTCATTATCGCCACTATAAAAATGATCATGAATTTTTTGTTCTGGTTGCAACCATAAACGAATAGAACCATGTGGTAAAGCGGCAAACCATGAAAATGCGGTACCGCTTAAAGATAAAGGAAATAAATGCACTTTTAATTCATTTAGTGAGCCTGCTTCACCCAATTGTGCCAAGTATGGACTAACATGCTCCCATGTGGTTTTTGTGCCCTCTCCATTAAACTTAACAAAATCAGGAATTTAATATCCCGGAGGGCATTGAATTGCATCAAAGTATTCTGGATATGGCTTTTGGTAAATTCGGTTCCTTGGTAACTCAACTATGAAATTCTCTTGGAGCATCTTAGCCATCTCCTCTCTAAGATTAGCTAGACCATCATCCATTGTGGATGATGAAGCTTGTGGCATTAGCATATGAGGAGTATGGTTAGTAGCTACAGGTGTGAATTGTGGCAAATATGCGGAACTATAATTCGGCAATGATCTAACAGCGTTTGCACTAGTGGGTAGGGTTTGGTTCGGCGTCACCACTGAACTTGGCATACTCATGATAGGATCAATAGGTGCAGCAACCATTTGATTAGTTGGTCTAGGATAAAAATACATCGGCATGGGAGGCGCCAATGAAATAGGCAAAGTTAGATTAGGGATCACCGCGGTAACAGGCACACCAACATTACCATAGATGATTGAGGCATACTTTTTTGAGCATTACTATTTTCCAAGAAAATTTGTTATAAAATATTATTGCTATCAGTAATGCGACTATTAATTTCAGCCCATACCTCGGGAGAGAAGGTATTACTCACATAGGGTTTAACCTGTTCATCATGAAGAAGAGGAAACTTGATTTCTCCAACCGGAGTAATATTGCCTTAACGATCCTTCTTGAACTTAGCAAGGAACTCCTGCATCTCTTTCTCTTCATGTGCCTTCTTGTACTCCTCATAAGCTTGGCGATGTTCCTCCGATAACTCCTCAAAATTGGGCTTGATTATGTTATCGGCGTTGATTTCCGAGGGCTTGGGAATCTTGTCATTGCCAAACATGATGGATGATGATGATTGATCTTCAGTCCTCAGCGGAGTCGCCAAAAAGTGTGTTCGCACATGAACACGTCACTGTGTACCCTCGGCGTCGAGCGCGATACGCAAGACACGTCGCAGAAGGAGGCTCATCGGAAGTGCGATACGCAAGACAATCTAGCAAGCTCTTTTGAAGACCCGAACCCCACGCGGCCGGGAGAGACCCCTTCGGGACGCACGGCGGTTATGGTCTGCCCTAGGTCGGTTCGCCCGCCCCTAGGACTTCGTAGATCGGAGCTCTCCAAAGCGAAGAACACCGATGAACGAGAAGCAGAAAACTAGGGTAGGAGATGAAAGTTTGTAGATGGGTTTTGCGATTGTGTGTTGTTCAGTCGGTCGTCACCCCTTAGGTATATAAGAGGTGGCTGGACTTCCCATGCAAGGAAAAGGCTTGGATTCACGTCCAAAACCCTAGTCAAATTCAGATTGGTTTTGTCCGAACTTTCCAAAACCGTTCAGTTTAAATTGACTGCACCTTGCGGGTCTTTTTTAAAGTGGTAAATAACCTCGGATGGAAACAAATCCAAAAGCAATCTTGACCGTTTCGACGAGATGAACAAATTTCATGTCGAATATTTTTTATCAGAGGTCATCTTGAGGGTCAAATCGCTCAAGAAATACAGGCTATATTCGCGCTACCCATCAGATAGGGTGTGTGGTGGGGCACGCCATTTTTTGCCTCCTGACATAGCTGCATTCCGATAGCTCTAACTTTTGCATACGAATTTGGATTGGAACTATTTTTATATCAAAATCACTCGGTTCGACGAGATGAAGACAATCCGTGTAGATCATTTTTCGATACGAGGCCGTCTTGGGGGTGTAATCAGTCGAATAGTATTTTGAATACAAAATCTCAGTACTTCAAACACAACTTTGACCTTAGAGATGAGATCGGATGACTATGGAGCAAATATCAAAGTTTCTCCTTTTGACGATACAGAACTTTCTCGCTTTGAGAACTTTTTAATTTGAGGCCATCTTAATTGTATTTTTGACCATGCCAACATCTGGTATCAACACATAGTTTGCTGTTGGACTGCAATTTGCTCGACGTCTTCAAATGGGAACAAAGCTGACCCGACATGGCCTCTACTAATTTATTTATTTATTACCAAAAGGTCCTTTGCTATTTATTTATTTATGAGCAAAAGGGGGTACCCCCCCCCCCGATTTCCGTTAATAGAAATCATTAGATGTTCACAACACTACGCCCAGCCTGCTACACATGTTTCATTCATTACTAGTTTCAGCAAAGTGCTCATGTCATAGCCAGTGAATACATCACGAGTGCTACATACACTGCAAATAAAGAGACAATCATCCTACAGAGCACATCGATTTTTCCCATTATCTTCACAAGCTCTTTCATCTCATTGTTGCTGTCAAGGTCATTCAGCAGCTGTTGCTTGGCCATGATCGGAGGAACTGCATCTTTAACCTTCTGCTCTGCATCTTCCTCTTCTGCCGTTCCTTCAGTTACTTGTCCAACACCCCAACCTGTTGGTATTGGGATTCCCCGGCTAACCAAATAATTAGCATAGTTGCATTCCCCTACATCAGCAACTTCCCAGAAATACAAATCACACGAATCTTCCCTTTTCTATGAATCAAATTGGAAGATCATTGTCGGTGTCAAAACCGGCGGATCTCGGGTAGGGGGTCCCGAACTGTGCGTCTAAGGCTAGTGGTAACAGGAGACGGGGGACACAATGTTTACCCAGGTTCGGGCCCTCTTGATGGAGGTAATACCCTACTTCCTGCTTGATTGATCTTGATGATATGAGTATTACAATAGTTGATCTACCACAAGATTGTAGAGGCTAAACCCTAGAAGCTAGCCTATGATTATGATTGTTCTTGTCCTACGGACTAAACCCTCCAGCTTATATAGACATCGGAGGGGGCTAGGGTTACACAGAGTCGGTTACAGAGAAGGAGATCTACATATCCGAATTGCCAAGCTTGCCTTCGACGCAAAGGAGAGTCCCACCCGGACACGGGACGAAGTCTTCAATCTTGTATCTTCATAGTCCAACAGTCCGACCAAAGTATATAGTCCGGCTGTCCGAGCACCCCCTAATCCAGGAATCCCTCAGTAGCCCCTGAACCAGGCTTCAATGACGATGAGTCCTGCGCGCAGATTGTCTTCGGCATTGCAAGGCGGGTTCTTCTCCAAAAATCCCTGAGTACCTGTTGTAATGAGCAGTGTCCGGCTTCCCATTAATGTTGCACTCATCGGCTTTTGTGCCTTAATAATGGCAGCCTCCACGCTTTGAGCGAATGCGAGAAGTCAGGGCATTTTTACATTTGCCACCCTGACCACGTTAGTAAATCGTCTATTAAAGAGACGGGGATCCTCAGATCCAAATCACAATATCTTCCCCCAGCGAGTATCCATTAGAGCGCGCCCGCAAAAAGCCATCCCATCATGGCCGGTCGCTGCAGCTCCTCCTCTCGCTCCCGCAGTGCTAAGCCAGGTGATTGGGAGAAGTGTTTTGTCCCCCACAATAGATTGGTGGAGTTGCAGACGCAGAGGTTTCTCCCGCCTGCATACATGGTCCCCGTCCGAGCCGGACTAGCCACTTAGAATGGAGGGGAGCAAGCGGAGAGTTATCCTAACCCATCCAGGGGGGCAGCGGGTATGCCTTGTCCCTTACTTGCTGAGGGGACTCGGATTTCCAATCCATCCATCCCTCCGTGGGCTCCTGGAGTTCTACGGCCTCCAGCTGCATAACTTCACTCCTGCCTCCATACTACACATCGCAGGCTATGTCGCCCTTTGCGAGCTATTTCTGGGCTGTGAAGCTCATTTCGAGCTATGGAAGAGGATATTCTGCATCGTACCCCGCACTCAGGAGGGGTCAATATATCAAGTGGGCGGATACCAAATATGGTGCATCGCCGGGACCGGATACCTGTCCGGTACTCCGAAGAAGACCTCCGAAGACTGGCCTTCGGAGTGGTTTTATATGGAGGACGTCCCCCTTCCAGACCCTATTCGGATGGGCCTTCCCGAGTTTGCTAATGCCCCTTTGAAGAAACACCACAGCTGGCGCTCCCGGAGCCCCCAGGAGGAAGATAACAGAGAGGTCCTTTACCTGAGGGGTAGGATAAAAATGCTGGCCAAATCAGGAGTGACAATAATCGAGGTTATGTCAATATATATAATGCGGGGGGTGCAGCCACTTCAGTATCGGGGGAAACCCATGTGGCACTTCAATGGAGAAGACGATGCCACCCGCTGCGGTTGTAAAGGTCCGGACTCCGCCACCGCTCTGGCAAAAATACTATCCGATTTATACAAAGGAGAAGAAGAGGAGTTCCTCTGTATTAAGCCATGGGATGGATTTTCCATGTACAACCCCCCAAGCTGGGTGAGCTGCTATCCTTTACTCAATTCCATTCACTCCCGCATTCTTCATTGCAAATATTTACCCTGCTAATTCATAGCAGGAAGTGCGAAAACCTATGAGGGAGGTCCACAGCCCGTCTCCACAGCCAGAGGATCCTGACAGGGCCCTCGACCCCAGAATCGAAGAAGATCCGGACGTATTTGTGGAGCTCGTTGACAGGACGTTCTATCAGCTAAGCCGTGACGGTGCCTTGGTGGCCATCATAGCTGATTATCCTGGCCTACTCCCTGCGTCACAGGTAAGTAAAACCAGAGTCCCAACTTCCAAGAAGGATCCCTTCTTTGCATCTTACCCGCCGCACACGTATTGCGTCTTACAGGGAAGGCCATCGGGGCGCCGTGCCGAACCCGTGGTGACTCGTCAACAAGGGGCACCTAAGCCGGGTAGGCTCAAAAGGAAGGCGGTCAGGACTGTGACACCGTCGCAGAGGTATGAGTAAAAACCTGCTCCGTGATTATCGTCTCTAAAATATAACAATGTCCATGGTCCCTGGTAGAAAAAACGCTCGCCGGACAGTGTCTAGAGACCCTACCGGCCACGCCTCCACCAGCCGGTTTCCAGAGCCGGACTCAGGGGTGGAGGCTAACACGGGGACAACGCCGGACGGTCCTCCTACAGAGGATGCAGATAGAATGTCCGCTACGAATTCCGAAGTGGAGAGCGCCATGAATCACAGGCGTCGACGGGCCGTACTCCGCGACCCTAATTTCTCCAAAGAGGCGTTCAACACCTTCAACTCAGGAGATGCGTACATCCGAGCTGCTCAAGAAGGTCTTGCTAGGGCCACGGACCAGTATGTGAAGGATATACGAGTAAGAAAATATGATAATTATGTATACTAGTAGCCCCTGAGACTTGAAACAGGTGGCACAACTGATTTAAGGATCATTGTATGCATAGGTTCTTACGGAGAAGAATACACAGTTGTCTAAAGAGCTGGAGGAGTGCAAAGCCCAGCTACGGGCCGTAGTTGCCGGAATGGAGGAGTCCAAGAAGGCCTCATCTGGTAATGCTTGTCTTGATCGAAAAGAATATAATGACATGTACCAGTTAGTATTCGGCATGCATGCAAATCTAACAATAGATTCCACAGACAATCCCGGAGGTAATCCGGAGATCGGATCGGGGGATGAGCAACATGCTCAACGATAGCTAGAGGCTGGCGAGCGCCTGCTGACATGGGTTATTCGAGAGAAAAATGATCTCCAGGATGCCCATACCCGGCTGGGTGTTCAACTAAAATATGTCTGGGCCCAGCTTGCTGACTCCGTGAAGGAGAATAAGGGGCTTCTACGCGGCATTTTTAGTAAGTTCTCGAACGAACCATTATATAGTTCAGCGAACAAGCGGGCTAATAGAGTTATGTCTGTAGGTATGCTGACAGGTCGCCCTAATGAGGAGATGCCCGGATCCGCAGGCGATCTGCTGCAAGAGCTCTCACAACTGCACGAACAAGTTCGACATGTGATGCAGGGTATTGCCCAGGCCTTGTGGCCCTCCGCCTCCCTTCCCGGAGGCATGGGGGAGCTTGTAGAGATGCTCAAGGGAGCGCGGCGACGCTTCCGATTATGAAAGATATCAGCCTGCCGACAAGGTGCAAGGGAAGCCTGGGCCATGGTGAAGACGCGATACACCAAGGTTGACCCAAATCATATGGCTGAGGTCGGACCTGTAGGGTCAGATGGGAAAGAAATCCCCGTTAGTCTGGTATATGACCAGGTGGGATTAGCCACAAAGTATTCCCAACAGGATTGTACGCTAGACAGCCTGTTGGATGATATAGAAGAAGAATTTAGTCAGTCCAAGTCACTGTGTACTTCAAATGACATATTTTGTCCCTAGCCGGATTGTAAATCATTTGTCATGGCGGACCTTTTCGCTTCAACCTCCGGACCCAACAGTCTAGTGTGTATCCGAATACCCGCTCAGTTATGTAAAATAGGGGTACACGTGGAAACCAGGCGTAGGGGTCATAAGTGCTTGAACAGACAAGTGCCCAACTAGCTATGTTATATTACATGGATAGTAAGAAACATCTTCCAGGGAGAATAGTTCCATTAAGGGTTCCTTTCCCTGGGCACGGATGCATTAATGGGCATGTCCGAACTGCGAAAAGAGATGCAGGATATAAACATCTGGGGGCATATGTTATAATAGGTAAGAAACAACTTTTGTTCACCGATCGAATATTCCCTTAAGAACGCTAGCTTTCGGCTTCACCCAGTCTGAGGTACACAACCGGCTGACCCGCAGTAACAATCACAGAGGTGCTCCCCTTATGCCCTAGCCGAACTAACGGGAATGTAGGGCATAACACAAGAGCCAGGCAACCTAGCTTGGCCAAAACTTAAGTCATGTCGATGCATATAATGGCGAAAAAAGGTACATATGGAAAAGTGACGCATATGTGGTGGGCATAAGGCCCAGAAGATAACTATATTAAGCTTCTGCATAAGAAGCCCCCAGGTATATTGAGCACGCATAGCGTGGCAGGAGTGTGTGGTCGAAGCACACTTGAGACTTTTAAGGCTATAAAAGGAAAGAAAGAGAGAAAGAGGATATAACTTAAAAAAGAAAGGAGGAGGTAAGGAGACAAACACAGAGTTCGGCACTAGGCGTAGAATCTTCGGAGTCTGGCCGCGTTCCATGGGTCCAGCTTGAGTCGATTATCTGATGCATCACGTAGACGGTACGCTCCTCCGGTGAGAACTTTATCAATGATGAAGGGACCCTCCCACTTGGGCTTGAGCTTGTCCTTTTTCTTCTCCGGTAGGCGTAGAACGAGTTCGCCAATGTTATAAGTTTTGGCCCGTACTTCTCTGCTTTGATACCTTCGAGCCTGCTGCTAATAGAATGCGCAACGGGGCTTTGCGATGTCACGCTCCTCCTCCAGGGCATCTAAACTGTCCTGCCGATCCAGCTCGGCTTCTCTCTCTTCGTACATGCGCACTCGAGGTGAGTCATGAATGATATCGCAGGGTAGCACCGCCTCTGCGCCGTACACCATAAAAAATGGTGTGTATCCGGTGGTGCGATTTGGCATGGTTCGCAGCCCCCATAGTATGGAGTCGAGCTCCTCGACCCAGTGCATATCTGATTCCTTCAAGGATCGCACTAGTCTGGCTTTGATGCCGCTCATAATAAGACCGTTTGCTTGTTTGACGACAGTTTGTTTGGGGATGATAGACGGAGGCATAATCGAGCTTAATGTCTTTGTTACCGCACCAAGTTTTCACCTCGTCAGCTATGAAGTTGGAGCCGTTATCAGTTATGATGCTGTGGGGGACACCGTAACGGTGTACAACCCCGGATATGAAGTCTATCACTGGTCCGGATTCGGTCGTTTTAACTAGTTTGGCCTCTATCCATTTGGTGAATTTATCTACCATGACCAACAAGTCTTTTTTCTTATGGTTTTCTTCTTTAAGGGGTCCAACCATATCGAGCCCCCAGACCGCAAAGGGCCAAGTTATGGGGATTGTTTGGAGAGCGGTAGGTGGCATATGGCTTTGAGTTGCCAAAACATGGCAACCGACGCAATGTTGGACAAGGTCATGTGCGTCTGCTCGAGTTGTCGGCCAGTAGAAACCTGTACGGAAGGCCTTGCTTACAAGGGCCCGAGCTGCAGCGTGGTGGCTGCCGAGTCTAGCATGACTCATCCTTCCTCTTTGGAGATGCACCTTTGGAGCACTCCGGTCGCGCTTTTCTTTTAAAGCTCTCCCTCGTGAATCTTGTAGGCTTTAGAGCGCCGCACAGTGCAACGTGCCTCATGTTGGTCCTCAGGGAGTTCCTGCCTATTTAGGTAGGCTAAGAAGGGTTCTGTCCACGGGGCGATGACAGCCATAATCACATGGGCCGAAGGTGTTATTTCGGTGGAGGAGCCTCCAATTACGTCAGATTGTTCGGGATCTGGGGTTGTGTTCGGATCCAGACTGGTATTGCCGGTCTCCCCTTCCCACACCACGGATGGCTTGAACAGCCTTTCCAAGAAGATATTAGGTGGGACGGGGTCGCGCTTAGCGCCGATGCGGGCGAGGATATTCGCCGCTTAATTTTTTTCTCGGACCACATAGTGGGATTCGAGCCCCTTGAACCGAGCTGACATTTTGAGGATGGCATTACGGTAAGCCGCCATTTTTGGGTCCTTGGCATCAAAGTCTCCATTTATTTGAGATATTGTGAGGCTCGAATCCCCACGCACTTCCAGGCGTTGAATGCCCATGGAGACTGCCATCCGAAGACCAGGCAACAGAGCCTCATATTCTGCTGCGTTGTTGGAGTCTGTGTATAATATTTGGAGTATGTATTGGACTGTATCTCCGGTGGGGGATGTCAGGACAACGCCTGCACCCAGACCCGCCAACATCTTAGAGCCATCAAAGTGCATGGTCCAATTGGAGTACACGTCGTACTCTTTAGGGAGTTCGGCTTCTGTCCATTCGGCGACGAAGTCGGCCAGTACTTGTGACTTAATGGCTCGCCATAGTTTGTATATTATGTCTAATGGGAGGAGCTCAATAGCCCATTTAGCAATCCAGCCCGTGGAACCGCAGTTATTTATTATATCGTTGAGTGGTACTTCAGAGGCCACCGTGATTGAACACTCCTGAAAGTAGTGTCGTAGTTTCCGGGATGCCATGAAGACCGTGTGCACTATCTTTTGATAATGTGGGTACCGTGACTTGCATGGAGTGAGGACAGTGGATACGTAGTATACCAGCTTTTGAAGCGGGAACTTATGTCCGTCCGTCTCTCGTTCGACGACGAGCACTGCGCTTACAACCTGGTGTGTTGCAGCTATATATAACAGCATGGGTTCGCCGATATTTGGTGCGGCCAGGATTGGATTGCTGGCCAAGAGGGCCTTTATTTCTTCCAATCCAGCCATGGCCGCATCCGTCCACTCGAAGTGTTCGGTGCGTCGAAGAAGGCGATAAAGAGGCAGTGCCTTTTCTCCCAATCGGGAGATAAAGCGGCTTAGGGCAGCCACGCATCCAGTTAATTTCTGGATTTTCTTGAGGTCTGTTGGGGTAGACAACTGTGAAGAAGCTCGGATTTTAGCCAGATTTGCTTCAATTCCTCTATTGGAAACGCATCTTTCCGGATTGAGCTTGATGACATATCTTCGAAGATTGTCGAACGTAAGCCTCAAGTCGTCTATTAAAGATTCGACGTGTCTGGTTTTGATGACCACGTCGTCTATGTATGCCTCCACTGTTTTTCCGATTTGTTTTTCCAGGAATGTTTGAATCATGCGTTGATAGGTTGCACCGATATTTTTGAGCCCGAAAGGCATGGTGTTAAAACAGAATGGGTCGTATGGTGTGATGAATGCCGTTGCGGCTTGATCGGACTGCGCTATCTTGATTTGATGGTATCTGGAGTATGCGTCGAGGAAGCACAATGAGTCGTGTCCTACGGTAGCATCGGTAATTTGATCAATGCGTGGGAGGGGGAAGGGATCCTTGGGGCAAGCCTTATTCAGGTCCTTGAAATCGATACATAGGCGCCAGGATTTGTCCTTCTTTGGTACCATCACCAGGTTTGCTAGCTAATCCAGATGTTTTATTTCTCTGATGAATCCAGCCTCGAGTAACTTGGCTAGCTCTTCTCCCATGGCTTGTCGCTTAGGTTCTGAAAAGCGCCGAAGAGTCTGCTTGACCGGCTTGTATCCCTTCAGTATGTTTATGCTATGTTCGGCCAGCCTGCGTGGGATACCTGGCATGTCTCAAGGATGCCAGGCGAAGATGTCCCAATTCTCACTCAAGAACTCTCGTAGTGCGGCGTCTATTGTGGGGTTCAGCTGTGCCCTGATGGATGCTATTTTTGTAGGGTCCGTTGGGTGGACCTGGAATTTGACTATTTCATCCGCTGGTTTGAAAGAGGTGGACTTAGGTCGTTTCTCGAGTATCACGTTGTCCCTGTCCATTGTGGAGCGCAATGCAGTTAGTTCTTCGACCACGAGGGCTTCGGATAATGCCTCAAGGGCCAGTGCGGCTGTTTTATTTTCAGCGCGGAGTGCTACGTCCGGATCACTAGCTAGAGTGATGATTCCATTGGGCCCGGGCATCTTGAGCTTCATGTACCCATAATGGGGTATAGCTTGAAAGCTCATGAATGCATCCCGCCCTAAAAGAGCATGGTATCCGCTATTGAACGGGGCCACTTGGAATGTGATTTCTTCGGACCTATAATTCTCCGGCGTGCCGAATACCACATCTAGTGTGATTTTTCTGCACATCGTGCCTCCCGACTAGGGATGATTCCTCTGAAGGTCGTGTTGCTTTGCTCGATGCGGCTCTTGTCTATTTCCATTTTGTCAATAGTTTCCTCGTAGATGAGGTTTAATCCACTGCCACCGTCCATGAGCACTTTAGTAAGCTGGAAGCCATCCACAATTGGACTAAGGACCAAAGCAGCTGGTGCTCGGACTGTTTGGAATTGTGGTTTGTCACTGGCATTGAAGGTTATGGCCGTGTCATTCCATGGATTTATTGCTGCAATGTGGCAGACTTCGGCAAGGCTGCGGAGTGCTCGCTTGCGCCTATTATTTGAGGCAAAAGTCTCGAAGACTGTCAATACTGTATTGTTATTTTTGGCGGGATGATGCTCTGCGGTATTGTTGATGAGGAGATCCTCGCCGCTCTTGGCCACCTACCGGAGTATCCAACATGCTCTAAGGTTGTGTGTTGGTATGGTATCCGGTGTACTATGAATTTTGCATGGCCCATTGAGCCATCCCTCCAATACGGTTCCATGCCCTATAGTGGGCTTTGGTTTTTTTACTTGGATTGAGTGACTTGCGAGAGTGCACCCTTTTAGTTCAGACGAGGAGTTTAGTAAGAGCCGGAGGATCCCAGAATTTTGTTTGGGTTTTCCAGGCATTTTCCATTGCACAGTACTTCTGTACTATGGCCGCCAAGTCAGCAAAGTGTTCTATGTCACGGCGACTTAAGGCGTTGAGGATTCCCTTGTCCGTGCAATTTTTGCAAAAGAATGAGATTGCGTCTTCCTTGCGACAGTCCTTAACCTTGCCCATTACAAGATGGAATCTGGCCCAGAAGTGATGTACTGTCTCTTGGGGCTCTTGTCTAATGTGGGAAAGATCACTTGTATCTGGGTGGGTGGGTAGATTTAAGTCCAAACCCTGACCCGATCTGAGACACAGGGGCAGAGGAGCTTCCGAGCTTGGCAGCTCGGGCTTCGGGATGTTGCCCAATTTTTCTGGCCCGCTGTCTGATTCTAGGTTCGGTGCTTGGGCCATGTCCTCCCATAGACGGGTATCCGGCTCGGAGAGCTCGGGAATCCGGACATAGTTCGTCCTCAAAATAGAGGAAGAATCGCTGCATTGCTCCTCCACCATCGCTATCTGATGGGTGACCGGCGGAGAGTTAATCTCCCTTTGGTCGGGTTTAAGCCCGATCCGATCATAGTCCGTAGTGACTCCCAAAGTAGCGATGCGATCCAAGAGCTCGTTCAGGGAGGAGAGCTCCATGGGATCCATCTATTCAGTGAGTTCCAAGCTGACATGGAGGCTATTTTTGATGACCTGAGAAGTCATCGTCGGCACGATGGCCAAACGGGCGGTTGTTGGAGATATGCCCTAGAGGCAATCATGTATGATGATATTTCCTTTGTGTTTATGAATAAAGATAGTCCTTGGACATTATCAATGATGTGTATCAGCAAGTAATTGACTTTTTTGTGGGACTATGCGTTGTATGATGACTGTCCTAAAAGGTCCCTAGTCGAAAGGGCTGTTTGGATGCGCGGCCGTCTAGACTAGCATATGACACGGTCGATGGCATGGTCTCACTAGCCATGGAGCATTGGATGCTAACCGGATAATATGGACTTGAAAAGGTCTGGTCGGATTCAACGTAGTCAGATTCGGGTCGAGATAAGGTCCGACTCGGACAGACCCAACTATGAGACGCAGCGATATGTCATCTGTGAGTCTCTATTACAACATACATTCTATGCCCTAAGACCTGAGCTGACGCATGTACTCGAGATGGTGACGGACTTTCTTTGGGCCGACCGAACGCTACTCCATGACTGGGTAGTTACAAAGGTAGGTTTCGGGTTTGTCCAGTCCCATGCTGTGAGACATGGTCGAGCAAGATGGGATTTGCCCCTCCGATTAGGAGAGATATACTCTGGACCCCTCGTGTGATCCGACCAGGATAAGCATGGCCATGCGACAAGGATTATGAGATAATCCAGTTTGTGGTCGGTATCACTGGAACGAGAAAGAGGTCGGGCTAGCACAAGGATGACAATCTCGCCTTGAGCCCGACAACATATATCGTGAGGCAAAGGGAACAGAAGTGTGACATGTTGTACAGGTTCACTTAACCAGCTTCATAGTCTGCTTGGTGGTCGGCACGCCTTGCTAGAGGCCTCTATCAACCGTGCAGGTCGGAGGTGATCCGAACTATGACCAAGCCGACTTGAACCTAAGGGGTCGCGCGCTTAAGGGAAGGAACCTGTGAGGTCGGATCGGACTCCACGAGTCAGATGTGATCCTACTCGGACTCGGATCCCGGCCGAACAGATTTTGGGCTTTAGGGTCTGTGCGAGGCCCAAGTGTTGAGCCTGCGATGGACGCCTATATAAAGTGGAGGTGCAGCACACTCATGTAGTTGATGGCTTCGGCGCTGCGACTAGGGTTTGCATGTTTTGCGAATAGCCACCTCCACTCGCTGCCGACTGTATGTTCGGACCTAGCAGTCCGCCGCACGGTGTTCCTCGTGCACATGCGGATACCATTAGAGGCGGCGCACTTGCGCCGCTCCAGCGAACTTGTACGTGGGATCGGACGACCGGCTGTTCGAGGGAGATCGGACGAGGAGGAGACGATCCACGTGGACGCGCTGCCCCAACTCTTCTTCCACTGCACGACACTGTGCGTCTAGTGGTAACAATCTGTGATCCATCTCCCATAGCATGTTCCTGTTGTTCTGCGCGTAGGAAAATTTTAATTTGCAGTCAACGCACCCTACCGTAGAACTCAACAGTGGTATCAGAGCCTCTGCTATAAGATTTGGATTCAGATTGTATACATATTAGATATGCGGAGGCGGCAGATGAGATTTGCTATTGTTTATGAGATCGGCTATGTGCACGGTTGATGTGATCAACTACACATGGGGATCGTTGAGGCGATTTTTTCTGTCAATCGGGACCGTCGTGTGCGTAGCGCCGTGTATTTCGTACCCGACGCACAAACCAGTAGAATACGATTCTATGCATAACTTTGTTTTGCAGGTTTGATGTGAATAGTATGGCTCATGTGTATGTGATGCATGTGCGTAATTTATACATGGCCTGCGTGTCATGTTTGTCAGCCGGCAGGAGCCAAAGTGTTGTCTTTATATTGTATAACAACCTGCGTGTCGACTTGTGACTCTATGTAAAATTCATTACTAGTTGTAGTAGTTGGATAATAGAGATCAGGTTGGTGGCTTGGTGTCCCGGCGTGACAAACAAGATGGAGTTCCTAGATGGTCATCAGAGTCGGAGCCAACCTAGAAGAACGTCCATGAAGGAGCCATACTAGTTCACAATATGTGTTTATTTGTGATTGTTATGCTTCTTTGTTTCTATGCATGTTAGAACGGTAGAATGATCCCTCATGAATATCAAGCGAATTGCCTTCCCCGATGTTGCACCTTCGCACGTCAAGTACGTCTACTAGTGGGCTCATAAAATTGGGGTGTTGCTGGCTGTCCTTGAACTGAAGGGTTCGTGTCGGACACGGACATGCACTGCATCAAGTTAACTTGACAAGGCTATCAAAACAGTTTTGGGCCTTGTGGCAAAGAAGGTTGGGAGCCGGGGTATGAGATACCTTCCCGACTGACAGGAGTCATATAGAGATAGGATTAGCAAGGAGTTGCTTACCGGATAGGCATGTTGTCTAGCAGTGATGCTAAAGCTCACTAGTTGCATGTGCTAGTCGGATCCTGAATCACTGAGAATTTGAGGAGGGATGCTGACTTCAGTGGGAGTATTTCTGTTTAGGCTATAATTACTCTGCACAAACACATTGCTTAGTGATTGCATATTTTCTGTTGTAGATCAATGGCACCTCCTGCGCAACCCAACTTTGCATTGAAATCAATTCTAGAAAAGGATAAACTAAATGGAACAAACTTTACCACCTGGTATAGAAATTTGAGAATTGTTCTCAAACATGATAAAAAGGAACATGTTCTAGAGGAACCTGCCGATAATGCTAATGCCACAACTAAGAATGCCTACCAGAAACTCGTTGATGAATCAACGGAGATCAGCTGTCTGATGCTGGCTTGTATGGAGCCCGATTTGCAACAACATTTCGAAAATGTTGAGGCTTACGATATGATCGAGTGTCTCAAGAGCATGTTTCAGACATAGGCTAGGACCTAAAGGTTCAACGTTTGGCTATCCTTGATGGATTGCAAGCTGAAGGAAGGCGATCCACTGAGCCCACATGTGATCAAGATGATCGAATATGTGCATGCTTTGGATCGGTTGGGCTTCCCGTTCTTGGATGAGCTTGCTACAGATGCAGTTCTGGGTTCTGTTCCGCCCAGCTATGGGACGTTCATCTCGAACTATCATATGCATGGCATGGATAAGAAGCTCACTCAATTGCATGGGATGCTCAAAGTAACAGAGCAGGATATTAAGAAAGGCACGCATCAAGTGTTGTTGGTGCAGAAATCGGCTAAGTTCAAAAAGAGTTGGTCCAAGAAAAAGGCTAAGGCAAAGGGCATGGAGATGGTAACCTCCACCGCTGCGCAGAAGTCTAGACTAGACTCGAAGACCGTTTGCTATCACTGCAAGGAGACTGGTCACTGGAAGAGGAACTGTAGCAAGTGGCTTGCAGAGCATTGCAAGAAGGTCGGGAATGCTGCTTCATGCAAAGGTACACTTGTTGCATATGTTATAGACATTTACCTTGCTGACATACCTAGTAGCTCTTAGGTATTTGATACCAGATCGGTTGTTCATATTTGCAACTCGATGCAGGGGCTGGTAAGAACTAGGCGTGTGGCACGAGGGGAGATTGACATCAGGGTTGGCAACAAAGCAAGAGTTGCTACGTTGGAGGTCGGCACGATGCAGCTCCAGCTTCCTTCTGGATTCATTATGGAATTGAATAATTGTTATTACATTCCTGCACTTAGTCGGAACATTATTCCTGCCTCATGTTTGATGAGTCAAGGTTATGAATTCAATTTAAAGGACAATGGTGTTCGATATTTTTGAATGGTATGTTCCACGGCTATGCACCCATTGTTGATGGGCTATTTATATTGAATCTAGAACAGGAACCGGTCTATAACGTGAATGTCAAGAGGCATAAGCCTAATGAGATAAATCCAACATACTTCTGGCATTGCCATCTTGGACACATTAGTCTGAAACGCATGAAGAAGCTCCATGATGATGGGCTCCTAACTTCGTCCGACTTCGGGTCATTTGAGACATGTGAATCATGCTTGCTAGGCAAGATGACTAAGTCTCCTTTCGCAAAGAGTTACGAGAGGGCGTCCGAGCTGTTGGAGCTTATACATAGTGATGTGTGTGGTCCAATGAGCACAACTGCCAGAGGTGGCTATCAGTACTTTGTGACTTTTACCGACGACTTGAGTAGATATGGATATATCTATTTGATGAGGCACAAGTCGGAAACTTTTGAAAAGTTCAAAGAGTTTCAGAACGAGGTTGAGAATCAACTCGGCAAGACTATAAAACTTTTGCGGTCTATCGTGGAGGCGAGTACATGAGCCAGGAGTTTGATGATCATCTGAAAAGTCGAGGTATAGTACCTCAGCTTAGACCTCCGGGTACGCCACAAAGAAACAGCGTGTCGGAACGGAGGAATAGGACCTTGTTGGACATGGTCCGGTCAATGATGAGCAAATTGGATTTACCCTTGTCATTCTGGGGATACGCTCTAGAAACTGTAGCTTTCACACTTAACAGGGTACCATCTAAATCCATAGACAAGACACCGGATGAGATGTGGACCGGGAAGAGTCCCAGTTTGTCTTTTCTAAAGATTTGTGTTTGTGAAGCATTTTCAAGCGACTTATGTCAGACAAGCTTACACCCAAGTCGGATAAGTGCATATTCATGGGATATCCGAGGGAAACCTTGGGATATAGCTTCTACAACCGGGAAGAGAACAAAGTGTTTGTTCCTCGGAACGGGGTTTTCCTTGGGAAAGAGTTTCTCAGTCGGGTGGACAGTGGGAGGACGGTTCGACTCGAAGAAATTCAAGGACCACTCGGGGACAGCTCGGCTGGTGAAGAGATCATACCGGAGTCAGTCAAGGAACCCGTAGTGGAAGCGGCACCGGAACCACGGAGGTCACAAAGATTGCGCAGAGTGCGTGATGTATTGTTGCTAGAAAGCGACGAGCCGGCCACGTATGCGGAAGCGATGGTGAGCCCAGATTCCGAGGCATGGCTGGAGGCCATGAGATCCGAATTAAAGTCCATGGATGAGAATCAAGTCTTTGACTTGGTTGATCCGCCACCTGGCGTAACTGCCATTGGTTGAAAATGGGTCTTTAAGAAGAAACCCGATGTGGATGGAAATGTTCAGATCCACAAAGCTTGGCTTGTCGCTAAAGGTTATGGACAAGTTCAAGGAATTGACTACAACTAGACTTACTCGCCGGTAGCGATGCTGAAGTCGGTGAGGATCGTACTAGCTATAGCTGCATATTTTGATTACGAGATATGGCAGATGGATGTCAAGACGGTTTTCCTTCATGGAAATTTAACTGAGGACGTGTATATGATACAACACGAAGGTTTTGTCGATCCAACTAGCACTAGTAAGGTATGCGAGCTCAAGAGATCCATTTATGGGTTGAAGCAAGCATCTTAGAGTTGGAACATTCGTTTTGGTGAGGTCGTCACTGGTCTCGGTTTCATCAAAAGCAAAGAGGACTCTTGTTTATACAAGAAGTTAAGTGGGAGCTCAATAGTGTTCTTGATCTTGTATGTGGATGACATATTACTGATCGGAAATGATGTTTTGATGTTGAACTCGGTCAAGGGATCATTGAATGGAAAGTTTTCGATGAAAGACCATGGTGAGGCAGTGTATAGTTTAGGCATTAAGATCTATAGAGATAGATCGAGGAGGCTTCTCGGCTTGAGCCAGAGCACGTAAATAGATAAAGTGTTGTAGCGGTTCAACATGAGTGAGGCGAAGAAAGGGTTCTTGCCACTCTCACATGGTATAAGGCTAAGCGAGACTCAGAGTCCTTCGACATATGATGAGCGAAGCAGGATGAGTAGGATTCCGTATGCCTCAGCAATCGGGTCCATCATGTATGCCATGATATGTACAAGGCCTGGTGTTGCTTTTGCAATAAGCCTAACAAGTAGATACTAGGCCAACCCAGGTGAGAGTCACTGGGTAGTGGTAAAGACTATTTTGAAGTACCTGAAAAGGACTAAAGAGATGTTCCTAGTTTATGGAGGTGAGGAAGAGCTCGTCGTAAGGGGTTACGCCGATGCTAGTTTCCAAACCGACAGAGATGATTGTCGATCACAGTCTGGATTCGTGTACGTCCTGAATGGAGGGGCAGTGCAGTAGATGAGTTCCAAGCAGGATGCGGTGGCCGATTCTACCACAGAAGCCGAATACATTGCGGCTTGTGAAGCTGCAAAGGAAGGTGTTTGGATCCGGCATTTTCTGGATGATCTTGGTATTTTCCCAGCCTCGGTGAAACCATTGGACCTTTATTGTGATAATTCTGGTGCCATTGCACAAGCCAAGGAGCCAACGAATCACCACAAGGTCAGACACATAGATCGAAAACATCACCTGATACGAAAGATCGTAAAGAATGGTGACGTAGATTTATGCAAGATTCACACGGATGCAAATGTTGCAGATCCGATGACTAAGCCGCTTCCACAACCCAAGCCTGAGGGGCACGTTAGAGCTATGGGCATTCGTTTCTATTTGATTGACTCTAGTGCAAGTGGGAGACTGTTGGAGATATGCCCTAGAGGCAATCATGTATGATGATATTTCCTTTGTGTTTATGAATAAAGATGGTCCTTGGACATTATCAATGATGTGTATCAGCAAGTACGTGACTTGTTTGTGGGACTATGCATTGTATGATGACTGTCCTAAAAGGTCCCTAGTCGAAAGGGCTGTGTGGACGCGCAGCCGTCTAGACTAGCATATGACACGGTCGATGGCTTGGTCTCACTAGCCATGGAGCATTGGATGCTAACCAAATAATATGGACATGGAAAGGTCTGGTCGGATTCAATGTAGTCGGATCCGAGTCGAGATAAGGTTCGAGTCAGACAGACCCAACTATGAGATGTAGTGATATGTCATCTGTGAGTCTCTAGTACAACATACGTTTTATGTCCTAAGAGCTGAGCTGACACATGTACTCGAGATGGTGACAGACTTGCTTTGGGCCGACCAAATGCTACTCCGTGACTGGGTAGTTACAAAGGTAGGTTTCGGGTTTGTCCAGTCCCATGCTGCAAGACATGGTCGAGCAAGATGGGATTTGCCCCTCTGATTAGGAGAGATATACTCTGGGCCCCTCATGTGATCCGACCAGGATAAGCATGGCCATGCGACAAGGATTATGAGATAATCCAGTTTGTGGTCGGTATCACTGGAACAAGAAAGAGGTCGGGCTAGCACAAGGATGATAATCTCGCCTTGAGCCCAACAACATATATTGTGAGGCAAAGGGAACAGAAGTGTGACATGTTGTACAGGTTCGCTTAACCAGCTTCATAGTCTGCTTGGTGGTCGGCACGCCTTGCTAGAGGCCGCTACCAACCGTGCAGGTTGGAGGTGATCCGAACTGTGACCAAGCCGACTTGAACCTAAGGGGTCGCGTGCTTAAGGGAACGAACATGTGAGGTCGGATCGGACTCCATGAGTCAGATGTGATCCTACTCGGACTTGGATCCCGGCCGAACAGATTTTGGGCTTTAGGGTCCATGCAAGGCCCAAGTGTTGAGCCCGTGATGGACGCCTATATAAAGTGGAGGTGCGGCACACTCATGTAGTTGATGGCTTCGGTGCTGCGACTAGGGTTTGCATGTGTTGCGAATAGCCACCTCCACTCACCGCCAACTGTGTGATTGGACCTAGCAGTCCGCCGCACGGTGTTCCTCCTGCACGCGCAGATACCATTAGAGGTGGTGCACTTGCGCCACTCCGGCGAACTTGTACGTGGGATCGGACGACCGGTTGTTCGAGGGAGATCAGACGAGGAGGAGACGATCCACGCGGACGCACTGCCCCAACTCTTCTTCTGCTGCACGGCACTGCGTGTCTAGTGGTAACAATCTGTGATCCATCTCCTGTAGCATATTCCCGTTGTTCTGCGCATAGGAAAATTTTAATTTGCAGTCGACGCACCCTACCGTAGAACTCAACAGTGGTCATGACGAAGCCGCCTAGTCGAAGGGTTTGGCCTAAAGCCAGGGCTCCCCAGAGGTGATGTGATCCTTGATAGCAAGGCGAGCCATCAAGCCTTATCATGACGGCACAGTGGAACTCTCAATGAAAGCACAAATGTCGGTGTCAAAACCGGCGGATCTTGGGTAGGGGGTCCCGAACTGTGCGTCTAAGGCTAATGGTAACTGGAGGCGGGGGACACAATGTTTACCCAGGTTTGGGCCATCTCGATGGAGGTAATACCCTACTTCCTGCTTGATTGATCTTGATGATATAAGTATTACAAGAGTTGATCTACCACGAGATCGTAGAGGCTAAACCCTAGAAGCTAGCCTATGATTATGATTGTTCTTGTCCTACGGACTAAACCCTCTGGTTTATATAGACACTGGAGGGGGCTAGGGTTACACAGAGTCGGTTATAGAGAAGGAGATCTACATATCCGAATTGCCAAGCTTGCCTTCCACGCAAAGGAGAGTCCCACCCGGACACGGGACGAAGTCTTCAATCTTGTATCTTCATAGTCCGACAGTCCGACCAAAGTATATAGTCTGGCTGTCCGAGGACCCCCTAATCCAAGACTACCTCAATCATCAACCAAAGTATTAAAAAAATCAGCAACTGAAACTAGCAGAACAACACTTAAACTTATTATTACCCCATGATTCGGGAATTTGTAGAAGACTCGGCCATGGTTGAGGATTGTGGTTGAGATGCGATGGATGACTCTGCGTGATTTGCAGTAGTGGCACCACACCAATGGCAGCGGGTTCCGATGAGCAACTGGCTGTGGTGCATGTGCTGGCGGGGGTGTGATGAGACCCACAGGCGATGGTACGGGTGGCGACTTGGCGCATATCTGGTTGTTGCCTGCTAAAGAGCAGGTGGACGAGAAGCCAGCAGACATGGTTGCTGCGGCCAGAGCTTCTGATGCTAGGCAGAGTAAGTAGAGACGAGGAGAAGCAAACGTTGGATATGTCAGTTTCACTACTTGCAGAGTAGCATAGCACCATATATAGTCATAGTCTAGGTTTGGATTCGAACCAGCTACAGGAGCATGTCTCTCTTTTTTCTAAAACTCAGCAATGTCTCTTTACTGGTACACTAGCTTGTTCTGTACGCCTTCTCAAGTCTTTGATTTTCTTTTTTTTTGCGAGGAAGGAAGGAGGACAAAATTCAGAGTTCCTGGGACTCGAACCCAAGACCTCTCGGTTGAAACCAAGGGTGCTAGTCACTTATGTGGCGAACGTTCCCTGGGAGGAGGACGGCAGACAAACGCATTTTCCTCGCAGTTTTAGTTGCAACACAAGATCGAACGGTCGCAGTTTCGAGAATGTTATCATGTGAACGAGCCATGTTTTTCTTTTCTTCCTATATATAAAAAACTATGCTACTTGGTGTCGGCTTAGTCAACAAACGATTGTGCCAACCTTGACCGTTGGATTGACATTCAACGTTTGTGGTGTTTCTTCAGTGTCTTCTTCCTCCAGCCGCCACAGCTAAACCAGTGCCGGCGGGACCGCCTGCTCCCGCCTCCTAGGGCTGGCTGTGCTGACGTGCATGCATCATGGCCACATCACACCCTAAAACTCTGTGCATCTTCCCCGGCTCCTGTTCGTTCCCGTCCGAGGCCTCACCATCGTCCTCTGCCTTGCTGCGCTCGCCGCGGCGCCGCCCTCTGGTGTTGTCAACATGGTCAACAACCGAGAGGAATAAGGAGATGAATGTACATGGTGAGGATGACAGTAGGGACCCAGTAGTGCGCACAGTAATTTTGTTTTTTTGGAACGGAGAAGGGTATCAACTGGGTTGTGCGGCAGATGTGGCCCATCTAGGCCAGGCTTTTATTTCATATGTTTACCACATGACAAGCCCAGTTTGTTTTTTTCCTATCTGAAAATGGCTAGCCCAACTATTTTGTTTTTTGCAGAATAACCAACGTAGGCATACTTGCTTTTCTACGCCCTGCTGGGCCGGAAATCTTTCAAGATGAGGAGGGATGCATTCGGGCTTGCCCAGAAAATGGGCTATAAGGAATAAGAAATGGGCTATAAGTAATAATAAATGGGCTGTAAAATGAAAAACAAATATACCGCAAACAGGCAATTAGTTCCAAAATACTTTTTTCTTTCGGATTTTGATAATTTAAATTTCATTGTTTTTGTGCAGGTAAAATTTCATTGGATTTAAATTAAGGTATGTTTAGTTTTTAAATTAATTTGAATCTGGCTAGAAATTTCGAGTTGTATGCTGTTTGGGACAGATTTGGAGGCTGAATTGTGGGTATACTAGGTTGACGTGTACGAAAGGATTTGTCAACTTAGTCCACAAACGATTCTAGCAGCAGTGACCATTGGATGTTAATCCAACGACCGTGCTACTTCTTCAATATCTGATCTTCTTGCTCCAGCCGCCTAAACCACTGCCGGTGGGACCTCCTGCTCCCACCTCTCGTGGTCGGCTGTGCTGCCGCACAGGCCGCACCGCCCACCCTACTCCATTGTTGGCTAGGCCATTCCTCTACTCACCCACACCTCCTGTAAACCCTCATACTCCCTACCGTGTGGGAAACCACTTCCGAGTCTTCCCCAGTTCCGTGTTGTTACCTTCCTAGGCCTCGTCGTCGTCCATCGCCCTAGTGTTCTCGGCACAGCGTGGTCAATGTGGTCAACAAACGACATCCATCGGAAGTGGACTATACGTGGAGCGGCTGACAGCTGGGTCCACGGGCGCACACAAGGAAATGCCTCCTTATTACGCGCAAAATAATGATTACTCCACCTGACAGCTGGGACCCACCGGAAGGGCCTTTGTATTTCGCGAAAAAAATGTCCCCCTCGCTGACAGCTCGGACCCACCAGCTATATCTTCGCACACAAGGAAGGGCATCCTTATTACGCACAAAAAATGAATACTCCCCTGCTAGCTGGGACACACCATAGTGGGAAGCTGACTTGTGGGCCTACAAAGTTGACGCGGACGGAGGGCTTTGTCAACTTAGTCAATATGAACGATTCTAGCTCCAGTGACCGTATGATGTCCATCCAATGGTCGTAGTGCTTCTTCAACCTCTGGTCTTCTTGCTCCAGTTGCCCAAACTAGCGCCGGTCGTGCCGCCTGCTCCTGCCTCCCATGGCCGGCTGTGCTACCATGGAGGCCTCACTGCCCCCTACTACTCCCACCGCTGGACAGGCCATCCCTCTACTCACCCACACCCCATGTTATTCTGCGGCGATGGCAGCCTCACACCGAAGCCGAACCAGTGAACCCTCGTACTCCTCTTCACGTGGGTATCCACAGTCGCGTCTTCCTCGGCTCCTCATTGTCCCCTTCCTAGGCCTCGCCATCATCCACCGCCTCTTGGTGCGGCGTGGTCAATGTGGTCAATGAATGTCGGTGTCAAAACCGGTAGATCACGGGTAGGGGGGCCCAAGCTGTATGTCTGAGGACCAATGGTAACAATGATGAAAAGGACACGGTGTTTACCCGGGTTCGGGCCCTCTTAATGGAGGTAAAACATTACTCCTGCTTGATTATATTCAAGGAATAAAGAGATTACAAGAGTTGATCTGCCTCGTGATCGCAATGGCTAAACCCTAGCTTGGCTAGCCTATCAACGTTGTGATCCTGCCTTCGATCTAACACTCCAGTTTATATAAATACTGGAGGAGCTTAAGGTTGTACAAAGTCGGTTTATCAGAAAGGAAATAGTATATCCGGACACCTAAACTTGCCATCCACGAGTACGGGAGTCCCCACCGGACACGAGAGGTGATCTTCTTCTTGTATCTTGACGGCCCACTAGTCCGGCTCATATCAAATAGGCCGGATGCCCAAGGACCCCTTAGTCTAGGACTCCCTCAACGAACAACTTCCATCGGAAGAGTACTGTACATGGAGAGGCTGATAGCTGGGTCCACGGCTGCAGCAAGGAAGTGCCTCCTTATTACGCTGAAAATAATGATTCCTCCACCTGACAGCAGGGACCCACCAGAAGGGCCACCGTATTTCACAAAAAACATTTCCCCCTGACTGCTCGAACCCACCAGCTACATCTTTGCACGCAAGGAAGTGCCTGATAGTTGGGACCCACCTAGTCGAAGTGTATGTAGCATTGTCATTCTGGTCGCGAACATGTACGTACATACGATTGGTCTGTCTGCAGGGTGCAGCGATGAACCGTGGCTGTGTAAGGAAGGGCATGTGTCGTATTATAGGCGCACACGTGTCATAGTAGAGGCGCGCACGTAGCATGTCACGCAGTCCTGTTAATATCATGTAGACGTACGTACAGCCAGGGTGCAAGAAAGTAAATACGGCCACGTACGTACATACAGGCGGGGTCTCAAATGCCTACTCGCGCATATGTACGACCAGGACTCGTGTACATGGCTGGGTCGGAACCGAGAAACTATGTCGTCGTGTTCATCAGGAGCCAACCGGCTTGGACGGAACAACCGATCGAAACGAGGCCTAGCGTACTGCAGAATGGAGGAAACGGCCTTGTGTTTGACCGACCACGGTCGAAACGGGATCCTGTTCATCGGGAGGGGTCTGGCATACCGCAAAACAGAGGGAACGGACTTCTCTTGGACCTCCTATGGTCGAAACAGGGTCCTGTTGATCGGGAGGGGTGTTGGCGTACCGCAAAACGGAGGAAACAGACTTGTGTTGGAGCCCTACGGTCGAAACGGGGGACATGTTCATCGGGAGGCGTGTGGCGTATGAAAGCACAAGTGCTCCCTCGGTGATTTTGGTAATTAATGTCAACATATCTCTTGTTGGACTAATACTTTCATCTAGTCTATTTTAGACAAGTCCAATAGTGGAGTGGCATGGACAAGACGATGTGGAACCCCTTCAAGATGCTAAGGACAAAGGATTGGCTGAAAGCTCAAGACTCTCCACTTTCTATTTTACTGATCCAAGATCACATTGAGTCTATAGGAAAGCCAATACTATTAAAAGGGGATGAGGTGTTGCTTAATGGCTTGCTTGCTCAAAGTACTTAGTGGTATGCTCCAAATCCCTCAACCACTTTCTCATATTCACATATGTCCAAAACCAAAACTCAAACTCGGCCCCACCGATTTGATCTATCTGGCGCCACCGAGTTCATTTGTCATAGCCACTACTAGAAACCCTAATCAATTCGGTCTCACCGATGGGATCTCGGTCTCACCGAGATGGGCTTGCAAACTCTCTGTTGTCTATTGCAATAATTTAGGTCCCACCAAGATTATGTAATCGGTCCCACCGAGTTTGCTTGACCAACTTTCTGTTTCGCTTATTACCAAAATCGGTCCAACTGAATTTGCGTAATCGGTCAAACCGAGATGAGGTTTTACCCTAACCCTTGCACATCGGTCCCACCGAGTTGACATGTCGGTCCCACCGAAATTGCCTAAGGGTCACATTATGTACTGGATCGGTCCGACCGAGTTTTCTGATTCGGTCCCACCGAGTTTGGTATATTGTGTGTAACGGTTAGATTTTGTGTGGAGGCTATATATACCCCTCCACCCTCTCCTCATTCGTGAGGGAAGCCATTAGAACATGCCTACACTTCCACTACTCATTTTCTGAGAGAGAGACACCTACTCATGTGTTGAGACAAAGATATTCCAATCCAACCATATGAATCTTGACCTCTAACCTTCCCCAAGTTGCTTCCCACTCAAATCATCTTTCCACCAAATCCAATCCTATGAGAGTGAGTTGAGTGTTGGGGAGACTATCATTTGAAGCAGAAGAGCAAGGAGTTCATCATCAACACACCATCTATTACCTTTTGGAGAGTGGTGTCTCCTAGATTGGTTAGGTGTCACTTGGGAGCCTCCGACAAGATTGTGGAGTTGAACCAAGGAGTTTGTAAGGGCAAGGAGATCGCCTACTTCATGAAGATCTACCCTAGTGAGGCAAGTCCTTCGTGGGTGATAGCCGTGATGGGATAGACAAGGTTGCTTCTTCGTAGACCCTTCGAGGGTGGAGCCCTCCATGGACTCGCGCAGCCGTTACCCTTCGTGCGTTGAAGTCTCCATTAACGTGGATATACGATAGCACCACCTATCGGAACCACACCAAAAACATCCGTGTCTCCAATTGCGTTTGCACACTCCAATACCATCCCTTTACTTTCTTAAAAGTTGCATGCTTTACTTTCCGCTGCCCATATACTCTTTGCATGCTTGCTTGATATGTATTGTGTTTGCTTGAAATTGTGCGAATCTATTACCTCAACTTGAAAAACTTAAAAACTGGCAACTTTTTTTGTTGAGGGTCTAATCACCCCCCTCTAGACACCTCTTCTCGATCCTTTCAATTGGTATTAGAGCTTTGGTCTCCTTTGCTTTGGTTTAAACACCATTGGAGGAAGATGGATGAGTCTACTTTGTGGAGTCTTAGACATAGAGTGCCTATACGTGATGGAGAGTACTTTCACGAGTGAAAAAATGAGACGCTTGTGATTTTCAATGAATATCATTTGAGCAAGTACATTACTAGCCCTTGTGCACCTCATGTTGATCCTATGCATCCTATCCTTGATGAGTCAATTGAGATGATTCGCAATCTTAGAACTGTTAATCTTATCACTAGAGGTTTGCCTAGGAACTTGATTGGTTGCTTGCCTACTCTTAAGTGTGCCTACACTATATGGAGATTTCTTGAGGAACGATTTCCAAATTATTCCTTGCAAAATCTAGATGAGATTCTTCATAAGTATATTGCCTTGAGTAAGATGAATTCCAATGATCCTAAGTTTGGTGATTGTCTATTTGAGCTTACAAATCTTATGCGTGCCAAAGGAGATGTTGGAATTATTATCAATATTATTTCCGAAGCTATTAGAATTCATAAAGATGATCATTGTCAAAATCATTTATCTAATGAATCACCCTCTCTAGGAATTGATCCACCACACGACGATGTTGAACATGGATACTATGATGAGGATGATGATTGTGACTATGATCTTGGTGATGCAATGAGACACTTTGGTCTTATGGCAAATCTTCGAGGATACATGGCAGGAGGAATGGACTGGGTCCTTGATAGTGGATGTACCCATCACATGACCGGAGATAAAGATATGTTTCGTGAGCTTGCTGAAAACGACGGCCCTCGAAAGTATGTCACTTTTGGTGATAACTCAAAGGGTAAGGTGGTTGGCCTTGGTAATGTGGCCATCTCACATGATAGCTCCATACAAAATGTCATGCTCGTTGAATCTCTTGGCTATAATCTACTTTCTGTTTCTAGACTAGCTGACTTTGGTTTCAATGTGCTATTTACCAAAGTAGATTGCCAAGTGTTGCATAGAGATAATCATAAAATGGTCTTTACCGGTATACGTAAAGGTGATCTATACATTGTTGATTTCACTAAAAAGGCTCAACCTAGAACTTGCTTAATTGCTAAAGCTTCTAAAGGCTGGTTGTGGCATAGGCGGTTAAGTCATGTGGGCATGCGAAACCTTGACAAGTTTACTAAAGGTGATCACATACTTGGTGTTAAAGATGTCATATTTGATAAGGATAGACTTTGCAGCGCTTGCCAAGCAGGAAAACAGGTTGGAGGAAGCCACCCCGTGAAGAACATCATGACCACAAGGAGACCGCTCGAGCTACTTCACATGGATCTTTTCGGGCCCAACGCTTACAAAAGTCTCAGTAGAAACTCATCTGGTCTAGTTATAGTTGATGATTTTTCAATATTTATGTGGGTGTTGTTTCTCGATGATAAATCGCAGGTCCAAAAGATCTTCAAAATTTTTGCTAGGAAGGCCCAAAATCAATTTGAAGTGAAGATCAAGAAGATTCGCAGCGACAACGGAACAGAGTTCAAGAACACTAATGTGGACACCTTTCTTGACGAAGAAGGGATTTCACATGAGTTCTCGGCTACGTACACACCTCAACAAAATGGAGTTGTTGAGAGAAAGAACCGGACGCTCATCAAAATGGAAAGAACGATGCTTGATGAGTACAAGACGCCAAAGCACTTTTGGGCGGAAGCGGTTGAGACAGCTTGTCATGCGACAAATCGTTTGTATCTTCACAAGCTACTCGGCAAGACGGCATACGAGCTCCTCACCGGTAACAAACACCAAGTTGGATACTTTTGAGTATTCGGCACACAGTGCTACATTCTTGATAGGCATCGTCGTTCTAAATTTGCTCCTCAATCTCATGAAGGTTTCCTACTTGGTTATGGCTCAAACTCTCACACTTACCGTGCCTACAACAATTTCACCCGAAAGGTTGAAGAGACGGTAGATGTGAAGTTTGATGAATCTAACGGCTCGCAAGTAGAGCAATTGCCAATTGATGTGGGAGATAAAGACCCTTCGGAAGCAATCCAAGACTTGTCTATTGGCAAGGTTTGTCCAACGGAGGTGAAGGACAGTACCTCATCCGTCCAAGTGGAAGATTCTACCTACTACAAGGTGAACCAAGAGTTGATATGGAAGCATCCACAAGCGGGACACACCAAGATGTAGAAAACGAGGAAGTACACCAACATGAACCGCATCAACCTCCTTCTCCACCGCGACGAGAGAACGAAAACGTCAACAATGATGAAGGCCAAGAAAAAGAACAAGATGATGAAGAAGACGTTCCACCCCGATCAAAACAAAAGCTCTCACGAGTTCGAGCAAGAGTTGCTAGAGACCATCCCGTCGAGCAAATGTACAATGATATCCAAACCGGGAGAATCACTCGCTCTAAATCTCGTTTGGCTATTTTTTGTGAACATTATTCATTCATCTCTAGCATTGAACCTATGAAGGTTGAAGAAGCTTTGGAAGATCCGGAATGGATAAACGCCATGCACGAAGAACTACACAACTTTGAGAGAAACCAAGTGCGGGCATTGGTTGAGAAGCCTGACAACAACCACAACATCATCGGTGCCAAATGGGTGTCTCGCAACAAGCAAGATGCAGATGGACAAGTAGTTCTCAACAAAGCACGTCTTGTCGCCCAAGGCTACACTCAAGTCGAAGGTATGGACTATGGTGAGACATATGCCCCCGTTGCTAGACTTGAGTCCATTCGCATCTTACTTGCCTATGCTAATCACCATGATATCACTTTATACCAAATGGACATTAAAAGTGCTTTTCTAAATGGTGAAATTGAGGAGGAAGTTTATTTTAAACAACCTCCCGGCTTTGTTAATCCTAAGAAACCCAATCATGTTTACAAGCTTCACAAAGCTCTTTATGGTCTTAAACAAGCTCCTAGAGCGTGGTATAAATGCTTGACCAAGTTCCTTATTGAAAAAGGCTTTGAGATTAGAAACATTGATTCTACTCTTTTCACTAAAAGGGTTAATGGAGAATTATTTGTGTGCCAAATCTATGTTGATGATATTATATTTGGTTCTGCTAACCCTCATTTTAGTGAGAAGTTTGGGAAGCTTATGTCGGAGAAGTTTGAGATGTCTATGATGAGTGAACTCAAGTTCTTTCTTGGTTTGCAAATCAAGCAAACTAAGGAAGGTACCTTTGTCTCTCAAACGAAGTACACCAAAGACTTGTTCAAGAAGTTCAATATGCAAGAATGCAAATGTATGAGTACACCCATGCCTACAAGTGGACATCTTGACTTAACTAAAGATGGTGAACCCGTTCATCAAAAGGTTTACCGCTCTATGATTGGTTCATTATTATATCTATGTGCTTTTCGTCCTAATATCATGCTAAGTGTGTGCATGTGTGCATGGTATCAAGCGGCCCCTAAAGAGTGTCATCTGCCATGAAAAGGATAGTGAGATACTTGATACATACACCAAACTTTGGCATTTGATATCCAAAGAGGGCCTCTTTTAATATTGTTGGCTACTCCGACTCGGACTATGCCGGTGACAAGGTTGATAGAAAGTCCACTTCCGGTACTTGTCAATTTCCATGTAGATCTCTTGTGTCTTGGTCCTCCAAGAAACAAAACTTGGTATCCTTGTCCACCGCCGAAGCGGAATACATTGTTGCCGGTTCATGTTGTGCTCAGTTACTTTGGGTGACCCAAACTCTTAAAGATTATGGGATATATGTGAAACATGTTCCTTTGCTTTGTGACAACGAAAGTGCTATTAAGATTGCTCACAATCCCATGCAACACTCTCGAACTAAGCACATTGAAGTTCATCATCGTTTCATTCGAGATCAGGTTGCTAAGGGTGATATTAACCATAAGCATGTTCGCACCGACAAGCAATTGGCGTATATATTCACTAAACCACTTGATGAGAAAGTGTTTTGTAGGTTGAGAGGTGAATTGAACATCATTGATGCTTCAAACTTGGAGGAGGAACTCCATTTGGATACATGCAAGACATGAGCCTATGACTAATCCTTGATATTTCTCTTATGAACATAATCGCATATCATGGATACAATTGCACCTTTATATGTTATCTAATCCATGCAAAGGTACTTGGATAGATCTAAATCTATGAGATTGCAACTCACTCATATCTTGAGCAATCTCCAAATCACGAAGTCACTACTTTACGGTGGTTGAAGACAAGGAAGCATCAAACCTTTCAAATATATCCTTTGACAAATTCCTAAGTCAAATTTCATAAGTGTCATATTGGATACACAAGTGCTATTCCTTGCACGGCTAACTCATGTAGGAAGATGAACTCCAATCACAAGTTGTGCTCCAAATGACCTACATCAACATTGAGCATCCCACACAAGTTCAACTACATGATCAAGATCAACACCACCACCCAAGGTATGTTATTCCATCTTAGAGAAGCTTTACCCCAAGTCATGGGTCAAAGTAGCTCAACAAGATGAGAATACATCAAAGTGATTAAATGAAAAATGGCAACCCCATTTTGAGCTTAAACGATGAGTATGTCCTATGATCAAGTGTCCTCACTTGACTCCTAAGTCAATATGCACTAACATAGGTGACTTTGTCGCCGACCAATTCTAGATGAAGTTCTCTAGTGTTTCTCCTTGTTCTTGCATTTTGTCTCATGCATATTTGCTCCCCTTCCAAAAAAACTTCATCTAAATTTCTTCTCTTTATTTCTGTTCTGCATTTCTCTACATTTAATTCATTGCAAATCCTTAGTTCAATTCCTTGCAAATCCTTATGAGATCTTATTCGCTTAGTGAGCTAAGGTGATTAATGCTTTCTCTCTATGATAACACGGACAAACCAATTTGCCTATTTTGGTCAAACCGAAACTTTTCGGTGCCACCAAAGGAATCAACTCGGTGTAGCCAATTTCAATGCTGAGAAATCACTTTGTCACTTGCATTCTGCACATTTTGCTCCAGCTCCACTCGATGATTCTTATCCTCTACCAGCATCATATTCTATGTGTTGCTTTGCTCTATGACTCAAGGACCAAACCTATGCTTTGCATCACCGTCCAGAAGAATCCTTCTTGGAAATTGATTTCAAAGGGGGAGAGAGTTCACATCAAAGCTTAATCACTCCAACAGGGGGAGAAAGCAACAGGGGGGAGAGATATCCTTTTTAAAAAAAGAGACCCCAGCTGCTTGGTATTCAAAGAGGAGAGAAGTCACATGTCCTTAGAGGGGAAAGACATGTTCATGTTGTTTGTGTGTTTTGCTCTGATTATCTTTTCCTTATCTTCTCCCAATATCCTTATAAGATTCAGGGGGAGCAAGACATCTAAGGGAAGGAAATTTTCAAATTCATTGCATATCTTTACCTTTGGGGACATGTCTACACTCAAATAGAGTACCCAGTACTAACTCCCTACATGTCATCCCAATCTTGGTACTCTTGTGGTTTACTGCTCTGTTTGGTAGATGTTTCTGTGTTGTCTAACCTTGTTTACGCAGGTTCATCTCTTCCAAAGATAGCTCAAGACCATGAGGTAAGTATATGCATCACACTCATGTGCATGAGGATCTCTTGCTGATGTACATACTGTTTGCAAGAAGGACTCATGAGCATGAAGGTACATTTCCTGTATACACACCATTTGCTTTGATGCATATAGCCAAGATACATGTAACTCATTGCTTGCTCTGTCATGATTATGCACTCACATGATCTTATTTCCATATTTTCATGATTGCATACATATAGGGGGAGCCTATGTTTGATTACATGTCTTTCCAAAGCTTTACCTGCCTTTCACTATATCTTTATCTAAAGCTTTGATGTATGTTGTCATCAATTACCAAAAAGGGGAGATTGAAAGCACAAGTGCTCCCTGGGTGATTTTGGTAATTAATGTCAACATATCTCTTGTTGGACTAATACTTTCATCTAGTGTATTTCAGACAAGTCCAATAGTGGAGTGGCATGGACAAGAGGATGTGGAACCCCTTCAAGATGCTAAGGACAAAGGATTGGCTCAAAGCTCAAGACTCTACATTTTCTATTTTAGTGATCCAAGATCACATTGATTCTATAGGAAAGCCAATACTATTAAAAGGGGATGAGGTGTTGCTTAATGGCTTGCTTGCTCAAAGTGCTTAGTGATATGCTCCGAAGCCCTCAACCACTTTCTCATATTCACATTTGTCCAAAACCAAAAGTCAAACTCGGCCCCACCGATTTGATCTATCCGACGCCACCGAGTTCATTTGTCATAGACACTGCCAGAAACCCTAATCAATTCGGTCTCACCGATGGGATCTCAGTCTCACCGAGATGGGCTTGCAAACTCTATGTTGTCTATTGCAATAATTTCGGTCCCACCGAGATTATGTAATCGGTCCCATCGAGTTTGCTTGACCAACTCTCTGTTTCGCTTATTACCATCGGTCCAACCGAGTTTGCGTAATCGGTCAAACTGAGATGAGGTTTTACCCTAACCCTTACACATCGGTCCCACCGAGTTGACATGTCAATCCCACCGAAATTGCCTAACGTCACATTATGTACTGGATTGGTCCGACCGAGTTTTCTGATTCGGTCCCACCGAGTTTGGTATATTGTGTGTAACGGTTAGATTCTGTGTGGAGGTTGTATATACCACTCCATCCTCTCCTCATTCGTGAGGGAAGCCATCAGAACGTGCCTACACTTCCACTACTCATTTGCTGAGAGAGAGCCATGTGTTGAGACCAAGATATTCCAATCCAGCCATATGAATCTTGATCTCTAGCCTTCCCCAAGTTTCTTTCCACTCAAATCATCTTTCCACCAAATCCAATCCTATGAGAGTGAGTTGAGTGTTGGGGAGACTATCATTTTAAGCACAAGAGCAAGGAATTCATCATCAATACACCATAAATTACCTTTTGGAGAGTGGTGTCTCCTAGATTGGTTAGGTGTCACTTGGGAGCCTCGGACAAGATTGTGGAGTTGAACCAAGGAGTTTGTAAGGGCAAGGAGATCGCCTACTTCATGAAGATCTACCCTAGTGAGGCAAGTCCTTCGTGGGTGATGGCCATGGTGGGATAGACAAGGTTGCTTCTTCGTGGACCCTTCATGGGTGGAGCCCTCCATGGACTCGCGCAGCCGTTACCCTTCGTGAGTTGAAGTCTTCATCAACGTGGATGTATAATAGCACCACCTATCGAAACCACGCCAAAAACATCCGTGTCTCCAATTGCGTTTGCACACTCCAATCTCATCCCTTCAGTTTCTTGCAAATTGCATGCTTTACTTTCCGCTGCCCATATACTCTTTGCATGCTTGCTTGATATGTATTGTGTTTGCTTGAAATTGTGCAAATCTATTACCTCAACTTGAAAAACTTAAAAACTGACAACTTTGTTTGTTGAGGGTCTAATCACCCCCCTCTAGACACCTCTTCTCGATCCTTTCAAATTGTATTAGAGCTTTGGTCTCCTTTGCTTTGGTTTAAACACCATTGGCGGAAGATGGATGAGTCTACTTTGGGGAGTCTTAGACATAGAGTGCCTATACTTGATGGAAAGTACTTTCACGAGTGGAAAAATGAGATGCTTGTGATTTTCAATGAATATCATTTGAACAAGTACATTACTAGCCCTTGTGCACCTCATGTTGATCCTATGCATCTTACCCTTGATGAGTTAATTGACATGATTCGCAATCTTAGAACTGTTAATCTTATCACTAGAGGTTTGCCTAGGAACTTGATTGGTTGCTTGCCTACTCTTAAGTGTGCCTACACTATATGCAGATTTCTTGAGGAACGATTTCCAAATTATTCCTTGCAAAATCTAGATGAAATTCTTCATAAGTCTATTTCCTTGAGTAAGATGAATTCCAATGATCCTAATTTTGGTGATTGTCTATTTGAGCTTACAAATCTTATGCGTGCCAAAGGTGATGTTGGAATTATTACCAATATTATTTTCGAAGCTATTAGAATTCATAAAGATGATCATTGTCAAAATCATTTGTCTAATGAATCACCCTCTCTAGGAATTGATCCACCACATGACGATGTTGAACATGGATACTATGATGAGGATGATGATAGTGACTACGATCTTGATGATGCAATGAGACACTTTGGTCTTATGGAAAATCTTCGAGGATACATGGCAGAAGGAAAGGAATGGGTCCTTGATAGTGGATGTACCCATCACATGACCGGAGATAAAGATATGTTTCGTGAGCTTGCTGAAAACGACGTCCCTCGAAAGTATGTCACTTTTGGTGATAACTCAAAGGGTAAGGTGGTTGGCCTCGGTAAGGTGGCCATCTCACAAGATAGCTCCATACAAAATGTCATGCTCGTTGAATCTCTTGGCTATAATCTGCTTTCTGTTTCTAGACTAGCTGACTTTGGTTTCAATGTCCTATTTACCGAAGTAGATTGCCAAGTGTTTCATAGAGATAATCATAAAATGGTCTTTATCGGTATACGTAAAGGTGATCTATACATTGCTGATTTCACTAAAAAGGCTCAACCTAGAACTTGCTTAATTGCTAAATCTTCTAAAGGCTGGTTGTGACATAGGCGGTTAGGTCATGTGGGCATGCAAAACTTTGACAAGCTTATTAAAGGTGATCACATCCTTGGTGTTAAAGATGTCATATTTGATAAGGATAGACTTTGCAGTTCTTACCAAGCAGGGAAACAGGTTGGAGGAAGCCACCCCGTGAAGAACATCATGACCACAAGGAGACCGCTCGAGCTACTTCACATGGATCTTTTCGGTCCCAACGCTTACAAAAGTCTCGGTGGTAACTAATTTGGTCTAGTTATAGTTGATGATATTTCAATATTTACGTGGGTGTTCTTTCTTGAATATAAATCACAGGTCCAAAAGATCTTCAAAAATTTTGCTAGGAAGGCCCAAAATCAATTTGAACTGAAGATCAAGAAGGTTAGCAGCGACAACGAAACGGAGTTCAAGAACGCCAATGTGGACACCTTTCTTGACGAAGAAGGGATTTCACATGAGGTCTCGGCTACGTACACACCTCAACAAAATGGACTTGTTGAGAGAAAGAACCGGACGCTCAACGAAATGGCAAGAATGATGCTTGATGAGTACAAGATGCCAAAGCACTTTTGGGCGGAAGCGGTTGAGACAGCTTGTCATGCCACAAATCGTTTGTATCTTCACAAGCTACTCAGCAAGACGGCATACAAGCTCCTCACCGGTAACAAACCCCAAGTTGGATACTTTCGAGTATTCATCTCAAAGTGCTACATTCTTGATAAGCATCGTCGTTCTAGATTTGCTCCTAAATATCATGAAGGTTTCCTACTTGGTTATGGCTCAAACTCTCATACTTACCGTGTCTACAACAATTTCATCCGAAAGGTTGAAGAAACGGTAGATGTGAAGTTTGATGAATCTAACAGCTCGCAAGTAGAGCAATTGCCAATTGATGTAGGAGATGAAGACCCTTCGAAAGCAATCCAAGACTTGTCTATTGGCAAGGTTCATCCAACGGAGGTGAAGGAAAGTACCTCGTCCGTCCAAGTGGGAGATTCTACCTCACGACAAGGTGAACCAAGAGTTGATATGGAAGCATCCACAAGCGGGACACACCAAGATGAAGAAAACGAGGAAGTACACCAAGATGAACCGCATCAACCTCCTTCTCCACCGCGACGAGAGAACGACAACGTCAACAATGATGAAGGCCAAGAAGAAGAACAAGATGATGAAGAAGATGTTCCACCCTGATCAAAACAAAAGCTCTCACGAGTTCGAGCAAGAGTTTCTCGAGACCATCCCGTCGAGAAAATCTACAATGATATCCAAACCGGAGAGTCAATCGCTCTAAATCTCGTTTGGCTAATTTTTGTGAACATTATTCATTCATCTGTAGCATTGAACCTATGAAGGTTGAAGAAGCTTTTGAAGATCCAGAATGGATAAACGCCATGCACGAAGAACTACACAACTTAGAGAGAAACCAAGTGTGGACATTGGTCGAGAAGCCCGACAACAACCACAACATCATCGGTACCAAATGGTTGTTTCGCAACAATCAAGATGAAGATGAACAAGTAGTTCGCAACAAAGCACGTCTCGTCGCCCAAGGCTACACTAAAGTCGAAGGTATGGACTATGATGAGACATATGCCCCTGTTGTTAGACTTGAGTCCATTCGCATCTTACTTGCCTATGCTAATCACCATGATATCACTTTATACATAATGGACATTGAAAGTGGTTTTCTAAATGGTAAAATTAAGGAGGAAGTTTATGTTAAACAACCTCCCGGCTTTGTTAATCCTAAGAAACCCAATCATGTTTACAAGCTTCACAAAGCTCTTTATGGTCTTAAACAAGCTCCTAGAGTGTGGTATAAATGCTTGACCAAGTTCCTTATTGAAAAAGGCTTTGATATTGGAAAGATTGATTCTACTCTTTTCACTAAAAGGGTTAATGGATAATTATTTGTGTGCCACATCTATGTTGATGATATTATATTTGGATCTACTAGCCCTCATTTTAGTGAGAAGTTTGGGAGGCTTATGTCGGAGAAGTTTGAGATGTCTATGATGAGTGAACTCAAGTTCTTTCTTGGTTCGCAAATCAAGCAAACTAAGGAAGGTACCTTTGTCTCTCAAACGAAGTACACCAAAGACTTGTTCAAGAAGTTCAATATGCAAGAATGAAAAGGTATGAGTACACCCATGCCTACTAGTCGACATCTTGACTTAACTAAAGATGGTGAACCCGTTGATCAAAAGGTTTACCGCTCTATGATTGGTTCATTATTATATCTATGTGCTTTTCGTCCCAATATCATGCTAAGTGTGTGCATGTGTGCAAGGTATCAAGCGGCCCCTAAAGAGTGTCATCTGCCGTGAAAAGGATAGTGAGATACTTAATACATACACCAAACTTTGGCATTTGGTATCCAAAGAGGGCCTCTTTTAATCTAGTTGGCTACTCCGACTCGGACTATGCCGGTGACATGGTTGATAGAAATCCACTTTGGGTACTTGTCAATTTCTTGGTAGATCTCTTGTGTTTTGGTCCTCCAAGAAACAAAACTCGGTATCCTTATCCACCGCCGAAGCAGAATACATTGCCGCCAGTTCATGTCGTGCTCAATTACTTTGGGTGACCAAAACTCTTAGAGATTATGGGATATATGTGAAACATGTTCCTTTGCTTTGTGACAACTAAAGTGCTATTAAGATTGCTCACAATCCCGTGCAACACTCTCGAACTAAGCACATTGAAGTTTGTCATCATTTCATTTGAGATCATGTTGCTAAGGGTGATATTAACCTTAAGCATGTTCGCACCGACAAGCAATTGGAGGATATATTCACTAAACCACTTGATGAGAAAGTGTTTTGCAGGTTGAGAGGTGAATTGAACATCATTGATGCTTCAAACTTGGAGTAGGAACTCCATTTGGATACATGCAAGACATGAGCCTATGACTAATCCTTGATATTTATCTTATGAAGATAATCACATATCTTGGATACATTTGCACCTTTGCATGTTATCTAATCCATGCAAATGTACTTGGATGGATCTAAATCTATGAGATAGCAACTCACTCGTATCTTGAGCAATCTCCAAATCACCAAGTCACTACTTTACGGTGGTTGAAGACAAGGAAGCATGAAACCTTTCAAATATATCCTTTGACAAATTCCTAAATCAAATTTCATGATTGTCATTTTGGATACACAAGTGCTATTCCTTGCACGGCTAACTCATGTATGAAGATGAACTCCAATCACAAGTGGTGCTCCAAATGACCTACATCAACATTGAGCATCCCACACAAGTTCAACTACATGATCAAGATCAACACCACCACCCAAGGTATGTTATTCCATCTTAGAGAAGCTTTACCAAGGTCATGGGTCAAAGCATCTCAACAAGATGAAAAAACATGAAAGTGCTTAAATGAAAAGTGGCAACCCCATTTTGAGCTTAAACGATGAGTATGACCTATGATCAAGTGTCCTCACTTGACTCCTAAATCAATATACTCTAACATAGGTGACTTTGTCGCCGACCAATTCTAGATGAAGTTCTCTAGTGTTTCTCCTTGTTCTTGCATTATGTCTCAAGCATATTTGTTCCCCTTTCAAAAAAACTTCATCTAAATGTCTTCTCTTTATTTCTGTTCTGCATTTAATTCATTGCAAATCCTTTAGTTCAATTCCTTGCAAATCCTTGTGAGATCTTATTCGCTTAGTGAGCTGAGGTGACTAATGCTTTCTCTCTATGATAACTCGGACAAACCAATTTACCTATTTCGGTCAAACCGAAACTTTTCGGTGCCACCAAAGGAATCAACTCGGTGTAGCCGATTTCAATGCTGAGAAATCACTCTGTCACTTGCATTCTGCACATTTGGCTCCAGCTCGACTCGATGATTCTTATCCTCTACCAGCATCATATTCTATGTGTTGCTTTGCTTTGTGACTCAAGGACCAAACCTATGCTTTGCATCACCGTCCAGAAGAATCCTTCTTGGAAATTGATGTCAAAGGGGGAGAGAGAGTTCACATCAAAGCTTAATCACTCCAACAGGGGGAGAGAGATTTTCTTTTTTTTAAAAGAGACCCCAGCTGCTTGGTATTCAAAGAGGAGAGAAGTCACATGTCTTTAGAGGGGAAAGACATGTTCATGTTGTTTGTGTGTTTTGCTATGATTTTATTTTCCTTATCTTCTCCCAATATCCAATATAAGATTCAGGGGGATCAAGACATCTAAGGGAAGGAAATTTTCAAATTCATTGCATATCTTTACCTTCGGGGACATGTCTACACTCAAATAGAGTACCCAGTACTCACTCTCTACATGTCATCCCAATCTCGATACTCTTGTGGTTTACTCCTCTGTTTGGTAGATGTTTCTATGTTGTCTAACCTTGTTTACTCAGGTTCATCTCTTCCAAAGCTAGCTCAAAACCAAGAGGTAAGTATATGCATCACACTCATGTGCATGAGGATCTCTTGCTGATGTACATACTATATGCAAGAAGGACTCATGAGCATGAAGGTGTGTTTCCTATATACACACCATTTGCTTTGATGCATATAGCCAAGATACATGTAACTCATTGCTTGCTCTGTCATGATTATGCACTCACATGATCTTATTTCCATATTTTCATGATTGCATACATATAGGGGGAGCCTATGTTTGATTACATGTCTTTCCAAAGCTTTACCTGCCTTTCACTATATCTTTATCTAAAGCTTTGATGTATGTTGTCATCAATTACCAAAAAGGGGGAGATTGAAAGCACAAGTGCTCCCTGGGTGATTTTGGTAATTAATGTCAACATATATCTCTTGTTGGACTAATACTTTCATCTAGTGTATTTCAGACAAGTCCAATAATGGAGTGGCATGGACAAGAGGATGTGGAACCCCTTCAAGATGCTAAGGACAAAGGATTGGCTCAAAGCTCAAGACTCTACATTTTCTATTTTAGTGATCCAAGATCACATTGAGTCTATAGGAAAGCCAATACTATTAAAAGGGGATGAGGTGTTTCTTAATGGCTTGCTTGCTCAAAGTTCTTAGTGATATGCTCCAAAGCCCTCAACCACTTTCTCATGTTCACATATGTCCAAAACCAAAAGTCAAACTCGGCCCCACCGATTTGATCTATCCAGCACCATCGAGTTCATGTGTCATAGACACTGCTAGAAACCCTAATCAATTCGGTCTCACCGATGGGATCTTGGTCTCACCGAGATGGGCTTGCAAACTCTCTCTAGTCTATTGCAATAATTTGGGTCCCACCGAGATTATGTAATCGGTCCCACCGAGTTTGCTTGACCAACTCTTTGTTTTCCTTATTACCAAAATCGGTCCAACTGAGTTTGCGTAATCGGTCAAACCGATATGAGGTTTTACCCTAACCCTTACACATTGGTCCCACCGAATTGACATGTCGGTCCCACCGAAATTGCCTAACGGTCACATTATGTACTGGATCGGTCCGACCGAGTTTTCTGATTTGGTCCCACCGAGTTTGGTATATTGTGTGTAATGGTTAGATTTTGTGTGGAGGCTATATATACCCTCCACCCTCTCCTCATTCGTGAGGGAAGCCATCAGAACGTCCCTACACTTCTACTACTCATTTTCTGAGAGAGAGACACCTACTCATGTGTTGAGACCAAGATATCCCAATCCAGCCATATGAATCTTGATCTCTAGCCTTCCCCAAGTTGCTTTCCACTCAAATCATCTTTCCACCAAATCCAATCCTATGAGAGTGAGTTGAGTGTTGGGGGGACTATCATTTGAAGCAGAAGAGCAAGGAGTTCATCATCAACACACCATCTATTACCTTTTGGAGAGTGGTGTCTCCTAGATTGGTTAGGTATCACTTGGGAGCCTCTGACAAGATTGTGGAGTTCAACCAAGGAGTTTGTAAGGGCAAGGAGATCGCCTACTTCGTGAAGATCTACCCTAGTGAAGCAAGTCCTTCGTGGGCGATGGCCATGGTGGGATAGACAAGGTTGCTTCTTCGTGGACCCTTCATGGGTGGAGCCCTCCATGGACTCGTGCAGTCGTTACCCTTTGTGGGTTGAAGTCTCCATCAACGTGGATGTACAATAGCACCACCTGTCGGAACCACGCCAAAAACATTCATGTCTCCAATTGCGTTTGCACACTCCAATCCCATCCCTTTACTTTCTCGCAAGTTGCATGCTTTACTTTCCGCTGCCCATATAATCTTTGCATGCTTGCTTGATATGTAATGTGTTTGCTTGAAATTGTGCAAATCTATTACCTCAACTTGAAAAACTTAAAAACTGGCAACTTTGTTTGTTGAGGGTCTAATCACCCCCCGCTAGACACCTCTTCTCGATCCTTTCAGCGTACCACAAAACGGGACTCCACGGGATACTATTCATCTCCACCGTCGACTGCCTCCACGTGCTACTGTTCATCCATCATCGGCCTCCTCCAGCCTCCACCTACGATTGTTCATCCACGGCATCTCCCCTCCTGCCTCTACCAGCCACTGTTCATCCACGGGCTCCTCTTCATCCAGCCTCCACCGCTCCTTCCCCGACTACTATTCAACCAGCCCTTTCCACGAGGTCCTGTTCAACCACCCCATCACGGGCTACTGTTCATCCAGCCATCCACCGGCTATTGTTCAACCAGCCCTCCACGGGGTCTTGTTCATCCAGCCCTCCACGGGGTCCTGTTCATCTACCCCCAACCGGCTCGATCGATCGGGGTCCTGTTCATCCTGTGGCAATGGCCTCTACCACCACGGGGTCTTGTTCATCCAACCCCCCACCGGGAACTGTTCATCCAACCCCCCCCCCCCATCAACATTCACTGCTCATCAAGGGAAGGAGGCGGCAGGTTCGATCGGCTTCAGTTAGCAGCAGTAGCAAAGGAATAACTCGGGTTCAGTTAACAGCAAGGGATCGTCGGTGTTTAGTAACATAGCTAGTGCAATCGCTCGGGTTCTGTTAGAGCCCAACGCCTTGTTCGGGTTCAGTTAGAGCGCAACGCCTCGCACACACGTGCGTACGTGTATGAGAGAAACGCGCAAACCTCTGTGCATCGCTCGGCCCCGGCCACCCACCGTAACCGGGAACTTGGTACTTCTCTATCATATCTATAATTTTTGATTGTTCCATGCCAATATTCTACAACTTTTACATACTTTTGGCAACTTTTTATACTATTTTTGGGACTAACATATTGATCCAGTGCCAGTTCCTGTTTGTTGCATGTTTTTTCTTTCGCAGAAAATCCATATCAAATGGAGTCCAAACGCAATAAAAACTTACGGATATTTTTTCTGGAATATATGTGATTTTTGGGAAAATAAATCAATGCGAGACGACGCCCGAGGAGTCCACGATGTAGGGGGCGCGCCCCAGACCCTTGTGGACACTCCGTAAGGCAGTTGGGGCCCTTTTGCCGCAAGAAAGCTAATATCCGGATAGAAATCGTGTTAAAATTTCAGCCCAACTGGAGTTACGGATCTCCGGGAATTTAAGAAACAGTGAAAGGCCAGAATCTGGAAGCGCGGAAATAGAAGGAAACACACACACACACACACACACACACACACACACACACACACACACACACACACAGAGAGAGAGAGAGAGAGAGAGAGAGATCCAATCTCGGAGGGGCTCGCGCCCCTCCGCCGCCATGGAAGCCAAGGACCAGAGGGGAAACCCCTCTCCCATCTAGGGGGGAGGTCAAGGAAGAAGAAGAAGAAGGGAGGGCTCTCTCCCCCTCTCTCCCGGTGGCGCCGGAACGCCGCCAGGGCCATCATCGCGACAACGATCTACACCAACAACTTCACCGCCGTCATCACCAACTCTTCCCCCCTATATGTAGCAGCGTAACACCTCTTCTACCTATTGTAATCTCTACTTAAACATGGTGATCAACGCTATACATTATTTCCCAATGATGTATGGCTATCCTATGATGTTTGAGTAGATCCGTTTTGTCCTATGGGTTAATTGATGATCGTGATTGGTTTGAGTTGCATGTTTTGTTATTGGTGTTGTCCCATGGTGCTCTCTGTGTCGCGCAAGTGTGAGGGATCCCCGCTGTAGGTTTTGCAATATGTTCATGGTTTGCTTATTTTTTGTGTTGCTTGAGTGATAGAAACACAAACACGGATAAGTGGGTTATGGCGTATGGGAATAAAGAGGACTTGATACTTTAATGCTATGGTTGGGTTTTATCTTAATGATCTTTAGTAGTTGTGGATGCTTGCTAGAGTTCCAATCATAAGTGCATATGATCCAAGAAGAGAAAGTATGTTAGCTTATGCCTTTCCCTCATATAAAATTGCAATAATGATTACCGGTCTAGTTATCGATTGCCTAGGGACAAATAACTTTCTTGTGACAAAAAGCTCTATATTAAACTAACTTAGTTGTGTCTTTATCTAAACAGCCCCTATCTTTTATTTACGTGCTCTTTATTATCTTGCAAACCTATCCTATCACACCTACAAAGTACTTCTAGTTTCATACTTGTTCTAGGTAAAGTGAACGTTAAGCGTGCGTAGAGTTGTATCGATGGTCGATAGAACTTGAAGGAATATTTGTTCTACCTTTAGCTCCTTGTTGGGTTCGACACTCTTACTTATCAAAAGAGGCTACAATTGATCTCCTATACTTGTGGGTTATCAGGACCTTTTTCTGGCGCCGTTGCCGGGGAACAATAGCGTGGGGCGAATATTCTCGTGTGTGCTTGTTTGCTTTATAACTAAATAGTTTTTTTCTGTTCTAAGTTGTTTGCTATCTTTAGTTATGGGTAGGAAACACAAAATACCAAAACAATTAGGTGTACTTGCTACTCATGGAGGTGGGGAACCTCATAAAACCCTCGATGCTCGTTATGTGAAAGATATTATGCACTACTTTAATAATCCTGAGAAAACCCCATTCAATTATGTAATGGGAGACATGTTGGATCAACGTGAATACTTTAGGGATTATTGCTTGACTAAAAAAGGGAAACTGTTATGGGATCAAATTCATATGTTGCATTGGTATGCTCAGGAGTTTTGCTTGAGATATGATTATACTTGTTGCTCTAGGATGAAGGCTCCACACCTTCCCTTTTCATGCAAATTTAATGATAATGAAACATTGGCTTCTTATGCTAAAGGTATATATGATTACTATGATGTGGAACAAATAGAAGAATTTGTTGCTTTTATGGGTGCTTATGAAATTGAATCTTTGTTTAACTATGAAGCTTTCGATGATGATATTTCTAGGCCTGAAATTTTTGCTATACTTAAATATTGCTATGAGAATTATGAATACAATGCTGATATTGATGTGTTTATTGAGAAAGTCTCCACTGCAAGAAGAGACTAATATGTTGCAGGAATCTATGGAAGAAGAAATTGATGAAATTGTGAGCTCATTGGATGAAAGAGATGATGAGGAGAGCGAAGAACAAAAGGAGGAAGAGCGGATTAGCTACCCGTGCCCACCTTCTAATGAGAGTAACCCTCCAACTCATACATTGTTTATGTCGCTTCGTTCTTACCGAAGGATGAATGCTATGATAATTGCTATGATCCCATTGATTCATTTGAAATATCCCTTTTTGAATAACTTGATAATTGCTATGCTTGTGGCCAAGATGCCAATATGAATTATGCTTATGGAGATGAACTTGCTATAGTTCCTTATGTTGAGAATGAAATTGTTGTTGTTGCACCCACACATGATAGTCCTATTATCTTTTTGAATTATCCAAACTACACTATATCAGAGAAGTTTGTTCTTATTAAGGATTATATTGATGGGTTGCCTTTTACCGTTCCACATGATGATTTTGATGAATATAATATGCATGTGCTTGCTGCTCCTACTTGCAATTATTATGAGAGAGGAACTACATCTCCGCCTCTCTATGTTTCCAATACGATAAAATTGCAAGAAACTTTTTATACTATGCATTGGCCTTTACTTTGTGTGCATGAATTGTTCTTTTATGACATGCCGATGCATAGGAAGTAAGTTAGACTTCGTCATTACATGATATATGTTACTTTGTGCTCACTACTAAACTACAAATTATTGTTAATTAAAATTGACTTTGATATACCTTGGGATCCGGGTGGATCCATTACTTGAGCACTATATGCCTAGCTTAATGGCTTTAAAGAATGCACTACCAGGGAGACAACCCGGATGTTTTAGAGAGTCATTTATATCTGTTGAGTGCTTTTATGAAGTTTAAAAACAAAAAAATGAAGTGGGGAACTGAAACTTTTCAAAAAGAAAAGTGAAAGTTAGACGGACAAGCATTGTTGAAGTGGGGGAGCTCCCTAAACTTGTTCCGGCTCATGGAAACTTTGCAAATCTTGAATTACAGAAACTTTTCAACAAAAACAATTATCCCTTGTAAAATTTCATTGTATTATAAAAATAATGTGCCAAGATTTGCCTTTAGGATAATTAGATTGCTTGTTTGGTATGTGCAGTGGGAAAACAGAAACTTTGGCTGTAGTGCGTGAATTTACATTTTTTACTAGAAAGTCAAATGGCTCTGAAACTTTTTGCACAGTAATTATATACAAATTGTTTATTTTGTTTCAATTTTTCAGAATTTTTGGAGATACAGAAGTATGCTAGATGTTCGGATTGCTACAGACTGTCTTGTTTAAGACAAATTCTGTTTTTGATGCATTGTTTTGCTCGTTTTGATGAAACTATTAATTTTATCGGTGGTATAAGCCATAGAGAAGTCATAATAAAGTAGCTACAACGCCAAAATAAAATATGAATGAGTTTGCAACAGTACTTAAAGTGGTGATTTGTTTTATTATAGTAACGGATCTCACGAGGTTTTTTTTAAGTTTTATGTGATTGAAGTTTTCAAGTTTTGGGTGAGATCACGATGGATGAAGGAATAAGGAGTGGCAAGAGCCTAAGCTTGGGGATGCCCGAGGCACCCCAAGGTAATATTCAAGGACTCCCAAGTAACTAAGCTTGGGGATGCCTCGGAAGGCATCCCCTCTTTCTTCTAACGATCATCGGTAATTTTTTTTGGAACTATATTTATATTCGTAACATGATATGCGTAAATCTTGGAGCGTCGTGTGCCTTTTATTTTTATTTTAGTAATGTACCATGCTGGTATGAGATAGTCCTTGGTTGATTTATAGAATGCTTCATGCAGTTCACTTATATCTTTTGAGTATGGCTTCATAGAATGCTTCATGTGCTTCACTTATATCATTTGAAGTTTGGATTGCTTGTCTTTACACATAGAAAACCGCCATTTGTAGAATGCTCTTTTGCTTCACTTATATTTGTTAGAGCGTGGGCATATCTTTTGTAGAAAGAATTAAACTCTCTTGCTTCACTTATATCTATTTAGACAGATGACAGGAATTGGTCATTCACATGGTTAGTCATAAAATCCTACATAAAACTTGTAGATCACTGAATATGATATGTTTGATTCCTTGCAATAGTTTTGCGATATAAATATGGTGATATTAGAGTCATGCTAGTGAGTAGTTGTGAATTTAAGAAATACTTGTGTTGAGGTTTGTGATTCCTGTAGCATGCACATATGGTGAACCGTTATGTAACAAAGTTGGAGCATGAGGTATTTATCGATTATCATCCGTTGTGTGGAAGTCGGGATCGTGCGATAGTTAACTCCTACCAACCCTTCCCCTAGGAGCATGCACGTAGTACTTTGTTTCGTAGCTAATAGACTTTTGCAATAAGTATGTGAGTTCTTTATGACTAATGTTGAGTCCATGGATTATACGCACTCTCACCATTCCATCATTGCTAGCCTCTTCGGTACCGTGCATTGCTCACCTCGAGAGTCGGTGGAAACTTTGCTGGTGCATCCAAACCTCGTGATATGATACGCTCTGTCACACATAAGCTTCCGTATATCTTCCTCAAAACAGCCACCATACCTACCTACCATGGCATTTCCATAGCCATTCCGAGATATATTGCCATGCAACTTCCACCTACATCATTTACATGACTTGAGAGTTCATTGTCATATTGCTTTGCATGATCGTAAGATAGCTAGCATGATATTTTCAAGGCTTGTCCTTTTTTTGATATCTTTGCTATGCTAGATCATTGCACATCCTTGTACACTGCCAGAGGCATTCATGTAGAGTCATATTTTGTTCTAGTATTGAGTTGTAATATCGAGTTGTAAGTAAATAAAAGTGTGATGATCTTAATTATTAGAGCATTGCCCCATGTGAGGAAAAATAAAAGAGGCCAAAGAAGCCAACAAAAAAAAGAGGCCAGAGAAGCCAAACAAAAAAGGAAAAAAAAAGAAGAGAAAAAAACAAAAAAAATGAGAGAAAAAGAGAGAAGGGGCAATGCTACTATCCTTTTACCACACTTGTGCTTCAAAGTAGCACCATGTTCTTCATAGAGAGAGTCTCCTATGTCGTCACTTTCATATACTAGTGGGAATTTTTCATTACAGAACTTGGCTTGTATATTCTGATGATGGGCTTCCTCAAATGCCCGAGGTCTTTGTCGGTGTCAAAACCGGCGGATCTCAGGTAGGGGGTCCCGAACTATGCGTCTAAGGCTAATGGTAAGAGGAGGCGGGGGACACAATGTTTACCCAGATTCGGGCCCTCTCGATGGAGGTATTACCCTACTTCCTGCTTGATTGATCTTGATGATATGAGTATTACAAGAGTTGATCTACCACGAGATCATAGAGACTAAACCCTAGAAGCTATCCTATGATTATGATTGTTGTTGTCCTACGGACTAAACCCTCCGGTTTATATAGACACCGGAGGGGGCTAGGGTTACACAGTCGGTTACAGAGAAAGGAATCTTCATATCTGAATCAGCAAGCTTGCCTTCCACGCAAAGGAGAGTCCCATCCGAACACGGGATGAAGTCTTCTATATTGTATATTCATAGCCCAACAGTCCGGCATATGCATATAGTCCAGCTGTCCGAGGACCCCTTAATCCAGGACTCCCTCAATAGCCCCTGAACCAGGCTTCAATGACGATGAGTCTGCCGCGCAGATTGTCTTCAGCATTGCAAGGCGGGTTCCTTCTCCAAATACTCCAAAGTAGATCTTAAACATAAGAATCGTGTCCGACTCTGCAAAACAAATTCCACATACCACTATAGAGAGTATAATATCCCACGAGTCCAATCTGCTGACAACTCACAGCATGACATCACGCCACGGCCCGGTCTTTATCGAACCATTTTTATCCCATCCCTCTGTATTTCGAGGCACGGTTTCATTGGCACGTCTTGTCAAAGCAGAGATCGTGTACCCTTATCACGGGATTCTCATCAATGCGGTTACGGGTAACCCAACCGTGCCATCAGCATGGCGCTTGGGAAATAAGTGAGCTTTAGGGAGAGTGGGGAGGCACATGATTTTTACTGCCTTTATAAAGGGATAAGGATTCCTTCTTTCACCCACACCTTCTTCTTCCTCTGCTCATTCATTCTCGAGCTCTAGCGCCCAAGCACCCACCTCTTCCGCCCCAAAAAGCACTCCAACCATGTCCGAATCCAGAGCGCAAGGCAAGTGGATGGCCTCCTCCGTCAAGGAGAAGGATATCAAGAAACTCCGGGAGGTCGGATACCTGGCCAAGAAGATCACGCACCGTCTCCCAGCGGCGGGACAGATCGTCCCTACTCCGGAACCCCACGAGAGGGTTGTATTCCTCCCTCACTTCGTCCGCGGGCTGGGGTTTCCCCTCCACCCATTTGTTCGCGTCCTTATGTATTACTACGGGATATATTTCCATGACCTATCCCCCAATTCCTTCCTCAACATCTCGACATTCATCGTCATGTGTGAGGCCTTCCTCCGCATCCCTCCACACTTCGGACTCTAGCTAAAGATCATCAACGTGAAGCCAAAGGTGGTAGGCAGCGAACACGCCGAGTGCGGATGCGCCATGGTGAGCAAGATGCCCAACGTCAAATGTCCATCAGCTACATTAAACGAGTCCGTCAAAGGTTGGCAACAACAGTGGTTCTATGTCACCGAGCCACACGGCACCAAATGGGCCGCGGCTCCCGAATTCCGATCCGGAGCCCCACTGCGGCTCAATTCCTGGCCTGAAAAGGGCCTAGACTGGTCTTCGTTAGATGAGCTGATGACGCTCCAAGCACGTATCAAGAGCATGGAGGACAAGAATATCAAACTTGTCGATGTGGTCGAGGTGATGCTAGTTCGCCGGATCCTTCCATGTCAACGCCAGACTTGCAATCTATGGGAGTTTGATCTGGCCAAGCACCAAATCTTGCTGGAGTTCTTCGGCACGATGCACGAAGACATCTGGAAGGTCCTATTCAAGCCCGGCAAGTCGTGGTCGGACACCATCGAGGATCGCGGGCACAAATTGTCCCGCCCTGCAAGTTCGGTAAGTATTTATATGTTTTTAAGGTGTATCCCTTTTTTATATACTTTGGGGAATACACCTAATATTTCTTTAACGATTCTCCCAGGGCTGGACGAAGAAGGCAGAGCGGATCTACTATCCAGCTCCGTTGCCAGAAGAACAAGCCGGCCCACTTCTGATGAAGATGCTGGTCCCGGCGCCTTATAAGGCGCCGAAGAAGAAGGCCAAGGAGACCAGGGGCGGTCTCCGCCGCAAGGGTACTTCGGACATGGTGTCCAAAGACACCGAGGCCCACTCCTCCGCCGAAGAAGACGAGGAACAGGAGGAGGAAGAAGAGGGAAGCCAGTCCCCCCCCTGCGAGGGGGAGAAAGAAGAGGATGGCCTCCTCACATTTGGAGGCCAAAACTTCTAAGAAGGGGAAAGCTTCCCTTCTAGACGAATCCACCAGAGCCACCGACAGCAGCCCGGAGTGGGAACCCAGGGTCAAACCCCTGGCCAAGTTGTGAGTACAAAGAAACCCGGACACATTCATATATCCAGTCCCACCTTTGCATAGCATTAATGTATTGAGTCACACATTCTGTAGTCCGGCCTGGTCCAACATCGAGCGATCTTCATTAGAAGATGCACTGGACCCAGATGCAATGGACAGCGAGATCCTCCCGACGGCCTCCTCCCCCAAAGGCGTGGACAACACCGAGGTGTCGTCCCAAAGGGGCCCAGGCCAAGGAGGAGCTCAGGAGACCGTCGAGGCGGCGCCAGAGGGTCAAACCTCGGTGGTTGGACACATGGGGGAGCAGACCCCCATGGATGCTGATGGCGGGGGCAGTCCTGAGTTTGGCCCTCTACCAGAAACAATTCCGGAGACCAATACGGCTCCGGAGTTAGGCCAGCAACCGCCTTCAACAGAAGGTGGTGCGCCTATTCCACCGGTGACCTCTGTCCACCCAGAGGCGCCGGATACCTTATCGGCAGCGCTTCAAAGCGCTTCCATCGTTGAAGAGCACCGTACCCTTATGGGTGCGGTGATCGAGAAGATTTGGTCTGCCGAAAGCGGACTGACTGAAGCCTGCACTAGCCTTATAACAGGCTTTGAGTTAAGTAGTAAAGTTAAAAGAATGTAACAATATAGATAGTAGCCCCTGATACACTGTTCGGTGTTCAAAAAGAAAAGGTGGACGGAGGATCAAATATATTTTGCATGAGACTAATTTATGATGTACCTTTGTGAATAAGCAGGCGTCGTTATTGACTGCAACCTCTCATACTGCGGAGGTCTTCGGACTGAAGCAGAGTCTGGAGCAGGCCAAAAAAGAGTTCGGCCAAGTAACAAAGCAATTGAAAGATAACCAAGGTATGGGATAACTTTGATTGTATTCAAATACAAATGAATAAATATTTTAACTAAAAAATGCCATGACATATATTAGGAGCGGCGACCAAAGTCGAGGCTCTTAAAAAGGCGGTAGCCGAGGCCGAAAAGAAGGTGGCCAAGGAGCAGGCCGCTCGTGAAAATCACGAGGCCCAGGTTATTGAGGTTCAACAAGAGCTCCAAGAAGCCATAAAGAAGTGCGAGACCTTGGAGCAGAGTATAGCGGATAAAGAGTCTGAACTCACCAAGGCTCGTCAGTCTGCATATGATTCCCGGGCTGAAGCCCAAGGCGCCTTCTTGGAAATCCAGGAGGCCAGAAAGATCGCGGCAGGTAAGGCCTTTATTATGCAGAGAAAATATGTGATGGAAAGATTTCTTTTACTTACCCGAATTCGGAGTTCTCCAGGGGTGTTTGTGGATCTGCCGTGCAGCATGTCTGACGCCGCACAATTCTAGCGAGCCGAAGTTGGGAGCTCTACAGAGAAGTTGTTCTGGTCACAATATCTTGCGCCAGAATATCCAGTACCCTTTATCGATCAGCTGAAGCAGCTGGTCGAGCTGCATAGGGTGGCCAAACTAGCCATGAAGGATTTAATTATCCGGCTATGGCCTGCCGAAGCGATTCCCAGCAGCTACTTCGGACTCGTGAAGCAGCTGATTAGTGCCTGCCCTCGGCTTGATGCCATCAAGCGGTCGGTCTACATTGAAGGCGCGTGAATGGCCTTTGGCCGTGCCGAGGTTGTCGGTGTCAAAACCGGCGGATCTCGGGTAGGGGGTCCCGAACTGTGCGTCTATGGATAATGGTAACAGGAGGCGGGGGACATGATGTTGACCCAGGTTCGGGCCCTCTCGATGGAGGTAATACCCTACTTCCTGCTTGATTGATCTTGATGATATGAGTATTACAAGAGTTGATCTACCACGAGATCGTAGAGGCTAACCCTAGAAGCTAGCCTATGATTATGATTGTTATTGTCCTACGGACTAAACCCTTCGGCTTATATAGACACCGGACGGGGATAGGGTTACACAGAGTCGGTTACAGAAAAGGAGATCTACATATCCGAATTGCCAAGCTTGCCTTCCACGCAAAGGAGAGTCCCATCTGGACACGGGACGAAGTCTTCAATCTTGTATCTTCATAGTCCAACAGTCCGGCCAAAGTATATAGTCCGGCTGTCCGAGGACCCCTTAATCCAGGACTCCCTTGGTAGCCCCTGAACCAGGCTTCAATGATGATGAGTCCGGCGTGCAGATTGTCTTCGGCATTGCAAGGCGGGTTCCTTCTCCGAATACTCCATAGAAGATTTTGAACACGAGGATCATGTCCGGCTCTGCAAAACAATTTCCACATACCACCGTAGAGAGCACAATATCCCACAAATCTAATCTGTTGACAACTTTTCACAGCGTGACATCATGCCACAGCCCGGTCTTTATTCGAACCGTTTTTCTCAACCAGCTACTGCACATATTGCGAGGCAGTTTCCTTGGCACGTCTTGTCGAAGCAGAGATCGTGTCCCCTTATCACGGGATTCTCATCAATGCGGGTGTGGGTAACTATCGGTGTCAAAACCGGCGGATCTCGGGTAGGGGGTCCCGATCTGTGCGTCTAGGCGGATGGTAACAGGAAGCAAGGGACACAGATGTTTACCCAGGTTCGAGCCCTCTCGATGGAGGTAAAACCCTACTTCCTGCTTGATTAATATTGAAGATATGGGTAGTACAAGAGTAGATCTACCACGAGATCGTAGAGGCTATACCCTAAGAGCTAGCCTGTGATGGTATGATTGTAATTGTGATCGGCCTTCTAAGGACCAACCTCTCTGGTTTATATAGACACCGGAGAGGGCTAGGGTTTACATGGAGTCGGTTACAAGGAAGGAAACACAATATCCGGATCGCCAAGCTTGCCTTCCACGCCAAGGAGAGTCCCATCCGGACATGGGCCGAAGTCTTGAGTCTTGTATCTTCACACTTCAATAGTCCGGATGATGTATATAGTCCGGCTGCCCGGATACCCCCTAATCCAGGACTCCCTCAGTAGCCCCTGAACCAGGCTTCAATGATGATGAGTCCGGCACGCAGTCTTGTCTTCGGCATTGCAGGGCGGGTTCCTTCTCCGAATACTCCAAAGTTATTATCGAACACTCGAACCGTGTCCGGATCTGCAAGATGATCTTCACATACCATTGTAGGGAACATAGCATAAATCTGATCCACTGGCCATCTTCGTACGTCGTGCCCTTGCATCATGGCCTGGTCCAACGTGAACCGGCGTTCCTGGCCCCACCTCGTCTCGTGTTGCGAGGTGGTTTTATTGGCATGTCCCGTCGAGGTAGAGATCGTGTTCCTCTTATTACGGGATTTTCCATTAATATGGGCGTGTGTAACCCCATGACGACTATTGGTATAACTCCATGTGTCTTTAGATAAGCCTCAAGCAGTCAAGCTGAGGACTCTTGATATTCATCCCCTTTATAAAGGGGTCGAGGCCTATGCCTCTTTTCCACCTCCCTCGCACCTTTTCGCACCTCAAGCTCCAACGCCCAAGACCTAAGCCCAAACACCCCAAATCCTCCAATATGTCCGAATCGAACCTTCAAGGCCGGTGGGTGGCCTCCTCGATCCAAGAGGAAGACATTGCGAAGCTTAGGGAGGTCGGATATCTGACCGCCGACATCCGGCACAGGCTTCCCGCTCCAGGGCAGGGCATCCCTACAACGGAGCCCAATGAGTGTGTTGTGTTCGTTCCTCACTTCCTCCGTGGTTTGGGCCTCACCCTTGATCCTTTTGTGAGGGGGCTCATGTTTTATTATGGGTTAGATTTTCATGATCTGGCTCCGGACGCCATCCTCCATATCTCGTCGTTCACTATAGTGTGCGAGGCCTTCCTCCATGTCACCCCACACTTTGGCTTATGGCTTAAGACCTTCAATGTGAAGCCGAAGATGATCGAGGGGCAACATACGGAGTGCGGAGGTGCCGTAATAAGCAAGAACACCAATGCCCAATGGCCAGAGGGTTCTTTCCCAGAAGTATCCGATGTATGGCAACAGAGGTGGTTTTATGTCACGGCACCCAGAGGCACAAAGTGGGTGGCTGCCCCTGAGTTCCGCTCGGGCCCTCCATCACAACTAGCGTCTTGACTGATGTAGGAAGGAATTGGGGGCCCGCTGGTGATGTACCAGTATTGCCGAGCCGTATCCGGGAGCTTCTTGAGAGGGACATAAATCTTGTTGGCATAATGCAAGTGATGTTAATCCTACGGATGTTGCCTTGTCAACGCCGGCCTCTCCGGATGTGGGAGTTTAATCCAGAGGGTCCGCGGACTGTTAAGCACTTCTTCGGTTTGAAACTCGAAGGCATGTGCAAATTATTCTTCGGACCGAAAATAGAGTGTCCGGACACCACCGAGGATGCAGGCCTAAGCTGCAATCGCCCAGATACCCAAGTAAGTAACCTTGATACTGGACACCTTGTTTTGTATCTGTCATAATTGTTTATTCTAAAAATCATCCGTGGCCAGGAATGGCTTAGCAAGGCAGAGAGAATCAGGTGTCCGGCGCCACTTCCCGAAGGCTCACCTGGTCCCACCATGGCCAAGATGCTTGACCGGGTACTCAACAGAATGCCCTCAGGGAAGGACAAGGGGAAGAACGAAGAAACCGAACTCCACACGCTACGCATCCGAGCCGGGGGAATTGTTACCTCCCCTGAGGAGGATAGTCGGGAAAGAGAGGCTAAGGCCTCCTCCCCGCGCGGGAAGAAGAGGGCTGCCTCCGAAGACTTGGAGGCGGAGATGCCCAAACCAGGGAAAAAGGTATCCCCAGGGGTCCTTGCCCCGACGGGCACCCTCACCGCATCATGCCCACCAACGGGCCAGCCCTCCACCGAGCTGTAAATAAATCTACAATTTGAAGGTACTGTGTTTCTCCTAGATCAATAACCAGGATTCGACTTTTTGCAGTCCGGCTAGCAGCTCTTCTCAACAGGGTTCGTCTTTGGGGGACCTTCCTCCGGAGATGATGGAGAGCGAGACCCCACCCACCTCTCTGACTCATGAAGTGGGTGACACCGAGGTGTCATCACGGAGGAGTCCGGATCTGCCGAAGCCGGAAGCCAATACGTCAACCGCCCTGAGTCCAAAGTGTTTGGCTCACACGAGGGACGATGGGAAGGGTACGACACAGTTCAATGTCCAGATGGACGTACTGACTGGCCTACAGGAGCGAGCTGAGCTCTCGGAGGAGCACCGCTCATTGATGGGCGAGGTGCTCAAGAAGATTTCATCCGCTACGAGCGGTTTGAATGAAGCATTTACAAGCCTGCTCAGAGGCTTTGAGGTATGTAGTGAAGAATACACTATTTCTTTAGTTGTGAGGCACGCGCTAGGTGTGCTCCATATAGATAGTAGCCCCTGATACTCTGGTTGCCCGCCCTAGGCGGCAAACAGGGGATCATAAATCAATAATTGCGCTGTAAATACGTGCAGGTACCTCTGGGTCCGGCCGCCGACCAGTCCGTTGAAGTTGCCAAACTAACGAGGCAGATTGGATCGATTGATGCCGATATCACGCTGGTGAACGGCGGCTGGATAAATCACAAGGTGTGTGCTCTGCCTTCCTTTGTATAGGGAAATATGAAGGCGGCATGATATTAATGCAATATGTTTGGACTGCAGATGGTGCTGCTGCCGTGGAGGCCCTGGGGCGGAACTTGCTCAAGTCAAGGAACAAGCTCGGGTGAGCAATGCGGCTGCCCTAAAGGTGGCCGAGGAATTGAGAGCCGAACAGGCTGCTCATCGCCGAACCGAGGAAAAGATAGCCGAAATGGCTGTTGAGTTAAAAAATGTCGCTGATCGGTATGAGCTCCTTAAGAAGGAGCATAAGGATAGTTCGGCCGATCTGGACAAGGCACTTAATGCCACCAAGGAAATACGGACCGAGCTCAGGGGTGCGTGGGAGGAGCTTCAACAGGCCGGTAAAATCGCGGCTGGGGGCTCCTACTTGCTGTGGACGAAGTTTATCGATCCGAAGTACGCTCCCCTGGATGGACGCTGGAGTCCTGCGGACGCGTATGCGGATTTGGCGAAGAGTACAGTTGACGCTGCCAAGTTCTTTGATGATCAGGGTGGTAAGGAAGTGGAGCATCTTTTCTGGTCACAATTCAATGCTCCCACTCGCCCGCTGCCATTAAGTGACAAGATGGCTGCTATAGCGGAGCTTCACAGGCTGTCTGGTCTTGCAATGCGGTCTATAATAGACCATCTTTGGCCGAAGGGACCTAAGCCGGACAGTTACTTTGGTTTGGTGCAGCAATTCCTTGGGGCCGTGCCTCGGATCGATGCCATGAGGAGGTTGGCGTGCATAGAGGGTGCGCGGATGGCCCTTGCCCGCGTTAAAGCTTATTGGACGGATATGGAGGCCACCATTATAGCGACCCAGGATCCGGCGGGGGGCCAATATCCGGCCGAGCACTACTTGGCGCAGGTCACAGAAGGTGCCCGCCTAATAGAGGCGCAGTGCTCGAAGAATGTCTTGTTCTAGTGATGAATCGAATCATTGTAAAAACAATGTTTATTTTGATTATGAGGCTATATTTATACTGTTTGCCTAAAAATATGATTGTGTCCCCTGTGCGGCCGTTTATATATATATATATATATATATATATATATATATATATATATATATATATATATATATATATATATATATATATATATATATATACATAAACATTATTCTGATCACGGGATCAGAATAATATTCTGATCACAACCTGACCTTCCCTAGTAACGCGCCTGAACTTCCCTCTGTACTAACCTGACCTTCGGGCTATCTTCGCAACCGTGGCTTCTACCGCGATTTTTTCTGATCATTCATGTTGTTTGTGATGCAAGTGTAATGCGGACACGGTTTTTAGAGTCTAAATGCTTGCTTTGATTCGGATTCTAGCACTTTGCGGATTTGCTCTCGGGGTCGTGATGAACTTGTTTCTGTTACATGTTTAATGCATGTTTTGGATGTTGACGATGTTCTGGAACGATGCGGATTAGGTTTTGGTACGAGTTTGGAGCACAAATTCTTAGTTATTTCAAACAAATTTGAAATCGCCCCTGTTCTTCATCCGCCCGAGATGGAACCCGCGTCTCTGTTGATTTCTAGTTTTTCTTTATTGTTTGCTGCCTGATTTGCGTACTTTAGTGAAATTCGAGGCTTACTAATCCTTAATTTTTAATCGGGGAGGGTCCTTACGGTTTGATTTCTAGCAATTCGATGTTTGGACTCCCGCGGGTTAACTGATGTTATTTTGGCGGGTTTGAATTTTTCCCTCTGGTCGTTCCAGTTGTCGAAAGGTAGTTGCCAGATCATTTCCAAGGGGTGTGCGGACGTGTTGCAATCTTGGGCAGATGATTTTATGCTTCGGACGAATTTGTTTGTTCATTATTTCTAGATCTTATAATGGTAGTTGTACAAGCTGGACTTCTGTGTTTTCATACCTGAACTTCTTCTCTTCCTTCGTTTGATTCTTTTGGGGCTAGGCCGGCTCGGATCGGGATCGGGGGAGGATCAGGTGGATCATGTTGGTTTTTGCCCGGGTTTCTGTGCTGGACTTCTGCGTTTTCATACCTGAACTTCTTCGTTTCTTCTTTCGCTGCAATATAATGCAGCAAGTCATTTGTATCAGAATCCGTTACTGGATCTCTTCTGCATTTTTTTTGTTGTAGCTAGTGTGTAAGCGTGAAGCTGGACTTCTTGCTAATCGATGGGTGAACTTCCGGTTTTCCACATTGCATTCCATATTTTGCAAGGCGAAGGTGCATCGTGCTATATTTTTTTTATTTTTTTTATAATTTTAGTTCCTGAGATGTTATATTTAGAGTTTGTCTCGCGGGCATTCATGAGATTAGTCCAAGTATGCATGCACCTTTTTTTGTAGATCATCTAATCATCGTTTTACAAGCCGGACTTCTGTACTGTTCATACCCGAACTTCTGTTTTTCCTTCTTTTGCAATGTAATGGAGCAAGCCCTTTTTATTTCTTTCTGTTTTTATGTTTTTTTCGTACTTTTGCGTTTGCTTTTTAATTTTTTTTGTTAGTCCCATGAGCAACCGTGTAATTTTCGTACGGATATGCGTATATTTTCTTATTTTACCTAGTATGTTTTTGTACTAATAGTAGGTGGTGGCCTTCAGTAAATAACTACCCTGAACTTCTGTAGGCTAATCGTTTTTTATAATGTTAATTTTGAGGTTTTTACAAAAACCTGAACTTCTCTATCTTTTCTATTTGAACTTCTTTCAAAATATAATTATGTTTTGTTATTTTAAGATTTAAATAATTGTAGACATTGAAATAGGCATTGGGCCTATTGACAAATGCGGTAGCGCGAGGCCGAGCAGGGGGGGAGGGGGGGTCGGGACCCCCCCCCCCCTCCCCTCCCCCTGCGAGGCCGGGACAGGAACGAGCTGGAGCAGGCGACGACGCGGCGTGCCGCGTCGTCGCATGCGGAGGCGAGTCCGTCACATCCGTGACCCCACTATCTATCTTAGGGTTTTAGGGTTTAGGGTGCGTGCAGTGGGGGGTGGAAACAGAATAACCACATTGCGTCCTGTCAAATCATAGCGCGCAGCAATGCGGTAGCGCGAGGCCGAGCAGGGGGGAGGGGGGTCGGGACCCCCCTCCCCTCCCCCTGCGAGGCCGAGACAGGAACGAGCCGGAGCAGGCGACGATGCGGCGTGCCGCGTCGTCGCATGCGGAGGCGAGTCCGTCACATCCGTGACCCCACTATCTATCTTAGGGTTTTAGGGTTTAGGGTGCGTGCGGTGGGGGGTGGAAACAGAATAACCACATTGCGTCCTGTCAAATCATAGCGTGCAGCAATGCGGTAGCGCGAGGCCGAGCAGGGGGGAGGGGGGTCGGGAACCCCCCTCCCCTCCCCCTGCGAGGCCGAGACAGGAACGAGCCGGAGCAGGTGACGACGCGGCGTGCCGCGTCATCGCATGCGGAGGCGAGTCCGTCACATCCGTGACCCCACTATCTATCTTAGGGTTTTAGGGTTTAGGGTGCGTGCGGTGGGGGGTGGAAACAGAATAACCACATTGCGTCCTGTCAAATCATAGCGCGCAGCAATGCGGTAGCGCGAGGCCGAGCAGGGGGGGAGGAGGGGTCGGGACCCCCCCTCCCCTCCCCCTGCAAGGCCGAGACAGGAACAAGCTGGAGCAGGCGACAACGCGGCGTGCCGCGTCGTCGCATGCGGAGGCGAGTCCGTCACATCTGTGACCCCACTATCTATCTTAGGGTTTTAGGGTTACATGTGAACTTCATATGTTTTTGTACTTGAACTTCTTCTTTTTGTTTCTTTGTGGTTTATTTATTTTTATTGCTTTACTTCTTTTATTAGAGTACTTGAACTTATGTTCTTTATCTTTTGAACTTCTTTTCTCTTGTTTTTTATGGGCATATTTATGTATGTATGTTTCTTCCTTTAGTAGTGTATTTTGCCATCTATTTTTTGGTTCTGAGGATATCATCATAATAGATGCATTCAAATGGTGCATTTATTTTATCTACACATGTATTTACTATTTTAGCTGTTGGGGGGTAAAACTGTAAATTTGGTGTGGCTGCAAGTCCCACGACAGATAGGCATTAACTGGCCATCTCCCTCGCCACCACCTGTCAGAAATTTCCCCTCCCTCTGTCGCTCGCTCTCTCTTCCTTCTCCGACGCTCCGCTGCCTCCTTCAACTGCTACTCCCCACGATCCCTCCGCCCCTGTCCCGTGCGCTCGCGAGTGGAGTAACCGGTGCACTCCCCCGCTCCTATTACTCCCCCGCCCCGCGCTCTCCCTCGCCCAGCCCGCTCTCCTCTGCTCTGAAGCGAGGGCGGCAACTGCTTGCGCGTGGCATTGTGGGGAGTGAAGAACCGCCGCGGATTCGTGCTTGGAGAGGTACAAACGCTGCGCCCCGCCCCCTTCCCCCTAATGCTTGTATTCTCTTTCGCCAGATCTGTGGAGACCTGCCCTGTTTGCTCTGTTTGCTCTCACGTCCGCCTCCTAGCCCCTTTTTTCTGATGGTTTGGTGGTACATTAGGTAGGGTTCTTGGGCGTGTGTTGCTTGGAATTCATTCCCCCGCGGCCAGATTTTTTTTGTGACATGCTTGTGTTTGGATTTTTATTTCCCCTTTGTTGATTTTAGCAGTCAGGTGCATGTCAAAGAGGTTGTGGTGTCATTGTTAATGCTAGATCTGTTGTATCTAATGGCATTAGTGTTGTGGATTTGGAGGTCTAGATTATGTTTGGAACATTGTAATTAGTTTCTGGATAAGTTTTTTTGTTGTGCTTGCCTATATGTGCTGCTGTCATCTATTTCATACTTGTTGGTTCTAGTTGTTTGTAGTTTGTTCTAGTTGTTTGTAGTTTGTTCTAGTGTTTGATTCAGTTTCCTTTTTTGCATTTTGTTGTATGTTTTTGTAATTGCTAACTATATGGAATTCATCTTCTGTGTTTTACAGGTTGTTCTAGTGTTTGGGCATTCATCGAGGCGGTTGTGTTGCCATGGCTTCAAAATCATCTCCGGGTATCTTAATGTAGTTGTATATTTTTTTAAATAGTAGTTTTGTTATATGTGTCTGCCCATATCTTCATTTGGTATTTTTGTTGGACTGCCAGTCTTAGTAGTGTGAACTTCTAACAAGTTTTGTGTGTATGCATTGTTAGACATAGTTTATGTGTGTGCCATTTCATGTTTAAAATGTATATCTTTGTTTTTTGTTTTGTTGTTATAATCTTCATGGCACTGATATTTAGTTTGCCTGTGAAATACTATTCGTGGTCATGCTACGTATTTTTTATGTGCTATTTGCTTGGGTCACGTAGTTTAATTTTGGTTGATCTTCTGTTATGAACATTTTGTTTTACTGCTTTGTTATGTATCATTGAACTTCTGGACATTCATGATGTATGTAGTAGCACCTCTGGTGTAGAGTGTTTTTAGGGTTTAGTTTGTATTTTTTTTGTTATTTTTTTTGTGTTTACTGCTTTGTTAGGTATTGTTGAACTTCTGGGTATTGGACATTGTTGTAAAAGTAGAAGTCCTTTTGGTGTAGGATTGCGGATTAGAACTCAGATGCATTTTTACTTGCATTTTTTGTAGTTGGTGATGAGTTGAATAGTTCTGGAAAAAATGCCTGCGATCAAGATGGAGCTTCAGAGGTTAATACTGATGCTCCAATATCTGATGCAGCTAAAACACCCATTATCCCTTTGACTGTGATTGCCGAGGTTGCTTTGAGCCTTGAGAATATTTCAAGCCTTGAGGATCTTGCTTCTGCGGCTCTTGCAACAACTAGTATGTGAAACGCCTTTTCTTTTCAGTGTGTTAGCAGGGGTTTCTTGTTTTTGTTCCTGGCTTTTTTTTAATTTTTTTCTTTGATTTTTTGTGTTCTTTTGCAGATGTGTCGACAGAGGAGGAAGCTTTGAACACCATCAACGATGTTTTATCTGATTTGGGTTTATGAGAAACCCCTGCTGCTGCTGAGGAAGAGGCTCCGTCAGTCAAAGGTTGTGATCCCATTCAGGATCCTTTGTGCTCTCTTCAGATGTCAGAGACGCAGTCGCAGTCTATTGATGGCACTGAACCTGTCACGCAAGCCGAGGATGTGCCTGTTCAGCTTCTCCTGGAGGACCAACGTAAGAGGAAGAAGCAGGAAGATTTTGACAAGAAGAGGTCGGCCCGCCTTGACAAAGGTTCTGATGTTCCTGGATCTGTTCGTGCGGCTGAGCTCACTGTTGAGGAAGACGTGCCATGTGGTAGTGCTGGCACTGTTGTCCCTGTTAAGAAGAAAATCAAGAAGACTGCTGCGAGGAAGCTAGTAGTTGGTGCAGTTACTCCTCGGAAGAGCCCACGTGTTTCAAGGCCTGCAGAAGTTGTTAAAGATGGAGGGTTAGGCCTTGGTGGTACGCTACGCCGTAGTCCTCGCGTGCTTGCCACTGCCGCGCCTACACCTTCTCCGCTTGGTGCTGGTGCATCTATTAAGGGGAAGAAATGCGGCGTGAAGCGCAAGGTTCCACCTGCAAAGGTCAACAAGGGTGCGAAGAAGCGTTCTCATGTTAATCCAGAAGACAAGGATGATGCTGACTTCAATGTTGATGATGAGGACGACGTCGATGATGACGCTGCCGCTACTCAGGTACGAATGTCTCATGTTTACTATTTTTTAGAGCATTTGTTTCTATTGCTGTAGTTTTATTGTTTTTAGCACTGCCTTGGCGTACATAGCTAACCTTCTGCTCCATCTCTGTATAGACGAATAAATTAGTTGATGTGTTTTTGCTTTTACGGTATTACTGCCTTTGTGTACATAGTTGAACTTCTGGGTATAATACATGAATAAATTAGTTTAACTTGTTGGTATAGATGTTTGATTACTGCCTTAGTGTATATGGTTTAACTTCTGCTTTTTAAATTTCCAACATTCTTGAAAGAATGTTAACTAGTGTTCGTACATGGTTGTACTGCCTATGTAGACATAGTTGGACTTCTGAGATACATGTTTCATTACTGCCTTGTTGTACATGGTTGAACTTCTGCTATGTAAATTTGCAAACAATTTGAAAGCATGTTAACTTCTGGTCATACATGGCTCTACTGCCTATGTAGACATAGTTGGACTTCTGGTATTCATTTTTTATTACTTCCTTGTTGTACATGGTTGAACTTCTACTATGTAAATTTCCAACATTTTGTTAGCATGTTAACTTCTGGTCATACATGGCTGTACTGCCTATTTAGACATAGGTGGACTTCTGAAATGTACTGAGCGTGTAATTTTGTAGGCACTACTGGAATTATGGTGTAGCTTGTGTGTCACATTGTGTATCTCATTTTTTCCAGTATCAGCTTGTGGAGCGGCCTGAGAGAAGGAAGAGAGGATGCAAAGCGCCCGAAGAAGGTGGCCAAGGTGGAGGTGAGGCGAAATGTTTTAACAAGACGGTTCGCTGCTCACTAGGAGAGGTGAAGACGTGTGCGAAAATGCTACAGCCTAGGCACAAGACGAGGGTTATCAAGGCTGGTTTTGGATGTGTGTTTGACCTGAAGGTTGATTCCAACATTTCTCGTCCTTTGATGGGCAACATCTACATGAGGATTGACCCTGCAACCATGGTTCTTGACATGGGTGAGGCGAACAAGGTTCTGCGTATTACAAGTGATGCTATTCACCATCTGTTTGGATTCCCTCAAGGTAATCGTACCCCTCCTAGGCCTTCGAGTGATGGGTTTGATGACGCTGTTATGAGGTTGAAGGGCAAGCTTGGGTACGCTAGGAGTGACGACATCAAGACAAAGGATCTGCGGAATATCCTCGCGAATCTTGTGAAGGATGAGACGAAGGACGATCTTGCTCTGCAGGTGTTTTACCTGATTGTTTTCATGAAGGTGGTTATCCCTGGAACGTCTACACGAGTGTCCAGGGAGGCAGCAATGGCTGAGAATCTTGTGTTTGAGGATATGGCAGATATGGACTACTGCCAGTTGGTTGTTGATGACCTTCGTAGTGCTGTTATTAGGTATCAGCAAGGTACTAGCAGAGGAAAAGCTGTCACAGGCTGTGCCATCGCGCCGCTTCTTATGTACCTGGACTGCCTTATCATTGGCAAGACGCCTAATGTTGACTTGAGGATGCCTCGCATCAATTACATGGATCAGGCCAAGCTTTTTGAGCTCGCTGTGGCTGACTTGGTCAAGAAAGGTGATGACGACCCAGCCAACTGGGTGTTTGGGAGACTACCTGTGAGTGTTTCTTCTTTTCTGTGTAGTTAGTACTGCCTTTTGTGTGCATGGTTGAACTTCTGCTATGTACATAGATGACCTTCTGTTTCATATAGACGGGGGTAAATTTGCTGAACTGCTTGGCTTATATGGTATTACTGCCTTTGTGTACATATGTGAACTTCTGGTTATATTCATATGAAATAAGCTAAAGTTTGTTGTTGCACATGCATGTTTGAACTTCTACTATGTAAATTTTCTAACATTTTTGAAAGCATGTTAACTTCTGGTCATACGTTGTTGTACTGCCCATGTAGACATAGTTGGACTTCTGAAATGTACTGCGTGTGTAGGCATTATTGGAATTTTTGGTGTAGTTTGTGTATCTGATTGTTCTTCCTTTTTTTTCCTTGTCATTTTTTTTCAGTATTAGCTTTTGTGGTACTAACTTGAACTTCTGCTACTGTCTTCTATATTTCTGCTACCATGTTTTTCCATTTGTTGTGCGACATGTTGATTTTTGTTTTCATATATGCAGTGGAAGACACAGGCTGAGGTTGTGTTCTTTAGGGTCATTGAACGCCCTGTTCTTACTATGCCTCGTGCCGCTGGCCTATGTAGTGGAAGTCCTCCGAGATTTGAATTCTCGCGGGATGTTAACACCGGTGCCCCCCTGTAGATCCAGGAGGTTCTTCTGCCCGTGTGAGTGCTGGAGGTGGCGTTTCTTCCGGGATTTGTTCGATGCTGCGAATATTTCCCTTTCTAGGATTGATGGACTTCTGGAAACTGTTTGTGGAGAGATGGCTCGTGTTCCGACAACGGTTCAGCGCCTTAGTCGTGTGGATGGTATTCTTCCTCCCGGCCACGGTTTTGATGCTGAGTCTTCGAAGGAGCTTTTGTTGATTGAAGCTAAATATCTTACCGAGCTTCGTCAGAGCACTTCCCACCTCCGGGCTAGTTTTTTCTGTTCAAGGAAATGCAGGACGCCCGATGCAAGCCTTTTGAAGATGAGGCGAGTGTTGTTGTGAGAGAGATTCAGAGGCAGGATCCCACTCATTTGGGTCGTGAAGGAGGCCATGTGGAGCGTACCGAAGAGGTTTGTTTTATGTTGGCTTTTGACATTTCTTTTTGCACTAGTGTTCATTGTTAGCTTTGAGTTACTACTGTTATGCAGTTATAGGGTGACCTTCTCTGTTTATAGGACCTGAACTTCAAGTGCTTATGCACCTGAACTTCTATGGCTTTGATGACTGGCCCTTTTTGTTCCTTTTTGTATCTTATGGTAGTGTAGTATGTTATATGCTATGTTTATTGTATTTGTACTTCCATGATGTGTCAGTTGTGATAGCTGACCTTCTCTGATTATGTAACGTGAACTTCTGATGATTAGGTACTTGTTTTCTACATGATTATTATCTAGTCTTTTTTCTTTTTGCTACTAGTATTTTTTCCTGGGTGACCTTCTCTGTTTATATGACATGAACTTCAAGTGCTTCTGCACTTGAACTTATATGAGTTTCCCTTTTTTGCCTTCTTTTGCATCTTAATGGTAGTTTGATATCTGGTCTACTATGTTTACTGTATTTGGACTTCCGTTATGTGCCAGTTGTGATACCTGATCTTCTCTGATTATGCAACATGAACTTTTTGCTGATTAGGTATCTGTTTTGTACATGATTGTTTTTCTAGGCTGTTGATGATGGTGCTGGGGTTAGGGAGGATGTTTTACCTGTGCACGAAGATGATCATGTGCATGATCCTTGCCCCTCTAGTGATGTATTAGTTGATGTGGTTCATGGCAGTGAAAATAAGGTACCATTTTTTCTTGTCCATTTGTGTTGTTGCCCCTGAGACGCACTTGCTACCCATGTGCATGAGTTTCAGTCAGCCCATTTTTAATGACTTTTTGTTTCTTTTTGGAGCAGCAGAATGATGATGTTAGTGTTGCTCCAGAGAAGGCTGCACACATGTCCGTCTTAGGCACCTACTGCTCCGATGGGGTGGTCCTGACTGAACCTCAGTCGTCCGTTGGCACTGAGGTTTCTGGTGTTGAGCAGGGCAAGACAACTGGAGACATTATTTTGGAGAAAGATCATGTTGAGTCTGCTGTACAAACTGGTGGTAGTACTGCTGCAAGCCCGGAGAAGTCTGCTGCAGCAGAGCCATCAGTTGATGTTGATGCTGTACAAACGGGTGGTAGTACTGCTGCAAGCCCGGAGAAGTCTGCTGCAGCAGAGCCATCAGTTGATGTTGAGGCTGCACAGGCACAATCAAATGTTTTTCATGTTTTAGATTCTTCGGTTGCTACAGCTGCTGCTGGTGTCCTTCCCAACGACGCTGCAAAGTCTACTGAAGACGAGATGAAGATACCGAAAGCGATAGCTATGGAGAGGAGGTTGATCATTCCAGTGCTGCCGCTGGTCTAGGCAAGGATACATGAAGAGAGGAGCATGCTTCTCTCTTCTTTCCCCATCCCCTCCCCTCTTTGTTGTTTGTTTTTTAGTCCATGATATCCCATGTGAACTGCCTGTGTGGTCTAGGTTGAACTTCTGGTTTTGTTGTTTGCCGTGTGGGTTGTAAAGAATGTTAAGTGAAGCTGTTTTTCTATGTGGGTGGATGTTTGTAATGCATGTGCTGTGATGTGTATGATGTTGTGGTTTTATCCTTTTTCTGATGTAGCAGCTGAGATGTGCTTATGTGCTTTTGAGTGTTTATGTTAATTTCTATTTTCTTTTTGGTGAGCAGATAGCGACCTTGCCATCGTCCGAAAGAAGGTTGATGACTTTTATTACAGTGTAACTAGGCTTAGGAATGATCGTTGCAAGAGGTGAGTGCAGCTGCTCAATATTTATATCATCCATGTACCCCCTGTGAATTGCCTGTGGTTTCTTACCTGAACTTCCCAACTCTATGTACCTGAACTTCTTGTTTTTTTATTTCTCTGGTGCTGAACTTCTGGCCTCTTTTGTACTGTACTGCCTGTTGTGATATAGCTGAACTTCTGTGCTAACATGTGTTATGAACTTCCTGAGTTTCCTGATGCTGACCTTCATTTACTTTCTGTTCGCTTTGTTTTAGATCAATGATTATGTTCCAAAACAAGGAGTGTGAAGCCACTGTTGAAGATGTTGCAGTATCTTTTGGTCCTCGCGGAATGCTTCGGTCTAATGTGGCTGAGTGTGCACTCTACTGTCTACGTGCGAAGTACCAGGGATCAGACAAACTCATCCTGCCGTATTGGGTTTGTGTAAGTCAACCATACAGTGATTTCTTTTCCGTTTTTTCCCCTGCTATTTTTTTAGTTTAAACTTGTTTGTCCCGTTTTTGTATTTTTTTTCATATGTTGGTGTTGCCTGCATTATTTTAGGACAAGATTTTCAGAGGTCAATTTGATTCGCATGTGAGGAAGTACTTCATGGCGAGTGGTCCAGATAGCATGGATGCACATGATTCGGTATGCAATATCTTGTTCTTTGCCTCTGTATTAGTTTTGCAGTGTGTGTTGATATTTTGTTTTATTTTTCTTTTGTATTGTTCTGATATTAATTCTCTTTTTTTAATGATTCACGTGTTTATGGTGCTTCAGGTTGTTTTCCCTACTTTTGAACCGCCTGAGGTTCCTGCTTCCATGGGTGGTGTCGGTCATTGGGTGTCTGTATTCCTTGACCTGAAGAATTCAAGGTTCCAGTTTCTCGATTCCTACTATGGACCAAAAGATGATTGTGCGGTACGCCTATTTCGGTAGATGACCGACAACATCAAGAGGCTTTGGAAGGATGCCAGCAACGACAGGGAGACACCCTTCAGTCCAGTTAGCATCGACGATTTCCCTCTGGATTGGATTGATGTCCCCCAGCAGCAAAACAAGTATGAGTTCCACTTTTTCTCTTTTATCTCATGTGTTTAACTGTAGTTGTACTTAAGCTGCGACGTGTTTAATTCGTTGGCTTTCTTTTTTCTGTTCTAACACTATTCTTTTTACTTCGTTTGATGGCAGTATCGACTGCGGTTTCTTCATGCTTACGAATGTTAATTCGTATCATGACGGGGTTCTTGCAAATTATTCTCATGAGAATATCGAGGATATCAGGAAGACATGGCTGTACTCAATGGCTTCTTCTAACCTATTTGAGACAGACTTCCTATGTCTGTTTGGCTACTACACATGTAAGTATTTTGGAAGTTGGACTGCTTACCTGCACTTCATCTTTTATTCTACCTGAACTTCATATCTTTTATTTTCTAATTGAACTTGAGAGATGATGGCTTTCTATGGTTTTTGTTAGCCGTAGTTGAATGATTTCGAGTTCATCGGTTTATCTCGAACTGTGCCTCTGGTTATGCCTGGACGTAATTTAGTTTTTTACTGCAACTAATTTTTTTAGGTCAGCTTGAGTAGTAACCATGTCATCTTCATTAGTTGGACTGCACATTGTGATGTTCCTGAACTTCAGTTTGTATTTTAATGGTGATGTTTTCTCTTCTTTTTTTATTTGACAGTGGATCCGTTGGAGTTGACCGATTACCACTACTCATTCCTCGGGTCACAGGAATACCAGCCTAGGGAGGAACCGATGAGTACAGCTCCGATAGAACATGATAGACCTCGGACCCTCATTCCTTCCAAGTTGGGGGAGCAGGCTGGACGTATTCGTGGTACTCCAAAAACCCCATGCTACAGGAAGGCTGATGCAGTCGAAGCAGCCGAAGCAGAAGTTATTTCGTCCGATGATGATTTTGAGAAGATTGCTTACCCGAAGAATGCTAAGCGTGCTGCTGGAACTGTTGCTGGTAGAGGTGGGAAGAATGCAGTGATGACCAGGAGGAAACCGGCAGTTGAGTCTGGGAACATAACTACTTCCAAGCGAGCAGCAAGATTGCCTTTGAAGTGGCGTTCTCCTGTCCCTCCCCTGAAAAAATACAGTTACCCTCATCTATCCGAGGCCCGGAAGTTGAAACAGTATGTGCTGACTAAAGACGGACTGGAGAAGTATTCTGGGTGAGCTACCCTCATCTGTCGTTCCCATGCCTATGATTTGTAGTGTCTGAACTTGTGTTGTTGTATTGTCTGAACTGCCATTGTTTTAGTATATGAACTTTTGGTTTATGTCTCCTCTTGCCTTTTTTGAGTTATAGTGAATGGACTTCTGTTTTTGTTGTTGTATCTGAACTTCTAATATATAGTTTTACCATCCTTTTGTATTCTTCAGGACAAGCTACTGCATGTTTACCATCCCTGGGAATGTGATAGACCTCATAGGAGATTTCCTTTATAGGCTTTTCGGTGATGGGCAGCAGATGGAAGGAGACATAATGGATTATCTCATAAATTTGTGGAAGGAAAACCCGGAGACCTCTGAGATATTCTCTAATCCTGACAGGGTTGTACTTAGTCCCTACTTCATACAGGTTTTAGTTCTTTGCACCCCTATCTCCTTTTTTTGCCTTAGTTTTGTTGTAGTGGAATCTGTGAGGTGTTTTAATTGTGTTTTGGTGAATGCACAGTAGTGCCTGGAGTATGATTTCTTCTCCGCAACAGTTCCAAAGTTTGATGCAAAAAAATCTGCTGGTCTCCTCCCAATGTTTGTTCGCAAGGAAGAAGACCTTCTTAACGCAAAGTTGGTTAGTTTTTCATAAATCTTGCTTTTTTCTTAGTTTCATGTGCATCCTTTTGCTGAGTTTGTCAATAAGTTTTTGTTCATGCCGTTTCTTCAGTGCATATGCTTTATAGTTTGTGTTCACCGGTCCTTTCATTCTTGCAGGTTTTAATGATTCTATTCAAGCCAATTGGCACAATGGCGCACTACAGTGTGTACGTGGTGAATCGGTATCGTGGGAGCATTGACATCCTCGATTCACTTTCTTACGAAAATATGGAAACGTCGCGTTCGAGTTTCCACGGGGACTGCCAAAATATCGTGAGTGTTTCTTAGCCTGGACATCCTTTCACATTCTCTTGTTTGACACGAAGTTTATTATGCCTTGTGTTTACAAAATATGTTGCTGTCTCTGTTTTGGTAATACTGCTTGAACTAACTGTCATTTAGAAGTTAAACTTCTGCTATTTTTGTTTTAGTGGATCTTACGCAGGTGTCGCTTTTTTATGTACCTGAACTTAACTATTTTTGACTTCATCTAATTTTGATATTTCTGGCAGATGAAGAGATTTGTTGGATTGCTCGAGGAGGTGTACGGCAAGGCTGCATACAAGGCGAGCAAGCAGCCTAACTGGGTGACTATTGCAAAGAGGCCGACTTTCATCGATGTTCCGAAGCAGAAGAGTAACGATTGTGGTTTCTTTGCCGTGAAGTTCAGCTCTTCGTATGACGGCGATGAGATTGTTGACGATTTTGGTGATGTTGAAGTATGTTCTGTCTTTGTTCTTGTCTCATCATCCTTTGATTTTTCTTGTGTTTTTTTTGTGCGACGCTCCTGCTGTGGTTTTAGATATGCGTTACTAAACCATCGTTTTCACCTTTCTCTTGTTTGCAGGCTGCTGCAGATGACTGGAAGGCCGAGTTCATGCACACTCTGATTTTTAGCGAGAAGAATGAAGTCATGCGTTTAGAGCTCCCTAAAGAGATCCAGTCCTTTGGCCCGTGAATTCGAAGCATTAGTTCCATTGTAGATTTGATTTAGTACAGATTTTTAGGTTTGATAATGATTGGAACAATTCCGTAAAGATTTGGGTGTAAGAATGTTTTCAGTGATTTGCGTATCTATAGGTGCAGCACTATTACTTATGATATTGTGGACAAATGTATTTTGGTGTGAAGAATGATTTGGCTTTGTGACTTTCAATGTACTGCATTGTTTTCAGTATCCATGTGTTGAATGTTTTTGCGGCAACAGATGTACCTGAACTTCTCCCTCGGTTATGGTTGAACTGCTTGGTTTTTTATGTTGTTTATTTTTGGGCCCCAACATATGGAGCTAGGCTGCTGGTTTCAGCTGGAGAGGATATTTCTGTGTTGTGTAATGTATTGGTAATTTTCAACCCAATCAATATGTATGGTTTTGCATAAAATCTATTTTTTTGTGTTTTTTCAAGTGCGAATGTATTTCAGCTGTAACTTTGTGCAGAAATATTGTTGACATTTCTTTATCTTTTGAACTTCTGCACGTATCCAATCAGAACTTCACAGTTGAACGCGTTGTCTTAGGCTTGCTAAACTTAGTTTATGCGGTGAAACTTTCTTTTTTAAGCATATTTTTTTCCTACATCGATTTTATATACCAGAACTTCTTGTGTAAGCTGAGTTAAACTCCAAAACTGTATGATTATTTGCTGGTTGCTCTTTTATGGAATACAACACGAGCACCTCCTGCCATAATATACCAGAACTTCCACTGTAATCTTACTTGAACTTCACATTGTATGTTTTTCATTTTTTTGTTCTTGCTTGCAGTCTGCATGGAATACATGACCAGCACATCACTTCCTCTCATAACATACCAGGACTTCTGCAGTAATATTACTTGAACTTCAGAGTGTATGTTTTTCAATTTATTAATGCTTTCTCTTTCATGAAATACATGACCAGCACATCACTTCCTCTCATAACATACCAGGACTTCTGCAGTAATATTACTTGAACTTCAGAGTGTATGGTTTTCAATTTATTAATGCTTTCTCTTTCATGAAATACATGACCAGCACATCACTTCCTCTCATAACATACCAGGACTTCTGCAGTAATATTACTTGAACTTCAGAGTGTATGTTTTTCAATTTATTAATGCTTTCTCTTTCATGAAATACATGACCAGCACATCACTTCCTCTCATAACATACCAGGACTTCTGCAGTAATATTACTTGAACTTCAGAGTGTATGTTACCAGCGGATGATAGCATAATATTCTGCACATTAACATTACATAAGTTTGCATTCTGTTAATTGACCTATTTTAATTGTTCATCAGCCTTGCGCTCCTCCTAGGCTTTGGTGGTAGAGGTTTTTTCTTGAGATGTACCTCCTCCTCTTCTTCGTCCTCTTCCTCTTCATCGTCGTCTTCCTCTTCCTCTTTGTCGTTGCATTCCACTTCCTCTTCATCTTCGTCTTCCTCTTCTTCGTCGTTGTCTTCGTCTTCCTCTTCATCTTCCACCACCTTCTTGTTGTTGGCTATAGGTCTTGTTTTCTGTTTCTTCTCTGGTATTTTGCTTGTCTTTTGAGCATCTGCACGCTGCGGGCATGTTCTTGCATTATGTGGTTCATACTGCTTACATATGCTACAAAGCCTGATGCTTGCTTTTTGTGGGTGTGGTCCCTTCTTTTGTTCCATAGCCTTGGTCTGTTGCTTCTGAACTTTGGGTTGCTGGACCTCCTCAACATTGTTTCTTTTCAAGAGTGTTGGACAGGTCAGCTTATTGTGTCTCGCAACCTGGTTGCACACACTGCATTTCCTGTGTCCAAGTGGCACTCTGTTCTCGTTGCGCACGACGACTCTTCCTGCAGGTGGTGCCTTTATTTGAGCTCTCTTGTCACTCTTCTTTGCTGCAGTAATTTTCTTCCTACCCTTTGTTTCAGAATACAACGGCAATTTCATCGTCTCTTGCTGTCCGGCTCCATTGACTGGCCATCACCCTGCTTGTATTGGCTGGCTTCAGCGGCGGCGTTGAGCATTTCAGCTGCATAATAATGAAGGTCATCTTCAATTGCAGCGTCCTCTTCGGCCATCCTTTCGTCAGCATCCGCTTGATTTGCTGAATGTATTGCATCAAGCTCTTCCACAAGCCTCTTGAGAACATAGTATGCTCTGTCATATTGCTGGTCACATCTCATCGCTTTCTTGTTAACCATCAAATTCAGCTGCAGCAATATGTCTTGCTTCAATAGCCTTGAGCTGCCATCCGATGCCGTTGTGTTGTAGTCCCTTGTATCAAAAGTTGGTTGTGATCTTGCAGTCTTTGTGTACCGTTTGAGGATATACTTGTTTGGAAAATTGTCAGGCTTGAGGTAGTCAAGTATGTTCATGATGTGAAGGCAGAACAGGCCTGCATTTTTGTGATGAATGCAGAATGCATAGTTTGAGAGCCAGCAATGAGTTTCATAAATTTTGATATGATACTACCAGTCGATCTATTTAATGAGGTTGTTTTTTCGCTCACCTGTGTGTGTCCAGAGCTTGCATTCACACTTGTATATTTCATTCTCTGGGTCAGCTACAACCTGGAATTCATGCTTTGACTAGGAAAATCTTTCTTCATCATCATGGCCAGGCTTGTTGTGGTAGTACACAAGGTACTTAGTTGGCTCTGCTGTACGCTTTGCGCGGAATAGAGTTTCCTTTCTCATCCTATTCCTCATCTCGGTGTACACTGCTCTCGTGTACTTGATGGACATGTCTTCCTCGTAGCCGTAGGTTGTTTTTGTCACAGGATTGGTCTGCACATGTCAAAAAGTGAGGTATTAGTCGAGGCAGAGTCATGGGTTTCATTTTTAAAAAATTCAAAGTGCACATGTTCAATGCAAAACAGAACATGATGGGGGTGTTTTGTACTTTGTCATCTTACCATGCTGGTCATTGTTTGCTCGTTCTCCTTCTGCATACGAGTTTGTATGCAAGCATTGACCCGCCTAGCAAACTTGTGTAGGTTCTGGGTCCCCTTGACAAACCCTTTCTTTAGCACATGGTTCATGCTCTCGCTTCGTTGTGTGGAAGTAATTCTAGCACAGAAAATGTTCTTGTAATATGCTGAAATCCACATCTTCCTATCACTCCAGAGCTGCATCATCATCTGGTCGTTCTCCAGTTTGTACTTGTGCACGAGTTTAGCCCATGCATCTTCAAACTCCGTTGGCATCAGCGGCCAGTTTAATATAGTTGTGAACTCCTCTTTGGATGTTTTGTACTTGTTGTACAGCAACACGAGGTATTCCCTATACTTTTTCAAGATGTGCCAACGGCATAGCTTGTGGACGGTGTTTGGAAATGATTGTGGTATAGCTTTCGCCGTCGATGGGCATTGGTCTGCATGAATTAAAAAAAATGAAACTTGATTCTTTTTTTGTACTGATGGTGAACTTATGTTGTACAAGTACTTGAACTTCAGATGAAGCAACATGACCATCTAAAAATGGCACATGTATTTTTCCTTACAGGAGGGTTCTTGAACTTCTGTGGTACCAGTGCTTGAACTTCACATAAATAACTATATTTTTCTGAACATGCTACATGTTTTTTTCTGAACATCTTTTTATCCTTGAACTTCTATGATTCCTGTACTTGAACTTCACATTCATGACTAGTTTTTTTGTAAACAAGTGACAGAAAAAATTTGCTTTCTTCTACTGTTTTTTGGTTGGACTTCTGTGCTAACAGTGGTTGAACTGCTTGTTGTATATTATTTTGTAAACAAGTGACAGAAAAAATTTGCTTTCTTCTACTGTTTTTTGGTTGGACTTCTGTGCTAACAGTGGTTGAACTGCTTGCTGTATATTATTTTGTAAATAAGTGACAGAAAAAATTTGCTTTCTTCTACTGTTTTTTGGTTGGACTTCTGTGCTAACAGTGGTTGAACTGCTTGCTGTATATTATTTTGTAAACAAGTGACAGAAAAAATTTTCTTTCTTCTACTGTTTTTTGGTTGGACTTCTGTGCTAACAGTGGTTGAACTGCTTGCTGTATATTATTTTCAGAGAAAACCAAATATACCCAATACAGACCCACAGACTGGAAAGATGATGAAACTTGAGGAGTTTTTTATTTGAACTCACCTGTTAGAATGCAAGTTGGGTGCTTGTTGTTCATGCACCGTAGAAATGTATCAAAGAGCCACTTGAATGACTTTGCATCTTCGTCTCTTATCAGGGCAACAGCAAATATCGTTGACTGCAAGTGATGGTTTGTTCCAACAAACACTCCCAGGGGCATATGAAATCTGTTGGTCTTGTAAGTCGAGTCGAATGTTACGCAATCACCGAAGTCTTGATAGGCTTCTCGGCAGCTTGCATTGGACTAGAAAATGTTTTTAATTGACTTGTCCTTGTCCACTTGGATGTCGTAGAAAAACTCATCATTTATCGCCTTCATATCTTTGAAAAATGAAACAAGTTTCAATACATCATCCAAATCATCTTTCCTTGCATTCATGGCTTTCCTGCAAATCACATGCAAAGATGCATTTGTTTATTTTTTGCTAGCAAAGGATTGTGAGCTAGGATGCTATTTTTACATTGCAGTATGTTGGTGTTTCAGTACTTACTTGTTTAGCAGGTCTCGTCCGGTCATGCTTAGGAAGTAGCTTCCATCTTCATTTTCAGATAGCATGGACATGATTGTCGTGTGCTTGACATCATGGTACTGCAAGAGCTTTACGTACTCCAAAATAGTGGGGTCATAATTCTTGTGTGAGTGCAAAAACACCAGCATGTCATCAGTTTGCATGAGCTGGTGATTATGATTGTACTCAATGTCCACTGCCACGCATGTGCCATCCTCCTGCACCTTCACCCTCATTCTTGCATTGCAGCCCGTCCTCTGCGATGTTTTGTTTCGCTTCCTGCTGGCCTCTGAAACTGAAGATGTGTGTATCCCTTGGAAGGCGCAAACAAAATACTTGTGGTTGTCATTTCCACCCGTCTTCCTGATTCCAAAACCAGCGTGTCTGGCGTATCTGTTATAAAATTCCCTTGCTTTCTCTACATCCTTGAATCGCATCTTTAGTCTTGGTATTAGATAATCCGGTAGATCTGGCGTCTGCAGAAAAAGAAAAAAAATCCAAACAGCACCTTAAAATGTAGTTTATGAACTTGTTATTCTGGAGGGAGCAGAAATTTGCAGATAATACAAGATGCATATATAAATATTTTTTGTTTCACTTACGTGCGTGTATGATCGCAACTCCGCCGGTGTTGGCTGTTGTCCCTCTGGGATGGGGCATGGAGGAGTAATCATAGCAGGATGCAGCAGTGGATCACGAGGAGGAAGTAGGGCTGAAGATGGCCTCTCTCTTGTTTGTGTCCTTTTTGCTTGAGGTGGTTGTGGAGGTATTGCGATCCTGGTATTGGTTTGCTCTTTTGTTCTGTGAAGCAATCCATCTACCTTTTGCCCTGTACAATTCTGACTTGTAGCATCAGCAGCAGGATCAAACGGTGGTAGTGTGCAGATCACTCTCCTCCGTGTGTGTGTTGCTGTTGGATTTGTCCTGGGATCCGGTTTAGTTGCTTTGCTTTGGCATTGATGAGGCACACCAGGATAACCTCCAGAGTTACACGTAGGACTTGAGCTAACCCCCTCCTCCATCGGCGTGCTTGGGAGTCTGCTGGTGGATACAAAGAATCCGCGGGGGATTTCCGGCGTCACCCAATTAGGTGGAGGCGCAAACTTGTGCGGATAGGGCTGTGACCCAGCTTCTCGGGAGTATCCGTGTGTTTCTGGTGTCGTCCATTTTTTGTCTGGAGCAGGTTGGTAATGTTGTTGGTGTGTTTGAGGTGTGACCCATTGAGAGGGTGGTGCAACGCGTACAGGCTTTGCATTGTGTACTTGCTGCTGGGAACTTCTAAGCTTCTTCATGCGTCTCTCGTCTTGCTGACATTAAAGGAAAAAATGTCTGTTAGCACACAAGTTATATCTGCATATACCTTCATAACTGAACTTAGCATTATCCACAGACTGAACTTCTCATATAAAAGTGGTGAGAGACATCACACTATGCAATGAAGTGAGCATCTGCCAATGCCTTTGTACCTGAACTGAGCACCCTTCACAGAATGAACTTCACATCCTATTTTTTAATTCTGCAATATTTAGATTACTTATATGTACCTGAACTGAGCACTCTCCACAACCTGAACTTCTTGTTTTGCAAAGGGGAAATACTGCCTACAGTTAGGAAACCTGAGCCTTCATGAGTTTTTTGAATGGTTGGACTACTAGTGCATACCAACCTGATCTTCAAGTCACATCACATGCATGTTCTATTTTCATTTTTATTTTTTTGAATGCGAATGTGAATGTGAATGCAGGCAGATTTTATAGTGTTTGTAGCCTGGACTGATGCTCATGCACTACCAGAACTTCTCATGGTTGTAAGCAGGAGATTTCAAAAAAAGCTTTTGTAGCCTGGACTGATGCTCATGCACTACCAGAACTTCTCATGGTTGTAAGCAGGAGATTTCAAAAAAAGCTTTTGTAGCCTGGACTGATGCTCATGCACTACCAGAACTTCTCATGGTTGTAAGCAAATAACAAACCGAAGGAACGAAGAAGTTCAACCATACCCTGGCTATAAGTTCGGCCAACCTTTTTCCAGCAGCTGATAGGCCACCCTGGGAACAATTCGTCGTGGAGGTATGAGAGGAATCCCATGGCAATCCTTGTCTTGCAGAGGGAGCGAAGTTCATCTGCACGAAGCAAGAAGGTCAGAGAATGCAAGATTGAAGAAGAAGGCAAAATTGGGGAGGAAGTTCATGTACTGTTGCGGCTGAATTTAAGGGCGCAGCAGATGCCGCCTCCGTGGAGGAGTTGTCTGTTGGTCGCGCCGCTCGCCGCCGGTCCCGTCATCTGGTCTGCCAAGTCTTCGGGCGGTGGTGATTGGACGAGGATGCGGCTTCCTGAAGTCCATGGCGGCTTCGCCGCGTCCAGGCGATGCGGGCTCCCTCACGCCGGCATCCGCCGTCGCTTGCTCGCCCGCGCCGGTGGCCGGCCAGGAGCTGGAGACGGAGGGGAGGCGGCGGACCCGGCCGGCCAGGAGCTAGTGAAGAAGGGGAGGCAGCGAATCCGGCAGGCCAGGAGCTGTAGACGGGGGGGAGGGGGAGGATCCGGCGAAGATCGACGGCGACCACGGGGGGAGGTCGGGGGATCGAGGGAAGGAGGTGGGCTGGGGCGGCTCGGGATCGGGATCAGGTGGATCCTGTCGGGGGAGGCCTCGGGATCGGCTGGGACGCTGTCGGGCCGGAACGGCAGTTTCGGGAAGTTCGGGAGGGCCCTGTCAGGCCCTTATAGAGGCTGATGTGATCCAAATAGTTATTTTGATCCCATGATCATAATAGTGCTACTATATATATATATATATGTATGTATATATATATATATGTATATATATATATATATGACAAATTTTTCCTACTACCGGATGTAGTTTCTATAGGATGTATTTTTCATATATATATATATAGTAGCACTATTCTAATCCCAGGATTAGAATAACTATTTGGATCACAGCCAGCCCTGTAAGGGCCTGACTGGTCGCTCCCGAACTTCCCGAACTCGCCGATGAAAAAAAAGCCACGCCCCACGCCCACCACTTCCTTTGCCCGATCCCAACCTCCCCGATCCAGCGCCTCCCCTCCGGGGCAACCGCCGCCGCCCCTGCCTTCGCCGCCGCCGCCAAATCCCGCACCCGGCTCCACCGGCCAACCCCGCGCGCCGCCGCCGCCCAACCCCGCGCCCCACCTCCATCGGCCAACCCCGCGCGTCGCCGCCCCCGCAAACCCTGGGCGCCTCCACCTCCTACCGGATCCCACTGGCGGAGCTAGCCACGGCAGCCCCGGCGCTCCTCCGCTCGTCGCCGCCCTAGAGACGAACACGGCACCGCCACCCCGAGGAACCTCCGAAAGCTGCGCAGCGGCGGAGCTCCCTTGCCCAGTACCCACTACCTTTTCCTCCATGCATGCCATCCTTCCTCGCCAGAGCCGATGCGGGCCACGGCCTCACCATGCCGCCCGGGATCCAACACACGCGCCATCCTGGCCGACCACATTGACCTTCTCACAAGGGCAACCTTAAGCTTCTCGAGGAAGGTTCATCCATGGAGCAGCCGCTCCCACCCCTCCACACCTGGGTCGATCCTGGCTCGCTGCACACCTTTGCCCGCCTTCACCAGTACGCATGTGCATCACGTCCGGTCTAGGAGCGGAGATCACGGACTAGGGCGCGAATTGGAGTAGGGCGAGCACAATGTTGTACATGGGGATCGGGGTGGTTGACGGGGGTGGCAGTTCTAGTTCTTCTACTCCCCTTCTTCTATTACAGCAAGAAGCACACCTGCGCGCTGCACATCCGTCGCGGCGACTCACTGTCCAGCGACAGGTCGCCAAGGTGTGTATTGCTCTGCTCATTCAATAATTCGTGATGTGCAGTGCAGCTGGGTACATCATGCCTCCTCCTTGCCTGCTCACTATCCCCCATGCTGGAGCCAGCGGCTCCTTGTTCTATCTCTCAACTAGAGCAGAATCTGTACACAAGTATCCTGAATCATATAGTGGTTGATTGATTTTTCGTGGCATGTTGGTGATGTTCAGAGTTTTGCAAAGAATAACTGGGAAAAATCCTCCAAATTTTCTGTTTTTCACTTGCTCTTATTTGTTGCTCTGTACATGTTCGGTGATATCCCTACAAGTACTAGCTATTTCTTCAGGACTATGGTGTACGAGGACTCAAGTAATTTATATTTTGGGATGGTTGGAGGTTAGGTGCATTACATGTGCGTCCGCATATTCGTCCTTGTTCGTTCTTCCACTAAGTACTGGCATATCATTATGCCACGCGCAGGCGACGTTCTTTCACTAAGTACTGCATATCATTATGCCGCACGCAGGCGATGCCCCAAGGAACACAGGGGAGGGCAGAGTGCATATGGAACTTGGAGGAATACATACGGCTAGCGGCAGTAACGCAGACAAGTTATATATGTACTGATTCAATATGAACAACTGGACGGGCATGGTATACCTGAATGAGAAATTATACATATCGGGAGAGCTAATTTAATTAGGGACCCTGCTCTTTGTACGAGTTTCCATGGTAACTTGCAGCCGTCGCTTCACAACCTCGGGTAGCTGTTAAAAAGAATTTGGCTCAACTGTTTCTCCTGCGCAAAATATTGGTGGCTTTTACTTGAGATTACTTCTGTACAAATGGCACCAGGACGCTAAGAAAGGCAATTAACATATAGAGGCAGGGACGTGGCCAACTGCTCTGGCTTCTTCAGTCTCCTAGTATACAGTCTTGACACATGTTTTTAGCACGTCAGTAGTAGTAGGATGCGAACACCCAGTTGTTCCGCCTAACAGTGATGGATGGATGGATGGGCTCCGATGTACAGAGTAAAATTAGTAAAGAACTATGGTCAAGACAAGCTTCAGTGTCCCAAAAGTAAACTTTCTTAAACCATTTTTGATGAAGTATAGGGAACTTCATGTACGTGTTACTCCCGAAACGATATGGAACTTTGTGTGTACAATTTTTTAATATACCATATTGAGTGAGAACTAAAAAGGGCATGCTTTTTTAATAATCTAGAAGTTCAACGACTTCCACCTAGAAAGTTCAAAACACATTGTTTTTGAGGGAGAACGCATCCTGCCTAGAAGATGCATATGGAATAAAATGTAAATTCGCAATGAAGTTCATATATAAAAAAGTTGAAGTTTGCATACAGAAAAAGGTGCATTTCTGAAGAAAAAAAAGTAGATGTTTCCTAATTCCAGATGCTTATATGATCGTCCTGTGACACTGAAATCTTTTTCATTTTAGGTGAGCCAAATTTTTGTGTGGATGTGATGTGCATGTGCTTGTTCGTAGTACACTCAATAGCACACAAAAGGCTATTATGGTTGCCCTCTAAATGTTTGTCTTATTGCTTATGAGAATTGACACAGATTTTCCTATTGTTTTTGCACCTGTTGGATTCAAGAGAAAACGTGTATAAAAAGGTGTGATTTCAAAAGTTCAGGTGTAAAGAACATCGAAGTTCAAACCAAAAAAATGTAAACAAAAAAGTCATAGGATTGAAAGAATAAAAACTATGGAGTTTCATGAAAAAAATCGCATGCGAAGTTCATGTTTCGGAAGTTCCGAAGTTCACGTGTACCACGTACAGAAGAAAAATCATCAAATGAAAAAAGGGACCGCCTAGGCAACTTCAACGAAAAGCAAAAAATGCATAAAAAATGCCGCGACAAAATTCTATAAGAAGTTCAAATTTAAAAACCATAGCAGGTCAACGTTAAAAAATGAAGTTGTTAATCTAAAAGAAAATTTTGGAAGTTCAAAAAATTTGAGCAAGAAGTTAAAAATAAGTAGTTCAAAAATCTTTATAACAGATTTTCCCCCGTTTGTAAAAAAATAGAGAAGTTCAAATTAAAAAGAGGAGCATTTCAAAAGATTGTATAAAAACTGATTTTCCCCCATTCTATAAAAACTAGAAGTTCGAACTAAAATAATGGCGCGGTATCATTGTTAATATACAAAAGCATTCCCCCCCTACTAACCAATAAAACTAAGAAGTTCAAATATAAAAAATGGTGAATTTTAATGACTATAAAAAATTTGAATTTTTCACATTATTAAAAAGTAAAACCAAGAAGTTCAAAATTTTAAAACAAAGAAATTCAAAAAACTCGACTTTCCTCGTTACTTAAGAATAAAACTAAGAAGTTCAACTTAAAATAACAGAGGAGTTCGAAGTATATAAAAAACTTATTAGTAAAGAATAAAACCAAGAAGATCAAATTAAAAATAGGAAACACAAAAATACGTCCCAGAAGTTCAACGTGAAAACAGCAGCAAGTTCAACTACTATGCTAAATGAATTTCAGATGAAAAACTTTCAAAATAGTCGCGAGTATGAAAAAATGATCAACACGGAAAAGTTGCGTGTTTACAACAGCTTTCCATCAGTATATCACCCGCTCAATTCTCGTGAGTGGGATGGAGAGCTACGAGCAGTGGATGAAGATCTACGAGCAAAAAAATCACGTGAAAAACAGAGTGAAGTTCAGGTACACGCGCCGAGAAGTTCAGGTTCTTCACGCGGTGCATTTTCGAAGAATCTGTTTCGCGGTAGAGGTAGAATGAATGACCCTGTCGTTTTCGGAATTACTTGAAAACGGGTAGGAATCAGAGAAAACCATCAACATGAAAAACTTTCGCATTTTCCGTAGCTTTTAACGGTTTATTATTTGCCCAATTCCGATAAAGTTTGTAGAAATTACGGCGAAAATGCGTTTTTTGCCATTTTCAAAACTGACTTAAAACCGTAAAGAATTGGGAGAAACAATACATAACAAACAGTTTTGTATTTTTTCAAGCTTTCCAATGCCATATCATTTGCTGCATTCGGACGCACGGTTAAAACATTAGCTCGAAAATACGAACTCGATAGGACTTGGACCATTTTCTAAATTAATATTAAACCATTCAAAATTAGAAAAAACTTTCAAGATGAAAAAGTAGCGCATTTTTATAAGCTTTCCAACGCCATATCATATGCCTCCATTGGATTAGCCGTTTAGAAATGACATCGAAAAAACAAACTTAGCTATTCGGTTTACAAAATTTTACGTTTTTTCAAATTACTCTTTAACCATAGGGAATTAGAAAAAACTTTCAACATGTGGAAGGAGCGGTTTTGCAGCAGCTTTCCAACGCCATATTATATGCCTCATTCCGATAAATGGTTTAGAAATGCGATCGAAATTACGATTCACGTTTTTTGTGTGAAGAAAAAACGGTTTTCAAAACTGCTCTTAAACCGCTTATATTTTGCGAAAAAATTAACTTGGGTCATGATATTCGTGTCCATAGCTTTCCAACGGTATATAGCAAGCCCTATTTGGGCAATGTTGCGGGAAGTTCAACCTAGCATAGGGGGAGGTTCAGGTCGAACAACTCAGGCAGTAAAATCGCAAAAAACGCGAGTTCTTCACAACCCGAGTGCAAAATCCGCCTATGAGCGAGATTCCTATCTAAAACGAGTATTTAGTTGCTAAAAATCGTTTGAAGATTACACTTACATCATATGGAACACGACTAACCAGAAAAACTCGCGATAGAAGGGACGGTTGCAAAGATAGCCCGAAGGTCGGGTTCGTACAGAGAGAAGTTCAGACGCGTTACTTAGGCAGTTCAGGTTGTGATCAGAATATTATTCTGATCCCGTGATCAGAATAGTGTTTATGTATATATATAGGGTTGCGCTATTCGTCACCCTGGGTGAGGAATAGTTATTCTTCACCCCCCCCCCCCTCTATTTTACATCAATGCACCGTAATTTTACGTTCCTTAAATTTTGTCTTATTTCAGACATAAAAAGAGAACGTAAGAAAATATATAATCGTCGTAAAAAATATTTTATGTTACATAAATTACAGATGTAAAAATAGAGTGTAAAATGTACATAAAATGTAATTTTTCTGGTCTTCTGACCTTTTTTATGCCAAATTTTATGCAGTGAATCAATATGACCGTAACTATTTGTATTTGAAACATAATTTATTTATGAAAGGATAGTAATATTACCTTGGGTGAAGAATAATTTATTCTGCACCCTGGGTGATGAATAGTAACACTATATATATATATATATATATATGTAATCCGAAAGTTAGCAGTCGTTGGCTTCAGCCCCCACGCATACAATGCGGGGGTGTTCGTGAAAAAATATGTTTAATCACACTTGATCCAACGTCTTGGTCCATTAAGGAGGTGATCGCACATCGAACTAGGCAACCGGACTATATAGCTGTAACACTTTCGCTTAGCCATGGGAGTCCAAAGTTGGGGCTACTATGTAGCCCCTGGTACCTTCGCGTGCATCCGAATACGGGCGCGTATGTACATGGCCGAGAAACGGTCCTTCATTAATGCGGAGGAATCCTAAAGATTCTGGTGAGTCTTCGAGTGGTTGATCAGTCTCTCGCTGTATCATGATAGTCAGTTTTCGGCTTTCTCTACTGTGGTGCTCATCCGGAATAACCAGGGCACAATCGTAGTAGTTCTCCTTTGGCCACCTTAGCCGATAATAACAGAACGTAAGGCGGCAAACCCAGGAGTCAGGCAAACCCAACATTTGACCAAAGACATGATTCGGAGCTGATGCATATAAGGCCAAACTCATGACGCCGAACACTCCCGAAGGTATTCGGACTTTATAACAGATGATGAGCTCAAGAATGCCCATTCATTATAAACCATGTGTTTCCAGGTACGTGCGTAAGTCTGTCATGGTGAAATTCTAATAACGATAGTATCCTCTGTGGGTATGGAACCCATGGGATGGTTAAACAACAAGAGGCAATAGAAAAGGTTTACACAGGGGCTTAATCTAAAAATAAACCTGTGGAGCGGGGCCCTGCTACACGTCTGCGCCTTTATCTCCGTTGTGCCGTATCCTGGAAGGGTATCGGGCGAACGTTGTCTGTAAAAGAGAGAACTCGTAGGAGAGTACAATGTAAGTATGTGATGGATAATAAAAGTGTAAGATGTTGGCCTGCTAATAGAGTTGAGCCAAGTGTGGGGCTTTATTAAATATTTATAGCCCTTGGTGTCCTCTATGGGATTACATATACAGTGCCCAAGTTCAATTTTGTCCGGGCTACCGGACTCGTCTAACCGTGTCTGTGGTCTTTATGACCAGTCATGTTTTTTGATATTGGAGGCCGCTTATAGTCCGGTCGCCAGGGCCGTCGCGTGTTCCTCTGCGCGTGAGGAGCGCTCTGTGGTTCCGCTAACGGTGATGATGCCATGTGGACCGGGCATCTTGAGTGTAAGGTGGCCATAGTGCGGCAATGCGTTGAAGCGGGCAAAGGCCGTTCTTCCGAGCAATGCATGATAGTCGCTTTGGAAGGGTGCGATGATGAAGAGTAGTTCTTCGCTTCTGGAGTTGCCTGGAGAGCCGAATGTTACCTCCAGTACGACGGAGCCCCTGTTGGAGGCTTCAACGCCTGGTATCACCCCTTCAAAGGTGGTGTTAATTTGGCTAATTCTGGATGGGTCCATCCCCATCCTGCGGACAGTGTCATCATATATTAGATTGAGACTGCTGCCGCCGTCCATGAGGACGTGGGTGAGATGGTATCCGTTGATTATTGTCTCAAGCACCAAGGCCTCTGATCCTTCGCGCCGAATACTAGTTCAGCCATCCAAGTGATCGAAGGTGATCGGATAGGACATCCGGTAGTTAGGTATGGGTACGATGGGCTCTATATCGCGTGCGTCTCTATGCGCGCGTTCATGCCTTCTCATGGATGTGCGAGTCGCGTGGATCATGTTCACTGTTTTAACCTCTGGCGGGAATTTTTTCTATCCCCCAGTGTTCGACTGGCGAGGTTCATCCTCGTCTTCACTTGGTGTTTCCCTTCCCTTGTGTTCGGCATTTAGTTTGCCGGCCTACTTGAAGACCTAGCACTCTTTGTGCGTGTGGTTCGCAGGTTTGTCAGGGGTGCCATGAATTTGGCATAGTCTGTCCAGGACTCTGTTCAGACCGGACGGTCCCTCTTTACTGCCTTTAGATGGCTTATTTTGCTGATTAGGTCGAGAGCCCCTGAATCCGGCATTAACCGTTGTGTTATTCGGGCTCTCTTGCTTGTTTTGGCGTTTGTTTTTATTACGCCGTGGCTTTCCGTTGCCATCCCTTATTTCAGATGTGCTGGGGTCGCTAGTGCCTTTACATGCTAGCCAGCTATCTTCACCCGCACAAAAGCGGGTCATAAGACTTGTTAGGGCTGCCATTGTCCTTGGCTTTTCTTGGCCGAGGTGTCTGGCGAGCCACTCATCGCGGATGCTGTGTTTGAATGCCGCTAAGGCTTCGGCATCCGCACAATCGACAATTTCATTCTTTTTAGTGAGGAATCTGTTCCAAAGCTTGCGGACGGACTCACCGGGCTGTTGGACTATGTGACTTAAGTCGTCAGCATCCGGAGGCCGGACATAAGTCCCTTGAAAATTGGCCCTGAAAGCATCCTCGAGTTCCTCCCAACTCCCAATTGAATTTTCGGGGAGGCTTTTCAACCAGTGTCGAGCTGGTCCCTTTAGTTTGAGGGGAAGGTATTTGATGGCGTGGAGGTCATCCCCACGAGCCATATGTATATGCAGGATAAAGTCCTCGATCCAGACCCCTGGGTCTATCGTTCCGTCGTATGCCTCTATGTTCACAGGTTTAAAGCCCTGTCGAAATTCATGGTCCAGTACTTCTTCGGTAAAGCACAGGGGGTGAGCAACCCCTCTATATCTGGACGTGTTGTGGCATGCCGTCGGTTGTTGTTGTGTCCGGTGTTTATGCCAAACTGGTATTTGATTGGTATAATCGTTTTGATGACCACGGTCCTTCGCCGGGGTGTGTCCTTTAGATCCCTAGATGGACCTAGCTGCACCAATTTTCTTATTCAGGTGCTCACGTAGATCGTGTGCGGCGTCGGTAGCCGCTTTGTTGCGGTTATGAAGCGGTACGTCTGGCCTCCTGGTCGTGTTACTCTTTGGTGGAACGGCATCGTCGTCGAATTCTGGCAGTAGCTTGCGTTTTGGATAGCTCTTTGTATGGCGATCGTCGCCATATCTTTCTTCAGTGTCTAGCACTTTATTCCATCTGCAATTGAGCGTTTCCTGCGCGGCCTTGAGCCATTGCTTCTGCTTCTTCAGACTTCTTGCTATGGCCATAAGCTTTCTGTGGAGGTTATCTTGTTCCACGCATTCTTCCTGAATGATGAATGCATCATCGTCTGTACTGTCTTCTTGTCCTGGGCCGGTTTGATGAACTCGTCCCTCTGGATCATTGTCATCGGGCGTCTGCTCCGAACTGTGTTTGGTGTGACCTGGCTCGTCCTGCTCCATCGCTGGTTCCGTATGGTCATTGTTGCCTTCGGGGTTGACCGGAGTATCGATCCTTCTGGCGCTCTTGCTGCTATTTTTACTGTTGCTGGATTTGGAGCGGCGTCTGCGCCGTCGCTTTGGCTTTTGCCCGGGGGTTTTATCTTCCGAATTGTCGCCGTCGTCCTCCTTGGGCGTATCCACCATGTATATGTCGTGTGACGAGGCGGAAGTCTGGCACCCCATAGATTCTAAATTTTCTCCTGCATCGTCGTCCATACCGTCGATGCCTTCGGAGTCGAGGTCAAGCACGTCGGTTAAATCATCAACCGTGGCTATTAAGTGGGTGGTGGGTGGGTAACGAAGTTCCTCGTCGCCTGCTTCCCACTCCAACCGGACATAGTTCGGCACGGAATTTTCTGTCAAAGAGAGAGTTTTTAACGAGTTCAGCATGTCGCCAAAAGGCGAGTACTAGAAGATATCCGCAGCATTGAACTCCATTATCGGAGCCCAACCTGGCTCGGTTGGCTCGAGAGTGCGCGGACTGGAACCAACAACCGGATACAAATCCGGGGGTCCAAAGTCACAGGCCTCTACAGAGGTGAGACCCGTGTTCGGCTCCACCGCCGATGAGTGTGCAGCCTACGGGATGGAGTCTAACCCTCCGTCTTTAGGTGACGCAGCCCGCTCCGGATTTTAGTCCGGGGCTACTGCAGGGGTAATATCTCGAGTACTGTCCGACAGTAGGTCAAAGCCATGCCCGTCGTGGCTATCCGGTGCTCCTGGCGCAGGCCCGAATCCATCGAAGATCGAGTCTCCGCGAAGGTCAGCCGTGTAGTTCAACTTTCCGAACCTGATCTGGTGGCCAGGAGCGTAGCTGTCGATCTGCTCCAGATGGCCAAGCGAATTGGCCCGCAGTGCGACGCCGCCGAACACAAAAATCTGTCCGGGGAGAAAAGTCTCACCCTGGACCGCGTCTTTGATGATGATTGAAGGAGCCATCGAGCCCCGCAGCGACGACACAGAGGAACTCTCAATGAAAGCACCAATGTCGGTGTCAAAACCAGCGGATCTAGGGTAGGGGGTCCCGATCTGTGCGTCTAGGATGATGGTAACAAGAAGCAAGGGACACAGATGTTTACCCTGGTTCGGGCCCTCTCGATGGAGGTAAAACCCTACTTCCTGCTTGATTAATATTGAAGATATGGGTAGTACAAGAGTAGATCTACCACGAGATCGTAGAGGCTATACCCTAAGAGCTAGCCTATGATGGTATGATTGTAATTGTGATCGGCCTTCTAAGGACCAACCTCTCCGGTTTATATAGACACCGGAGAGGGCTAGGGTTTACATGGAGTCGGTTAATGATATGGCCATGCCTGCTCCTATTACTATTGATGCTCAAGATGATGCACGAGCTGATGATCGAGATCACATAGATGAGAACGCTCAATACCCACACATGCATGCGGTTGGATCCATTGGGCATAGGCCCGTTGAGTTTAACCATGGCTTAAGCCAAGCTACGTTTGTGACCCACAAGGAGGAAAGGATTAAACTACTTTTGTACTCCCTCCGTTTCTTTTTTAGTCCGCATATAAGGTTTGGTCAAAGTCAAGCATTATAGAGTTTGACTAACTTTATATTAAAAAATATAAACATTCACAATATGAAATCAATATATTCAGATGCACCATGAAGCATATTTTCATACTATGTAGTTTTAGTACTGTAGATGTTCATAATTTTTTATGTAAATTTGGTCAAACTTTGTGTAGTTTGACTTTGACCAAATCTTATATGCGGAGTAAAATGAAACGGAGGGAGTATTTCTTATCTAGATCAACAAGCGTGCAACATCAGGAGTCTCATGCAAGTTTGCTACTAGAAGATAAGAAGGAGATACGCTGGTTTAGAAGGCAGGGAATCAATATTTATTTCTTGTTTTACTGCTTACCATGCAAGGAGTACGCCATGATGGGTTCCAGAACATTCACGTGGGATTTGCTCACGTTGAAGGAGTCCGGGTGGGGGACACCAAGAAGGGCAAACCAAATATGTGGCGCACAAATAAAAAGAGTTTTTATTGCTTAGATTTAATTAGATTTGGTTGATTTTTCTGAGGAGAGTCCTGTTTAGATTTCTTTCTTGTAGCTTACTCATGTTTGGGTCGGCTATACTGATATAAATAGCCATAGCATATGATAATTGTAGGGGAGATTATGTTATGATGAATTAGACACGTGTGTGTTTTTCGGCCGTCGGGCATTATCGAGTTTAGAGAAACCTTGTCAAAAATCTCTGTTGACGTGTGAGTTCCTGCGACGCGACGTGTAGGAGATTACAAGCTGAGCCTATACGGTTCGTCCAAGTTATTCCTCCGGATCGAGGGGTTGGCGTGTTGTTTCCGTGGATTTGCGAGCATCTTCATAAACCTGCGACGAGTTCTTGCTGCGATGGAGTTTTGTGTCGTGAAAGATCGGGCCAACAACGGAACGACCCTCGTCTCGAGGTTCGCTCCTCATTAGTTAAAAGGAAGGAAACACAATATCCGGATCGCCAAGCTTGCCTTCCATGCCAAGGAGAGTCCCATCCGGACACGGGCCGAAGTCTTGAGTCTTGTATCTTCACGCTTCAATAGTCCGGATGATGTATATAGTCCGGCTGCCCGGATACCCCCTAATCCAGGACTCCCTCAGTAACCCAACCATGCCATCAATCGTGGCACTTGGGGAAAAAGCGATTTCAATGGGCGAGTGGGGATGCGCACAGTTTCTACAGCCTTTATAAAGAGATAGGGATTCCCCTTTTTCACCCACACCTTCTTCTTCCATTGCTCATCCATTCTCGCACGCTCGAGCTCCAACGCCCAAGTTCTCACCTTCTCCGTAAAGCCATTCCAAACATGTCCGGAGCGGGAGGCAAGCGGATCGCCTCCTCCATTACGGAGGAGGACATTATGAAGCTCCGGGAGGCCGGATACTTGGCCGTAGACATCGCGCACCGGCTCCCGGACGCAGGGCAGATCATCCCTACTACGGAACCCCACAAGAGGGTTGTGTTTCTCGCCCACTTCGTCCGTGGACTGGGATTTCCCCTCCACCCATTTGTCCGCGGGCTCATGTTCTACTACGGGCTAGATTTTCACGATCTGGCCCCCAATTTCATCCTCAACATCTCGGCGTTCATCGTCGTGTGCGAGGCCTTCCTCCGCATCAAGCCCCACTTCGGCCTGTGGCTAAAGATCTTCAACGTTGAAGCCGAAGATAGTGGTTAGTCAGCAAGCGGAGTGTGGAGGCACCATGGTGGGCAAGATGCCCAACGTCACATGGCTTGAAGGTTCCTATGTGGAGACCGTGAAGGGGTGGCAATCGGGGTGGTTCTATATCACCGAGCCGCGCGATTCCAACTGGGCGGCGGCCCCCGAATTTCGATCCGGCATCCCCATGCGGCAAACCTCCTGGAAAAGGAAGGGTTTAGCCTGGGGTGAGCCAGCGGAGCTGACCGGACTCCAGAACTGCGTCAAGAATATGATAAGCAAGAAAATCAAGCTTGTCAACGTGGTCCTGGTCATGCTCTTTCGCCGGATCCTCCCGTGCCAAAGACGGGCATTCACTATGTGGGAGTTCGACCCGACCGAACACCAGACGCTACACGAGCTCTTTGATACGACACACAAAGACGTCTGGAAGAAGTTGTTCAAGGCCGCTGAGGTGCCTCCTCCCCTTATAGAGGATTGTGGACTCAGCGCAAAGCGCCATGCCAATCTGGTAAGCTAACTGTATTTCACAAGATGCACTTTTCCCAGTATGTTCGTGGGAGGAATCTAAGCCTCCATGTTGATTTAACAGGACTGGGTAGCGACAGCGGAGCGGATCGATTGTCCAGCTCCACTACCTGAAGATCCAACAATAGCTCTCTTAATGGAGATGCTGTTTCCGGCACCCTACGAGGTGCCAGAGAAGAAGGCCAAGAAGAAGGCCACGGGGACCAGGAAATTTCTCCAGCGCAAGGTGGTGTCGGACTCATCGTCCGAAGACACCGAGGCACACTCCTCCAACGAAAACGAGGAGGAGGAAAAGGAAAACCCTCCCCCCCCCCCCCAAACCGAGGGGGAGAAGAAAAGGAAGGCCGCCCGCATGGGGAGGCCAAAGGGTCCAAGAAGGGAAGGACCCTCCCTCCAGATCACTCCACAACAGCCGCCTACAGCGACGAGGAGTGGCTGCCCAGGGACAAGCCCCTGGCGAAGACGTAAGTATCCGGATAGCATAATACTTCCGGCATGTTTTGCTTTATTGCTTCTTATCATGCTGAATATGATCGTGTAGTCCGTCCAAAGCCCGCATCGACTTATCCTCCTCGGATGGGTCTTTGAGTGCGTCGGCGATGAACAGCGACTCGCTCCCGACGGCCACCACCCCTCGGCCGGCGGACGACACCAAGGTGTTGTCTCAGAGGATACCGGGCCAGGGGAGATAGTTCTGGAGGTGCCCCAAGGCGAAATCCCCAACGCCGGGCACATGGGGGGAAGACCCCCATGGATTCTGATGAGGGGGGCCGCAGCAAGTTTGGCCCCCAGCCGGATACCGCGCCGGAACCTCTAGTGGTTCCGAATTTAGGCAGGCAGGCCCTCGCTAAGGGGGGCGAGCCACCTGTGCCGATGACCTCTGTCCATCCAGAGGCATCGGACAACTTGCTGGAAGCGCTTCAGGGCGCTTCCCTTGATGAAAGAACACCGTACTCTTATGAGTACGGTGATTGCGAAGGTTCGGTCCGCCAAAAGCGGATTGACCGAAGCCTGCACCAGCCTCCTGACAGGCTTTGAGGTTAATAATTAAATTATGAGAAAATATCACAGTATAGACAGTAGCCCCTGATGCTATGTTTGGTGTTCGGAAAAAAAGGCCGAACAGAGGATCAAATAGCATCCCTAGGAGTCTAATCATATTATGTCTATGTGAATAAGCAGGCGTCGCTGCTGGCCGCCGCCGCCCTCACTGCGGAGGTCTCTGGACTGAAACAGAACCTGGGGCGGACCAAGGAAGAGCTCGGCCTCATGAAGAGGCGGCTCGAGGAGAACAAAGGTAAGCGATACCCCGTCTGTTGTTATATAAAGGAAAAAATCATTGATGCTAATAGAAGCATCATGAATTTTAATAGGGGCCACGACCGAAGTGGTGGCCCTTAAGAATGTGCTGTCCGAGGCCGAAGACAAGGCAGCCAAGGAGCGCACCGAGCACGAGAAACAGGAGGCTCGGGTTAATGAGGTCCGGCAAGAGCTCCAGGACTTCGTCAAAAAATTCGAGTCCTTGGAGCATGACTCCAAGACACAAGAGTCTGAGCTTGAGAAGGCCCTCCAGAGCACGCAAGACGCCAAGGCCGAAGCCTAGAGGGCCCTTCAGGAGATTCAGGCAGCCAAGAAGATAGCGGCGGGTAAGGCATTCATTATACAAAGCAAGCATGTGAAGGAGACTTTCCTTTTACTTACCCAAATTCGGAGCTCTCCAGGAGCATTCGCAGATCTGCCGCACAGCGTCTCTGATGCTGCAGAGTTCTACCGAGCTGAGGAAGGGAGCTTGATGGAGAAGTTGTTCTGGTCCCAGTATATTGGGGTCGAACATCCGATGCTTTTGAGCAACCAGCTAAAGCAACTGGTCGAACTTCACAAGGCAGCAGAACTGGCCATGAAGGATCTCATAGTCCAGATGTGGCCTGGCGAGCCCCTGGCCAGCAGCTACTTCGGCCTGGTAAAGTGGCTTGTGAATGCCTGTCTGCAGCTTGAAGCCATTAAGCGGTCAATCTGCATTGAAGGTGTGCGCAAAGCCTTCGCCCGTGCAAAAGTGCACTGGGCGAAGATGGATGCCGAGAAGCTGGTAACAGAGGGGCCGCCGAAGGGCAAGGAGCATCACCACCCTGAAAAGTATTATGACGGTGTCCTGAAGGGTTCCCGCCTTCTGGCGGATGAATGTGCTAAGGATGTAATGTTTGAATAAATGTACTCATGTGATCCGAAAATGAGTTCATGTGTGCTATATAACGCTTGTTGATTTAAAATATTACCTTCTGTGTGGCCGTTTATAAAATTTGAGAGTTGGCCAGTCGTCGGCTTCTGCCCCCATGTAACTAGTACTGGGGTATTCGGGATAAATCTAAACACTATTTATCCAAATTTTTGGTCCTTTAAGGAGGTGTTTAGCGCAAAAAACAAGGCAATCGGACTATACAGCTTTATCACTCTCTCTTAGCCATAGAAGTCTACAATTTTAAATTTTGGCGAAGCCCCTAGTACTCGGAAGGCTGAACTTGGGGCGTTATGCACGCCTAAATCGGACAAGGCCGATTCCTCTCCTGGAGCGGAAAAAATCTTTAAGGATTTGAGACCTCTCGAACAGCGACCAGCTCTCGCCGCATCATGACAGTCAGTTTTCAGCTTTCTCTACTGAGGTGCTCGTCCGGAAGAACTGGAACACAATCGCAGTAGTTCTCCCTGTGCTACCTTAGCCGATATAGCGGAACGTAAGGTACCAAAACATGGGAGCTGGGAAAACCCAACTATTGACCCAAGACATGATTCAGAGTTGATGCATATAATGCTATAAGTTCGGGGTGCCGCACTGTCGAAAGTGTTCGGACTTTTCTTGTCGTGTTATGGGGTACACTGAAGCCCCTGGCGAACTGAACATACCAAAATGTACGGGTGCAATTTGTAATAAATAAACGGTAAAGGAAAAGCATAGAGAAATGTAAAAGTAAGCTGACGCTATACATTATTTTCCATTGTTATTTGAATAATACGCCAAGGCGTATGCGTACAAGTAGTGCGATAAGCGGAATATGACTGTTTGACACATCCTGACCAAGAGCGAGCTGCGTGCGGGTATGTAAAATGGGTATAACGATCGTTATCAGAGACCACCTGAGGATTCCCTTGTACGCCAAAGCTTCTTGTCTCCTTGGTGTGTCCGTCCCGCTATGGGTCAGATAGTCGGGCTATCGGAAGAGCCTCCCGAAGATAGGGGCCTGAAAGGAAAAAAGGTGTAAAGATGCGCGGATCTTGGGGCGATCGAACCGCATTGTGGACCGTGTCATAGCCGTGCCTCCGCCTATGCCCATGGTATTTTGAGTGTGTAATTATGTATGCGCAGCACAAATTTTGCCGCTTGACTGGGACTAGGACGGAGGCCGAATTGCTAGTCGAGCTCTGGACGTGCCAGACGATCCTGTTGCGGGGTACTCCGGACTCGTTTGACGGTGTCCAGGGGTTTTATCGCCGAATTGGCGGCCTGCCTAAGAAGGCTGCTTTGTACTTCTGCTGTGAGGGCCGCAGTGTGCTCCTCCGTACGGAGCAAGCGCTCTATGTTTCCATTTACTGTTATAAGCCCGCGAGGTCCTGGCATTTTGAGCTTTAAGTATGCGTAATGCGGTACCGCATTGACTCTGGCAAATGCGGTTTGTCCGAGCAGTGCGTGATAGCCACTGTGAAAGGGGACGATATCGAAGATTAACTCCTCGCTTCGAAAGTTGTCCGGAGATTCGAAGACCACTTCCAGTGTGATTGAGCCCGTGCAACAGGCCTCTACACCTGGTATGACACCTTCAAAGGTGGTTTTTGTTGGTTTGATCCTTGAGGGGTCGATGCCCAGTTTGCGCACTGTATCCTGATAGAGCAGGTTCAGGCTGCTCCCACCGTCCATAAGGACTCTTCTGAGATGGAATACGTCAATGATGGGGTCAAGGACCAATGCGGCGGAACCGCCATGACGGATACTGGTAGGATGGTCCCTGCGATCGAAAGTGATCGGGCAAGAAGACCATGGGTTGAATTTTGGGGCGACTGGCTCCATCTCATAGACGTCCCTTAGTACATGCTTCCGTTCCCGCTTGGGGATATGAGTTGCGTAGATCATGTTCACCGTTTTCACTTGGGGAGGTAATTTCTTCTGTCCTCCTGTGTTCGCCGGCCGGGGCTCTACATCGTCGTTGCTATGCAGCCCCTTTTCCTTGTTTTCGGCATTCAGTTTGCCGGCATGTTTGAACACCCAACATTCTCTATTGGTGTGGTTGGCTGGTTTATCGGGGGTGCCGTGAATTTGACACAGGCGATCGAGTATGCGGTCCAAACAGGACGGGCCCGGATTGTTTCTTTTGAATGGCTTTTTCCGCTGACCGGATTTATAGCCACTGAATCCGGCATTGACTGCCGTGTCTTCAGTGTTGTCGCCATTGTCGCGACGCTCGTGTCTATTGCGTCGTGGCTTGCCATTGCTGTCTCTGGCATGTGAATTGCCGGAGTTTCTTGATGTGTAGCCAGCCAGCTGTCCTCGCCCGCACAAAAGCAGGTCATGAGTGTCATGAGGGCTGCCTTGGACTTCGGCTTCTCTTGGCCGAGGTTTCGGGTGAGCCACTCGTCGCGGATGTTATGCTTAAAGGCCGCTGGGGCTTCGGCATCCGGACAGTCGACAATTTGGTTCTTTTTAGTGAGGAACCGAGTCCAGAATTTCCTGGCTGACTCTCTGGGCTATTGGGTTATGTGACTTAAGTCATCAGCATCCGGTGGTTGCACATAAGTGCCCTGGAAGTTGTCAAGGAATGCGTCTTCCAAGTTCTCCCAACTGCCAATGGAGTTGGCCGGCAGACTATTTAGCCAATGTCGAGCCGGTCCTTTGGGTTTTAGTGGGAGGTACTTGATGCCATGTAGATCATCACCGTGGGCCATGTGAATGTGGAGAAGGAAATCTTCAATCCATACCGCGGGGTCTGTTGTACCATCATATGATTCAATGTTTGCGGGTTTAAACCCTTCTGGGAATTCATGATCCATTACTTCATCCGTGAAGCATAGGGGGTGTGCAGCGCCTCTATGCCGGGCTACATCACGACGCAGCTCAAATGAGTCCGGTCTGTTGTGTTTGGCCCGGCCGGACTTGTTTTTAGTGTATCCGGCATGACAGTCGTCATCATGCGTTGTGGCGCGCCCCCGTGATCTGTAGATCAATCTTGACTGGCCTGCATTGTTTTCCAATACGTCTCGCAGGTCCTTCGTGTAGCCCCGGGCCTTAGTGTTAGTGCTTGATTGGCGGCGGGGTGCGGGCTGGACTTCGGGCTGAAACGCTGCTTTGTCTTGGCCACGAGGTGGCCGATCAGCCGCATCATGCGCTGGTAGTGTAGGCTTTGATGCCTCCTCCTCTAGTTGAGGTAACAACCTATGCTTTGGGTAACTTTTGGTAGGGCGCTCGAGTCCGTATTCCTCGGCTGCCAGGACTTTAGTCCATCTATTGGTCAGCAGATATTGATCAACTTGAAGCTGCTGCTGCTTCTTCTTCAGGCTTTTTGCAGTGGCTATAAGCCGACGCTTGAAGCGCTCCTGCTCGACGGGTTCCTCAGGCACGATGAATTCTTCGTCGCCGAGGCTTGCTTCGTCTTCAGAGAAGGGCATGTAATTGTCATCCTATGATTCTCCATCTGTTGCCTGTTCCTTAGGGCTGGCTTGCCCATCCTCCCGCTCGGCCTACTCGAAGCCTGGCTGGGTTGGGTTGTTTTCGTCTTCGGCACCATCTGGATTGCTCTCATCCCTTGTGTCGGTATCGTTATTTTTGCTATGGCGGGGCTTAGAGCGGCGCCTATGATGTTGGTGCTTAGATTGCTTCTCAAGGGGATTATCTTCCGTTTCCTCATTGCCATTGCTTTCTTTGGGGGTATCCACCATGTATATATCATATGATGAGGTGGCTGTCCAGCGCCCTGTGGGCGGTGGCTCTTGTTCTTCTCCTGCATCATCATCCATGTCGTCGATGTCTTCGGAGTTGAAGTCAAGCACGTCGGTTAAGTCATCGACAGTGGCTATTAAGTGAGTGGTGGGTGGGGAACGGATTTCTTCGTCGTCCGCTTTCCACTCGAGCCGAACATAGTTCGGCCAAGAGTCCCCTGACAGAGAGACAGACCTTAGTGAATTTAGCACGTCGCCCAAGGGTGAGTGCTGAAAGATATCCATGGAGGTAAACTCCATGACTGGTGCCCAATCAAATTCGATAGGCGCGGACGTACGCGGTTTGGATCCTATGGCCGGAGACGAGTCCGAGGGTCCGATGACACAGATCTCTTTAGAGGTGGAATCTGTGTTCGGCTCAAGCGTCAATGAGTGTGCGGCCTCCGTGACGGGGTCTATCCACCCGTCTTCGGATGGCACGATCTGCTCCGGATTGATGGCCGGGGCAGCGGCAGGTGCGATCTCCCGAACATGGTCCAATGGTAGATCTAAGTCATGCTCGTCGTGACTATTCGGCGTACCTGACATGGGCTTGAATCCATTGAAGATCGAGTCCCCGCGAATGTCGGCAGTGTATTTTAAGCTTCCAAACCTGACCTGATGACCACAGGCGTAGCTATCGATCTGCTCCAGATGGCCAAGCAAGTTGGCCCGCAGTACAAAGCCGCCGAATACGAAGATCTGTCCGGGGAGGAAAACCTCACCCTGGACCGCGTCGTTGAAGATGATTGAAGGAGCCATCAAGCTTTATTGTGACGACACAGTGGAACTCTCAATGAAAGCACCAATGTCGGTGTCAAAACCGGTGGATCTCGGGTAGGGGGTCCCGAACTGTGCGTCTAAGGTTAATGGTAATAGGAGGCGGGGGACATGATGTTTACCCAGGTTCGGGCCCTCTCGATGGAGGTAATACCCTACTTCCTGCTTGATTGATCTTGATGATATGAGTATTACAAGAGTTGATCTACCACGAGATCGTAGAGGCTAACCCTAGAAGCTAGCCTATGATCATGATTGTTGTTGTCCTACGGACTAAACCCTCCAGCTTATATAGACACCGAAGGGGGCTAGGGTTACACAGAGTCGGTTACAGAGAAGGAGATCTACATATCCGAATTGCCAAGCTTGCCTTCCACGCAAAGGAGAGTCCCATCTGGACACGGGACGAAGTCTTCAATCTTGTATCTTCATAGTCCAACAGTCCGGCCAAAGTATATAGTCCGGCTGTCCGAGGACCCCTTAATCCAGGACTCCCTCAAAGGTGGATTGGGCGAAGATGGATGCTGTGAAGCTAATGACCGAAGGACCACCCGAAGGGAAAGAGCACCGCAAGCCCGAGTTGCATTATGACAGTGTCCTAGAGGGATCCCGCCTTGTAGCAGAGCAATGTGCCAAGGATATTGTATTCCCATTAATATATTCATGTTATCCTATGCTGGAATATGAAACAAGATTGTTATGTGAAATAATGCTTGTTATTTGAATTTTTACCTCCTGTGCGGCTGTTTTTAAATTAATTCTGAGAGTTGGCCAGTCGTCGGCTTCTGCCCCCACGTAGGAAGTACGGGGGTGTTCAGGATAAATCTAAACACTCTTTACTCCAGATTATTGGTCCTTAAAGGAGGTGTTTAGCGCAACGAACTAGGCAATCGGACTATAAGGCTTTACCACCCTCACTTAGCCATAGGAGTTTGACAAAAGAAATGTAGGCGCAACCCCTAGTGTCCGGAAGACCGAACTTGGGGTATTGTAAAACACCTGATTGGATAAAAACCGATCCATCGCACAATGCATTAGTTATCGCATAATGCGGAAGAAATTGCTAAAGATTTTGTGACCTCTCGAACAGCTGACCAGCTCTCACCGCATCATGACAGTCAGTTTTCGGCTTTCTCTACTGAGGTGCTTGTCCGGAAGAACCGGGACACAATCACAGTAGTTCTCCTTTTGCTACCCTAGCCGATATAGCAGAACGTAAGGTAGCAAGCACAGGAGCCGGGCAACCCAACTATTGACCGAAGACATGATTCGAAGCCGATGCATATAATGCTATAAGTCCGGGGTGCCAAACTGTACTGTAAAAGTGTTCGGACTTTCTTGCCATGTTATGGGGTACAATGAAGCCCCTGGCGAATTAAAGCGTACCAGAATGTACGGGTGCCATTGATAATAAATAAATAGATAAGGAAAAAATTAAGTAATAAGCTGACGCTGCAAATTATTTTTCACTGTAATTTTATTAATACGTCAAGGCGTATGTGTACAAGTAGTGCAATAAGGGAATAAGGCGATTTAACATGCCACGACCAAGAGCGAGCTGCGTGCGGGTATTTAAAACAGGTATGATGATCATTAGCAGAGACCACCTGGGTATTCCCTTGTACATCCAAGCCCCTAGCTTTCTTGGTGTATCCGTCCGCGATGGGTCCGATGATCAAGTTTATCAGAAAAAGCCTCGAGAGGAGAAAAAACCTGAAAGAAAGAGAAAAAGTGAAGGTATGCGGATCCAGGAGCGGTTGAGCCACATTGTGGACCGCGGTCTAGCTGTGCCTCCGTCCATGCCCATGGTATTTTAAGTGCATAGTTGTGTACGCGTGGCACGAATTTTGTCGCTTGATTGGGGCTGGGACGAAGGCCGGATTGCTAGCTGAGCTCTGGATGAGCCAGACAGTCCTGCTACAGAGTAGCTCGGACTCACTTGACGATGTTCGGGGGCTTTATTGCCGAATTGAGGTTTTGCCTAAGAAGGCTACTCTGTACTTCTGCTGCAAGGGCCACGGTGTGCTCCTCAGTACGGAGGGAGTGCTCCGTATTTCCATTGACTGTTATAACACCGCGAAGTCCGGGCATCTTGAGCTTAAGGTAGGCATAGTGTGGCACCGCGTTGAAACAAGCAAATGCGGTTCGTCTGAGCAGTGCGTGATAACCACTGCGGAAGGGGACGATATCGAAGATTAACTATTCGCTTCAGAAATTATCCGGGGATCCGAAGACCACTTCCAGTATGATTGAGTCCGTACAACAGGCCTCTACACCTGGTATGACACCTTTAAAGGTGGTTTTGGTGGGCCTGATCCTTGAAGGATCAATACCCATTTTGCGCACTGTATCTTGATAGAACAGGTTCAGGCTGTTACCACCGTCCACGAGGACGCGTGTGAGGTGGAATCCGTCAATGATAGGGTCGAGCACCAGTGTGGCTGAACCTCCATGACGCATACTAGTCGGATGGTCCCTTCGATGAAAAGTGATCGAACAGGAGGACCACGGGTTGTATTTTGGGGCGACTGGCTCCATCGTGTAGACGTCCCTTAGTGCGCGCCTCCGCTCCCCCTTGGGGATATGGGCGTCGTATATCATATTCGCCGTTTTGACTTGTGGAGGAAACTTCTTTTGTCCTCCTGTCTTCGATGGCCAGGGCTCCTCGTCATCGTCATTGCTTTGTGACCCCTTCTCTGCTTTCAGCGTTTGACTTGCCGGCCTGTTTGAAGACCCAACATTCTCTGTTGGTACGATTGGCTGGTTTGTCGGGGGTGCCTTGGATTTGACATGGACGATCGAGTATGCGGTCCAGACTGGAAGGGCCCGGATTGATTCTCTTAAATGGCTTATTCCGCTGACCGGACTTGGTGCCACAAAATCCGACGTTGACAGCCGTGTCTTTGGCATTATCGCCATTGTTTCGATGCTTGTGTCTACTGTGTCGGGGCTTGCCCTTACTATCTCTGGCTTCAGAAGTGCCAGGTTTTCTTGAGGTGCTGTTGCTACGAGCTAGCCAGCTATCTTCGCCCGCACAAAGCGGGTCATAAGCGTCGTGAGGGCTGCCATGGACTTCGGCTTCTCTTGGCCGAGGTGTCGGGCGAGCCACTCATCGCGGATGTTATGCTTAAAGGACGCTAGGGCTTCGGAATCCGGACAGTCAACGATCTGGTTCTTTTTGGTTAAGAACCGAGTCCAGAATTTTCTGGCAGACTCTCCGGGCTGTTGGATTATATGACTTAAGTCATCGGCATCCGGAGGTCGGACATAAGTACCTTGGAAGTTGTCAAGAAATGCATCTTCCAGGTTCTCCCAACTGCCAATAGAGTTTTCGGGCAGACTGTTCAACCAGTGCCGAGCTAGTCCTTTGAGTTTTAGCGGGAGATACTTGATGGTGTGGAGATCATCGCCGCGGGCCATATGAATATGGAGAAGGAAGTCCTCGATCCATACCGCGGGGTATGTTGTCCCATCATATGATTCAATGTTTACGGGTTTGAACCCTTCTGGGAATTCATGTTCCATTACTTCATCGGTGAAGCATAGGGGGGGTGTGGCGCCTCAGTGTCGGGCTATGTCGCGACACAGTTCGGATGGAGCCGGTCTACGGTATTCGGCCCGGACAGGTGTGTATTTGCTATATCCGGCGTGGTGGCCGTCGTTGCGCATTGGGGTGCACCCCTGCCATCCATAGATCGATTTGGTCTGTCCAGCTCTGTTTTCCAAGTCATACCGCAGGTCATGTGTGTATCCCTGAGCTGTTGTGATTCTATTTGTTCGGCGGCATGGTGCCGGCTAGTGTTCAGGCTGAATTGTCGCTTTATCTCGGCCATGCGATGGTCGGTCAGCCGCATTATATGCTAGTAGTGCTAGCTCCAGTGCCTCATCATCGAATTGAGGTAGCAATTTGTGCTTCGGGTAACTTTTGGTTGGGCGTTCGAGTCCATATTCCTCGGCTGCCAGGACCTCAGTCCATCTATCAGTGAGCAAATCTTGGTCAGCTTGGAGCTGCTGCTGCTTCTTCTTCAGGCTCTTTGCCATGGCTATAAGACGGTGCTTAAAGCGCTCCTGCTCAATGGGATCCTCAGGCATGATAAATTCTTTGTCGCCGAGGCTCACCTCATCCTCGGAGAGAGGCATGTAATTACTGTCCTCTGAGTTTCATTAATGGCCTGTTTATCAGGGCTGGCTTCCCGTCTTCCCGTTCGGCCTGTTCGAAGCTTGGCTTGGCGGGGTCTTCGTTGTCTTCGGCATCGTCCGGAGTACTATTTTCTCCTGTGCCGGTATCGCTATTTTTACCATGGCGTGGTTTAGAGCGGCACCGCTGACGTTGGTGCTTTGGCTACTTCTTAGCAGGTTTATCCTTAACTGGATCCTTTTCGTCATCGCCATTGTCTTCTTTGGGTGTATCCACCATGTATATGTTGTATGAGGAGGTGGTTGTCCAGCGCCCTGTGGGCGGTGGTTCCTGTTCTTCTGCGGCATCATCGTCCATACTGTCAATGTCTTCGAAGTCGAAATCAAGCATGTCGGTCAAATCATCGACAGTGGCTATCAAGTGGGTGGTGGGTGGGTAACGAAGTTCTTCGTCGTCCGCTTCCCACTCAAGACGGACATAGTTCGGCCAAGAATCTCCTGACAAGGAGAGAGACTCTAATGAGTTTAACACATCGCCTAGGGGTGAGTGTTGGAAGATGTCCGCGGAGCTGAACTCTAAGATCGGCGCCCGGTCAGATTTGATGGGTGCGGATACACGCGGTTCGGAGCCTATGGCCAGAGACGAGTCCGAGGTTCCGATGACACAGGCCTCGTTGGAGGTCAGATCTGTGTTCGGTTCTAGCACCGCTGAGTCTGCAGCTTCCATGGCGAGGTTGAGCTTCCCATCCTTGGTTGGCGCGCTCCACTCTAGATCTAGGGCCAGAGCGGTTTCAGGTGCTATCTCCTGAGCACAGTCTGATGACAGATTTAGGTCATGTTCATCATGGCGGCAGGGTGCGGCTGTCGTGGGTTGGAATCCGTCGAAGCTCAAATCTCCGCGGACATCGGCGGTGTAGTTCAAGCTTCCAAACCTAACCTGATGGCCAAGGGTGTAGCCGTCGATCTGCTCCAGATGGCCAAACGAGTTGGCCCATAGTGCGAAGCCGCCGAATACGAAGATCTGTCCGGGGAGGAAGACCCCACCCTGGACTGCGTTATTATAGATGATTGAAGGATCCATCAAGCCTTACGGTGACGACACATTGGAATTCTCAATGAAAGCACCAATGTCGGTGTTAAAACTGGCGGATCTCGGGTAGGGGGTCCCGAATTGTGTGTCTAAGGCTAATGGTAACAGGAGGCGGGGGACACAATGTTTATCCAGGTTCGGGCCCTCTCGATGGAGGTAATACCCTACTTCCTGCTTGATTGATCTTGATGATATGAGTATTACAAGAGTTAATCTACCACGAGATCGTAGAGACTAAACCCTAGAAGCTAGCCTATGATTATGATTGTTGTTGTCCTACGGACTAAACCCTCCGGTTTATATAGACACCGGAGGGGGCTAGGGTTACACAGAGTCGGTTACAGAGAAAGGAATCTTCATATCCGAATCGCCAAGCTTGACTTCCACACAAAGGAGAGTCCCATCCGGACACGGGACGAAGTCTTCTATCTTGTATCTTCATAGCCCAAAAGTCCGGCATATGCATATAGTCCGGCTATCCGAGGACCCCTTAATCCAGGACTCCCTCAGTCTTCATGAGCATGCAAGTTGGATGCACACCCACTGAGTTTTCAGTTTGAGCTTTCATACACTTATAGCTCTAGTGCATCTGTTGCATGGCAATCCCTACTCACTTGCATCGATATCGATTGATGGTCATCTCCATAGCCCATTAATTTGCCTAGTTGATGTGAGACTTTCTCCCTTTTTTGTCTTCTCCACAACCACCATATTCTATTCCACCCATAGTGCTATGTCCATGGCCCACGCTCATGTATTGCGTGAAAGTAGAAAAAGTTTGAGAATACTAAAGTATGAAACAATTGCTTCGCTGAATCCGGGGATGTACATGATTTGAATATTTTGTGTGATGAAGATGGAGCATAGCCAGACGAGATGATTTTGTAGGGAAAACTTTCTTTGGCCATGTTATTTTGAAAAGACATGATTGCTTTATTAGGATGCTTGAAGTATTACTATCTTAATGTCAAATGATAGACTATTGCTTTGAATCACTCGTGTCTTAATATTCATGCAGATGATCAAGATTATGCTAGGTAGCATTCCACATCAAAACTTATATTTTTTATCATTTACCTACTCGAGGATGAGTAGGAATTAAGCTTGGGGATGCTGATACGTCTCCATTGTATCTATAATTTTTGATTGTTCCATGCCAATATTCTACAACTTTTACATACTTTTGGCAACTTTTTATACTATTTTCGGGACTAACATATTAATCCAGTGCCCAGTGCTAGTTCTTGTTTGTTGCATGTTTTTTGTTTCACAGAAAATCCATATCAAACGAGTCCAAACGCAATAAAAACTTATAGAGATTTTTTGGAATATATATGATTTGGGGGGGAAAGAATTCACGGGAGACGATGCCCGAGGAGTCCACGAGGCAGGGGGCGCGCCCCTGACCCTCGTGGTCACTCTGTAAGGCGGTTGGGGGCCTTCTTTCGCCGCAAGAAAGCTAATATCCGGGTAGAAATTGTGTTAAATTTCAGCCCAATCGGAGTTACAGATCTTCAGGAATTTAAGAAACGGTGAAAGGCCAGAATCTGGAAGCGCAGAAACAGAAGGAAACAAAGAGAGATCCAATCTCAGAGGGGATCCTGCCCCTCCTCTGCCATGGAAGCCAAGGACTAGAGGGGAAACCCTTCTCCCATCTAGGGGGAAGGTCAAGGAATAAGAAGAAGAAGGGGCGACTCTCTCCCTCTCTCTCCCGGTGGCGCCGGAACGCCACCGGGGCCATCATCACGACAACTATCTACACCAACAACTTCACCGCCGTCATCACTGATAACCCACAAGTATAGGGGATGGCAACAATTTTCGAGGGTAGAGTATTCAACCCAAAATTGTTGATTCGACACAAGGGGATCCAAAGAATATTCTCAAGTATTAGCAGCTGAGTTGTCAATTCAACCACACCTGGAAACTTAGTATCTGCAGCAAAGTATTTAGTAGTAAAGTAATATGATAGTAGTGGTAATGGTAACAAAAGTAAAGACAGCAAAAGTAATGTTTTTGGTATTTTGTAGTGATTGTAACAATAGCAACGGAAAAGTAAATAAGCGAGAACCAGTATATGGAAAACTCGTAGGCACCAGATTAGCGATGGATAATTATGTCGGATGCGGTTCGTCATGTAACAGTCATAACATAGGGTGACACAGAACTAGCTCCAATTCATCAATGTAATGTAGGCATGTATTCCGTATATAGTCATACGTGCTTATGGAAAAGAACTTGCATGACATCTTTTGTCCTACCCTCCCGTGGCAGCGGGGTCCTATTGGAAACTAAGGGATATTAAGGCCTCCTTTTAATAGAGAACCGGAACAAAGTTCACCGAATCCCCCTCTTCGGAGCCCCGAACGGACTCCATATCAGCCCTCCCGAGAGAGATTAGGGCTTGGCGGCGGCTCCATATCGTAAAACGCAATGATTTCTTCTTCTCTGATTTTTTTTCTCCTTGAAAGCCAATATAAGGAGTTGGAGTTGGCGTCGGAGGGCCATCAGGGGGCCCACAAGGTAGGGGGCGCGCCCCCCACCCTCGTGAACAGGGTGTGGGACCCCTGGCCTTCATCTTTGGCAAGGATTTTTAATTGTTTTTTCTAAGGTGTTCCGTGGAGTTTCAGGTCATTCCGAGAAGTTTTGTTTTCTGCACATAAAACAACATCATGGCAATTCTGCTGAAAACAGCGTTAGTCCGGGTTAGTTCCATTCAAATCATACAAGTTAGAGTCCAAAACAAGGCCAAAAGTGTTTGGAAAAGTAGATACGACGGAGACGTACCAACTCCCCCAAGCTTAAACCCTTGCTTGTCCTCAAGCAATTCAGTTGACAAACTAAAAGATAAAAAGAAAAACTTTTACAAACTCTGTTTGCTCTTGTTGTTGTAAACATGAAAAGCCAGCATTCAAGTTTCAGCAAATATTATGAACTAACCGTACTCACAATAACACATAGGTCTCACAATTACTCATATCAATAGCATAATCAGCTAGCGAGCTATAATAACAAAACTAGGATGACAACACTTTCTCAAAATAATCATAACATGATATAACAAAATGGTATCTCGCTAGCCCTTTCTGAGACCGCAAAACATAAATGCAGAGCACCTTTAAAGATCAAGGACTGACTAAACATTGTAATTCATGATAAAAGAGATCCAGTCAAGTCATACCCAATATAAACCAATTATAATGAATGCAAACGACAGTGTCCTCTCCAGCGGGTGCTTTTAATAAGAAGGGTGATGACTCAACATAAAAGTAAATGAGTAGGCCCTTCACAGAGGGAAGCAGGGATTTGTAGAGGTGCCAGAGCTCGGTTTTGAAATAGAAATAAATTATATTTTGAGCAGCATACTTTCATTGCCAACATAACAACTAAAATACGGCGATATCTTCCATGCTAAACAGATTATAGGCGGTTCCCAAACAGAATGGTAAAGTTTATACTCCCCTCCTCCACAAGCATCAATCCATGGCTTGCTCGAAATAACGAGTGCCTCCAACATTCAACGGGTCCCACGGGGAGTTTTGTTTGCAATTATTTTGATTTAGTTTGCATAAAGCATGGGACTGGGCATCCCGGTTACCAGCCATTTTCTCATGAATGAGGAGCAGAGTCCACTCCTCTTGAGAATAACCCGCCTAACACGGAAGATAAGGGCAGCTCTAGTTGACATATGAGCTAATCGAGCATGCAAAACAGAATGTTTATTTCAAGGTTTAGAGTTTGGCACATACAAATTTACTTGGAACGGCAGGTAAATATCGCATATAGGTAGGTAGGTGGACTCATATGGAACAACTTTGGGGTTTTAAGGAGTTTGGATGCACAGGCAGTATTCCCGCTTAGTACAGGTGAAGGCTAGCAAAAGGCTGGGAAGTGACCAACTTAGAGAGCGACAACAGTCATAAAAATGCATTAAAATTAATTTACACCGAATACAAGCATGAGTAGGATATAATCTACCATGAACATAAATATCATGAAGGCTATGTTGATTTGATTCAACTACATGCGTGAACATGTGCCAAGTCTAGTCACTCAATTCATTTAAAGGAGGATACCACCCCATCATACCACATCATAATCATTCTAATAGCATGTTGGCACGCAAGGTAAACCATTATAACTCATAGCTAATCAAGCATGGCACAAGCAACTATAATCTCTAAATGTCATTGCAAATATGTTTACTTCATAATAGCTGACTCGGGAACGATGAATCATCATATTTACAAAAACAAGAGAGGTCGAGTTCATACCAGCTTTTCTCATCCCAATAAGTCCATCATATATCATCATTATTGCCTTTCACTTGCACGACCGAACGATGTGAATAATAAGAGTGCACGTGCATTGGACTAAGCTGGAATCTGCAAGCATTCAACTCAAGAGAGAAGACAAGTAATATGGGCTCTAAGTTAAATAAACAATCATGCATATAAGATCCACTTCAACAATTTAATTATGGTCTTCTTCTACTGACCCCCAAATAAAAGAAAAGAGATAAAAACTATTTACACGGGAAAGCTCCCAACAAGCAAAAGAAGAAAGGGAAATATTTTTGGGTTTTCTTTTTAATTACTACAGCAAAGAAATAAACTACTACTCATTTTTTGGTTTTTTTCTTAAGGTTTATTAAACACACAAGAAGAAAGCAGGAAAAAGAGAATAAACTAGCATGGATATTACAGTGAAAGAGTATGAGCACCGACATCTAGCAATGACTGTGTGTGAACATGAATGTAATGTCAGTGAGAAATACGTACTCCCCCAAGCTTAGGCTTTTGGCCTAAGTTGGTCTATTGCCAGGGATAGCCTGGCGGATACCCGTAGGTGAAGCTGGGGTCATACTGTGATGAAGAAGACTCTGATTGCCACTGACTGGCAACCTCCTCTGGATCCCACGAATAAACAGACAGTCGTGGAGGATCATCTTGTGGCTCCGGTTCCGGGGCTGGTGTAGGATTCCGACAGGATTGAACGGTTGCCCACGGAACGATGTGAGGACCTGCAGACAAGTTAAACAAAGAGGGAGCAGGCAAAGTAATAGTCTCAGGGTGATGTTTATCAAAGTATAATTTATATTTGAGCTCCCCTTCACGACTCATAACAAGAAAGTCATGCGCTATCATACTCTTATAATCTAAATAAGCACGGGGCAACGATGTTTCTTCTTTCTCCTCATGCCTAATAGGTATTTCAAAATATTCAGCTAAGCGCGAAGCATAAATGCCTCCAAAGATAGGGCCCTTAGTACAGTTCAGACTTAACCGTCTAGCAACAATTCCACCCATACTAACAGAGTTATTGCGGTATAAACCATGGAACAAAATAATAATATCCGGAACACTAAGGTTTCCACAGTTCCCGCGTCCAATCAAGCAACGACTAGCAAATAAGGCAAAGTAGCGTAAAACAGGAAAATGTATGCTAGTAATCCTTGCATCAGAAACCTTCCTGGTTTGTCCCACAGTGATAGTGTTAACAAAATCTTCTACTTCGTTATGGTGTGGTTCATTCAAGGTGCCCTCAAAGGGTATTTTGCAAACCTCACAAAATTCAGCTAATGTCATCTCTTTAACAACGTCATATAAATGAAACTCTACTATTGGAGGTGATTTCTTAGGGAAAAAGTAGAAGTTTTGCACAAAAGTATTTGTGAGTAAGAGATACTGATCACGTTGGTCGCGGAGGAAGTTGGTGAGGCCAGCATTCTCAATCAATAAATAGAAATCTTCATAAATCACAGCTCTCCTCAAGAAGTCATCAGAAGGCCATTCACATGGCCGGACCTCCGCGGTGCGAGGCAAATTAAATTTGGGCTTCTGCTCTTCTTCCTTCTGTTTTTCCTTAGAGCTTCGGCTCGACGAGCCCCTCAAAAGTCTCTTCATTATTTTCTGAAATAATTATGAAATTTTTAATAACTTCAAATAAAAGTGAACCAACTTCAATAAAATTGATAGCAACAACTCCCATAACGCATTGGAACTACTTGGAACCATATAAATTTGACATGCAAGCTCAAGAACATGGTCACCTATGCAGCACAAATTTGCAATGAATAAAGCACTAGAACAAAAAACTAATTGGACCAATGGAGGAGTCACGTACCAAGGAACAATCTCCCCAAGCAGTTTTGCGAGAGGTGCTTTGAGCAAGGAGATCGAAAATCACAGCAACGGGGGCTGGAACTCGTGCTTGAGTTGGTTTTTCGTGTTTGTGTGAGACAGAGGAAGAAGATGGGTGCAGGGATAAGTGGAGGAGGGCCACCATGGGCCCACGAGGCAGGGGGGCGCGCCCTCCACCCTCGTGGTCAGGTGGCAGCTCCCCCCGCGGTAATTTTTGCACAGTAAATCCTCAAATATTCCCGAAAAAATCATATTAAATTGGCATGGCATTATGAGGACTTTTACTTTCGGGATATTTTTATATTGCACGGATAAGTCAGGAGACAGATAGAAAAATACTATTTTACTTTATTTCTACTAAATAACAGAAAATATAAAGAGGGTACAGAAGGTTGTGCTTCTAGTTTCATCCATCTCATGATCATCAAAATGAACCCACTAACAGGGTTGATCAAGTCTTGTTAACAAACTCATTCCGAATAATCACGGAATCGGAGAAATTTCGAATAACACTAAGTTACCTCAACGGGGATATGAAAATCCCCAACAATAAGAATATCATACTTTTTCTTGACAGTAGGGAGAGGAAATTCAAAACCTCCAAATATAATAGATGGAATTTTTCCAATAGAGTTGATACTATAAACTTGAGGTTGTTTTCTCGAAAAATGTACCGTGTGCTCATTGCCATTAACATGAAAAGTGACATTGCCTTTGTTGCAATCAATAACAGCCCCTGTAGTATTAAGGAAAGGCCTTCCAAGAATAATAGACATACTATCATCCTCGGGAATATCAAGAATAAAAAAGTCCGTTAAAATAGTAACGTTTGCAACTACAACAGGCACATCCTCACAGATACCGACAGGTATAGCAGTTGATTTATCAGCCATTTGCAAAGATATTTCAGTAGGTGTCAACGTATTCAAGTCAAGTCTATGATATAAAGAGAGAGGCATAACACTGACACCGGCTCCAAGATCACATAAAGCAATTTTAACATAATTTCTCTTAATGGAGCAGGGTATAGTAGGCACTCCTGGATCTCCAAGTTTCTTTGGTATTGCACCCTTAAAAGTATAATTAGCAAGCATGGTGGAAATTTCAGCTTCCGGTATCTTTCTTTTATTAGTAATTACATCCTTCATATACTTAGCATAAGGATTTGTTTTGAGCACATCAGTTAATCGCATACGCAAAAAGATGGGTCTAATCATTTCAGCAAAGTGCTCAAAATCCTCATCATCCTTTTCTTGGATGGTTTCGGTGGAAAAGGCATGGGTTTCCGAACCCATGGTTCCCTTTCTTTACCATGTTTCCTAGCAATGAAGTCTCTTTTATCATAACGTTGATTCCTTGATTGTGGGTTATCAAGATCAACATCAGGTTCAACTTCTACATCATTATCATTACTAGGTTGAGCATCAACATGAACATTATCATTAACATTATCACTAGGTTCATGTTGATCACCTGATTGTGTTTCAGCATCAGAAATAGAGATATCATTTGGATTCTCAGGTGGTTCAGCAATAGGTTCACTAGAAGTTTGCAAAGTCCTATCATTTTTATTTTTCTTCCTTTTAGAAGAACTAGGTACATCAATATTATTTCTCTGAGAATCTTGCTCGATTCTCTTAGGGTGGCCTTCAGGATACAAAGGTTCCTGAGTCATTCTACCAGTTCTAGTAGCCACTCTAACAGCATAATCATTTTTCTTACTATTCATTTCATCAAGCACTTCTTTTTGAACTTTAAGTACTTGTTCTACTTGAGTGGTAACCATAGAAGCATGTTTGCTAACAAGTTTAAGTTCACCTCTAATATCAGCCATATAATCACCCAAGTGTTTAATCATAAAGGTATTCTGTTTTAGTTGTCTACCAAAATAAGCATTAAAGTCATCTTGCTTAAACATAAAGTCATCAAACTCATCCAAGCACTGACTAGCAATTTTAGTAGGAGGGACTTCAGCTTTATCATATCTATAGAGATAAGTTACCTTTACTACCTATGCCGGGATATCGGGATCAGGAGGTTCTTCAGTAAATAAGGAATTGAGATCATGTACTTCTTCAACAGGCGGTAAATTAAGACCATGTATTTCTTCAATAGGAGGTAAATTCTTAACATCTTCAGCTTTAATACCTTTTTCTTTCATAGATTTCGTTGCCTCTTGCATATGTTCAGGACTGAGAAATACAACACCTCTCTTCTTCGGAGTTGGTTTAGGAATAGGCTCAGTAATTGGCTCTGGAGCTGGCTCAGGAGGTGGCTCGGGAGGTGCCCAATTATTTTCATTTGTCAACATATTATTCAATAGAATTTCAGCTTCATCCGGTGTTCTTTCCCTGAAAAGAGAACCAGCACAACTATCCAGGTAATCTCTGGAAGCATCAGTTAGTCCATTATAAAAGATATCAAGTATTTCAGGTTTCTTAAGAGGATGATCAGGCAAAGCATTAAGTAACTTGAGAAGCCTCCCCCAAGCTTGTGGGAGACTCTCTTCTTCAATTTGCACGAAGTTGTATATTTCCCTCAAAGCAGCTTGTTTCTTATGAGCAGGGAAATATTTAGCAGAGAAGTAATAAATCATATCCTGGGGACTACGCACACAACCAGGATCAAGAGAATTAAACCATATCTTAGCATCACCCTTTAATGAGAACGGAACTATTTTGAGTAAATAAAGGTAGCGCGATCTCTCATCATTAGTAAACAGGGCAGCTATATCATTTAACTTAGTAAGATGTGCCACAACAGTTTCAGATTCATAGCCATAGAAAGGATCAGATTCAACCAAAGTAATTATATCTGGATCAATAAAAAAATCATAATAATCCTTATCGGGAACACAGATAGGTGAAGTAGCAAAAGCAGGGTCGGGTCTGATTCTATCTCTCAAGATTCTTTACTCCATTTAACTAGCAACCTCTTAAGTTTGTATCTATCCTGGCCAGCAAAAATAGCTGCAGAAGATTCTGCATCAAAAAGATAACCCTCGGGAATAGCAGGCATATTTTCATCATCACTCTCATCATCATATTCAGATTGAATAATTTCTCTTTCTCTAGACCTAGCAATTTGCTCATCAAGAAATTCACCAAGGGGCACAGTAGTATCAAGCATAGAAGTAGTTTCATCATAAGTATCATTCATAGCAGAAGTGGCATCATCAATAACATGTGACATATCAGAATTCATAGCAGTAGCAGGTTTAGGTGTCGCAAGCTTACTTATAACGGAAGGAGAATCTAGTGCGGAGCTAGATGGCAGTTCCTTACCTCCCCTCGTAGTTGAGGGCAAAATAGTAGTTCGATCGTCTTTCAAATTCTTCATAGTGTCCAGCAGATATAAATCCCAAGTGACTCAAAGAATTGAGCTATGCTCCCCGGCAACGGCGCCAGAAAAAGGTCTTGATAACCCACAAGTATAGGGGATCGCAACAGTTTTCTAGGGTAGAGTATTCAGCCCAAATTTGTTGATTCAACACAAGGGGAGCCAAAGAATATTCTCAAGTATTAGCAGCTGAGTTGTCAATTCAACCACACTTGGAAACTTAGTATCTGCAGCAAAGTATTTAGTAGCAAAGTAATATGATAGTAGTGGTAATGGTAACAAAAGTAAAGACAGCAAAAGTAATGTTTTTGGTATTTTGTAGTGATTGTAACGGTAGCAATGGAAAAGTAAATAAGCGAGAACCAGTATATGGAAAACTCGTAGGCACCGGATTAGTGATGGATATATATGCCGGATGCGGTTCGTCATGTAACAGTCATAACATAGGGTGACACAGAACTAGCTCCAATTCATCAATGTAATGTAGGCATGTATTCCGTATATAGTCATACGTGCTTATGGAAAAGAACTTGCATGACATCTTTTGTCCTACCCTCCCATGGCAGCGGGGTCCTATTGGAAACTAAGGGATATTAAGGCCTCGTTTTAATAGAGAACCGAAACAAAGCATTAGCACATAGTGAATACATGAACTCCTCAAACTATGGTCATCACCGGGAGTGGTCCCGATTATTGTCACTTCGGGGTTGCCGGATCATAACACATAGTAGGTGACTATAGACTTGCAAGATAGGATCAAGAACACACATATATTCATGAAAACATAATAGGTTCAGATCTGAAATCATGGCACTCGGGCCCTAGTGACAAGCATTAAGCATAGCGAAGTCATAGCAACATCAATCTCAGAACATAGTGGATACTAGGGAACAAACCCTAACAAAACTAACTCGATTACATGATAAATCTCATCCAACCCATCACCGTCCAGCAAGCCTACGATGGAATTACTCACGCACGGCGCTGAGCATCATGAAATTGGTGATGGAGGATGGTTGATGATGACGACGGCGACGAATCCCCCTCTCCGGAGCCCCGAACGGATTCCAGATCAGCCCTCCTGAGAGAGATTAGGGCTTGGCGACGGCTCCGTATCGTAAAACACAATGATTTCTTCTTCTCTGATTTTTTTTCTCCCTGAAAGCCAATATATGGAGTTGGAGTTGGCGTCGGAGGGCCACCAGGTGGCCCACGAGGTAGGGGGGTGCGCCCTAGGGGGGCGTCCCCCACCCTCGTGAATAGGGTGTGGGCCCCCTAGCCTTCATCTTTGGCGAGGATTTTTTATTGTTTTTTCTAAGGTGTTTCGTGGAGCTTCAGGTCATTTCGAGAACTTTTGTTTTCTGCACATAAAACAACATCATGGCAATTCTGCTGAAAACAGCGTCAGTCCAGGTTAGTTCCATTCAAATCATACAAGTTAGAGTCCAAAACAAGGGCAAAAGTGTTTGGTAGATACGACGGAGACGTATCAATCACCAACTCTCCCCCCCCCCCCTCTATGCAGCGGTGTAACACCTCTTCTACCCGCTGTAATCTCTACTTAAACATGGTGCTCAACGCTATATATTATTTCCCAATGATGTATGGCTATCCTACGATGTTTGAGTAGATCCATTTTGTCCTATGGGTTTATTGATGATCGTGATTGGTTTGAGTTGCATGTTTTATTATTGGTGATATCCTATGGTTCTCTCCATGTCGCGCAAGCGTGAGGGATCCCTGTTGTAGGGTTTTCAATATGTTCATGGTTTGCTTATTGTTTGTGTTGCGTGAGTGATGGAAACACAAACACGGATAAGTGGGTTATGGCGTGTGGGAATAAAGAGGGCTTGATACTTTAATGCTATGGTTGGGTTTTACCTTAATGATCTTTAGTAGTTGCGGATGCTTGCTAGAGTTCCAATCATAAGTGCATATGATCCAAGAAGATAAAGTATGTTAGCTTATGCCTCTCCCTCATATAAAATTGCAATAATGATTACTAGTCTAGTTATCGATTGCCTAGGGACAAATAACTGACAAAAAGCTCTCTACTAAAACTAACTTAGTTGTGTCTTTGTCTAAACAGCCCCTATCTTTTATTTATGTGCTCTTTATTATCTTGCAAACCTATCCTATCACACCTACAAAGTACTTCTAGTTTCATACTTGTTCTAGGTAAAGTGAGCGTTAAGCGTGCGTAGAGTTGTATCATTGGTCGATAGAAATTGAGGGAATATTTGTTCTACCTTTAGCTCCTTGTTGGGTTCGACACTCTTACTTATCGAAAGAGGCTACAGTTGATCCCCTATACTTGTGGGTTATGTTAACTCCCCAATATTTTCCTCGCCCTCGCTTCTACCATAGTTTTTTCCATCATGGACGGCCCAAAGAATGTCATGCAGCTGCGTCTCCGGCCCGCCCAGGACGAAAAGCCCATTTTCTGTCATGATCTTTTGTCATAGAAGTAGGAGCCCACCACATCTATGATGATACCGGGTTTTGTCACAATTATCATCATAGAAGTGTCATAAGCATGACAGAAAAAATTTGTTCGACCCAAAATGTCACGGATGTGTCTTTTTTTGTAGTGGAGGGCCTAGAGATACCTCTCCGATACTTGGAGTGACAAATCCAATCTCGATCTACGCAAACCCAACAAACACCTTCGGAGATACCTGTAGAGCATCTTTATAATCACCCAGTTACGTTGTGACGTTTGATAGCACATAAGGCATTCATCCGGTATCCGGGAGTTGCATAATCTCATAGTCGAAGGAATATGTATTTGACATGAAGAAAGCAATAGCAATAAAACTGAATGGTCAATATGCTAAGCTAACGTATGCGTCTTGTCCATCACATCATTCTCCTAATGATGTGATCTCGTTCATCAAATGACAACACATGTCTATGGTTAGGAAACTTAACCATCTTTGATTGACGAGCTAGTCTAGTAGAGGCTACTAGGAACACGGTGTTTTGTCTATGTGTCCACACATGTATCAAGTTTCCGGTTAATACAATTCTAACATGAATAATAAACATTTATCATGATATACAAAAATATAAAATAATAACTTTAGTATTGCCTCTAGGGCATATTTTCTTCAGTCTCCCACTTGCACTAGAGTCAATAATCTAGTTCACATCACCGTGTGATTTAACACCAATAGTTCACATCTTTATGTGATTAATACCCATAGTTCACATCACCATGTGACCAACATCCAAAGGTTTTACTAGAGTCAGTAATCTAGTTCACATCGCCATGTGATTAACACCCAAAGAATACTAAGGTGTGATCATGTTTTGCTTGTGAGAGAGGTTTAGTCAACGGGTCTGCCACATTCAGATCCGTATGTATTTTTCGAATTTCTACGTCTATAATGCTCTGTACGGAGCTACTCTAACTAATTTCTCCCACTTTCAATACGTATCCGGATTGAGACTCAGAGTCATCTGGATCAGTGTAAAAGCTTGCATCAACGTAACTCTTTACGATGAACACTTTTATCACCTCCATAACCGAGAAATATTTCCTTAGTCCTCTTAGGTAACTAAGGATAACTTTGACCGCTGTCTAGTGATCCACTCCTGGATCACTATCATCCCCCCTTGCCAAACTCATGGTAAGGTATACAACAGCTTTGTTACACAGCTTGGCATACTTTATAGAACCTATGGCTGAGGCATAGGGAATGACTTTCATTCTCTCTCTATCTTATGCCGTGGTCGGGCTTTGAGTCTTACTCAACTTCACACCTTACAATACAGGCTAGAATTACTTCTTTGATCGATCCATTTTAAACTCCTTCAAAATCTTGTCAAGGTATGTACTCATTGAAAATCTTATCAAGCGTCTTGATCTATCTCTATAGATCTTGATGCCCAATATGTAAGCAGCTTCACTGAGGTCTTTCATTGAAAAATTCTTATTCAAGTATCCTTTTATGCTATACAGAAATTCTATAGCATTTCCAATCAGCAATATGCCATCCACATATAATATTAGAAACGCTACAAAGCTCCCTCTCACTTTCTTGTAAATACATGCTTCACCGTAAGTCTGTATAAAACCATATGCTTTGATCACCTCATCAAAGTGTATATTCCAACTCCGAGATGCTTGCACCAGTCCATAGATGGATCGCTGGAGCTTGCACACTTTGTTAGCACCTTTAGGATTGACAAAATCTTCTGGTTGCATCATATACAACTCTTCTTTGAGATATCCATTAAGGAATGCAGTTTTGACATCCATTTGCCAGATTTCATAATGTGGAAATTGCTAACATGATTCGGACGGACTTAAGCATCGCTACGGGTGAGAAATTCTTGTCGTAGTCGACTCCTTGAACTTGTTGAAAACCTTTTGCGACAAGTCGAGCTTTGTAGACAGTAACATTACCATCAGCATCAGTCTTCTTCTTGAAGATCCATTTATTCTCTATGGCTTGCTGATCATCGGGCAAGTCAACCAAAGTCCAAACTTTGTTCTCATACATGGATCCTATCTCAGATTTCATGGCCTCAAGCCATTTATCGGAATCTGGGCTCATCATCGCTTCTTCATAGTTCATAGGTTCGTCATGGTCTAGTAACATGACTTCCAAAAAAGGATTACCGTACCACTCTGGTGCGGAATGTGCTCTGGTTGACCTACGAGGTTTGGTAGTAACTTGATCTAAAGTTTCATGATCATTATCCTTAGCTTCCTCTCTAGTTGGTGTAGGCATCACAGGAACGGTTTTCTATGATGAGCTACTTTCCAATTCGAGAGAAGGTACAATTACCTCATCAAGTTCTACTTTCCTCCCACTCACTTCTTTCGAGAGAAACTCCTTCTCTAGAAAGGATCCATTCTTAGAAACAAAGATCTTGCCTTCGAATCTGTGGAAGAAGGTGTACCCAGCAGTTTCTTTTGGGTATCTTATGAAGACACACTTCTCCGATTTGGGTTTGAGCTTATCAGGCTGAAGCTTTTTCACATAAGCATCGCAACCCCAAACTTTAAGAAATGACAGCTTAGGTTTCTTGCCAAACCACAGTTCATACGCTATCGTCTCAACGGATTTAGACGGTGCCCTATTTAACGTGAATGCAGTTTTCTCTAATGCATAACCCCAAAACAATAGTGGTAAATCGGTAAGAAACATCATAGATCGCACCATATCCAATAAAGTATAGTTACAACATTCGGACACACCATTACGCCGTGGTGTTCCAGGTGGCGTGAGTTGTGAAACTATTGCACGTTGTTTTAAATGAAGGCCAAACTCGTAACTCAAATATTCACCTCCGCGGTCGATCGTAGAAACTTTATTTTCTTGTTACGATGATTCTTCACTTCACTCTGAAATTCTTTGAACCTTTCAAATGTTTCAGACTTGTGATTCATTAAGTAGATATACCCATATCTGTTCAAATCATCTGTGAAGGTCAGAAAATGACGATACCTGCCGCATGCTTCAACACTCATTGGACCGCATACATCAGTATGTATTATTTCCAATAAGTCATTAGCTCGCTCCATTGTTCCGGAGAACGGAGTTTTAGTCATCTTGCCCATGAGGCATGGTTTGCAAGTATCAAATGATTCATAATCAAGTGATTCCAAAAGCCCATCTGCATGGAGTTTCTTCATGCGCTTTATACCAATATGACCTAAACGGCAGTGTCATAAATACGTTGCACTATCATTATCAACTTTGCATCTTTTGGCATCAATATTATGAATATGTGTATCACCATGATCGAGATTCAATAAAAATAGACAACTCTTCAAGGGTGCATGACCAGAAAAGATATTACTCGTATAAATAGAACAACCATTATTCTCTGATTTAAATGAATAACCGTCTCGCACTAAATAAGATCCAGATATAATGTTCATGCTCAATGCTGCCACCAAATAACAATTATTCAGGTCTAAAACTAATCCGAAGGTAGATGTAGAGGTAGCATGCCGACGGTGATCACATTGACCTTGGAACCAATCCAACGTGCATCGTCAACTCGTCCTTGGCCAATCCTCGTTTAATCCGTAGCCCCTATTTTGAGTTATAAATATGAGCAACCGAACCAGTATCAAATACCCAGGCGCTACTATGAGAATTAGTAAGGTACACATCAATAACATGTATATCAAATATACCTATCCTCCAAATACTTAGGGCAGTTCCGCTTCCAATGACCAGTCCCTTTGCAGTAGAAGCACTCAGTTTCAGGCTTAGGTCCAGATTTAGGCCTCTTCCTGGGAGTGGCAACTTGCTTGCCATTCTTCTTGAAATTCCCCTTCTTTCCTTTGCCCTTTTTCTTGAAACTAGTGGTCTTGTTAACCATCAACACTTGATGCTCCTTCTTGATTTCTACCTCGCAGCTTTGAGCATTGCGAAGAGCTCGGGAATTGTCTTATCTATCCCTTGCATATTATAGTTCATCACGAAGCCTTTGTAGCTTGGTGGCAGTGATTGGAGAACTCTGTCAATAACACTATCATCTGCAAGATTAACTCCTAGCTGAGTCATGTGGTTATGATACCCAGACATTTTGAGTATGTGCTCACTAACAGAGCTATTCTCCTCCATCTTGCAGCTATAGAACTTGTTGGAGACTTCATATCTCTCAACTCTGGCATTTGCTTCAAATATTAACTTCAACTCCTGGAACATCTCATATGGTCCATGAAGTTCAAAACGTCTTTGAAGTCCCGATTCTAAGTCGTAAAGCACTGAACTATCGAGTATTCATCAACATACGACTGCCAGACGTTCACAACGTCTATAGTTGCTGGAGGGGGTGGCACACCTAGCAGTGCATCAAGGACATAATTCTTCTGTGCAGCAATGAGGATAATCCTCAAGTTACGGACCCAGTCCGTGTAGTTGCTGCCATCATCTTTCAACTTAGATTTCTCTAGGAACGCAATAAAATTCAAGGGAACGGTAGCACGGGCCATTGATCTACAACATGGATATGCAAAAACTATCAAGACTAAGTTCATGATAAATTAAGTTCAATTAATCATATTACTTATGAACTCCCACTTAGATAGACATCCCTCAAGTCATCTAAATGATATGCGATCCAAATCAACTGAACCATGTCCGATCATCACATGAGATGGAGTAGTCATCAATGGTGAACATCTCTATGTTGATCATATCTACTATATGGTTCACGTTTGACCTTTCGGTCTCCAGTGTTCTAAGGCCTTGTCTGTACATGCTAGGCTCGTCAAGTTTAACCTGAATATTCCGCATGTGCAAAACTGTCTTGCCCCCGTTGTATGTGAACGTAGAGCCTATCACACCCGATCATCACATGGTGTCTCAGCACGACAAACTGTCGCAACGATGCATACTCAGGGAGAACACTTATACCTTGAAATTTTAGTTAAGGGATCATCTTATAATGCTACCACCATAATAAGCAAAATAAGATGCATAAAAGATAAACATCACATGTAATCAAAATATGTGACATGATATGACCATCATCATCTTGTGCCTTTGATATCCATCTCCAAAGCAATGTCATGATCTCCATCGTCACCGGCTTCACACCTTCATCTCCATCATAGCGTCGCGGTCGTCTCGCCAACTATTGCTTCTACAACTATCACTAACGCATAGTGATAAAGTAAACCAATTACATGGTGTTTGCATTTCATACAATATAGAGACAACCATAAGGCTCCTGTCGGTTGCCAGTGACTTTTACAAAACATGATCATCTCATACAACAACGTATATCACATCATGTCTTGACCATATCACATCACAACATTCCCTGCAAAAACAAGTTAGACGTCCTCTACTTTGTTGTTGCAAGTTTTACGTGGCTGCTACGGGCTTCTAGCAAGAATTGTTCTTACCTAGGCATCAAAATCACAACGGTGATTTATCAAGTTTGCTGTTTAACCTTCAACAAGGACCGGCTGCAGTCAAATTCAATTCAACTAAAGTTGGAGAGACAGACACCAGCCAGCCACCTTTATGCAAAACTAGTTGCATGTCTCCCGGTGGAATCGGTCTCATGAACGTGGTCATGTAAGGTTGGTCCAGGCCGCTTCATCCAACAATACCGCTGAATCAAAATAAGACATTGGTGGTAAGCAATATGGCGATCACCGCCCACAACTCTTGTGTTCTACTCGTGCATATCATCTACGCATAGACCTGGCTCTGATGCCACTGTTGGGAAACGTGGCATGCAATTTCAAAAAAATTCCTACGCTCGTGCAAGATCTATCTAGGAGATGCATAGCAATGAGAGGGGAAGAGTGTGTCTACGTAGCCCCATAGACAGTAAGCATAAGCGTTTCACAATGTGGTTGATGTAGTCGAACTTTCTTCATGCTCCAACCGATCTAGTACCAAACATACGGCACCTCCGACTTTTGCACACGTTCAGCTCGATGACGTCCCTCGAACTCTTGATCCAGCAAAGTGTCAAGGAAGTAGATGAGTTCTGTCAGCACGACGGCGTGGTGACGGTGATGGTGAGGTGATCTACGCAGGGCTTCGCGTAAGCACTACGAGAATATGACCGGAGGCGTAAACTGTGGAGGGGGGTGCCGCACACGGCTAACAATTGTTGCTGTGTGTTCTAGGCGCCCCCTCCTCACGTATATATAGATGGGAGGGGGAGGGGAGCAGCCTTGGGGCCTAGTCCAATTCACCCCCCCCCCTCCATATTCTTGGAGATGGAAAAGGAAGAGAGCGGAGAGGAAAGGAAGGGGGAGGCCGACTCCCCCCCTGAGGGAGTCCTGGACTAAGGGGTCCTTGGACAGCCGGACTATATACTTTGGCCGGACTGTTGGACTATGAAGATACAAGATAGAAGACTTGGTCCCGTGTCCGTATGGGACTCTCCTTTGCGTGGAAGGCAAGCTTGGTGATTCGGATATGTAGATTCCTTTATCTGTAACCGACTTTGTACAACCCTAGCCCCTCCCAGTGTCTGTATAAACCGAAGGGTTTAGACTTCTATGGTTTAAGCCACAACAATCATAACCTCATAGGCTAGACTTCTAGGGTTTAGCCATTGCGATCTCGTGGTAGATCAACTCTTGTAATACTCATATTCATCAAGATCAATCAAGCAGGAAGTAGGGTATTACCTCCATAGAGAGGGCCCAAACCTGGGTAAACATCATGTCCCCTGCCTCCTGTTACCATTAGCCTTAGACGCACAGTTCGGGACCCCCTACCCGAGATCCGCCGGTTTTGACACCAACATTGGTGCTTTCATTGAGAGTTCCGCTGTGTCATCGAAGATAGGCTTGATGGCTCCATCAATCATCTACAACAATGCAGTCCAGGGGGAGATCTTCCTCCCCGGGCAGATCTTCGTATTTGGCGGCTTCGCACTGCGGGCCAACTCGCTTGGCCATCTAGAGCAGATCGATAGCTACGCCACTAGCCATCAGGTCAGATTTGGAAGCCTGATATTTGTGGCCGATATCCGTGGAGACTTGATCTTCAACGGATTCAAGCCCATGACGGCTGTCCTCGGCCACCACAATGAACATGACCTAGATCTGTCATCTAGCCGCACACAGGAGATAGCGCATGTGATCACCCTGGCCCTAGAGTTGGAGCGGACTGCGTCGTCCAAAGACGGGAAGCTCAACCCCACCATGGAGGCCGCAGACTCAGCGGCGCTCGAGCTGCACACAGACCCAACATCAGGATGGGCTTGTGTTATCGGAACCTCAGACTCGTCTCTGGCCGTGGGCTCCGGACCGCGTGCATCCGCGTCCATCGAACCTGATTGGGCGCCGGTCTTAGAGTTTAGCTTCACGGACATTTTCCAGCACTCGCCTTTTGACGACGTGTTAAGCTCATTAAGATCCCTCTCCTTGTCAGGGAACTCTTGGCCAAACTATATCTGGCTTGAATGGGAAGTGGATGATGAAGAAATTCGTTCCCCACCCACCACCCACTTTATAGCCACTGTCGATGACTTAATCGACATGCTTGACTACGACTCCGAAGACATCGACGGTATGGACAACGATGCCGGAGAGGATCAGGAACCGCTGCCTACAGGGCGTTGGACAGCCACCTCCTCGTACGACATATACATGGTGGATACACCCAAAGAAAATAATGGTGATGATGAAAATCTAGTCGAGGATAAACCTCCTGAGATACAGCCAAAACACCGACGTCAGCGGCGCCACTCTAAGCCATGCCGTAGTAAAAATAGCAATACCGTCACCGAAGAGGACAACACTCCGGACGGTGCCGAAAACAATGAAGACCCCGTTGAGCCGACCTCTGAACAGGAGGAACGGAATGATGGGTGAGTCAACCCTGGCGAACAGGCCATGAACAAAGACTCAGAGGATAGTAACTACCTTCCGCTCTCCGAGGATGAGGTTAGCCTCGGTGACAAAGATTTCATCGTGCCTGAAGAGCCCGCCGAACAAGAACGCTTTAAGCATCAGCTAATTGCCACTGCAAGAAGCCTGAAAAAGAAGTAGCAGGAGCTTCAGGCTGATCAAGATCTGCTCAATGAAAGATGGACTGATGTCCTGGCAGCCGAGTAATATGGCCTCGAGCGCCCAACCAAAAGCTACCTGAAGCGCAAACTGGTACCATAGTTCGATGATGAGGCGCTGGAGCCCGTCCTACCAAGGTACAATACGGTTGACCGACCACCAGATGGCCGGGCCAAAGCGGCACTTCAAGCCGAACACCAGCCCGAGCTACCTTGCCGAACAAACAGAAATACAACAGCTCGGGGATATACACACGACCTGCAATGCGATTTAGAAAAGAGAGCAGGCCAGACAAGATCAATCTATGGATCATGGGGGCGTGCCTCGATGTGCGATGATGGCCATCTGGCTGAACGTGACAAACATATCCATGTACGGGCCAAAAACCGCAGACGAGCTCCATCCGAGCTACATCACGACTTGGCCCGATATAGAGGCACCGCACACCCCCTTTGCTTCACTGACGAAGTAATGGGACATGATTTCCCATAAGGGTTTAAACCCATAAACATCGAATCATATGATGGCACAACAGACCCCGCGGTGTGGACGCAGGATTTTCTTCTCCACATTCATATGGCCCGCGGTGATGATCTTCACGCCATCAAATACCTCCCGCTCAAACTCAAGGGACCAGCTAGATACTGGTTAAATAGTCTGCCCGAAAACTCCATTGATAGCTAGGAGAAATTGGAGGGCGCCTTCCTCGACAACTTCCAAGGCACATATGTCCGACCTCCGGATGCCGATAAACTAAGTCATATAATCCAACAGCCTAGAGAGTCAGCCAGGAAATTCTGGACTCGGTTCATAAATAAAAAGAACCAGATCGTTGATTGTCCGGACGCCAAAGCCCTAGCGGCCTTTAAGCACAGCATCCGCGACAAATGGTTGGCCAGACACCTCGGCCAGGAAAAACCGAAGTCCATGTCAGCCCTTACGGCACTCATGATCCGCTTCTGTGCGGGCGAAGACAGCTGGCTAGCCCATAGCAACAACAATACAAGCGAACCTAGCACTTCTGAAGCCAGAAACAGCAACGGCAAGCCCCGATGCAATAGACATAAGCGTCAAAACAACGGTGATAGTACCGAAGACACGGTGGTCAACGCCGGATTCAGTGGCTCTAAGTCCAGTCAGCGGAAGAAGCCATTTAGAAGGAACAATCTAGGCCCGTCCAGTCTGGACCGCATACTCGATCGACCATGCCAAATCCATGGCACTCCTGATAAACCAGCCAATCATACCAACAGGGAATGTTGGGTATTCAAATAAGCCGGCAAGTAAAATGCCGAGAATAAGGAGAAAGGGTCACAAAGCGATGACGATGACGAGGAACCCCAACCACAGAACACAAGGGGACAAAAGAACCCCCCCCCCCAAAGTCAAAACGGTGAACATGATATACGCCACCCATATCCCCAAGAGGGAGTGCAAGCACGCACTCAGGGACGTCTACGTGATGGAGCCAGTCGCCCCAAAGTTCAACCCATGGTCCTCCTGTCCGATCACCTTCGATCGCAGGGACCATCCGACCAGTATCCGTGATGGCGGTTCAGCCGCACTGGTCCTTGACCCAATTATCGATGGATTCCATCTCACACGAGTCCTCGTGGATGGTGGCAGCAGCCTGAACCTGCTCTATCAGGATATAGTGCACAAAATGGGTATCGATCCCTCAAGGATCAAGCCCACAAAAACCACCTTTAAAGATGTCAAACCAGGTGTAGAGGCCTGCTGTACGGGCTCAATCACACTGGAAGTGGTCTTCGGATCCCCGGATAATTTCCGATGCAAAGAGTTAATCTTCGATATCGTCTCTTTCCGCAGTGGTTATCATGCACTGCTTGGACGAACCGCATTCACTAAATTCAATGCAGTACCGCACTATGCCTACTTCAAGCTCAAGATGCCACCCCTAAAAAAAAGCTCAAGATGCCCAGACCACGTGGTGTAATAACGGTCAATGGAAATACGGAGCGCTCCCTCCGTACTGAGGAGTACACCGCGGCCCTTGAGCAGAAGTACAGAGTAGCCTTTTTAGGCAGAACCTCAATTCGGCAGTAAAGCCCCCGGACACCGTCAAGCAAGTCCGAACTACTCTGTAGCAGGACTGTCCAGCTCGTCCAGAGCTCAACTAGCAATTCAGACTCCGCCCCAGTCCCATTCAAGCAGTGAAATTCGTGCCGCGCATACATAACTACGCACTTAAAGTACCATGGGCATGGACGGAGGCACGGCTAGACCACGGTCCACAATGCGACTCAACCGCCCCTAGATCCACATTCCTTCACCTTTTCTCTTTCTTTCAGGTCCTTCTCTTCTCGAGGCTTTTTCTGATAACCTGATCATCGGAACCATCACGGGACAGATACACCAAGAAGGCAAGGGGCTTTGACATACAAGGGAATTCCCAGGTGGTCTCTGCTAATGATCGTTATACCTGTTTTAAATACCCGCACGCAGCTCGCCCTTGGTCATGGCATGTTAAATAGCCTTACTTGCTTATCGCATTACTTGTACAAGTACGCCTCGACATATTAATCAAATTACAATGGAAAATAATTTGTAGCATCAGCTTATTACTTGATTTTTTTCCTTGTCTTTGTATTTTTTATCAAATTGCACCCGTACACTCTGGTACGCATTAATTCGCCAGGGGCTTCATCACGCCCTGCAATACGGCAATAAAGTCCGAACACTTTTACAGTACAGTTCGGCACCCCGAACTTATAGCATTATATGCATCGGCTCCGAATCATGTCTTTGGTCAATAGTTGGGTTGCCCGGCTCCTGTGCTTACTACCTTACGTTCCGCTATATCGGCTAGGGTAGTAAAGGGAGAACTATTGCGATTGTGTCCCGGTTCTTCCGGACGAGCACCACAGTAGAGAAAGCCGAAAACTGACTGTCATGATGCGGCGAGAGCTGGTCAGCTGTTCGAGAGTTTTTCAAATCCTTAGATATTTTTTCTGAATTATGCGAGGAATCGGTTCTTATCCGATTAGGCGTGTACAGCACCCCGAGTTCGGCCTTCCGAACACCAGGGGCTGCGTCAAAGTTTTCATTGTAAAACTCCTATGGCTAAGTGAAGGTGATAAAGCCGTATAGTCCGATTGCCTTGTTCATTGCGCTAAACACCTCCTTTAAGGACCAAAAGGTGGAGTAAAGAGTGTTTAGATTTATCCCGAACACCCCCGTACTATCTACGTGAGGGCAGAAGCCGACGACTGGCAAACTCTCAGATTTTCATAAACGACCGCACAGGAGGTAAAATTTTAAACTAACAGACATTATATTACATAACGGATCTGTTTAATATTACAGGACAGGATAAAATGAATGTTTTCAGGGGAATATGATATCCTTGGCACATTGCTCCGCCACAAGGCGGGATCCCTCCAGGACACTGTCAAAATACATCTCGGACGGTGGTGCTCCTTGCCCTCAGGCGGCCCCTCGGTCATCAACTTCTTGGCATCCATCTTCGCCTAGTGCACCTTGGCGCGGGCAAAGGCCATCCACGCGCCTTTGATACAGACCGACCGCTTGATGGCTTCAAGCCGCGGGCAGGCACTCACAAGCCACTTGACGGGTCCGAAGTAGCTACTGGGCATGGGCTCGGGAGGCCATAGCCGGAAAATTAAGTCCTTCATGGCTAGTTCGGTCGCATTATGCAGCTCAACCAGCTGTTTTAGCTGGTCGCTAAAGGGCACTGGAAGTTCTGGTCCAAGGTATTGGGACCAGAACAACTTCTCCATAGAACTCCCTTCTTCGGCCGATAGAATTATGTAGCATCTAACATGCTGCGCGGCAGATCCGCAAACGCCCTTGGAGAGCTCCAAATCCGGGTTAGTAAAAGGAATGTTTCCTTCACATACTTGCTTTGCATAATGAAAGCCTTATCCACCATAATCTTCTTGGCTGCTTGGATTTCCTGGAGGGCGCTCTAAGCTTTGGCTCGGGCATCTTGTGTACTCTGGCGGGCCTTGGCAAGTTCGGACTCTTGAGTATTAGAATCACGCTCCAAGGACTCGTACTTCTTGACGGCGTCCTGGAGCTCTTGCTGGACCTCGCTGACCTGGGCCTCCTGCTTCTCACGCGCGGCACGTTCCTTGGCCGCTTTGTCCTCGGCCTCGGCTAACGCCTTCTTGAGGGCCGCCACCTCGGTCGTGACCCCTAATAAAGTTCATGACACTTTAGTCAGCATGAGCCATTCATCCTTCCTAAATATACATGCAGGTTACTGCATACCTTTGCTTTCTTCCAGCTACTGCTTCACGAGGCCGAGCTCTTCCTCGGCCCGCTCCAGATTCTTCTTCAGTCCGGAGACCTCCGCAGTATGAGCGGCAGCAGCCAGTAGCGACGCCTGCTTACTCACATAGACATCTTATGTTAGACTCCTGCGAAAACTATTTTGATCCTCTGTTCGGCTTTTCTTTCCGAACACCGATTAGAGCATCAGGGGCTACTGTCTACACTGTGATATTCTTTTACAATTACATCACTTACCTCAAAGCCTGTTAGAAGGCTAGTGCAGGCTTTGGCCAACCTGCTTTTCGTGGCCTGGACCTTCCCAATCACCCTACCCATTAGGGTACGGTGTTCGTCAACAATGGAAGCGCCTTTCAGCGCTTCCAACAACCTGTCTGGTGCCTATGGTTGGATAGAGGTCACTGGCAGCATAAGCGCACCCCTTCCCTTCGAAGGGGGTTGCTCGCCTGATTTTGGAACCATAGGGGTCTCCGGAATTGTATTCGGATGAGGGCCGAATTGAATATGGCCCCCATCGTCAGTATCCAAGGGGGTCTGCTCCCTCATATGTCCGGCAGCCAAGGCTTCACCCTCTAGCGCCTCCTGTACGGCCGCCGGATTCTCTCCCGGGACGGGGATCCTTTGGGACGATGCTTCGGCGCCATCCAGGTCCCAGGGAGAGGTGGCCGACGGAAGGGTCTCGCTGTTCATCGCCGCTGGGTCCAGCAAATCCTCTGATGAGGACCGCTCGAGGCGGGACTGAGCCGGACTGCAAGTGCATAATGTAGGCACATTAAAATAATAGAGTAAAGAATCCAGATACAAATACGTGTCCGGACACTTACGATTCGGCCAGGGGCTTCTCCTTGGGCTTCCACTCCCAGCTGTTGTTGGTGGCTGCGGTGGAGCTGTCCAGAAAGGAAGCTTTCCCTTTCTTGGACGCATCGGCCCCCGGATGCGTGGGGGTTGTCCTTTTAAAAAAAATCCCCTGCAAGAGGGGAGTGGATTTCTTCCTCTTCCTCCTCTACCTCGTCGTCTTCGGCGGAGGAGCGCGCCTCGGCGTCTTCGGACATCACGTCCGAAGTGCCCTTATGGCGGAGACCACTTCTGGTCCCCTTGGCCTTCTTCTCTGGCACCTCGTAAGGTGCTGGAAACAATATCCTCGTGCGGAGCGGAGTCTCTGGGCCTTCGGGCAGCGGAGCTGGAATGTTAATCTGCTCCGCTATCTCTATCCAGTCCTGAAATAATCGATAGGGAGACCTAGATGCCTTCCTCTAATACGCAAGTAAAGGGTACACCTTGAAAACATGAGAGAACTTACCGGATTAGCTGGGTGAGTTAGGTCGTGCCCACGGTCCTCGTCCGTGGCCGGCGGCACCTCATTGGCCTTGAAGAGCACTTTCCAGATCTCTTCATACGCCATGCCGAAGATCTCTAGCAGGGTCTGGTGCTTAGCCGGATCAAACTCCCACATATAGCAAGTTCGGCGTTGGCACGGAAGAATCCGGTGGACGAGCATGACCTGGATCACGTTGGCAAGCTTGACTTTCATAGTAATCATGCTCTGGACACGCGTCTGGAGCGCTGTCAGCTTGTCCGGAGAGCCCCGGGACAGGCCCTTCTCTTGCCAGGAGGTGAGCCGCATCGGGGCACCGGATCAGAACGCGGGGACTGCTGCCCAGTTGGTGTCGCGCGACTCAGTGATGTAGAACCACCCCGATTTCCACCCTTTGACAGTCTCCACAAAGGAGCCTTCGGGCCAGGTGACGTTGGGCATCTTGCCCACCATGGCGCCGCCACACTCTGCCTGCTGACCGCTCACCACCTTAGGCTTCACGTTGAAGGTCTTCATCCATAGGCCAAAGTGAGGTGGGATGCGGAGGAAGGCCTTGCACACGATAATAAATGCCGAGATGTTGAGGATAGAGTTGGGGCCAAATCATGGAAGTCCAGCCCGTACTAAAACATCAGTCCACGGACAAACGGGTGGAGAGGGAATCCCAGTCCGCGGACGAAGTGTGTGAGAAACACAACCCTCTCATGGGGCTCTGGGGTAGGGACGATCTGTCCCTTGGCAGGAAGGCAATAAGCGATATCCTTGGCCAGGTACCCGGCCTCCCAGAGCTCCTTGATGTCCTTCTTGTTGATGAAGGAGGCCATCCACTTCCCTCCAGCTCCGGATCCGGACATGGTTGGAGTGCTTTTTTAGGCAGAGAAGGCGAGAGCTTGGGCGCTGGAGCTCGAGAATGGATGGGCAGAGGAAGGAGAAGGCGTGGGTAAACAAGGATGAATCCTTATCCCCTTATAAAGGCAGTAAAAGTTATGCGCCTCCCTGCTAGCCTTAAAATCCTCCTATTTCCCAAACGTCATGCGGATGGCACGGTTGGGTTACCCATGCCCGTATTGATGAGAATCCCGTGATAAGGGGACACGATCTCTGCTTCGACAAGACTGTTGGGGAACGTAGTAATTTCAAAAAAAATTCTACGCACACGCAAGATCATGGTGATGGCATAGCAACGAGAGGGGAGAGTGTTGTCCACGTACCCTCGTAGACCGTAAGCGGAAGCGTTAGCACAATGCGGTTGATGTAGTCGTACGTCTTCACGATCCGACCGATCCAAGCACCGAACGTACGGCACCTCCGAGTTCAGCACACGTTCAGCTCGATGACGATCCCCGGGCTCCGATCCAGCAAAGCTTCGGGGATGAGTTCCATCAGCACGATGGCATGGTGACGACGATGATGTTCTACCGGCGCAGGGCTTCGCCTAAACTCCCCGACGATATGACCAAGGTGGAATATGGTGGAGGGGGGCACCCAAGGTTGTCAGAATCGCGATTCTATTAGACGATTCTACGAATTTACGATCCAAACTAACCCCTATGATTCTACGACTTTAGTTCTTAGAATCTACGTTTCTACGATCCTGATAGTGAAGATTCTACGATTTGCGATCCTACCATCGAAGCTCCGATCCGATTCAAAATCACGATTCTGACAACCTTGGGGGCACCGCACACGGCTAAGGAACAATCCGTAGATCAACTTGTGTGTCTATGGGGTGCCCCCCGCCCCCGTATATAAAGGAGCAAGGGGGAGGCCGGCCGGCCCAAGGGGGGCGCGCCAGGAGGAGGAGTCCTCCTCCTAGTAGGAGTAGGACTCCCCCTTTCCTACTCCTACTAGGAGGGGAAAGGAAGGGGGAGAGGGGGAAGGAAAGAGGGGGGCGCCCCCCCCCCCCCCTCCTAGTCCAATTCGGACCAGAGGGAGAGGGGGCGCGCGGCCCACCCTGGCCGCCCCTCTCTCTTCCCACTAAGGCCCATGTGGCCCATTAACTCTCCCGGGGGGTTCCGGTAACCCTCCGGCACTCCGGTTTTCTCCGAAAACGTCCGGAACACTTCCGGTGTCCAAATATAGTCGTCCAATATATAAATCTTTATGTCTCGACCATTTCGAGACTCCTCGTCATGTCCGTGATCACATCCGGGACTCCGAACAAAATTCGGTACATCAAAACTTACAAACTCATAATAAAACTGTCATCGTAACGTTAAGCGTGCGGACCCTACGGGTACGAGAACTATGTAGACATGACCTAGAACTATTCTCGGTCAATAACCAATAGCGGAACCTGGATGCCCATATTGGTTCCTACATATTCTACGAAGATCTTTATCGGTCAAACCGCATAACAACATACGTTGTTCCCTTTGTCATCGGTATGTTACTTGCCCGAGATTCGATCGTCGGTATCCAATACCTAGTTCAAACTCGTTACCGGCAAGTCTCTTTACTCGTTACTTAATGCATCATCTCGTAACCAACTCATTGGTCACATTGCTTGCAAGGCTTATAGTGATGTGCATTACCGAGAGGGCCCAGACATACCTCTCCGACAATCGGAGTGACAAAACCTAATCTCGAAATATGCCAATTCAACATGTACCTTCGGAGACACCTGTAGTACTCCTTTATAATCACCCAGTTACGTTGTGACGTTTGGTAGTACCCAAAGTGTTCCTCCGGTAAACGGGAGTTGCATAATCTCATAGTTACAGGAACATGTATAAGTCATGAAGAAAGCAATAGCAATATACTAAACGATCAAGTGCTAGGCTAACGGAATGGGTCATGTCAATCACATCATTCTCCTAATGATGTGATCCCATTAATCAAATGACAACACATGTCTATGGTTAGGAAACATAACCATCTTTGATTAATGAGCTAGTTCAGTAGAGGCATACTAGTGACGTTATGTTTGTCTATGTACTCACACATGTATCATGTTTCCGGTTAATACAATTCTAGCATGAATAATAAACATTTATCATGATATGAGGAAATAAATAATAACTTTATTATTGCCTCTAGGGCATATTTCCTTCAGTCTCCCACTTGCACTAGAGTCAATAATCTAGATTACATAGTAATGATTCTACACCCATGGAGTCTTGGTGTTGATCATGTTTTGCTCGTGAGAGAGGCTTAGTCAACGGGTCTGCAACATTCAGATCCGTATGTATCTTGCAAATCTCTATGTCTCCCACTTGTACTTGGTCCCGAATGGAATTGAAGCGTCTCTTGATGTGCTTGGTCCTCTTGTGAAATCTGGATTCCTTTGCCAAGGCAATTGCACCAGTATTGTCACAGAAGATCTTCATTGGTCCCGATGCACTAGGTATGACACCTAGATCAGAAATGAACTCCTTCATCTAGACTCCTTCATTTGCTGCTTCAGAAGCAGCTGTGTACTCCGCTTCACATGTAGATCCCGCCACGATGCTTTGTTTAGAACTGCACCAACTTACAGCTCCACCGTTTAATAAAAATACGTATCCGGTTTGCGATTTAGAATCGTCCGGATCAGTGTCAAAGATTGCATCAACGTAACCATTTACGACTAGCTCTTTGTCTCCTCCATATACGAGAAACATATCCTTAGTCCTTTTCAGGTATTTCAGGATGTTCTTGACCGCTGTCCAGTGATCCACTCCTGGATTACTTTGGTACCTTCCTGCCAGGCTTATTGCTAACCATACGTCAGGTCTGGTACACAGCATTACATACATGATAGAGCCTATGGCTGAAGCATTGGGAATATCTTTCATTTTCTCTCTATCTTCTGCTGTGGTCGGACATTGAGTTTGACTCAACTTCACACCTTGAAGCACAGGCAAGAACCCTTTCTTTGCCGGATCTATTTTGAATTTTTTCAAAATTTTATCAAGGTATGTGCTTTGTGAAAGTACTATTAAGCGTCTTGATCTATCTCTATAAATCTTGATGCCCAATATGTAAGCAGCTTCACCGAGGTCTTTCATTGAAAAACTTTTATTCAAGTATCCCTTTATGCTATCCAAAAATTCTATATCATTTCCAATTAATAATATGCCATCTACATATAATATCAGAAATGCTACAGAGCTCCCACTCACTTTCTTGTAAATACAGGCTTCTCCAAAAGTCTGTATAAAACCATATGCTTTGATCACACTATCAAAGCGTTTATTCCAACTCCGAGATGCTTGCACCAGTCCATAAATGGATCGCTGGAGCTTGCACACTTTGTTAGCACCTTTTGGATCAACAAAACCTTCTGGCTGCATCATATACAACTCTTCTTCCAGAAATCCATTCAAGAATGCAGTCTTAACATCCATTTGCCAAATTTCATAATCATGAAATGCAGCAATAGCTAACATGATTCGGACAGACTTAAGCATCACTACGGGTGAGAAAGTTTCATCATAGTCAACCCCTTGAACTTGTCAAAAACCTTTCGCAACAAGTCGAGCTTTATAGACAGTTACATTACCATCAGCGTCAGTCTTCTTCTTAAAGATCCATTTATTCTCAATGGCTTGCCGATCATCGGGCAAGTCAACCAAAGTCCATACTTTGTTTTCATACATGGATCCCATCTCAGATTTCATGGCCTCTAGCCATTTTGTGGAATCTGGGCTCATCATCGCTTCCTCATAGTTCGTAGGTTCATCATGGTCAAGTAACATGACTTCCAGAATAGGATTACCGTACCACTCTGGTGCGGATCTTACTCTGGTAGACCTACGAGGTTCAGTAGAAACTTGATCTGAAGTTTCATGATCAATATCATTAGCTTCCTCACTAGTTGGTGTAGTTGTCACAGGAACCGGTTCTTGTGATGAACTACTTTCCAATAAGGGAGCAGATACAGTTATCTCATCAAGTTCTACTTTCCTCCCACTCACTTCTTTCAAGAGAAACTCCTTCTCTAGAAAGGATCCGATTTTAGCAACGAAAATCTTGCCCTCAGATCTGTGATAGAAGGTGTACCCAATAGTCTCTTTTGGGTATCCTATGAATACACATTTCCCCGATTTGGGTTCGAGCTTATCTGGTTGAAGTTTCTTCACATAAGCATCGCAGCCCCAAACTTTAAGAAATGACAACTTTGGTTTCTTGCCAAACCACAGTTCATAAGGCGTCGTCTCAACAGATTTTGATGGTGCCCTATTTAACGTGAATGCGGCCGTCTCTAAAGCATAACCCCAAAATGATAGCGGGAAATCAGTAAGAGACATCATAGATCGCACCATATCTAGTAAAGTACGATTACGACGTTCGAACACACCATTTCGTTGTGGTGTTCCGGGTGGCGTGAGTTGCGAAACTATTCCGCATTGTTTCAAGTGTAGACCAAACTCGTAACTCAAATATTCTCCTCCACGATCAGATCGTAGAAACTTTATTTTCTTGTTACGATGATTTTCCACTTCACTCTGAAATTCTTTGAACTTTTCAAATGTTTCAGACTTGTGTTTCATTAAGTAGATATACCCATATCTGCTCAAATCATCTGTGAAGGTGAGGAAATAACGATACCCGCCGCAAGCCTCAACATTCATTGGACCACAAACATCAGTATGCATGATTTCCAACAAATCAGTTGCTCGCTCCATAGTTCCGGAGAACGGCGTTTTAGTCATCTTGCCCATGAGGCACGGTTCGCAAGTACCAAGTGATTCATAATCAAGTGATTCCAAAAGCCCATCAGTATGGAGTTTCTTCATGCGCTTTACACCGATATGACCTAAACGGCAGTGCCACAAATAAGTTGCACTATCATTATCAACTCTGCATATTTTGGTTTCAACACTATGAATATGTGTATCACTACTATCGAGATTCAATAAAAATAGACCACTCTTCAAGGGTGCATGACCATAAAAGATATTACTCATATAAATAGAATAACCATTATTCTCTGATTTAAATGAATAACCGTCTCGCATCAAACAAGATCCAGATATAATGTTCATGCTCAACGCTGGCACCAAATAACAATTATTTAGGTCTAAAACTAATCCCGATGGTAGATGTAGAGGTAGCGTGCCGACCGCGATCACATCGACTTTGGAACCATTTCCCACGCGCATCGTCACCTCGTCCTTAGCCAATCTTCGCTTAATCCGTAGTCCCTGTTTCGAGTTACAAATATTAGCAACAGAACCAATATCAAATACCCAGGTACTGCTGCGAGCACTAGTAAGGTACACATCAATAACATGTATATCACATATACCTTTGTTCACTTTGCCATCCTTCTTATCCGCCAAATACTTGGGGCAGTTCCGCTTCCAGTGTCCAGTCTGCTTGCAGTAGAAGCACTCAGTTTCAGGCTTAGGTCCAGACTTGGGTTTCTTCTCTTGAGCAGCAACTTGTTTGCTGTTCTTTTTGAAGTTCCCCTTCTTCTTCCCTTTGCCCTTTTTCTTGAAACTGGTGGTCTTGTTAACCATCAACACTTGATGCTCCTTCTTGATTTCTACCTCCACGGCTTTTAGCATTGTGAAGAGCTCGGGAATAGTCTTGTTCATCCCTTGCATATTATAGTTCATCACGAAGCTCTTGTAGCTTGGTGGCAGTGATTGAAGAATTCTATCAATGACACTATCATCAGGAAGATTAACTCCCAGTTGAATCAAGTGATTATTATACCCAGACATTTTGAGTATGTGTTCACTGACAGAACTATTCTCTTCCATCTTGCAGCTATAGAAATTATTGGAGACTTCATATCTCTCAATCCGGGCATTTGCTTGAAATATTAACTTCAACTCTTGGAACATCTCATATGCTCCATGACGTTCAAAACGTCGTTGAAGAACCGGTTCTAAGCCGTAAAGCATGGCACACTGAACTATCGAGTAGTCATCAGCTTTGCTCTGCCAGACGTTCTTAACATCGTCAGTTGCATCAGCAGCAGGCCTGGCACCCAGCGGTGCTTCCAGGACGTAACTTTTCTATGCAGCAATGAGGATAATCCTCAGTTTAAGGACCCAGTCCGTGTAATTGCTACCATCATCTTTCAACTTTGCTTTCTCAAGGAACGCATTAAAATTCAACGGAACAACAGCACGAGCCATCTATCTACAAACAAACACAGACAAGCAAAATACTATCAGGAACTAAGTTCATGATAAATTTAAGTTCAATTAATCATATTACTTAAGAACTCCCACTTAGACAGACATCTCTCTAGTCATCTAAGTGATCACGTGATCCAAATCAACTAAACCATGTCCGATCATCACGTGAGATGGAGTAGTTTCAATGGTGAACATCACTATGTTGATCATATCTACTATATGATTCACGTTCGACCTTTCGGTCTCCGTGTTCCGAGGCCATATCTGTATATGCTAGGCTCGTCAAGTATGACCTGAGTATTCCGCGTGTGCAACTGTTTTGCACCCGCTGTATTTGAACGTAGAGCCTATCACATCCGATCATCACGTGGTGTCTCAGCACGAAGAACTTTCGCAACGGTGCATACTCAGGGAGAACACTTCTTGATTATTAGTGAGAGATCATCTTAAAATGCTACCGTCAATCAAAGCAAGATAAGATGCATAAAGGATAAACATCACATGCAATCAATATAAGTGATATGATATCGCCATCATCATCTTGTGCTTGTGATCTCCATCTTCGAAGCACCGTCGTGATCACCATCATCACCGGCGCGACACCTTGATCTCCATCGTAGCATCATTGTCGTTTACGCCATCTATTGCTTCTACGACTATCGCTACCGCTTAGTGATAAAGTAAAGCAATTATAGGGCGTTTGCATTTCATACAATAAAGCGAAACCATATGGCTCCTGCCAGTTGCCGATAACTTCGGTTACAAAACATGATAATCTCATACAATAAAATATAGCATCACGTCTTGACCATATCACATCACAACATGCCCTGCAAAAATAAGTTAGACGTCCTCTACTTTGTTGTTGCAAATTTTACGTGGCTGCTACGGGCTTAGCAAGAACCGTTCTTACCTACGCATCAAAACCACAACGATAGTTCGTCAAGTTAGTGTTGTTTTAACCTTTGCAAGGACCGGGCGTAACCACACTCGATTCAGGTAAAGTGAGAGAGACAGACACCCGCCAGCCACCTTTAAGCACGAGTGCTCGTAACGGTGAAACCAGTCTCGCGTAAGCGTACGCGTAATGTCGGTCCGGGCCGCTTAATCTCACAATACCGCCGAACCAAAGTATGACATGCTGGTAAGCAGTATGACTTGTATCGCACACAACTCACTTGTGTTCTACTCGTGCATATAACATCAACGCATAAAACCTAGGCTCTGATACCACTGTTGGGGAACGTAGTAATTTCAAAAAAAATCCTACGCACACGCAAGATCATGGTGATGGCATAGCAACGAGAGGGGAGAGTGTTGTCCACGTACCCTCGTAGACCGTAAGCGGAAGCGTTAGCATAACACGGTTGATGTAGTCGTACGTCTTCATGATCCGACCGATCCAAGCACCGAACGTACGGCACCTCCGAGTTCAGCACACGTTCAGCTCGATGACGATCCCCGGGCTCCGATCCAGCAAAGCTTCGGGGATGAGTTCCGTCAGCACGACGGCGTGGTGACGATGATGATGTTCTACCGGCGCAGGGCTTTGCCTAAACTCCGCGACGATATGACCGAGGTGGAATATGGTGGAGGGGGCACCGCACACAGCTAAGGAACGATCCGTAGATCAACTTGTGTGTCTATGGGGTGCCCCCCGCCCCCATATATAAAGGAGCAAGGGGAAGGCCGGCCGGCCCAAGGGGGGGCGCGCCAGGAGGAGCAGTCCTCCTCCTAGTAGGAGTAGGACTCCCCCTTTCCGACTCCTACTAGGAGGGGAAAGGAAGGGGGAGAGGGGGAAGGAAAGAGGGGGGCGCCCCCCCCCCCCCCCCCCTCCTAGTCCAATTCGGACCAGAGGGAGAGGGGGGCGCGGCCCACCCTGGCCGCCCCTCTCTCTTCCCACTAAGGCCCATGTGGCCCATTAACTCTCCCGGGGGGTTCCGGTAACCCTCCGGCACTCCGGTTTTCTCCGAAAACATCCGGAACACTTCCAGTGTCCGAATATAGTCGTCCAATATATCAATCTTTATGTCTCGACCATTTCGAGACTCCTCGTCATGTCCGTGATCACATCCGGGACTCCGAACAAACTTCGGTACATCAAAACTTATAAACTCATAATAAAACTGTCATCATAACGTTAAGCGTGCGGACCCTACGGGTTCAAGAACTATGTAGACATGACCTAGAACTATTCTCGGTCAATAACCAATAGCGGAACATGGATGCCCATATTGGTTCCTACATATTCTACGAAGATCTTTATCGGTCAAACCGCATAACAACATACGTTGTTCCCTTTGTCATCGGTATGTTACTTGCCCGAGATTCGATCGTCGGTATCCAATACCTAGTTCAATCTCATTACCGGCAAGTCTCTTTACTCGTTACGTAACACGTCACCTCGTAACCAACTCATTGGTCACATTGCTTGCAAGGCTTATAGTGATGTGCATTACCGAGAGGGCCCAAAGATACCTCTCCGACAATCGGAGTGACAAAACCTAATCTCAAAATATGCCAATTCTGAAGTAAATATGCCCTAGAGGCAATAATAAAGTTATTATTTATTTCCTCATATCATGATAAATGTTTATTATTCATGCTAGAATTGTATTAACCGGAAACATGATACATGTGTGAATACATAGACAAACATAGTGTCACTAGTATTCCTCTACTTGAACTAGCTCATTGATCAAAGATGGTTATGTTTCCTAACCACAGGCATGTGTTGTCATTTGATTAATGGGATCACATCATTAGGAAAATGATGTGATTGACTTGACCCATTCCGTTAGCTTAGCACTTGATCGTTTAGTATGTTGCTATTGCTTTCTTCATGACTTATACAAAGTTCCTACAACTATGAGATTATGCAACTCCCGTTTACCGGAGGAACACTTTGTGTGCTACCAAACATCACAACGTAACTGGGTGATTATAAAGGTGCTCTACAGGTATCTCCAAAGGTACATGTTGAGTTGGCATAATTCAAGATTAGGTTTTGTCACTCCAATTGTCGGAGAGGTATCTCTGGGCCCTCTCGGCAATACTCATCACCTAAGCCTTGCAAGCATTGTAACTAATGAGTTTGTTATGAAATGATGTATTACGGAACGAGTAAAGAGACTTGCCGGTAACGAGATTGAACTAGGTATTGGATACCGACGATCAAATCTCGGGCAAGTAACATACCGATGACAAAGGGAACAACGTATGTTGTTATGCGGTTTGACCGATAAAGATCTTCGTAGAATATGTGGGAACCAATATGAACATCCAGGTTCCGCTATTGGTTATTGACCGAGAATAGTTCTAGGTCATGTCTACATAGTTCTCGAACCCGTAGGGTCCGCACGCTTAACGTTACGATGACAATTTTATTATGAGTTTATAAGTTTGGACGTACCGAAGGTTGTTCGGAGTCCCGGATGTGATCATGGACATGACGAGGAGTCTCGAAATGGTCGAGACATAAATATCAATATATTGGAAGCCTATATTTGGACATCGGAATCGTTTCAGGTGAAATCGGCATTTTACCGGAGTGCCGGGAGGTTACCGGAACCCCCCGGGGGGTTATTGGGCCTACATGGGCCTCGAGGGAGAAGAGGGAAGGAGGCAGGAGGGGGCCGCGCGCCCCTCCCCTTCCTAGTCCGAATAGAACAAGGGAAGGGGGGCGGCGCCCCCCTTTCCTTTCCCTCTTCCTACTCCTTCCCCCCTTCTCCTACTCCAACTTGGAAAGAACGGAGTCCTACTCCTGGTGGGAGTAGGACTCCCCCCTTGGCGCGCCCTCCATGGCCGGCCGCCTCCTCCCCCTGGATCCTTTATATACGGGGGCAGGGGGGACACACAAGTTGATCTTCGGATCGTTCCTTAGCCGTGTGCGGTGCCCCCCTCCACCATATTCCACCTAGGTCATATTGTCGCGGAGTTTAGGCGAAGCTCTGCGCCGGTAGAACATCATCATCGTCACCACGTCGTCATGCTGACAGAACTCATCCCCGACGCTTCGCTGGATTGGAGTCCGGGGGACGTCATCGAGCTGGACGTGTGCTGAACACGGAGGTGCCGTACGTTCGGTGCTTGGATCGGTCGATTCGTGAAGACGTACGACTACATCAACCGCGTTGTCATAACGCTTCTGCTTAACGGTCTACGAGGGTACATAGACAACACTCTCCCCTCTCGTTGCTATGCCATCACCATGATCTTGCGTGTGCGTAGGAAAATTTTGAAATTACTACGTTCCCCAACAGTGGCATCAGAGCCTAGGTTTTATGCGTTGATGTTATATGCACGAGTAGAACACAAGTGAGTTGTGGGCGATACAAGTCATACTGCTTACCAGCATGTCATACTTTGGTTCGGCTGTATTGTTGGATGAAGCGGCCCGGACCGACATTACGCGTACGCTTACGCGAGACTGGTTTTACCGCCGTGCTTTGCACACAGGTGACTAGCGGGTGTCAGTTTCTCCAACTTTAGTTGAACCGAGTGTGACTACGCCCGGTCCTTGCGAAGGTTAAAACAGCACCAACTTGATGAACTATCGTTGTGGTTTTTGATGCGTAGGTAAGAACGGTTCTTGCTCAGCCCGTAGCAGCCACGTAAAACTTGCAACAACAAAGTAGAGGACGTCTAACTTGTTTTTGCAGGGCATGTTGTGATGTGATATGGCCAAGACGTGATTCTATATTTTATTGTATGAGATGATCATGTTTTGTAACCGAAGTTATCGGCAACTAGCAGGAGCCATATGGTTGTCACTTTATTGTATGAAATGCAAACGCCCTGTAATTGCTTTACTTTATCACTAAGCGGTAGCGATAGTCATAGAAGCAATAGATGGCGTAAACGACAACGATGCTACGATGGAGATCAAGGTGTCGCGCCGGTGACGATGGTGATCATGACGGTGCTTCGGAGATGGAGATCACAAGCACAAGATGATGATGGCCATATCATATCACTTATATTGATAGCATGTGATGTTTATCCTTTATGCATCTTATCTTGCTTTGATTGACGGTAGCATTTTAAGATGATCTCTCACTAAAATTATCAAGAAGTGTTCTCCCTGAGTATGCATCGTTGCCAAAGTTCGTCGTGCCCAGACACCATGTGATGATCGGGTGTGATAAGCACTACGTCCATCTACAACGGGTGCAAGCCAGTTTTTGCACACGTAGAATACTCAGGTTAAACTTGACGATCCTAGCATATGCAGATATGGCCTTGGAACACGGAGACCGAAAGGTCGAGCGTGAATCATATAGTAGATATGATCAACATAAAGATGTTCACCATTGAAAACTACTCCATCTCACGTGATGATCGGTTATGGTTTAGTTGATTTGGATCACGTGATCAGTTAGATGACTAGAGAGATGTCTGTCTAAGTGGGAGTTCTTAAGTAATATGATTAATTGAACTTAAATTTATCATGAACTTAGTACCTGATAGTATTTTGCTTGTCTATGTTTGTTTGTAGATAGATGGCTTGTGCTGTTGTTCCATTGAATTTTAATGCGTTCCTTGAGAAAGCAAAGTTGAAAGATGATGGTAGCAATTACACGGACTGGGTCCGTAACCTGAGGATTATCCTCATTGCTGCACAGAAAAGTTACGTCCTGTAAGCACCGCTGGGTGCCAGGCCTGCTGCTGATGCAACTGACGACGTTAAGAACGTCTGGCAGGGCAAAGCTGATGACTACTCGATAGTTCAGTGTGCCATGCTTTACGGCTTAGAACCGGGTCTTCAACGATGTTTTGAACGTCATGGAGCATATGAGATGTTCCAGGAGTTGAAGTTAATATTTCAAGCAAATGCCCGGATTGAGAGATATGAAGTCTCCAATAAGTTCTACAGCTGCAAGTTGGAGGAGAATAGTTCTGTCAGTGAGCATATACTCAAAATGTCTGGGTATAATAATCACTTGATTCAGCTGGGAGTTAATCTTCCGGATGATAGCGTCATTGACAGAATTCTCCAATCACTGCCACCAAGCTACAAGAGCTTTGTGATGAACTATAATATGCAAGAGATGAACAAGACTATTCCCGAGCTCTTCGCAATGCTAAAGGCTGCGGAGGTAGAAATCAAGAAGGAGCATCAAGTGTTGATGGTCAACAAGACCACTAGTTTCAAGAAAAAGGGCAAAGGGAAGAAGAAGGGGAACTTCAAGAAGAACAACAAGCAAGTTGCTGCTCAAGAGAAGAAACCCAAGTCTGGACCTAATTCTGAAACTGAGTGCTTCTACTATAAGTAGACTGGTCACTGGAAGCGGAACTGCCCCAAGTATTTGGCGGATAAGAAGGATGGCAAAGTGAACAAAGGTATATGTGATATACATGTTCTTGATGTGTACCTAACTAGAGCTCGTAGTAGCACCTGGGTATTTGATACTGGTTCTGTTGCTAATATTTGCAACTCGAAACAGGGACTACGGAATAAGAGAGCACTGGCCAAGGACGAGGTGACGATGCGCGTGGGAAACGGTTCCAAAGTCGATGTGATCGCGGTCGGCACGCTACCTCTACATCTAACTTCGGGATTAGTTTTAGACCTGAATAATTGTTATTTGGTGCCAGCGTTGAGCATGAACATTATATCTGGATCTTGTTTGATGCGAGACGGTTATTCATTTAAATCAGAGAATAATGGTTGTTCTATTTATATGAGTAATATCTTTTATGGTCATGCACCCTTGAAGAGTGGTCTATTTTTATTGAATCTCGATAGTAGTGATACACATATTCATAATGTTGAAGCCAAAAGATGCAGAGTTGATAATGATAGTGCAACTTATTTGTGGCACTGCCGTTTAGGTCATATCAATGTAAAGCGCATGAAGAAACTCCATACTGATGGACTTTTGGAATCACTTGATTATGAATCACTTGGTACTTGCGAACCGTGCCTCATGGGCAAGATGACTAAAACACCATTCTCCGGTACTATGGAGAGAGCAACAGATTTGTTGGAAATCATACATACAGATGTATGTGGTCCGATGAATGTTGAAGCTCGTGGCGGATATCGTTATTTTCTCACCTTCACAGATGATTTAAGCAGATATGGGTATATATACTTAATGAAGCATAAGTCTGAAACATTTGAAAAGTTCAAAGAATTTCAGAGTGAAGTGGAAAATCATCGTAACAAGAAAATAAAGTTTCTACGATCTGATCGTGGAGGAGAATATTTGAGTTACGAGTTTGGTTTACATTTGAAACAATGCGGAATAGTTTCGCAACTCATGCCACCTGGAACACCACAAAGAAATGGTGTGTCCGAACTTCGTAATCGTACTTTACTAGATATAGTGCGATCTATGATGTCTCTTACTGATTTACCGCTATTGTTTTGGGGTTATGCTTTAGAGACGGCTGCATTCACATTAAATAGGGCACCATCTAAATCCGTTGAGACGACACCTTATGAACTGTGGTTTGGCAAGAAACCAAAGTTGTTGTTTCTTAAAGTTTGGGGCTGCGATGCTTATGTGAATAAACTTCAACCAGATAAGGTCGAACCCAAATCAGAGAAATGTGTCTTCATAGGATATCCAAAAGAGACTGTTGGGTACACCTTCTATCACAGATCCAAAGGCAAGACATTCGTTGCTAAGAATGGATCCTTTCTAGAAAAGGAGTTTCTCTCGAAAGAAGTGAGTGGGAGGAAAGTAGAACTTGATGAGGTAACTGTACCTGCTCCCTTATTGGAAAGTAGTTCATCACAGAAATCAGTTCCTGTGACAAATACACCAATTAGTGAGTAAGCTAATGATATTGATCGTGAAACTTCAGATCAAGTGTCTACTGAACCTCGTAGGTCTACCAGAGTAAGATCCGCACCAGAGTGGTACGGTAATCCTGTTCTGGAAGTCATGTTACTTGACCATCATGAACCTACGAACTATGAGGAAGCGATGATGAGCCCAGATTCCGCAAAATGGCTAGAGGCCATGAAATCTGAGATGGGATCCATGTATGAGAACAAAGTATGGACTTTGGTTGACTTGCCCGATGATCGGCAAGCCATTGAGAATAAATGGATCTTTAAGAAGAAGACTAACGCTGACGGTAATGTAACTGTCTATAAAGCTCGACTTGTTGCGAAAGGTTTTCGACAAGTTCAAGGGGTTGACTACGATGAGACTTTCTCACCCGTAGCGATGCTTAAGTCTGTCCGAATCATGTTAGCTATTGCCGCATTTTATGATTATGAAATTTGGTAGATGGATGTCAAAACTGCATTCCTGAATGGATTTCTGGAAGAAGAGTTGTATATGATGCAACCAGAAGGTTTTGTCGATCCTAAAGGAGCTAACAAAGTGTGCAAGCTCCAGCGATCAATCTATGGTCTGGTGCAAGCCTCTCGGAGTTGGAATAAACGCTTTGATAGTGTGATCAAAGCATATGGTTTTATACAGACATTTCGAGAAGCCTATATTTACAAGAAAGTGAGTGGGAGCTCTGTAGCATATCTAATATTATATGTGGATGACATATTGTTGATTGGAAATGATATAGAATTTCTGGATAGCATAAAAGGATACTTGAATAAAAGTTTTTCAATGAAAGACCTCGGTGAAGCTGCTTACATATTGGGCATTAAGATCTATAGAGATAGATCAAGACGCTTGATTGGACTTTCACAAAGCACGTACCTTGATAAAGTATTGAAAAGGTTCAATATGGATCAGGCGAAGAAAGGGTTCTTGCCTATATTACAAGGTATAAAGTTGAGTCAGACTCAATGCCCGGCCACTGCAGAAGATAGAGAGAAAATGAAAGGAGTTCCCTATGCTTCAGCCATAGGCTCTATCATGTATGCAATGCTGTGTACCAGACCTGATGTGTGCCTTGCTATTAGTTTGGCAGGGAGGTACCAAAGTAATCCAGGAGTGGGTCACTGGACAGCAGTCAAGAACATCATGAAATACCTGAAAAGGACTAAGGATATGTTTCTCGTATATGGAGGTGACAAAGAGCTAGTCGTAAATGGTTACGTCGATGCAAGCTTTGACACTGATCCGGACGATTCTAAATCGCAAACCGGATACGTATTTTTATTGAACGGTGCAGCTGTAAGTTGGTGCAGTTCTAAACAAAGCGTCGTGGCGGGATCTACATGTGAAGCGGAGTACATAGCTGCTTCGGAAGCAGCAAATGAAGGAGTCTGGATGAAGGAGTTCATTTCCGATCTAGGTGTTATACCTAGTGCATCGGGACCAATGAAGATCTTCGGTGACAATACTGGTGCAATTGCCTTGGCAAAGGAATCCAGATTTCACAAGAGGACCAAGCACATCAAGAGACGCTTCAATTCCATTCGGGACCAAGTCCAAGTGGGAGACATAGAGATTTGCAAGATACATACGGATCTGAATGTTGCAGACCCGTTGACTAAGCCTCTCTCACGAGCAAAACATGATCAGCACCAAGACTCCATGGGTGTTAGAATCATTACTAGGTAATCTAGATTATTGACTCTAGTGCAAGTGGGAGACTGAAGGAAATATGCCCTAGAGGCGATAATAAAGTTATTATTTATTTCCTCATATCATGATAAATGTTTATTATTCATGCTAGCATGGTATTAACCGGAAACATGATACATGTGTGAATACATAGACAAACATAGTGTCACTAGTATTCCTCTACTTGAACTAGCTCATTGATCAAAGATGGTTATGTTTCCTAACCATAGGCATGTGTTGTCATTTGATTAATGGGATCACATCATTAGGAGAATGATGTGATTGACTTGACCCATTCCATTAGCTTAGCACTTGATCGTTTAGTATGTTGCTATTGCTTTCTTCATGACTTATACAAAGTTCCTACAACTATGAGATTATGCAACTCCCGTTTACCAGAGGAACACTTTGTGTGCTACCAAACGTCACAACGTAACTGGGTGATTATAAAGGTGCTCTACAGGTGTCTCCAAAGGTACATGTTGAGTTGGCATAATTCAAGATTAGGTTTTGTCACTCCGATTGTCGGAGAGGTATCTCTGGGCCCTCTCGGTAATACTCATCACCTAAGCCTTGCAAGCATTGTAACTAATGAGTTAGTTATGAAATGATGTATTACGGAACGAGTAAAGAGACTTGCCGGTAACGAGATTGAACTAGGTATTGGATACCGACAATCGAATCTCGGGCAAGTAACATACCGATGACAAAGGGAACAACGTATGTTGTTATGCGGTTTGACCGATAAAGATCTTCGTAGAATATGTGGGAACCAATATGAACATCCAGGTTCCGCTATTGGTTATTGACCGAGAATAGTTCTAGGTCATGTCTACATAGTTCTCGAACCCGTGGGTCCGCACGCTTAACGTTACGATGACGGTTTTATTATGAGTTTATAAGTTTTGATGTACCGAAGGTTGTTCGGAGTCCCGGATGTGATCACGGACATGACGAGGAGTCTCTAAATAGTCAAGACATAAAGATCGATATATTGGAAGCCTATATTTGGACATCGGAATCGTTCCGGGTGAAATCGGCATTTTACCAGAGTACCGGGAGGTTACCGGAACCCCCCGGGGGGTTATTGGGCCTACATGGGCCTCGAGGGAGAAGAGGGAAGGAGGCAGGAGGGGGCCGCGCGCCCCTCCCCTTCCTAGTCCGAATAGGACAAGGGAAGGGGGCGGCGCCCCCCCCCCCCCTTTCCTTCCCCTCTTCCTCCTCCTTCCCCCCTTCTCCTACTCCAACTTGGAAAGAAGGAAGTCCTACTCCCGGTAGTAGTAGGACTCCCCCCTTGGCGCGCCCTCCTTGGCCGGCCGCCTCCTCCCCCCTGGCTCCTTTATATACGGGGCCGGGGGGGCACCCCATAGACACACAAGTTGATCTACGGATCGTTCCTTAGCCGTGTGCGGTGCCCCCCTCCACCATATTCCACCTTGGTCATATCGTCGCGGAGTTTAGGCGAAGCCCTGCGCCGGTAGAACATCATCATCGTCACCACGCCGTCGTGCTGGCGGAACTCATCCCCGACGCTTCGCTGGATTGGAGTCCGGGGGACGTCATCGAGCTGGACGTGTGCTGAACACGGAGGTGCCGTACGTTCGGTGCTTGGATCGGTCGATTCGTGAAGACGTACGACTACATCAACCGCGTTGTCATAACGCTTCCGCTTAACGGTCTACGAGGGTACGTAGACAACACTCTCCCCTCTCGTTGCTATGCCATCACCATGATCTTGCGTGTGCGTAGGAAAATTTTTGAAATTACTACGTTCCCCAACAAATTCAACATGTACCTTCGGAGACACCTGTAGTACTCCTTTATAATCACCCAGTTACGTTGTGACGTTTGGTAGTACCCAAAGTGTTCCTCCGGTAAACGGGAGTTGCATAATCTCATAGTTACTGGAACATGTATAAGTCATGAAGAAAGCAATAGCAATATACTAAACGATCAAGTGCTAGGCTAACGGAATGGGTCATGTCAATCACATCATTCTCCTAATGATGTGATCCCATTAATCAAATGACAACACATGTCTATGGTTAGGAAACATAACCATCTTTGATTAATGAGCTAGTTCAGTAGAGGCATACTAGTGACGTTATGTTTGTCTATGTATTCACACATGTATCATGTTTCCGGTTAATACAATTCTAGCATGAATAATAAACATTTATCATGATATGAGGAAATAAATAATAACTTTATTATTTCCTCTAGGGCATATTTCCTTCAAAGACGTGCCAGTGAAACCGCACCTCAAAATACGGAGCGGCGGGCTAAAAAGGTTCGGATAATGACCGGGCAGTGGTGTGATGTCACACTACAAAAAGTTGTCAGTGGATTGGACTCGTGAAATATTATGCTCTTTACGGTTGTGTGTGGTACTTGTTTTGCAGAGCCGGGCACGTTTTCTATGTTCGGAAGGCTATGTTGGAGTACTCGGAGAAGGAACCTGCCTTGCAATGCCAAAGACAATCTGCGCGCCGGACTCATCGTCATTGAAAGCCTTGTTCAGGGGCTACTGAGGGAGTCCTGGACTAAGGGGTCCTCGGACAGCCGGACTATATACTTTGGCCGAACTGTTGGACTATGAAGATACAAGATAGAAGACTTCGTCTCATGTCGGGATGGGACTCTCCTTTGCGTGGAAGGCAAGCTTGGTGATTCGGATATGTAGATTCCTTTATCTGTAGCTGACTTTGTACAACCCTAGCCCCTCCTGGTGTCTATATAAACCGGAGGGTTTAGACTTCTAGGGTTTAAGCCACAACAATCATAACCTCATAGGCTAGACTTCTAGGGTTTAGCCATTGCGATCTCGTGGTAGATCAACTCTTGTAATACTCATATTCATCAAAATCAATCAAGCATGAAGTAGGGTATTACCTCCATAGAGAGGGCCCGAACCTGGGTAAACATCGTGTCCCCCGCCTCCTGTTACCATTAGCCTTAGACGCACAGTTCGGGACCCCCTACCCTAGATCCGCCGGTTTTGACACCGACACCCCCCCCCCTTCCTTCTCCCACTTGGTAGACGGCCTAAGAGGGGTGCGCCAGCCCCTTGTGGGCTGGTGTGCCCCTTCCCCTTTGGTCCATGTGGCCCATAAACCTCCTGGGGGTTCCGGTAACCCCTCTGGTAGTCCAAAAAATACCCGATACACATCGAAACACTTCCAGTGTCCGAATACTATCATACTATATATCAATCTTTACCACTCAACTATTTCAAGACTGCTCTTCATTTCCGTGATCTCATCCGGGACTCCGAACAACATTCAGTCACCAAATCACATAACTCATATAATACTAAATCGTCATCGAACGTTAAGCATGCGGACCCTACGGGTTCGAGAACTATGTAGACATGACCGAGACACCTATCCGGTTAATAACCAATAGCAGAACCTGGATGCTCATATTGGCTCCTACATATTCTACGAAGATCTTTATCAGTCGAACCATTATGACAACAAACGTTATTCCCTTTGTCATCGGTATGTTACTTGCCCGAGATTCGATCATCGGTATCTACATACCTAGTTCAATCTCGTTACCGGCAAGTCTGTTTACTCGTTCCGTAATACATTATCCCGCAACTAACTCATTAGTCACTTTGCTTGCAAGGCTTCTTATGATGTGCATTACCGAGAGGGCCCAGAGATACCTCTCCGATACTCAGAGTGACAAATCCCGATCTCGATCTATGCCAATCCAACAAACACCTTCGGAGATACCTGTAGAGCATCTTTATAATCACCCAGTTACGTTGTGACGTTTGATAGCACATAAGGCATTCCTCCAGTATCCAGGAGTTGCATAATCTTATAGTCGAAGGAATATGTATTTGACATGAAGAAAGCAATAGCAATAAAATTGAACGATCAATATGCTAAGCTAACGGATGGGTCTTGTCCATCACATCATTCTCCTAATGATGTGATCCCTATCATCAAATGACAACAAATATCTATGGTTTGGAAACTTAACCATCTTTGATTAACGAGCTAGTCTAGTAGAGGCTTACTAGGGACACGGTGTTTTGTCTATGTATCCACACATGTATCAGGTTTCCGGTTAATACAATTCTATCATGAATAATAAACATTTATCATGATATAAGGAACTATAAAATAACAACTTTATGATTGCCTCTAGGGCATATTTCCTTCATTATATATTTGCTACATCCACTGAAATTTCAGGTTTTAAGCACTCAACTATGGCAATTTTTCGTTGATACATATGGCAAGTTACAACTCTTTCGCACTAGGTCATGGCAGAAAAGGACCATGGCATCTTTAGGAATTATTTTCTCTAGACCATGGTAGTTTGAATAACCAAATACCCAACTATTCCCATGTGTCCTATACAAATTCCAAAAAAAGTTGCTCTGTTACAATCATTTTTCCCAAATAAGTTGCCATGTTCTTTATAAATGAAAATGGATGCTTCATAGTTTCCATGACTATCATGGGGTGTTTCTCAAGTTGCCATGGCATTTTTCAGTGAACACCGAAAATCAACATTCCCAAAATTGTTTTTCATAAGAATATATCATGGCATTGTGTGTTTTGGTGTCATAACTTGGGATGATTCATCAAGATAAAAAATATGTGTTTGTGCAATCCTTTTTATGGGTTGGTTCTACACACAAGTTTATGAGTTTAAAGGTGGTTCTGTAATAAAAATCATGGTAGTTTTTGTTATTCTCTACCATGTTTTATAGATAGTTTTTGCCAAAGTTTTGCCTTGTTTAAGACTGTTAGTTATAGTTCATGACAAAAAAGATTAGAAAGTTTTTCTGAAAACCATGGCATTTTTTTGTAATTTGCCACGGCATTTTTTTAAGAGAATGGCATTTTTACTACTAATAGCATGGCATTTTTATTATTAAGAGCATGACATTTTAATTTTTGAATCATGGTAATTTATTTTTGTGTGATTGTTTTGACAAGCAAAATACACAATATGGAAACTTTAATTTCTTTTTATCATGGCATTTTTACTATCAATAGCATGGCATTTTTACTATCAATAGCATGGTTTTAAATAGTAAGAGCATGGCATTTTTAATAGTAGATCATTGGCATTTCCATTATTAATAGCATGATATTTTAGTTCTTCTAAGAGTGTGACATTTTAAATTTTTGAGAGCATGATATTTTTATTATCAAGTGTTCTGTTTTTTGTTTTCGGTCTTTTTTGTAAAAAAAATTATTTCTGGTTTTTTCCTTTATTTTCGTGAGAAAAGTTCATCCAAAGTACTAACATGGGATCTAGTTTGAAAGATCTCGATGTGAGAAGTTCAACGATGAAAACGGTTCATGATTTTGGACGCATGGTCCAAGAGATGAAACGTTTTGAAAACCCAAATCTAAAAAGAAAACTCACAGGTTGTAACAAGTGACGCCATGCGGTGTGTCACTTTTCAGCACCAAAGAAGGTGAAAATGACATTTACAAAGAGTACCTTTATGTTTTTTTTAGAAACACCTAAGATCCAAGAAAATACAAAGTAACTCCTATGGCTAAGAATTGCAATGAAATCTCTTTAAAACACCTTCTTCGCGGTATCAATCTCTGCTCAAAGAAATACTTCAAAGACTTTGGTAAAGAGGCTACAACTGGATTGAAGAAACGATGCTGTCACTCTTTCACCCACATGAACATTATCAATAATGGTTTTCGAAAGCACCTTGAGTCGCCCATCCAAAAAGATGGGAAGCCTTGATCGATGAACGTACTTGGACCGGTGATGATCCCTTAGAAATGCAGTCTGTCAAATCACTATGAGGCTAATTGGTTCGATGCGAACATTTGGCATTGCCAATACTTGGCAAGCCAACAATTGGCAATTTCACAAGTTGCCAAAAATTGGCAAGTTCATGTGAGGTTGGCAAGTAAAATTGGTCACCAATCAAATGCCAATATTTAGCATTCTAACTTTTGGCATCAAACCAATCATGTTCTATATCTTCATCATGATGTTGATAAAGGATTTCACCTCGACAAAGAATCAGTACCCCTATGTAGTGATTCGTCGGTACGTGAGCAACGGAGCTAAAGCCCATTTGTAGTGTTGGATTTGCAAGGCCCGTTGTAGATCTACTCTTCAGGACTGGGCGGCCCGAGGCCTCCCTGCTGGTTGGCTTACCGAGACCTGATCCGAGACCACGTGGTCGTTGGTGAGGCTGGAAGAGTCCGTGTAAGTGATTTTTGTTTCGCGTACAATGCATACGTGCGACGTGCGAAAATGGTTGGCGACTTCCCCATGGAGCACGTACAGTGTCGCGATACCTCCGGCTTACTTGTTTGTTCTTCTGCACAAGTGCTCGTGTTACACGGCGTAGAGTACTACTACCATGTTGGCCGTGCATGCTTCCACGGCCTGTCGGTCGCCGGTTAGACGGTCGCTGTCTCCCGTAGACATGCGTCCGGTCGATGCGCCGTGGCGTGGTTTTGTCTAAAGTGAAATAGCGAAGGACCCCTTGACGTGACAAATTGAAGGCCCCCTCCATCGCTCTGTCGTTGATCATGTGTGAACAAGTGCGCACCTTGTTTGGTTATGTAGACTATGATGATGGCCGCCTAGCTAGATCCGGGCAAGCCGTGGAAACTAGCTAGCCAGACAAGCCCGTTTCAGGTCCAAAACTGGAGCTAGCTACATCATCACTAGTCACGCTTCGCTGAATATATAGGAACTACTCCAGTTAACATCCGTAAAGTTTTTAAAAAATTTGCAAATTTTGATCGAGGGTAGAGAAAATTATCTGCATCCACAATGATGTATAGCCCACAGGCATAGATAGATAGCCGAGGAGGGGACAGACAGACTGTGTGCGCATAGGCGATTGGCGTGCGTGCATGTTACCCACCTTCCCTTCACTTTGCCGGCAGACAGTAACCCAGCTGCTCTACACGTATAGTATTTCTCGTTGCCGAACTGCTCCGCCAAAGCAGCGCGGCGGTAGTAAAATGCAAGTGCCGAGCGAAGGCGACAGCATAACAGCAACAACAGTCCATCACAAAGGACAATCACGCACAGCAAATTTCCTATTCGCGGCCACATGGACTGCTTGCAGTTGCAGACACACGGGACAAAGCCCCCGAACTTAGGCCCTAATCGACCTCTCAGAGACAGTGACCAAAACGTCGGCGACCATCACAGGCCAAAACTAGTAGCCAAACCATACACATTTCGCGTGCAATCCTTCTTCAAAGTACACAGAAGCAGAAGCATCCCAATAAATCCATGCTGTGGTTGGTGTACCCAGAACAAGTATCACTCACTATGCATTCCAAAGTACTACATTACAGATGACAACAACGACGACAACAACAGTATCACTCCATTTGAAGGTAAACTGTCAAGAAGAAGAGAATTAACCCAATCTAGTTATCCACCGAAGACCGATCGATCGATTCTTACAAAAGAATTGGGACCTCACAGGCCGAGTCCCAAGCCATATATCTACAACCCCAACATTCCATTCCATTTCAGCCTCTCTGATGATCATCAGCCAGAGCCCTCTCGCGTTCGGCGATGCTTCAAATGGCACATTCCACGCGCTTCATCAAATGAAAAAAGAGAAAACCCCATTATACTGCTTGCTTGCTGTAGTATCCTATCATCATCATCACTCGACCTGCTCGCCGATGAGGTCGAGCCCGACGACCAGGAACGAGACCCCCTGAAACAGAAGGAAGTAGAAATGTATGCCCTGAACCGAGAGCAGGCTGCGAGCTGCTGCTGTCAAGAGGAGGAAGGAGAGTGCTAGCTCCTTCCTGTATAACCTATTGTGTTTCTTCTTTTTGGGTTTGGGTTCCGATTTCGGGTACAATTCCTCCTTTGCTGCTAGGGAGTCGAGGTTGGGAGCGGACCCTACTCTCAGCTGCCTGGATTGCTTCTCGTTCTCGACGAGGGCGACGAGATCGCCCTCCGAAGACCGGCCGGATTTCTTGGTGACCACCCACTCGTAGGCGCTCCCGAGCTGGAACAGGCCGGAGATCATGGCGTTGAACTTGGTCACCGACATGGTGTTCTCAAACAGAAGGTAGGGAACGATGAATGGGAAGGACTTTGGGGCCGGGAGGATGTTGAGCAAGGACATGGTTGCTGGAATGTAGCACACCACCCAGGCAGGTAGCTCGGCTTCAGGAGCAAACATTGTCATTGGAAGTATGACGCAAAAGAGGGTGAATGAATAGAAGGGTAGGATAAGTTTTCGGAGGAGAAAGAAAAGGAATATCAGGTTGAATTTCTTCCAGAACCCAATCTGCAACAGAGGTAGGTAATGTCATTCAGTGGTACATAAATATATGGGGCTAAATTTTCAAAATTAAGGGTGACCATCAAGTGTAAGGATGCTGATCAAAACGATTTTTTCGCATTTGTACAAACCACACATGACCGGTTTATTTCCAGACTAATAGAGTTTGCCCCAGATCTGATAGTACTGTGATATTTGACCAAATAAACTTCATTACAGTTTGCAAAATGTGAGGAGGCGATGGTAAGAAGGGAATTTATCAAAGCGAGTGAGTCAAAATGTAAATCTAATTATATGATCAAAATAGAAACATTAAACAATAGGCGAGTCAAAATGATTTTAACTGACCAAACTTCAAGCAGAACAAAGTTTATAACTGTATAATTTAGTCATGAAAACTTGCAAACATACATCCTACTTGTGCTTCCTGGGAAATAATCAACCTTGTAAATATTCATCCTGCCGATGTGGCTTGTCCTACTAATCAAATTGTACTTAGTTATCCAACTGAATGCAGCTAAAATCTTGTCAACCACAAGAAAAGGACAAACCTAAACCAAGTATACTTAAAACAGAACTAAATTTTGAAGGGTGTGTTCTATATAATGCAGTTAAACTCGTATTTTTCCCCGAAAAAGAAAACTCATCTTTCAAAATATGCCGACGTTCATACCTTTGATTTGATAATGTCCACAAAGCAGAGTCTAAACAACTGCATCGGACCAGAATGCCATCGATGTTGCTGTTTTCTGTATGCTTCATATGACTCCGGCAATTCACACTGGCACTGAAAGGGAAATTCGTGTAGCACAGTTTGAATGATCAGTAAAGGTTTGAGTACCATACAGAAAAGTCATTAACCATAAGAGACATTATTCAAGTACCTCAACATCGTTAAGATACAGAAACTTCCATCCCTTTAGATGTGCTCGAACAGCAATATCCATGTCTTCAACTGTCGTTCTCTCCATCCATCCTCCAGAGTCCTCGAGTGCCTTAATTCTCCACACTCCCGCGGTTCCGTTGAACCCAAAAAAATTGAGGAATGCCCCATTAACCTGCTGTTCCACCTCGAAGTGGAAGCACAGATTTATGTTTTGCAGCCTAGTTAACAAGTTCTCATCCTTGTTTACAAAAGACCACCTTGCCTGAACTAGTCCAACATCCTCTTTGCCCTGAAAGTCGCACACGCAGCTAGTCAGATGATAGAACTTCTATGGGCTCATCATCATTAGATAAGAATGCACCGCAGGAATGTGTAATTTTCAGCTATACCTTGAAATGGGGCACAGTTAGCTTCAGGAAGTCTTCTTGTGGTTGGAAATCAGCATCAAAGATAACAACAAACTCATAGTCTTTCACGTAGCTGCAGTTCATGGCAGACTTGAGATTTCCAGCCTTGTAGCCGTCACGGATCACCCGGTGCCGGTACAATATCCGGACACCCTCCCGTTGCCATTTCTCAACCTCCTCTCTGATAAGAGCTGAAGTCACAGCATCGTCAGAATCATCGAGCACCTGCACCAAGAAATTCGATCTCGGCCAGTCCAGATTGCAGACAGCTCCAATGGATTGCTGATACACCTGCAAACACGCATACAAATCAAAGGAATGAGCTAAATTTGATTCAGAACTCATCATAATTGCACAGATCAGTCAATACTTCCCTGATTCAGGATTGTCTAAAAATGAATCCTACCTTGCCCCCCTCTAGTCCTCTACTCAAACAATAATTTAGGAGCGTGAAACATTCAAAAGCATCATTAAACAAACAAAACTAATAATGTCGTATGGCGCCAACCGTTCCCGTAATCGACAGCGCCATCTGAATGAAATGAACTGACGGCGGCATCTAAAATGTGTCTTGGGATAGAAAAGAATGTGTAGAAGTAGACAAGCATAACCGTGCTTTAGAAACACTCGAGCACCCTATCCCCAAAAATGAAACTCTTCAGCCCAAATACTCCATTGCGGAATCGAATCTTCAACCAAACATTTCATGATGACAACACCCAACACTCATCGTGCGTAGTAGTAGTAGCCATCACGTTAACCAACTAGTAGGAGCTTTGGTCAAAAAACAACAGAAACCGTTCCAGTCCCAACTTGCAAGCAACACTCCACTCCAGTCCCAAAGTGATAGGGGCCAATATTAAGCGTCACTGGCACTGCAACCAAGATTGGATAACCCAATCTCAACTATCCATCCCATGGCCAATATTATCCACCCGTTAATTTTCGGTCCCGGGATTGCAGCTCAAATCCGAATCTTTCGATGCCTGCGACCACCAATGCGGCGGCCGGCCAGGGCGCCCGACGCCCAATCCCAGGCCGCGACCTTGATTTCACCCTCAGGCACAGAAAAAGTAGCATGCGGAGAACTGGAAATTCGTTTCTTTTGGTTTTTGCAGCTCACCTCCTTCTCGTTGCACATTGGAATCTGGACGAGCACCATGGGGAAGTCCCTCTCCTCCTGGGCGCCGGCCTCGACGTCGTCCGAGCCTTTGCCGGCGGCGGCGTTGGGCACGGGCCTGATCCCCCTGAGCTTGATCCAGAAGCAGCCGAGGCAGAGGATGAGGCGGTCGGCGCTCTGGATCATGAAGAGCACGACGCAGGCGTTGGTGAGGAACTGCAGGGCCGGGCCGAGGTAGGCGGCGCGGGCGCGCATCCAGGCCGCGTAGCCGGCGGCGAAGAGGCCCTCGACGGCCTCCAGGTCGGGGAGCGCGGCGAGGTGCCAGCCCTGGGCGTGCGCGGCGACGTCGGCGGCGAGGAGGAGCATGGAGAGGAGGAGGGAGGCGCGGATGAAGCCGTAGAGCCTGGTGCGCAGCGCGGGGCTGCCCCCCGGCCCCGGCGGCGCGTTGTCGGCGTCGGAGTCGGTCCGGCCCGCCGCCACCCGCCTCCGCGCGGCCGCGGCCACGGAGAGCGCGGCGGTGGCGGCGCCCGTGAGCTTCCCCGCGGCGCGGTGCGCCTTGAGGAGCAGCACCCAGGTGATCTGGCGCGCGTTCTTGCCGCGGCCGTCCTTGCCCCCCGCGGCGGGCGAGCCCGGCGGCGGCACCTCGGAGATGGCCCAGTCCGGGGTCTGCATCTTGACCACGACGGGCGTCCCCGTGACGCCGCCGGACACCCCTCCCCGCGCCTCCTGCCCCCACCACGGCGCCATTGCCGGCCCCAGACCCGAGATGCTGCCCCCTTGGCGGCTGCGGCTGTGGCTCCGGCTGCCCTCACCTCCTCATCAACACACACACACACACACACACACACACCCCTTGAGGCTAGGCTGGAGCTAGAGGTGGACGCCAAGACGCGAGAAGAGACAGGGGCTAGAAGGAAATGGCAGGAGGAAGGACGGGGACGGATGGCAGGCAGACAGCAGCAGGATCCCACGCACGCACGGAGCGTAGAGTGAGGCGCAGCAGCAGCAGGGAGAGGACTGGAGGAGTGAGGAGAGGAAGAAGAAAGAAACAGCTCAGCTCACCACGTCGCGGCGGGGGCGGGGCGGGGGATCCAATCCAACTCCCCTCGGCTCAGCTCGGGACAAGCCGGGCCTTTATACATACACACCCCTATGATTACCACACCGCCGCGAGCTGAGCGCCACCCCCGTAGAAAAGAAAAGAGAAGAAAATTCAGAGCTCCCTTCGGCCCCTGGTTCCAGCTGGAGACCAGAGTGAGTAGGAGTGGAGGACGGCTTTTAAGCACCTATCCCTCCCTCCATAAATAAATCTACTTCTATCTTTGCGATGAGTCAAAGATCTAGCATAATTTTAATCAATTTTGTAGAAAAAGGTAATTTATATGACATCAGCTTGATATATTATGGAAATACATTTCAAAGCGAATCTAATGATACAAATTCAGCGTCATAAATGTCACTAATTTTCTCTATAAAGTTGATCAAAGTTTTTAGAACTCGGATTTGAGACAAAATATAGATGTACACTTATTGGCGGACGGAGGGAGTTGCTCCCACTCACTCCCTGCCCAACGCTGGGCCCCGTTCATCAGCTGGATTAACGTACTGTTAACATGAAGCTGGTATAATAATCCCCACTTCCGTTGGAAAGCAGCGGCGGGATTGATTAGTTAACGTGGAAACCGTGGTGTCCTTGTCCTCGGGATCTGCAAATGGCAGCGGGACGACGCTTCCATCCACCGCTTGCTTGGCTCATTAGCATAGTACTACTCGTAGTAGTTAGTAGAAGAAGCATGGGTAACTTGACAAGAGCTTGGTTAGTTGTAAGCTGGAAGGGAAGGGGCAGCGAGTGCAACGGGACACGTGACGTGCGGGAGGGACTGATGAGATGATTCGTTGCGTGGAGCCAGGATGGTGTCGGTGGCGACCCCCAGCCCCAGCCCGGCCCCGCCCACACGTCCCTCCCTCTCCATCCCCATCCATCCATTCATCCACCGGTCCGGTTCGGTTGGGTTGGGTACTTTGAGTAGGATCTCCAGCGCAGACCTATAGAACAGACAATGTATTTGCCTATTGACATGTCCGCAACGAGAGCCGGCTATCTAAACGTGTCTGCACATATTTTAAAAAGAATTTGAACAAATTAGATGGTTTTCATGCAAATCGAATAATTTTCATTTAAATCAGACCAAATAAAATATATTTTTAATATATTTTAACTAAACGAAAACTGACAACATTTTTGTGACCTAATCTATACCTTCGCGGGCCGTGAGGGCATCTGTGTTCCAGGTCCTGTCTTCCCATGTCCAACAAGCTCAACGTTTGCGAGCCTCAGGAAGTGAAGCTACGAGATGGAAAGAATAGGACGTGGAATACGACCCACATTAAACCCATTAAGCGTCGCGTGAAGGGCGGCCAACCAGCTATTCCACGTGGCGCGAGCTGGTTGGCCGTGGTGAAAAAGCTTTTGGATGGAGGTGAGAAATTTTCTAAAATGTTTTTTAGATGAAGAAGATGATCCCACATATTTTTTTAATGGAGGGCTACGCAAAGTGGCGCTTGCTGGTAGGCTACGTTGATGAAAAAAAAATCTTTTCTTTTTTACTTCTTTTCAGGTGAGGATTTTTTTATAATATTTTTCTAGATGGAGGCGAGGACTTCATGTATTTTCTGTGCGCAAAACTTTCTCTCAAGCGGTGCCACAAGGTGGGGCCCCAACCACTAGCGAGATACCATACGTGGTCGTGTGCCATCTCCTACTCTTCGTCACCGGAGTCTACCGTGGACGGACCAGCCTCCTGGTCCTTGCAGCCAAGCGCGAACCGTGCGGGCGGCGTGACCGTCGCAAAGCTGGCGACATTCTACGCCTGCGCCTCCTTTTCGTAAACATCATCATGAACAGGGCATCCCTCTCCACCCGCAGGACATGCAACCGCTAGCGCTAGCTCCGGATGTTGCAGGCGTTGTGGTCCATGGGCACGACGGGATTGTCGTTGGCCCACTCACCGACGATTTGTCCCTCCGCGAGTTGTTGCTTGTCGAGGAGACGGAGTTTGTGGTGTTGTTCTTCCGCGCCTACAGAAACACCGATACCGCCGACACCGGCTGCTTTTCTACCATTGCGGCGTTGAAGTATGCATGCACCTGCTCCAAGGTGAAGCCAACATGGTCTGCCGTTGGCGCCGACTCGTTGCCGTGCACCTCGTCCATCGTCTTGTCGTCATCCCTGACCTCCGGTGAACTCGCCGAGGCTCTGTCCAATTCGCATGGCTGGCTTGCCAGACGGCCGCAATGCGAGCCAACTCATGCTTCTGCTTCGTCAAGAGGCTCTCCCACATTACTCTACAGCTCACGGCCATAGCGGAGGTGGTGCATGGAGGAGGACCTGGAGCGGAGGTGGTGCAGTACAGATCATGCTAGGACTGGCCCCGTATAAATAGTGTGCGTCGGCCAGGCCAAGCAGCGGGCCATTTCTATGTGGGGCGCATGAGTGGGTTTCTCGGACCGCCACGTCATGTTTAATGCCGACAGACGGACGGACGAAAAGCCAGATTGAATGCGTAGAGAGTCGTCCCATCTTGTCTGGTCAAATTTCTTCGGCATTGACCCGGTGTGGGCGCCGCTCTCGGACGACGCCGCTTCAGTGACGGCTATAGTGAATAACCGCGTCTTTCTCTGAACCGGCATGAATGCGGCATGGGGTGCGGAGTTGCATTGCTTGGGAGGGGAGGGCTTTTGTGTGGGACTGGGATGTCAGACACGTATGTGGTAGTGATTCGGGCACCCGTAAAGCCTCCCCTGATTTTTGTCCGGTTAGCCGGATTTTGGTCACCTGGATTGATACGCGAACCGATATCGTGTTGGATGATAAGCTATGTTTGAATCGCTCGGTCCTGACGGTTACGGGTGGGCTGAGGCCAACTCCAAAGTGTGACCCCAAACAGACGTCCGCTTTTGCTTGGATTTTGTCTGTTTAGGTCGGAAAAACGGACGGCCATATGCAGTTTTGGGCGTATGCCTACTACGGCGACCAACCGGCGACCACATCGCATTTTGTCCAGCTCGTGACAAAGAAAAAAGACTGGCCACATATTTAAAAACATAGAAATAAACTTACTTAAACAGTTCTAAACTATTTAAACCGTTTAAACAAGTCTCGGATGCACATTAAACTTAGCTTAAAACTTACAAGAACATAAAAAAAACTTGTTGCTGCCGCCGTCGTGGTCGTCCTCGATGCTGTCGCCGTCTTCAGGCGTCGCCGTCCTCCTCGTCATCGTCCCCGGTGATGTCGATGTACGACCTGTTGCAAGGTTTGGCCGATGGTGGGGCAATGGTGAAGGGCGGGGGGAGGGAGGGGGTGGAGGGGTGGATCTGTTGTGGCGGCCGGAGAAGGACCCGGCCTCGTGGTCATGCTTCCCCTTGCGGCCATCGGTTCAATGCCATCCCTTGGCCGACGATGAGGACGAGGTGGAGGAGAGGAGGTGGAGCTTCGGCGGTCGGCGGCTAGGGTTTGGTCGTGTCGGGTTTTGAGGAGGCAGGCGTTACCAGGAGTGAAAATATGGATTCGCCGGTCCACAGCTTCCACATTAAAAAGGACGAGGCTCCACGTGGCTAGGAGGCTGATAGGCGGGGCCGCTGCGCGTGCGCAGTTAATTTGGATGGTGGGAGGTAGGTGGCCACCCGCCACAGGACCAGTGGCGGAGCCAGGAAATTGCTCCTGGGTATTCTTGTAATTTTTTTTTTGCCAAAGCAATATAATCCTCAAGTCACTTATGATCCTTAAACCAAGTAGGGCAAAAGCGACGAGGATGTCCACTGAACCTCTGATCTCAAACTTATGATCCTTTGGTTGACAAGCACCCAAGTCAATGTATCTTCTTCGAACTCTATCCTGATCATTGGCATGATACGAATATATGGGAAGTCGCTTGCCAGGATCACGTTCCAGAGCTGCCAAATCTGCTTCAAATTGGGGCATTGCTTCATCATCTTCATCAACCGCTTCATCATCTTCTACAATTGGGGTCGGGGGTGTTTGCATTAGTGCTAGCTGCACATTGCTCCCAGCCTCAATGGAAAGGGGAGTTGGTGTGGATGTAGAAGTTATTTTACTTGTCTTTCAAGATCTGTCCCACATTTCAAATATGCTAACATCCTTCTTCTTCATCTACATCACAATCACATAAAAAAAGTAGAAACCAATTGCAGTGGCAATTTGGCATGGACTGATGTACATTGGACAAACATCTTCATCATAAGCAGCAAATGAATCAAGTTCAATTTCAGTTTACAAGCAATCACTGAACAATCTTCAGATTTGTTTAGAAACAGAGAGAAAGAATAGATGCAGTACTGTGTGGATGGATGCAGATTGCAGAATGGAGGGTGGCCGGACTGCTCGTCTGCTGCTTGCTGAAGGCGCTCCCGCCACGCCTGGGAGCCGCCAAGCCAGGGAGGCTCGAGGACGGTGTCCGGAGGGAGCTGCCGACTGCCGCCGCACTGGGGAGCAGAGGAGGCCGGAGGCGGATTGGTGGCCCGGCGCCTGACGGAACCGCAGAGGAGAGGACTGGACACCGGAGGGGAGGGAGACGGCCGCCTGGAGGGAAGGGGCCGAGGGAGAGGCAGGAGAGGTCGGCCGACGGAGCCAGCCCTAGCGCTAGGTTGGGAAAGGGGATCGATTCAATTGGGAATCGAGGGACGGAGACGAGGTGCTCGGGCGCTCGGCTGGTCGCGCGCCTAACCAGACACCCGTCTGGCACCGTGCGTGGCTGTCGTGGTGCGTTCGGGCTAATGGGCCAACTCCAGTCAACTCGCTTTATACTGTAAAATACATGTAGTAATTTTTTTTGCACGAAAATATTTGGTATTCCTGGGAATTCCCAGGAAGACCCCTGGCTCCGCCATTGCACAGGACCCTGAGGCGGACGAGAAGCGGGCGCGTGCATGTCCGTTCGTTGTGACACAAATCAGAAGTAAGTTTGCTCTGAAAATGGGGCGGGCCGGTCATGAAACGGACAGATACAGTGGTGGGTTGGGACGACGTGACGTCCGTCCGTTTGTATCAAAACTGACACACCGGAGCAGATGGGAGGGATGGTGCGTTGGCGTTGCCCTGACGGTTGGAGATGCCATCTCCCCGCTTCCATGACGGACGGACGGGCGGACGTTCTGCTGCTGCACTGCAGCTGCAGCTTCGTGCTCCGTCCGTTGTACCACCGGCAGCGGCGCACCTCCCCGCCTGGCATGTCCCTTCCGCCTGCGCCACATTCCTCAACCGTGCTATCTCTCTCTCACACATACACGGCTTTTTACAGCAGCGGCCAGCGGGAGCGGTGGCGGCGTGGTGCACGCTGTGGCCTGGCCTGGCTAGCTGATCTTTCTTCTCCTCTCCGTGTGTGCCTCCGGCTCTGTCGGTCGCCGTGTCGCTTGTTGCGTTGGGAGGGCAGGCTGGGTAAAGTGGGCGCATACGCATGAATCATCACCGTCATGATTGCCGCTTCACGTGCCGGATATGAGGCGCTTGGGACACCCGAGGCCCCCTCCCCTCCCCTCCTCTTCTCTCCTCTCCTCTCCTGGGGATGGATGGATCGTCGTCGTACGTGGAGGAGATCCACGGCGCCGATACGCACTACGACCACCAGCACTGCTGTAGCAATTGCTTGTTGGGTGCGTGGGATAATGAATGGTGGATCGCCCAGTTTACGGCAGCATTATTGGTTCGCATGAAACGCGAGCAGGCCAGCAAAATTGCAGACGGATTCAATTCAAAGCCGAGCCACCGCTTTCGGCCTTGTCTTGCCTTCTTGTCTTCTACGTTGGTCCGCTGCGTGTATGTATTGTATTGTACGTACACCAAACATTCGTTGGTTCCATGTACTGCACTGTACTTCCACTCCCATTTCTTTCAAGGGAATTACTCCTTCCGTCCGACGATATAGGATCATTTTTCAAACTAGCATAGCTTGAAAAACCATCTTATAGTGTGAGACGGATGGCGTACTTTTTTATCTGGTGAAACTTAGGGCATCTTCAACGCGGACCGTCAAACTGTCCACATCCGCCCGGCAGAGAAGTCCGGACATGTTTTGCAATCAACACGATACCTCATCTGTTCTCGGGTCAGTCCGAACCTTTGTTTTTCGTAAACCGGAGGAGGGGGAGGGGGGCTTTGCGGGAAATCGTACCGCCATCATGTCCCTACTCCCCCTTCCACCCCCGCCCACTCAAATCCTCTTTCGGGTCTAATTTTTTTCACTCCACCCCTATTCCCCCTTACTTTGCATCCGCATCCTTCTTGTCTGACGCCACTGTTGTACCTCTCTAGTCGTCGCGCATGCATCGTAGGACGTCTGAAGCCCCCATCCCACGCCCTCCCTCCTTAGTTACGCCGTCGTCCACCCAGGATCCCTCCGCAGTCAGGTACCCTCCCCCGCTTTTGATGACGTCCATGCTGGACACCACGACCGACAGGTGTCCAGTCAAATGTCATTCGGCTATTTTTGTTGAACTTCTTTGTTGTTTTGTAGTGTAAGCATGATGGCGGGGCACTTGGCAAAGGAGGGTGAATCACTGTGCGATGCGTGGTTGGCCGTATCTGCGGACTTTCTACGCACGAACTCAAAGGCTCGATGTTTTGGCAGCGCGTTCATGGTTCGTTTCATGCGCGAAACAACCGATGCACAGTGTATAGACTACACGCTCTATCGAGATGTACTACAGGACTGAAGGCAGGCCACTGACGCACATATACTGTTGGATGAAGCTCAACGGGATTACGTGTTGGAAGACTTGTGCCGGTTCTGACTAGTGTCATTTAATTTGGATCGCTAAATTCAAAAAACTTGTCGAACTTCTGGTTATCTCGGATGTAATATTTACATTTGATCTCTTCTTATTATATGCACAATTGATCAGTGGTTCAGGAGTTGAGTTTTTTTTTCTTGTGAAATTCGGCTGAGGAGTTTTTCTTACTGTAGTCTACACGCAAGCTTCAGGTTTCAGAATGTGATTCTGTCAGCTTCAATCCATCTGCATCTGCACTGCAAAGAGACCAATCCAGAGTAAGTAAGATTTATCAAGCTCTTCCAGAAAACATTGCAAACGTTTGACCCAAAAGCAACCCATGCAGAAAGCCGGAGTTGGTCCAGGCAACAGAAAACGCCCACTGCTTAATTTTCATAATTAAAAAAAAGGCATTGGCTATATATAATTAGTTTGCGAGGTCTGGTCCGAACCGAAACAAAAAGATAATAATAATATGAGGATCAACAGATGCAATCGAAACAAAACAAGATCAAGCAAAAGGATCTGTCCGTCCGGTCCCTTGTTCCATCGCAGCAAAATTATTCAGGAGAGAGAGAGAGAGCAGGAAAGGGAAATGAACCGAGGAGGAGGAGATTAGATCTGGGGGATTGCATGAATGCCCACTGGCTTGATTGGAGATTGCATGATGGCACATGATTGATTACACGTTCAAGGAGTTAACACGGAGATGCGTCGCGTGTGACCATGTTCGGTTGGTAGGATATGTGCAAAAAAAAAAAAACACGGCCTAGATAGTTCACTTGGCAAAAAAATTTGCTGAGAGCGCATGGCCTTCCATGTTGTAGGCTGCAGGCAGGCAGAGGGACCAGGCCTCCTCCCTGTCAATTTTGTAATGCAGAGGAGAAGACCATGGTTGGGATCAAAGGAGGGACAACTTACACTTAATAATAATAATGAATTCAGTTATGCAGTTAACCTGCCTCTTCATTATTAAAAAAGCACGTACTTTGGAAAAGTAGAGCTGCTGCTGTGTCATCCAACTGTGCACCTCAAATGACAAAACCTGCTAAAATTAGCTTTCTGAAGCAGTTCAATAACATATATAGAGAGGCGAGAAGAAACATGCATGTCGGTGCATTATGCTACCTTGTGAGTCAAACTGTTTGCTTCTTTATTTAGAAAGCTGTGCTGTATTAGCCTTTTATCTAAAAACTATGTGAGTCAAAGCATATGGATGTGCATCCTTTTCCTTCTTTTTCTGGACAACGCAATTTCAGGAAGCAAAACCGGGAAAAGGATACTTAGACACACATCCTAGTCATCAAAAGACAGAAAGAAATGGTCGGGAAACTTAGACACTTATGGGGCATCTCCAACGCTATCCATACTATCCGGCCACGTCCGGACGTGTCTGCGGATATCATACGGGAGCCAACCATCCAACCTTATACCTCAAATGGTGTTATCTTTAAGAAAATACTAGTTTTATAGTGATCGACAATGTTTAACTTAAAAAATTACAAGTTTACCCCAATCTGGCAGTGATTTTTTGTTCAAGGTGAAATATTTATAATCAACGGCTTTAAAAGTTTGTAAATAACTTCTCCCTCACAAAATTCAACAACTTACTACGAGTACGAATACTTTGTCTGTGTTTTTTTTAGAAAAGGAGGATGACCCCCGGCCTTTGCATCTGGGAGATGCATTCGGCCACTTTATTGATTATTCTCGAGGACCTTACAAAGTATTACAACAATATGCTTGAATCCACCATCTTGGCAACATATGACGCTACTCCTATCCATAGGATGAAGGGGTGCTAGCTGGGCCACTCAGACCACTCACCTAAGCCTAACATCAAAAGCCGGAAGCCCCAGCCGAGCCACATACCGGGTCTGGGGCACAATCCGGTCAGACGCATTCGTGTGTCGTCGCCGCCATCTTTCACGGGTCCGTCTTCAGATCATATTGAGGCATCTACCTTGTCTGGCCACTCAGCCATCGACCTCACCATGACGCCAGACAGCTACCTCCTCTTGCGTGAGTCCATCCCGCGCTTCGGACACCGAACCTCCACAGCGCCATGCCGCCGATACCTGCCGCCATCAATGTGTGAGATGAAGCACCGCTCGACCATCCCCCAGCCATCACTTGCTCCAAAACGATGCCCCTAGAAGGGAAAGCGATAAAACGCTATCATCATCCGATCCGGAAGACCCAGATCTAGGGTTTCCCCCGGAGCATCCCAAGCCTGATGAAGCAGACTGCAATGACGATGCCTCGACAAGGGAACGACATCTAAGACGCCGCCATCGTCCGCCATGACCGTAGTCGGCGCGGTTTTCATCGGCAGTTGCTCCACCAGACGTGCGCCGCCGACGTTGCTGGTCCCTTCAACCGGAGTAAACTCCAAAACGATGCCCTAAATACGAACTACGACGCAAAAGCGCCGCCATCGCTCGATCCCAAGGAGATCTAGGGTTTCCCCCAGAGTTGCCAGCGCTGTCAAGGACCAGACAAGGGTAGAATCCCGACGAATATGCCCAGCTGCCGACGAGTCGCACCCGCCACCCTGCCGACGGCAATCCAGTGATCAAGGCCCACGCTTGGGCAACCTGTTCAGAATTTGTTCATAACTATATGAGCATCATCCATTCGACTTGACTCCATGTATTGCACAAGAGAAGGACAGATCGCGCTGGTTGCTCTCCCTGCATAACTTGACTCCTACTAGGTTGCATTTCCAAATCAAGCATCTTTCGTCGATCCAGCTGGTGAGCTGGGGCGTCTGTAATTTTGTCTGCTGATGTCTCCAGTTGGGGTCATTGGTAGATCAGACGCAGGCAACTGTGGAACCCAATCGGTATGGTATGGGCCCCCGTACGAGTACATCTACTACAGTTCTACGCCAGCTTGGCTGGGACGGAATACGACGAGGATTTGCAGGCTCGTCCCCTACGGCGCGGTTCAGTAATCAGTACGAGTACGCCCGTGGCTGTAAGGCTAGTCATAGTGGGAGTAACATAAGTAGTAACATAGATGTCACATAAGCAAAAAAGATGATGTGTCATGTAATTAAAGAGAAGAGAGACAAATAGAGTAACATAAGACCTCTCCCAATGCATTGGTGCTAAAGTGGGGTGCTAAGTGCATTAAAATGCTTAGCAACTAATGTCCCCAATGCATTGATGCTTAGTTTTTGTAGCTAAGCCTCCCCTATTTAATTGTTTAATATTGAAACTCCTTCATGTATTGGTTGATAGTCTTTTTGTCTAGGTTCACGTGCTTAGTATTGGTTCTTATTGGGGTCACCACAATGCTCTCTCTCCTCTTTAATTGTTGTGCCACATCATTTTTCTGCCTATGTGGCACCCTTAGCACCTGTACACCGTGGAGCACTGGGAAGGGCCTAATATGTTACCATCACATAGCGGTTCCCAATACAAAATGAGTCTACAAAGCAATAAATGAAGACATATATGTTACTACACTTTTGACACTTTCCACTATGAAGGTAGTAACATGGACTAGTAACATATGTATGTTACTAGTCTAAGTTACTCCCCACTATGACCAGCCTAAGATGGGGCCGTGCATCCTAGAGACCACGTGGAGCCGTGTTAATTGTAGTGTCCGATACAGTGACCAAATTACGGCAGACCGCGCTGCTAATCCATTCGTGCTACAGTACAAAATTACATGCCCACGCAGGGCATGCAACTACTAGATCGGAGCGGAGCTGATCATTTTTTTTTTGGACGGGATTAGGGCTGATCATAATGCCGATCCTTTGTAGATCACGCAGGTAGGGCAGATGCAGATGCGGCATCTCAGAGATTGGAGAGCACACGCATCGCATCGCAGCGGCGCCATGCTCTGCTCTGCTCTACTGCATGGGTGGCCAACCAGGCAAGGCAAGGCATGCATCAGATTCAGATGTGCTCGCCAAGGTACTACTACGGCGCCTGTGCCTTGCTTTGCCCTAGCGCCATTGCCACCTACCAATAGCTAACTCCTAAAAATGCTATATTAGCACGTACGAGTATCAACTGATACGAGTATAAGCTATGATGCGCGGCGCCACATTTTTATTCTTATTGTTGGGAAAGGGAATGGTGGCGCCACAGCCCACAGGCCACCACATGGTACGGTTTAAGAAGGGCGGCATCGGCGTGGAACGAAGGGAGGACGGAAGGAATCAATCCCATCCGCATCCATCTGACCATCTCGTCCCTCCCTGTGAATCGGCGGGTCCTCTCCTCCATTGGCATTGGCATTGCGTTGCAGGAGCAGATCTCTGCATGCAATAGGAAGGAGGCAGGGAGAACCATCTTGCTGCTGCACTTTCTGCAGTGCAAATACGCGGGATGCAGCGGCCGTGCTGGTGCTAGGCTCTGACTCTGACGCATGTCATGTGGTGTGGCGGCCATGCCCCTCTCTCGGCAGCGCGAGACGCGGAGGAATCGCCTTGCGCTGCTAGTTTCCCAAGGCCCACTTGCAGTGCCACTAGCGCAGTAGTACACATACTCTGTATTGCTACCGCTTAAGGCCCACTGGCACAGAGAAACGCAGAAAATCAGCGCCTAACAATTTTTGGTCCTGGGGGCGCGCTAACGCCTCCCGTCTTGTGCGCGCACGGCCCACGGCTCCCAGTTTGGCGCGTGTGCTGATGCGCACGCGCAGCGGCTTGAAACCGGAGTGCGTCGGTGCTTGGTTTCTTGCTTTACCTATCTATACTATATGCCCCGCAGCCACAGGATTCAGACCCCAAGCATCTGTGTAGCATCATACACCAATAAGAGTTAAACATGTGAGGCTTCTTTGCTCAAATCGCTTTCCAGTATGAGCTGGCCGGGCTGTGTTTTGATGTCACGTCGTGGCAAAATTCCACACGATTCTGAAATTTCATGAGCTGATTCTACCGTATATATTTGTATCTACTTTCAGATTTACCGTAGAAAAAAAGGCATCTAGTCTCAGATTGCATTCGTTGGATACATCAAGCAAGATCCTGAACAATCACCACTGTGTCTGCACCCAGATTGCTTCCACCTACTGATGCTGTGCTATATATAACCGTCGCTATGCCCCTGGTAGAATTCAGGCATAACTCTTCCTCCAACCTTCAGGGAGTCGCCATTTCCTGTGCCAGTAAATAGAAACCCTCGACCACGACGGGAACCCGAAACTGTAGTCCAACGCCTCGTCGGCCAAACCTCCGATGGACAAGGGCAGCCAGACATACCGGGAGTCGCGCAAATCCGACGGGTTCCACCTGTCTGCCATGAAGATGAATGTGCCCGGCAAGCCAGGGAGGGGCAGCACGAATGTGCTCTGAGACAGGAACGTTGTCAGCCGGAGGAAGTGGTTGCCTCCAACGCATGGGTTCCCTAGCGTCTCCCATGGCCCCATGATCTTGTGTGTGGCGTGTGCCAGTGCTGGATTCGGAGCCCAACCTGAGCACCGTGAGGTGATCATGTAGTAGGTTCCTCTGAGCTTGAACACGGCCGGAGCTTCCCTGAACCGTCTCACCAATATTCTCCTCATCGCCGATGTGACGTTAAGATAATCATTTGTCAATGGACTGACATGAAGCTCGGTGTTGCCGCGAGTAGCGTAGAAGAGGTAAGCCATGCCGTCGTCGTCTTTGAAGATCGTCATGTCCCTGCTATCAAATCCATGTGGCCGGAAACTGTAGAGGTAACTGAAAGGCCCTGTGGGAGATCTGCTGACGGCCACACCAACAGATGCTTTAGTGTAGTTGCCGTCATCGATGTGCATCCACATGACATACTGCCGAGTACGGTCATTATATATCACCTTCGGCCTCTCAAGAACCTTTGATATATGAAGGTCGTGTGTGATATTAGTACGCTCTCCGGGAAGCACGATTCCTTCGTGAGTCCATGACCATAGGTCCTTCGAGGAGTAGCAGCTTACCCCTATAATGTCTATCTGAAAAATTGCAAATAAAAACAAGTATTAGTGCACACCCTCCTAAGCAGCAATCACGAACAAACAACAGGTAATAAAAACCAGAGTCACATCAGAGACCGGATTAAGGCAGATATTATGTTACAAATTTGTACTGACCCGTTGTGCCCCTTCAGGGTGAATTTGATAAGTTGGTCCATCTTTGTTCTCTCCGTACCAATAGTATGTCGCGGTATTCTGATCATACAGAATGCCACCACCATGGGCTTGAATGGCATTTCCATCAGTGTCCAGCCACACCCTACCGGGATAAAAGTACATGCTGTCATTTCTGCCTTTTGTTGGGTTCACAGCAGTTGTTTCACTAGGAAAGAACATGTCGTGTAATGCTGAGGACCCATCCAGATATTCATCGATGATCTTTGAAGCCTTGGTAGAGCTCCGACGTTTGACTGTACGTTTCACTGCACGAGGATTCACCTTGTGAGGAGGTGGCAACCGAAAGTGTTCTTCCTCAACCTCTTCCAATTCTCTGGTGGCAGGCAGATGGCTGGAATAGCTATGGGCATGCCCAGTTTTTACTTGATGGCTGATGAAAAATAGGCAGACAATGAGGGTGCAACCCACCAAGCCTATTACAATAAAAGACGAGGAAGATCCGCATCCAGCATCGAAGTTGAGAATAGATGGCTTTCGCTGCGTATTCCTCATCTTTGATCTCCCTCTACTAACCTTCATAAGAAAGTTGCAGTAATAAATCCACTATGCTTTACATCATGTAAAAAATGTTGAAACAAATTTAACCATGGAGAGCAAAGAAATAAATAAGTAAAACAACTAATATCCTATATATCAGACAGAATAATCATGGATCAATGCGGGTCAAATGAGCGAAGAAGTTCCAACTTAATCATATAGACACCCTTATTCGGCAAGGTATTCGTGATGAAACATTAACCAAACTTTAAAAATGAAGAAAAATATGAGCAAGCAAGAATCTGATCAACCAATTTTATCTAGCACAGAATAAAGGAAAGAATGATCACATTAGTAACGTGTAAGGTTGCAACAGAGAACTATGCTGGGGCGCTGACATGCAGCAATGGGGCATAGCTAATTGCTACCTTATTTGAAGTGTCACACCAAGCTTGAAATAAATTAATAAAATCGTAGAATTATTTTAAACTGCCGAAGTGCCGAATTAATTCAATGCACCTAGTCATTAGCACTCAATTACGCCTTCAAATAGAAAGATGGTCTTGGTAGGCATGTTTTGACACGATAGTAGCATTTCTCGCTCTTGCATATTATCATGGCCTAACTATCACGTTTACTCTCTCTCAACAAAAAATTACACTTCAAACCTGTAGAAATGTAAGCAAGAGAAGAGCAGAGCATGCACCGGTATCAGCATTGTTCAGAGGCAACTAATTGTTAGATTCTTTAAACACCACGCAGCTTAAGTTCAGGATTTAATGCACTGTAAAGTTATGAACAAACAAACATATGCCAGTTGGTCGGCACTGCATAATCAGTGATATAAAATGAAAGAAATTAACATAAATACGTGGAAATCATGGACCTATAACATTAAGCATTAAGCAATCCGTTGGTAACTTGTAAGGTTGTAACAGAGAACTATGCTGGGGCGCTGACAAGCAGCAATGGGGCATAGCCAATTGCTACTCCCTCCATTCCAAAATATAGTGTGCCCACGCTTCCCGAGGTCCAACTTTGACCATAAATTTAACCAACGAGACCGACTGCGGCGGGAGAAAAAATTATATAATTGAAAACTTCTTTTGAATACGAATTCACTGGTATAACTTTTGGTCCCGCCACAGTCGGTCTCGTTGGTTAAATTTATGGTTAAACTTGAAGCACGGGAATAGAGGAAGCATTATATTTTGGAACGGAGGGAGTACCTTATTTGAAGTGTGACCCAAAATGTCAGAAAATGATTATCTCGAAATAAATTAATAAAATCGTAGAATATTTTTAAACTGCCGAAGTGTCGAATTGATTCAATGCACCTAGTCATTAGCACTCAATTACGCCTTCAAATAGAAAGATGGTCTTGGTAGGTTTTTTTTGACACGATAGTAGCATTTCTCGCTCTTGCATATTGTCATGGTCTAACTATCACGTTTACTCTCTCTCTCGACAAAAAATTACAGTTCAAACCTGTAGAAATGGAAGCAAGAGAAGAGCACAGCATGCACCGGTGTCAGCATTGTTCAGAGGCAACTAATTCTTAGATTCTTTAAGCACCACGCAGCTTAGGTTCAGGATTTAATGCACTGTAAAGTTATGAGCAAGCAAACATATGCCAGTTCGTCGGCACTGCATAATCAGTGATATAAAATGAAAGAAATTAACATAAAGACGTGGAAATCATGAACCTATAATATTAAGCATTAAGCAATCCATTAGTTCCTGTAATTTCGTTATATGGTTATCTGCACCGAATGCTTTTTTTTTTCTGCACTGAATGTTCTGGTTGATGCAATAAAAGATTCAGAACTAACCTACTCCCGTTCAAAGTTTTTTACTGTTCAATTACAAATTGAACTAAGCAATTCCTCGCGGATGCTTCAGCGCACAATTCAGGGCTACACCCTCAAATTAGCCAACCGAGGTTACCGAACTATGCTTTCAGTCAATGCAGCTGGACGGTAGTCGTGCTACTGCTGCTGGTCTCCAAAAGCAAAAAAGTTGACAAGTACCGCTGAACCGTAGCTACAGGGTTGTTCAGGCAGTCTGTCGAAGTACCCCAATCCCGCTCGACCGATCCAGATCGAGGTTCGAATTCGCTCCCCTGATTTCGCTGCACGGTTGCTACAGGCACAAGCAGGAAGTGCGTGGTACGTACCGCGGATACGGCCGCTGGAATGGTCCTCGGCGCGGCTACTCGACCATGTCACCGTTGTCGCCCGCGCTGAATCACCGTCTCGCGGCCGTGCCGCCAATGGTGGCGTCGTCCGGGGAAGGCGGCTCAGGGGAGATGCAAGAGCGGACCGCTGGGCGGGAAGGAGCAGAAATGCGGCGGCGTGTTGGGAAGAGCGGGCGGCGGCTAGGTGGAGCTCGGAAGGAGCACGGTGGAGGCCTGGAGGGCGAGCCGGTGAGGGCGGAGAGGAGGAGACGCCTGAAGTCGTGACACGCGATGTTAGGTAGGAAATCAGACCGAGTAGGTGCCCACTCAGCTGGGAGCGCAAGGAAAATGAACTGGGGCATACGCTGCACTATTTTATTTTATTTTAAGGGTTTTTTAAGACGACCCTGAATCAATATGAGCCGTTAACTTTTCATGATCCGATTACGAAATTCAAATATGCTATCACATGGTTTGTATTCTAAAACTGTGGGATTCTAATTTTGTTCACTTATTTTAGTCTGCATTAAATATCCAAAATGTCTTATAATTCGAAATAAAAGGTGATACGTGGTAGAGATAGGTTGAGCCACAAATGGAGCTAGATACTGATTGTATTGAAGCCATCAAGCTGGCGAACGCCAAGACCCAAATTCTTTCCGGTATGCTTCGCGAGTGAGTTATCATGCTTGAATGAATTCTGTAAGATGCAAGAATTCGAAGAGTTCGTCGTGATGCAACATGGGAAGTCGTTGTCTATCCAAGCTAGACAGAGTGCAAGATAGAACTGTCAGGTTCTATGTCACATTGCTGGAGGAAGATATGCAGGGTGCCTGGCACTAAGTGTATCCTCGAGTTTGACGAGTGGAAGAAGGTTGAGCCAAAGGGCATACTTCTTACTCAGGTTTGGTTACGTTTCTCGGGGGCACCATCTAAGCCTCTGAATGATGTTCGGGTCGCTACTAGCTTGGGGACACTTGTTGGGAAAATTGAGCGGGTGGATATGCCCTTTACCTGTGCAAACGGGGTAGCTAGGTTGCTCGTGAGTGTTCTGGATATCGAGTTCATACCGGATGTGGTTAAGTGGACACACGCCGGCAGAATTTACAACCTCGAGATTGAGTTTGAGGACTCTGATTTATTCTCTGAGGCTATGTCTGGGAATGATGTTGATATGGTCGATAAGAATGATGGCTCGGGCAAAAAGGAGCTGCGTGAGGATGATCGTGGTGGAGATAAGTCCAACGCTACGGGTTCTAATCACACCTCGGTGGCGCCCGGGAAGGGGACTCCACCACCAGCTTCAGCGCCTATGAACTAGCCGAGATTTGGCTCGTTTTAGCCTGCTTCTGCTCCTCCTCGATTGTGGAGTGATCGGGTGGACTGTGATGACCTATTAGAGCACTCACTTCCTCCTATTGATTTTGCGTTTTGTGACGCATCTGTACGTGGTGGCTCGGAGGTGGTCGTTTCTGAGGTGACCTCAGTGGAGTGTAACTCCGAGGTTCCCGTGGTAGTGCTTGGTCAGGCTGCCGAGCTTCGCTTCAAGGGTGGGGAGGATCATGGGCAGGAGGCCCTCCGTTCCCCCGCTGCTCTCACTCAGAGTGGTGCTTCTCTGCGGATGAGGAGTCCGACGATGGCTTTGCATAGCCGCGGATGTGCTTCACACCGGAGGAGGTACCGGATCGGGAGGGGGGCGTGGGCAGGTGGCCTCCGCCTCTACGTCTCCCCTGGCGGACGTGCTGCACGCCGGAGGAGGTGCCGAATCGGGAGGGGGGCGTGGGCAGGTGGCCTCCGCCTCTACGTCTCCCCTGGCGGACGTGCTGCACGCCGGAGGAGGTGCCGAATAGGAAGGGGTGCGTGGGCAGGTGGCCTCCGTCCCTACCTCTCCCTTGGTGTCCCTGAAGGGGGCGACCCCTGCTCTGGCCCCAGGCGACGGTCTTGGACCGAGATCGCCGGGCGCACCGAGCCCCATGGCGGTGATGGCTGGGGGAGCTTCGCCGGTTCTGCCAACGATGCAGGGCAGCACCCCGGCTGGTTCAGCTCAGTTGAGCCCTGTTGGGGGTTGGGCAGGAGGCCTTACCCCGAATGGGGCCATGCGGGACGACATCATCGCTTTTGGAGGGATCCCGGATCCTGTGTCCGAAGTTCAGCCGTATGTGGATGACATGCAGCTACGGTGCTCCATGCGGGCGGCCAAGCTTCGTGATATTGAGGCCACTATTGGTATGTCAGTCAACACTTCCAATTCTTTTTTGCATTTTTCTAATGATGAGATTATTCATAATGCAAATCAGTTGGGAGTATCTCTAGGTAGTAATGATAATGAGGTTTCTAAATCCATTAATGATATCCTGCATCTTGAAGCGAAACGCGCTTTAGAGATGATTAGAAACCTAGCGGCTGTCAAACCTATGAACGATTCGGATTTAGATGCGTTAGGGGTCAATGTGCTTGATAGCTTTTGTGCGGATCTCGCACCCTCTCTTCCTGAGACTGAGGAGGATGAGTATTCTTCTTCCCCAAGGGATTCCATTCTTGCAGATTCTCAGGTGGCTAGGTCCACAGATCTCGGTTGTAAGGACCGGGCAGAGGACCAAAACAAGCCTAAACGCAAGTGGAATCGAAGGATTTATCCGGCTTCGGCTATGCGTAGAAGTGCTAGGATCCGGACCACTAATTTTTTTATGATGAACTATGAAAGGAATCTTTTGGAATAGCAAAGGTCTTAAGGACTTGTCTAAAAGAAGGTTTCTAGCGGATGCTTCTATAGAACAAACATTGGATTTTATTGCCCTGTCCGAAACTGGAAGGGACAATTTTACCCCCCCCCCCCCCAGTTTCTTAGTACTCTTTTGGGAGGGGTTGGCACTGCCTACCTCCAAGAGGAAGATCCGGTGGGATTTACTTGGGGTTAAATGCGATTCGTTGGAAGTTCGGAATGTTGTCATGGGAGATTTTGCGGTTAAGTTTCGGGTTCGGTCGAAGGCCGATGGGTTTAATTGGGCATTGGTGGCGGTTTATGGCGCCGCGCAGCCTGAACTCAAACCAGAATTTTTGGCGGATTTAGTCTGTATTTGCGGTAGCGAGCAGCTCCCAATTCTGGTTGGGGGTGATTTTAACATTATTCGTAGACGGGAGGAAAAAAACAATGATAACTTTGATGGGAGATGGTCGTTTATGTTTAATACAATTATTGAAAGCTGAGATCTTCGAGAGGTTGAGCTTTCTGGTAGAAAATTCACTTGGGCCAATATGTTACCAATCCCGTCGTTTGAGAAGCTAGACCGGGTCCTAGCTAGCGTCGAATGGGAGCAGAAGTTTCCCCTCGTGACGGTCCAAGCGCTCTCTCGTGCGATCTCCGACCATACCCCATTATTGGTTGACTCGGGAGAGGCAACACATGTGGGGAACAAGAGTACGTTTTCTTTCGAATTAGCGTGGTTTGAAAGAGAAGGGTTCCTGGATCTAATAGCAAGAGAATGGGCTAAAGATTCAGGAGGGAGATCGAATGTTGAGAGATGGAAGAATAAGGTTAGGCATTTAAGGCAGTTCTTATGTGGTTGGGCCAAACACCTGAGTGTGATATATAAGGCTGAGAAGGAAATGCTCCTTTTACTTATTCAATCCCTAGATTTAAAAGCCGAGTCCTCCATTCTAGATACCAGAGAGCTGGAAACTAAAGTGGAGGCGGAAATAAGATTGGAAGAACTGCTTTGTGAGGAGGAATTGAAGTGGGCACTACGAGCTAAAGTTCGCAAAATCGTCCAAGGGGATGATAACACACAATTATTCCATATGATTGCGAATGAAGAGAATCTTTCAGCTTGAGCAAGATGAAGGGACGATTTTAGGACATGAGAACCTAAAAGTATATATCACCAATTACTATAAGCAGCTGTTTGGGCCTCCTGAGGATAATTTCGTATCCTTGGATGAGTCAAGGGTTGAGGATGTTCCTCAACTAGCTGCGGATGGGAACGATATTTTGACAGCCCCATTTTCGGAGAAAGAGGTGTTTGAAGCAATTTCACAAATGAAGAATAATAAAGCTCCAGGACCAGATGGTTTTTTGGTGGAGTTTTATAAAAAGTGATGGCACATCATTAAGGGGTCTTGCTCCCGATGTTCCAGGATCTATTCTCGGGACAGTTGCAGCTATTTCACTTGAACTTCAGAAGAATTACTTTGCTTCCTAAGAAAACAGAGGCCATGAGGATTGAGCAATTTAGGCCGATCTGTCTTCTTAATGTTAGCTTTAAAATTTTCACCAACGTTGGGACTAATAGGCTTACGCAGATTGCGCATTCTGTGGTGCAGCCGTCTCAAACTGCTTTCATGCCGGACAGAAACATCCTAGAAGGGGTTGTGGTCCTACATGAAACGCTCCATGAATTCCACACAAAAAAACTAGATGGAGAGGTTTTCAAAGTCGATTTTGAGAAAGCGTACGACAAGGTAAAATGGCCATTTCTTCAGCAAGCCTTGCGTATGAAAGGATTCGATCGGGCTTGGAGAGACCAGGTAGATTCTTTCACGCAAAAGGGAGTGTTGGAATCAGGGTGAATGATGACATAGGTCATTACTTCCAGACACACAAGGGTCTGAGACAAGGAGATCCGATGTCACCAATTCTGTTCAACATAGTCGTTGACATGTTGACATCCTAATAGGAAGGGCTAAGGATGATGGCCAGGTAGGTGGCCTCATTCCGCATTTAGTTGACGGAGGAGTGTCTATCCTACAGTATGCCGATGATACTATCATCTTCATGGAGCATGATTTGGCTAAAGCTAGAAACATGAAGCTGGTGTTGTGCTTGTTCTTATTAACTTCCATAAAAGTGAATTGTTCTGCTTTGGAAGAGCTAAAGAAGAACAAGAAGCTTACAAGGAATTGTTCGGGTGTGAATTGGGGTCTTTACCCTTCACGTATTTGGGTATACCAATCCACCATCACAAGCTTTCCAACAAGGAGTGGAAGTGTATTGAAGATCGATTTGAAAAAAAAACTAAGTTGCCGGAAGGGCAAGCTTATGTCATACGGAGGACGACTGATTTTGATTAATCCAGTTCTCACAAGTATGCCTATGTTTCTCTTGTCCTTTTTTGAAGTACCAGTTGGAGTACGAAAAAGGCTAGATTTCTATCGATCGCGCTTCTTCTGGCAGAGCGATGAATTGAAATGAAAATAAAGACTCGCTAAGTGGGATATCATTTGTAGGCCGAAAGATCAAGGGGGTCTAGGCATTGAAAATTTAGAGGTGAAGAATAGATGTCTTCTCAGCAAGTGGCTGTATAAGTTATCTATAGAGACGGATGCCACATGGGCCCAGATTCTGCATAATAAGTACCTTCAGTCCAAAACCTTGTCCCAGGTGACGGTAAGACCGACTGATTCACCTTTTTGGAAGGGATTGATGAGAGTGAAATCAGCCTTTTTTTAACAGAACAAAATTTGTAGTTGGAAATGGTACTTCCACAAGATTCTGGGAGGATACATGGCTAGGGGAGACGCCCCTTGCACTCCAATATCCTTCTCTCTATAATATTTTTCAGCGAAGAGACGCTTACGTTGCAATAGTATTACAGTCCAATCCTATTAATATTCAATGTAGGAGGACACTAGCGGGAAACCGTTGGGAAGCATGGCTCCATCTTGTGAGAAGATTGATGGATGTCCACCTTTCTCAACAGCCCTATCAGTTGCGCTGGAAACTAGCTAAGAATGGTGAGTTTTCGGTTAAATCCATCTATTTGGATATTATCAACACTAACGCTATTCCTCATTCGAAACATGTTTGGAAAGTCAAAGTGCCTTTAAAAATCGAAGTGTTTATGTGGTTAGTCCACAAACAAGTCATTCTAACTAAGGACAATTTGGTGAAACGCAACTGGACTGGATCTAAAGATGTAGTTTCTATGATAGTGATGAATCAATCAAACACCTCTTTCTTGACTGCCCTTTGGCAAAAAAATTGTGGAGGTCGGTCCACATAGCTTTTAATATTACTCCTCCGAATTGTATCAACACATTATTTGGGACGTGGCTAGATGGAATTGATACAAATACAGCGAGACATATCCGTGTAGGAGTATGTGCTTTATTATGGGCAGTTTGGAACTGCGGAAACGACTTGGTGTTTAATAGAACAACAAATATTCATTTCTTGCAGGTTATTTTCCGGGCCACTAAACTCATCCGTATGTGGTCGCTACTCACTCCGACGGAGGCCAGGGAGCCTTTGGTTACTGGATCTATCCAATGGGAGATGGTAGCATGGGCTATCTTTAATCGGTTTGGATGGCGGTCATGTAATAGGATATGTGTTTAGTTTCCTATCTTATGTTTTGCCTGCCGGTTGTGGCTATCCTATTTTTGCATTCATGCACTTTGTGAGTATTTTTTCCTTTTGTTTGAGACCTCAAGACTTATGTTGGACCTTTCCCTTTGATTATCAATAATATGGCCGTATGCATCATTCTGATGCAGAGGCCAGGGCAAACCCCCTTTTCAAAAAAAATTTGCTGGAGGAAATATGATAGAGGAAAGATGGCGACCTCTCCAGGCGATCAGAGATGGGAGGCGCATCTGGTCTCCGATCTCCATGTGCCGGCCCTGCTAGTTTTCCGGTGAGGGACTGTAGTCCGGCGAGGCCGTGCCCATCGACTACTACTCCTCAACGACCGGAGCGGATGCGTCGATGCAAGGGCGGTGCAGCCGGGGGAGGAAATCAAGGAAGGTATGCAGATCTTGTTCCCCTGCCATGTGGCACTCGTGGGTAGGAAACAGTGTGGCGAGAGAGGCGGCACGGGGGTCAAGTGGAGAAGACTGACCGGCATGGTGGCAGGGACATAAATGCGGTAGGTGAGGGGAAAACCTTATCCTCCATTACCACGGGCGCAGAGAAGCAAAAATCCCCTCCCATTCCCACGCTTGCTCACACCGCTCTGGGGTTCGATGGCGTTCTGGAAGAAATTGCTCGAGGAGGAGATGATGGTGATCATACGGGGAGACTAGGGGAAGATGGAGAAGATGAGAGAGATACTCTCGTGGTTCCCGAAGAGAGGGGATCTGAGGGCGGCGGCGGTGCAAGGATTTCGCATGCTGACAGAGGAAGAAGACACCCGCCTATCTCTAAACGACGGGACAGTGGGACCGCTGCGGATGATGCTATGGGCGATGGAGGAGGCGATCTCCGACGACCCCAAGCACGCGCGGGAGTGGCGAGAGTTCCGATCCAGGCGCGCCGTCCTTGCAGGACCAGAGAAGATGGTGGCGGGGGCAGTGATGGGGTTTGCCACCCCTGCGATCGGCGCGGTGACTCGCCCGATGGGGATCAGCTCGGAATCTGTGGACGGAGGGGAGACGGAGGCGGAGGCTTGGACGGGAAGGGTGTGGATGAACAAGCCTAAGAAGAAGAAGCGCATGGTGACGGAGGCAACGCTCTATCTGTTTGGCCCGCCTGGCGTCCTCTGTGCAGGAGGCGTAGGGATCTCTCCGGTTGGCAGCCGCTTCTGGTTGCTGGCCGGAGAGGATTCCGACGAGGAGGTTGGGCCCTCGCTGGACTTGCAAGGTATGAACATCCATTTCGCCAAATACCTCATTGATTCTGATGATTCTAGAAAATTGAGTCAAATAAAAATGAAAAAATAGAGGCAGATTGCTTCCAGTGATAAAAAAATTGTTGATGTTAGACCACGCTCTAATTCTGTCCTCAATGGAGGTAGTGGTAACAAAATTACCCAAACCCAAATCTCATTTTGGAGAGAGATTATTGAAAAAATGATTAGAAAATAGTTTGCCCAAATTCCAGATTTCTGGTCTAAATGAGGCGGTTTATATTGAAGAGATGGAAATTAGCAAAGGGCTAGGAGGTAGAGATGTTGATAACCCTGATCGGGGGGAAATAGGCAATGGAAAAGCTAGAGAGGGGCAAAAAAGAAAAAAAATAAGATACAGCTTTGAAGAATACGCTTTCAAAGACCTTTACCCATATAAATGACGAGCCCCTCCTTCTGTTGGAAGGAGAGAGCGATCCCTTCGTGGAACTAGGGTTTCCACCCCCCCACCCCGCCGCCACCAGAACCAGAAGATACTAGTGAGGGGGAGATGATGAACAAAGGTTTTGGAGGAAATCGGGGGGGGGGGGGGATTCAACAGAGGGGGAGGGACAATTTCCAGTATAGGAAAAAGGAAGAAGAGGTGGACAGATCCAAAGCAAACTATCAGCAACACATCAGAAGTGGGGAAGGGTTTGGGACTAGATTCAACCCTCGTAGTTTGAACCATCAGGGGGATGGTGGAGAGGGATCTCGAAGAGAAGCAAGATCTATTGATGAGATCAAGGAGAAAACTATTTTGAAGCAAGAGGTGGAGCAAGCTGTACAGGATTGGAAAGCTAAAGAAAATGTATCCACTTTCAATCCTTCATTTGAAATATTTGCTACCTCTTGAGCTTGCATTGCTTTTTCCCTTGAAGAGGAAAAGGTGATGCAGCAAAGTAGCGTAAGTATTTCCCTCAGTTTGAGAACCAAGGTATCAATCTAGTGGGAGACGACGCACAAGTCACTGAATACTTGCACAAACAATCAACAACTTGCACCCAACACGATAAAGGGGTTGTCAATCCCTTCACAGTTACTTACAATTTGATAGAGATAGCTAAACGGTAAAGTAAATATTTTTGATATTTTTTGTTTATAGATCGAAAAGTAAAAGATTGCAAAATACTAGATCGGAAACTAGTATGATGTAAAAGAGATTCAATATAATGAAAAAGAGACCCGGGGGCCATAGGTTTCACTAGTGGCTTCTCTCAAGATAGCAAATATTACGGTGGGTGAACAAATTACTGTCGAGCAATTGATAGAAAAGCGCAAAGTTATGACAATATCTAAGGCAATGATCATGAACATAGGCATCACGTCCGTGTCAAGTAGACCGAAACGATTCTGCATATACTACTATTACTCCATACATCGACCGACTCCTGCCTGCATCTAGAGTATTAAGTTCATAAAGAACAGAGTAACGCATTAAGTAAGAATACATGATGTAGAGGAATTAACCCAAGAAATATGATGAAAACCCCCATCTTTTTATCCTCGATGGCAACAATACAATACGTGCCTTGTTGCCCCTACTATCACTGGGAAAGGACACCGCAAGATTGAACCCAAAGCTAAGCACTTCTCGCATTGCAAGAAAGATCAATCTAGTAGGCCAAACTAAATCGATAATTTGAAGAGACTTGCAAAGATATCAAATCATGCATATAAGAATTCAGAGAAGAACCAAATAATATTCATAGATAATCTGATCATAAATCCACAATTCATCGGATCTCGGGAAACACATCGCAAAAGAATATTACATCAAATGGATCTCCAAGAACATCGAGGAGAACATGGTGTAAAGAATCAAAGAGAGAGAAGAAGCCATCTAGCTACTAGCTATGGACCCGTAGTTCAGTGGTAAACTACTCACGCATCATCGGAGAGGCAATGGTGTTGATGTAGAAGCCCTCCGTGATCGAATTCCCCTCCGTCAGGACGCCGGAAAAGGCCCCTAGATGGGATCTCATGGGTACAGAAGGTTGCAGTGGTGGAAAAGTGGTTTCGTGGCTCTCCTGGATGTTTTTAGGGTATAAGAGTATATATAGGCAAAGGAGCTAGGCCAGGAGACCCACGAGGGACCCACGAGGTAGGGGGCACGCCCTACCCCCTGGGCGCGCCCTCCTGCCTCGTGGACGCCTCATTGCATCTCCGACTTCATCTCCAAGTCTTCTGGTTTCCTTCTTGTCCAAGAAAGATCATCGTGAAAGTTTCATTCCGTTTGGACTCCGTTTGGTATTCCTTTTCTGCGAAACTCTAAAATAGGCAAAAACAAAAACAAAAACTGGCACTGGCTCTCGGTTAATAGGTTAGTCCCGAAAATAATATAAAATAGCATATAAATGCCTATTAAACATCCAAAATAGATAATATAATAGCATGGAACAATAAAAAATTATAGATACGTTGGAGACGTATGAAGCATCCCCAAGCTTAATTCCTGCTCGTCCTCGAGTAGGTAAATGATAAAAACAGAAATTTTGATGTGGAATGCTACCTAACATATTTATCCATGTAATTTTCTTTATTGTGGCATGAATGTTCAGATCTGAAAGATTCAAAACAAAAGTTTAATATTGACATAAAAACAATAATACTTCAAGCATACTAACAAGGCAATTACGTCTTCTCAAAATAACATGGCCAAAGAAAGCTTATCCCTACAAAATCATATAGTTTGGCTATGCTCCATCTCTGTCACACAAAATACTCAAATCACGCACAACCCCGATGACAAGCCAAGAAATTGTTTCACACTTTGATGTTCTCAAACCTTTTCAACTTTCACGCAATACATGAGCGTGAGCCATGGACGTATCACTATGGGTGGAATAGAATGGTGGTTGTGGAGAAGACAAAAAGAGGGAGATAGTCTCACATCAACTAGGCGTATCAATGGGCTATGGAGATGCCCATCAATAGATATCAATGTGAGTGCGTAGGGATTGCCATGCAATGGATGCACTAGAGCTATAAGTGTATGAAAGCTCAAAAGAAACTAAGTGGGTGTGCATCCAACTTGCTTGCTCATGAAGACCTAGGGCATTTGAGGAAGCCCATCGTTGGAATATACAAGCCAAGTTCTATAATGAAAAATTCTCACTAGTACATGAAAGTGACAAAATAAGAGACTCTCTATCATGAAGATCATGGTGCTATTTTGAAGCACAAGTGTGGAAAAAAGGATAGTAACATTGTCCCTTCTCTCTTTTTCTCTCATTTTTTGGGCTTATTTGGCCTCTTTTTTTTATTTGGTCTTCTTTGGCCTCTCTTTTTTTTCCTCACATGGGACAATCCTCTAATAATGATGATCATCACACTTCTATGTACTTACAACTCGAAAAATTACAACTCAATGCTTAGAACAAAACATGACTCTGTATGAATGCCTCTGGCGGTGTACCGGGATGTGTAATGAATCAAGAGTGACATGTATGAAAGAACTATGAAAGGTGGCTTTGCCACAAATATGATGTCAGCTACATGATCATGCAAAGCAATATGATAATGATGAAACGTGTCATAATAAATGGAACGGTGGAAAGTTGCATGGCAATATATCTCGGAATGGCTATGGAAATGCCATAATAGGTAGGTATGGTGGCTGTTTTGAGGAAGGTATATGGTGGGTGTATGGTAGCAGCGAAAGTTCCGCGGCACAAGAGAGGCTAGAAATGATGGAAGGGTGAGAGTGTGTATAATACATGGACTCAACATTAGTCGAAAAGAACTCACATACTTACTGCAAAAATATATTAGTCATTGAATAAAGTTGAAGGAAATATGCCCTAGAGGCAATAATAAAGTTTTTATTTATATTTACTTATATCATGATAAATGTTTATTATTCATGCTAGAATTGTATTAACCGGAAACTTAGTACATGTGTGAACAGATAGACAATACGTAGTGTCCCTAGTATGCCTCTACTTGACTAGCTCGTTAATAAAAATGGTTATGTTTCCAAACCATAGACATGTGTTGTCATTTGATGAACGAGATCACATAATTAGGAGAATGATGTGATGGACAAGACCCATCCGTTAGCTTAGCATTATGATTGTTACAGTTTCATTGCTACTGCTTTCTTCATGACTTATACATGTTCCTCAGACTATGAGATTATGCAACTCCCGAATATAGGAGGAACACCTTGTGTGCTACCAAACATCACAACATAATTGGGTGATTATAAAGATGCTCTAAAGGTGTCAACGAAGGTGTTTGTTGGGTTGGCATAGATCAAGATTAGGATTTGTCACTCCGTGCATCGGAGAGGTATCTCTGGGCCCTCTCGGTAATGCTCATCACTATAAGCCTTGCAAGCAATGCGACTAATGAGTTAGTTGCAGGATGAAGCATTACGGAACGAGTAAAGGGACTTGCCGGTAACAAGATTGAACTAGGTATGATGATACCGGTGATCGAATCTCGGGCAAGTAACATACCGTGACAAAGGGAACAACGTATGTTGTTATGCGGTTTGACCGATAAAGATCTTCGTAAGAGCCAATATGAGCATCCAGGTTCCGCTATTGGTTATTGATCAGAGATGTTCTCGATCATGTCTACATAATTCTCGAACCCATAGGGTCCGCACACTTAATGTTCAATGACGATTTGCATTAAGAGTTATGTGTTTTTGATGACCGAAGTTTGTTCAGAGTCCCTGATGAGATCACGGACGTGACGAGGAGTCTCGAAATGGTCGAGACATAAAGATTGATATATTGGAAGGCTATGTTCGGACACCGGAAAGGTTTTGGAAAGGTCGGGCATTTTTCGGAGTACCGGGAGGTTACCGGAACCCCCCGGGGGATTAATGGGCCTTCATGGGCCTTGGTGGAAGAGAGGAGGCAGCGGCGAGGTGGAGGTGCGCGCCCCCCTAGCCCAAACCGAATTGGACTAGGGGAGGGGGTGTCCCCCCCTTTCCTCTTTCTCCTCCACCTCTTTCCCTCTCTTCCCCTCTTGGAAAAGGAAGGGGACTCCAACTAGGATTGGGAATCCTAGTTGGACTCCCCCTATAGGCGCGCCCCTCCTTGGTCAGCCTCCTCCTCCTACATCCTTTATATACGGGGGCAGGGGGGCACCCCAAAGCACAACAGACAGTCCTTTAGCCGTGTGCAGTGCTCCCCTCCACAGTTCGACACCTCGGTCATATCGTCGTAGTGCTTAGGGGAAGCCCTGCGCCGGTAACATCATCAACACCATCGCCCATCATGCTGACAGAACTCTCCCTCGTCCTCAACTAGATCAAGAGCTCGAGGGACGTCATCGGGCTGAACGTGTGCTGAACGCGGAGGTACCGTACGTTTGGTGCTTGGATCGTGAAGACGTTCGACTACATCAACCGCGTTACTAAACGCTTCCGCTTTCGGTCTGCGAGGGTACGTGGACACACTCTCCCCTATCATTGCTATGCATCTCCTAGATAGATATTGCATGATCATAAGAATTTTTTTGAATTACTACGTTCCCCAACAGTGGCTCAGAGCCAGGTCTATGCGTAGATGATATGCACGAGTAGAACACAAGGAGTTATGGGCGATAATAGTCATACTGCTTACCACCAATGTCTTACTTTGATTCGACGGTATTGTTGGACGAAGCGGCCCGGACCGACATTACATGACCGCGTTCATGAGACTGGTTCTACCGACATGCTTTTGCACATAGGTGGCTGGCGGGTGTCTGTTTCTCCAACTTTAGTTGAATCGAGTTTGACTACGGCCGGTCCTTGTTGAAGGTTAAAACAGCACACTTGACGAAAAATTGTTGTGGTCTTGATGCGTAGATAAGAACGGCTCTTGCTAGAATCCCGTAGCAGCCACGTAAAACTTGCAACAACAAAGTAGAGGACGTCTAACTTGTTTTTGCAGGGCTTTTTGTGATGTGATATGGTCAAGACATGATGTGATATAAATTGTTGTATGAGATGATCATGTTTTGTAACAGAGTTATCAGCAACTAGCAGGAGCCATATGGTTGTCGCTTTATTGTACGAAATGCAATCGCCATGTAATTGCTTTACTTTATCACTAAGCGGTAGCGATAGTCATAGAAGCAATAGTTGGTGAGACGACAACGATGCTATGATGGAGATCAAGGTGTCAAGCCAGTGACGATGGAGATCATGACGATGCTTCGGTGATGGAGATCATGAGCACAAGATGATGATGGCCATATCATGTCACATATTTTGATTGCATGTGATGTTTATCTTTTATGCGTCTTATTTTGCTTAGTACGGCGGTAGCATTATAAGATGACCCCTTACTAAATTTCAATGTATAAGTGTTCTCCCTGAGTATGCACCGTTGCTACAGTTTGTCGTGCCGAGACACCACCTGATGATCGGGTGTGATAAGCTCTACATTCACATACAACGGGTGCAAGCCAGTTTTGCACGTGCAGAATACTTGGGTTAAACTTGATGAGCCTAGCATATGCAGATATGGCCTCGGAACACTGAGACCGAAAGTTCGAACGTGAATCATATAGTAGATATGATCAACATAGAGATGTTCACCATTGAAAACTACTCCATCTCACGTGATGATCAGACATGGTTTAGTTGATTTGGATCACGTGATCATTTAGATGACTAGAGGGATGTCTATCTAAGTGGGAGTTCTTAAGTAATAGTATTTTACAAATTATGTTGTAGATCAATAGCTTGTGTTGTAGCTTCCCTATGTTTTTATATGTTCCTAGAGAAAACTAAGTTGAAAGATGATAGTAGCAATGATGCGGACTGGGTCCATGATCTGAGGTTTATCCTCATTGCTGCACAAAAGAATTATGTCCTTGATACACCGCTAGGTGACAGACCTATTACAGGAGCAGATGCAGATGTTATGAATGTTTGGCTAGGTAAATATGATGACTACTTGATAGTTTTGTGCACCATGCTTTACGGCTTAGAACTGGGACTTCAAAAACGTTTTTGAACACCACAGAGCATATGAGATGTTCCAAAGAGCTGAAATTGGTATTTCAGACTCATGCCCGTGTCAAGAGGTATGAGACCTCTGACAAATACTTCGCCTAAAAAGATGGAGGAGAATTGCTTAGCTAGTGAGCATGTGCTCAGAATGTCTAGGTACTACAATCGCTTGAATCAAGTGGGAGTTAATCTTCCACATAAGATAGTGATTGACATAGTTCTCTAGTCACCATCACCAAGTTACTGGAACTTCGTGATGAACTATAATATGCAAGAAATGACAAAAGCGATTCCCAAGCTCTTCGTGATGCTGAAATCGACGAAGATACAAATCAAGAAAAGGCATCAAGTGTTGATGATTAAACAAGATCACTAGTTTTAAGAAAAAGGGAAAAGGGAAAGATAGAGAACTTCAAGTAGAATGGCAAGCAAGTTGTCACTCCTGGGAAGAAGCCCAAAGCTGGACCCAAGCCTGAAACCAAGTGCTTCTACTGCAAAGGAAATGGTCACTGGAAGCGGAACTACCCCGAATATTTGGTGGATAAGAAGGATGGCAAAGTGAACAAAGGTATATTTGATATACATGTTATTGATGTGTACCTTACTAGTGCTCGTAGTAACCCCTGGGTATTTGATACTTGTTCAATTGCTAAGATTAGTAACTTGAAACAGGAGTTGAAGAATAAATAGAGACTAGTTGAGGGTGAAGTGACGATGTATGTTGGAAGTGGTTCCAAGATTGATATGTTGATCATCGCACCCCCATATACTTTAGGGATTAGAGTTGAACCTAAATAAATGTTATTTGGTGTTTGTGTTAAAGCATGAATATGATCAGATCATGTTTATTGCAATACGATTATTCATTTAAGACAGAGAATAATTGTTATTCTGTTTACATGAATAAAACCTTCTATGGTCATACACCCAATGTTGATGGTTTATTGAATCTTGATCGTGGTAATACACATATTCATAATATTGATGCCAAAAGATGCAAAGTTGATAATGATAGTGCAACTTATTTGTGGCACTACCATTTAGGTCATATTGGTGTAAAGTGCATGAAGAAACTCCATGCTGATGGAATTTTGGAATCACTTGATTATGAATCACTTGGTGCTTGTGAACCATGCCTCATGGGCAAGATGACTAAGACTCCGTTCTCCAAAACAATGGAACGAGCTACTGACTTATTGGAAATAATACATACCGATGTATGATGTCCAATGAGTGTTGAGGCTCATGGTGGGTATCATTATTTTCTTACCTTCAGAGATGATTTGAGCAGATATGGGTATATCTACTTAATGAAACATAAGTCTGAAACGTTTGAAAAGTTCAAAGAATTTCAGAGTGAAGTGGAAAATCATCGTAACAAGAAAATAAAGTTTCTACGATCTGATCATGGAGGCGAATATTTGAGCTACGAGTTTGGTCTTCATTTAAAACAATGTGGAATAGTTTCACAGCTCACGCCACCTGGAACACCACAACGTAATGGTGTGTCTGAACGCCATAACCGCACTTTACTAGATATGGTGCGATCTATGATGTCTCTTGTTGATTTACCACTATCATTTTGGGATTATGCATTAGATAAACCTGCATTCATGTCAAACAGGGCACCATCAAAAATCTAATGAGAGGACACCATATGAACTGTGGTTTGGCAACAAACCTAAGCTATCGTTTCTTAAAGTTTGGGGCTGCGATGCTTATGTGAAAAAGCTTCAACCTAATAAGCTCGAACCCAAATCTGAGAAATGTGTCTTCATAGGATACCCAAAAGAAACTGTTGGGTACACCTTCTATCACAGATCCGAAGGCAAGATATTCATTGCTAAGAATGGATCCTTTCTAGAGAAGGAGTTTCTCTTGAAAGAAGTGAGTGGCAGGAAATTAGAACTTTATGAGGTAATTGTACCTTCTCCCGAATTGGAAAGTAGTTCATCACAGAAATCAGTTCTAGTGATTCCTACACCAATTAGTGAAGAAGCTAATGATGATGATCATGAAACTTCAGATCAAGTTACTACCGAACCTCATAGGTCAACCAGAGTAGGGTCCGCACTAGAGTGGTATGGTAATCCTATTCTGGAAGTCATGTTACTAGACCATGACAAATCTACAAACTATGAGGAAGCGACGATGAGCCCAGATTCCGCGAAATGGCTTGAGGCCATGAAATCTGTGATGGGATCCACGTAAGAGAACAAAGTGTGGACCTTGGTAGGACTTGTCCGATGATCGGCAAGCCATAGAAAATAAATGGATCTTCAAGAGGAAGATGGACACTGATAGTAGTGTTACTATCTACAAAGCTCGACGTGTCACAAAAGGTTTTCGACAAGTTCAAGGTGCTGACTACAATGAGATTTTCTTAAATGGATGTCAAAACTGCATTCCTTAAATGAATATTTCTTAAAGAAGAGTTGTATATGATGCAACCAGAAGGTTTTGTCGATCCTAAAGGTACTAACAAGGTGTGCAAGCTCCAGCGATCCATCAATGGACTGGTACAAGCATCTCGGAGTTGGAATATACGCTTTGATAATGTTATAAAAGCATATAGTTTTATACAGACTTGCGGTAAAGCCTGTATTTACAAGAAAGTGAGTGGGAGCACTACAGCCTTTCTGATAGGTATATGTGAATGACAAATTGTTGATCGGAAAAGATGTAGATTTTCTGGAAAGCATAAAGGAGAGTTTGAATGGAGTTTTTTTTCAAAGAAAGACCTCGGTGAAGCTGCTTACATATTGGGCATTAAGATCTATATAGATAGATCAAGACGCTTGATAAGATTTTTCAATGAGTACATACCTTGACAAGATTTTGAAAAAGTTCAAAATGGATCAGTCAAAGAAGGAGTTCTTACCTGTATTACAAGGTGTAAAGTTGAGTAAGATTCAAAGCCCGACCATGGCAGAAGATAGAAAGAGAATGAAAGTTATTCACTATGCCTGAGTCATAGGTTCTATAAAGTATACCATGCTATGTACCAGACCAGTTGTGTGCCTTGCTATGAGTTTGGCAAGGGGGTACGATAGTGATCTAGGAGTGGATCACTGTATAGCAGCCAAAGTTATCCTTAGTTAACAAAGAGGACTAAGAAAGCATTTCTCAGTTATGGAGGTGATAAATAGTTTGTCGTAAAGAGTGACGTCAATGTAAGCTTTACACCAATCCAGATGACTCTGAGTCTCAATATGGATACATATTGAAAGTGGGAGAAATTAGCTAGAGTAGCTTCATGCAGAGCATTGTAGACATAGAAAATCTGCAAAATACATACGGCTCTGAATTTAGCAGACCCATTGACTAAACTTCTCTCACAAGCAAAACATGATCACACCTTAGTACTCTTTGGGTGTTAATCACATAGCGATGTGAACTAGATTATTGACTCTAGTAAACCCTTTGGTTGTTGGTTACATGGCGGTGTGAACTATGGGTGTTAATCACATACAGATGTGAACAATTGGTGTTAAATCACATGGCGATGTGAACTAGATTATTGACTCTAGTGCAAGTGGGAGACTGAAGGAAATATGCCCTAGAGGCAATAATAGAGTTGTTATTTATATTTCCTTATATCATGATAAATGTTTCTTATTCATGCTAGAATTGTATTAACCGAAAACTCAGTACATGTGTGAATACATAGACAATACATAGTGTCCCTAGTATGCGTCTACTTGACTAGCTTAATCAAAGATGGTTATGTTTCCTAACCATAGACATGTGTTGTCATTTGATGAATGGGATCACATCATTAGGAGAATGATGTGATGGACAAGATCCATCCGTTAGCTTAGCATTACGATCATTACAATTTCATTGCTACTGCTTTCTTCATGACTTATACACGTTCCTCAAACTATGAGATTATGCAACTCCCGAATACCGGAGGAACACCTTGTGTGCTATCAAACGTCACAACATAACTGGGTGATTATAAAGATGCTCTACAGGTGTCTCCGAAGGTGTTTGTTGGGTTGGCATAGATCAATATTAGGATTTGTCACTCCATGTATCGGAGAGGTATCTCCGGGCCCTCTCGGTAATGCTCATCACTATAAGCCTTGCAAGCAATGTGACTAATGAGTTAGTTGCGGGATGAAGCATTACGGAATGAGTAAAGAGACTTGCTGGTAGCGAGATTGAACTAGGTATGATGATACCGACGATCGAATCTCGGGCAAGTAACATACCGATGACAAAGGGAACAACATATATTGTTATGCGGTTTGACCGATAAAGATCTTCGTAGAATATGTAGGAGCCAATATGAGCATCCAGGTTCCGCTATTGGTTATTGACCGGAGATGTGTCTCGATCATGTCTACATAGTTCTCGAACCCGTAGGGTCCGCACGCTTAACGTTCGATGACGATTTGTATTAAGAGTTATGTGTTTTTGATGACCGAAGTTTGTTCGGATTACCGGCTGAGATCACGAACGTGAAAAGGAGTCTCGAAATGGTCGATACATGAAGATTGATATATTGGAAGGCTATGTTCGGGCACCGGAAGTGTTTCGGAAAGGTTTAGGCATTTTTCGGAGTATCGGGAGGTTACTGGAACCCCCAGGGGATTAATGGGCCTTCATGGGCCTTGGTGGAAGAGAGGAGGCAGCGGCCAGGTTAGTAGGTTAGTCCCAAAAATGATATAAATGTGTAAAGTAAAGCCCATAAACATCCAAAACGGCTAATATAATAGCATGGAACAATCAAAAATTATAGATACGTTGGAGATGTATCACGCACCCACGCTCATACGGTACGAGAGAAATGCTCATCGCTCGGCCCCGACCACCCACCGTAACCGGGAACACCCCGATATTTTCCTCGCCCTCGCTTCTACCACGGTTTTTCCCGTCATGGACGGCCCAAAGAATGTCATGCAGTTGCGTCTCCGGCCCGCCCAGGACGAAAAGCCCATTTTCTGTCATGATTTTTTGTCATAGAAGTAGGAGCCCACCACATCTATGATGATTCTGGGTTTTGTCACAATTATCGTCATAGAAGTCAGAAGTATGACAGAAAAAAAAATTGTTCGGCCCAAAATGTCATAGATGTGTCTTTTTTTATAGTGAAGGACAATACCACTTTTTCATGACAGTATCTAAACAGTAGCACAACACCAATAGAGATGACAAAGCTCAATCATATGGATGAAATCTGTGGGTACCAACCTTTGTCAGGAGGCTTGTTGTGTAGAGCATACAGATGAAGCACTTCTCCAGAACCATCTGTTGCTATCTACTGTGGTGGCCATGCTTACTATATACTCCTCTATTAGTTTAATGTTTCCAACATCTTCTTATGCAGTTCCACTAAAATATACGGTATCTTCAAAGAAGATCCCTGTTTGCACAAGTAGAGATAATTACATATTACATTAAGAGTGGCATCAAATCAGTGGCAAAACAATTGCTCGTTCCAGCCATAGCAATAAATTAAGATGCAAAACTATATCATTACTTGTGTCATCACAGTTCCAGTGCTTCATTACAGCACCGGGAGTTGATTTTTGTTTTTCTTCGCTTGTTCTTCCCCTTCATCACTTGGTTCAATAATAGACAAGCTTCGCCTTCAATGTAAGATTTGGCATGTCAACTAGGGAGCACAAGTATAGCACTAAACAATGGCATTAATTTTCTGATGAAAGTGGCAAAATACAGGCCAACAGTTATGAAATATCCTTATCTTACCTCAATGGGATATTACGGTGCACATACAGATTTGAAGTCTTGTCTCCATTTGTGCAGTTCACTAAAATCGAGCAACATTACCGTACAACTAGCACGACATATGAAAGCACACTGCAGAATCATGTGAAAGAAGGCTAGTACTGACTTCTCATGACGCGGAATTCAAACAACTCACAAGAAGAAGATCTGAACCAAATTTGCCAACACGGATATGAAGTAAGATCTCCTCTTGTGCAGTTCCACTAAGATCAAGCAATCAAGCAACATTGTCGGTGTGACATTTTGGTTGAACTGCACAAAGCACTCTTAAAACAAAAGTGTTTTGTGCAGTGCAACAAAAGGTCACAATGGCAATGAGGTGAAGTAGATAACCCTCTTTACACAGAGGTGCAAAGGAAACAACTAGTGGTCAATAACGGTGGATGACACAGAAGCCAACAAAAAGAAGCATCTAACTTATCTAAATGGGAAATAAAGCAAGACAGTAGCATTTCTCAAATGGTGGCATTGATTAATATTAACAGAGAGATTATATTAACAATAAAATTTATTAAACATGTAATTTGCTTTTAACGGTGGAATTGCATCAATTTTCCAGCGGCATTATTAGAGGGTGTTTGTTTACAGGGACATTTTGGTGTAGGGACTAAAAAACTCCATGCCAGTCCCATCTAAACCAAACAGGAGGGACTTTTAGGGACTAAAAGTGGGCATTTGGGACTAAAGAAAGAAGACCCCGAGGGAGAGTCTTTTTGGGACTTTTTCCAACAGTTGCCCCTACCCCGCATCGCACCTTGTCTCTATTAGTTCATTAGTAGGGGTAACATGGTATTTTAGCATGCCATTTAATAACCTCTAGTCCATGTTTAGTCCCTGGAACCAAGCAGGTAGGGACTAGGGAGTTTTTAACCAAACAGGGCCTTAGATTAACAACAACTAAAGAGTTGTCGGGACAGTGGACGCACCAGCACCATGTGCATCTACCAATGTACTCAAAGAACAAACAACCAAGGAGCATATTTGTGGTGGTCCTAGTTTTGTTATCTTTAGACACCTTTCCCTATGTGAGCGCAGCAAATCTAGTCCTGCTCAAACTCTACAGCCTTGTCCCCCAAAACAAAAGATCAGTTTGTTACAGATGTGCGTACTGCATTTGCCATTGTTTTCCCTATTCGACCAACATAGGTGCTAGATAGCCAGTCTGTACTAGTACTTTCCCCCCTTCCTTTCATCTTTGAACCACGTCCTTGATTTATGCTATACAACTTTCCCCACTACTTTCCCCCATTCCTTTCCTCTTTGAACCACGTCTTAGATTCATGCGATACAACTTTCCCCACTACTTTCCCCCCTTCCTTTCCTTTTTGAACCACGTCCTAGATTCACTATACAACTTTCCCCACTACTTTCCCCCATTCCTTTCCTCTTTGAACCACGTCCTAGATTCATGCTATACAACTTTCCCCACTACTTTCCTATTTGATCCAACACCTAGATTCGAGTACAGAAGCGGAAAAAGCCCACATGCAACTAGAGCAATGCATGTGGAATAAGTAAATTATACCTTAAGGTTCTTGGGGTGTGGTTCGGTGGGCGACCGGAGGCCGTTCGGCCCACACTATGTACGGCGGCGAAGAAGAAGGGGTCGGAGGCCCTCCCGCGCCGCTGCTGGGTGAAAGTGAACAGCTGCGCTGGTAGTGGATTCCCTCCCCCGCCGACGGCGACAGTGTTAAGCCTCCTTCCCTTCCCGGTGGACGGATCCTGCCGGCTCTTTGACCAGTAGTGAGGGGAGAGAGAGAGGCCAACGAAGTCTTGTTTAGATCTGGAGAGGGTGAGAGAGTGTGAAGGGAGCAATTACAAGCGCTGAGGTTCCAGCGTGTATATATATACTGGAGAGAGAGTGTGAAGAGTGCAAACCCTAGAAAACAAGCGCCGAGGCTGCAACTTATATGTGATGAGGTGATTATACGGTCACTACGAGATCGTATAGCTCTGTATCCATCCATTTTGACCAGTCAAAGAATCCTCCTGGCATGAATTATGCTCAAGTGTAGTTATCGAACCCGAGACCTCAAGTTTGATGAGCGAACAGGCTAACCAGCTACACAACCCTCCTGTTATGTTCAACGAGAGGAAAATAACCTTCTATACATTCCTACATTCGTGTGACAAGCATGCCGTGTTTTTTTTGCGTGGGAGTCATTGGGATTTAAATCATAATCGTGTCATGTGGCTTTGGTGGTAAGACTATCCACAGTGGTGCATAAATAATGCAGCCTTAGTCACCTTACCTCTCTCCACGTAGTACGTTGGGTCCCACCAGTCAGAGGGTGAAACAAACAAATTAATAAGAAAAATTAGAAGTGCCAGCGGTGTATCTTACCTCGCACATCTCGCTACTGCTCGTGAACACTGTCCAATTGATCCCTCTGTTCGCTCACGTACTATTTTAAGTGAATCCTTATTATAACATGCACACAATTTTGGGCACTTGTATTCGACCTAAGTCAGTGTGCCACCGTATCTCGTACTACTCCTGCCGTCTAGGTGTAATAAGTCACGTTAGAAGGTGCAGCAGGACCAAGGTGCAAGCAGATTGGAGGAGAAGGAGAAACTTGACCGGTCCTTCCTCCAATCAAAGCCCTGATTTCTGTCTGTAAAGACAACAATTAATCCAAACAACTAAGAGATGTCATTTTAGCTACCATGCAGGGCCACGTATTAACTCGCATGCAAGCCGACTTTGATTTCTTGACTGATCAATGCGTAGTTGCGCTCCATGCATTGGGTTTTCGGGGGAGATAACAAGGCAGCATAAGGAGCGTTAGGTTACATTGCTTAGGCTGGTCATAGTGGTGAGTAACTTGGACTAGTAACATGCATATGTTACTAGTCTATGTTACTACTACACGAAGTTTGCTGTTGGAAGCGAGCCGATCTGGCTCTCCTGAGCTAGCAAGGTTTTTCTAGCCCACCCAAGCTAGATGGCCCACAAAAGCTAACATATTTTAACATTTCCAAACGCCTAACCTTGCCCGGCTAGGCTATAAGCTGTTCTTGCTAAGGATCCAAACGCTCCCTAAGTAACAACGCTCGCTAGCAATGAGGCCAGGAGGGGATTGATATGTGAAGTTAATGGACGACGCCTAAACATTTTGGGAATATCTGATTTCTGTAAGATGACTTAACACCTAGATGGAGGGAGTACTACTCCTCAGTCCAGGTTTGATGGAATATACGTCACCTCTTGTCTTCTTGTACGTACTCAAGTTGTATCTCACTTCCTGTGGCTCGCACTCGCATGATTTTCCTATTCTATGAACCTGTGTGTGTGTGTGTGTGTGTGTGTGCGTGTGTGTGTGTGTGTGTGTTTAACAGCATGTGTGTGTTAGAGAGAGCAACAGATCGACCTACTCCTACAGAGAGATGGTGTGTAATGTACGATTTTAGCCGCGAGAGTCGGTGCATCCTCTCGTTTTCGGGCGTCCGGTAGGGATAGGCGAACAGCTGCCACGCCCGGTCCTGACCAGCCTGGTCCACCCAAAGCCCCTCCATCGCCCGCGTGCGCTTCCCGTCTGAAACGGTTAGCGCCGCTCCAAAGAATCGGTGCCGCATTCATGCCGGGGCAGAGCGGACGCGACCTCTCACTGGCGCCTACGTTGAAGGGAAAAGCGGATTCAAGAGTGATGGTTGCTTCGTCCGTCCAACTTACTACTGGGTCTATGTGATTTGACGGCTCATTGGTCATTATTACTGAAGTGGTAGGACTGCTGGATGTCCCACGCTTTCGGCGAAAGGAGGTACTACTAGATTGCAATTTTCTCCATTCTTACAGCGGACGAGTGCAAGAGCAGTGAAAACACGCAGGCTCAGTGATTACATGGCCCACCTCACACTATCACCATATTTTCTGGACACCATGCGACACTTAACTCTTTACATAGTACTAGTATAGTACATACTGTAATTTATCAGCGAGATAAATTTTTACAATGCTATGAAGCTTCCAGCTTCTGTTACATGTATCTTGCGTCCAAGGTTGCCCGCTGCAACGTTTCATCAAATACAAAGGAGACTATCATGCATGCTATTGCATCTCAATGATTGACAGATCATAGCCAATATGTACTCCCTCCGTTCCAAAATAAGTGCCTCAACTTTATGCAAACTTTAGTACAAAGTTGTACTACTACTAAAGTTGACAATTATTTTGCAACAGAGACCAGCTAAACAAAAAAACGATCCATGCAGTCCCTAGCCCTTGAACCGTAAACCCTAACCAGGCTTTAATTTGCTGGCAACGTTGGAGCTTCCCAAGAAATGAAGTTTGCAACCCTTTGACCATTGGATCATTTTGTGCAGTTTCACCAAAATCGAGATGATCCTCCCTGTGGCAAAGAAATTGAAGAAGCGTGATTAGAATAAGATTACTGGGACTGGTTGATGAGACATAAACTCATCACAAATACAGTAAGTAGAAGCCAGTAGAGGTATGTGCAGGGCAAAAAAGTAGAGAAATATCCACATGGAGTGATGTGGGCAGCTGGAGCAGTGGTGCAAGCCGGCTGTAAAGGGAGTTGTACCTGAGGGATGTCGGGACATAGCTCAACCTTGAGGAGGGCGACGGGAGGCAGCAACTGCCCATGTCGCAGAGTGAGCAAGGGACGAAGGCAACCTCACCGGCTTTGTGAGAGAGAACGGCGGGGACCCCTGATCGGGACATGCCGACAGTGGGTTTTCACAGTCGGCGACGGCGATCGCATCTACACTAAGCATCCACCCCTTCCCCCGGCGTACGTGATCCGCCGGGATGTTAGAGATATGTCCACAGTTGTTTTGTGCAAGAGAGTGTGAAGATAGCAATCCCAACAAGCAACCGTGTAGGTTGGCCCGTCCTGACTATGTATATAGTGGAGTGGCTTCCTTTTCTCTCCATATGAACCTATTATATTGTGTATGTGCCACTGAAGAAAAAAACTTTATTTATAAATGACGCGGCACCTACTACTCGTTCTCCTATAAACCTTGCACTTGGCATCTCCAAAATATTAACCTTGCGATTGGCTCTTCGCCTCTTCGGGAAGTCGAGCAATAATGGTACTGCAGTATATATATCGTTCTGGCTATATGAGACCGAATGAATTGTTGCACGTCCACCACGTGGGCGAGGGTCGAGGGGCAAGGGAGAGTGCATACTATTACGTCCGTTTCAATATGGACTACATACGGAGCAAAATGAGTGAATCTACACTCTAAAATACGTCTATATACATCAGTGTTTGGAGTATGTACTTGTAGTTCATATTGAAATCTACTAAAGGACATATATATTCCAAACAATATGATAATCTCTCTAACCAAGGTAGGGACGACGAGTAAACGGAGGGAGTAGTAAAATTTTCTCCTCGTCCTGCGAGCCACCGCGTGCGTGGGCGATGGAGCGGGCATAAGGCGTACAATACTACTAGTAAGAAAGCTTCACCTCATCCTGCGAGCCACCGCGCCCGTGGATGGGGGAGACGGCATACTAAGCAAGCTTCTCCTCGTTCTGCGAGTTGACGGGACACTTCAAAAGTACTCCAGTGTATAGAGCCTTGCCTCTAAGGTAGGCCCCAAATGATTTGCCTCTTTTTTAACATAACGCATCAAGTGGCAATTTGTTTGTTCATCTGTGGTAGACGATCCTCCCTCCATCAAGTGGACAACCAGTACATGTGTCAATTTACCACGTGGGCTGCCTTTTCATACAGAAATGAGCTCCACCGTGTACCCGCGCGGGTGTGGTTGGGAAAGAGACGGGAGTACGTGCACCGTGCATGCACCTCTTCTCTTCGTGCACGTACCCCACCTACGTGGGTGTGTGTGAGAGAGATAAAAACCTAGACAGATGGTGTGTGCGTTCGTGAGTGTTTTTTGTTTTGGGGGGGGCTGATTTCGTGAATGTATTTGTGGGAATATGTGTCGATGACATCTCATACAAAATTTTGCATGCAATGTGTGTGAAATGGAGGCCTATCCATATCATATATAGAGGGTTGGGTGATCCACGAGAAGAGATGGAGGGGTCATAGATATCGATATAGTCGAAGAGAGGATCAAGTGGGTTGGTGCGAGATCGATGAAGAGAGTCGTCGAAATTGTGTGTGTGTGCAAGTCAAAGATATAGGGCGACTGACCTACCGGAACGTCAGAGGGCACAAGTCAAGTTTGTGTGTGGCAGGGAGACACGACTAGAGCGCTCGATGTATCGGTGTGTGTGTGGGAGGGGGTGGGGGTAGGCAGAGGCAGAGGCCTAACTATAGAGGTAGAACGACTCATATATGTGTTGAGAAGGAGAGACCCAGCTATGTCTTGAGGGAGATCGGTCGACATCCATACATAACTGAAGGACGGGAAATAGGATGGGACAGAGAGAGAGAGGAGAGAGAGAGAGGGAGGGAGAGGGGTAGAGTGTTGGATGGGTGATGGAGTTGCTTCTCGAAGATGGTGGGAGAGGCCTACTAGACAAACTAAGGGTGGAACTGCAATATTATCAAGAGTGGGGATGTGTTTCTGTGTGTGCCTGTGTGTGATAGATCTGTCGGGATGCATCCATGGATGATGAAGGGGAACCATGTGTTTTGGTAAGCAAACCTAACTAGATCGGTAGATTAATTGTTGTTTGTTGGAGGAAGGGAGAGACATAACTAATGAGGTAGATCGATCGACGCGTGGGGAAAACGAGTTATAAGGACCTAGCTAGCTATATGTATAGCGGGAGATCGGTCGGTGTACGTCCATTTGTTAGAGGCAAATAAGGCCCAGTGAGACAAATAGACAGAAGAATGGAGCTAGGAGGTGGTGCAAGAGGCCCAGCTACTAGCTAGATAGGGGGAGGAGTGTGCGGTTGTGAGATCGATGAAAAGAGGGGCGAGAGTTTACACGTGTGTGGGACCGTATGAGAGACACGAGGCAAGGACACATAAAGGAGGAGATTGAAGGTGCATGTGTATGTTGTACGCAGACATCGCTGGAGAGGTTTATCGATCGGTGTGTGTCGGAAAGGAGTTGTGGAGACTGTGGGAGAACGACCTAAAGAAAATAAATGAATGTGCGTGATGGATAGAATGCTGAGGGAGGGGGAGGGCGAGGAGGGCGTGTGCATGCACGAGAGAAAGTTAGTGGTAGCTACAAAGATCATAATTTGATATGAAAGTGGATTCATATATTTGAATAGGAGATCATAGTGTTATAAACATATGCATGCATGAATATAGCGGTGATACGCGTGTTGTGGTTTTGCACATGTTATACCATAATGTGATAATGCATGGCGTTTGCAGCTCACAGCTAAATGTCGAACAATCTAAACCATACTATGCATCAAACAATCTCACATTTTATTTGAATTTGTGATAATGTGTGGCATTTGCAGCTTACAACTAAACATCGAACAATCTAAACAATACTATATATCGAACATTCTCACATTTTATTTGAATTTGTGGTAATGTGTGGTGTTTGCAACTCACATCTAAATACTTGTAGGCGTAGGGGGCGGGGCACCATACATATGTGATAAACACATTATACATATGAGACATGGTTTAGATTATGAAGATCTAGCTAGAGCTTGAAATGTACTGTGATTTGAAATCAACATAAAGTGGATTCAAAAAATCGATTTCGAGTTCATATAGTACACATAGTTCATATGTAACTCGAGACTAATCATGTGGTGTGCTGTGAAGATAATACACAAATGATGGTTTAACTTGAAAATAATGATGATTGTAGATCTTATTAAAATAGAGAAACAAATTCAAATGGTTTGACTTCACAAAAATCATTATTGTAGATCTTATTCAAATAGAGAAACAAATTCAAATTTAGTTCATATTGAAGCGGTAGTATATACGTTTGGAATGCACTAAAACGTTCATTTGAGTAGTAGGTTGCATGCATTATACACGTAGCAAAATATTTTAATTGAACATAATATGAATTCAAAGTTTTGAATGATATTTGTACTGCGAATTGATTTGGTACAGTACATGTTAGGCTTGTCTGGAAATCAACCCGCGCCTTGTTAGCCCGAAATATTTAAGATATATCTTTGTCTCGTTGTGCTCCGACAACTCCCTCCATCTCAAACCGCGCCTTGCTATTCCACAATTACAACGCACGTGAAAACTCCCACCTCCTGTGAAATACCGACACGCGAAATGAAGGAAATATGCCCTAAAGGCAATAATAAAGTTATTATTTATTTCTTCATATCATGATAAATGTTTATTATTCATGCTAGAATTGTATTAACCGGAAACATAATACATGTGTGAATACATAGACAAACTTAATGTCACTAGTATGCCTCTACTTGACTAGCTCATTAATCAAAGATGGTTAAGTTTCCTAGCCATAGACATGAGTTGTCATTTGATTAACGGGATCACATCATTAGGAGAATGATGTGATTGACTTGACCCATTCCGTTAGCTTAGCACTTGATCGTTTAGTATATTGCTATTGCTTTCTTCATGACTTATATATGTTCCTATGACTATGAGATTATGCAACTCCCGTTTACCGGAGGAACACTTTGTGTGCTACCAAACGTCACAACGTAACTGGGTGATTATAAAGGAGCTCTACAGGTGTCTCCGAAGGTACTTGTTGAGTTGGCGTATTTCGAGATTAGGATTTGTCACTCCGATTGTCGGAGAGGTATCTCTGGGCCCTCTCGGTAATGCACATCACTATAAGCCTTGCAAGCAATGTAGCTAATGAGTTAGTTATGGAATGATGCATTACGTAATGAGTAAAGAGACTTGCCGGTAACGAGATTGAACTAGGTATTGGATACCGACGATCGAATCTCGGGCAAGTAACATACCGATGACAAAGGGAACAACGTATTTTGTTATGTGGTTTGACCGATAAAGATCTTTGTAGAATATGTAGGAGCCAATATGAGCATCCTAGTTCCGCTATTGGTTATTGACCGGAAATAGTTCTAGGTCATGTCTACATAGTTCTCGAACCCGTAGGGTCCGCACGCTTAAGGTTTCGATGACAGTTATATTATGAGTTTATGAGTTTTGATGTACCGAAGTTTGTTCGGAGTCCCGGATGTGATCATGGACATGACGAGGGGTCTCGAAATGGTCGAGACATAAAGATTGATATATTGGACGACTATATTCGGACATCGGAAAAGTTCCGGGGGTTATCGGATATATATCGGAGTACCGGGGGTTACCGGAACCCCTCCCGGGAAGCTATTAGGCCTTATGGGCCTTAGTGGAAAGGAGAGAGAGAGGCCAGGAGGTGGCGCGTGGCCCCCCTTGCCCCAATCCGAATTGGGAAAGGGAAGGGGGCGGCGTCCCCCCCTCTCCTTCCTTCTCTCCACCTCCTCCTTCCCCCTTCTCCTACTTGGAATAGGAAAGGGGGGGCCAAACCTACTTCGAGTAGGATTGCCCCCCCTAGGGCGCGCCCCTCCCCTTGGTCGGCCCTCTCCTCCCTCCTTTATATACGGGGGCAGGGGGCACCCCATGACACACAAGTTGATCTTCGTGAGCCGTGTGCGGTGCCCCCCTCCACCATATTCCACCTCGGTCATATCGTAGCGGTGCTTAGGCGAAGCCCGCGTCGGTAGAACATCATCACCGTCACCACGCCGTCGTGCTGACGAAACTCTTCCCCGACACCCTGCTGGATCGGAGTCCGGGGATCGTCATCGAGCTGAACGTGTGCTGAACTCGGAGGTGCCGTACATTCGGTACTTGGATCGGTCGGATCGTGAAGACGTACGACTACATCAACCGCGTTGTCATAACGCTTTCGCTTTCGGTCTACGAGGGTACGTGGACAACACTCTCCCCTCTCATTGCTATGCATCACCATAACCTTGCGTGTGCGTAGGAATTTTTTTGAAATTACTACGTTCCCGAATAGTGGTATCAGAGCCAGGTTTTATGCGTAGATGTTATATGCACGAGTAGAACACAAGTGAGTTGTGGGCGATACAAGTCATACTGCTTACCAGCATGTCATACTTTGGTTCAGCGGCATTGTGAGATGAAGCGGCCCGGACCGACATTACGCGTACGCTTACGCGAGACTGGTTTTATCGCTACGAGCACTCGTTGCTTAAAGGTGACCGGCGGGTGTCTGTCTTGCTCACTTTAGTTGAACCGAGTGTGGCTACGCCCGGTCCTTGCGAAGGTTAAAACAGCACCAACTTGACAAACTGTCGTTGTGGTTTTTGATGTGTAGGTAAGAACGGTTCTTGCTAAGCCCGTAGCAGCCACGTAAAATTTGCAACAACAAAGTAGAGGACGTCTAACTTGTTTTTGCAGGGCATGTTGTGATGTGATATGGTCAAGACATCATGCTATATTTTATTGTCTGAGATGATCATGTTTTGTAACCGAGTTATCAACAACTGGCAGGAGCCATATGGTTGTCGCTTTATTGTATGAAATGCAAACGCCCTATAATTGCTTTACTTTATCACTAAGCGGTAGCGATAGTCGTAGAAGCAATAGATGGCGTAACGACAATGATGCTATGATGGAGATCAAGGTGTCGCGCCGGTGACGATGGTGGTCACGACGGTGCTTCGGAGATGGAGATCACAAGCACAAGATGATGATGGCCATATCATATCACTTATATTGATTGCATGTGATGTTTATCCTTTATGCATCTTATCTTGCTTTGATTGACGGTAGCATTTTAAGATGATCTCTCACTAAATTATCAAGAAGTGTTCTCCCTAAGTATGCACCGTTGCGAAAGTTCTTCGTGCTGAGACACCACGTGATGATCGGGTGTGATAGGCTCTACGTTCAAATACAACGGGTGCAAAACAGTTGCACACACGGAATACTCAGGTTAAACTTGACGAGCCTAGCATATACAGATATGGCCTCGGAACACAGTGACCGAAAGGTCGAACATGAATCATATAGTAGATATGATCAACATAGTGATGTTCACCATTGAAAACTACTCCATCTCACGTGATGATCGGATATGGTTTAGTTGATTTGGACCACGTGATCACTTAGATGACTAGAGAGATGTCTGTCTAAGTGGGAGTTCTTAAGTACTATGATTAATTGAACTTAAATTTCTCATGAACTTAGTCTTGGTAGTATTTTGCAAATTATGTTGTAGATCAATAGCTCGCGTTGTTGCTTTATATGTTTATTTTGATATGTTCCTAGAGAAAACTATGTTGAAAGATGTTAGTAGCAATGATGCGGATTGGATCCCTGATCTGAGGTTTATCCTCATTGCTGCGCAGAAGAATTATGTCCTTGATGCACCGCTAGGTGACAAACCTATTGCAGGAGCAGATGCAGACGTTATGAACGTTTGGCTAGCTCAAAATGGTGACTACTTGATAGTTTAGTGCACCATGCTTAAACGGCTTAGAATCGGGACTTCAAAGACGTTTTGAACGTCATGGACCATATGAGATGTCCCAGGAGTTGAAGTTAATATTTCCAGCAAATACCCGAGTTGAAAGATATGAAGTCTCCAACAAGTTCTATAGCTAAAAGATGAAGGAGAATCGCTCAACTAGTGAGCAAGTGCTCAGATTGTCTAGGTACTTCAATCGTTTTAATCAAGTGGGAGTTAATCTTCCAGATAAGATAGTGATTGACAGAATTCGCTAGTCACCATCACTAAGTTACTAGAACTTCATGATGAACTATAGTATGCAAGGGATGACGGAAACGATTCCCGAGCTCTTCGTGATGTTGAAATCGACGAAGGTAGAAATCAAGAAAGAGCATCAAGTGTTGATGATTGATAAGACAACTAGTTTCAAGAAAAGGGCAAAGGGAAAGAAAGGGAAACTTCAACTAGAATGGCAAACAAGTTGTCACTCCCGTGAAGAAGACCAAAGCCTGAAACTGAGTGCTTACACTGCAAAGGAAATGGTCACTGGAAGCGGAAATGCCCTGAATATTTGGTGGATAAGAAGGATGGCAAAGTGAACAAGGGTATATTTGATATATAGGTTATTGATGTGTGCCTTACTAGTGTTTATAGTAGCCCCTGAGTATTTGATACTTGTTCGGTTGCTAAGATTAGTAACTCGAAACAGGAGTTACAGAATAAACAGAGACTAGTTGAAGGGGAAGTGACGATGAGTGTTGGAAGTAGTTCCAAGATTGATATGATCATCATCGCACACTCCCTATACTTTCAGGATTAGTGTTAAACCTAAATAAATATTATTTAGCGTTTGCGTTGAGCATGAATATGATTTGATCATGTTTATTGCAATACGGTTATTCATTTAAAGTCAGAGAATAATTGTTGTACTGTCTACATGAATAAAACCTTCAAATGGTCATACACCCAATGAAGTTAGTTTGTTTGATCTCGATCATAGTGATACACATATTAATAATATTGATGCCAAAAGATGCAAAGTTAATAATGATAGTGCAACTTATTTGTGGCACTGCCGTTTGGGTCATATCGGTGTAAAGCGCAAGAAGAAACTCCATAAAGATGGATTTTTGGAATCACTTGGTTATGAATCATTTGATGCTTGCGAACCGTGCCTTTTGGGCAAGATGACTAAAACTCCGTTCCCCGGAACAATGAAACGAGCTACTGACTTATTGGAAATAATACATACCGATCTATGCGATCCGATGAGTGTTAAGGCTCGCGGTGTGTATCGTTATTTTCTGACCTTCACAGATGATTTGAGCAAATATGGGTATATCTACTTGATGAAACATAAGTCTGAAACATTTGAAAAGTTCAAAGAATTTCAGAGTGAAGTGGAAAATCATCGTAACAAGAAAAATAAAGTTTCTACGATCTGATCGTGGAGACGAATATTTGAGTTACGAGTTTGGTCTTCATTTGAAACAATGTGAAATAGTTTCGCAACTCACGCCACCTGGAACACCACAATGTAATGGTGTGTCCGAACGTCGTAATCGTACTTTACTAGATATGGTGCGATCTATGATGTCTCTTATCGGTTTACCACTATCGTTTTGGGGTTATGCATTAGAGACAGCTGCATTCACGTTTAATAGGGCACCATCTAAATCCGTTGAGACGACACCGTATGAACTATGGTTTAGCAGTAAACCAAAGCTGTCGTTTCTTAAAGTTTGGAGTTGCGATGCTTATATGAAAAAGGTTTTCAACCTGATAAGCTCAAACCCAAATCGGAGAAGTGCGTCTTCATAGAATACCCAAAGGAAACTGTTGGGTACACCTTCTATCATAGATCTGAAGGCAAAACATTCATTGCTAAGAATGGATCCTTTCTAGAGAAGGAGTTTCTCTCGAAAGAAGTGAGTGGGAGGAAAGTAGAGCTTGATAAGGTAATTTGTACCTTCTCCCGAATTGGAAAGTAGTTCATCACAGAAATCAGTTCCAGTGATTCCTACACCAATTAGTGAGGAAGCTAATGATGATGATCATGAAACTTCAGATCAAGTTACTACAAAACCTCGTAGGTCTCCCAAAGTACAGTCCGCATCAGAGTGGTACAGTAATCCTGTTCTGGAAGTCATGTTACTAGACCATGATGAACCTACTAACTATGAGGAAGCGATGATGAGCCCAGATTCCGTGAAATGGCTTGAGGCCATGAAATCTGAGATGAGATCCATGTATGAGAACAAAGTGTGGACTTTGGTGGAGTTGCCCGATGATCGGCAAGCCATATTGTATAAATGGATCTTCAAGAGGAAGACATATGCTGATAGTAGTGTTACTATCTACAAAGCTCGACTTGTCGCAAAAAGGTTTTCGACAAGTTCAAGGTGTTGACTACAATGAGATTTTCTCAACTGTAGCGATGCTTAAGTCTGTCCGGATCATGTTAGCAATTGCCACATTTTATGAAATCTGGCAAATGGATGTCAAAACTGCATTCCTTAATGGTTTTCTTAAAGAAGAGTTGTATATGATGCAACCAGAAGGTTTTGTCAATCCTAAAGGTGCTAACAAAATGTGCAAGCTCCAGCGATCCAGCTATGGACTGGTGCAAGCATCTTAGAGTTGGAATATACGCTTTGATAAGTTGATCAAAGCATATAGTTTTGTACAGACTTGCGCTGAAGCATGTATTTACAATAAAGTGAGTGGGAGCACTACTGCCTTTCTGATAAATATATGTGAGTAACATATTGTTGATCAGAAATGATGTAGAATTTTTCTGGAAAGCATAAAGGAGTATTTGAAAGGAGTTCTTTAAAATAAAGACCTCAGTAAAGCTACTTACATATTGAGCATCAAGATCTATTGAGATAGATCAAGACGCTTGATAAGTTTTTTCAATAAGTACATACCTTGTCAAGATTTTGAAATAGTTCAAAATGGAACAGTCAAAGAAAGAGTTCTTGCTTGTGTTGCAAAGGTGTGAAATTGATTAAGACTCAAATCCCGACCACGGCTGAAAATAGAAGAGAGAATGAAAGTCATTCCCTATGCCTCAGTCATAGGTTCTATAAAGTATGCTATGCTATGTACCAGGCCTATTGTATACCTTGCTCTGTATTTGGCAAGGGAGTACAATAGTGATCTAGGAGTAGATTACTGGACATTGGTCAAGAATATCCTTAGTGAGGACTAAGGAAATATTTCTCGATTATGGAGGTGATAAAAGAGCCCGTCGTAAAGAGTTACATTGGTGCAAGCTTTCACACCGATCCAGATGACTCTAAGTCTCAATCTGGATACATATTGAAAGTGGGAGCAATTAACTAGAGTAGCTCCGTGCAGAGCATTCTAGACATAGAATATTTGCAAAATACATACGGCTCTGAATGTGACAGACCCGTTGACTAAAATTCTCTCACAAGCAAAACATGATCATACCTTAGTACTCTTTGGGTGTTAATCACATAGCGATGTGAACTAGATTATTGACTCTAGTAAACCCTTTGGGTATTGATCACATGACGATGTGAACTATGGGTGTTAATCATATCCAGATATGAATTGGTGTTAAATCACATGGCAATGTGAACTAGATTATTGACTCTAGTGCAAGTGGGAGACTGAAGGAAATATGCCCTAGAGGCAATAATAAAGTTATTATTTATTTCTTCATATCATGATAAATGTTTATTATTCATGCTAGAATTGTATTAACCGGAAACATAATACATGTGTGAATACATAGACAAACTTAATGTCACTAGTATGCCTCTACTTGACTAGCTCATTAATCAAAGATGGTTAAGTTTCCTAGCCATAGACATGAGTTGTCATTTGATAAACGGGATCACATCATTAGGAGAATGATGTGATTGACTTGACCCATTCCGTTAGCTTAACACTTGACCGTTTAGTATATTGCTATTGCTTTCTTCATGACTTATACATGTTCCTATGACTATGAGATTATGCAACTCCCGTTTATAGGAGGAACACTTTGTGTGCTAACAAACATCACAACGTAACTGGGTGATTATAAAGGAGCTCTACAGGTGTCTCCGAAGGTACTTGTTGAGTTGGCGTATTTCGAGATTAGGATTTGTCACTCCGATTGTCGGAGAGGTATCTATGGGCCCTCTTGGTAATGCACATCACTATAAGCCTTGCAAGCGATGTAGCTAATGAGTTACATGGAATGAGGCATTACATAATGAGTAAAGAGACTTGCCGGTAACGAAATTGAACTAGGTATTGGATACCGACGATTGAATCTCGGGCAAGTAACATACCGATGACAAAGGGAACAACGTATGTTGTTATGCGGTTTGACCGATAAAGATCTTTGTAGAATATGTAGGAGCCAATATGAGCATCTAGGTTCCGCTATTGGTTATTGACCGGAAACAGTTCTAGGTCATGTCTACATAGTTCTCGAACCCGTAGGGTCCGCACGCTTAAGGTTTCGATGACAGTTATATTATGAGTTTATGAGTTTTGATTTACCAAAGTTTGTTCGGAGTCCCGGATGTGATCACGGACATGACGAGGAGTCTCAAAATGGTCGAGACATAAAGATTGATATATTGGACGACTATATTCGGACACCGGAAAAGTTCCGGGGGTTACCGGAACCCCTCCTGGGAAGATATTGGGCCTTATGGGCCTTAGTGGAAAGGAGAGAGAGGGAGGCCAGGAGGTGGCGCGCGGCCCCTCTTGCCCCAATCCGAATTGGGAAAGGGAAGGGGGCGGCGGCGCCCCCTCTCCTTCCTTCTCTCCACCTCCTCCTTCCCCCTTCTCCTACTTGGAATAGGAAAGGGAGGGCCAAACCTACTTGGAGTAGGATTGCCCCCCCTAGGGCACGCCCCTCCCCTTGGTCGGCCCTCTCCTCCCTCCTTTATATACGGGGGCAGGGGGCACCCCATGACACACAAGTTGATCTTCGTGATCATTCCTTAGCCGTGTGCGGTGCCCCCCTCCACCATATTCCACCTCGGTCATATCGTAGCGGTGCTTAGGCGAAGCCCTGCGTCGGTAGAACATCATCACCGTCACCACACCGTCGTGCTGATGAAACTCTTCCCCGACACCCTGCTGGATCGGAGTCCGGGGATCGTCATCAAGCTGAACGTGTGCTTAACTCGGAGGTGCCGTACGTTCGGTACTTGCATCGGTCGGATCATGAAGACGTACGACTACATCAACCGCGTTGTCATAACGCTTCCGCTTTCGGTCTACGAGGGTACGTGGACAACACTCTCCCCTCTCGTTGCTATGCATCACCATAATCTTGCCTGTGCGTAGGAATTTTTTTGAAATTACTATGTTCCCCAACACGAAATGCCCGTGATACCCCTGAACCGAAAGAACTGCCTCAAATCGGTGGGGGTACTTTTGTAACTTACCCCACATTTCGGACAAGCGCGTCCTTAAGCCATGGTTCCCCACTCCCATCACATCCGCCCACCCATTCATACACCAAGGTCACGAAAACCCGCGAAGCCCTACACCCTCCTCCGTCCACCACCCAGCGGGAGCCTCTTCCCCAACGACGTCATCCACAGCAACACCTCGACGTCCCTCATCCATCGTACCGGATGAGGATCCATCGTCGATCTGGTCGTCCCACCGGTTCAGCCACACCGTCCTCCACCTCCAAGGAGCTGCCCCGACGTTCCCCTCATCTTTTGTGCCACCTCCATTCCCACACTGCTATCTTCACTTGCACCACCGGAAGAGTAGCATCATCATCGTTTCCTCAGATGAAGCTGCGGCCTAATCAGTGCCACCAAAGAGGTTGTACACTAATCGCCGCATTTTCTTCTTGATTCGGTCTCATAGTGCTGCCGGCGCTCGGTCCCGAGCCGACACGGCGTGGATCCATCCACAGCGGCATCGCTGGCCACTTCCTCCACGACGTCGCTCCCTCGGTGGCGATGTCCAATTCAGTAGGACATGCTGCTGCTTTAGCTCTCGCTCGCGCTGCTGCTCTGCTCTTGCTCTCGGTCCCCTGCCTAGTCTGCTCTTGCTATTGCTCTTGCTCATGCTGCTACCCTCGCTCTTGCTCTTGCTTGCAATGCTGCTCCGATTTAGCTACACTTCAGTCGACTGAACCAACTTTTGGGTCAGTCGATTTTCAGGGGGTGGGGAGGCTCGCTGGAGTTAAGGAAGAACCAGCCGCAGCGGGGAGGGGGGCTCGCTGGAGAGGCACTCCACTATCTATCTTAGGGTTCAGGGTGGGGACAGTGGTCGCCGGTGGTGGTGGGGTGGTGGCGTGGGGATCGCCGGAGAAAAAGCTCGGCACGGGGGGGCTAAAGGGATGGCTGGGGCGGCGGCGGACCGACGGTGGGGAGTGTTTTCGGGGCGGGCGGGGTGGCGCACTGCCGGTTGCAGGCGGCAAGTGCGGCTGTTTGGCCGGTGGTGGCTGGTGGCTCAGGGGGGTGGAGGTTGAAGATGAACTGCAGGCCCTTGACTTCGTATCCAACGGCTGCAAAATTGACTGACCAGAGATGAAAAAGTCAGTTGACTGACGTGTAGCCTCACCTCTAGTGCGTTCAGTTTCGCCAGTAAAATTCAGTTTCGACAGCAAAATTCAGTTTCGACAGTTAAATTCAGTTTCGACAGTTAAATTTAGTTTTGACAGTTAAGTTCAGAGATGAGCGGCTGATGTATTTTACATCTAGCACTTTGTGGTTATGTATTTTACATCTATTGGAGATGCTATTAGAATTCCACTCAGGTTAACATTGTCTCTCTTGTCCTACTTTAGCCTCGGCGTCGTACAACTCACCGGAGCTGCTCCAACGACAAAACCCTCCATCACAACGGAGCAGTACCTCGGGCTCCATCTCCAGACGCCTAAGATCTTCTTCCCCTCCTCCGACAGCCAAGTCAGCCAGAGCATCCTCACCGGCCAACCCAATCACGCTGAGATCGACATGGCTTCGCCCAAGAGGTTGTACACTTGTTGCATCTCTTTTTTACTCTACATGGTATATATATATATTGTCCACTGAGGACACGTAGTAACGTGAAATACGATTATTTAATCCTACTATATGACAAGCAGTGAGGTACCAGGCAACTTAGCTATCTGTGATGGACTCTCTTGAACTCCATCATTATTTATCTCTGCGCGTTTGAGTTGTGCATTTGTCGATGGGCCTGGGAGTTGAGCTAGTAGGGCAGTGGCATGGGTCCAAAGTAATAAAAGTAGCACAAAAACATTTTTTTAGTGTAGGCTTTTCCTTGCTCAAGTCTGCCTTCTAGAATCGCCAGTGCTTGAAAGGAAAAGTGAATGAAAAACATAGGAATTGGAAAGTTTCCTATGGTACTATTATTCATGAATTTAGTTCAAAGGAATGGAGCAAAGGAAAACTATAGGATTAGTTCCTTTAGTGTCTGCTTGAAAGAAAAACCATAGGAATTTTAATTTCCACTTGTTCTCCTTTTCAAATTCCTATTCATGAAGCACAAGACTAAGAGATAGTAGCATAATAGCATTATAACCGTACATTTTCTTGTGGTTTGACTTAATATCACCATGCTTCTTTGCATCATGTGATCTTCCAATTCTTGTGAATCAAACACCCAGATTGGCAGAAATCCTCTGTTTTTAAATTCTCTATTTTTACACGTGCATTCCTATCCTATTCCGGTCTATTTCCTATCCCTGCATTGTTGGAATCCTCCAATTCAAACGAGCCCTTACAGAATTACTTCTCTTATAGGTAGTTGTCAAAGAAAACCTTGCATGGTTTGTCCCGATCCTGTTGCACCGTCGTCCACCCTAGCTTAGCTGCTCCAACAGTAGAAGGGTCCGGCACAGCAGGGATCCGGCCTCCAGACTGTCTTTCGCCGCCTCAGATCTTCTTCCCCGCCGCCGGCAGCCATGAAAACTGCATTACCATCATCAACCGAGCAGATGACCTCGAGGAGTACACGGGTCCGCAAGAGAGGTTGCACTCTTTCATGTCTGCTTACGTTATGCATCGCTTAGTATTACATGCTACTTTATTGTCCTGTTCACCAATTAGACTCTGAGTCAGCTCCAAACTAATGGTCAAACTTGAGTTTTTAAATGGTTGTGGGGTACATATCGGGGCCGCAATCAATAGTATCTATCTACTATCTGGTTAATCCATGGTGTCTACTATGAGTTTCATGTTGGGTGGGAAACAAACAGTAAAGAAGCCAGTATCTGTATTTTTTAACTGAAGTCATTATCTGCCTGCTATTATTGGTTTTGAGTCTATCCACAGGTTTCTACCATCACTCTGGATTTCTGCATGAACTCCTAACATAATCTCACTATGTTTTATTCCTATGCATCACAGTTATTGTAAACAATGGAACTAAACATGTAGAGCAAAAGAGACGAGCCTTGCGTGGCAATAAAATTTCATGCAGACATCGCTCCATGGTAGGTGCAAAGGCAGCCCCCCACCCATTTCGGATTGTAATTGAGAGGAAGATATCTGTTCTGAGGGGGATTCAGAAGGAGAAGACCACTCCTATTTACCCCCTGAGATCTTCGCTCTAACTTGGCATGCTGATGTTGGTTATATCATGCATATGGTGCCTTGCATTGCTTACTTTATACATCAAATATGGCATATGCTTAGTTTAGACATCCTTTGTGCGAATGCCATCTGTTTAGTTTATTCATCGTTTATGTGAATTATGCAACGTCATCTTATTTAGCCAGGCATCATATATGTGAATTTTGCAATGCCATCCTGCTTAGCCAGTCATCTTATATGTAAATTACATCAGGCCATCCTTTTTTCTGTTACGTATTACATTTTTCAACAATGTTAGTACATCCAACTACTCTTGGTGTGCATCAGCCATTTGACACGGTGATGGAAAATTCTGGAGTGAAAACAAGGTCTTCAAAGCAGACTATGCTATCTGACGAAGCGCATATCTCGCTGGTTACGAATAACTACTCAGACGAGGATTCAGAGATAGATGACCAGTTCTATCCCCCCCCCCCCCCGAGGTGTATGCTCTAACTTGGCAGGGTTATGTTGCTCACATCGTGTGTAGGTGTCTTGCATTGCTATGTCATTTGATTAGTTTAGACATGCTTTGTGTGAATGCCACCTGTTTAGTGTCTAATTACCATATATGTGAATTATGCATTGCCATCTTGTTGCAAGACATTATATATGTGAATTATGCAATGCTATCTTGTTGCAAAGGCATTATATATGTGAATTATGCAATGCCATGTTGTTTAGCCAATCATCATGTATGTGAATTATATCATGCTATCATTTTTTTGTATCACGTGTTCCATTTGTCGACAACGTTTGTATATTCAACTACTCTTCCTGTGCATCAGCCATTTGAAGCAGTGATGGAAGTATCTGGAGTGAAAACAGGGTATTCAGAGCAGACAATGCTACCTGCTGAAGCAGACATCTTGCTGGTTACCGAGAGCTCCTCGGAGGAGGATTCAGAGACTGATGACCAGTCCTATTTCCCCCCTTAGGTCTATGCTCAAACTTGGCAGGGTTATATTACCCATGTCATGCATGTTGTATTGCATTGATTAGTTTTTACATCATATATGGATTGTCGTCTGCTTACTTGCTTACTATATAAATCATATATTTGAATTATATCATGCCATCATGTTTACATAGTACATGTACAACATCTATCAGAATTATGGCATGGCAACCCATTTAATAAAGACATCATATAGTTATATCATCTCATCCTGTTTAGGGTTTATAGTCATTATATCTTGAATTATGTCATTCTATCCGTGAATGTATTTGAATTATGGCATGCCAACCTATTTAATAAGCAAATTATATAGTTATATCATGTCATCCTGTTTACATAGTCATCATATTTTGAACTATGTCTTTCCATCTTTTTTAGTTAGCCATCATAATGTGAAATTGTGTCATGCTATCATGTTTAGTTAGCCATCATATATGTGAAATTGTGTCATGCTATCCTGTTTGGTTAGACAACATAAATGTGAATTATTTCATGCCCTCTTTTATTCTCCACTATCCATTGCACCTATCTATCATACAATGTCTGTACTTTCAATTACTTTTCTTGTTTATCAAGCATTTGAATTGGAGAGGGTGATGGCAGTATCTAAGGGAGTAACAACACGGTCTTCAGAAAAGTTGATGCAGATAGAACCACGGTTGTACTTGCCCAAGAACCAGCCCCACCACACATAACCCAGACTCTCGCAGATTGTACCCCTACCCAGTTGGACAAAGAACCAGCTACACCCCTTCTAACCCCAACCCCGGCAGATAGTAACCCAGTTCCAGTTGACACAACACCGTCTCCACCACATAGCACCCAAACACGAGCAGTTAGTAAGGGAACTGCAGTGCCCAAAGCACGAGGACCACCACTCTGAATCCCAACTCAACGCTTAAAGGAGATGAAGATTTGTTCTCAGGTCAGGTTCTGTAGCTATGGTTCATACGCCTTTGCTCTTGCATCACTCTATTTACTCATACCAACTATTTTCAAATTTGAAGGATGGAATTGAAACTCCAATGGCGCAACAGGTATGTTTTAAACCTGTTTCTTTAACTGGTTTGCTGTTGTAACTTGCTCTATGTTGATTTCAGTTTCAATTGAATAAAAAGTTATATTCTCATGTCATGCACATTACAAGTGTTGTTATTGCTCTATAGTTTCCCACACTTATATTCTGTCTATTCTGCTTTGTCTTGAACAAATATTATTTGAACTGTGTCTCTATATTGATTTGGCAACAAAAACTAGAATGATATAGATCATAAAGTGACCATGGTACATAGATATATGTTTGTTTCATGCTGTTATCCTGTCCACTTTACTACTGAACACATTTACCAAAATGAGTTTCATATACAACATGGTAAACATGTGATGTGTCTGCTTGTTTCTCTTTTAGAATGTGGACAAAATATTGGAGAACAGTACCCCGTTATGCAATGGTAAAGGAAGTAATGCAGATAAGGTTCAAGATAGTGAGACATCCCTGTTGGTCTCCAACAAAGCTGATAAAAACTATCTTGATGACAGTGAGAGAACCCAAAAGTCCTGTCTTGGTGTAGTGTTCTAGTTACTGGCCACTACTGCTGGCACAAGCTCTTCGAACTCGCTGCTTGAATCAGTTCGCCTTCTTGAGTCTCAACTTCAAGTTGAAAGACATCGATCAGATGTGCTACGACAAGAAGCTGAAGGACTGAGGAAGTCCCTGTAGAATTCAGATGCATACTTTCTGGTGCAACAACAACCGCTGGAGGATTTAAGCGCCAAACGAGAGAAAGTTAATAAGCTTGCTAAGCATCTTGCCAGCATTATGGGTACCCAGGATATTGTTTCTTGAGATCTTCTGAAGTGGTTTCAGTTCTGGACTTGTTTTGCTGCGGCGTTTATTTGCGCTGGTCACCAACTTTGACAACCAGTGTATATGATATGATGTGTTGTTCCCTATATTTGCACTAGTGGCGAACTTTGATGCCCAGTGGATGTGATATGTGTAATAGCCGTGATAGCCTAGCATAAGTTGCTTGCTTATTTATTTCCCTGCTGTCTTGTTTATTTGTTTGCTTGTAGTGAGTGCAGTTCTTTTTCCGCAGTTTGCTAGTGGCCGTAATAACCTATTTTTTAAAACTAGGCCACAATAACCATGGGCTACATATTTACTGTAGTGACACTGGGCCTCCTACGGGCCGTAGAAACAATGGGCCTTCTACGGGCCATAGAAACAATGGGCCTCCTACGAGGCATAGAAATAATGGGCCTTCTACAGGCCGTAGACACAATGGGCCTTCTTCAGGACGTAGACACAATGGGCCTTCTACAGTCCGTATCATCAATGGGCCTTCTACGGGTCGTATGATCGATTGGCCAAACATTGGCCAATAACAGACCGCATTATGGCCATAAAACGGGCTAGAGTTGGAATCGTCCGTTCATGGGCCGACCATAATGGGCCGTCGTTAATCGGTCGTATTTGATGAGGCTATGAAAAGGGCCCAACGTAATAACGGGCCACAAACGGGCCGACTGTAACCACGGGCTGAATTTGGCCCACAAGCAGAAAATTACAGTAACGGGTCATAAGTAACCGAATGCTGGAAATAAGCCAAAAAATAAATGGGCCCTGACTAGGCCGAAAGATAACGTGGGCTGGAAACGGCCCAATGGAATAATGGGCCGTTAATGGGTATAAAGTGATACACTGTTCATTACGGGCCAGTTTCACCACGGGCCGTTAATGGGCCAAGAGTTACAAAGGGACCCATATGGGCCGAAAGACGTCATGGGCCATACATGGGCCAGAAGTTAAAATAGGCTGGAATCATATTGGACGGCCCAGATGACGCTACTGGGCCTAATTCGGATAGGTCATAATGGGCCCTGGGTTAGCAGGCTGGCTATATGCGAACATGCCATTAATAGACTTTCCGTGGGCCGGCCCACCACCTTTTGACCAAGTAAAATGGGCCAGCCTTTTCACAGGAATGGGCCTCTGTTGGGCCATGCAACGTGTCGACGTATCATAGGCGCCTTCGGTCCAATGAGTGGATGAAATCTGTCCCAATGGTGAGCCGACACATGTTTCCTCCACCCAATGATGATTTTACACGTGGAAAATCCCCATTGGTCTGGGCTGTTAATGGGTTATCGGATCCAAAACCGGACCCGATAGCTTAACGGCGTTCCGTTACGGTGGATGCCACGTGTCGATCACCCTTGACGAAAGCACTTCTATGACCAGCGATTTATCGTCATGGAAGTGGACACTTCTGTGATGATAATTTTGGTAATGTCATGAAACACTTGCACGACAGCACAGGTATGACTATATTGATTCTGTCATAAGATCGTCATGGGTGTACATGCATGACACAAAATGTGACCTACTGTGACAAACATGTATCATCACGGAAGTGTTTTTTTTGTAGTGCACCGAATACCTGCACAAACAATCAACAACTTGCACCCAACGCGATAAAGGGGTTGTCAATCCCTTCACGATTACTTGCAAAAGTGAGATCTGATAGAGATAGATAAACCATAAAGTAAATATTTTTGGTATTTTTGGTTTATAGAACAGAAAATAAAAGATTGCAAAATAGTAGATTGGAAACTAGTATGATGTAAAAGAGGTTCAATATAATGGAAAAGAGACCCGGGGGCCATAGGTTTCACTAGTGGCTTCTCTCAAGATAGCAAATATTATGGTGGGTGAACAAATTACTACCGAGCAATTGATAGAGAATCGCAAAGTTATGACGATATCTAAGGCAATGATCATGAACATAGGCATCACGTTCGTGTCAAGTAGACCGAAATGATTCCGCATCTACTACTATTACTCCACACATCGATCGACTCCTGCCTGCATCTAGAGTATTAAGTTCATAAATAATAGAGTAACGCATTAAGTAAGATGACATGATGTAGAGGAATTAACCCAAGGAATATGATGAAAACCCCATCTTTTTATCCTCGATGGCAAAAATACAATACCCCCTTGCTGCCCCTACTGTCACTGGGAAAGGACACCGCAAGATTGAACCCAAAGCTAAGCACTTCTCCCATTGCAAGAAAGATCAATCCAGTAGGCCAAACTAAACCGATAATTCAAAAGAGACTTGCAAAGATATCAAATCATGCATATAAGAATCCAGAGAAGAACCAAATAATATCCATAGATAATCTGATCATAAATCCACAACTCATCGGATCTCGGCAAAGACGCCGCAAAAGAATATTACATCGAATAGATCTCCAAGAACATCGAGGAGAACATGGTATTGAGAATCAAAGAGAGAGAAGAAGCCATCTAGCTACTAACTATGGACCCGTAGGTCTGTGGTAAACTACTCACGCATCATCGGAGAGGCAATGGTGTTATTGTAGAAGCCCTCCATGATCGAATCCCCCTCCGGCAGGACGCCGGAAAATGCCCCTAGATGGGATCTCACGGGTACAGAAGTTTGCGGCGGTGGAAAAGTGGTTTCATGGCTCTCCTGGATATTCAGGGTATACGAGTATATATAGGCGAAGGAGCTAGGTTAGGAGACCCACTAGGTAGGGGGCGCGCCCTACCCCCTGGGCACACCCTCCTGCCTCGTGGCTGCCTCGTTGCGTCTCTGACTTCATCTTCAAGTCTTACGGTTTCCTTCTGGTCCAAGAAAGATCATCACGAAAGTTTCATTCCGTTTGGACTCCGTTTGGTATTCCTTTTCTGCGAAACTCTAAAATAGGCAAAAAAAATAGAAACTGGCACTAGGCTCTCAGTTAATAGGTTAGTCCCAAAAATAATATAAAATAGCATATAAATGCCTATTAAACATGCAAAACAGATAATATAATAGCATGGAAGAATCAAAAATTGTAGATACGTTGGAGACGTATCAATACTCCAACAATAACAGTGGTTTGGGGCTCTACTCACACAAATTTCCCAACAAGGAGTGGGTACCTCTTCGGGGGGAGTGGACATCCTCTAGAAGGGGTGAAGGAGATTGAGGCTGAAAAAGGGAGAAGAAAAATTGTGGAAGACATAGATAGCAGTAGGGGAGAGAGTTTGATGCAGGGTCAGGCAACACACAAGGGCAGAACAATTGGGAGGCGACAACAAGGTTTGGTCAGAGAGAAGGCAATGAGCAGAATAAAAATGGATCTAACTTCAAGGTGATGTGCAATAAGTGCAAGGATTCTAGACACCTGACCAGAGAATGCAAACTCCCTAATTGCATCATCTGTGGAGAAAATTATCATATCATTGAAGTTTGCACTTGGCTGAAATAGATCAAACCAACACCAAAATTTATAGGTTATGCTGCAAGGAGTTTGGGAGTGCTCCTAGTCCAAAATTCCAAGGAAGTGGTGAGCAGTGAGCAAATCAACCCAATGTCAATTGTCAACATTGCCTCAGGAGAGATAAATGAAACACAATTCTTGAAAGGCTTCAACTACATGTTCAAATGGGACTGGCAGTGGAGATGTAAAAACAGGGTGACGGAGCATATCTTATGAGGTTTCCAAACAAAAGTAGGTTGATAGAGCTCCACAAGTTTGGAAATTTCAATATCCTGGGAACTACATAAATGTGGACAGTTGGACATATGACACTCAGGCTATAGGAAAACTTCACACTGTGTGGGTGAGCATGGGAAAAGTGCCTGAGTGCTTCAGACACTTCTTTGGAGCTTGTGAAGTTGCTGCAACAATTGGCCCTGTATTGGAAATTGACATGACCACTATTCTAGAAGATAAGATAAGAGCCAAGGTGGGAGTGAGGGATTTAAAATAATCAAGACCTCATGATATATAGAGTGACCTTGAAACTTGAAAGGTTGGTGGAGCAAAGCTGGTATGAGGAAAAAAGGAAACATGAGAGCAGTGAAACAGGGCAGGATGCAGATTCAGAGGACACAAAGAAGAAAATCAGGATTGGTGGTATTGATGCTGATGGCAATAAGGAAAACATCTCATTGGGCAGTGTGGGGCTCAAACAATTTGAGGATATGAGGAAAATTGAAGAAATCCTAAATATTCAGAAAGAATACCTGGAAAAGGTGGGACTAAGGAAGAAGGTTGAAGCTGATTTAGATAGAGTGATGCAAAGGATGCAAGAAATGGAAGAAAACAGATGCAGACAGGAAGCCTGGAGGGCAGTGTGTCACGCCCAATATGCGACCCTATCCAAAAGGAACTCAAAGGTCCCACCAAGGATAGAAGCGCATATAGGATATGCTTTTGCATGGTGGATATCATTACATCGTACCATTACATAATAGTTGGGATACATACAAGAATCATACAATGCCACATGAATACAACAACATCATACATAATAGCAACATCCGACTACGGATGAAACACAAACAGAAACTCAAACGACATCCACCCTGCTAGCCTAGGCTGCCGACCAGGAATCTATCCCCTGAATGACAAAGCAGAAGAAGAAGTCAAAACAAGCAAGCATCGCTCTCACGTCATGATCATTGCATTACCTGTACCTGCAACTATTGTTGTAGTAATCTGTGAGCCACGAGGACTCAGCAATCCCATTACCATGGTTTTCAAGACTAGCAAAGCTTAATGGGTATGGAAAGGATAAGTGGTGAGGTTGCAGCAAATGACTAAGAAATGTATGGTGGCTAACTTACGATTACCAGAATAAGATGGGAAGCTACGCAAACGGTCGCAAACTAGTAATGATCACTAAGTGATCCTGAACTACTTACGTTCAAACATAACCCCGCTGTGTTCTCTTCTCGACCCACTCGAAAAGAGACCATCACGGTTAGGCACACGGTTGGTGTATTTTAATTCGAATCTGGTGTCAAGTTCTCTACAACCAGACATTAAAAATTCCCATCTGCCACATAACCACATGCACGGCTTTCGAAAGATTAAACCCTGCAGGGGTGTCCCAACTTAGCCCATTATAAGCTCAAGATCCGCGGAGACAATCCTCCATCGCGGGACATCCGATCAGACTCGAGGTCCCGGTGCACAAGACATTTCGACAATGGTAAAACAAGTCCAGCAAGACCTCCCGGTGTGCCGACACTCTGATAGTAGCCGCGCGTATCGAGTCTTAGGCCACCACGGATGAGCTACGCGTGCAGGTGCCAAAATAACCCAGGTTGCCCCGGGGCGGCCCCGCACAGTGCTCTAGTATGGGACCAACACCATCAGCACTGGCCCCCTGTTTATGTAGAATTACTCCTCGGGTAGCACTAACTCCCTATGCATCAAATTTAATATCAAGTTTAGTTATTATGATGGGAAAATGGTAAAACCAATGTTGGGCGTTGCTGGAAGAGTTTTATTCATAGCGAACTATCAAGAGGGGCCCGTAAACCCACACCGTGTTAGGGACACAAAATCAAGGAACATAACACCGGTATGACGGAAACTAGGGTGGCAAGAGTGGAACAAAACACCAGGCATAAGGTCGAGTCTTACACCCTTTACCAAGTATATAGATGCATTAATCAAATAAGAGATATTGTGGTATCCCAACATAAACATGTTCCAACATGGAGCAATCTTCAACTTCACCTGCAACTAGCAACGCTATAAGAGGGGCTGAGCAAAGCGGTAACATAGCCAAACAACGATTTGCTAGGAAGGGTGAAAAAGGTTAGAGGCTGACATGGCAATTTGGGAGGCTTGATAAAGAAGTGGTAGGTAGCGCGACATAGCGATAGCATCAAGACAACTAGCATAGCAATGATAGTAGTGAGATTTAGGGTGACGGTCATCTTGCCTGAAATCCCTCTAGGAAGAAGAACGAGTCCTTGAAGAAGACGAACGGGCGAAGACAAACCAAGCGTAGACGAACGAATCCTCACGATCGCATCGAAACAAGAACTATCGAGAAGAAGCACAACCGAAAAGAAGCAAGCAACACGGTAAACACACAACACATAAACATGACATGATGCTCAACCAAGTATGATGCATGACAAGGCTATATGATGCTACTCATGGCAAGAGATGATGCATACAAGAACAACACATCAAAGCAAGTTTAAATGAGGCCGGAAACAAAATATAACAAATCCGGTAAATCCTCATATGCAAATTCTGAAATTGGTCCAGATCTGAATAAACCTTATGTTCAAGTAGTTAAACGGCAAGTTAAGATGCACCAAGATGATCTACACGAAATTCTAGTCAAGTTACATATAAAGTTCATTTGGTTCGGAGCTACGGCCTAGAAGATATGAGCAAAACAAGTCAAACATGGCATTGATGCAAAATGCTTCCAAACATCAAGCAAACACCTCAAAACAAGGATGCAACATGATAAGATGAAACTACATGCAAAATCAATCAAGTTTCATAAATAGCATGCTCAAAACGGAGTAACGGTGCAACACATACACTCCAAACAAGATATAACAACAATCTGCCCGAAACAGCAAGTAGGCACTTTGCAAACATCAAAACAACATGCTACAGGAATCATATGACCATAAACTTGACATGCACTTCATATACAGATAACATACTTAAAATATCATTAAATATTCAGGTTCATAGGCATCAAGATTAAACCAATATGATTAATTTAAAATGCAACTTTATCACACAGTAGCATAAACATGAGCAGAGTTAATATGATGGAAACTTGATAGCAAGAAAGAGACAAGCTACAGCAAGTAAACATAGCAACCAAGGGCATGGCATGAAAGTACACATAGCAAAGAGCAAAACTCATCAAGGCATCATATACATATGGCTCATGGATTAGTGGGAACCAACATGACAAGATTGAATGTTGACACAGTTTCAGCAAGTGTAAAACAGCAACATTAAGATCGCATGTTTGCAAGCTTGAAACGGAGGAATACGATCTCCAAAATTAACAAACACGGCATGGAACAAATTACTCATAGCATACTTCAAAACATGTAATTAGAGCATCTCCATCAGAGGCATGGATCACTCAATAACAAGCTCACAACAAGGTATCATGAAGTTAACAGAAATCTGGAACAATGTATAGGCATGTTCATGGCAAGGAAAACACATGCTACAGGACATATATAGGGCATAAAAAGGCATAGCATGATAGAGCATAACATGGTCATCAAAACATGTCACCTAAGCATCTCCATAATAAGCATGGATTAATTGGTAGCATCAAGCAAAGATGGCATCATGATATGGCAGAAACAGACTTGACAGGAAGTTAAAAGCAAGTAGCCCATTTCATAAGCTTGATGCACTCACTATAGGGCATATAAAAATACATGGATTGCATCAATGTAAAGATGGCATGAAAACGCTCCTAAAACATGTAGACATCATGCTCATAGGATGCACACACAAAATGCAACAAAAATGACAAATCAACAAGTTACAGCAGTTAACAGCAACATGCACTTTTGCAACAGGGATTACTATGTCAACATGCACCCTAACATGAATACAAAGCATACCAACATGAAGAGCATGAAGAGCATAACGTGCGCGTATCAAGATCATCATCATAGCATCAACAGAGACAAAGTTGCACCACTCACAAGATGCACAAATGATGTTAACAATCAGCAGATTACATCAGTTTATAGCAATTAGCAGTTTTGCAACGAAGGTTAAGGCATCAAGATGAATCCTAATATGCATGCAAACTACACCATCATGAAGAGCACTCTGAGATGAACATTTTGACATATCATACACGCAAAATGGTGCTATGTGCAAGAAGTTACAGCAGGTCAAAGATGCACACATCATGAGTTTTCAACGACTTGTACGAAAATATACCAACACAAAAACGGGATCGGGCGGACCCGGGACGGAGGGATCCAGGAACGGCGGGGCGTTTGGATTGGCGGCTTTGTGGATCTGGTCCAGGCCGCCGGATCCAAGGCGGGGAAGCTCCGGCAAACTCCGGGACGACGGCTCCGGCGACGGGGCTCGCCGGAGACGATGAGGGGGCGATGGGGAGTCCGGAAACGGTGGACCTGGCCGGCGCGGCTGTCGGCAAGCTTGGCGGTGGCGGAGCCCTTGCAGCGGTCGGCGGCGTTCCATAGGCGGCGGCGCAAGGTCTGATTCCGGCAGGGGAGGGTCAACAGCGGCGGCGGCGAACGGTCCCGGTGGCGGGGACGAGGTCCGGCGACCCAGCAGGTACGGCGACAAGCTGGCGGCGGCGCGGGGTCCGGCGCTAGAGCAGAAGCTCGGGAGGCGACGGGCGCGGTTGCTCGGGCCCCCGGATGGGCTCGGGCGGGCTGGCTACGGGCCTAGGCGGGCCTTGCGCTAGTGGGAGGGCAGAGGGGGTGTGGTGGTAGAGTGGGGTTGGCTGAGGGCACAGCTGGCGGCAGCGCCGGCCACTAGGGCGGCGACAAGTGGCGGAGACGAGGTGGCCTGGAGCTGAAATCGATGGTGCGGCGACGGCTGGAGGTTAGGGGAGGCTAGGGGTAGGTTTTAGCCAGGAATTTCCAAAATAGGAAGGGAGAGGTCTATATATAGCAATAAAGGGCTAGGGTTTGAGGGTCTGGAGGGGCTCGGAGCCCTCCGATTGTGATCTGACGGACCGTAACAGATGGGGTAGTGTAGGTGGGCTAGATGGGTTGTGCAGGATGGCTTGGGCTGAGAAGAGAGACGAAGTGCAGCCCGGCGGCAGTTTCGGAGACCTAAACGTCCGACGAATATACCGGCTATATCGCGGTCATATGTTTAATGGTTGGGCTACCAAACGGACTCCGAACGCGACGAAATTTGACAGGCGGTCTACCTATACTATAATAAGACCGCACGCCAAGTTTCAACCCATTCCGAGAACATTTTTATGCCACTTATAAAATAATATTTCGGAGGTGTCGCGGGCGCGTGCGAGTGCGGTTGGGCTCAGAATGGACAACGGAGAGAACTGGGGGAACCCAAATGGATGCAAGTTTTGAAAAACATGAAGATGAAATGCAGATGATGACATGGCAAAGACAACGAATAACTGGAAGACACTTTGTGCATCGGATTCGGGGCGTTACAACTCTCCTCCACTAACGAGAGATCTCGTCCCGAGATCTTAGGAACGAGACGGAAGAGAAAGAGGGAGAGGTGAAGTGAGAACGCAAGAGAGAAGAAGAACAAAGTCGAGAGCACTCGGGTAGAAAAGATGAACGGCGAATATGACGAGAATCAAAAGCTCAATGAATAGGATAGACTCTGAAACCACTCCGGTTAGAACAAAATAGAAAAGGAATAAGAATGAAAGAATTTCGGCAGCACTCTGGCTGAAAATGGAAGGAATAGAACAAGAACTTCACAAGATGGAATGACACTGACGAGATAAGCAATGCAATGCCTCCAGAAGAATTGAAAGAATCCCACGTGGAAAGAATGGATGCGAGAACAACAACTTCCTCCACAAGTGATTGATATGCTAACAAAGGAAAAGGAATCTTGAACGAACCACCGTAAGAATTCGAAAATGATTGATGAAAGAGAATGAATTTCAGGGAAGAATTAGAAGAACAAATATGCTTGAGGGGATTTAGATGCAAAAAACAAAGAGATAACAAGCTGATTAAAGAATACTTGACAAATGCACCGGGGTAATTGGATAATGATAGCTGGAACGTGAGGACGAAGAATTCTGCTGGAATGATGGCCTCCAGTGAAATGAAACAGAAAACAACTCCTGACATACTCCGGATGGGTAAGAAAGAATATCTGACAAATGGAATAATTCGAGAGCATAACATGAAGCTAGAACCACGAATCTTCGAGAGAACGGGCAAGATTTAAGAGGAACTCTTCTTCGGTCTTCAAATGACAATGAGAAGCACCACCAAAATTACTGAGATACTCCGGTAGAATGAAAAGCTAAAAGGTTGAGCCAACAATGAAAAGAATTTGAAAGCGATCTTGGGGAAGGCATGTGACTGATGAAATTCATTCTTACGTCAAACTCCGAAAGGAATTAGGACTGGCTCCAGAATAAGTAGAAGAGTTAGGTAAGATCCTGGGAAAAGACCTGTGGGTTAGGGCCCACTGAAGAGAAAACACCGTTGGAAAGGATTGTTGAAGAGATAGATGATGCACCGAAACAATTGAAATATTTGAATGAGGTGTCAACCTCGAATTAGTTGGAACATAGACAAATCTCCTGAGATGTCTTGAGCACTCCGGAAGGATAAACTGGCGAGAGGCGAACGAGCAAGGGGAACTTTTGAGTCCAAGGAAAAGAATACGATCAACACCGAAAACTTGAATTGTGTCCACTTGAAAAGAAAGAGATGAAGAATGACGAACTAGAGAAGAAATCACCGGTTGAAATAACTGAGGGAAGACTGAAGAGGCTCCGCGCGAATGAAATTGATGCTCGAAAGAGACTCAGACTCCGGGAAGAAAAGGGATGGGAGGGCGGGAAAAAACAAAGGCAACTTGGAAGGGAGAACCGACGAATAGCTTGCAGAGAAAACACCGGTTGAAATAATTGAGGAAAGAATGCAGAGATTCCGCACGAGTAGGATGGATACTTTATTAGGGACTCCGGCTTCGAGAAGAAAAAGAGGTGGGCGGGTGGGAAAAAGAAAACAACTGAGGATGGGGAAACAACTTCGTTAAGAAAGAACTGAGGATTGATCTTGCAAGGATGAAGAGGATCAGATCAACTTGACGGGAAATGCACCGGATGAAAAGAGCTGAGAACCAACGATCAGAAAACCAACGGCGTAATCCTAAAGAAAATTTGAAGGGGAAGAGGAGTAATTCAAAGCAACTACGTCAATATTCCTCACCAGACCGACGAAGGGGCTGAGGAGTAAACAGAATTCCTAGTCTTCGATATAACTAGACTCTGAAAACAGTTTTCTTCTAGACTCGACAACGGCCAAACTACGAACAATCAAGGGGGCTCCTATGGTCAGTCGAGGCTCTGAAACCAACTTGTCACGTCCAATATGCGACCCTATCCTAAAGGAACTCAAAGGTCCCACCAAGGATAGAAGCACATATAGGAGACGCTTTTGCAAGGTGAATATCATTACATCGTACCATTACATAATAGTTGGGGATACATACAAGAGGCATACAATGCCACATCAATACAACAACATCATACATAAATGCAACATCCTACTACGGATGAAACACAAACAGAAACTCAAACAACATCCACCCTGCTAGCCCAGGCTGTCGACCAGGAACCTATCCCCTGAACGACGAAACAGAAGAAGAACTCAAAACAAGCAAGCATCGCTCTCACGTCATGATCATCGCATTACCTGTACCTGCAACTGTTGTTGTAGTAAGCTGTGAGCCACGAGGACTCAGCAATCCCATTACCATGGTTTTCAAGACTAGCAAAGCTTAATGGGTATGGAAAGGATAAGTGGTGAGGTTGCAGCAAACGACTAAGCAATGTATGGTGGCTAACTTACGAGTACCAGAATAAGATGGGAAGCTATGCAAACGGTCGCAAACTAGTAATGATCACTAAGTGATCCTGAACTACTTACGTTCAAACATAACCCCACTGTGTTCTCTTCTCGACCCACTCGAAAAGGGACCATCACGGTTAGGCACATGGTTGGTGTATTTTAATTTGAATCTGGTGTCAAGTTCTCTACAACCAGACATTAAAAATTCCCATCTGCCACATAACCACAGGCACGGCTTTCGAAAGATTAAACCCTGCAGGGGTGTCCCAACTTAGCCCATTATAAGCTCACGATCCGCGGAGACAATCCTCCATCGCGGGACATCCGATCAGACTCAGGGTCCCGGTGCACAAGACATTTCGACAATGGTAAAACAAGTCCAACAAGACCTCCCGGCGTGCCGACACCCTGATAGTAGCCGCGCGTATCGAGTCTCAGGCCACGACGGATGAGCTACGCGTGCAGGTGCCAAAATAACACAGGTTGCCCCGGGGCGGCCCCGCACAGTGCTCTAGTATGGGACCAACACCATCAGCACTGGCCCCCCTGTTTATGTAGAATTACTCCTCGGGTAGCACTAACTCCCTATGCGTCAAATTTAATATCAAGTTTAGTTATTATGATGGGAAAATGGTAAAACCAATGTTGGGTGTTGCTGGAAGAGTTTTATTCAAAGCGAACTGTCAAGAGGGGCCCGTAAACCCACACCGTGTTAGGGATGCAAAATCAAGGAACATAACACCGGTATGACGGAAACTAGGGTGGCAAGAGTGGAACAAAACACCAGGCATAAGGTCGAGTCTTCCACCCTTTACCAAGTATACAGATGCATTAACTAAATAAGAGATATTGTGATATCCCAACATAAACATGTTCCAACAAGGAGCAATCTTCAACTTCACCTGCAACTAGCAACACTATAAGAGGGGCTGAGCAAAGCGGTAACATAGCCAAACAACGGTTTTCTAGGAAGGGTGAAAAAGGTTAGAGGCCGACATGGCAATTTGGGAGGCTTGATAAAGAAGTGGTAGGTAGTGCCACATAGCGATAGCATCGAGACAACTAGCATAGCAATGATAGTAGTGAGATCCAGGGTGACGGTCATCTTGCCTGAAATCCCGCTTGGAAGAAGAACCAGTCCATGAATAAGACGAACGGGCGAAGACAAACCAAGCGTAGACGAACGAATCCTTACGATCGCATCGAAACAGGAACTATCGAGAAGAAGCACAACCGAAAAGAAGCAAGCAACACGGTAAACACACAACACATAAACATGACATGATGCTCAACCAAGTATGATGCATGACAAGTCTATATGATGCTGCTCATGGCAAGAGATAATGCATATAAGAACAACACATCAAAGCAAGTTTAAATGAGGCCGGAAACAACATATAACAAATCCGGTAAGTCCTCATATGCAAACTCCGAAATAGGTCCAGATCTGAATAAACCTTATGTTCATGTAGTTAAACAGCAAGTTAAGATGCACCAAGATGATCTACACGAAATTCTAGTCAAGTTACATATAAAGTTCATTTGGTTCGGAGCTACGGCCTAGAAGATATGAGCAAAACAAGTCAAACATGGCATTGATGCAAAATGCTTCCAAACATCAAGCAAACACCTCAAAACAAGGATGCAACATGATAAGATGAAACTACATGCAAAATCAATCAAGTTTCATAAATAGCATGCTCAAAACGGAGTAACGGTGCAACACATACACTCCAAACAAGATATAACAACAATCTGCCCAAAACAGCAAGTAGGCACTTTGCAAACATCAAAACAACATGCTACAGGAATCATATGACCATAAACTTGACATGCACTTCATATACAGATAACATACTTAAAATATCATTAAATATTCAGGTTCATAGGCATCAAGATTAAACCAATATGATTAATGCAAAATGCAACTTTATCACACAGTAGCATAAACATGAGCAGAGTTAATATGATGGAAACTTGATAGCAAGAAAGAGACAAGCTACAGCAAGTAAACATAGCAACCAAGGGCATGGCATGAAAGTACACATAGCAAAGAGCAAAACTCATCAAGGCATCATATACATATGGCTCATGGATTAGTGGGAACCAACATGACAAGATTGAATGTTGACACAGTTTCAACAAGTGTAAAACAACAACATTAAGATCGCATGTTTGCAAGCATGGAACGGAGGAATACGATCTCCAAAATTAACAAACATGGCATGGAACAAATTACTCATAGCGTACTTCAAAACATGTAATTAGAGCATCTCCATAAGAGGCATGGATCACTCAATAACAAGCTCACAACAAGGTATCATGAAGTTAACAGAAATCTGGAACAACGTATAGGCATGTTCATGGCAAGGAAAACACACGCTATAGGACATATATAGGGCATAAAAAGGCATAGCATGATAGAGCATAACATGGTCATCAAAACATGTCACCTAAGCATCTCCATAATAAGCATGGATTAATTGGTAGTATCAAGCAAAGATGGCATCATGATATGGCAGAAACAGACTTGACAGGAAGTTAAAAGCAAGTAGCCCATTTCATAAGCTTGATGCACTCACTATAGGGCATATAAAAATACATGGATTGCATCAATGTAAAGATGGCATGAAAACGCTCCTGAAACATGTAGACATCATGCTCATAGGATGCACACACAAAATGCAACAAAAATGACAAATCAACAAGTTACAGCAGTTAACAGCAACATGCACTTTTGCAACAGGGATTACTATGTCAACATGCACCCTAACATGAATACAAAGTATACCAACATGAAGAGCATGAAGAGCATAACGTGCGCGTATCAAGATCATCATCTTAGCATCAACAGAGACAAAGTTGCACCACTCACAAGATGCACAAATGATGTTAACAATCAGTAGATTACATCAGTTTATAGCAATTAGCAGTTTTGCAACGAAGGTTAAGGCATCAAGATGAATCCTAATATGCATGCAAACTACACCATCATGAAGAGCACTCTGAGATGAACATTTTGACATATCATACACGCAAAATGGTGCTATGTGCAAGAAGTTACAGCAGGTCAAAGATGCACACATCATGCGTTTTCAACGAGTTGGACGAAAATATACCAACGCAAAAACGGGATCGGGCGGACCCGGGACGGAGGGATCCGGGAATGGCGGGGCGTTTGGATTGGCGGCTTGGTGGATCTGGTCCAGGCCGCCAGATCCGAGGCGGGGAAGCTCCGGCTAACTCCGGGACGACGGCTCCGGCGACGGGGCTCGCCGGAGACGATGAGGGGGCGATGGGGAGTCCAGAAACGGTGGACCTGGCCGGCGCGGCTGTCGGCAAGCTTGGCGGCGGCGGAGCCCTTGCAGCGGTCGGCGGGGTTCCATAGGTGGCGGCGCAAGGTCTGATTCCGGCAGGGGAGGGTCAACAGCGGCGGCGGCGAACAGTCCCGGCGGCGGGGACGAGGTCCGGCGACCCAGTAGGTACGGCGATAAGCTGGCGGCAGGGCGCGGGGTCCGGGGCTAGAGCAGAAGCTCGGGAGGCGATGCGCGCGGTCGCTCGGGCCCCCGGATGGGCTCGGGCGGGCTGGCTACGGGCTTAGGCGGGCCTTGCGCTGGTGGGAGGGCAGAGGGGGTGTGGTGGCAGCGTGGGGTTGGCTGAGGGCGCAGCTGGCGGCAGCGCCGGCCACTAGGGCGGCGACAAGTGGCGGAGACGAGGTGGCATTGTGCTGAAATCGATGGGGCGGCGACGGCTGGAGGTTAGGGGAGGCTAGGGGTAGGTTTTAGCCAGGGATTTCCAAAATAGGAAGGGAGAGGTCTATATATAGCAATAAAGGTCTAGGGTTTGAGGGTCTGGAGGCGCTCGGAGCCCTCCGATCGTGATCTGACGGACCGTAATAGATGGGGTAGTGTAGGTGGGCTAGATGGGTTGTGCAGGATGGCTTGGGCTGAGAAGAGTGACGAAGTGTAGCCCGGCGGCAGTTTCGGAGACCGAAACGTCCGACGAATATACCGGCTATATCGCGGTCATATGTTTAACGGTTGGGCTACCAAACGGACTCCGAATGCGACGAAATTTGACAGGCGGTCTACCTATACTATAATAAGACCGCACGCCAAGTTTCAACCCATTCCGAGAACATTTTTATGCCACTTATAAAATAATATTTCGGAGGTGTCGCGGGCGCGGGCGAGTGTGGTTGGTCTCAGAACGGACAACGGAGAGAACCGGGGGAACCCAAACGGATGCAAGTTTTGACAAACATGAAGATGAAATGCAGATGATGACATGGCAAAGACAGCGAATAACTGGAAGACACTTTGTGCATCGGATTCGGGGCATTACAACTCTCCTCCACTAACGAGAGATCTCGTCCCAAGATCTTAGGAACGAGACGGAAGAGAAAGAGGGAGAGGTGAAGTGAGAACGCAATAGAGAAGAAGAACAAAGTCGAGAGCACTCGGGTAGAAAAGATGAACGACGAATATGACGAGAATCAAAAGCTCAATGAATAGGATAGACTCTGAAACCACTCCGGTTAGAACAAAATAGAAAAGGAATAAGAATGAAAGAATTTCGGCAGCACTCCAGCTGAAAATGGAAGGAATAGAACAAGAACTTCACAAGATGGAATGACACTGACGAGATAAGCAATGCAATGCCTCCGGAAGAATTGAAAGAATCCCATGTGGAAAGAATGGATGCGAGAACAACAACTTCCTCCACAAGTGACTGATATGCTAACAAAGGAAAAGGAATCTTGAACGAACCACCGTAAGAATTCGAAAATGATTGATGAAAGAGAATGAATTTCTGGGAAGAATTAGAAGAACAAATATGCTTGAGGGGATTTAGATGCAAAAAACAAAGAGATAACAAGCTGATTAAAGAATACTTGACAAATGCACCGGGGTAATTGGATAATGATAGCTGGAACGTGAGGACGAAGAATTCTGCTGGAATGATGGCCTCCAGTGAAATTAAACAGAAAACAACTCCTGACATACTCCGGATGGGTAAGAAAGAATATCTGACAAATGGAATAATTCGAGAGGATAACATGAAGCTAGAACCACGAATCTTTGAGAGAACGGGCAAGATTTAAGAGGAACTCTTCTTCGGTCTTCAAATGACAATGAGAAGCACCACCAAAATTACTGAGATACTCCGGTAGAATGAAAAGCTAAAAGGTTGAGCCAACAATGAAAAGAATTTGAAAGCGATCTTGGGGAAGGCATGTGACTGATGAAATTCATTCTTATGTCAAACTCCGAAAGGAATTAGGACTGGCTCCAGAATAAGTAGAAGAGTTAGGTAAGATCCTGGGAAAAGACCTATGGGTTAGGGCCCACTGAAGAGAAAACACCGTTGGAAAGGATTGGTGAAGAGATAGATGATGCACCAAAACAATTGAAATATTTGAATGAGGTGTCAACCTCGAATTAGTTGGAATACATGCAAATCTCCTGAGATGTCTTGAGCACTCCGAAAGGATAAACTGGCGAGAGGCGAACGAGCAAGGGGAACTTTTGAGTCCAAGGAAAAGAATACGATCAACACCGAAAACTTGAATTGAGTCCACTTGAAAAGAAAGAGATGAAGAATGACGAACTAGAGAAGAAATCACCTATTGAAATAACTGAGGGAAGACTGAAGAAGCTCCGCGCGAATGTAATTGATGCTCGAAAGAGACTCAGACTCCGGGAAGAAAAGGGATGGGAGGGCGGGAAAAAACAAAGGCAACTTGGAAGGGAGAACCGACGAATAGCTTGCAGAGAAAACACCGGTTGAAATAATTGAGGAAAGAATGCAGAGATTTCGCACGAGTAGGATGGATACTTGATTAGGGACTCCGGCTTCGAGAAGAAAAAGAGGTGGGCGGGTGGGAAAAAGAAAACAACTGAGGATGGGGAAACAACTTCGTTAAGAAAGAACTAAGGATTGATCTTGCAAGGATGAAGAGGATCAGATCAACTTGACGGGAAATGCACCGGATGAAAAGAGCTGAGAACCAACGATCAGAAAACCAACGGCGTAATCCTAAAGAAAATTTGAAGGGGAAGAGGAGTAATTCAAAGCAACTACGTCAATATTCCTCACCAGAGCGACGAAGGGGCTGAGGAGTAAAAAGAATTCCTAGTCTTCGATATAACTAGACTGTGAAAACAGTTTTCTTCTAGACTCGACAATGGCCAAACTACGAACAATCAAGGGGGCTCCTATGGTCAGTCGAAGCTGTGAAACCAACTTGTCACGTCCAATATGCGACCCTATCCTAAAGGAACTCGAAGGTCCCACCAAGGATAGAAGCGCATATAGGAGACGCTTTTGCAAGGTGAATATCATTACATCGTACCATTACATAATAGTTGGGGATACATACAAGAGGCATACAATGCCACATGAATACAACAACATCATACATAACAGCACCATCCGACTACAGATGAAACACAAACAGAAACTCAAACAACATCCACCCTGCTAGCCCAGGCTGCCGACCAGGAACCTATCCCCTGAACGACGAAACAGAAGAAGAACTCAAAACAAGCAAGCATCGCTCTCACGTCATGATCATTGCATTACCTGTACCTGCAACTGTTGTTGTAGTAATCTGTGAGCCACAAGGACTCAGCAATCCCATTACCATGGTTTTCAAGATTAGCAAAGCTTAATGGGTATGGAAAGGATAAGTGGTGAGGTTGCAGCAAACGACTAAGCAATGTATGGTGGCTAATTTACGAGTACCAGAATAAGATGGGAAGCTATGCAAACGGTCGCAAACTAGTAATGATCACTAAGTGATCTTGAACTACTTACGTTCAAACATAACCCCATTGTGTTCTCTTCTCGACCCACTCGAAAAGGGACCATCACGGTTAGGCACACGGTTGGTGTATTTTAATTTGAATCTGGTGTCAAGTTCTCTACAACCAGACATTAAAAATTCCCATCTGCCACATAACCACAGACACGGCTTTCGAAAGATTAAACCCTGCAGGGGTGTCCCAACTTAGCCCATTATAAGCTCATGGTCCGCGGAGACAATCCTCCATCGCGGGACATCCGATTAGACTCGGGGTCCCGGTGCACAAGACATTTCGACAATGGTAAAACAAGCCCAGCAAGACCTCCCGGCGTGCCGACACCCTGATAGTAGCCGCGCGTATCGACTCTCAGGCCACGACGGATGAGCTACGCGTGCAGGTGCCAAAATAACCCAGGTTGCCCCGGGGCGGCCCCGCACAGTGCTCTAGTATGGGACCAACACCATCAGCACTGGCCCCCTGTTTATGTAGAATTACTCCTCGGGTAGCACTAACTCCCTATGCATCAAATTTAATATCAAGTTTAGTTATTATGATGGGAAAATGGTAAAACCAATGTTGGGCGTTGCTGGAAGAGTTTTATTCAAAGCGAACTGTCAAGAGGGGCCCGTAAACCCACACCGTGTTAGGGACGCAAAATCAAGGAACATAACACCGGTATGACGGAAACTAGGGTGGCAAGAGTGGAACAAAACACCAGGCATAAGGTCGAGTCTTACACCCTTTACCAAGTATATAGATGCATTAATCAAATAAGAGATATTGTGGTATCCCAACATAAACATGTTCCAACATGGAGCAATCTTCAACTTCACCTGCAACTAGCAACGCTATAAGAGGGGCTGAGCAAAGCGGTAACATAGCCAAACAACGATTTGCTAGGAAGGGTGAAAAAGGTTAGAGGCCGACATGGCAATTTGGGAGGCTTGATAAAGAAGTTGTAGGTAGTGCCACATAGCGATAGCATCAAGACAACCAGCATAGCAATGATAGTAGTGAGATCCAGGGTGACGGTCATCTTGCCTGAAATCCCGCTAGGAAGAAGAACCAGTCCATGAAGAAGACGAACGGGCGAAGATAAACCAAGCGTAGACGAACGAATCCTCACGATCGCATCGAAATAGGAACTATCGAGAAGAAGCACAACCGAAAAGAAGCAAGCAACACGGTAAACACACAACACATAGACATGACATGATTCTCAACCAAGTATGATGCATGACAAGTCTATATGATGCTGCTCATGGCAAGAGATAATGCATACAAGAACAACACATCAAAGCAAGTTTAAATGAGGCCGGAAACAACATATAACAAATCCAGTAAGTCCTCATATGAAAATTCCGAAATTGGTCCAGATCTAAATAAACCTTATGTTCAAGTAGTTAAACAGCAAGTTCATTTGGTTCGGAGCTACGGCCTAGAAGATATGAGCAAAACAAGTCAAACATGGCATTGATGCAAAATGCTTCCAAACATCAAGCAAACACCTCAAAACAAGGATGCAACATGATAAGATGAAACTACATGCAAAATCAATCAATTTTCATAAATAGCATGCTCAAAACGGAGTAACGGTGCAACACATACACTCCAAACAAGATATAACAACAATCTGCCCGAAACAGCAAGTAGGCACTTTGCAAACATCAAAACAACATGCTACAGAAATCATATGACCATAAACTTGACATGCACGTCATATACAGATAACATACTTCAAATATCATTAAATATTCAGGTTCATAGGCATCAAGATTAAACCAATATGATTAATGCAAAATGCAACTTTATCACACAGTAGCATAAACATGAGCAGAGTTAATATGATGGAAACTTGATAGCAAGAAAGAGACAAGCTACAGCAAGTAAACATAGCAACCAAGGGCATGGCATGAAAGTACACATAGCAAAGAGCAAAACTCATCAAGGCATCATATACATATGGCTCATGGATTAGTGGGAACCAACATGACAAGATTGAATGTTGACACAGTTTCAGCAAGTGTAAAACAGCAACATTAAGATCGCATGTTTGCAAGCATGGAATGGAGGAATACGATCTCCAAAATTAACAAACATGGCATGGAAGAAATTACTTGTAGCATACTTCAAAACATGTAATTAGAGCATCTCCATAAGAGGCATGGATCACACAATAACAAGCTCACAACAAGGTATCATGAAGTTAACAGAAATCTAGAACAACGTATAGGCATGTTCATGGCAAGGAAAACACATGCTACAGGACATATATAGGGCATACAAAGGCATAGCATGATAGAGCATAACATGGTCATCAAAACATGTCACCTAAGCATCTCCATAATAAGCATGGATTAATTGGTAGCATCAAGCAAAGATGGCATCATGATATGGCAGAAACAGACTTGACAGGAAGTTAACAGCAAGTAGCCCATTTCACAAGCTTGATGCACTCACTACAGGGCCTATAAAAATACATGTATTGCACCACTTTGAAGACGGAATGAAAATGCTCCTAAAACATGTAGACATCATGCTCATAGGATGCGCACACAAAAATGCAACAAAAATGACAAATCAACAAGTTACAGCAGTTAACAGCAATATGCACTTTTGCAACAGGGATTCCTATGTCAAGATGCACCCTAACATGAATAAAAAGCACACCAACATGAAGAGCATGAAGAGCATAACATGCACATATCAATATCATCATCATAGCATCAACAGAGACAAAGTCGCACCACTCACAAGATGCACAAATGATGTTAACAATCTGCAGATTACAGCAGTTTATATCAATTAGCAGTTTTGCAACAATGGTTAAGGCATCAATATGAATCCTAACATGCATGCAAACTACTCCATCATGAAGAGAACTCTGAGATGAAAATTTTGACATATCAGACACGCAAAACGGTGCTATGTGCAAGAAGTTACAGCAGGTCAAAGATGCACACATATCATGAGTTTTCAGGGACTTGGACGAATATATACCAACGCGAAAACGGGATCGAGCGGACCCGAGACGGAGGGATCCGCGAATGGCGGGGCGTTTGGATTGGCGGCTTGGTGGATCTGGTCCAGGCCGCCGGATCCGAGGCGGGGAAGCTCCGGCGAACTCCGGGATGGCGGCTCCGGCGACGGGGCTCGCCGGAGACAACGCGGGGGCGATGGGGAGGCCGGAAATGGCGGATCTGGCCGGCGCGGCTGCCGGCAAGCTTGGCGGCGGCGGAGCCCTTGTAGCGGTCGGCGGGGTTCCATAGGCGGCGCGCGGGGTCTGATTCCGGCAGGGGAGGGTCAACAGCGGCGGTGGCAAACGGTCCCGGCGGCGGGGACGAGGTCCGACGACCCAGCAGGTATGGCGACAAGCCAGCGGCAGGGCGCGGGGTGGGGCTGGAGCAGAAGCTCGGGCAGCGGCGGGCGCGGTCGCTCTGGCCCCCGGATGGCCTCGGGCGGGCGGGCTACGGGCCTAGGCGGGCCTCGTGCTGGTGGGAGGGCAGAGGGGGTGAGGTGGCAGCATGGGGTTGGCTGAGGGCGCGGCTGGTGGCAGCGCCGGCCACTAGGGCGGCGACAAGTGGCGGAGACGAGGTGGCCTGGTGCTGAAATCGATGGGGCGGCGACGACTGGAGGTTAGGGGAGTCTAGGGGTAGGTTTTAGCTAGGGATTTCCAAAATAGGAAGGGAGAGGTCTATATATAGCAAAAAAGGACTAGGGTTTGAGGGTTTGGAGGCGTTCGGAGCCCTCCGATTGTGATCCGACGGACCGAAACAGATGAGGTAGTGTAGGTGGGCTAGATGTGTTGTGCAGGATGGCTTGGGCTCAGAAGAGAGAGACGAAGTGCAGCCCGACGGCAGTTTCGGAGACCGAAACTGTTGGGGAACGTAGTAATTTCAAAAAAATTCCTACGCACATGCAAGATCATGGTGATGGCATAGCAACGAGAGGGGAGAGTGTTCGTCCATGTACCCTCGTAGACCGTAAGCGGAAGCGTTAGCACAACGCGGTTGATGTAGTCGTACGTCTTCACGATCCGACCGATCCAAGCACCGAACGTACGGAGCCTCCGAGTTCAGCACACGTTCAGCTCGATGACGATCTCCGGCCTCCGATCCAGCCGAGCTCCGGAGATGAGTTCCGTCAGCACGACAGCGTGGTGACGATGATGATGTTCTACCGGCGCAGGGCTTCGCCTAAACTCCGCGACGATATGACCGAGGTGGAATATGGTGGAAGGGGGCACCGCACACGGCTAAGGAACGATCCGTACATCAACTTGTGTGTCTATGGGGTCCCCCCCCCCCCCCCCCGCCCCCGTATATAAAGGAGCAAGGGGGGAGGCCGGCCGGCCCCTTTGGGCGCGCCAAGGGAGGAGGAATCCTCCTCCTAGTAGGAGTAGGACTCCTCCTTTCCTACTCCTACTAGGAGGGGGAAGGAAGGGGGAAGGAAGGGGGAGAGGGGGAAGGAAAGGGGGGGCGCCGCCCCCCCTCCTAGTCCAATTCGGACTAGAGGGGGGAGGGGGTGCGCGGCCCATGCTGGCCGCCCCTCTCTCCTTTCCCCTAAGGCCCATAGGCCCAATACTCTCCCGGGGGGTTCCGGTAACCCCCCGGCACTCCGGTTTTCTCCGAAATCACCCGGAACCTTTCCGGTGTCCGAATATAGTTCTCCAATATATCAATATTTATGTCTCGACCATTTCGAGACTCCTCGTCATGTCCGTGATCACATCCGGGACTCCGAACAAACTTTGGTACATCAAAACTTATAAACTCATAATAAAACTGTCATCGTAACGTTAAGCGTGCGGACCCTACGGGTTCGAGAACTATGTAGACATGACCTAGAACCATTCTCGGTCAATAACTAATAGCGGGACCTGGATGTCCATATTGGTTCCTACATATTCTACGAAGATCTTTATCGGTCAAACCGCATAACAACATACGTTGTTCCCTTTGTCATCGGTATGTTACTTGCCCGAGATTTGATCGTCGGTATCCAATACCTAGTTCAATCTCGTTACCGGCAAGTCTCTTTACTCGTTCCGTAATACATCATCTCATAACTAACTCATTTGTTACATGCTTGCAAGGCTTAGGTGATGAGTATTACCGAGAGGGCCCAGAGAGAGATACCTCTTCGACAATCGGAGTGACAAATCCTAATCTTGAATTATGCCAACTCAACATGTACCTTCGGAAACACGTGTGGAGCACCTTTATAATCACCCAGTTACGTTGTGACGTTTGGTAGCACACAAAGTGTTCTTCCGGTAAACGGGAGTTGCACAATCTCATAGTTGCAGGAACTTTGTATAAGTCATGAAGAAAGCAATAGCAGTATACTAAACGATCAAGTGCTAGGCTAACGGAATGGGTCATGTCAATCACATCATTCTCCTAATGATGTGATCCCACTAATCAAATGACAACACATGTCTATGGTTAGGAAACATAACCATCTTTGATTAATGAGCTTGTCAAGTAGAGGCATACTAGTGACTATAGTTTTGTCTATGTATTCACACATGTATTATGTTTCCGGTTAATACAATTCTAGCATGAATAATAAACATTTATCATGATATGAGGAAATAAATAATAACTTTATTATTGCCTCTAGGGCATATTTCCTTCAGTCTCCCACTTGCAGTAGAGTCAATAATCTAGATTATATAGTAATGATTCTAACACCCATGGAGTCTTGGTGTTGATCATGTTTTGCTCGTGAGAGGGGCTTAGTCAACGGGTCTGCAACATTCAGATCCGTATGTATCTTGCAAATCTCTATGTCTCCCACTTGGACTTGGTCCTGAATGGAATTGAAGCGTTTCTTGATGTGCTTGGTCATCTTGTGAAATCTGGATTCCTTTGCCAAGGCAATTGCACCAGTATTGTCACAGAAGATCTTCATTGGTCCCGATGCACTAGGTATGACACCTAGATCGGAAATGAACTCCTTCATCCAGACTCCTTCATTCGCTGCTTCAGAAGCAGCTATGTACTCCGCTTCACATGTAGATCCCGCCACGACGCTTTGTTTAGAACTGCACCAACTTACAGCTCCACTGTTTAATAAAAACACGTATCCGGTTTGCGATTTAGAATCGTCCGGATCAGTGTCAAAGCTTGCATCGACGTAACCATTTACGACTAGCTCTTTGTCACCTCCATATACGAGAAACATATCCTTAGTCCTTTTCAGGTATTTCAGGATGTTCTTGACCGTTGTCCAGTGATCCACTCCTGGATTACTTTGGTACCTTCCTGCCAAGCTTATTGCTAAGCATACGTCAGGTCTGGTACACAGCATTGCATACATGATAGAGCCTATGGCTGAAGCATAGGGAATATTTTTCATTTTCTCTCTATCTTCTGCTGTGGTCGGGCATTGAGTTTGACTCAACTTCACACCTTGTAGCACAGGCAAGAATCCTTTCTTTGCCTGATCCATTTTGAACTTTTTCACAATTTTGTCAAGGTATGTGCTTTGTGAAAGTCCTATTAAGCGTCTTGATCTATCTCTACAGATCTTGATGCCCAATATGTAAGCAGCTTCACCGAGGTCTTTCATTGAAAAACTTTTATTCAAGTATCCCTTTATGCTATCCAGAAATTCTATATCATTTCCAATTAATAATATGTCATCTACATATAAAACTAGAAATGCTACAGAGCTCCCACTCACTTTCTTGTAAATACAGGCTTCTCCAAAAGTCTGCATAAAACAATATGCTTTGATCACACTATCAAAGCGTTTATTCCAACTCCAAGATGCTTGCACCAGTCCATAAATGGAACGCTGGAGCTTGCATACTTTGTTAGCACCTTTTGGACCAACAAAACCTTCCAGCTGCATCATATACAACTCTTCTTCTAGAAATCCATTCAAGAATGCAGTCTTGACATCCATTTGCCAAATTTCATAATCATGAAATGCAACAATGGCTAACATGATTCGGACAGACTTAAGCATCGCTACGGGTGAGAAAGTCTCATCGTAGTCAACCCCTTCAACTTGTCGAAAACCTTTCGCAACAAGTCGAGCTTTATAGACAGTTACATTACCATCAGTGTCAGTCTTCTTCTTAAAGATCCATTTATTCTCAATGGCTTGCCGATCATCGGGCAAGTCAACTAAAGTCCATACTTTGTTTTCATACATGGATCCCATCTCAGATTTCATGGCCTCTAGCCATTTTGCGGAATCTGGGCTCATCATCGCTTCCTCATAGTTCATAGGTTCATCATGGTCAAGTAACATGATTTCCGGAATAGGATTACCGTACCACTCTGGTGTGGATCTTACTCTGGTAGACCTACGAGGTTCAGCAGAAACTTGATCTGAAGTTTCATGATCAATATCATTAGCTTCCTCACTAATTGGTGTAGTCGTCACAGGAACCGGTTCTCATGATGAACTACCTTCCAATAAGGGAGTAGATACAGTTATCTCATCAAGTTCTACTTTCGTCCCACTCACTTCTTTCGAGAGAAACTCCTTCTCTAGAAAGGATCCATTCTTAGCAACGAATGTCTTGCCTTCGGATCTGTGACAGAAGGTGTACCCGACAGTCTCTTTTGGGTATCCTATGAAGACAGATTTCTCCGATTTAGGTTCGAGCTTATCTGGTTGAAGTTTCTTCACATAAGCATCGCAGCCCCAAATTTTAAGAAACGACAACTTTGGCTTCTTGCCAAACCACAGTTCCTAAGGCGTCGTCTCAACGGATTTTGATGGTGCCCTATTTAACGTGAATGCGGCCGTCTCTAAAGCGTAACCCCAAAATGATAGTGGTAAATCGGTAAGAGACATCATAGATCGCACCATATCAAGTAAAGTACGATTACGACGTTCGGACACACCATTTCGTTGTGGTGTTCCGGGTGGCGTGAGTTGCGAAATTATTCCGCATTGTTTCAAATGTAAACCAAACTCGTAACTCAAATATTCTCCTCCACGATCAGACCGTAGAAACTTTATTTTCTTGTTACGATGATTTTCCACTTCACTCTAAAATTCTTTGAACTTTTCAAATGTTTCAGACTTGTGCTTCATTAAGTAGATATACCCATATCTGCTCAAATCATCTGTGAAGGTGAGAAAATAACGATATCCGCCACGAGCCTCAACATTCATCGGACCACATACATCTGTATGTATGATTTCCAACAAATCTGTTGCTCTCTCCATAGTTCCGGAGAATGGTGTTTTAGTCATCTTGCCCATGAGGCACGGTTCGCAAGTACCAAGTGATTCATAATCAAGTGATTCCAGAAGTCCATCAGTATGGAGTTTCTTCTTGCGTTTTACACCGATATGACCTAAACGACAGTGCCACAAATAAGTTGCACTATCATTATCAACTCTGCATCTTTTGGTTTCAACATTATGAATATGTGTGTCACTACTATCGAGATTCAATAAAAATAGACCACTCTTCAAGGGTGCATGACCATAAAAGATATTACTCATATAAATAGAACAACCATTATTCTCTGATTTAAATGAATAACCGTCTCGCATCAAACAAGATCCAGATATAATGTTCATGCTCAACGCTGGCACCAAATAACAATTATTCAGGTCTAAAACTAATCCCGAAGGTAGATGTAGAGGTAGCGTGCCGACCGCGATCACATCGACTTTGGAACCGTTTCCCACGCGCATCGTCACCTCATCCTTGGCCAGTGCTCGCTTATTCCGTAGTCTCTGTTTCGAGTTGCAAATATTAGCAACAGAACCAGTATCAAATACCCAGGTGCTACTACGAGCTCTAGTTAGGTACACATCAATAACATGTATATCACATATACCTTTGTTCACTTTGCCATCCTTCTTATTCGCCAAATACTTGGGGCAGTTCCGCTTCTAGTGACCAGTCTGCTTGCAGTAGAAGCACTCAGTCTCAGGCTTAGGTCCTGACTTGGGTTTCTTCTCTTGAGCAGCAACTTGTTTGCCGTTCTTTTTGAAGTTCCCCTTCTTCTTCCCTTTGCCCTTTTTCTTGAAACTGGTGATCTTGTTGACCATCAACACTTGATGCTCCTTCTTGATTTCTACCTCCGCGGCTTTTAGCATTGTGAAGAGCTCGGGAATAGTCTTGTTCATCCCTTGCATATTATAGTTCATCACAAAGCTCTTGTAGCTTGGTGGCAGTGATTGGAGAATTCTGTCAATGACACTATCATCAGGAAGATTAACTCCCAGTTGAATCAAGTGATTATTATACCCAGACATTCTGAGTATGTGTTCACTGACAGAACTATTCTCCTCCATCTTGCAGCTATAGAACTTATTGGAGACTTCATATCTCTCAATCCGGGCATTTGCTTGAAATATTAACTTCAACTCCTGGAACATCTCATATGCTCCATGACGTTCAAAACGTCGTTGAAGACCCGGTTCTAAGCCGTAAAGCATGGCACACTGAACTATAGAGTAGTCATCAGCTTTGCTCTGCCAGACATTCTTAACGTCGTCAGTTGCAGCAGCAGCAGGCCTGGCACCCAGCGGTGCTTCCAGGACGTAACTTTTCTGTGCAGCAATGAGGATAATCCTCAGGTTACGGACCCAGTCCGTGTAATTGCTACCATCATCTTTCAACTTTGCTTTCTCAAGGAACGCATTAAAATTCAATGGAACAACAGCACGAGCCATCTATCTACAAACAAACATAGACAAGCAAGATACTATCAGGTACTAAGTTCATGATAAATTTAAGTTCAACTAATCATATTACTTAAGAACTCCCACTTAGACAGACATCTCTCTAGTCATCTAAGTGATCACGTGATCCAAATCAACTAAACCATAACCGATCATCACGTGAGATGGAGTAGTTTTCAATGGTGAACATCACTATGTTGATCATATCTACTATATGATTCACGCTCGACCTTTCGGTCTCCGTGTTCTGAGGCCATATCTGCATATGCTAGGCTCGTCAAGTTTAACCTGAGTATTCCGCGTGTGCAAAACTGGCTTGCACCCGTTGTAGATGGACGTAGAGCTTATCACACCCGATCATCACGTGGTGTCTCGGCACGACGAACTTTGGCAACGGTGCATACTCAGGGAGAACACTTCTTGATAATTTTAGTGAGAGATCATCTTAAAATGCTACCGTCAATCAAAGCAAGATAAGATGCATAAAGGATAAACATCACATGCAATCAATATAAGTGATATGATATGGCCATCATCATCTTGTGCTTGTGATCTCCATCTCCGAAGCACCGTCGTGATCACCATCGTCACCGTCGCGACACCTTGATCTCCATCGTAGCATCGTTGTCGTTTATGCCATCTATTGCTTCTACGACTATCGCTACTGCTTAGTGATAAAGTAAAGCAATTACAGGGTGTTTGCATTTCATACAATAAAGCGACAACCATATGGCTCCTGCCAGTTGCCGATAACTTCGGTTACAAAACATGATCATCTCATACAATAAAATATAGCATCACGTCTTGACCATATCACATCACAACATGCCCTGCAAAAACAAGTTAGACGTCCTCTACTTTGTTGTTGCAAATTTTACGTGGCTGCTACGGGCTTAGCAAGAACCGTTCTTACCTACGCATCAAAAACCACAACGATAGTTCATCAAGTTGGTGTTGTTTTAACCTTCGCAAGGACCGGGCGTAGCCACACTAGATTCAGCTAAAGTGAGAGAGACAGACACCCGCCAGCCACCTTTAAGCACGAGTGCTCGTAACGGTGAAACCAGTCTCGCGTAAGCGTACGCGTAATGTCGGTCCGGGCCGCTTCATCTCACAATACCGCCGAACCAAAGTATGACATGCTGGTAAGCAGTATGACTTGTATCGCCCACAACTCACTTGTGTTCTACTCGTGCGTATAACATCAACGCATAAAACCTAGGCTCTGATGCCACTGTTGGGGAACGTAGTAATTTCAAAAATATTCCCCCCGCCCCCGTATATAAAGGAGCAAGGGGGGAGGCCGGCCGGCCCCTTTGGGCGCGCCAAGGGAGGAGGAATCCTCCTCCTAGTAGGAGTAGGACTCCTCCTTTCCTACTCCTACTAGGAGGGGGAAGGAAGGGGGAAGGAAGGGGGAGAGGGGGAAGGAAAGGGGGGGCGCCCCCCCCCCCTCCTAGTCCAATTCGGACTAGAGGGGGGAGGGGGTGCGCGGCCCATGCTGGCCGCCCCTCTCTCCTTTCCCCTAAGGCCCATAGGCCCAATACTCTCCCAGGGGGTTCCGGTAACTCCCCGGCACTCCGGTTTTCTCCGAAATCACCCGGAACCTTTCCGGTGTCCGAATATAGTTCTCCAATATATCAATATTTATGTCTCGACCATTTCGAGACTCCTCGTCATGTCCGTGATCACATCCGGGACTCCGAACAAACTTTGGTACATCAAAACTTATAAACTCATAATAAAACTGCCATCGTAACGTTAAGCGTGCGGACCCTACGGGTTCGAGAACTATGTAGACATGACCTAGAACCATTCTCGGTCAATAACTAATAGCGGGACCTGGATGTCCATATTGGTTCCTACATATTCTACGAAGATCTTTATCGGTCAAACCGCATAACAACATACGTTGTTCCCTTTGTCATCGGTATGTTACTTGCCCGAGATTTGATCGTCGGTATCCAATACCTAGTTCAATCTCGTTACCGGCAAGTCTCTTTACTCGTTCCGTAATACATCATCTCATAACTAACTCATTTGTTACATGCTTGCAAGGCTTAGGTGATGAGTATTACCGAGAGGGCCCAGAGAGAGATACCTCTCCGACAATCGGAGTGACAAATCCTAATCTCGAATTATGCCAACTCAACATGTACCTTCGGAAACACCTGTAGAGCACCTTTATAATCACCCAGTTACGCTGTGACATTTGGTAGCACACAAAGTGTTCTTCCGGTAAACGGGAGTTGCACAATCTCATAGTTGCAGGAACTTTGTATAAGTCATGAAGAAAGCAATAGCAGTATACTAAACGATCAAGTGCTAGGCTAACAGAATGGGTCATGTCAATCACATCATTCTCCTAATGATGTGATCCCACTAATCAAATGACAACACATGTCTATGGTTAGGAAACATAACCATCTTTGATTAATGAGCTAGTCAAGTAGAGGCATACTAGTGACTATAGTTTTGTCTATGTATTCACACATGTATTATGTTTCCGGTTAATACAATTCTAGCATGAATAATAAACATTTATCATGATATGAGGAAATAAATAATAACTTTATTATTGCCTCTAGGGCATATTTCCTTCAGAAACATCCGACGAATATACCGGCTATATCGCGGTCATATGTTTAACGGTTGGGCTACCAAACAGAATCCGAATGCGATGAAATTTGACAGGCGGTCTACCTACACTATAATAAGACCGCACGCCAAGTTTCAACCCATTCCGAGAACATTTTTGTGCCACTTATAAAATAATATTTCGGAGGTGTCGCGGGCGCGTGAAAGTGTGGTTGGGCCCGGAACGGACAACGTAGAGAACCGGGGGAACCCGAACGGATGCAAGTTTTGAAAAACATGCAGATGAAATACAGATGACGACATGGCAAAGATAGCGAATAACTGGAAGACACCTGGCGCATCGGATTCCGGGCGTTACACAGTGGAGGAGAAAAAGAATGGTAACTGGGAAGAGGAGACGAAGAAGCTGGTGGAAATGATCAAGGGTCAACAAGAGTTGATAGATAGGTGTATGGAAAAGATTGAAATGTGGGAACATAAAGAACTGACTGGGGAGGATCTTAGAGAGAAGAGTGAATATGATAAAGACATTACACAAGATCCAGCTTTAGAAGATACTTACGTTGAACAAGTGGACTATAATGGTAGTCAAGATTCTATGGAGTCCCTGGGATCAAAATTGGGAATTACTACTAAGGATGATAAAGATAGGGATAAAGGCAAGGATGGGCCAACTGGAAGGAGTGATAGAAATCTGGATAAGAAAGATGCCAGGATTGAAGATCTTGCCAAAGAAAGAGCTGCTGAGAAAGACATCTATGGTAAGTTACCCATCTTATGTGACAAAATAATTTCCTTATTTGAAATGGCTAATAATGTGGGGGTTGAGTTGGGGTGTAGTATTGATTTGGTCAATCAAAACCTAGACCTGATTGCCAATATGGAACGGGCAAGGAGAGATCTACATCTCCAAAGTATAAAAAACAAAGAAGAGGGAAAAGCAGAAGGGAGCTCTCCAAGTCTTATTGATATTGGTGATGTTGTATTGGAAGATTTGTGTTCTGAAGATGACCATTCTTATGCTGAACTAGAAATGGACTATTATGACAATCTAAAAAGGATATTTTGTAGTAATAAAAAATGAAGACTGGCACCTGAGCCAATAGTGCTGGGAAGCATGTCATCTCAATAGGAAGGGTGAAGAAAAAGAAAAAAAAAGAAACAATGGTAGGGATGTTTTGGAATGTCAGGGGGATATGGCAGGATATTAAAAGGAATTTCATTAGAGAAACAATTATAGAATAACATCTTGATTTTGTGGGTTTACAATAAACTATTAAAAGTGATTACCCAAAGAATGAACTACATAACCTTTTCGGAGGAAAAAAATCCTCTGGGAATGGATTGCTCCTAGGGGCAAATCTGGTGGTATCCTAGTAGGGGTCAATAATGATTGTTTTGACCTTCTGCAAGTGGGAAAAGGGACATATTTTAATAGAATGCTTCTATTTGACAAAAAGCTAAATTTTGTTGTAACTTAGTAACAGTATATGGTGATGCTCAAAAAGAAGGAAAAGCAGTTTTTTAGCTGAGCTATCCAGAATGTATCAGGATAACCCCCTACCATGTGTGATTGGAGGGGACTTTTATATAACCAGAACTAGCTCTAAAAAACAAACCAAGGGGGACTGATCACTTTAGCTTTGTGTTTAATGCCATAATCGAGCATGCTGGACTCAGAGATATACCTATGGATGGGAGAAATTATACTTGGGCCAATAACCTACCAGACCCTACCTATGAAAAGTTAGATAGAGTTATAATCCCTGATTGGGAAGAGAAATACCCTTTGGCTATGGTAAATGCTTTGGAGAGGCAGATCTCTGATCACACCCCTCTCCTGTTGGACACAGGGGAACATAAGACTGCTCAGCCTATTTTCATATTTGAAAATGCCTGGATGTTGATGGAAGCATTTAAAGAATTTGGTGAGAAAACTGGGGGATAAACTACAATGGATCTAGCCTAGATACATGGCAGAAAAAAATAAGGAATATTAGACAGAAAATCAAAGGATGGGTCCTGAATGCAAATGTTGCATACAGAAAAAGGAAGAAAGAGCTGATGGGCTTGGTAGATATAATTGATAGAAATGCTGAAGTTAGACGGCTTGGTGCTCAGGATAGGGAGTTGCAAAAAAACTTAAGGAAGGAGTTGAAAGATCTACTTAAGCTAGAAGAGATCAAATGGTTGCAAAGATACAAAGATAAAGTTATTAAAGAAGGTGATTCTAACACTAGATACTATCATGCCAAGGTAAATGGGAGAAGAATAAAAAATAGAATTCTAAAATTGGAACATGATGGAGAGGTGATTGAGGGAGATAAAGAGCTCATGAATTACAATATCGGGTTCTATAAAAAACTATTTGGGCAAATAGAAATCTCCAATATCAATCTAAATATCCAGGGTGCTGAGGGGATTTCTTCCCAGGCACAGGAAGAGTTTTTCCTTGGAAGAAATTAAAAATGTGGTTTTCTCCATCGAGAAAAACAAAAGTCCAGGGCCAGATGGTTTTTCCATTGAATTCTATCAAAACTTTTGGGAAATGGTCAAAAGTGACCTGAAGAATATATTAGATGACTTCCATAGTGGAAAAGCTGACCTGGCTAGGCTCAATTATGGGATCATTACCTTGGTCCCTAAGGCCAAAGAAGCTAAACAGATTAAAAAATTAGACCTGTCTGCTTACTGAATGTGAGTTCCAAAATCATTACTAAAGTCTTGATGAATAAACTTAGCAAAGTGGTTAATCCTATAATTTCTCCTATCCAGACTGCCTTTGTAAAAGGCAGATACATTATGGAAGGAGTAGTTATTTTACATGAGGCTTTGAACTCTATCCATAATAAAAAACAAAATGCTATGATTCAAGGTTGACTTTGAAAAAAGCATACGATAACATTAAATGGCCTTTTGTTCGCAAAATGTTGACACTTAAAAACTTCCTTGACAAGTGGTGTGATTGGGTGATGCACACCATGAGAGGGAGACACGTGGGTGTGAAGGTTAATGAGAGTGTGGGACCTTTTTTCAAAACATTCAAAGGGCTCAGACAAGGGGACTCTCTTTCTCCCTTGCTATTTGATTTAGCAGTAGATGCCCTAGCCATGATAATGGATAAAGCAAGGACTGAGGGATATATAAAAGGGTACTCAATGATGTTCATGAAAATGGGGTGAACATGTTGCAATATGCTGGTGATACTATATTCCTGATACAGGATGATGAAGAATCAGCTAGAAATCTCAAATTCATACTTACTGCTTTTGAGCAGATGTCTGGGCTGACAATAAACTTCCACAAAAGTGATATATATATATATATATATATATATATATATATATATATATATATATATATATATATTTGGGGAAGCAAAAAACAAAAGTGATATCTATCAGGAGATATTCACATGTGCCCTTGGTGAAATGCCTCTAAAATATCTTGGCTTACCTGTTTCTAGCAATAGAATTAGAAACAACTTGTGGAAAAAATGACTGAAAAAATTGAAAAAAGATGTGCTTGCTGGCAGGGCAGACTACTCAATATAGCTGGCAGAGTGACACTAGTTCAATCTTGTCTTACCAACATACCCATATATATGATGTCATTTTATCTTCTCCCTGCTGGAGTTAAGAAAAAGGTAGCTTTTTATAGGGCTGGATTGGTGTGGCAAGCTGAAGAAGATAAAAAGAAATGCCACTTGGTCAATTGGAAGACTCGTTGTCTCCCAAAACAACAAGGGGGGCTGGGATTTACTAATTTGTAACTCTTTAATATTGCTCTACTAGCAAGTGGATATGGAAACTAGAAGATGAGGATGGCCTCTCGCAAAAAATAATTAGAGCCAAATATATTAAGGATAAATGTCTGTTTGGAATAAAACATAAAAATGGGGACTCTCAATTTTGGTCCAGTCTTCTCAAAATTAGAAAATTTGTTTATCCTCATATTAAGAAAAAACTTGGTGATGGTAGAAATACCAGATTTTGGGAGGATTGGTGGGTAGATGACAAACCTTTGAAAGAGGCCTACCCTTCTCTTTACTTCATTAGTAATGATCAAAAGATTTTTGTCAAGGAAGCCATTGACAAAGGATGGGATCTCTTCTCCTTTAGAAGAGCTCTCTTTGGGGATACTGAACAACTATGGAATAGCTTTAAAAAGGAGATGGGAAGAGATACTGATGTATGGAGGAAGAGTTAAACCTATGTGGATGTTGTCTGCTAATAGGAAATTTTCTGTAAAGTCTCTTTACCTCCATCTCATTAAAACAGATGTGGGTTTCCCAACAAAACTCTTGTGGAAAACAAAGGTGCCAGCGAAAATCAAATTTTTCCTATGGTTGTTAAACAAAAAGAGTACCCTAACCAAAGATAATCTGTTAAAGAGAGGGTGGAAAGGGGACAAACAGTGTGTCCTGTGTGGGAAAGTGCGGAGCATTGATCACCTCTTCTTCTCCTGTTCGGTAGCTAGGCTCATCTGGAGTCTGGTTGGTTGTGCTTTTGATCTAAAGCAGATCCCGAGAGATCTGAATGATTGCTTTGGGAACTGGCTTAAGAAATTTAACAAGAATGACAAAAGGCTGGTGTTGACTGGCACTTCGGCCCTGCTTTGGGCAATTTGGAATTGTAGAAATGATATTATTTTTTGTAGGTAAAATACAAATGACCCATATGGGATCATCAAAAGAATGTGTAATTGGATTACTGATTGGGCTGTTTTGCAGAGAAATGACCCAGAGGAAAAAATGTTGATGTTGGGGGCAAGACTCATCGAACAGGTGGCAAGTGAGATATACAGGGCTTCGCAAGGGTGGCGTTTTGGCGTACCGCGGCAGATGTGATGGTGTGTGTCTTCATGGGAATGGACCTTCTAATCTAGATGTCTGTTTCTAGATGCTTGGCTCCCTTTTGGTAGAATTGTAATAGATGGATCGATGTGTCTACTTGGTCTAGCAAGGTGTACCTGCAGGAGGCGGCTGGATATGGCTTTAGATGTATTGGATGTAAGGGTCTGTGTTCTGGTTACCTGTACTGGATTTCTGATGGTTTCTTTAACAGAAATCAGAGGGAAAACCGTTTTTTGATCAAAAAAATGATAGAACTGTCATGTGGCTTGAGTGTTGGGAATCCATATCCACTCCCCATTTCTAGCTAATAAAAAAAGACAAAAAAGAAAAGAAATACAATACTCCCCCTTATCAAAATATAAGACCTTTTTTTATACAAAAGAGTATCAAGAAATGTCTTATATTACGATACATACATACAAAGGGAGTATTCGTTTTTTTTTTGGGGGGGGGGGGGGGGGGGGGGGGCAACAAAGGGAGTATTAGATTGTCACAACGAGAGTGTGGAGGTAGCAGAGAAATTATCGTAGCGCACAACATGTCTAGGTTTGATGGCAACATGCCAACATGTTCCATTTTTCTTGGTCCGAGGGCAAGATGAGTGGCAGAAGAAGAAGGGTGCACGCATGTACTAGTGGGAATGCAGGTGGAACCTCTCATGGTCTCATGAAAACGAGCGGCGGGCTGACCCCAACGGAATTTGCCGAGCTGCCACCACCACTAATCATCACGCCATAACGTTACCCCAAAGTCTGAAACGAACATGTGGGAGAGCAAATAAAAAGGAGTCAGCAAAGATTTAAACAGGCAGGCAAAGGAGATGCGCGCCGCGACCGTCATGTGTAGTGCCACCCACCGGCCCTTCTTGATTCATGTGCCTCGTGATCATCTTTCCACTTTTTTTCATGGAGAAAATCAAATTGTCGGCCCTACATCTAACTGCCTTTTAGCCAGTCTTGTGTCTGCTTTTTAGCTCAAAAGGCAACAAACTTGTATTAAAGCAGCGACAAGTAATATGGATCGGAGAAAGTAGAAGAAAAATGCTCCAACAAAGATATCAAATTGCAAAACCTTTGTTGATCTGCGTATTGTAAATTTCTGCATATCAAATTATAAACTTACGTGTCATAATATGTCCCAAAAAATATTACTACAAATTTCTGTAAAACTAAACTCTATCTAACATCTGACCTGACCTGACGTGGCCCTGTCTGTCAGTCAGCATGCTGCTTATCTCCAACAAGCAAATCTATTGCGATGCAATGCAATGCTGCAACAGTCGAAACAACACCTAGCAGCAACCGGGTGCTCGAAGAAGAGACCACAGGAGCATCAATCAGACAAGCCACAAATTTCTTGCAAGACAACCATACAAGTCACACATGAAGAGAATAAAAATCACCTACTGAAACGAGCACTGAAGAGGTATCATCACCCATAACGGCACTAATACTCATCATATGGGCTGTTCCTACACCCCCAATCAATTTGTACACAAACGACAAGCTATCAACCACTTTACACGTTGAAGCCTTCAGGATGTGAAAATAAAGAACGCATGCATGGCGTGATTCATCACAGCGGCTTCCAAAACCTCCGCTGCTCACAGGCACACAAAACCAACAAGCACCCAACCTTTCAACCCGAAAGGTGGAGACACAAATGGAGCTAAGAGCAAAGCAACTTCATAAGAGCCAGGTTACTGTCAGCCTACAGTCAGCTCTGTATGTCTAATACTACCGGGGAAGCTGCTACTCATGTGATGAGGAAACGCCACAACTTCTTCGCTGACGAACTTTTCTCTTCTTCCTCTTCCTCTTCATCTTCGTCATCACTATCTTCATCATGCTCATCCCTGCCTTCAACTGCTCCAGTAGTTGGTTCGGTTGCAGACTGCGAAGGATAAAGCATCAAAACAGTAAGGCACAAAGGGCACGCTGGCAGTGATATTTAAGATCCAAAATACAAGGGCACCGGACAGTTGATAAGCTAAACAATTAGCAGCAACATTACATAAGATTCAAAACTTGCAAGCTAAAGCAATTAACAAGAGCAGTGTGATATATAAGATCCAAAAATGTAAGCTAAACAATCAGCAAGTTAAACAAGCTGGCAGGATAGACTTGGAGTTCAGAGTTAATCTTGTTCAGCAGAAAATTAGGTAAAGAAACAGAAATCTAAATACATAACATTCAAGACATAAGAGCTAGAATAACATACAGCCTCTGTTTCTAAATAAGTCTTTTTAGAGAAGGGACTACATACGGATGTATAGACATATTTTAGAGTGTAGATTCACTCATTTTGCTCCGTATGTAGTCCATATTGGAATCTCTAAAAGGACTTATATTTTGGAACGGAGGGAGTAAGCAAAGTTTATTACAACATCAACAATATTTATTAACTGAAGAGGAGCAAACACATCAGGAAAGAGCAGTTACCACTGTGATCTCTTCTGAAGGTTCATCCTCATCAGCAAAATCTGAATTATCTGCTTTCCCATTTGCAAAGGCCAGATCATCAGATGAAGCTGAGTCTACTGGTATTCTCAGGTTCTGTGGCCCTTTATTGCCATCCTTGCTGATGCCAGATAATACACCAAGTGGGGCGGCATCATGTTCATTTTTGGAGCACTTCTCCTCTAGAACTGATGGGCTGGCAACATAGGACGTGTTAATGCAGTAAAAAAAATATTCGCAGGATTAGCATAAAGATACTATAGTTGATTAGAATAAAGCATACCAGTTGTTCAAAGTAACTTCCCCTCCAATTACTGTCTGAATAGTGCTCCTTTGGTACTTCCGCCTTGGCTCTACAAAAACTTCACTTGGATCATATGAGAACGAATAATTCCTTTTCTTACTAACTTTTGCACCATCAACAACTTGAGGTATTTCTCCAGCTTGGTCACCTAGCTCATCAGCAAGTGATCCATTGATGTCAGCAGTTTTCCAACGGTTTTTTGGTACACCATTCTGAATAAGTCTACCATTATCATGACCAGAACTCTTCTCAGGAGAGCGTTTGAATATCACCTGAGCGCATTTTCGAACCCAAGATACTGGTGTTGAGACTGAAGGTGACACTTCCAGTTTCCTTTCAAGAAGCTTTGGTGGAGAACAATTCTTAGGAGTTGAATTATGAACTTCGCCACAAGGAAGGAGGCCAATATAATTCATCTTTGACTTTTCAGACTCTATCAAAGACAGTTGCTTGTTCTCAGAATCGATTTTCAGTTCTTTCAACACATCAAGTTGCTGAATTTGTTCTGTTATTGATTCTCGGTCTGAATGTAGGAGCTTTCTTTGCTCTTGCAGCTTCTCTCGTTGATTATTAAGGGCTTCAATGGTGTTTTTTATCTCAGACAGCTCTTGCTCTCTCTTTTCACGCTCCAAATTAGCCTCTTTCCTCTCATCCTCAAGTTTCTGCAATTCAAGCGCAACATGATCTAGTTTTGACATGATCATCACCTTTTGAGAATTTATGTGCTCAAGCTCCATGGATTTTTTCTGCTCAAACTCCTTTTCTCTTTCCCTTAGATCAGCATCGATTTCCATCTGCCTTGCCTTGGCCAAGTTCAGTAATTCCATTCTCTGGTTATCAATGTCTCTTGTAAGATCTTCCCTCTCATGTTGAATCTTACTCAGCCAACTTGCATGCTCTTGCTGCATCTTACTCATGAACTCTTCATGTTCACAGGAGAGGGTTTCTGAGTTCTTCTTGAACTCAGCACGCAAATTTTCCTTCTCTTGTTTGATGATGTCTGACTGATTATTGAGATACTCTGTCATTACTCTTCTCTCTTCAGTAATTCTGGCAGCTTCCTTTTGTAGTTCCTCTTTCTTTTCATCAAACAGCTCCCATTCAATCTCGAACCTTTCTTTTTCTGCTTGCAGCCTATCGGCATCAGCCACGAGCTCCGTTCTTTGGGCTCTAAGATTGTCAATTTCTTCTTTAAGTTTGATCTGCAAAGTAAGCAAATCATCTCTATCTGCTTGGGTTATTGCAAGATTTTGCTGCGCTTGGATTGCTTCCCGTTTCTCCTCTTCAAAGAAAACCTTTTCCTTCTCCAAATATAATTTCATCTTCTGTACTTCCTCTCTTTCTTTTTGCAGCTCAATGTATGACGCTTCTCTTTGAGAGAGGAGCTTTCCTTCCTCGTCTTTCAACTCATCTGTTCTCCTTGCTATGGCCTCTTCCTTGCTTGCTAGTTCAGCAAGCCGAAGGTCAACATTTTGGTCCCTTTGAGCAAATGCCAACTCTTGCTCACTGAGAGCTCTTTCTCTTTGATCCAGCAATGTCCTCTTCGTCTCCGTTTCTGCCTCAAAAGACAAGCGCTTATTCTCCATCTCAGTTTCAAACTCAAGCTTTCTCCTCTCCAGGGCCATTTCTTGTTCATGATTCAGCCTTTCAATCTCAACCTGCAATGGGAGTCAGGATGATTTAGAAGAGGTATAAACTCATTTGCACACATCATCTATAATGTAAACTAGAGAAACCTACCCGTTCTTTATTTGCAATTGTTTCTTGCAAAATCAACAGCTCACTCTCCCGTTTGTCAAGCAAGGATTCCTTCTGAATTATAGCCTGTGAGCAAAGCAGTTGTGATATAAAATTCCGCCATTTTAGCAATAAATAAAGCAGCTAACAAAACGATCAGTAAAAACAATACATACTTCCTCCCTTGATGCTACTGCCTCCATTTTAAGATCCAGCTTGTTTTTCTCTTCCATTAGAGCCATCCGTTCAGCTTCGAGAATCACCTTGTCCTCTTCTAACTTTTTCTCCGACTGAGTTACACGTGCTAACCTCTCAACGATATTTTCATCCCTCTGATTAAGAAGCGATTGTTCTTTCAGTAGCACCTGCTCCTTTTCATGCAACATTTTCTTCATATCATTCAACGATTTCCTTTGTAAGCTAATATCCTTTTCTTTGGCCTCGTATCTGCAATGACATACTCGATTAAGATAGCAAAGAAGAGAGATGCCCACAGGACCACCATATTCAAGAAATGGACATATACAGCATACATCACAATTTACTAGAACATAATACAGCCCAATTTATATACTGAGAGACTATACTGATATTGGTTAGACAGGCCAGCTTAATTCCACAAGATATTGAATACTCACTCATGATCACTAGAAAGGCGGTATCTTCTAAGCTGATCTTCACGTTCTTCCATGTCTTGTAAACTTCTCAATGCAGCATTACGAGCACGAGTGCACTCTGCTTCCAAAGAGTTTGCTGCAAGAAGCTTCTCTTCTGCTTCATCAAATTTCTTTTGAGCAGTATCCATCATTTCAAGTGCTTCAGCTGATTTGGTTTCATAGGAAACCTTTATTTCGGCTGTTTCCGCACGCATATCATGCAGTGCTTTTTCAAGCTACATGAAAAACATGGAATCAGAGGCAGGTTAAGCAGATATATGAAGTGGAACATAAACTTAACATAGAAGTGTAATGTTGGCATAAGAATAGTTGTAAAATAATCATCAATGGAGACCATGATGTTGATGATAACTCAAGGTTTCACATTCTTCGTTTTTTCCATGTTCAATTTAATGTCCATCTTTGACGAATTCATGGACAGTGCAAGCATTTAGTTGTGACAGGTTATTACAGAACAAAAAGAATTGGGCTTCTACAAGCTTAATTGAAAAGCAATCTTACATTAGCAACACACTCCTTCTGAATGCCTACATTCTTTTTCAGGTTTTCTTCCCTCTTCCTTGTTTCAGCTAGAGCAGATTGCTGGGAAGCTCGTTCACGCTTGTGCATGATCTCAGCAGACTCCATAGAAGCTTTGAGTTGTTCATGCTTGGATACCAATTCCTTTCGCTCCAATAACATTAGCCCGAGGTTGTGCTGGTAATCATAAACCTACAGCCAAATAAGTGCACAAAATAAAGAGATAAGAGAGAGAGTCAGAGGTATGTGACGGTTGCCAAACAGGATAGCTTACTGCATATAGTGAACATTAGCCTTTTGACATGGATCAGGAGGGGGGTTTGTGTATTATAAAATTATCTAACTTAATGGTTCCTACTTCCTAGAACATATTGAGCAACCAGATTAGCAACCTGTACAGTTGAAAAAACATCAGCCTCCACACAGATGCAGGAGATGAAAGTATACTGTTCGTGGGAAACTTTGGTACAATGTTGATTCGGTTAGGTCTATATGAGACAAAGGTGGACCTAAGTACAATGTACATCCTTTGACTAATCCAAATAACCTGATTGATTCTCTATCAGAGTAAGGCTAAGAAAATGTTTGCCAAAAATTTGCACCAAATCTGCACGGTTCGATGCTGACACCAATAAAATACAGAAGAATTATGCAAATGCCAGTTCTATTGTAAATCGGCGTAATTCCCTCCAGCCTTTCTGTTGAATCTAATTCTATTACCGAGCTACACGCGGACCACTGTTGAACCATTCACTGCAAACGAACTCGTTATGGATATACTGTATTACAATGCACTTAACAATGTACTGGAACAATACGAAGGACACAATAGTTGCAGCAGTTGTGCCAAGGAACAAGAACCAAAAAGGGGGGAATTTATGCTATCCCAAGTCAAACAACAAAGAAACCTAATCTGCGAAATATACGCCTACAACAGTCAACTCCGCCCTACAGATACTGGGCAATGAGCCAAAACGACGCATTTCATCGTGAGGCAACCCATTCACGCACCACGGTACCAAAGGAACCAAGAAACGAGGCTTGCGAGCAGAAACCAAGAAGCCGTCTTCCCACCAATCTGCGCACAGAACGCCGCCACCGTTGGGCAAGCGAAACCAAGAAACCACGCAGCGACTCGCCAATCCTTTCCATCTAACGCTTCCTTCCTCCTATCCGAAAGAAACCCCAGAAAGACTGCTCCGGCATGCCAAGAACGGCAGAAAAAGAACTCGGCCCATCAAACGCGCGGCCGGGGGAGGGGAGGGGAGGGAGTGAGGTACCTCGGTCTCCAGCCGCGAGATGTAGGCGATGAGCGCCGCCTTGTCGCGCCGCCTGATGGACTCCTCGTCGAAGCCCGCGTCGCGGAGCTTCCTCCAGATCGCCTCGTCCCCGGCGAGGGCGCCGGCAGCGGGCGACCGTGGGCTGGCCATGCCGGCCGTAACCCTAGATCTCGACGGCGGCCCCGGCCACGCGATCCCCGGGGGAGCAGCAGCGCTTTCCGGGCAAGTGGAGGCCGCCGCCGTCCCTCTCTCTGTCTCCCTCCTCGTCGTCTCTGTCTCCTTTTCCTCTCTGGCTTTTCCAACCCGGTCTCGTGGGTGCTCACGGCGAGTTGGGTGCGTCCGGGGTTTTTACCTGGCCTGGGTGCGGGCGGAGGGTTTGGTTTGATGGGTGGAGGAGAGACAGGGAGGGGAGACGAGCGAGGGAGGCTGGATGGACCCGGTGCACCGGAGTGGCCGTGGCCCTGCGTTAGCTGGATGGGGATTTGATTACTGGCAGCAGATTCTTTCCTTATTTCTTTGCTTTGTTTACTTTCCGACTTTATGGTTCAATACAATATATCTCTAAAGAAATTATAATTGGGCATGTTTCTTTGATCATATTTTGCCAGCTATGTTGCCTTGAGTATCTCTACCCCTTGTGGGGATGATGTGCTGTGATGCTTAAATAATGGATATACATTTTTTATTCTATTATAATTTCCATTATATATGGATAATTTTTCTAATATTGTTCCTAAAAAAATCTCATACAGCACACTTTCCTTTGTGATTCAGAACTAATTTTGACAATTCTTGGTAGCCTGAAAATTTTATCAAATATTTTCACTTTTATTAGTAGGTTTCAACGCACAGTAACTTTTTTTCTAGCACTACAGCAGAGTAATAAAATCATTGACTTAAATTTAATTTTAAAGTGTCTAGCCACACATACCCTTGTTATGTCGTTTTTGACTTGGTGTGGATATTCTACATCTTTTTACCGAAATGATTCAGTGCAACAATGTTGATTTCATTTTTGGGCAAAGTTCAATTAATATGAGCATACAATTAACAACAGATCTTTGTTGATGAATTAAAGATGTGTGTGTGAGAGAGAGTGACTTTGGGTGTGTTTGGTTCCTCGGCAAAATCGGTTTTAGCCTCGTTGGGCAAGGACCAGACTTTGGCACCGCTAAAAAAACTGACTTCTAGAGGCCAGCAAGCCAAGCTACGCCAGGAAAAACTCGCCCCCCAGGGAGAGCCGAATCAGCTCGCTCTCGACGACAAAAACGCATGCACAAAAAAAGTCCACTCTTAACCCGCACGTATCCACAGAAAACTGCCAACAAAAGCAATGCATCCAAAATGCGCAACTTACGACAAGGCTGACAAATCCGAGCTAGGCTAGCTTAGCTATAGCCCTCCGAGCAATGCAACCAAATGTTCCCTTTGACACCCAAGTCAGTACAACTAACCACAAAAAAATAAAAACCGCATAGTGCAAGTTTATTTTAGCCAAAAAAAGCAATTTTATGTGGTGCTCTATCACATTTGTGTTTGTGATTGACTCGAACATCCGAAAGAAGTGTCATCAACCTCTCCTTCCTACCCTGCAAAAAAAAAATCTCCTTCATGGATCAAACCACTCGACAAGCTATGTTTGGTGTCTGCTCCTTGAAGTGTTACATGCATTGCATAACTGAACACAAATTGTATTGATATAAAAAAATATTGTACAAAAATTGTAAACATCTAGAAATATATACATTTGAAATGTGGATTGTAGTGGCATTCGATCAGTGGCGGAGCTAGGCAGGAATCTCAGGAGGGGCCAAAAGCCAAAACATGAAAATTTAAGAGGGTAAGATTGATCTTTTCCTTATCTAATCCATTCACAATAATTTTTCTTCACTGTTTTGCCTAATGCTGGGGGGGGGGGGGGGGGGGCATGGCCCCCTCAGCCTTGCACTAAGCTCCGCCACTGCATTCGATTACCTAGTACTAGTCGAGAAAGTAACGATATCTGGAGGTAGAGATAAGTTTACTACTCCCTTGGTTTAGTATCATTCTTATCATTGATTTTTTTTCAAAAGTGAAGCTTTGTAAATTTTGATTATGTTTATAGAGAAAATTATCTATACCTACAATGTTGAATGTATTTTCCATAATGAATCGAATGGTGTTGATTTGATACTATAGATATTGATAGGTTTTTCTATAAACCCGGTCGAATTTTATGAGGTTTGATATTATAAAATGAGGCCTCTTATAAAATATAATGCGCACTGTGTTTCAAAACGAAGGGACTCAATACAAGTACACATTTGGCCAGCAACTTTACCCAAAAAGTACCGTTCGGCTGGTAGCCCGTGACCATGGAACAAATCCAAACCATAGGCTTGGTCCACGGAAGCATCCGAGGAGAGGGGATCTTTTCGGCTGCGTAATTAAAAAGTAAACCAACTCACCTGGCATTTGGCAGGTGTGCTCGACAGCCATGACACGTGGGGCCAAGTACTCACGATGGCCCACACGTCAGTGTGGACTTTCGGCATCGTTCCCGGCGGCTGGCTCCGAAAAAGGCAGCGCAGCGCTGCCGCTTTCAAAAACAGCGACCGACGTTTCCTCCACGGACGCTTTCGCCCTGCAACTCTGCCAGCCAGCCTGCCTGAGGCCGTCCCGCCGACATGCGGGCCACGGGCTACGCAGGCCCGGGCGGCAGTGACATGGGCTCTACCGAGCGCCTGTTGGGAGCTGGGAGCTGGCGGGTGGGAGGTCCTGCTTGCTGCGATTTCGGCGTGGCGCCCAGCGCGTTTGAGCTGTGGAAGTGGGGAGGGAGGGCCCAAGAAAGAAATTGGCCTGGTTGTTCGGTGGACATGATGAGTATCTGGATGAGGAGATGAGCTCGGCTCGGGAGTGGCGCCACCCGAAGCCGCATCCGAGGCTGCTGAGGGTCCCGCCTACGCGCGAGCGCCAGTCGCGTCGCGCCCAGTTTTTTTTGAGGTCTAGTTTGAGCACTTGGACATTATATGCATGATGACCTGAGGGTGGGAACAGGGGCGGACGCAGCACAGGTCATGGGTACAGATGTACACCCATTTTTTTTTTTACAAAATAGTCCGTTTATATAGGTATATGACAAAAAATATTGTGTACATGCTTGAGTTTAGAGAGGACGCAGCATGAGATTACTCAACTCAGCTTCAGTCCACATAAACTAGGCAGCGGACTAGTACTACATACACCCGTGGCCAACTCAGCTTTGTGCGGCTTTTCTGATGGAGAACTCAGCAAGTCGAGAGTTCACCAATGCCCTCCAAAGTTCCAATCTGAAATTGCATCATGTACATGTGTAGCTTCTGTTTGGATTTAGAGAGTTGTAGCTTTGTACATAGCACTGTCCGGATGTGATTGATTGCATTAGTAAAAAATAACAAATGAAAAATTTGAGGCCAACATAGGCTGAAACGGGAAAAAGTCGATGTTAGGGTGAAAAAGAAAATTTGAGCGCCCAAGGTTAAATTCTTGGATCCGCCACTGGGTGGGAGAAGAGTCCATGCGAAGGTTGAATGAAGTTCAAATTGGCATTGAAGACCTCAACTTCTTGATGGAACTAGGGGCAGAACAGCTGGGGGGAGATGTTGGCGACCGTACAGAAGAAAGAGAATAAGCTCATGCGGATGGTGGAGGATATGTTGAGGATGGTGTCAGTTGGGGAGAGGAAGACGGGTGTCGATGGAGCGCATGCTTACTATCGAGTAAGAGAGTTTGATGACCTACTCATTATTCAAAATGGCACAAAGAGGATTGCTTTCCTCAAAGAGACATTGAGTAAATCATTTGCCATGAAGAATTTAAGACCAACTAAGCAAATGCTCGGCATGAACATCTCTCGTGATAGATCAGAAAACCTATTTTTGGCTCTCATAAGAAGGGTACACTCACAATGGGAAGGCACTAAAAGTTCAATACAAAAGATGCAAAATCTGTTATCTCTCTACTTGTTGGCCACCAAAAAATGAGTTCTCAACATTGTCTTGCAAGCAAAAGGAGACAGAAGAGATGAGGAAATTACCATATCATTTTGTTGTGGGCAGTTTGATGTGTGTCATCGTGTGCATTGGCCCATATATTGCTGATGCAGTTGGAGTTGTTAGTCGCTTCATGAAAAATCCATGTAAAACTCCCTAAAAAATAGTGAAGTGGATTCTTAGCGTTCTCAAATAAACATCTACATCATTTTTATGCCTTGTAAGCGGTGATCCTATATCACAAAGCTATACAAATTCATTATTCATATTATGTTAGTGATATCGATCACAGGTCACCTTTGGATACATAATGACTTATGCAGAGGGAGTTGTGGCATGCCAATCAAGATCGGAGAAATGTGTTTCTACATCAACCACAGACGTTAAGTGCATAGCGACGGTTGATGGTGGCAAAAAAGTTTTGTGGGTGAAGAACTTCTTGCAGGAACTAGGCATGAAGCAAGAGAGGTGTGTTCTGTTTTGCGACAATCAAAGTGTTATTCATGTTGCCACGAATTTAAGCTATCAATCTCGAACCAATCACATTGATGCGAGGTATCATTGAATTCGAGATGTGAGTTTCAAGTTGCTACAACTTGAGAAGATCCATACCAATAGGAATGATTCGAATACGATGACAAGAAATTGCCAAGTGAGAAGCTACATGCATGCTGCAAGGTAGAAGGTTTGACAGTGCCTTCATCATGAGTTTGAGGGGAGATTTGCTGGGATATTCTCCTCATGTGGAATTTAAGGAGTTGACAGAATGAGGCCTTTCAGGCCACCCAAACAACTGGCAAAGCCAACTATCCTTTAGGGTTATTGCCTAGATTCATTTTGGTCTTTGTAGGTGAGGGAAAGGATTGCCTAACCCTTCATCTAGCAACAAGGGAAGGTGGATGTCTAGCCCTTCTTCTAACAACCACCAACATAAGTGACGAAAATCAGGTTAGCCTCGGCTAGAGAAGAAAAAGAGAAAATCAAGAGAGAACGAGAAAGAGATGAAATATTAAATGAAGAGCTTGTAAGCAAGCAAAGGGAACTCCTTCCCAATGTTGTGATGGTCAAGACCCACTACCTTGTCTCCTTCAAGTTGTGATTCCGTCATCTTTATCTTTGATGAGATATTCCAATCCCTAATTCCTTCAAGGTTGTGAGATCTTGATATATGAAAGCCTCTAGTGCTATCTAGAAAAGGACTTATTGTGTCTCACTATTTGATTATGGTGGAAGAAGATTTGGGTGGCTTTGCCCATGGTTTTTCCTCAACTTGAGGGTTTTCCACATAAAAATACGGGTGTTCATCTCTGCTAATTTCCTGCCAATCTTTTGTGTATTTTCATTTTGAGATGCATGTCTGAGGTGCAACGTCATGCTGGAGAAATTTGCTTGAAGTATTAATTTCCGTCCTATGTTTTGGCTGGCATGACTTATTCCATTTTGTCCTAAGTTTTAGGTTCCGTGACTAAGCAACAATCCATGCGTGAGTTGCATAGAGGTGATAATGAAGTTACTTCACTTACGCTGCAATGTTTCAGATCATCATCCATGTAGAGAATGATTTGGTGCATCGACAATTGATTGATCATGCACTAGGCACATATATATAGGTACAAGGGGTGCGACCGGTATCTTGTCTCCTAAGATACACGTACATACAGAGGGACACAGACACTACAGGTACTGCATATGGAACCCAGACCTACGTACATGTACACATGTTCAACACCCCCCGCAGTCGAAGCGTCGCTGGTGTGCAGAGACTGGACTGCAAACCCTCGAATGTCGAGGTGGGTAGTCCCTTCATCGTAACATCGGCGAACTGCTGATTGGCGGGCACATGGAGAACTCAAACACGACCAAGTGTGACATGCTCCCTGACGAAGTGAATGTCGAGCTCAACATGCTTCGTCCGTCGGTGAGGGACAGGGTTGGCAACGAGGTACACCGCGGAGACATTGTCACAGTAGACAAGCGTCGCCTTGGTAACCTCGCATAGCAACTCCTGAAGTAGCTGTCGTAGCCAAGAGCACTCCGCGACGGCGATAGCCACAACCCTGTACTCAGCCTCGGCGCTCGATCGTGAGACTGTGGGTTGTCATTTAGATGACCACGAAATCAGAGAGGGCCCGAGGTAGACGTAGTAGCCGGAAGTGGAGCGTCGAGTGTCAGGACACCCAGCCCAGTCGGCGTCGGAGTAGGCGACAAGGCTAGTGTCAGGTGATGCCGTCAGGGTGAGACCCATAGCTGTGGTGCCACGTATGTACGGAAGAATACGTTTCACCGGAGCCCAATGAGTATCACGAGGAGCATGCATATGAAGGCACACCTGCTGGATAGTGTACTGAATGTCTGGACACGTCAGCGTGAGGTACTGAAGCGCACCGACGATGGAGCAGTAGAAGGGAGCGTCGGACACCGAAGAATCCTCAACGACAGACACCTTAGCCTTTGTGTCGACAGGCGTAGGAGCAGGCTTGCAGTTAAGCATGCCCGCTCGCTCCAGAAGCTCGTAGGCGTACTTCTGCTGGTGCAGGAAGAAGCCAGTGGCCCGGCGCACAACCTCAATGCCGAGGAAGTAGTGGAGAGCCCCCAAGTCCTTGAGGGCGAACTCGGTGCCGAGGCAAGCTGTGATCTGCTGAAGGAGCGCTGGTGAGGATGCAATCAGAATGATGTCGTCGACATACAGGATGAGGTACGCGGTGGCAGGGCCCTGGTGATAGACAAACAGGGAGGCATCGGACCGTGTGGATCGGAACCCCTGCTGCTGAAGGAAGGCCGCGATCCAATGGTACCAGGGCCAAGGCGCCTGCTTCAACCCATAGAGAGAATGAGAGAGGAAGCACACGTGGTCCCGATAGTCAGTGTCGATGAAACCAGTAGGCTGCTGACAGAACACCTGCTCGTCGAGATGGCCATGCAAGAAAGCATTAGACACATCGAGCTGGTGGACTGGCCAGGCGCGAGAAACAGCAAGCTGGAGGATAACGCGAATCGTGCCCGGTTTGACAACCGAGGCGAAGGTGTCGGTGAAGTCCATGCCAGCATGCTGGCGGAAGCCGCGCACCACCCAACACGCCTTGTAGCGCTCGAGAGAGCCGTCGGGGCGAGTCTTGTGGCGGAAGACCCACTTGCTAGTGATGACATTGTCACGGGGAGGCCGCGGGACAAGCTACCACATATGGTTGCGCTGCAGGGCATCAAACTCCTCACGCATCGCAGCTAGCCAGTTCGGATCCCAAAGGGCTGCGTGAGCGGAGGTGGGGAGCGGAGACGGTGCCGAGGTAGACGCAGCACACGCATACTCGTCAGATGTGTAGTGCTAGGACGAAGTGTCCTAGTCCGAGCCCGAGTGACCACGCCGGTGAGGGGTGCGGCCGCAGCGATGGGGGCGGCCAAGGGGGCCACGGTAGGGGCCACAGTGACAAGGGTTGCCGGCGCGGGGAGCGCGGGCAGGGCCGAGCCAATTGCGCGGCTGGGCGGTTTGCCAGAGGGCGAGGCGGGGGCGAACCGCGTCACGGGAGGCGTCGAGGGTGACGGTACCTGCTGAAACGGGAACACCAGGTCATCAAATTACACATGTCGCAAAGTGAAAACACGGTGGGACACTGGATCATAGCACCGGTAACCTTTGGTGTTGGGAGGATAACCAAGGAAGATGCAAGGAAGCGATCGGGAAGCGAGTTTGTGAGGAGTAGTGGACACGGTGCTAGGATAACAGAGACACCCAAAAATGCGAAGAACATCGTAAGATGGAACCACATCGAAGAGGAGCTGGTGAGGGATGTAGTTCTAGCGTGGACGACATGGGCGAATGTTAATAAGGAGGCTGGCGGTCGCGAGTGCGTCCGACCAGAACCGAGGAGGCACGTAGGAGTGGAAGAGCAACGTGCGGACACAGTCATTAAGAGTGCGAATGACGCGCTTGGCGCGACCATTCTGCTGTGATGTGTAGGGACAAGTGAGTCGAAAGATGGTGCCGTGGGATGCAAGAAGATTGCGGACGGCGACGTTGTCAAACTCCTTGCTGTTGTCAGTTTGCAAGGCAAGAATAGGACGACCGAACTGTGTGGTGACATATGAATAAAAGGCTGTGAGTGTGGCAAGAGCGTTGGACTTGCGATGAAGAGGGAATGTCCACACATAATGAGAAAAATCATCCAATATCACAAAATAGTATAAGTAACCCGTGTTGCTCGCAACCGGGGACGTCCAAATATCAGTATGCAATAACTGAAATGGAAAGGTGGAAATGTTTGTAGACTCGCTAAAGGGAAGACGAACGTGCTTGCCAAGACGGCAAGCCTCACAAGTGTGGTTGTCAACCTTATAACATGAGAAAGAAAAACTTTGAAGAATCTGACGCATAACGGTGGAGTTGGGATGACCGAGGCGGGCATGCCAAAGATCGACACTAGCGGCGAGGGCGGCAGGACGATGGGTGGTGGCGGCACCGGAGGGATGCACCTGGTAAAGCTCGTTCGGGCTGTCACGTCGGTGGAGTACCATCCGTGTACGGGTGTCCTTCACAGAAAAGCCGATATCGTCAAATTCAACAGTGATAGGATTCTCATGAGCAAGGCGACGAACAACTAGATTAGTGACTAAGTCAGGAGACACAAGAATATTAGACATGTTAACGGGAGTAGAAGTAGAAGGAAATGACATATGATCGACATGTGTAATGGGTAGGGAGGAACCGTTACCAACGGTGATGCGAGTAAGAGTATGAACACGAGTGGCGGACGTGAGGTTACCGGGGTGAGCAGTCATGTGAGCGGTGGCGCCCGAGTCCATGTACCAGTCACCGCCGCCACCATAGGAACTCGGTGACGGGGCAGAGTGCAGAGCAGTGAGAAGGGTCGGGTCCCACGGCGGCGGCACCTCAGGAGGGTAAAACCCTCCGCAGGCCGCCGCGCGGCGCCGTAGGTTGGCGCGGTGGTGGCGCCATAGGCAGGCGCGGGCGGGGGCGCGGCACCGTAGCCGCTATAGGGAGCGGCGTTCTGTGCGGCGAAGAGGGCCTGGTGGCTTGCCGGACGAGGCCCAAGGATGCCCGGAGTGGGAGCCCGAGGGACTGGCATCGAGTACGCATGGACGGTGCCGATCCACGGTTTGGTGTTGTACGTCCAGGAAGGGCTGGCCTGCTGCTGCTGATGAGGCCCCCCCCCCCCCGGCGCCTGTTGCTGCTTGCGGCCGCCCTCGCGGCGGTTGCCGCGGCGCCCGCCACCGGGCTGCTGGGGAGCAGCGGGAGGGGCGGGAGGCGCGGACGGCAGGGGGAAGTACCCCGGAGGCGCGGGGGGTGGCGGCTGCTGTTGGCGCGGCGCGGGTGGAGCGGCCGGTGGTGGGGCTCCACGGGAGGTGCCGGCGGCGAGGGCGTGATGCTACACACGCTTCTTGACCCCCTTCATCCGGCGCTCCTGGGGACAGCGGGAGGGGTGGGAGGCGCGGGCGGCAGGGGGAAGTACCCCAGAGGCGCGGGGGGCGGCTGCTGCTGGCGCGACGCGGGTGGGGCGGCCGGTGGTGGGGCGCCACGGGAGGTGCCGGCGGCAAGGGTGTGATGCTGCACACACTTCTTGACCCCCTTCATCCGGCGCTCCTCCAACCGCAAGTACGCCACGAACTTGGGGAAGGAGGGCTCTGACATCAAGGTGAGGTTGGAGGCAGCGTTGCCGAAGTCCTCGTTGAGGCCGGCGGTGAGCGTGCTGAGGAGGAGGTCATCATCAACCTTGGCACCAATGTCGCGGAGCTCATCTGCCAACATCTTCAGGCGGCGACAGTAGTCATCAATGGACTGTTCATCCCGGTGACAGTCAAAAAATTATTGCTGCAAAAATACATGGCGCTGAAGCTTGTTGTCGGTGAAGAGGCCGTTCAGCTTAACCCACATGGCGCATGCGTCGTCGCTGGCGCTCACGACCGTGTGAAACAGGTCCTTGGAGATGGTGGTGAAGAACCACCAGATGGTGGTGGCATCGATCGCGGTCCACTCAGGGTCGTCCACCATGGCGCGAGAGTTAACGGTGCCGTCAACATGATCCACGAGGTTGTTCTCACGGAAGAGCAGTGAGAAGTACGTCTTCCACGCGAAGTACGTGGAGTTGGAGGCGTCAAGGACGACGGGGACGCGTGCGTGGACGTTGATGTCGCGGATTTCAGCAGAGCGACGACGAAGGGGTTGGAGATGGATGAGGCGTTGGACGACATGGCGACGAGGGTTTGGGGAAGGGGGCGGCGCGGCGGTGGGAGAGGGGCGGCGCAGCGGGTGATACGTCTCCGTCGTATCTACTTTTCCAAACATGTTTGCCCTTGTTTTTGACTCTAACTTGCATGATTTGAAGGGAACTAACCCGAGCTGACGCTGTTTTCAGCAGAACTGCCATGATGTTATTTTTGTGCAGAAATAAAAGTTCTCGGAATGACCTAAAAATCCATGGAGCAACTTTTTAGAATTAATAAAAATACTGGTGAAAGAATCAATGTCAGGGGGCCCACACCCTGTCCACGAGGGTGGGGGGCGTGCCCCCTGCCTCGTGGGCCCCCGGGACGTCCACCGACCTCAACTTGAACTCCATATATTTGCTTTCGCGGAGAAAAAAATCAGAGAGAAAGTTTCATCGCGTTTTACGATACGGAGCCACCGCCAAGCCCTAATCTCTCTCGGGAGGGCTGATCTGGAGTCCGTTCGGGGCTCCGGAGAGGGGGATTCGTCGCCTTCATCATCATCAACCATCCTCCATCACCAATTTCATGATGCTCAACGCCGTGCGTGAGTAATTCCATCGTAGGCTTGCTGGACGGTGATGGGTTGGATGAGATTTACCATGTAATCAAGTTAGTTTTGTTAGGTGATCCCTCGTATCCACTATGTTCTGAGATTGATGTTGTTATGACTTTGCTATGCTTAATGCTTGTCACTAGGGCCCGGGTGCCATGATTTCAGATCTGAACCTAGTATGTTTTCATGAATATATGTGAGTTCTTGATCCTATCTTGCAAGTCTATAGTCACCTATTATGTGTTACGATCCGACAACCCTACAATAATCGGGATACTTATCGGTGATGACCGTAGTTTGATGAGTTCATGTATTCACTAAGTGTTAATGTTTTGGTCCAGTACTCTATTAAAAGGAGGCCTTAATATCCCTTAGTTTCCATTAGGACCTCGCTGCTACGGGAGGGTAGGACAAAAGATGTCATGCAAGTGCTTTTCCATAAGCACGTATGACTATATTCGGAATACATGCCTACATTACATTGATGAACTGGAGCTAGTTCTGTGTCACCTTATGTTATAACTATTACACGAGGAATCACATCCGACATAATTATCCATCATTGATCCAATGCCTACGAGCTTTTCACATATTGTGCTTTGCTTATTTACTTTACCGTTGCTGCTGTTACAATTACTACAAAACTGCTACTGTTACTTCTGCTACTGTTACAGTTACTTCCATACTACTTTGCTACTAAATACTTTGCTGCAGATACTAAGTTATCCAGGTGTGGTTGAATTGAAAACTCAACTGCTAATACTTGAGAATATTCTTTGGCTCCCCTTGTGTCGAATCAATAAATTTGGGTTGAATACTCTACCCTCGAAAACTGTTGCGACCCCCTATACTTGTGGGTTATCAAGACTATTTTCTGGCGCCGTTGCCGGGGACCATAACTCTATTCTTTGAGTCACTTGGGATTTATATCTGCTGATCACTATGAGGAACTTGAAAGACGAAAGAACTAAGATTTATCCCTCAACTACGAGGGGAGGTAAGGAACTGCCATCTAGCACTGCACTAGATTCTCCTTCTGTTATGAGTAAGCTTGCGACACCTAAACTTACTTCCGCTATTAATTCTGATATGTCGCATGTTATTGATGATGCCACTTCTACTATGCATGATACTTATGATGAAACTGCTTCTGTGCTTGATATTACTGTGCCATTAGATGAATATCTTGATGAACAACTTGCTAGGGTTAGAGAGAATGAAATTCTTGGAACTGATATTATTGAAGATAGTGATGATGAAGGTTCTCCCCCTAAATATGAATTGCCTGTTGTTCCTGAGGGTTATGTTATGGATGAAGAAACTGCTAGAGATTTTCTTGCTTGCAATGATAGATCTGATCTTAAGAAGTTATTAGCTAAAATGAAACAGAAAACTCTAAATGCTATAATGAAATATGACCCTGCTTTTGCTACTTCACCTATCTTTGTTACTGATAAGTATTATGAATTCTCTGTCGATCCTGAGATAATTACTTTGGTTGAATCTAATCCTTTTTATGGCTATGAATCTGAAACTGTTGTGGCACATCTTACTAAGTTAAATGATATAGCCACCCTGTTCACTAATGATGAAAAATCTCGCTACTATTATATCCTTAAGATATTTTCGTTCTCATTAAAGGGTGATGCTAAAACTTGGTTTAATTCTCTTGATCCTGGTTGTGTGCATAGTCCCCAGGATATGATTTATTACTTCTCTGCTAAATATTTCCCTGCTCATAAGAAACAAGCCGCCTTGAGGGAAATATATAATTTTGTGCAAATTGAAGAAGAGAGTCTCCCACAAGCTTGGAGGAGGCTTCTCCGGTTACTTAATGCTTTGCCTGATCATCCTCTTAAGAAAAATGAAATACTTGATATCTTTTATAATGGACTAACCGATGCTTTCAAGGACCACTTGGATAGTTGTGCTGGTTGTGTTTTCAGGGAAAGAAAAGTCGATCAAGCTGAATTTCTATTGAATAATATGTTGACTAATGAAAATAATTGGACTCTTCCTGAGCCAACTCCTAAACCAACTCCGAAGAAGAGGGGTGTTCTATTTCTCAATCCTGAAGATATGCAAGAGGCAAAGAAATCTATGAAAGGAAAAGGTATTAAAGCCAAAGATGTTAAGAATTTACCCCGTGTTGAAGAAATACATGGTCTTAATATACCACCTATTGAAGAAACACATGGTCTTGATAAACCGATACAGGTAGTAAAGGTAAATTCTCTCTATAGATATAATAAAGCTGAAATCCCGACAACTAAATTTGCTAGCCAATGCTTGGATAAATTTGATGACTTTATGGCTAGACAAGAAAACTTCAATGCTTATGTTGCTAGACAATTAAAAAGTAATGCTTCTATGATTGGACACTTGAGTGATTATATGGCTAGAGTTAAAGGTGAACTTAAACTCATAAGTAAATATGCTTCTATGGTTATCACTCAAGCAGAACAAGTGATGTCTACTACACAACCTTCTTCTTGTAGACGTTGTTGGGCCTGCAAGTGCACAGGTTTGTAGGACAGTAGCAAATTTCCCTCAAGTGGATGACCTAAGGTTTATCAATCCGTGGGAGGCGTAGGATGAAGACAGTCTCTCTCAAACAACCCTGCAACCAAATAACAAAGAGTCTCTTGTGTCCCCAACACACCCAATACAATGGCAAATTGTATAGGTGCACTAGTTCGGCGAAGAGATGGTGATACAAGTGCAATATGGATAGTAGATATAGGTTTTTGTAATCTAAAAATATAAAAACAGCAAGGTAACAATGATAAAAGTGAGCGTAAACGGTATTGCAATGGTAGGAAATAAGGCCTAGGGTTCATACTTTCACTAGTGCAAGTTCTCTCAACAATAATAACATAGATAGATCATATAACAATCCCTCAACATGCAACAAAGAGTCACTCCAAAGCCACTAATAGCGGAGAACAAACGAAGATATTATGGTAGGGTACTAAACCACCTCAAAGTTATTCTTTTGGATCAATCTATTCAAGAGTTCGTACTAGAATAACACCTTAAGACACAAATCAACCAAAACCCTAATGTCACCTAGATACTCCATTGTCACCTCAAGTATCCGTGGGCATGATTATACGATATGCATCACACAATCTCAGATTCATCTATTCAACCAACACAAAGTACTTTAAAGAGTGCCCAAAGTTTCTACCGGAGAGTCAAGACGAAAACATGTGCCAACCCCTATGCATAGGTTCATGGGCGGAACCCGCAAGTTGATCACCAAAACATACATCAAGTGGCACGTGATATCTCATTGTCACCACAGATAAACACGGCAAGACATACATCAAGTGTTCTCAAATCCTTAAAGACTCAATCCGACAAGATAACTTCAAGAGGAAAACTCAATTCATCACAAGAGAGTAGAGGGGGGAGAAACATCATAAGATCCAACTATAATAGCAAAGTTCGCGATACATCAAGATCGTGCCATAGAGAGAAAACGATAGAGAGAGAGATCAAACACATAGCTACTGGTACATACCCTCAGCCCCGAGGGTGAACTACTCCCTCCTCGTCATGGAGAGCGCCGGGATGATGAAGATGGCCACCGGTGATGGATCTCCGCTTTGGCAGGGTGCCGGAATGGGCTCCCGAGAGGTTTTGGTGGCTACAGAGGCTTGCAGCGGCGGAACTCCCGATCTATCTTCTTCTTCAATGGTTTTAGGGTATGTGGACTTATATAGGCGAAAGAAGTCGGTCGGGGGAGCCTCGAGGGGGCCACGAGAGTGGAGGGCGCGCCCAGGGGGGTGGGCACGCCCCCCTATCTTGTGGCTTCCTCGATGCTTCCCCGGCTTGCACTCCAAGTTTCCTGGGTCACGTTTGTTGGGGAACGTAGTAATTTCAAAATATTCCTATGCACATGCAAGATCATGGTGATGCATAGCAACGAGAGGGGAGAGTGTGTCCACGTACCCTCGTAGATAGAAAGCGGAAGCGTTAGAACAACGCGGTTGATGTAGTCATACGTCTTCACGGCCCGACCAATCAAGCACCGAAACTACGACACCTCCGAGTTCTAGCACACGTTCAGCTCGATGACGTCCCTCGAACTTTGATCCAGCCGAGTGCCAAGGGAGAGTTCTGTCAGCACGACGGCATGGTGACGATCTTGATGTTCTACCATCGCAGGGCTTCGCCTAAGCACCGCTACAATATTATCGAGGAGGACTATGGTGGAGGGGGGCACCGCACACGGCTAATAGATCAAGAGATCAATTGTTGTGTCTATGGGGTGCCCCCCTCCTCCGTATATAAAGGGGGGAGGAGGAGAGGGCCGGCCTAGAGGAGGAGGCGTGCCCAAGGGGGGGCAATCCTACTCCAAGTAGGATTCCCCCCTCTTTCCTAGGCCAAGTAGGAGAGGGGAAGGAAGGGAAGGAGAAGGAGAAGGAAGGAGAGGGAGGAAAAGGAGGAAAGGGGGCCGGCCCCCTAGTCCAATTCGGTTTGGGCTAGGGGGGCCGCACGCCCTGCCTCCTCTCTTCCATCGCTTGGCCCATGAGGCCCATTGCTTCTTCCTCGTATTCCCGTAACTCCCTGGTACCCCCGAAAATACCCGAATCACTCGGAACCTTTCTGATGTCCGAATATAGTCGTCCAATATATCGATCTTTACGTCTCGACCATTTCGAGACTCCTCGTCATGTCCCCGATCTCATCCGGGACTCCTAACTACCTTCGGTACATCAATTCACATAAACTCATAATACAATCGTCATCGAACTTTAAGCGTGCGGACCCTACGGGTTCGAGAAATATGTAGACATGACCGAGACACGTCTCCAATCAATAACCATCAGCAGAACCTGGATGCTCATATTGGCTCCCACATATTCTACGAAGATCTTTATCGGTCAAACCGCATAACAACATACGTTGTTCCCTTTGTCATCGGTATGTTACTTGCCCGAGATTCGATCGTCGGTATCTCAATACCTAGTTCAATCTCATTACCGGCAAGTCTCTTTACTCGTTACGTAATGCATCATCCCGTAACTAACTCATTAGCTACATTGCTTGCAAGGCTTATAGTGATGTGCATTACCGAGAGGGCCCAGACATACCTCTCCGACAATCGGAGTGACCAATCGTAATCTCGAAATACGCCAACTCAACATGTACCATCGGAGACACCTGTAGAGCTCCTTTATAATCACCTAGTTATGTTGTGACGTTTGGTAGCACACAAAGTGTTCCTCCGGTAAACGGGAGTTGCATGATCTCATAGTCATAGGAATATGTATAAGTCATGAAGAAAGCAATAGCAACATATTAAACAATCAAGTGCTAAGCTAACGGAATGGGTCAAGTCAATCACACCATTCTCCTAATGATGTGATCCCGTTAATCAAATGACAACACATGTCTATGGCTAGGAAACTTAACCATCTTTGATTCAACGAGCTAGTCAAGTAGAGGCATACTAGTGACACTTTGTTTGTCTATATATTCACACATGTACTAAGTTTCCGGTTAATACAATTATAGGATGAATAATAGACATTTATCATGAAATAATAAAATAAATAATAACTTTATTATTGCCTCTAGGGCATATTTCCTTCAGTCTCCCACTTGCACTAGAGTCAATAATCTAGTTCACATCACCATGTGATTTAACACCAATATTCACATATATATGTGATTAACACCCATAGTTCACATAGTCATGTGACTAACAGCTGAAGGGTTTACTAGAGTCAATAATCTAGTTCACATCGCCATGTGATTAACACCCAAAGAGTACTAAGGTATGATCATGTTTTGCTCGTGAGAGAAGCTTAGTCAACGGGTCTGTCATATTCAGAGCCGTATGTATTTTGCAAATATTCTATGTCTACAATGCTCTGCACGGAGCTACTCTAGCTAATTGCTCCCACTTTCAATATGTATCCAGATTGAGACTTAGAGTCATCTGGATTGGTGTAAAAGCTTGCACCGATGTAACTCTTTACGACGGGCTCTTTTATCACCTCCATAATCGAGAAATATTTCCTTAGTCCTCACTAAGGATATTCTTGACCGCTGTCCAGTGATCTACTATTAGATCAAAATTGTACTCCCTTGCCAAACTCAGAGCAAGGTATACAATAGGTCTGGTATACAGCATAGCATACTTTATAGAACCTATGGCTGAGGCATAGGGAATGACTTTTCATTCTCTTTCTATTTTCTGCCATAGTCGGGTTTTGAGTCTCACTCAACTTCACACCTTGCAACATAGGCAAGAACTCCTTCTTTGATTGTTACATTTTGAATTACTTCAAAATCTTATCAAGGTATGTACTCATTGAAAAATCTTATCAAGCGTCTTGATCTATCTCTATAGATCTTGATGCTCAATGTGTAAGCAGCTTCACCAAGGTCTTTCTTTGAAAAACTCTTATTCAAGTACCCTTTTATGCTATCCAGAATTTCTATATCATTTCCAGTCAACAATATGTCATCTACATATAGTTTTAGAAATGCTATAGAGCTCCCACTCACTTTCTTGTAAATACAGGTCTTCTCCAAAAGTTTGTATAAAACCATATGCTTTGATCAACTCATCAAAGCGTATATTCCAACTCCGAGATGCTTGCACCAGTCCATAGATGGATCGCTGGAGCTTGCACATTTTGTTAGCACATTTAGGATTGAAAAAACCTTCTGGTTGCATCATATACAACTCTTCTTTAAGAAATCCATTAAGGAATGTAGTTTTGACATCCATTTGCCAGATTTCATAAAATGTGGCAACTTGCTAACATGATTCTGATAGACTTAAGCATCGCTACGAGTGAGAAAATTTCATCGTAGTCAACACCTTGAACTTTGTCGAAAAACTTTTTGCGACAAGTCGAGCTTTGTAGATTGTAACACTACTATCAGCGTCTGTCTTCCTCTTGAAGATCCATTTATTTTCTATGGCTTGCCGATCATCGGGCAAGTCCACCAAAGTCCACACTTTGTTCTCATATATGGATCCCATCTCAGATTTCATGGCTTTCAAGCCATTTTGCGGAATCTAGGCTCATCATCACTTCCTCATAGTTCATAGGTTCATCATGGTCTAGTAACATGACTTCCAGAACAGGATTACCATACCACTCTGGTGCGGATCTTACTCTGGAAAACCTACAAGGTTCGGTAGTAACTTGATCTGAAGCTTCATGATCATCATCATTAGCTTCCTCACTAATTGGTGTAGGAATCACAGGAACTGATTTCTGTGATGTACTACTTTCCAATAAGGGAGCAGGTATAGTTACCTCATCAAGTTCTACTTTCCTCCAACTCACTTCTTTCGAGAGAAACTCCTTCTCTAGAAAGGATCCATTCTTAGCAACGAATGTTTTGCCTTCGGATCTATGATATAAGGTGTACCCAACAGTTTCCTTTGGGTATTCTATGAAGACGCACTTCTCCGATTTGGGTTCGAGCTTATCAGGTTGAAACCTTTTTCACATAAGCATCGCAACTTCAAACTTTAAGAAACGACAGCTTAGGTTTATTGCTAAACCATAGTTCATACGCTGTCATCTCGACGGATTTAGATAGTGCCCTATTTAAAGTGAATGCAGCTATGTCTAATGCATAACCCCAAAACAATGGTGGTAAATCGGTAAGATACATCATAGATCACACCATATCCCATAAAGTGCGGTTACGATGTTCGGACACACCATTACGCTGTGGTGTTCCATGTGGCGTGAGCTGTGAAACTATTCCACATTGTTTAAAATGAAGGCCAAACTCGTAACTCAAATATTCTTCTCTACGATTAGATTGTAGAAACTTTATTTTCTTGTTACGATGATTCTCCACTTCACTCTAAAATTCTTTGAACTTTTCAAATGTTTCAGACTTGTGCTTCATTAAGTAGATATACGCATATCTGCTCAAATCATTTGTGAAGATCAGAAAATAACGATACCCGCCACGAGCATCAACACTCAATGGACCACATACATTGGTATGTATTATTTCCAACAAGTCAGTAGCTTGTTCAATTGTTCCGGAGAATGGAGTTTTAGTCATCTTGCCCAAAAGGCACGGTTCGCAAGCATCAAATGATTCATAACCAAGTGATTCCACAAGTCCATCTTTATGGAGTTTCTTCATGCGCTTTACACCGATATGACCCAAACGGCAGTGCCACAAATAAGTTGCACTATCATTATTAACTTTGCATCTTTTGGAATCAACATTATGAATATGTGTATCACTATGATCAAGATTCAATAAACCATCACCATTGGGTGTATGACCATAGAAGGTTTTATTCATGTAAACAGAATAACAATTTATTCTCTATCTTAGATGAATAATCGTGTCGCAATAAACATGATCTTATCATATTTATGCTCAACGCAAACACCAAATAACATTTATTTAGGCTTAACACTAATCTCGAAAATATAGGGAGTGTGTGATGATGATCATATCAATCTTGGAACCAGTTCCAACACACATCGTCACTTCATCCTCAACTAGTCTTTGTTTATTCTGTAACTCCTGTTTCGAGTTACTAATTTTTAGCAACTGAACAAGTAACAAATACCCAGGGGCTACTATAAACACTAGTAAGGCACACATCAATAACATGTATATCAAATACACCCTTGTTCACTTTGCCATCCTTCTTATTCACCAAATATTCAGGGCATTTCCGCTTCCAGTGACCATTTCCTTTGCAGTGTAAGCACTCAGTTTTAGGCTTTGGTCCAGCTTTGGGCTTCTTCGTGGGAGTGACAACTTGCTTGTCATTCTACTTGAAGTTCCCTTTCTTTCCCTTTGCCCTTTTCTTGAAACTAGTGGTCTTGTCAATCATCAACACTTGATGTTCTTTTCTTGATTTCTACCTTCGTCGATTTCAACATCACGAAGAGCTCGGGAATCGTTTTCTTCATCCCTTGCATACTATAGTTCATCACGAAGTTCTAGTAACTTGGTGATGGTGACTAGAGAACTATGTCAATCACTATCTTATCTGGAAGATTAACTCCCACTTGATTCAAGCGATTGTAGTACACAGACAATCTGAGCACATGCTCACTAGTTGAGCGATTCTCCTCCATCTTTTAGCCATAGAACTTGTTGGAGACTTCATATCTCTCAACTCGGGTATTTGCTTGAAATATTAACTTCAACTCCTGGAACATCTCATATGGTCCATGACGTTCAAAACGTTTTTGAAATCCCGATTCTAAGCCGTTAAGCATGGTGCACTAAACTATCAAGTAGTCATCATATTGAGCTAGCCAAACGTTCATAACGTCTGCATCTGCTCCTGCAATAGGTCTGTCACCTAGCAGTGCATCAAGGACATAATTCTTCTGTGCAGCAATGAGGATAAACCTCAGATCACAGACCCAGTCCGCATCATTGCTACTATCATCTTTCAACTTAGTTTTCTCTAGGAACATATATAAAACATAGGGAAGCAACAACGCGAGCTATTGATCTACAACATAATTTGCAAAATACTATCAAGACTAAGTTCATGATAAATTAAAGTTCAAGTAATCATATTACTTAAGAACTCCCACTTAGATAGACATCCCTCTAATCATCTAAGTGATCACGTGATCCAAATCAACTAAACCATGTCCGATCATCACGTGAGATGGAGTAGTTTTTAATGGTGAACATCACTATGTTGATCATATCTACTATATGATTCATGCTCGACCTTTCGGTCTTAGTGTTCTGAGGCCATATCTGTATATGCTAGGCTCGTCAAGTTTAACCTGAGTATTCCGCGTGTGCAACTGTTTTGCACCCGTTGTATTTGAACGTAGAGCTTATCACACCCGATCATCACGTGGTGTCTCAGCACGAAGAACTTTCGCAATGGTGCATACTCAGGGAGAACACTTATACCTTGAAATTTTAGTAAGGGATCATCTTATAAAGCTACCGTCGAACTAAGCAAAATAAGATATATAAAAGAAAAACATCACATGCAATCAAAAATATGTGACATGATATGGCCACCATCATCTTGTGCCTTTGATCTCCATCTTCGAAGCATCGTCATGATCTCCATCGTCACCGGCATGACACCATGATCTCCATCACCTTGATCTATATCAATGTGTCGTCACATGGTCATCTCGCCAACTATTGCTCTTGCAACTATTGCTATCGCATAGAGATAAAGTAAAGCAATTATTTGGCGCTTGCATCTTATGCAATAAAGATACAACCATAAGACTTCTGCCAGTTGCAGATAACTTCAACAAAAACATGATCATCTCAAACAATAAAATTTAGCATCATGCCTTGACCATATCACATCACAACATGCCCTACAAAAACAAGTTAGACGTCCTCTACTTTGTTGTTGCAAGTTTTACGTGGCTGCTACAGGCTGAGCAAGAACCGTTCTTACCTACGCATCAAAACCACAACGATAGTTTGTCAAGTTAGTGTTGTTTTAACCTTCTCAAGGACCGGGCGTAGCCACACTCGGTTCAACTAAAGTTGGAGAAACTGACACCCGCCAGCCACCTGTGTGCAAAGCACGTCGGTAGAACCAGTCTCGCGTAAGCGTACGCGTAATGTCGGTCCGGGCCGCTTCATCCAACAATACCGCCGAACCAAAGTATGAAATGCTAGTAAGCAGTATGACTTGTATCGCCCACAACTCACTTGGGTTCTACTCGTGCATATAACATCTACGCATAAAACCAGGCTCGGATGCCACTGTTGGGGAACGTAGTAATTTCAAAAATTTCCTACACACATGCAAGATCATGGTGATGCATAGCAACGAGAGGGAGAGTGTGTCCATGTACCCTCGTAGACCGAAAGCGGAAGCATTAGAACAACGCGGTTGATGTAGTCGTACGTCTTCACGGCCCGACCGATCAAGCACCGAAACTACGGCACCTCTGAGTTCTAGCACACGTTCAGCTCAATGACGTCCCTTGAACTCCGATCCAGCCGAGTGTCAAGGGAGAGTTCTGTCAGCACGACGGCGTGGTGACGATCTTGATGTTCTACCATCGCAGGGCTTCGCCTAAGCACCACTACAATATTATCGAGGAGGACTATGGTGGAGGGGGGCACCGCACACGGCTAAGAGATCAAGAGATCGATTGTTGTGTCTATGGGGTGCCCCCCTCCTCCATATATAAAGGGGGAGAGGAGAAGAGGGCCGGCCTAGAGGAGGAGGCGCGCCCAAGGGGGGCAATCCTACTCCAAGTAGGATTCCCCCCTCTTTCCTAGTCCAAGTAGGAGAGGGGAAGGAAGGGAAGGAGAAGGAGAAGGAAGGAGAGGGAGGAAAAGGAGGAAAGGAGGGACGACCCCCTAGTCCAATTCGGTTTGGGCTAGGGGGGCCGCGTGCCCTGCCTCCTCACTTCCACCACTTGGCCCATAAGGCCCATTGCTTCTTCCTCGTATTCCTGTAACTCTCCGGTACCCCCGAAAATACCCAAATCACTCGGAACCTTTCCGATGTCCGATTATAGTCGTCCAATATATCGATCTTTACGTCTCGACCATTTCGAGACTCCTCGTCATGTCCTCGATCTTATCCAGGACTCCGAACTACCTTCGGTACATCAAATCACATAAACTCACAATACAATCATCATCGAACTTTAAGCGTGTGGACCCTATGAGTTCGAGAACTATGTAGACATGACCGAGACACGTCTCCGATCAATAACCAATAGCGGAACCTGGATGCTCATATTGGCTCCCACATATTCTACGAAGATCTTTATCGGTCAAACCGCATAACAACATACGTTGTTCCCTTTGTCATCGGTATGTTACTTGCCCGAGATTCGATCGTCGGTATCTCAATACCTAGTTCAATCTTGTTACCAGCAAGTATCTTTACTCGTTACATAGTGCATCATCTCGTAACTAACTTATTAGCTACATTGCTTGCAAGGCTTATAGTGATGTGCATTACCGAGAGGGCCCAGAGATACCTCTCTGACAATCGAAGTGACAAATCCTAATCTCGAAATACGCCAACTACCTTCGGAGACACCTATAGAGCTCCTTTATAATCACCCAATTGTGTTGTGACGTTTGGTAGCACACAAAGTGTTCCTTCGGTAAACGGGAGTTGCATAATCTCATAGTCATAGGAACATGTATAAGTCATGAAGAAAGCAATAGCAACATACTAAACGATCAAGTGCTAAGCTAACGGAATGGGTCAAGTCAATCACACCATTCTCCTAATGATGTGATCTCGTTAATCAAATGACAACACATGTCTATGGCTAGGAAACTTAACCATCTTTGATTCAACGAGCTAGTCAAGTAGAGGCATACTAGTGACACTTTGTTTGTCTATGTATTCACACATGTACTAAGTTTCCGGTTAATACAATTCTAGCATGAATAATAAACATTTATCATGAAATAAGAAAATAAATAATAACTTTATTATTGCCTCTAGGGCATATTTCCTTCAACGTTCAGTCCAAAAATCATGCTGCTGAAGGTTTCATTCTGTTTGGACTCCGTTTGATATTCCTTTTCTTCGAAATACCGAAACAGGCAATAAAACAGCAATATGGGTTGGGCCTCCGGTTAATAGGTTAGTCCCAAAAATAATATAAAAGTGTATAATAAAGCCCATAAACATTCAAAACAGATAATAAAATAGCATTAATGCTTCATAAATTATAGATACATTGGAGACGTATCAGCATCCCCAAGCTTAATTCCTGCTCGTCCTCGAGTAGGTAAATGATAAAAGAAAGAATTTATGAAGTGTGAATGCTAGCAGGTGCACAAGTTTGATCAATGATAATTTCAATCACCTTTTCTAGCATGATTATAAGTCATAACAGTAGTTCATCTCATAAAACTTCTCATGAACAAGTAACAAGCAATTCACATGTTAAAGCATAGACCATAAACTTTCTTCAAAACTAGCAAACTTCATACTCAGTCATCAAACAATTACAATTCATATTATTTTCAGGAATAGCAAACTCCACATACTCAACTATCATATAGTCTTCTACAATTGCTAACACTCACGTAATACTAATGGTTATGGAGTTTCAATCGGACACTGAGAAAGATAGGGGCTTATAGTGTTTACTCCCAACGTATTCACCTTTGTGTGATGTCAACAATAATAGTTCATGCTAACTTACATCCAATTGGATATATATATATCAGGATCTTTCCAACACGAGGTGCTTGCCAAAGGATAAAATGAAAAAGGGAGAGGTGAAGATCACCTTGACTCTTGCATAAAGTAAAAGACATAAAGTAAAAGATAGGCCCTTTGTAGAGGGAAGCAGAGGTTGTCATGCACTTTTAGGGTTGGATGCACAAAATCTTAATGCGAATGAACGTCACTTTATATTGCCACCTGTATATGGACCTTTATTATGCAGTCTGTCGCTTTTATTGCTTCCATAACAAGATCGTATAAAGCTATTTTATTCACACCAAAAGATCATACATATTTAGAGAGCAATTTTTATTTCTTGCACCGATGACAACTTACTTGAAGGATCCTACTCAATCCATAGGTAGGTTTGGTGGACTCTCATGGCAAAATTGGGTTTAAGGATATTTGGAAGCACAAGTAGTATCTCTACTTGGTGCAAGGAATTTGGCTAGCATGAGGGGGAAAGGCAAGCTTAACATGTTTGAATGATCCATGACAATATACTTTAACTGAGATGTGCGAAAACATAACCCATTACGTTGTCTTCCTTGTCCAACATCAACTCTTTAGCATGTCATACTTAATGAGTGCTCCCAATTATAAAAGATGTCTAGGATAGTGTATTTGTATGTGGAATCTCTCTTCCTTCAATATTCTTTCATGAATTGTTCAAATGACCAATACAATGCTTGCTAACCTTCAATAAATTTACAACCTCTACTTCTTAGATGTGAAGTCATTACTCCCCATGGGGTAAGCAAATGAAACATATATAATTTCAGATTTATGACAATCAACTCATTCAACAATTTACTCATAGGATATAAGTGAAGCACACGAGTAAATAAAAAAAACTACTCTAAAAAGTTATGAGTGAAGATCAATGAGTAGCTAAATAATTATGTAGCTATATGAAGACTCTCTCTCATTTAAGAATTTCAGATCTTGGTATTATATTCAGCAAGCAAAACAAAATAAAATGACATTCCAAGGATAGAACAACTCAAGTGAAGAAGCAAAAACTTAGGCTCAACCGATACTAACCGATAGTTGTTGAAGAAGAAAGGTGGGATGCCTACTGGGGCATCCCCAAGCTTAGATGCTTGAGACTTCTTGAATTTATCTTGGGGTGCCTTGGGCATCCCCAAGCTTGAACCTTTGTGTCTCCTTAATTCCTCTCATACCATGGTTTCTCTTTTTATCAAAAGCTTCATCCACACCAAACTCAACAAGAACTCGTGAGATAGGTTAGTATAAACCAATGCAAAACCTTATCATTTTCTACTGTAACAAATCACTAAAATTATTATTCAACATCTCATACTAAATGCCTAAGCATATTTAATACTCCTATCCTCAAATAGAATCATTAAACAAGCAAACATATGCAAACAATGCAAACATAACAGCAATCTACCAAAACAGTATAGTCTGTAAAGAATGCAAGATTCATCATACTTCCCTAACTCCAAAAATTATTAGAAAAATATTAAGCTGTATAAGATTTATCAGATCTCATTATGCAAAACGTTTCAACATTATATAATTTTCTGACTTTTCTAGGGAATTTTTGCAACAGCGGTAAACTTTCTGTTTTCAAACAGCAACATGTATACTAGCCAAATAAGCATGGTAAAAGCTATCATTGACATTTTTATTGAAAATATAGATGCAAAACATTATTCTAAATAACAGAAATCTAATACTAACAAAATAAAATGACGCTCCAAGCAAAACACATATCATGTGGTGAATAAAAATATAGCTCCAAGTAAGTTACCGATGAACGAAGACAAAAGAGGGGATGCCTTCCGGGGCATCCCCAAGCTTAGGATCTTGGCCATCCTTGAATATTGCCTTGGGGTGCCTTGGGCATCCCCAAGCTTAGGCTCTTGCCACTCTTTATTCCATAGTCCATCGAATCCTTAACCAAAACTTGAAAACTTCACAACACAAAACTCAACAGAAAACTCATAAGCTCCATTTAGTATAAGAAAATAAAGCTACCACTTAGGTACTGTAATGAACTCATTCTATATTCATATTGGTGTAATATCTACTGTACTCCGACTTATCTATGGTCCATACCGTCGGATACTACTCATAGATTCATCAAAATAAGCAAACAACACATAGAAAACAGAATCTGTCAAAAATAGAACAGTCTGTAGTAATCTGTATCAAACGTATACTTATGGAACTCCAAAAATCCTACAAAATTAGGAGGTCCTAAGAAATTCGTGTACCAATCCAGAGCAAAAAGAATCAGATCATAAGCACTTTTCTGTGAATTAAAAAAACTAATTTACTGGGTGCAAAAGTTTCTGATTTTCAGCAGGATCAACACAACTATCACCATAAGCCATCCTAAAGGTCTTACTTGGCACTTTATTGAAACAAAAGCTATAAAACATGATTACTACAGTAGCATAATCATGTGAACACACAAAAACAGTAAGTATAAGTATTGGGTTGTCTCCCAACAAGCGTTTTTCTTTAATGCCTTTCTAGCTAGGCATGATGATGACAATGATGCTCACATAAAAGATAAGAATTGAAACATAACGGGACCATCATGAAGCATATGACTAGCACATTTAAGTCTAACCCACTTCCTATGCATAGGGATTTTGTGATCAAACAACTTATGGGAACAATAATCAACTAGCATGGGAAGGTAAAACAAGCATAGCTTCAAGATTTTAAGCACATAGGGAGGAAACTTGATATTATTGCAATTCCTACAAGCATATGTTCCTCCCTCACAATAATTTTCAGTAGCATCATGAATGAATTCAACAATATAACCAGCACCTAAATCATTCTTTTCATGATCTACAAGCATAGAAAATTTACTACTCTCCACATAAGCAAATTTCTTCTCATGAATAGTAGTGGGAGCAAACTCAATAAAATAATTATCATGTGAGGCATAATCCAATTGAAAACTAAAATCATGATGACAAGTTTCATGGTCATCATCATTATTAATAGCATACAAGTCATCACAATTGTTGGAGAACGTAGTAATTTCAAAAAAATTCCTACGCACACTCAAGATCATGGTGATGCATAGCAACGAGAGGGGAGAGTGTTGTCTACGTACCCTCGTAGACCGAAAGCGGAAGCGTTAGCACAACGCGGTTGATGTAGTCGTACGTCTTCACGATCCGACCGATCCAAGCACCGAACGTACGGAGCCTCCGAGTTCAGCACACGTTCAGCTCGATGACGATCTCCGGCCTCCGATCCAGCCGAGCTCCGGAGATGAGTTCTGTCAGCACGACGGCGTGGTGACGATGATGATGTTCTACCGGCGCAGGGCTTCGCCTAAACTCCGCGACGATATGACCGAGGTGGAATATGGTGGAAGGGGGCACCGCACACGGCTAAGGAACGATCCGTAGATCAACTTGTGTCTTGTGCCTAGAGGTGCCCCCCTGCCCCCGTATATAAAGGAGCCAAGGGGAGGGGTTCGGCCGGCCAGGAGGGGCGCGCCAGGAGGAGTCCTCCTCCCACCGGGAGTAGGACTTCCCCCCTTCCTTGTTGGAGTAGGAGAGAAGGAAAGAGGGGGAGAGGAGGAAGGAAAAGGGGGCTGCACCCCTTGTCCAATTCGGACTAGAGGGGGGCTGCGCCCCTCCTTCCTTTCGGCCTCTCTCCTCTATTCCCGTATGGCCCAATAAGGCCCATATACTCCCCGGCGAATTCCCGTAACTCTCCGGTACTCCGAAAAATACCCGAATGACTCGGAACCTTTCCGAACTCCGAATATAGTCGTCCAATATATCGATCTTTACGTCTCGACCATTTCGAGACTCCTCGTCATGTCCCCGATCTCATCCAGGACTCCGAACTCCTTCGGTACATCAAAACTCATAAACTCATAATAAAACTGTCATCGAAACCTTAAGCGTGCGGACCCTACGGGTTCGAGAACTATGTAGACATGACCTAAAATCATTCTCGATCAATAACCAATAGCGGGACCTGGATGCCCATATTGGTTCCTACATATTCTACGAAGATCTTTATCGATCAAACCGCATAACAACATACATTGTTCCCTTTGTCATCGGTATGTTACTTGCCCGAGATTCAATCGTCGGTATCCAATACCTAGTTCAATCTCGTTACCGGCAAGTCTCTTTACTCGTTCCATAATGCATCATCCCGTAACCAACTCATTGGTCACATTGCTTGCAAGGCTTATAGTGATGTGCATTACCGAGAGGGCCCAGAGATACCTCTCCGACAATCGGAGTGACAAAACCTAATCTCGAAATACGCCAACTCAACATGTACCTTCGGAGATGAAGGAAATATTCCCTAGAGGCAATAATAAAGTTATTATTTATTTCCTTATATCATGATAAATGTTTATTATTCATGCTAGAATTGTATTAACCGGAAACATAATACATGTGTGAATACATAGACAAACATAGTGTCACTAGTATGCCTCTACTTGACTAGCACGTTTATCAAAGATGGTTATGTTTCCTAGCCATGGACAAAAGAGTTGTCATTTGATTAACGGGGTCACATCATTAGGAGAATGATGTGATTGACATGACCCATTCTGTTAGCCTAGCACTTGATCGTTTAGTATGTTGCTATTGCTTTCTTCATGACTTATACAATGTTCCTACAACTATGAGATTATGCAACTCCCGTTTACCGGAGGAACACTTTGTGTGCTACCAAACGTCACAATGTAAGTGGGTGATTATAAAGGTGCTCTACAGGTGTTTCCGAAGGTACATGTTGAGTTGGCATAATTCGAGATTAGGATTTGTCACTCCGATTGTCGGAGAGGTATCTCTGGGCCCTCTCGGTAATACTCATCACCTAAGCCTTGCAAGCATATAACTAATGAGTTAGTTATGAGATGATGTATTACAGAACGAGTAAAGAGACTTGCCGGTAACGAGATTGAAATAGGTATTGGATACCGACGATCAAATCTCGGACAAGTAACATACCGATGACAAAGGGAACAACGTATGTTGTTATGCGGTTTGACCGATAAAGATCTTCGTAGAATATGTAGGAACCAATATGGGCATCCAAGTTCCGCTATTGGTTATTGACCGAGAATAGTTCTATGTCATGTCTACATAGTTCTCGAACCCGTAGGGTCCGCACGCTTAAGGTTTTGATGACAGTTTTATTATGAGTTTATGAGTTATGATGTACCGAAGGGAGTCCCGGATGAGATCGAGGACATGACGAGGAGTCTCGAAATGGTCGAGACGTAAAGATCGATATATTGGACGACTATATTCGGAGTTCGGAAAGGTTCCGAGTGATTCGGGTATTTATCGGAGTACCGGAGAGTTACGGGAATTCGCCGGGGAGAAGTATTGGGCCTTATTGGGCCCTGCGGGAAAGAGAGAGGGGCTGCCTGGGGCAGGCCGCACGCCCCCCAAGGCCTAGTCCGAATTGGACTAGGGGGAGGGGCCGCACCCCCTCCTTCCTTCCCTTCTCTCTTCCCCTTCCTTGTCTCCTACTCCTAATACATGGAAGGACTCCTAGTTGGACTAGGAAAGGGGGAATCCTACTCCCGGTGGGAGTAGGACTCCCCATGGCGCGCCATAGAGAGGGCCGGCCTCCTCCTCCCTCCCTCCTTTATATACGGGGGCAGGGGGGCACCCCATGACACACAAGTTGATCTACGGATCGTTCCTTAGCCGTGTGTGGTGCCCCCCTCCACCATATTCCACCTCGGTCATATCGTCGCGGAGCTTAGGCGAAGCCCTGCGCCGGTAGAACATCATCATCGTCACCACACCGTCGTGCTGACGGAACTCATCTCCGGAGCTTCGCTGAATCGGAGGCCGGAGATCGTCATCGAGCTGAACGTGTGCTGAACTCGGAGGCTCCGTACGTTCGGTGCTTGGATCGGTCGGATCGTGAAGACGTACGACTACATCAACCGCGTTGTGCTAACGCTTCCGCTTACGGTCTACGAGGGTACGTGGACGGACACTCTCCCCTCTCGTTGCTATATCATCACCATGATCTTGCATGTGCGTAGGAAATTTTTTGAAATTACTACGTTCCCCAACAGTGGCATCCGAGCCAGGTTTTATGCGTTGATGTTATATGCACGAGTAGAACACAAGTGAGTTGTGGACGATATAAGTCATACTGCCTACCAGCATGTCATACTTTGGTTCAGCGGTATTGTTGGATGAAGCGCCCGGACCGACATTACGCGTACGCTTACGCGAGACTGGTTTTACCGCCGTGCTTTGCACACAGGTGACTAGCGGGTGTCTGTTTCTCCAACTTTAGTTGAACCGAGTGTGGCTACACCCGGTCCTTGTGAAGGTTAAAATGGAGTCTATTTGACAAACTATCGTTGTGGTTTTGATGCGTAGGTAAGAACGGTTCTTGCTAAGCCCGTAGCAGCCACGTAAAATTTGCAACAACAAAGTAGAGGACGTCTAACTTGTTTTTGCAGGGCATGTTGTGATGTGATATGGTCAAGACGTGATGCTATATTTTATTGTATGAGATGATCATGTTTTGTAACCGAAGTTATTTGCAACTGGCAGGAGCCATATGGTTGTCGCTTTATTGTATGAAATGCAAACGCCCTGTAATTGCTTTACTTTATCACTAAGCGGTAGCGATAGTTGTAGAAGCAATAGATGGCGTAACGACAACGATGCTACGATGGAGATCAAGGTGTCGCGCCGGTGACGATGGTGATCATGACGGTGCTTCGGAGATGGAGATCACAAGCACAAGATGATGATGGCCATATCATATCACTTATATTGATTGCATGTGATGTTTATCCTTTATGCATCTTATCTTGCTTTGATTGACGGTAGCATTTTAAGATGATCTCTCACTAATTATCAAGAAGTGTTCTCCCTGAGTATGCACCATTGCCAAAGTTCGTCGTGCCCAGACACCACGTGATGATCGGGTGTGATAAGCTCTACGTCCATCTACAACGGGTGCAAGCCAGTTTTGCACACACAGAATACTCAGGTTAAACTTGACGAGCCTAGCATATGCAGATATGGCCTCGGAACACAGAGACCGAAAGGTCGAGCGTGAATCATATAGTAGATATGATCAACATAGTGATGTTCACCATTGAAAACTACTCCATCTCACGTGATGATCGGTCATGGTTTAGTTGATTTGGGTCACGTGATCACTTAGATGACTAGAGAGATGTCTGTCTAAGTGGGAGTTCTTAAGTAATATGATTAATTGAACTTAAATTTATCATGAACTTAGTCCTGGTAGTATTTTGCAAATTATGTTGTAGATCAATAGCTTGCATTGTTGCTTTCATATGTTTATTTTGATATGTTCCTAGAGAAAATTGTGTTGAAAATGTTAGTAGCAATGATGCGGATTGGATCCGTGATCTGAGGTTTATCCTCATTGCTGCACAGAAGAATTATGTCCTTAATGCACCGCTAGGTGACAGACCTATTGCAGGAGCAGATGCAGACGTTATGAACGTTTAGCTAAGCTCAATATGATGACTACTTGATAGTTTAGTGCACCATGCTTAACGGATTAGAATCGGGACTTCAAAGACGTTTTTGAACGTCATGGACCATATAAGATGTTCCAGGAGTTGAAGTTAATATTTCAAGCAAATACTCGAGTTGAGAGATATGAAGTCTCCAACAAGTTCTATAGCTAAAAGATGGAGGAGAATCGCTCAACTAGTGAGCATGTGCTCAGATTGTCTAGGTACTTCAATCGCTTGAATCAAGTGGGAGTTAATCTTCCAGATAAGATAGTGATTGACAGAATTCTCTAGTCACCATCACTAAGTTACTAGAACTTCGTGATGAACTATAATATGCAAGGGATAACGAAAGTTATTCCTGAGCTCTTCGCGATGTTGAGATCAGCGAAGGTAGAAATCAAGAAATGAGCATCAAGTGTTGATGGTTAACAAGATCACTAGTTTCAAGAAAAAGGCAAAGGGAAAAGAAGGGGAACTTCAAGAAGAACGGCAAGCAAGTTGCTGCTCAAGTGAAGAAACCCAAGTCTGGTCCTAAGCCTGAGACTAAGTGCTTCTACTGCAAAGAGACTGGTCACTGGAAGAGGTACTACCCCAAGTGATTGGCAGATAAGAAGGATGGCAAAGTGAACATAATTATATTTGATATACATGTTATTGATGTGTACTTTACTAGTGTTTATAGCAACCCCTCAGTATTTGATACTAGTTCAGTTGCTAAGATTAGTAACTCGAAACGGGAGTTGCAGAATAAACAGAGACTAGTTAAAGGGTGAAGTGACGATGTGTGTTGGAAATAGTTCCAAGATTGATATGATCATCATCGCACACTCCCTATACTTTCGGGATTAGTGTTAAACCTAAATAAGTGTTATTTGGTGTTTGCATTGAGCATGAATATGATTTGATCATGTTTATTGCAATACTGTTATTCATGTAAGTTAGAGAATAATTGTTGTTCTGTTTACATGAATAAAACCTTCTATGGTCATACACCCAATGAAAATGGTTTGTTGGATCTCGATCGTGTGATACACATATTCGTAATATTGAAGCCAAAATATGCAAAGTTAATAATGATAGTGCAACTTATTTATGGCACTGCCGTTTAGGTCATATCGGTGTAAAGCGCATGAAGAAAGTCCATAAAGATGGATTTTCAGAATCACTTGCTTATGAATCATTTGATGCTTGCGAACCGTGCCTTTTGGGCAAGATGACTAAAACTCCGTTCTTCGGAACAATGGAACGAGCTACCGACTTATTGGAAATAATACATACTGATGTATGCAGACCAATGAGTATGAAGGCTCGTGGCAAGTATCGTTATTTTCTGACGTTCACAAGATGATTTGAGCAGATATGGGTATATCTACTTGATGAAACATAAGTCTGAAATAGTTGAAAGGTTCAAAGAATTTCAGAGTGAAGTGGAAAATCATCGTAACAATAAAAATAAAGTTTCTGCGATCTGATCATGGAGATGAATATTTGAGTTACGAGTTTGGTCTTCAATTAAAACAATGTGGAATAGTTTCACAGCTCACGCCACCTGGAACACCACAACGTTATGGTGTGTCTGAATGTCGTAACCGCACTTTATTGGATACGGTGCGACCTATGATGTCTCTTATTGATTTACCATTGTCGTTTTGGGGGTATGCATTAGAGACAGCTGCATTCACGTTAAAAGGGCACCATCTAAATCCGTTGAGACGACACCATATGAACTGTGGTTTAGCAAGAAACCCAATTTATCGTTTCTTAAAGTTTGGGGCTACAATGCTTATGTGAAAAAGTTTCATCCTTATAAGCTCAAACCCAAATCGGAGAAGTGCGTCTTCATAGAATACCCAAAGGAAATTGTTGGGTACACCTTCTATCACAGATATGAAGGCAAATTTGTTGTTGATAATAGATCCTTTCTAGAGAAGGAGTTTCTCTCGAAAGAAGTGAGTGGGAGGAAAGTAGAACTTGATGAGGTAACTGTACCTACTCCCTTATTGGAAAGTAGTTCATCACAGAAATCAGTTCCTGTGACAAATACACCAGTTAGTGAGGAAGCTAATGATATTGATCATGAAACTTCAGATCAAGCTACTACAGAACCTCGTAGGTCTTCCAGAGTAAGATCCGCACCAGAGTGGTGTAGTAATCATGTTCTGGAAATCATGTTACTAGACCATGATGAACCTACGAACTATGAGGAAGCGATGATGAGCCCAGATTCCGCGAAATGGCTCGAGGCCATAAAATCTGAGATATGATCCATGTATGAGAACAAAGCATGGACTTTGATTAACTTGCTTGATGATCAGCAAGCCATGTTAAATGAATGGATCTTCAAGAGGAAGACGGACACTGATAGTAGTGTTACTATCCACTAAGCTCGACTTGTTGCAAAAGGTTTTCAACAAAGTTCAAAGGTGTTGAATACGATGAGATTTTCTCACTCGTATCGATGCTTAAGTCTGTCTGAATCATGTTAGCAATTGCCACATTTTATGAAATCTGGCAAATGGATGTCAAAACTGCATTCCTTAATGGATTTATTAAAGAAGAGTTGTATATGATGCAACTAGAAGGTTTTGTCAATCCTAAAGGTGCTAACAAAATGTGCAAGCTCCAGCGATCCATCTATGGACTGGTGCAAGCATCTCGGAGTTGGAATATACGCTTTGATAAGTTGATCAAAGCATATAGTTTTATATGGACTTACGATGAAGCCTGTATTTACAATAAAGTGAGTGGGAGCACTACAGCCTTTCTGATTAGTATATGTGAGTGACATATTGTTGATCAGAAATGATGTAGAATTTTTCTGCAAAGCATAAAGGAGTTCTTTAAAAAGAAAAGACCTCAGTAAAAGCTACTTACATATTGAGCATCAAGATCTATTGAGATAGATCACGACGCTTGATAAGATTTTCAATGAGTACATACCTTGGCAAGATTTTGAAATAGTTCAAAGTGAAACAATCAAAGAAAGAGTTCTTGTCTGTGTTGCAAAGGTATAAAATTGAGTAAGACTCAAATCCCGACCACAGCAGAAAATAGAAAGAGAATGAAAAGTCATTCCCTATGCCTCAGTCATAGGTTCTATAAAGTATGCTATGCTATGTACCAGACCTATTGTATACCGTGCTCTGTATTTGACAAGGGAGAACAATAGTGATCTAGGAGTAGATCACTGGACATTGGTCAAGAATATCCTTAGTAAGGACTAAGGAGATATTTCTCGATTATGGAGATGATAAAAGAGCCCGTCGTAAAAGTTATCTTGGTGCAAGTTTTCACACCAATCCAGATGACTCTAAGTCTCAATTTGGATACATATTGAAAGTGGGAGCGATTAGCTAGAGTAGCTCCGTGCAGAGCATTGTAGACATAGAATATTTGCAAAATACATACGGCTTTGAATATGACAGACCCGTTGACTAAACTTCTCTCACGAGCAAAACATGATCACACCTTAGTACTCTTTGGGTGTTAATCACATAAGCGATGTGAACTAGATTATTGACTCTAGTAAACCCTTTGGGTGTTGGTCACATGACGATGTAAACTATGGGTGTTAATCATATACAGATATGAATATTGGTGTTAAATCACATGATGATGTGAACTAGATTATTGACTCTAGTGCAAGTGGGAGACTGAAGGAAATATGCCCTAGAGGCAATAATAAAGTTATTATTTATTTCCTTATATCATGATAAATGTTTATTATTCATGCTAGAATTGTATTAACCGGAAACATAATACATGTGTGAATACATAGACAAACATAGTGTCACTAGTATGCCTCTACTTGACTAGCTCGTTTATCAAAGATGGTTATGTTTCCTAGCCATGGACAAAAGAGTTGTCATTTGATTAACGGGGTCACATCATTAGGAGAATGATGTGATTGACATGACCCATTCTGTTAGCCTAGCACTTGATCGTTTAGTATGTTGCTATTGCTTTCTTCATGACTTATACAATGTTCCTACAACTATGAGATTATGCAACTCCCGTTTACCGGAGGAACACTTTGTGTGCTACCAAACATCACAACGTAATTGGGTGATTATAAAGGTTCTCTACAGGTGTTTCCGAAGGTACATGTTGAGTTGGCATAATTCGAGATTAGGATTTGTCACTCCGATTGTCGGAGAGGTATCTCTGGGCCCTCTCGGTAATACTCATCACCTAAGCCTTGCAAGCATATAACTAATGAGTTAGTTATGAGATGACGTATTACAGAACGAGTAAAGAGACTTGCCGGTAACGATATTGAACTAGGTATTGGATACCGACGATCAAATCTCGGACAAGTAACATACTGATGACAAAGGGAACAACGTATGTTGTTATGCGGTTTGACCGATAAAGATCTTCGTAGAATATGTAGGAACCAATATGGGCATCCAGATTCCGCTATTGGTTATTGACCGAGAATAGTTCTAGGTCATGTCTACATAGTTCTCGAACCCGTAGGGTCTGCACGCTTAAGGTTTTGATGACAGTTTTATTATGAGTTTATGAGTTTTGATGTACCGAAGGGAGTCCCGGATGAGATCGGGGACATGACGAGGAGTCTCGAAATGGTCGAGACGTAAAGATCGATATATTGGACTACTATATTCGGAGTTCGGAAAGGTTCTGAGTGATTCGGGTATTTATCGGAGTACCGGAGAGTTACGGGAATTCGCCGGGGAGAAGTATTGGGCCTTATTGGGCCCTGCGGGAAAGAGAGAGGGGCTGCCTGGGGCAGGCCGCACGCCCCCCAAGGCCTAGTCCGAATTGGACTAGGGGGAGGGGCCGCACCCCCTCCTTCCTTCCCTTCTCTCTTCCCCTTCCTTGTCTCCTACTCCTAATACATGGAAGGACTCCTAGTTGGACTAGGAAAGGGGGAATCCTACTCCCGGTGGGAGTAGGACTCCCCATGGCGCGCCATAGAGAGGGCCGGCCTCCTCCTCCCTCCCTCCTTTATATACGGGGGCAGGGGGGCACCCCATGACACACAAGTTGATCTACGGATCGTTCCTTAGCCGTGTGCGGTGCCCCCCTCCACCATATTCCACCTCGGTCATATCGTCGCGGAGCTTAGGCGAAGCCCTGCGCCGGTAGAACATCATCATCGTCACCACGCCGTCGTGCTGACGGAACTCATCTCCGGAGCTTCGCTGGATCAGAGGCCGGAGATCGTCATCGAGCTGAACGTGTGCTGAACTCGGAGGCTCCGTACATTCGGTGCTTGGATCGGTCGGATCGTGAAGACGTACGACTACATCAACCGCGTTCTGCTAACGCTTCCGCTTACGGTCTACGAGGGTACGTGGACGGACACTCTCCCCTCTCGTTGCTATATCATCACCATGATCTTGCATGTGCGTAGGAATTTTTTTGAAATTACTACGTTCCCCAACAGGAGACACCTGTAGTACTCCTTTATAATCACCCAGTTACGTTGTGACGTTTGGTAGTACCCAAAGTGTTCCTCCGGTAAACGGGAGTTGCATAATCTCATAGTTACAGGAACATGTATAAGTCATGAAGAAAGCAATAGCAACATACTAAACGATCAAGTGCTAAGCTAACGGAATGGGTCAAGTCAATCACATCATTCTCCTAATGATGTGATCCCGTTAATCAAATGACAACTCTTTTGTCCATGGCTAGGAAACATAATCATCTCTGATAAACGAGCTAGTCAAGTAGAGGCATACTAGTGACACTATGTTTGTCTATGTATTCACACATGTATTATGTTTCCGGTTAATACAATTCTAGCATGAATAATAAACATTTATCATGAAATAAGGAAATAAATAATAACTTTATTATTGCCTCTAGGGCATATTTCCTTCAGTCTCCCACTTGCACTAGAGTCAATAATCTAGTTCACATCGCCGTGTGATTTAACACCAATATTCATATCTGTATATGATTAACACCCATAGTTCACATCATCATGTGACCAACATCCAAAGGGTTTACTAGAGTCAATAATCTAGTTCACATCGCTATGTGATTAACACCCAAAGAGTACTAAGGTGTGATCATGTTTTGCTCGTGAGAGAAGCTTAGTCAACGGGTCTGTCACATTCAGAGCCTTATGTATTTTGCAAATATTTTATGTCCACAATGCTCTGCACGGAGCTAATCTAGCTAATTGCTCCCACTTTCAATATGTATCCAGATTGAGACTTAGAGTCATCTGGATCAGTGTAAAAGTTTGCACTGATGTAACTTTTACAACAAACTCTTTTATCACCTCCATAATCGAGAAACATCTCCTTAGTCCTTACTAAGGATATTCTTGACCAATGTCCAGTGATCTACTCCTAGATCACTATTGTACTCCCTTGCCAAATTCAGAGCAAGGTATACAATAGGTCTGGTACATAGCATAGCATAGTTTATAGAACCTATGACTGAGGCATAGGGAATGACTTTTCATTCTCTTTCTGTTTTCTGCTGTGGTCGGGATTTGAGTCTTACTCAATTTCATACCTTTGCAACACAGGCAAGAACTCTTTCTTTGACTGTTACATTTTGAACTATTTCAAAATCTTGCCAAGGTATGTACTCATTGAAAATCTTATCAAGCGTCTTGATCTATCTCAATAGATCTTGATGCTCAATATGTAAGTAGCTTTTACTGAGGTCTTTTCTTTTAAAGAACTCCTTTAAAACACTCCTTTATGCTTTGCAGAAAAATTCTACATCATTTCTGATCAACAATATGTCACTCACATATACTAATCAGAAAGGCTGTAGTGCTCCCACTCACTTTATTGTAAATACAGGCTTCATCGTAAGTCCATATAAAACTATATGCTTTGATCAACTTATCAAAGCGTATATTCCAACTCCGAGATGCTTGCACCAGTCCATAGATGGATCGCTGGAGCTTGCACATTTTGTTAGCACCTTTAGGATTGACAAAACCTTCTGGTTGCATCATATACAACTCTTCTTTAATAAATCCATTAAGGAATGCAGTTTTGACATCCATTTGCCAGATTTCATAAAATGTGGCAATTGCTAACATGATTCAGACAGACTTAAGCATCGATACGAGTGAGAAAATCTCATCGTATTCAACACCTTGAACTTGTTGAAAACCTTTCGCAACAAGTCGAGCTTGGTAGATAGTAATACTACTATCAGTGTCCGTCTTCCTCTTGAAGATCCATTCATTTAACATGGCTTGCTGATCATCGAGCAAGTCAATCAAAGTCCATACTTTGTTCTCATACATGGATCATATCTCAGATTTTATGGCCTCGAGCCATTTCGCGGAATCTGGGCTCATCATCGCTTCCTCATAGTTCGTAGGTTCATCATGGTCTAGTAACATGACTTCCAGAACATGATTACTACACCACTCTGGTGTGGATCTTACTCTGGAAGACCTACGAGGTTCTGTAGTAACTTGATCTGAAGTTTCATGATCAATATCATTAGCTTCCTCACTAATTGGTGTATTTGTCACGGGAACCAGTTCTCGTGATGAACTACCTTCCAATAAGGGAGCAGGTACAGTTACCTCATCAAGTTCTACTTTCCTCCCACTCACTTCTTTCGAGAGAAACTCCTTCTCTAGAAAGGATCCATTTTTAGCAACGAATATCTTGCCTTCGGATCTGTGATAGAAGGTGTACCCAACTATTTCCTTTGGGTATTCTATGAAGACGCACTTCTCCGATTTGGGTTCGAGCTTATCAGGATGAAACTTTTTCACATAAGCATCGCAGCCCCAAACTTTAAGAAACGACAACTTGGGTTTCTTGCTAAACCACATTTCATATGTTGTCGTCTCAACGGATTTAGATGGTGCCCTTTTAATGTGAATGCAGCTGTCTCTAATGCATAACCCCAAAACAATATTGGTAAATTAGTAAGAGACATCATAGATCGCACCATATCCAATAAAGTGCGGTTACGACGTTCGGACACACCATAACGTTGTGGTGTTCCAGGTGGCGTGAGCTGTGAAACTATTCCACATTGTTTTAATTGAAGACCAAACTCGTAACTCAAATATTCATCTCCACGATCAGATCGCAGAAACTTTATTTTCTTGTTACGATGATTTTCCACTTCACTCTGAAATTCTTTGAACCTTTCAACTATTTCAGACTTATGTTTCATCAAGTAGATATACCCATATCTGCTCAAATCATCTTGTGAAGGTCAGAAAATAACGATACTTGCCACGAGCCTTCATACTCATTGGTCTGCATACATCAGTATGTATTATTTTCAATAAGTCAGTAGCTCGTTCCATTGTTCCGAAGAACGGAGTTTTAGTCATCTTGCCCAAAAGGCACGGTTCGCAAGCATCAAATGATTCATAACCAAGTGATTCCGAAAATCCATCTTTATGGAGTTTCTTCATGCGCTTTACACCGATATGACCTAAACGGCAGTGCCACAAATAAGTTGCACTATCATTATTAACTTTGCATCTTTTGGCTTCAATATTACGAATATGTGTATCACACGATCGAGATCCAACAAACCATTTTCATTGGGTGTATGACCATAAAAGGTTTTATTCATGTAAACAGAACAACAATTATTCTCTAACTTACATGAATAACCGTATTGCAATAAACATGATCAAATCATATTCATGCTCAACGTAAACACCAAATAACACTTATTTAGGTTTAACACTAATCCCGAAAGTATAGGGAGTGTGCGATGATGATCATATCAATCTTGGAACTATTTCCAACACACATCGTCACTTCACCCTTTAACTAGTCTCTGTTTATTCTGCAACTCCCGTTTCGAGTTACTAATCTTAGCAACTGAACTAGTATCAAATACTGAGGGGTTGCTATAAACACTAGTAAAGTACACATCAATAACATGTATATCAAATATACTTATGTTCACTTTGCCATCCTTCTTATCCGCCAATCACTTGGGGTAGTACCTCTTCCAGTGACCAGTCTCTTTGCAGTAGAAGCACTTAGTCTCAGGCTTAGGACCAGACTTGGGTTTCTTCACTTGAGCAGCAACTTGCTTGCCGTTCTTCTTGAAGTTCCCCTTCTTTTCCCTTTGCCCTTTTCTTGAAACTAGTGATCTTGTTAACCATCAACACTTGATGCTCTTTTCTTGATTTCTACCTTCGCCGATCTCAATATCGCGAAGAGCTTAGGAACAACTTTCGTCATCCCTTGCATATTATAGTTCATCACGAAGTTCTAGTAACTTAGTGATGGTGACTAGAGAATTCTGTCAATCACTGTCTTATCTGGAAGATTAACTCCCACTTGATTCAAGCGATTGAAGTACCCAGACAATCTGAGCACATGCTCACTAGTTGAGCGATTCTCCTCCATCTTTTAGCTATAGAACTTGTTGGAGACTTCATATCTCTCAACTCGGGTATTTGCTTGAAATATTAACTTCAATTCCTGGAACATCTCATATGGTCCATGACGTTCAAAATGTCTGTGAAGTCCCGATTCTAAGCCGTTAAGCATGGTGCACTAAACTATCAAGTAGTCATCATATTGAGCTAGCCAAACATTCATAACGTCTGCATCTGTTCCTGCAATAGGTCTGTCACCTAGCGGTGCATTAAGGACATAATTCTTCTGTGCAGCAATGAGGATAAACCTCAGATCGCGGATCAAATCCGCATCATTGCTACTAACATTTTCAACACAATTTTCTCTAGGAACATATCAAAATAAACATATGAAAGCAACAACGCAAGCTATTGATCTTACAATATAATTTGCAAAATACTACCAGGACTAAGTTCATGATAAATTTAAGTTCAATTAATCATATTACTTAAGAACTCCCACTTAGACAGACATCTCTCTAGTCATCTAAGTGATCACGTGATCCAAATCAACTAAACCATAACCGATCATCACGTGAGATGGAGTAGTTTTCAATGGTGAACATCACTATGTTGATCATATCTACTATATGATTCACGCTCGACCTTTCGGTATTCGTGTTCCGAGGCCATATCTGCATATGCTAGGCTCGTCAAGTTTAACCTGAGTATTCTGCGTGTGCAAAACTGGCTTGCAAGTAGATGGACGTAGAGCTTATCACACCCAATCATCACGTGGTGTCTGGGCACGATGAACTTTGGCAACGGTGCATACTCAGGGAGAACACTTCTTGATAATTAGTGAGAGATCATCTTAAAATGCTACCGTCAAACAAAACATAATAAGATGCATAACAGATAAACATCATATGCAAAATATGTGACATGATATGGCCATGATCATCTTGCGCCTTTGATCTCCATCTCCAAAGTACTGTCATGATCTCTATCGTCACCGGCACGACACCATGATCTTCATCATCTTGATCTATATTAATGTGTCATCACATGGTCGTCTCACCAACTATTGCTCTTGCAACTGTTGCTATCGCATAGCGATAAAGTAAAGCAATTATTTGGCACTTGCATCTTATGCAACAAAGAGACAACCATAGAGCTTCTGCCAGTCGCCGATAACTTCAACAAAACATGATCATCTCATACAACAACTTATATCTCATCAAGTCTTGACCATATCACATCACAACATGCCCTGCAAAAACAAGTTAGACGTCCTCTACTTTGTTGTTGCAAGTTTTACGTGGCTGCTACGGGCTTAAGCAAGAACCAATCTCACCTACGCATCAAAACCACAACGATAGTTTGTCAAATAGACTCCGTTTTAACCTTCGCAAGGACCGGGCGTAGCCACACTCGGTTCAACTAAAGTTGGAGAAACTGACACCCGCCAGCCACTTGTGTGCAAAGCACGTCGGTAGAACCAGTCTCGCGTAAGCGTACGCGTAATGTCGGTCCGGGCCGCTTCATCCAACAATACCGCCGAACCAAAGTATGACATGCTGGTAGGCAGTATGACTTATATCGTCCACAACTCACTTGTGTTCTTCTCGTGCATATAACATCGATGCATAAAACCTAGGCTCGGATGCCACTGTTGGAGAACGTAGTAATTTCAAAAAAATTCCTACGCACACGCAAGATCATGGTGATTCATAGCAACAAGAGGGGGGAGTGTTGTCTACGTACCCTCGTAGACCAAAAGCAGAAGCGTTAGCACAACGCGGTTGATGTAGTCGTACGTCTTCATGATCCGACCGATCCAAGCACCGAACGTACGGAGCCTCCCAGTTCAGCACACGTTCAGCTCGATGCCGATCTCCGGCCTCCGATCCAGCCGAGCTCCGGAGATGAGTTCTGTCAGCACGACGGCGTGGTGACGATGATGATGTTCTACCGGCGCAGGGCTTCGCCTAAACTCCACGACGATATGACCGAGGTGGAATATGGTGGAAGGGGGCACCGCACACGGCTAAGGAACGATCCGTAGATCAACTTGTGTCTTGTGCCTAGAGGTGCCCCCCTGCCCTCGTATATAAAGGAGCCAAGGGGAGGGGTTCGGCCGGCCATGAAATATGCCCTAGAGGCAATAATAAAGTTATTATTTATTTCCTTTTTTCATGATAAATGTTTATTATTCATGCTAGAATTGTATTAACCGGAAACATAATACATGTGTGAATACATAGACAAACATAGTGTCACTAGTATGCCTCTACTTGACTAGCTCATTAATCAAAGATGGTTATGTTTCCTAACCATAGACATGTGTTGTCATTTGATTAATGGGATCACATCATTAGGAGAATGATGTGATTGACATGACCCATTCCGTTAGCCTAGCACTTGATCGTTTAGTATATTGCTATTGCTTTCTTCATGACTTATACATGTTCCTATAACTATGAGATTATGCAACTCCCGTTTACCGGAGGAACACTTTGGGTGCTACCAAACGTCACAACGTAACTGGGTGATTATAAAGGAGTACTACAGGTGTCTCCAAAGGTACATGTTGGGTTGGCGTATTTCGAGATTAGGTTTTGTCACTCCGATTGTCGGAGAGGTATCTCTGGGCCCTCTCGGTAATGCACATCACTATAAGCCTTGCAAGCAATGTAGCTAATGAGTTAGTTACGGAATGATGCATTACGTAACGAGTAAAGAGACTTGCCGGTAACGAGATTGAACTAGGTATTGGATACCGACGATCGAATCTCGGGCAAGTAACATACCGATGACAAAGGGAACAACGTATGTAGTTATGCGGTTTGACCGATAAAGATCTTCGTAGAATATGTAGGAGCCAATATGAGCATCCAGGTTCCGCTATTGGTTATTGACCGAGAATAGTTCTAGGTCATGTCTACATAGTTCTCGAACCCGTAGGGTCCGCACGCTTAAGGTTTTGATGACAGTTATATTATGAGTTTATGAGTTTTTGATGTACCAAATTAGTTCAGAGTCTCGGATGAGATCGGGGACATGACGAGGAGTCTCGAAATGGTCGAGACGTAAAGATCGATATATTGGACAACTATATTCGGACTTCGGAAAGGTTCCGAGTGATTCGGGTATTTTCGGGGGTACCGGGGAGTTACGGGAATACGAGGAAGAAGCAATGGGCCTCATGGGCCAAGTGGTGGAAGAGAGGAGGTAGGGCGCGCGACCCCCTAGCCCAAACCGAATTGAACTAGGGGGCCGGGCCCCCTTTCCTTCTTCTCCTCCCTCTCCTTCCTTCTCCTTCTCCTCCCCTTCCTTCCCCTCTCCTACTTGGACTAGGAAAGAGGGGGGAATCCTACTTGGAGTAGGATTCTCCCCCTTGGGCGCGCCTCCTCCCCTTGGCCGGCCCCTCCCCCTTGCTCCTTTATATACGGGAGCAGGGGGGCACCCCATAACACACAAGTTGATCTACGGATCGTTCCTTAGCCGTGTGCGGTGCCCCCTCCACCATATTCCACCTCGGTCATATCGTCGCGGAGTTTAGGCGAAGCCCTGCGCCGGTAGAACATCATCATCATCACCACGCCGTCGTGCTAACGGAACTCATCCCCGACGCTTTGCTGGATCGGAGCCCGGGGATCGTCATCAAGCTGAACGTGTGCTGAACTCGGAGGTGCCGTACGTTCGGTACTTGGATCGGTCAGATCGTGAAGACGTACGACTACATCAACCGCGTTGTCATAACGCTTCCGCTTATGGTCTACGAGTGTACGTGGACAATACTCTCCCCTCTCGTTGCTATGCCATCACCATGATCTTGCGTGTGCGTAGGAAATTTTTGAAATTACTATGTTCCCCTACAGTGGTATCAGAGCCAGGTTTTATGCGTTGATGTTATATGCACGAGTAGAACACAAGTGAGTTGTGGGTGATACAAGTCATACTGCTTACCAGCATGTCATACTTTGGTTCGGTGGTATTGTGAGATGAAGCGGCCCGGACCGACATTACGCATACGCTTACGCGAGACTGGTTTCACCGTTACGAGCACTCGTGCTTAAAGGTGGCTGGCGGGTGTCTGTCTCTCTCACTTTAGCTGAATCGAGTGTGGCTACGCCCGGTCCTTGCGAAGGTTAAAACAACACTAACTTGACGAACTATCGTTGTGGTTTTGATGCGTAGGTAAGAACGGTTCTTGCTCAGCCCATAGCAGCCACGTAAAATTTGCAACAACAAAGTAGAGGACGTCTAACTTGTTTTTGCAGGGCATGTTGTGATGTGATATGGTCAAGATGTGATGCTATATTTTGTTGTATGAGATGATCATGTTTTGTAACCGAAGTTATCGGCAACTGGCAGGAGCCATATGGTTGTCGCTTTATTGTATGAAATGCAAACGCCCTGTAATTGCTTTACTTTATCACTAAGCGGTAGCGATAGTCGTAGAAGCAATAGATGGCGTAAACGACAACGATGCTACGATGGAGATCAAGGTGTCGCGCCGGTGACGATGGTGATCACGATGGTGCTTTGAAGATGGAGATCACAAGCACAAGATGATGATGGCCATATCATATCACTTATATTGATTGCATGTGATGTTTATCCTTTATGCATCTTATCTTGCTTTGATTAAAGGTAGCATTTTAAGATGATCTCTCACTAATTATCAAGAAGTGTTCTCCCTGAGTATGCACCGTTGCGAAAGTTCTTCATGCTGAGACACCACGTGATGATCGGGTGTGATAGGCTCTACGTTCAAATACAACGGGTGCAAAACAGTTGCACACGCGGAATACTCAGGTTATACTTGACGAGCCTAGCATATACAGATATGGCCTCGGAACACGGAGACCGAAAGGTCGAGCGTGAATCATATAGTAGATATGATCAACATAGAGATGTTCACCATTGAAACTACTCCATCTCACGTGATGATCGGACATGGTTTAGTTGATTTGGATCACGTGATCACTTAGATGACTAGAGAGATGACTGTCTAAGTGGGAGTTCTTAAGTAATATGATTAATTCAACTTAAATTTATCATGAACTTAGTCCTGGTAGTATTTTGCAAATTATGTTGTAGATCAATAGCTTGCGTTGTTGCTTTCATATGTTTATTTCGATATGTTCCTAGAGAAAATTGTGTTGAAAAATGTTAGTAGCAATGATGCGGATTGGATCCGTGATCTGAGGTTTATCCTCATTGCTGCACAGAAGAATTATGTCCTTGATGCACCGCTAGGTAACAAACCTATTGCAGGAGCAGATGCAGACGTTATGAACGTTTGGCTAGCTCAATATGATGACTACTTGATAGTTTAGTGCACCATGCTTAACGGCTTAGAATCGGGACTTCAAAGACGTTTTGAACGTCATGGACCATATGAGATGTTCCAGGAATTGAAGTTAATATTTCAAGCAAATACCCGAGTTGAGAGATATGAAGTCTCCAACAAGTTCTATAGCTAAAGGATGGAGGAGAATCGCTCAACTAGTGAGCAAATGTTCAGATTGTCTAGGTACTTCAATCACTTGAATCAAGTGGGATTTAATCTTCCAGATAATATAGTGATTGTCAGAATTCTCTAAGTCACCATTACTAAGTTACTAGAACTTCGCGATGAAATATAGTTTGCAAGGGATGACGAAAACGATTCCCGAGCTCTTCGTGATGTTGAAATCAACGAAGGTAGAAATCAAGAAAGAGCATCAAGTGTTGATGATTGACAAAGATCACTAGTTTCAAGAAAAGGGCAAAGGGAAAGAAAGGGAAACTTCAAGTAGAATGGCAAACAAGTTGTCACTCCCGTGAAGAAGACCAAAGCTGGACCAAAGCCTGAAACTGAGTGCTTACACTGCAAAAGAAATGGTCACTGGAAGCGGAAATGCCCTGAATATTTGGTGGATAAGAAGGATGGCATAGTGAACAAGGGTATATTTGATATACAGGTTATTGATATATGCCTTACTAGTGTTTATAGTAGCCCCTGAGTATTTGATACTTGTTCGGTTGCTAATATTAGTAACTCGAAACATGAGTTACAGAATAAACAGAGACTAGTTGAGGGTGAAGTGACGATGAGTGTTGGAAGTAGTTCCAAGATTGATATGATCATCATCGCACACTCCCTATACTTTCGGGATTAGTGTTAAACCTAAATAAATGTTATTTGGCATTTGCGTTGAGCATGAATATGATTTGATCATGTTTATTGCGATACAGTTATTCATTTAAAGTTAGAGAATAAATTGTTATTCTGTTTACATGAATAAGACCTTCGATGGTCATACACCCAATGAACATAGTTTGTTGGTTCTCGATCGTAGTGATACACATATTCATAATATTGATGCCAAAAGATGAAAAGTTAATAATGATAGTGCAACTTATTTCTGGCACTGCCGTTTGGGTCATATCGGTGTAAAGCGCATGAAGAAACTCCATAAAGATGGATTTTTGGAATCACTTGGTTATGAATCATTTGCTGCTTGCGAACCGTGCCTTTTGGGCAAGATGACTAAAACTCCGTTCTCCGGAACAATGGAACGAGCTACTGACTTATTGGAAATCATACATACCGATGTATGCGATCCAATGAGTGTTGATGCTCGTGGCAAGTATCATTGTTTTTTGACCTTCACAAGATGATTTGGGCAGATATGGGTATATCTACTTGATGAAACATAAGTCTGAAATAGTTGAAAGGTTCAAAGAATTTCAGAGTGAAGTGGAAAAATCATCGTAACAAGAAAAATAAAGTTTCTGCGATCTGATCGTGGAGACGAATATTTGAGTTACGAGTTTGGTCTTCAATTAAAACAATGTGGAATAGTTTCACAGCTCACGCCACCTGGAACACCACAACGTTATGGTATGTCCGAACGTCGTAACCGCACTTTATTGGATATGGTGCGATCAATGATGTCTCTTACCGATTTACCAATATCGTTTTAGGGTTATACATTAGAGATAGCTACATTCACGTTAAATAGGGCGTCATCTAAATCCGTTGAGACGACAGCATATGAACTGTGGTTTAGCAAAGTTGTCGTTTCTTAAAGTTTGGGGCTATGATGCTTATGTGAAAAAGTTTCATCCTGATAAGCTCAAACCCAAATCGGAGAAGTGCGTCTTCATAGAATACCCACAGGAAACTGTTGGGTACACCTTCTATCACAGATCTGAAGGCAAAACATTGGTTGCCAAGAATAGATCCTTTCTAGAGAAGAAGTTTCTCTCGAAAGAAGTGAGTGGGACGAATGTAGAGCTTGATAAGGTAATTTGTACCTTCTCCCGAATTGGAAAGTAGTTCATCACGGAAATCAGTTCCAGTGATTCCTACACCAATTAGTGAGGAAGCTAATGATGATGATCATGAAACTTCAGATCAAGTTACTACAAAACCTCGTAGGTCAGTCCGCACCAGAGTAGTACGGTAATACTGTTCTGGAAGTCATGTTACTAGACCATGATGAACCTACGAACTATGAGGAAGCGATGATGAGCCCAGATTCCGTGAAATGGCTTGAGGCCATAAAATCTGAGATATGATCCATGTATGAGAACAAAGTATAGACTTTGGTTGACTTGCTCGATGATCAGCAAGCCATGTTAAATAAATGGATCTTCAAGAGGAAGACGGATGCTGATAGTAGTGTCACTATCTACAAAGCTAGACTTGTCGAAAAAGGTTTTGACAAAGTTCAAGGTGTTGAATACAATGAGATTTTCTCACTCATATCGATGCTTAAGTCTGTCTGAATCATGTTAGCAATTGCCACATTTTATGAAATCTGGCAAAAGGATGTCAAAACTGCATTCTTTAATGGATTTATTAAAGAAGAGTTGTATATGATGCAACCAGAAGGTTTTGTCAATCCTAAAGTTGCTAACAAAGTGTGCAAGCTCCAGCAATCCATCTATGTACTGGTGCAAGCATCTCGGAGTTGGAATATACGCTTTGATAAGTTGATCAAAGCATATAGTTTTATACAGACTTGCGGTGAAGCCTGTATTTACGAGAAAGTGAGTGGGAGCACTACAACATTTCTGATAAGTATATGTGAATGACATATTGTTGATCGGAAATAATATAGAATTATTCTGCACAGCATAAAGGAGTGTTTGAAAGGAGTTCTTTAAAAGAAAGACCTTGGTAAAGCTGCTTACACATTGAGCATCAAGATCTATATAGATAGATCAAGACGCTTGATAAGATTTTTCAATGAATACATACCTTGATAAATTTTTGAAATAGTTCAAAGTGGAACAGTCAAAGAAAGGATTCTTGCGTGTGCTACAAGGTGTGAAGTTGAGTCAAACTAAATGCCCGACCACAGCAGAAGATAGAGAGAAAATGAAAGATGTTCCCTATGCTTCAGCCATAGGCTCTATCATGTATGCAATTCTGTGTACCAGACCTGACGTATGCTTAGCAATAAGCTTGGCAGGAAGGTACCAAAGTAATCCAGGAGTGGATCACTGGACAGCGGTCAAGAACATCTTGAAATACCTGAAAAGGACTAAGGAAATATTTCTCGATAATGGAAGTGATAAAAGAGCTCGTCGTAAAAAGTTACAACTATGCAAGCTTTTACACCAATCCAGATGACTCTAAGTCTCAAACTGGATACATATTGAAAGTGGGAGCAATTAGCTAGAGTAGCTCCGTGCAGAGCATTGTAGACATAGAATATTTGCAAAATACATACGGCTCTCAATGTGACAGACCCGTTGACTAAGCTTCTCTCACGAGCAAAACATGATCACACCTCAGTACTCTTTGGGTGTTAGTCACATAGCTATGTGAACTAGATTATTGACTGTAGTAAAACCCTTTGGGTGTTAGTCACATGATGATGTGAACTATGGGTGTTAATCATATACAGATATGAATATTAGTGTTAAATCACATGGCGATGTGAACTAGATTATTGACTCTAGTGCAAGTGGGAGACTGAAGGAAATATGCCCTAGAGGCAATAATAAAGTTATTATTTATTTCCTTATTTCATGATAAATGTTTATTATTCATGCTAGAATTGTATTAACCGGAAACATAATACATGTGTGAATACATAGACAAACATAGTGTCACTAGTATGCCTCTACTTGACTAGCTCATTAATCAAAGATGGTTATGTTTCCTAACCATAGACATGTGTTGTCATTTGATTAATGGGATCACATCATTAGGAGAATGATGTGATTGACATGACCCATTCCGTTAGCCTAGCACATGATCGTTTAGTATATTGCTATTGCTTTCTTCATGACTTATACATGTTCCTGTAACTATGAGATTATGCAACTCCCGTTTACCGGAGAACACTTTGGGTGCTACCAAACGTCACAATGTAACTGGGTGATTATAAAGGAGTACTACAGGTGTCTCCAAAGGTAGATGTTGGGTTGGCGTATTTCGAGATTAGGTTTTGTCACTCCGATTGTCGGAGAGGTATCTCTGGGCCCTCTCGGTAATGCACATCACTATAAGCCTTGCAAGCAATGTAGCTAATGAGTTAGTTACGGAATGATGCATTACGTAACGAGTAAAGAGACTTGCCGGTAACGAGATTGAACTAGGTATTGGATACCGACGATCGAATCTCGGGCAAGTAACATACCGATGACAAAGGGAACAACGTATGTAGTTATGCGGTTTGACCGATAAAGATCTTCGTAGAATATGTAGGAGCCAATATGAGCATCCAGGTTCCGCTATTGGTTATTGACCGAGAATAGTTCTAGGTCATGTCTACATAGTTCTCGAACCCGTAGGGTCCGCACGCTTAAGGTTTTGATGACAGTTATATTATGAGTTTATGAGTTTTTGATGTACCAAATTAGTTCAGAGTCTCGGATGAGATCGGGGACATGACGAGGAGTCTCGAAATGGTCGAGACGTAAAGATCGATATATTGGACAACTATATTCGGACTTCGGAAAGGTTCCGAGTGATTCGGGTATTTTCGGGGGTACCGGGGAGTTACGGGAATACGAGGAAGAAGCAATGGGCCTCATGGGCCAAGTGGTGGAAGAGAGGAGGTAGGGCGCGGCCCCCCTAGCCCAAACCGAATTGGACTAGGGGGCCGGCCCCCCTTTCCTTCTTCTCCTCCCTCTCCTTCCTTCTCCTTCTCCTCCCCTTCCTTCCCCTCTCCTACTTGGACTAGGAAAGAGGGGGGAATCCTACTTGGAGTAGGATTCTCCCCCTTGGGCGCGCCTCCTCCCCTTGGCCGGCCCCCTCCCCCTTGCTCCTTTATATACGGGGGCAGGGGGGCACCCCATAACACACAAGTTGATCTACGGATCATTCCTTAGCCGTGTGCGGTGCCCCCCTCCACCATATTCCACCTTGGTCATATCGTCGCGGAGTTTAGGCGAAGTCCTGTGCCGGTAGAACATCATCATCGTCACCACACCGTCGTGCTGACGGAACTCATCCCCGACGCTTTGCTGGATCGGAGCCCGGGGATCGTCATTAAGCTGAACGTGTGTTGAACTTGGAGGTGTCGTATGTTCGGTACTTGGATCGGTCGGATCGTGAAGACGTACGACTACATCAACCGCGTTGTCATAACGCTTCCACTTACGGTCTACGAGGGTACGTGGACAATACTCTCCCCTCTCGTTGCTATGCCATCACCATGATCTTGCGTGTGCGTAGGAAATTTTTGAAATTGCTACGTTCCCCTACAAATAGTGGGATCATTACTTCCTAAAGTTGACACTCTTCCAAACCCACTTTCATCAATATAATCATCATAAATAGGAGGCATGCTTTCATCAAAATAAATATTCTCATCAAAACTTGGGGGACCAAACATATCATCTTCATCAAACATAGCTTCCCCAAGCTTGTGGCTTTGCATATCATTAGCATCATGGATATTCAAGGAATTCATACTAACAACATTGCAATCATGCTCATCATACAAAGATCTAGTACCAAACATTTTAATGCATTCTTCTTCTAGAAATTGAGCACAATTTTCCTTTGCATCATTTTCACGAAAGATATTAAAAAGATGAAGCGTATGAGGCAAACTCAATTCCAAATTTTTGTAGTTTTCTTTTATAAACTAAACTAAGGATAAAACAAGAAACAAAAAGATTCGATTGCAAGATCTAAAGATATACCTTCAAGCACTCACCTCCCCGGCAACGGCGCCAGAAAAGAGCTTGATGTCTACTACACAACCTTCTTCTTGTAGACGTTGTTGGGCCTGCAAGTGCACAGGTTTGTAGGACAGTAGCAAATTTCCCTCAAGTGGATGACCTAAGGTTTATCAATCCGTGGGAGGCATAGGATGAAGATGGTCTCTCTCAAACAACCCTGCAACCAAATAACAAAGAGTCTCTTGTGTCCCCAACACACCCAATACAATGGCAAATTGTATAGGTGCACTAGTTCGGCGAAGAGATGGTGATACAAGTGCAATATGGATAGTAGATATAGGTTTCTGTAATCTAAAAATATAAAAACAGCAAGGTAACTAATGATAAAAGTGAGCATAAATGGTATTGCAATGGTAGGAAACAAGGCCTAGGGTTCATACTTTCACTAGTGCAAGTTCTCTCAACAATAATAACAGAGATAGATCCTATAACAATCCCTCAACATGCAACAAAGAGTCACTCCAAAGCCGCTAATAGCGGAGAACAAACAAAGAGATTATGGCAGGGTAAGAAGCCACCTCAAAGTTATTCTTTTGGATCAATCTATTCAAGAGTTCGTACTAGAATAACACCTTAAGACACAAATCAACCAAAACCCTAATGTCACCTAGATACTCCATTGTCACCTCAAGTATCCATGGGCATGATTATACGATATGCATCACACAATCTCAGATTCATCTATTCAACCAACACAAAGTACTTCAAAGAGTGCCCCAAAGTTTCTACCGGAGAGTCAAGACGAAAACGTGTGCCAACCCATATGCATAGTTTCATGGGTGATACGTCTCCAACGTATCTAGAATTTTTGATTGCTCCATGCTACTTTATCTACAGTTTTAAGCAATACTGGGCTTTATTATCCACTTTTATATTACTTTTGGGACTAACCTATTAACCGGAGGCCCGGCCCAGATTTGCTGTTTTATGCCTATTTCAGTGTTTCGAGGAAAAGGAATGTCAGACGGAGTCAAAACGGACCGAAATCAACTGGAGAAGTTAATTTTGGAAGGAAACCAACCTGATGGGCTTGGAGTGCACGTCAGGGGAGTCCCGGGCTGCCCACGAGGGTGGGGGGCGCGCCCCCCTACCTCGTGAGCACCCCGAAGGTCCACCGACGTACCCCCTGCACCCATATATACCTACGTACACTAAAAGTTCCAGAACAGAAAATAGATCGGGAGTTCCGCTGCCGCAAGCCTCTGTAGCAACCAAAAACCAATCGGGACCCTGTTCCGGCGCCCTGCCGGAGGGGGATCCCATCACCTTTGGCCATCTTCATCATCCCGGCGCTATCCATGACGAGGAGGGAGTAGTTCACCCTCGGGGCTGAGGGTATGTACCAGTAGCTATGTGTTTGATCTCTCTCTCTCGTGTTCTCTCTCGTGTTCCTCTATGGCATGATCTTGATGTATCCTGAGCTTTGCTATTGTAGTTGGATCTTATGATGTTTCTCCCCCTCTACTCTCTTGTGATGAATTGAGTTTCCCCTTTGAAGTTATCTTACCGGATTGAGTCTTTTATGAGAACACTTCATGTATGTCTTGCCGTGATTATCTGTGGTGACAATGGGATATCATGTGCCACTTGATGTATGTTTTGATGATCAACTTGCGGGTTTCGTGACATTAGGAACCTATGCATAGGGGTTGGCACACGTTTTTCTTGACTCTCCGGTAGAAACTTTGGGGCACTCTTTGAAGTACTTTTATGTTGGTTGGATGAATCTGAGATTGTGTGATGCATATCGTATAATCATGCCCACGGATACTTGAGGTGACAATGGAGTATCTAGGTGACATTAGGGTTTTGGTTGATTTGTATCTTAAGCTGTTATTCTAGTACGGACTCTTTTATAGATTGATCCGAAAGAATAACTTTGAGGTGGTTTCGTACCCTACCATGATCTCTACGTTTGTTCTCCGCTATTAGTGGCTTTGGAGTGACTCTTTGTTGCATGTTGAGGGCTTGTTATATGATCTATCTATGTTATTATTGTTGAGAGAACTTGAACTAGTGAAAGTATGAACCCTAGGCCTTGTTTCCTATCATTGCAATACCGTTTACGCTCACTTTTATCATTAGTTACCTTGCTGTTTTTATCATTTCAGATTACAAAAACCTTTATCTACTATCTATTTTGCGCTTGTATCACCATCTCTTCGCCGAACTAGTGCACCTATACAATTTACCATTGTATTGGGTGTGTTGGGGACACGAGAGACTCTTTGTTCTTTGGTTGCAGGGTTGTTTGAGAGAGACCATCTTCATCCTACGCCTCCTACGGATTGATAAACCTTAGGTCATCCACTTGAGGGAAATTTGCTACCGTCCTACAAACCTGTGCACTTGCAGGCCCAACAACGTCTACAAGAAGAAGGTTGTGTGGTAGACATCAAGCTCTTTTCTGGCGCCGTTGCCGGGGAGGTGAGTGCTTGAAGGTATATCTTTAGATCTTGCAATCGAATCTTTTTGTTTCTTGTTTTAGCACTAGTTAGTCTATAAAAGAAAATTAAAAAAAATGGAGGTGAGTTTATCTCATACGCTTCACCTTTTTAATATCTTTCGTGAGTATGATGGAAAAGAAAATTGTGCTCAAGTACTAGAAGAAGAATTACATAGAATTCTTGGCATAAAATATGTGAATGATGAGCATGATTGCAATGTTGTTAGTATGAATTCCTTCAATATCCATGATGCTAATGATATGCAAAGCCACAAGATTGGGGAAGCTATGTTTTATGAAGATGATATTTTTTGTCCCCCAAGCTTTGATGAGCAAATTTACTATGATGAAAGCATGCCTCCTATTTATGATGATTATTGTGATGATACGTATGCTATAAAGAAGAAGTTTGCTTATGTGGAGAGTAGTAAATTTTCCTTGCAAGTAGATCATGAAAAGAATGCTTTAGGTGATGGTTATATTGTTGAATTCATTCATGATGCTACTGAAAATTATTATGAGAGAGGAACATATGCTTGTAGGAATTGCAATAATGTCAAGTTTCCTCTCTATGTGCTTAAATTTTTGAAGTTATGCTTGTTTAGCCTTCCTATGCTTGTTGATTATTGTTCCCATAAGTTGTTTGCTCACAAAATCCCTATGCATAGGAAGTGGGTTAGACTTAAAAGTGCTAGTCATATGCTTCATGATGCTCCCGTTATGTTTCAATTCTTATATTTTATGTGAGCATCATTGTCATCATCATGCCTAGCTAGAAAGGCATTAAAGAAAAGCGCTTGTTGGGAGACAACCCAATATTTATCCTTACTGTTTTTGTGTGTTCACATGATTATGCTACTGTAGTAATCTTGTTTTATAGCTTTTGTTTCAATAAAGTGCCAAGTAAGACCTTTAGGATGGCTCACGGTGATAGTTGTGTTGATCCTGCTAAAAATCAGAAACTTTTGCACCCAGAAAATTAGTTTGGTTAATTCACAGAAACGTGCTTCTGATCTGATTATTTTTTCTCTGGATTGGTACACGAATTTCTTAGGACTTCCTAATTTGGTAGGATTTTTTGAGTTCCAGAGGTATACGTTTGATACAGATTACTACAGACTGTTCTGTTTTTGACAGATTCTGTTTTCTATGTGTTGTTTGCTTATTTTGATGAATCTATGAGTAGTATCGGAGGGTATGAACCATAGATAAGTTGGAATACAGTAGATATTACACCGATATGAATTTAGAATGAGTTCATTACAGTACCTAAGTGGTTGTTTTATTTTCTTATACTAACGGAGCTTACGAGTTCTCTGTTGAGTTTTGTGTTGTGAAGTTTTCAAGTTTTGGGTAAAGATTCGATGGACTATGGAATAAGGAGTGGCAAGAGCCTAATCTTGGGGATGCCCAAGGCACCCCAAGGTAATACTCAAGGATAACCAAAAGCCTAAGCTTCGGGATGCCCCGGATGACATCCCCTCTTTCGTCTTCGTTCATCGGTAACTTTACTTGGAGCTATATTTTTATTCACCACATGATATGTGTTTTGCTTGGAGTGTCATTTTACTTTTGTTAGTTTTTGCTTGATTTTATTTAGAATAATGTTTTGCATCTTTAGTTTCAATAAAGAAGTCAAGGATAGCCTTTGCATTGCTTATTTTGCTAGTATACATGTTGCTGTTTGAAAAACAAAAAGTTTACCGCTGTTGCAAAAATTCCCTAGAAAAGTCAGAGAGTTGTATAATGTTGAATCTTTTTGCATAATGAGCTCTGATAAATTTATTACAGTGGGAATATTAGTTAATAATTTTTGGAGTTAGGGAAGTATGATGACTCTTGCATTCTTTACAGACTGTACTGTTTTGGCAGATTGCTGTTATGGTTGCATTGTTTGCATATCTTTGTGAAGGAAATATGCCCTAGAGGCAATAATAAAGTTATTATTTATTTCCTCATATCATGATAAATGTTTATTATTCATGCTAGAATTGTATTAACCGGAAACATGATACATGTGTGAATACATAGACAAACATAGCGTCACTAGTTTGCCTCTACTTGACTAGCTCATTAATCAAAGATGGTTATGTTTCCTAACCATAGGCATGTGTTGTCATTTGATTAATGGGATCACATCATTAGGAGAATGATGTGATTGACATGACCCATTCCGTTAGCCTAGCACTTGATCGTTTACTATATTGCTATTGCTTTCTTCATGACTTATACATGTTCCTGAAACTACGAGATTATGCAACTCCCGTTTACCGGAGGAACACTTTGGGTGCTACCAAACGTCACAACATAACTGGGTGATTATAAAGGAGTACTACAGGTGTCTCCAAAGGTAGATGTTGGGTTGGCGTATTTCGAGATTAGGTTTTGTCACTCCGATTGTCGGAGAGGTATCTCTGGGCCCTCTCGGTAATGCACATCACTATAAGCCTTGCAAGCAATGTGACCAATGAGTTAGTTACGGGATGATGCATTACGTAACGAGTAAAGAGACTTGCCGGTAACGAGATTGAACTAGGTATTGGATACCGACGATCGAAGCTCGGGCAAGTAACATACCGATGACAAAGGGAACAACGTATGTTGTTATGCGGTTTGACCGATAAAGATCTTCGTAGAATATGTAGGAACCAATATGGGCATCCAGGTTCCGCTATTGGTTATTGACCGAGAATAGTTTTGGGTCATGTCTACATAGTTCTCGAACCCGTAGGGTCCGCACGCTTAACGTTACGATGACAGTTTTATTATGAGTTTATAAGTTTTGATGTACCGAAGTTTGTTCGGAGTCCCGGATGTGATCACGGACATGACGAGGAGTCTCGAAATGGTCGAGACATAGAGATTGATATATTGGACGACTATATTCGGACACCGGAAGTGTTCCGGACGTTTTCGGAGAAAACCGGAGTGCCGGAGGGTTACCGGAACCCCCCGCGAGAGTTAATGGGCCACATGGGCCTTAGTGGGAAGAGAGAGGGGCGGCCAGGGTGGGCCGCGCGCCCCCTCTCCCTCTGGTCCGAATTGGACTAGGAGGGGGGGGGGGCGGCGCCCCCCTCTTTCCTTCCCCATCTCCCCCTTCCTTCCCCCTCCTAGTAGGAGTAGGAAAGTGGGAGTCCTACTCCTACTAGGAGGAGGACTCCTCCTCCTGGCGCGCCCCCTTTGGGCCGGTCGGCCTCCCCCCTTGCTCCTTTATATACGGGGGCGGGGGGGCACCCCAGACACACACAAGTTGATCTACGGATCGTTCCTTAGCCGTGTGCGGTGCCCCCCTCCACCATATTCCACCTCGGTCATATCGTCGCGGAGTTTAGACGAAGCCCTGCGCCGGTAGAGCATCATCATCGTCACCACGCCGTCGTGCTGACGGAACTCATCCCCGAAGCTTTGCTGCATCGGAGCCCGGGGATCGTCATCGAGCTGAACGTGTGCTGAACTCGGAGGTGCCGTACGTTCGGTGCTTGGATCGGTCGGATCGTGAAGACGTATGACTACATCAACCGTGTTGTGCTAATGCTTCTCCTTACGGTCTACGAGGGTACGTGGACAACACTCTCCCCTCTCATTGCTATGTCATCACCATGATCTTGCGTGTGCGTAGGAATTTTTTTGAAATTACTACGTTCCCCAACACTTTGCTTGTTTAATGATTCTATTTGAAGATAGGAGTATTAAATATACAGAGGCATATATTATTAAATGTTGAATAATGATTTAAGTGATTTGTTACAGTAGAAAATGATAAGATTTTGCATTGGTTTATACTAACCTATCTCACGAGTTCTTGTTGAGTTTGTTGTGAATGAAGCTTTTGATAAAAAGAGAAACCATGATATGAGAGGAATTAAGGAGACACAAAAGTTCAAGCTTGGGGATGCCCAAGGCACCCCAAGATAATATTTCAAGAAGTCTCAAGCATCTAAGCTTGGGGATGCCCCGGTAGGCATCCCACCTTTCTTCAACAACTATCGGTTAGTATCGGTTGAGCCTAAGTTTTTGCTTCTTCACATGAGTTGTGCTATCCTTGCGTTGTCATTTTATTTAGCTTTGCTTGCTGTTTGAATAAAGTATCAAGACCTGAAATTATTAAATGAGAGACAGCCATACATAAATTTGAATTTGCTAGAATACTCTATGTGCTTCACTTATATCTTTCGGAGTAGTTTGTCAATTGCTCTAGTGCATCACTTATACCTTTTAGAGCATGGTGGTAGTTTTATTTTGAAGAAATATATGAACTCTCATGCTTCACTTAGATTATTTTGAGAGTCGTTAATAGCATGGTAATTTGCTTAATGTTAATATACTTAGTGTTCAAGATATGTGAAACTTTCTTTTGAGTGAACTGAATACTAAGATAAGTTTGATGCTGGATAATTGTTTTGAGATATGGAGATGATAATATCAAAGTCGTGCTAGTTGGGTAATTGTGAATTTGAGAAATGCTTGTGTTGAAGTTTGCAAGTCCCGTAGCATGCACGTACGGTTAAAGTTGTGTAACAAATTTGAAACATGAAGTGTACCTGGCTTGTGCATCCTTATGAGTGGCGGTCGGGGACGAGCGATGGTCTTTTCCTACCGATCTATCCCCCTAGGAGCATGCGCGTAGTACTTGATTTTTGTTGGCTTCTAAATTTTTGCAATAAGTATATGAGTTCTTTTGATTAATGTTGAGTCCATGGATTATACGCACTCTCACCTTTCCGTCTTTGCTAGTGATACGTACAAAACACCATTGATTGTTGATGCTACTCAAGCTGAGCCAATTACGGAGTCAAGCCACGAAAAAGTTACAGAAAATAATGTCATGCATATGGCCAGATTTCATCAAGGAAATGATGGGCGTGTACGTCAATTGTGCGGACCGAGAATAAGTTGTATAAGTAGTAAACCAAAGATCAGCTATGTGACACGTTTATTGGATTCAAGAGATATTGGCACATCAGTGCATGGTCGTATGCACATGGTGTCTAGCAGTGTACGGCCATGCTTAATTAAAGGAAAGATACAAGGAAGGTCACATGCACATAAGATGGCAAGATATCCATGTGGATTTCAAAACAAATGGCAAAGGAAATTGCATCGGCCGCGTTACAAGATAGAACAAGAGATTAAGGAGGAACCAGCGCCAACTTTGGTGGAGCCCAAATTTCGTACGCCGCCACGTCAAATGGTGATAGGCAGAATAATTTGTTAGGATTCCTTTTTTTGGGGTTTGGGCTTACGTGCTACTCCTAGGTACCTAAATATGGTACGTGAGTCCATGTCTAGTTAGGATTTGTTCTTTTATTGTTATTGTTAGCCCATGACGTGAGAGGATTAGGATTCAAATTGGTTGGTTTAGAGTTGCGTACTTATTTTTGGCATATAAAAGGACAGGTTCAGCCATGTACGAGATTAGTTTTGAGTTTTATTCGTGAGTTATGAACAAGGTTCAGAAAACGTCCAGTTTTGGGGCGATCCAATCTTGAGTATTTTCTGTGATTTTCTCATCGAGGAAATTACTAGCGACGGAGGGTTGATCATCACATCGACACCTACGTGCTGATCCAAGGGGGTCATTATCTTTGTTCGCGTACTGTTCGTGCACGGGTAGAGATTGTTATTGGAGGTTGCGAGGAGGAACACGGGGAAAGGACTACTGATCTTGCATCGCCGTGAAAGGTCGGGCCGTCTACACGCACGAATTAGCGTCTCGCTAGTCTGTGCCTCATCAAGTGGTATCAGAGCAAAGGTTAGTCACGGCGACTCAATTTGTAATATCGTCTGCGGAGTCAAGCATCAATATGTTGAGCAGGAACATATTGATGGAGGAGGAAGGCATTGGCGAGGTCACTCTTTTTCACACTCGTTGCGTCGTGAACGAACGACGTGTTAATCTGACAATCGATGAGAGTACGGCGGTCAATATGGTGAGCATCGAGGTGGTGGAAAAATTGGGGCTGAAGATGGCGCCTCTTGAAAGACCGTACACGCTGAAGTGGTTCAAAGGTGAAATCAAAATTACACATCAGATTTTGCTAATTTTTGATCTGGGGAAATATTGTTGTGCGGAATTTTTAATGTTTGTCCTATGCCCATGGTGTCGTGCCATCTGCTACTTGGGGACCCATGGTGCAAGCGTGTTGGGGCTGTTCGGGATGTCAAGAAAAATAGTTATTATGTATCACGGAAGGGCAAACAAATTTGTTTTATTCCCATGCCAACGGATGTGTTCGCTGCTGATTGGAAAGATCGTTTGCGGAAAAGAAGAGAAGAGGTAGAAGAAATAAAAGAAGAAATTGATGCACCGATGAAGGGTCTAAATCTTTTAGTGAAGAAGGTGCAGGAGGATGGTGATCCTAAAGGGCAGCGTTGGAGTGTTTTTAAAACACAGTGCAAGATCAAGGACCAGGCATGCAAGATGATAATTGATGGTGGCAGTTTTACTAATGCTATTAGCAAAGATCTCGTGCAAGCATTGGGTTTGTCCATGTGGCGGCATCCGCAACCGCATCACGTGGAGTGGCTATACAACTCCGGGAAATTAAAGATTACACATAAGGTACGCGTGCCATTTGTTGTTGGAGATTATATTGACAAGGTGGATTGTGATGTCTTGCCGATGGACGCTTGTCAGTTGCTATTAGGGAGACCGTGGCAGTTCGATCATGACGCCGTGCATGCCGGGAGGTCGAACACGTACACATTCATGCATGGTGGAAGGAAGCACGTACTAAAGCCGATGATGAGCAGTGCAATCACCATAGAGAGGCAAATCCCGGAGAGGAAGGTTGTGCTGGATTCAGACTTGAAACCGAGGACGGTTTTGTTTGAAGGAAGGGAGGATGATACGTACAAAACACCATTGATTGTTGATGCTACTCAAGCTGAGCCAATTACGGAGTCAAGCCACGAAAAAGTTACAGAAAATAATGTCATGCATATGGCCAGATTTCATCAAGGAAATGATGGGCGTGTACGTCAATTGTGCGGACCGAGAATAAGTTGTATAAGTAGTAAACCAAAGATCAGCTATGTGACACGTTTATTGGATTCAAGAGATATTGGCACATCAGTGCATGGTCGTATGCACATGGTGTCTAGCAGTGTACGGCCATGCTTAATTAAAGGAAAGATACAAGGAAGGTCACATGCACATAAGATGGCAAGATATCCATGTGGATTTCAAAACAAATGGCAAAGGAAATTGCATCGGCCGCGTTACAAGATAGAACAAGAGATTAAGGAGGAACCAGCGCCAACTTTGGTGGAGCCCAAATTTCGTACGCCGCCACGTCAAATGGTGATAGGCAGAATAATTTGTTAGGATTCCTTTTTTTGGGGTTTGGGCTTACGTGCTACTCCTAGGTACCTAAATATGGTACGTGAGTCCATGTCTAGTTAGGATTTGTTCTTTTATTGTTATTGTTAGCCCATGACGTGAGAGGATTAGGATTCAAATTGGTTGGTTTAGAGTTGCGTACTTATTTTTGGCATATAAAAGGACAGGTTCAGCCATGTACGAGATTAGTTTTGAGTTTTATTCGTGAGTTATGAACAAGGTTCAGAAAACGTCCAGTTTTGGGGCGATCCAATCTTGAGTATTTTCTGTGATTTTCTCATCGAGGAAATTACTAGCGACGGAGGGTTGATCATCACATCGACACCTACGTGCTGATCCAAGGGGGTCATTATCTTTGTTCGCGTACTGTTCGTGCACGGGTAGAGATTGTTATTGGAGGTTGCGAGGAGGAACACGGGGAAAGGACTACTGATCTTGCATCGCCGTGAAAGGTCGGGCCGTCTACACGCACGAATTAGCGTCTCGCTAGTCTGTGCCTCATCAGCTAGCCTCTTCGGTACCGTGCATTGCCCTTTCTCACCTTGAGAGTTGGTGCAAACTTCGCCGGTGCATCCAAACCCCGTGATACGATACGCTCTATCACACATAAACCTCCTTATATCTTCCTCAAAACAGCCACCATACCTACCTATCATGGCATTTCCATAGCCATTCCGAGATATATTGTCATGCAACTTCCACCATCATCATCATGACATACATTACTTTTGTCATATTGCCATTGCATGATCATGTAGTTGACATCGTATTTGTGGCAAGGCCACCATGCATTATTTTTCATACATGTCACTCTTGATTCATTGCATCATCCCGGTACACCGCCGAAGGCATTCATATAGAGCCATATCTTGTTCAAAGTTTCAAGTTGTAATCCTTATGTTGTAATCAATAGAAGTGTGATGATCATCATTATTAGAGCATTGCCCCAAAAAAAGTGAAAGACAAAAAAAAGGGAAAGGCCCAAAAAAATGAAAAAAATAAAAAGGGCAATGCTACTATCTCTTTTTCCACACTTGTGCTTCAAAGTAGCACCTTGTTCTTCATGTAGTGAGTCTCATAAGTTGTCTTTTTATACTAGTGGGAATTTTTCATTATAGAACTTGGCTTGTATATTCCTACGATGGGCTTCCTCAAATGCCCTAGGTCTTCATGAGCAAGCGAGTTGGATGCACACCCACTAGTTTTCTTTTGTTGAGCATTCATAGCTCTAGTGCATCCGTTGCATGGCAATCCCTACTCCTCATGTTAACATCAGTTAATGGGCATCTCCATAGCCCGTTGATTATCCTCGTCAATGTGAGACTTTCTCCTTTTTTGTCTTCTCCACACAATCCCCATCATCATATTCTATTCCACCCATAGTGCTATATCCATGGCTCACACTCATGTATTGCGTGAAGGTTGAAAAAGTTTGAGATTATTTGAGTATGAAACAATTGCTTGGCTTGTCATCGGGGGTATAAAAGTTGGGAACATCTTTGTGTGACGAAAATGAAGCATAGCCTAACTATATAATTTTGTAGGGATGAACGTTCTTTGGCCATGTTGTTTTGAGAGGACATGATTGCTTTGATTAGTATGCTTCAAGTATTATTATTTTTGTGTCAATATGAAATTTTTTCTAGAATCTTTCGAATCTGAATATTCATGCCACAATTAAGAAGATATACATTGAAATTATGCCAAAGTATCACTCCGCATCAAAAATTCTTTTTTATCATTTACCTACTCGAGGACGAGCAGGAATTAAGCTTGGGGATGCTTGATACGTCTCCAACGTATCTATAATTTTTGATTGCTCCATGCTACTTTATCTACTGTTTTAAGCAATATTGGGCTTTATTATCCAGTTTTATATTATTTTTGGGACTAACCTATTAACCGGAGGCCCAGCCCAGATTTGTTGTTTTATGCCTATTTCAGTGTTTCGAGGAAAAGGAATATCAGACGGAGTCAAAACGGAACGAAATCAACTGGAGAAGTTAATTTTGGAAGGAAACCAACCTGATGGGCTTGGAGTGCACGTCAGGGGAGTCCCGGGCTGCCCACGAGGGTGGGGGGCGCCCCCTTAGGCGCGTCCCCCTACCTCGTGAGCACCCCGGAGGTCCAGCGACGTACCCCCTACACCCATATATACCTACGTACCCTAAAACTTCCAGAACAGAAAATAGATCGGGAGTTCCGCCACCGCAAGCCTCTGTAGCCACCAAAAACCAATCGGGACCCTGTTCCGGCGCCCTGCCGGAGGGGGATCCCATCACCGGTGGCCATCTTCATCATCCCGGCGCTATCCATGATGAGGAGGGAGTAGTTCACCCTCGGGGCTGAGGGTATGTACCAGTAGCTATGTGTTTGATCTCTCTCTCTCTCTCTCTCTCTCTCTCTCTCTCTCTCTCTCTCGTGTTCTCTCTCGTGTTCCTCTATGGCACGATCTTGATGTATCCCGAGCTTTGCTATTGTAGTTGGATCTTATGATGTTTCTCCCCCTCTACTCTCTTGTGATGAATTGAGTTTTCCCTTTGAAGTTATCTTATCGGATTGAGTCTTTTATGAGAACACTTGATGTATGTCTTGTCGTGATTATCTGTGGTGACAATGGGATATCATGTGCCACTTGATGTATGTTTTGGTGATCAACTTGCGGGTTTCGTGACATTGGGAACCTATGCATAGGGGTTGGCACACGTTCTTGACTCTCCGGTAGAAACTTTGGGGCACTCTTTGAAGTACTTTTATGTTGGTTGGATGAATTTGAGATTGTGTGATGCATATCGTATAATCATGCCCACGGATACTTGAGGTGACAATGGAGTATCTAGGTGACATTAGGGTTTTGGTTGATTTGTATCTTAAGGTGTTATTCTAGTACGAACTCTTTTATAGATTGATCCGAAAGAATAACTTTGAGGTGGTTTCGTACCCTACCATGATCTCTACGTTTGTTCTCCGCTATTAGTGGCTTTGGAGTGACTCTTTGTTGCATGTTGAGGGCTTGTTATATGATCTATCTATGTTATTATTGTTGAGAGAACTTGCACTAGTGAAATTATGAACCCTAGGCCTTGTTTCCTATCATTGCAATACCATTTACGCTCACTTTTATCTTTAGTTACCTTGCTGTTTTTATTATTTCAGATTACAAAAACCTTTATCTACTATCTATTTTGCGCTTGTATCACCATCTCTTCGCCGAACTAGTGCACCTATACAATTTACCATTGTATTGGGTGTGTTGGGGACAATAGAGACTCTTTGTTATTTGGTTGCAGGGTTGTTTGAGAGAGACCATCTTCATCCTACGCCTCCTACGGATTGATAAGCCTTAGGTCATCCACTTGAGGGAAATTTGCTACCGTCCTACAAACCTGTGCACTTGCAGGCCCAACAACGTCTACAAGAAGAAGGTTGTGTAGTAGACATCAATGGGCGGAACCCGCAAGTTGATCACCAAAACATACATCAAGTGGCACGTGATATCCCATTGTCACCACAGATAAACACGTCAAGACATACATCAAATGTTCTCAAATCCTTAAAGACTCAATCCGACAAGATAACTTCAAGAGGAAAACTCAATTCATCACAAGAGAGTAGAGGGGGAGAAACATCATAAGATCCAACTATAATAGCAAAGCTCGCAATACATCAAGATCGAGCCATAGAGAGAACACGAGAGAGAGAGAGAGAGAGAGAGAGAGAGAGATCAAACACATAGCTACTGGAGAAGGAAATATGCCCTAGAGGCAATAATAAAGTTATTATTTATTTCCTCATATCATGATAAATGTTTATTATTCATGCTATAATTGTATTAACCGGAAACATGATACATGTGTGAATACATAGACTAACATAACGTCACTAGTATGCCTCTACTTGACTAGCTCATTAATCAAAGATGGTTATGTTTCCTAACCATAGACATGTGTTGTCATTTGATTAAAGGGATCACATCATTAGGAGAATGATGTGATTGACTTGACCCATTTCCGTTAGCTTAGCACTTGATCATTTAGTATGTTGCTATTGCTTTCTTCATGACTTATACGAAGTTCCTATAACTATGAGATTATGCAACTCCCGTTTACCGGAGGAACACTTTGTGTGCTACCAAACGTCACAACGTAACTGGGTGATTATAAAGGAGCTCTACAGGTGTCTCCAAAGGTACATGTTGAGTTGGTGTATTTCGAGATTAGGTTTTGTCACTCCGATTGTCGGAGAGGTATCTCTGGGCCCTCTCGGTAATGCACATCACTATAAGCCTTGCAAGCAATGTAGCTAATGAGTTAGTTCCGGAATGATGCATTACGTAACGAGTAAAGAGACTTGCCGGTAACGAGATTGAACTAGGTATTGGATACCGACGATCGAATCTCGGGCAAGTAACAGACCGATGACAAAGGGAACAACGTATGTTGTTATGCGGTTTGACAGATAAAGATCTTCATAGAATATATAGGAGCCAATATGAGCATCCAGGTTCCGCTATTGGTTATTGAGCGGAAACAGTTCTAGGTCATGTCTACATAGTTCTTGAACCCGTAGGGTCCGCACGCTTAACGTTACGATGACAGTTTTATTATGAGTTTATAGTTTTTGATGTACCGAAGGTTGTTCAGAGTCCTGGATGTGATCAAGGACATGATGAGGAGTCTCGAAATGGTCGGGAAATAAAGATTGATATATTGGAAGCCTATATTTGGATATCGGAAGTGTTCTGGGTGAAATCGGGATTTTACCGGAGTACCGGGAGGTTACCGGAACCCCCCGGGGGCTTAATGGGCCTACATGGGCCCTAGTGGAGAGGAAGAGAGGAGGCAAGAGGTGGGCTGCGCCCCCTCCCGTCCCTAGTCCGAATAGGACAAGGAGAGGGGGGCGGCGCCCCCCCTTTCCTTCCCCTCTTCCTCCTCCTTCCCCCCTTCTCCTTCTCCAACTAGGAAAGAAGGGAGTCCTACTCCCGGTGGGAGTAGGACTCCCCCTTGGCGCGCCCTCCTTGGCCGGCCGCCCCTCCCCCTTGGCTCCTTTATATACGGGGGCAGGGGGGCACCTCTAATCACACAAGTTGATCTTCGTGATCGTTCCTTAGCCGTGTGCGGTGCCTCCCTCCACCATATTCCACCTCGGTCATATCGTAGCGGTGCTTAGGCGAAGCCCTGCGTCGGTAGAAGATCATCACCGTCACCATGTTGTCGTGCTGACGGAACTCATCCCCGACACCCTGCTAGATTGGAGTCCGAGGATCATCATCGAGCTGAACGTGTGCTGAACTTGGAGGTGCCGTACGTTCGGTACTTGGATCGGTCGGATTGTGAAGACGTACGACTACATCAACCGCGTTGTTCTAACGCTTCTGCTTTTGGTCTACGAGGGTACGTTGACAACACTCTCCCCTCTCGTTGCTATGCATCACCATGATCTTGCGTGTGCGTAGGAATTTTTTTGAAATTACTACGTTCCCCAACAGTGGCATCCGAGCCAGGTTTTATGCGTAGATGTCATATGCACGAGTAGAACACAAGTGAGTTGTGGGTAATACAAGTCATACTGCTTAACAGCATGTCATACTTTGGTTCAGCGGTATTGTGAGATGAAGCGGCCCGGACCGACATTACGGTACGCTTACGCGAGACTGGTTTCACCGTTACGAGCACTCGTGCTTAAAGGTGACTGGTGGGTGTCTGTCTCTCTCACTTTAGTTGAACCGAGTGTGGCTACGCCCGGTCCTTGCGAAGGTTAAAACAGCACTAACTTGACAAACTATCATTGTGGTTTTGATGCGTAGGTAAGAACGGTTCTTGCTCAGCCCGTAGCAGCCACGTAAAATTTGCAACAACAAAGTAGAGGACGTCTAACTTATTTTTGCAGGGCATGTTGTGATGTGATATGGTCAAGACGTGATGCTACATTTATTGTATGAGATGATCATGTTTTGTAAGCGAAGTTATCGGCAACTGGCAGGGGCCATATGGTTGTCGCTTTATTGTATGAAATGCAGACGCCCTGTAATTGCTTTACTTTATCACTAAGCGGTAGCGATAGTCGTAGAAGCAATAGATGGCGTAAACGACAACGATGCTACGATGGAGATCAAGGTGTCGCGCCGGTGACGATGGTGATCACGATGGTGCTTCGGAGATGGAGATCACAAGCACAAGATGATGATGGCCATATCATATCACTTATATTGATTGCATGTGATGTTTATCCTTTATGCATCTTATCTTGCTTTGATTGACGGTAGCATTTTAAGATGATCTCTCACTAAATTATCAAGAAGTGTTCTTCCTGAGTATGCACCATTGCGAAAGTTCTTCGTGCTGAGACACCACGTGATGATCGAGTGTGATAGGCTCTACGTTCAAATACAACGGGTGCAAAACAGTTGCACACGCGGAATACTCAGGTTAAACTTGACGAGCCTAGCATATACAGATATGGCCTCGGAACACGGAGACCGAAAGGTCGAACGTGAATCATATAGTAGATATGATCAACATAGTGATGTTCACCATTGAAACTACTCCATCTCACGTGATGATCGGACATGGTTTAGTTGATTTGGATCACGTGATCACTTAGATGACTAGAGAGATGTCTGTCTAAGTGGGAGTTCTTAAGTAATATGATTAATTGAACTTAAATTTATCATGAACTTAGTACCTGATAGTATTTTATTTGTCTATGTTTGTTGTAGATAGATGGCTTGTGCTGTTGTTCTGTTGAATTTTAATGTGTTCCTTGAGAAAGCTAAGTTGAAAGATGATGGTAGCAATTACACAGACTGGGTTCGTAAGCTGAGGATTATCTTCATTGCCGCATAGAAGAATTATGTCCTGGAAGCACCGCTGGGTGCCAGGCCTGCTGCAGATGCAACTGACGACGTTAAGAATGTCTGGCAGAGCAAAGCTGATGACTACTCGATAGTTTAGTGTTCCATGCTTTACGGCTTGGAACCGGGTCTTCAACGACGTTTTGAACGTCATGGAGCATATGAGATGTTCCAGGAGTTGAAGTTAATATTTCAAGCAAATGCCCGGATTGAGAGATATGAAGTCTCCAATAAGTTCTATAGCTGTAAGATGGAGGAGAATAGTTCTGTCAGCGAACACATACTCAAAATGTCTGGGTATAATAATCACTTGATTCAACTGGGAGTTAATCTTCCTGATGATAGTGTCATTGACAGAATTCTTCAATCACTGCCACCAAGCTACAAGAGCTTCGTGATGAACTATAACATGCAAGGGATGGACAAGACTATTCCCGAGCTCTTCGCAATGCTAAAAGCTATGGAGGTAGAAATCAAGAAGGAGCATCAAGTGTTGATGGTTAACAAGACCACCAGTTTCAAGAAAAATGGCAAAGGGAAGAAGAAGGGGAACTTCAAGAAGAACAGCAAACAAGTTGCTGCTCAAGAGAAGAAACCCAAGTCTGGACCTAAGCCTGAGACTGAGTGCTTCTACTGCAAGCAGACTGGACACTGGAAGCGGAACTGCCCCAAGTATTTGGCGGATAAGAAGGATGGCAAAGTGAACAAAGGTATATGTGATATACATGTTATTGATGTGTACCTTACTAATGTTCGCAGTAGTACCTGGGTATTTGATACTAGTTCTGTTGCTAATATTTGCAACTCGAAACAGGGACTACGGATTAAGCGAAGATTGGCTAAGGACGAGGTGACGATGCGCGTGGGAAATGGTTCCAAAGTTGATGTGATCGCGGTTGGCACACTACCTGTACATCTACCATCGGGATTAGTTTTAGACCTAAGTAACTGTTATTTGGTGCCAGCGTTGAGCATGAACATTATATCTGGATCTTGTTTGATACGAGACGGTTATTCATTTAAATCAGAGAATAATGGTTGTTCTATTTATATGAGTAATATCTTTTATGGTCATGCACCCTTGAAGAGTGGTCTAATTTTATTGAATCTCAATAGTAATGATACACATATTCATAATGTTGAAGCCAAAAGATGCAGAGTTGATAATGATAGTGCAACTTATTTGTGGCACTGCCGTTTAGGTCATATCGGTGTAAAACGCATGAAGAAACTCCATACTGATGGACTTCTGGAATCACTTGATTATGAATCACTTGGTACTTGCGAACCGTGCCTCATGCGCAAGATGACTAAAACGCCGTTCTCCGGAACTATGGAGCGAGCAACTGATTTATTAGAAATCATACATACTGATGTATGTGGTCCAATGAATATTGAGGCTCGCGGCGGGTATCGTTATTTTCTCACCTTCACAGATGATTTGAGCAGATATGGGTATATCTACTTGATGAAACACAAGTCTGAAACATTTGAAAAGTTCAAAGAATTTCAGAGTGAAGTGGAAAATCATCGTAACAAGAAAATAAAATTTCTACAATCTGATCGTGGAGGAGAATATTTGAGTTACGAGTTTGGTTTACATTTGAAGCAATGCGGAATAGTTTCGCAACTCACGCCACCCGGAACACCACAACGAAATGGTGTGTCCGAACGTCGTAATCGTACTTTACTAAATATGGTGCGATCTATGATGTCTCTTACTGATTTACCGCTATCGTTTTGGGGTTATGCTTTAGAGACGGCCGCATTCACGTTAAATAGGGCACCATCAAAATCCGTTGAGACGATGCCTTATGAACTGTGGTTTGGCAAGAAACCAAAGTTGTCGTTTCTTAAAGTTTGGGGCTGCGATTCTTATGTGAAGAAACTTCAACCAGATAAGGTCGAACCCAAATCAGAGAAATGTGTATTCATAGGATACCCAAAATAGACTATTGGGTACACCTTCTATCACAGATCTGAGGGCAAGATTTTCGTTGCTAAATTTGGATCCTTTCTAGAGAAGGAGTTTCTCTCGAAAGAAGTGAGTGGGAGGAAAGTAGAACTTGGTGAGGTAACTGTACCTGCTCCCTTATTGGAAAGTAGTTCATCACAAGAACCGGTTCCTGTGACAACTACACCAATCAGTGAGGAAGCTAATGATATTGATCATGAAACTTCAGATCAAGTTACTACTGAACCTCGTAGGTCTGCCAGAGTAAGATCCGCACCAGAGTACGGTAATCCTATTCTGGAAGTCATGTTACTTGACCATGGCAAACCTACGAACTATGAGGAAGCGATGATGAGCCCAGATTCCGCAAAATGGCTTGAAGCCATGAAATCTGAGATGGGATCCATGTATGAGAACAAAGTATGGACTTTGGTTGACTTGCCCGATGATCGGCAAGCCATCGAGAATGAATGGATCTTTAAGAAGAAGACTGACATTGATGGTAATGTAACCATCTACAAAGCTTGACTTGTTGCGAAAGGTTTTCGACAAGTTAAAGGGGTTGACTACGATGAGACTTTCTCACCCGTAGCGATGCTTAAGTCTATCTGAATCATGTTAGCAATTGCCGCATTTTATGATTATGAAATTTGGCAGATGGATGTCAAAACTGCATTCCTGAATGGATTTCTGGAAGAAGAGTTGTATATGATGCAACCGGAAGGTTTTGTCGATCCAAAAGGTGCTAACAAAGTGTGCAATCTCCAGCGATCCATTTATGGACTGGTGCAAGCATCTCGGAGTTGGAATAAACGCTTTGATAGTGTGATCAAAGCATATGGTTTTATACAGACTTTTGGAGAAGCCTGTATTTACAAGAAAGTGAGTGGGAGCTCTGTAGCATTTCTGATATTATATGTAGATGAGATATTGTTAATTGGAAATGATATAGAAATTCTGGATAGCATAAAGGGATACTTGAATAATTTTTTTTCAATGAAAGATCTCGGTGAAGCTGCTTACATATTGGGCATCAAGATCTATAAAGATAGATCAAGATGCTTAATTGGACTTTCACAAAGCACATACCTTGATAAAGTTTTGAAAATGTTCAAAATGGATCAGGCAAAGAAAAGGGTTCTTGCCAGTATTACAAGGTGTGAAGTTGAGTCAGACTCAATGCCCGACCACAGCAGAAGATAGAGAGAAAATGAAAGATGTTCCCTATGCTTCAGCCATAGGCTCTGTCATGTATGCAATGCTGTGTACCAGACCTGATGTATGCTTAGAAATAAGTTTAACAGGGAGGTACCAAAGTAATCCAGGAGTGGATCACTAAACAGCGGTCAAGAATATCGTGAAATACCTGAAAAGGACTAAGGATATGTTTCTCGTTTATGGAGGTGACAAAGAGCTAGTTGTAAATGGTTACGTCGATGCAAGCTTTGACACTGATCCGGACGATTCTAAGTCGCAAACCAGATACGTGTTTTTATTAAACAGTGGAGCTGTAAGTTGGTGCAGTTCTAAACAAAGCGTCGTGGCGGGATCTACATGCGAAGCGGAGTACATAGCTGCTTCGGAAGCAGCAAATGGAGGAGTCTGGATGAAGGAGTTCATTTCCGATCTAGGTGTCATACCTAGTGCATCGAGACCAATGAAGATCTTCTCTGACAATACTGGTGCAATTGCCTTAGCAAAGGAATCCAGATTTCACAAGAGGACCAAGCACATCAAGAGACGCTTCAATTCCATCCGGGACCAAGTCCAGGTGGGAGACATAGAGATTTGCAAGATACATACGGATCTGAATGTTGCAGACCCATTGACTAAGCCTCTTCCACGAGCAAAACATGATCAGCACCAAGACTCCATGGGTGTTAGAATCATTACTGTGTAATCTAGATTATTGACTCTAGTGCAAGTGGGAGACTGAAGGAAATATGCGCTAGAGGCAATAATAAAGTTATTATTTATTTCCTCATATCATGATAAATGTTTATTATTCATGCTATAATTGTATTAACCGGAAACATGATACATGTGTGAATACATAGACAAACATAATGTCACTAGTATGCCTCTACTTGACTAGCTCATTAATCAAAGATGGTTATGTTTCCTAACCATAGACATGTGTTGTCATTTGATTAAAGGGATCACATCATTAGGAGAATGATGTGATTGACTTGACCCATTTCCGTTAGCTTAGCACTTGATCGTTTAGTATGTTGCTATTGCTTTCTTCATGATTTATACAAAGTTCCTATAACTATGAGATTATGCAACTCCCGTTAACCCGAGGAACACTTTGTGTGCTACCAAACGTCACAACCTAACTGGGTGATTATAAAGGAGCTCTACAGGTGTCTCCAAAGGTACATGTTGAGTTGGTGTATTTCGAGATTAGGTTTTGTCACTCCGATTGTCGGAGAGGTATCTCTGGGCCCTCTCGGTAATGCACATCACTATAAGCCTTGCAAGCAATGTAGCTAATGAGTTAGTTACGGAATGATGCATTACGTAACGAGTAAAGAGACTTGCCGGTAACGAGATTGAACTAGGTATTGGATACCGATGATCGAATCTCGGGCAAGTAACATACCGATGACAAAGGGAACAACGTATGTTGTTATGCGGTTTGACCAATAAAGATCTTCGTAGAATATGTAGGAGCCAATATGAGCATCCATGTTCCGCTATTGGTTATTGACCGGAAACAGTTCTAGGTCATGTCTACATAGTTCTCGAACCTGTAGGGTCCACACGCTTAACGTTATAATGACAGTTTTATATGAGTTTATAGTTTTTGATGTACCAAATGTTGTTCGGAGTCCCGGATGTGATCACAGACATGACGAGGAGTCTCGAAATGGTCGAGACATAAAGATTGATATATTGGAAGCCTATATTTGGATATCGGAAGTGTTCCCGGTGCATTCGGGATTTTACCGGAGTACCAGGAGGTTACCGGAACCCCCCGGGGGCTTAATGGGCCTACATGGGCCCTAGTGGAGAGGAAGAGAGGAGGCAAGAGGTGGGCTGTGCCCCCTCCCCTCCCTAGTCCGAATAGGACAAGGAGAGGGGGGCGGCGCCCCCCCTTTCCTTCCCCTCTTCCTCCTCCTTCCCCCCTTCTCCTTCTCCAACTAGGAAAGAAGGGAGTCCTACTCCCGGTGGGAGTAGGACTCCCCCTTGGCGCATCCTCCTTGGCCGGCCGCCCCCTCCCCCTTGGCTCCTTTATATACGGGGGCAGGGGGCACCTCTAAACACACAAGTTGATCTTCGTGATCGTTCCTTAGCCGTGTGCGGTGCCCCCCTCCACCATATTCCACCTCGGTCATATCGTAGCGGTGCTTAGGCGAAGCCCTGTGTCGGTAGAACATAATCACCATCACCACGCCGTCGTGCTGACAGAATTCATCCCCGACACCCTGCTGGATCAGAGTCCGGGGATCGTCATCGAGCTGAACGTGTGCTGAACTCGGAGGTGCCGTACGTTCGGTACTTGGATCGGTCGGATCATGAAGACGTACGACTACAACAACCGTGTTGTTCTAACGCTTCCTCTTTCAGTGTACGAGGGTACATGGACAACACTCTCCCCTCTCGTTGCTATGCATCACCATGATATTGCGTGTGCGTAGGATTTTTTTGAAATTACTACGTTCCCCAACAACTAGTGCATACCCTCAGCCCCGAGGGTGAACTACTCCCTCCTCGTCATGGAGAGCATCGGGATGATGAAGATGGCCACCGGTGATGGATCCCCCCTCTTGCAGGGTGCCGGAACGGGCTCCCTAGAGGTTTTTGGTGGCTACAGAGGCTTGCGGCGGCGGAACTCCCGATCTATCTTCTTCTTAGATGGTTTTAGGGTATGTGGACTTATATAGGCGAAAGAAGTCGGTCGGGGGAGCCTCGAGGGGTCCGCGAGAGTGGAGGGCGCGCCCAGGGGGGTGGGCGCGTCCCCTATCTTATGGCTTCCTCGATACTATCATGAAGAAATATGATATTCTTATTATTGGGGATGTGCATATCCCCATTGAGGTAACCTAGTGTTATTCGAAATTTCTCCGGTTCCATGTTATTCGGAATGAGTTTGTTAACAAGACTTGATCAACCTTGTTAGTGGATTCCTTTTGATGATCATGAGACGGATGAAGTTAGAAGGCACAACCTTCTGTACCCTCTTTTTACTTTCTGTTATTTAGATTAAATAAAGTAAAAATAGTATTTTCTGTCTGTTTTGTGAATTATCCATGCAATAAAAAAATACCCCGAGAATAAAAGTTCTCCAAATGCCCTGCAAATTTAATATGATTTTTTCTAGATAATTGAGAAAATATCTGGCACTGAGAACACAACAGGGGAGCTAGCACCTGGCCACGAGGGTCCAGGACGCACCCACCCCTATAGGGAGCGCCCCCTGCCTCGTGGGCCCATGGTGGCCCCCCTCCACTTATTCCTGAACCCACACACATCATCTTCCTCCCAAAAAATCACTATCCAGCTCATGCACGAGTTCTAGCTCATTTTGCTGCCATTTTCGATCTCCTTGCTCAAAGCTCCATTCACAAAACTACTTTGGGGAATTGTTCCTTGGTATGTGACTCCTCCAATGGTCCAATTAGTTTTTGTTCTAGTGCTTTATTCATTGCAATTTTTTTGTTGCCTTGTTCTTGAGCTTGCATGTCAAATTTATATGGTCCCAAGTAACTCTAATGCATGATATAGTCTCTAGGCACTTGTGGGAGTAGTTGCTATCAATTATATTGAGTGTGATTCACTTTTATTTTGTGTTACCAAAAATTTCAGAAAAATATGAAGAGATTCTTCTTGAGGGGCTCTTCTAGCCAAGGCTCTAAGGATAAACAAGCTAAGGAGAATGAAAAGCCCAAGTATAATCTCCCTCGTGTGGCGGAAGTACGGCCGTGTGAATGGCCTTGTGATGATTTCTTGAGAGCAGCCGGGATTCATGATATTTTTTATTTGTTTGTTGATAATGCGGGCCTCACCGACTTCCTCCACGACCAGATCGAACAGTATCTCCTACTCACCAATACTTTCGTGCAAAATTTCTACTTTTATCCTAAGAAATCACCTCCTTCAGTAGAGTTTTATTTATATGATGTGGCTAGGGAGATGTCACTATATGAATTTTGCATGGTTTACAAGATACCTTTCGGGGGCAGCTTAGAGGAACCACACCGTAAAGATGTGGATGGATTTGTTGACACTATCACTGTAGGGAAAACGAGGAAGGTTTCCGATGCAAGAATTACTAGCATACATTTTCCTGTCTTACGTTACTTTGCAATATTTGCTAGTCGATGCTTAATTGGTCACGGAAACTGTGGAAACCTTATTGTTCCTGATATTATTATTTTGTTTCATGCTTTATTTCGTGATAACTCTATTAGTATGGGCGCTATTATTGCTAAATGATTAAGCCTGAACCATACAAAGGGCCCCATCTTTGGAGGTATCTATGCTTCACGCCTTGCTAAACATTTCAGGATACCTATTAGGCATTTTTAGAAAAAGAAAAAACTGATGCCCCCTACTTTTCTAGATTATAAGAGCATGGTAGCACATGAGTTTATTGTTAAAAATGATGAGAATACGCTTAAGTATAATTTGAGATTTCATAAGAAACACAGTGAGACTATTATCTTGCCTGCACCCTCTTTGTTTGATTTAACTGCAGGCCCTTACCTCATCTTGCTGGAGGCCGTTTATGCGTACCGGGGCCAAACATCAGCTCCAGAGCCCGAGCCGAAACCACCACTTGACCCTTATCGTCCATCCTTTTATCAGTGGGATCCGAAGGAGATCGCTAGCCAGTGGCAGTATGATGACACTCCTCAGTACACTGGAGAAAGTAGCCGTGATCCATGGGCATAGACCAACTTAGGCCAAAAGCCTAAGCTTGGGGGAGTACATATTTCTCACTAACATTACATTCATGTTCACACACTCGTTCTAGTTGTCGGTGCTCATACTTTTTCATGGTACTATCCATGCTAGTTTATTTTCTTTTCTAGATTTCTTCTTGTGTGTTTAATAACGTTAAGAAAAACAAAAAAATTTAGTTGTAGCTTTTAGTTAGTTTACTTTCCATGACTGTAGTAGTAGTAACTAAAAGAAAACCCAAAAAGATTTCTCGTTCTTCTTTTGCTTGTTGGGAGCTTTCCCGCATAAATAGTTTTATTCCTTTTCTTTTCTTTGCGGGTCGAGAGGAGAAGACCATAATGAAAATGTTTAGTGGCTCTAATATGCATGATTGTTGATTTAACCTAGAGCCCATATTACTTTGTCTTCTCCCTTGAATTGAATGCTTGCAGATTCCAGCTTAGTCCAATACACGTGCACTATTATTATTATACACACCGTTCGGTCGTGCAAGTGAAAGGCAATAATGACGATATATGATGGACTGACTGAGATGAGAGAAGCTGGTATGAACTCGACCTCTCTTGTTTTTGTAAATATTATTAGTTCATCGTTCCTGATTTGGCCTATTATGAATAAACATGTTTGCAATGACAATTAGAGATTATAGTTGCTTATGCCATGCTTAATTAGCTAGGAGCTTATAATGGTTACCTTGCGTGCCAACATCTATTAAAATGGTTGTGATGTGGTATGATAGGGTGGTATCCTCCTTTGAATGATTCGAGTGACTTGACTTGGCACATGTTCACGCATGTAGTTGAAACAAAATCAACATAGCTTTCACGATATATATGTTCATGGTGGATTATATCCTACTCATGCTTGCACTCGGTGTTGATTAATTTTAATGCATGTTCATGACTGTTGTCGCTCTCTAAGTTGGTCGCTTCCCAGTCTCTTTCTAGCCTTCACCTGTACTAAGCGGGAATACTGCTTGTGCATCCAAACTCCATAAACCCCAAAGTTATTCCATATGAGTCCACCATACCTTCCTATATGCGGTATCTACCTGCCGTTCCAAGTAAATTTGTATGTGCCAAACTCCAAACCTTCAAATGAAATTTTGTTTTGTATGCTCGAACAGCTCATGTATCAACTAGGGTTGTCTGTATCTTCCATGCTAGGTGGGTTATTCTCAAGAGAAGTGGACTCCGCTCCTTATTCACGAGAAAATGGCTGGTCACCGGGATGCAGTCCAATGCTCAAATCAAATCAAAATAATTGCAAACAAAACTCCCTCGGGATTGTTGCTAGTTGGAGGCACCCGTTGTTTCGGGCAAGCCATGGATTGATGCTTGCTGGTGGTGGGGGGGGGGGGTATAAACTTTACCATTCTGTTTGGGAATCGCCTATAATGTGTGTAGCATGGAAGATATCGAGATCTCTTAGTTGTTATGTTGACAGTGAAATTATGCCGCTCAAAATGTTATTTATCTCTATTTCAAAATCGAGCTCTGGCACCTCTACAAATCCCTGCTTCCCTCTGCGAAGAGCCTATCTATTTACTTTTATGTTAAATCATCACCCTCTTATTAAAAAGCACCCGCTGGAGAGCATCGTTGTCATTTGCATGCATTAATATTAGTTTATATTGGGTATGACTATGACTGTATCTCTTTTACCATGAATTACAATGTTTAGTCAGTCCTTGATGTTTAAAGGTGCTCTGTATTTATGTTTTCTGGTCTCAGAAAGGGTTAGCGAGATACCATCTTGTTATATCATATTATGATTGTTTTGAGAAAGTGTTGTCATCCGAGATTTATTATTATTGCTCGCTAGTTGATTATGCCATTGATATGAGTAAACATGAGACCTAAGTGTTATTGTGAATATGGTTAGTTCATAATCTTTGCTGAAAACTTGAATGCTGGCTTTACATATTTGCAACAACAAGAGCAAACAGAGTTTGTAGAAGTTTTTCTTTATCACTTTCAGTTTGTCAACTGAATTGCTTGAGGACAAGCAAAGGTTTAACCTTGGGGGAGTTGATACGTCTCCGTCGTATCTAATTTTCCAAACACTTTTGCCTTTGTTTTGGACTCTAACTTGCATGATTTGAATGGAACTAACCCGGACTGACGCTGTTTTCAGCAGATCTGCCATGGTGTTATTTTTGTGCAAAAATAAAAGTTCTCGAATGACCTGAAAATCCACGAAGCAACTTTTCAGAATTAATAAAAAATACTGGCGAAAGAATCAACGCCAGGGGGCCCACACCCTGTCCACGAGGGTGGGGGGCACGCCCCCTCCCCTAGGGCGCGCCCCCTACCTCGTGCCCCCCTGGACGTCCACCGACCTCAACTCCAACTCCATATATTTGCTTTCGCGGAGAAAAAAAATCAGAGAGAAAGTTTCATCGCGTTTTACGATATGAAGCCGCCGCCAATCCCTAATCTCTCTCGGGAGGGCTGATCCGGAGTCCGTTCGGGGATCCGGAGAGGGGATTCATCGTCGTCATCACCATCAACCATCTTACATCATCAATTTCATGATGCTCACCGTCGTGCGTGAGTAATTTCATCGTAGGCTTGCTGGACGGTGATGGGTTGGATGAGATTTACCATGTAATCAAGTTAGTTTTGTTAGGGTTTGATCCCTAGTATCCACTATGTTCTAAGATTGATGTTGCTATGACTTTGTGCTTAATGCTTGTCACTAGGGCCCGAGTGCCATTATTTCAGATTTGAACCTATTATGTTTTCATGAATATATGTGAGTTATTGATCCTATCTTGCAAGTCTATAGTTATCTATTATGTGTTATGATCAGACAACTCCGAAGTGACAATAATTACTTTTTGGCGATGACCGTAGTTTCAGGAGTTCATGTATTCACTAAATGTTAATGCTTTGGTCCGGTACTCTATTAAAAGGAGGCCTTAATATCCCTTAGTTTCCATTAGGACTCCGCTGCCACAGGAGGGTAGGACAAAAGATGTCATGCAAGTTCTTTTTCATAAGCACGTATGACTATATTCAAAATACATGCCTACATTACATTGATGAACTGGAGTTAGTTCTGTGTCATCCTATGTTATAACTATTAAATGAGGAATCGCATCCGACATAATTATCCATCATTGATCCAATGTCTAGGAGCTTTTCACATATTGTGCTTTGCTTATTTACTTTACTGTTGCCGTTGTTACAATTACTACAAAACTGCTACCGTTACTTTAGCTACTGTTACCATTACTTGCATACTATGTTGCTACTAAATACTTTGCTACAGATACTAAGTTATCCAGATGTGGTTGAATTGACAACTCAACTGCTAATACTTGAGAATATTCTTTGGCTCCGCTTGTGTCAAATCAATAAATTTGGATTGAATACTCTACCCTCGAAAACTGTTGCGATCCCCTTTATTTGTGGGTTACAAGCGGGGAGGAGTGGACGCGCAGGGAGGGGAGGCGCGCGTGGGGAGAGGTGGCGGCGGCTGCGTGGGGCGGCGGCCCGAGGCTGCGGCGGCTAGGGTTGGCGGAAGCGGGAGGATCGACTTGCGATAGATACCATGTAGAGAATGATTTGGTGCGTCGATAATTGATTGATCGTGCACTAGGCACACACACACATATATATATATATATATATATATATATATATATATATATATATATATATATATATATATATATATATATATATAGGTACAAGGGGTGCGACCGGTATCTTGTCTCCTAAGATACACGTACATACAGAGGGAGACAAACACTACAGGTACTGCATACGGAACCCAGACCTACGTACATGTACACATGTTCAACAATCCAGTCTGCTATAATACCCAACAGAATTGTACACTTTGTTGAAGAATTAAACAAAGTATACAGAACAAACTGAAACGAAATAACAAAAGACCATCAAACAAGGATTGAAATGTCACAAAAACAAAGAAAAATCATAGACGCCAAGAACAAATTAATCTAACATAGGCCCTGTTTGGATCATGGCGTTAGAGCTAGTTTGGGTTAGCTAGGGGCTCAAATAACCCAAAAGTATCCAAAGAGGGAGGGTTAGAGTGGGTTAGTTCCATCTAACCCAACTATCCCGGTGGAGAGGTGCTTATTTGGGTTAGAGTGGGTTAGAAAATAACTCTAACTCTAACTGTGTTAGAGTATCCAAACAGGGCCATAGACGAATATCAGACTGCCCGGCAAGTTAACGCTTAACAATTGAGGGAAACCGCCGAAAGCACAAACCTAGCCGTTGGCGGTCAGGGTTTTCTCTGGCCGCCTCCACTGCTTCCTTTCTCCACAGCTGATCTGTTATATAAACACAAGAGGACTTGACATGTTCTATATTTCTTGAAGAAGAACCCGAAGATCTCTATTTTACTAGCGTCACATCATTTGTTTTTGAAGGGTTGCTAGCGTCACATAATTGGCTACTCTTAGTGGCACCAAGAGCAATGCACCAGCTGATTCCAGTTTACAAGCATAATTATTGACACCGGACAGCCAAAGCGAGATCAGGGTATGGCATTAGGGTTCTCATCTCCGCTGCGCAGCAGCTGGCGACGATGGCTAGGAGTTGAACTCCTGAATGACCATCTCATGTCAGTTGGAACTGAATCCTTGGCAAGGGAAGGAGCAAACCACATTTGCATCTTTGGGACAATGACGAGTCCTGAAGGGAGCAGTGTGGTTTCCTTATGAGGCAGCTGAGTCCTTGTTGGTTGCGCGTTGAAAGAGCGCGCCCCCTCTTGCCCAGTAGTGATCCGATAGCCAGCCGGATATGATCTCTAGTTCTGATTCTCTCAGGCTTACAAGCCAATCCGGGTCCTCCTTGGTCGCGGGGCGCAGGTCTATGTGATGCGCTCCTGCAGAGCAAAACCAACACTTACATGAGGGATGAACTATGTATGGTATGACAGCTTGAAACCCACACCACAGGATATGAGTTCATTCTACAAGAAAAGCACTGTACCTAGTGGAGCCACAATGGCAACAACATTCTCAGATATGTTCTTCAGGACGCTGCAGCATTCAGAGAATAACAATATTAAGACGATAAAACGGCAGTCAACGTGATAAGATTATTGCTATTAGATAACAAGGTAAGTGTGTGTGTTCACCCTCCACCACTCCAAGGATCAAGAAGTCCATTGAAGAATATGATATTACTACCAAAATTCTCCAGAACAGAACTAATATTCTGACACAAAAGAGGAGAAAAATTTCTCGTCAGTCAATTAGTCTTACTACCTCTGAGAAAGCAATTGATCAATTAATTGGATAGCATAAAGAGTGTAATTAGCATAACAACTCTGTCATCTCTGATGCATTTTATTGTTAGTAAATCCAACTCCCAAATGCCACATGATAACCATAATAGTATTTAGTTCTGAAGGAATGGAAGAAATTATTTTTATCAAGAAAGGCCTGATGCATCCATGCATTAAGTTATCACAGGCATATATTGACCAATAGCATCCATATCATCAGGGTTTAAAATAGTGATAACTGTTAAAGTGCCAGCGTCAGCCCCTACAGGTATTCCTCAAAAGACATGATAACTTGAATTACTGGTCAGTTGGTTGAGAAAATTCTGTTGTTGACAACAAATTACTAAGACTGAGCAATGTGTAAAAAGGACTTACATGGCCACCAAACTCTGTAGAGATCCATCGAGGCCTTGGCCTAACACCAAAGTTTTTGACACAGTCATCGGCATACAATGCATAGTCGAATTCATCTGGTGGAAACATGCTAAGATCTTTACTGGAAGACATTGGCATCACCATCTCAGTACAAGCCTGTTTTAATCAAGAATAAAAGATATGTCATACACTACAGTTTTTCAAGTACAGTAATAAATGTAACAGAGATATCTAATGGGCAAAAACAGATATATATTTTGTAGTTTCCGGACCTGCCAATCCCATCCACCCATTCCATGAGGATCATCATCTAGATCAAAGCAGTCAACTGTACCAGTATAATTGTAGTATATATTTACTCCTGCATAAATTCGTTCCAGTATACTGCTCCCCTCTGGTTGCTTGTCAATATTTCTACATACCTGGATAAGAAACAAGATAATCAAAAGTAAGTAGTGATGCCGCTAACAAACTACGCCCTGATAGTTTTTTTTTTTGGCGAGGGAACATGATAGATTTTGAAAGTAAGTGAGCACACTGCACACACAAGATTGTCATTGCAATCCTCTACATAAGCTCTTTGTTGTGCCTTTGGGTTATGCAAGTGAATTCTCACTGAATACTAGCACGTCCAGAAATGCTCGAAAAGATTTATGGCAGACAAGGGTTCAAGAACTAACTTCCTTAATTGGGCTGGCAGGCAAAGGCATGAGAAACTCTGACGGCATTGGGTAATCCACCATGGCCAGATAACTGTATGCTGAGCTCAGCCAATCCGAAAGGGCCCCCGTGGTATTCAGGGTCCTGCAGTATTCATGCATATTGCAAGCAATCTTAATGAAAAGAATGGAGTGAAAGGAGACGAAACTCACTGGCAAAGGTGGAACGTTTTGCTTAGTTTCAGAAGACCATCTTGCCCGTTTCCCTGCTCATCTAATTCTTTCCATGAGTCCTTTATTGTTTGGAAACAGCTTAAACTTTCCCTCTAAACACAAAGAAAAACTAGTGTCACTGATGCCCTGTATCCAAAACAGTAAAATGAAGCCAAGATAGAACGAAAAACTAGTGTCATGTAGTGTTTTATTCGGAATTAATAAAATCAAACCAAGATTATGCGCGCGCACACCTTAAAATCATTTGAAACAAGATCATAGAATATGGTGTCAGGTACAATGTCCTCAAACTGTAGGATCGGAGCCGACGACGCGAGAGCCCCGACAGCAATATGCGGATACTTGAGTCTCATCCAAGCAGCAAGCACTGGGTGCCCAATCAACAAAATCAGTACAGAATAGAAACCCAACGGCCACCGAATTTGGAAAGACATAGCCAATACTACTAATTCAAGGGACTAGTGGCTCTTACTTCCACCGTATGAACCCCCGAAGAGCACCACGGGGCTGCTTTCGGAGGACAGGTTCCTCTTGAGGTCGGTGAGCAGCACGGCGTAGTCGGCGAGCGCTTGCTCGGCCGTCAGGTACGCCATGGACCTGGAATTGTTGTAGGCCTTGTCTTTGCTGCCGAACGGCATGGACTCGCCGTAGTAGCGGTGCTGCAGCAACGCATCAATCAGAAGTTCAAAAACCAAGGCCCGGTCAGCTAATAAAGCGGAACATAACGAGTGCAGGATAGTTGCCTCGGCGAAGACGACGAGGGCGGCGAAGCGCGGGGCGGCGTCCCAGACGAGGCCGGAGTTGGCGGCGAACCAGGCGATGTCGCCCTCGTTGCCGCAGTAGAAGAAGATGGGGCCGCCGGGGCCCGCCCACCCGCCGGCGCGGCCCACGAGGTACCGCTGCTGGAAGAACTCATCCTCGCCCGAGAAGCTGAAGTGGTCCAGCCGCTGCCGGAAGTAGCGGGTCTCGAACTCGTAGCCCCCGGCGACCCCGTCTCGCACCTCCGGCCGCGGCCGCGGCCGCGCGTGGGGGCCCGGGAAGCGGGGCGGCGGGAGCAGGGCCCGCGCGACGGCCGGGAGGAGGCCGAGGAGGATGAGCAGCAGCGGAAGACGGCGGGGCCGATGCATGGCGGCGCTTTGCTTGACTCCGGTGAGCGCGCGGGCGGGCTGCGGAGTGGAGACGATCTGGGAATGGGATCGATAAGCTGCGCGGAGGAATCGGGGAGCTTTCCACGTGGCGCGTGAGGACGATCCTTGACGTACGTGCGTGTCATCCACTCCAGTAGTGGAGTATACGTATCCAAGAAGCTCATCCGGTGGCGACGAAGATGGGCTGGCTGCCAATTTCGTTAGGCTGACGGACGCACTCACCTCACCGCGACGGGAACGCGCCGGCCGCCGACGGCCAGCTAGCGCTTGCTGAGGCTGAGCGTCTGGCAGTGCATGTTGATATTCTCCGTGAGCACAGCGATACCCGTATACAGTACGTGCCTTCGAGAGAAAAAAAAGAACAAGGAATGATTTCTACACGCCGTGATGGAATCTCAATTTTGACCTGTGAACATACCGTCACGCGGCGTGCGAAGTAATTGTCGTCAGAGAGAGAACAGTAAGAATTTATGGGGAAAACAAGAAGTCCAAGGCATCCGCGCTTTCATAGCTCAGTTGGTTAGAGCACCCGTTTAGTAAGCGGGAGGTCTTGAGTTCAACTCTCAATGAAAGCAATCCTTCGTTTCATTTTTATTTTTTTCACATGTAAGACGATAATAAGTAAGCTAAATATGAATCGATTAACAGAAATGGTCCCATGGTCTAGTTGTTAGGACATTGGACTCTGAATCCAGTAACCCGAGTTCAAGTCTCGGTGGGACCTTATTTTTTTGTACAGATTTTGCTTTTTTGTATTGTCTCGCACATTGCACAGTTTCACTTGCTGCTCTCGAAACATGCACTATATAGATAGAGGAAAACGTGTGTCTGCTATTTTTTAAAAATTATTCTCTCGAACAATTTTGCATGCCATGATCAGCCAACGCATCTGACAATGTCTCTTGCAACCAATTCTATCAACAAAAAAGTCTATTAGGTTGGTCTAGAAATTTATTTACTGTTCCTGCCAAGAGCAAAAACCATCTGACTTATTTGTGCTTCTAGTTAGATATGTCCAAATATAAATTTTTCGGAGGTGCATAACCAGATTTATAATATTCTTTACTATGAAATATGCACAAGTTTCAATTTGTTCTCGCCTTGGCGACTGGCTCTTTGGGCATTGCTCAATGTTCGTTTCAAGCGACCACCGCTGCTCTTCGTAGAGATGCATAACTAACTTCAGAATTGCAACTTGGGCTTGAACGGCAACTCATGCCTCCCTCCCCTTACCAGCAAGTGCTTCAAAATCCAAAATTAATTTCTCATTTGTTTTGGTCGTTGTCTCCATCAACCTCACGGCCTCATGAAGAGCATTGGCCTCAAGCTTCGGCGGAAGTCATCCAGCGCTTTCCGCGCATCCACCGGAAGCTCACCAAGACGATGGAACTCCTTTACGCCACTTCATGAAGAGCAATAACCCGGCTAAGAAACTACTCTACTACTCTCTCCTCCCAAAAATCTTGTCTTACATTTGTCTAAATACGGATGTATCAAGTAACGTTTTAGTATTAGATGCATCTGTATCTAGACAAATCTAAGACAAGAATTTTGGGACGGAGGGAGTACTATGATGCAAGGTCGACTCAAATTAGTCAAGTTACGTAGACTTACAAGATGGAATCGGAAAACAACTTCCCCAGGTCAATGTTTTTCTCTTTATCTTCCACCAAGGGCATTTCTAATGGACCCCTTATATCAACTTAGTGGTATATTAAATTTTTTACTTTACTAAGTTTGACCTAACCGATCCCAAGCTAGTGGAGTATAATTTTTGCTGCTTCCCTATCCCAAAGCTAGTTGGTTTATGGCCATGGGTTGAAGTATCCCTCTTCAGGATAGTGCTGAGGCTCATGAGGATTCCATTGATAGACGGGATCCTGCGAATCCCACTAGTAAACAGGCTCTACGGCTGCCACGGGCTGAGGTGCTGGCTCTGGCCCCTCTTCTTGGGGCGGCTCCAAGCCCCATAATAGTGTTACTGCCCGAGGAAAAATCGAACAAAGAAGGCGCATGCAATGTAATAGTCTCACGACTGCCCTGACTAAACACCAAGTTATACCGAAATCGTGGCGTGTCGTTGTTAATAAAATCATGCCCAACCGTGCTAGTGTAATCAAGGTGTCTAACAGGTAAAAACTTCTCCTCAACCTCATCATGCCTAATAGAAATCTAAAAATGTCAAATGCAAGAAGCATAAATACCACCGTAAATAACTCCTTTTGAGAGGTTAGTGTGTAACTATCGAGCAATCATGCCATCCAAACTCAAAGTTCTATCACTATAAAGAGCATGTCGCAAAATAACAAGATCAGGCGAGCTGAGTGATCCACTCTCCCACCGTCCAGTCAAACAACTCCCGACAAATAATGAGTAATAACGCAAAACAGGAAAATACAAACTAGCAACTCTAGCCTCATAAACTCCTCACGTCTCCCTCACAGTAACTCCGGATATAAAATTCGTACTGTCACGAGGGTGTGCCTCTATAGGGCTGCACTTGTTGGGGAACGCAGTAATTTCAAAAAAATTCCTACGCACACGCAAGATCATGGCGATGATATAGCAACGAGAGGGGAGAGTGTTCGTCCACATACCCTCGTAGACCGTAAGCGGAAGCTTTAGCACTACGCGGTTGATGTAGTCGTACGTCTTCACGATCCGACCGATCCAAGCACCGAACGTACGGAGCCTCCGAGTTCAGCACACGTTCAGCTCGATGACGATCTCCGGCCTCCGATCCAGCCGAGCTCCGGAGATGAGTTCCGTCAGCACGACGGCGTGGTGACGATGATGATGTTCTACCGGCGCAGGGCTTCGCCTAAACTCCGCGACGATATGACCGAGGTGGAATATGGTGGAAGGGGGCACCGCACACGGCTAAGGAACGATCCGTAGATCAACTTGTGTGTCTATGGGGTGCCCCCTGCCCCCGTATATAAAGGAGCCAGGGGGGAGGAGGTCGCCGGCCTAAGGGGGCGCGCCAAGGGGGGAGTCCTACTCCCACCGGGAGTAGGACTCCCCTTTTCCAAGTTGGAGTAGGAGAGAAGGGGGAAAGAGGAGGAGGAGGGGAAGGAAAGGGGGGGCGCCGCCCCCCTTCCCTTGTCCTATTCGGACTAGGAGGGGGAGGGGCGCGCGGCCCCCTCCTGGCTCCTTCCTCTTCTCCCTCTTGGCCCATGTAGGCCCATTAACCCCCCAGGGGGTTCCGGTAACCTTCCGGTACTCCGGTAAAATGCCGATTTCACCCGGAACTATTCCGATGTCCAAACATAGGCTTCCAATATATCAATCTTTATGTCTCGACCATTCTGAAACTCCTCGTCATGTCCGTGATCACATCCTGGACTCCGAACAAACTTCGGTACATCAAAACTTATAAACTCATAATAAAACTGTCATCGAAACGTTAAGCGTGCGGATCCTACGGGTTCGAGAACTATGTAGACATGACCTAGAACCATTCTCGGTCAATAACCAATAGCGGGACCTGGATGCCCATATTGGTTCCTACATATTCTACGAAGATCTTTATCGGTCAAACCGCATAACAACATACGTTGTTCCCTTTGTCATCGGTATGTTACTTGCCCGAGATTCGATCGTCGGTATCCAATACCTAGTTCAATCTCGTTACCGGCAAGTCTCTTTACTCGTTCTGTAATACGTCATCTCACAACTAACTCATTAGTTATAATGCTTGCAAGGCTTAAGTGATGAGTATTACCGAGAGGGCCCAGAGATACCTCTCCGACAATCGGAGTGACAAAACCTAATCTCGAAATACGCCAACTCAACATGTATCTTCGGAGACACCTGTAGTACTCCTTTATAATCACCCAGTTACGTTGTGACGTTTGGTAGTACCCAAAGTGTTCCTCCGGTAAACGGGAGTTGCATAATTCTCATGTTACAGGAACATATATAAGTCATGAAGAAAGCAATAGCAGAATACTAAACGATCATGTGCTAAGCTAACGGGATGGGTCATGTCAATCACATCATTCTCCTAATGATGTGATCCCATTAATCAGATGACAACACATGTCTATGGTTAGGAAACATAACCATCTTTGATTAATGAGCTAGTCAAGTAGAGGCATACTAGTGACTATATGTTTGTCTATGTATTCACACATGTATCATGTTTCCGGTTAATACAATTCTAGCATGAATAATAAACATTTATCATGATATGAGGAAATAAATAATAACTTATTATTGCCTCTAGGGCATATTTCCTTCAGTCTCCCACTTGCACTAGAGTCAATAATCAAGTTCACATCGCCATGTGATTTAACACCAATATTCATATCTGTATATGATTAACACCCATAGTTCACATCATCATGTGACCAACACCCAAAGGGTTTACTAGAGTCAATAATCTAGTTCACATCGCTATGTGATTAACGCCCAAAGAGTACTAAGGTGTGATCATGTTTTGCTCGTGAGAGAAGCTTAGTCAACGGGTCTGTCACATTCAGAGCCGTATGTATTTTGCAAATATGTTATGTCCACAATGCTCTGCACGGAGCTACTCTAGCTAATTGCTCCCACTTTCAATATGTATCCAGGTTGAGACTTAGAGTCATCTGGATCAGTGTAAAAGTTTGCACTGATGTAACTTTTACAACAAACTCTTTTATCACCTCCATAATCGAGAAACATGTCCTTAGTCCTTACTAAGGATATTCTTGACCAATGTCCAGTCATCTACTCCTAGATCACTATTGTACTCCCTTGCCAAATTCAGAGCAAGGTATACAATAGGTCTGGTACATAGCATAGCATACTTTATAGAACCTATGACTGAGGCATAGGGAATGACTTTTCATTCTCTTTCTATTTTCTGCTGTGGTCGGGATTTGAGTCTTACTCAATTTCATACCTTTGCAACACAGGCAAGAACTCTTTCTTTACTGTTCCATTTTGAACTACTTCAAAATCTTGTCAAGGTATGTACGCATTGAAAATCTTATCAAGCGTCTTGATCTATCTCAATAGATCTTGATGCTCAATATGTAAGTAGCTTTACTGAGGTCTTTCTTCGAAAAACTCCTTTCAAATACTCCTTTATGCTTTGCAAAAAAATTCTATATCATTTCTGATCGACAATATGTCACTCACATATACTAATTAGAAAGGCTGTAGTGCTCCCACTCACTTTATTGTAAATACAGGCTTCATCGTAAGTCCATATAAAACTATATGCTTTGATCAACTTATCAAAGCGTATATTCCAACTCCGAGATGCTTGCACCAGTCCATAGATGGATCGCTGGAGCTTGCACATTTTGTTAGCACCTTTAGGATTGACAAAACCTTCTGGTTGCATCATATACAACTCTTCTTTAATAAATCCATTAAGGAATGCAGTTTTGACATCCATTTGCCAGATTTCATAAAATGTGGCAATTGCTAACATGATTCAGACAGACTTTAAGCATCGATACGAGTGAGAAAATCTCATCGTATTAAACACCTTGAACTTGTTGAAAACCTTTCGCAACAAGTCGAGCTTAGTAGATAGTAACACTACTATCAGCGTCCGTCTTCCTCTTGAAGATCCATTCATTTAACATGGCTTGCTGATCATCGAGTAAGTCAATCAAAGTCCATACTTTGTTCTCATACATGGATCATATCTCAGATTTTATGGCCTCGAGCCATTTCGCGAAATCTGGGCTCATCATCGCTTCCTCATAGTTCGTAGGTTCATCATGGTCTAGTAACATGACTTTCAGAACATGATTACTACAACACTCTGGTGCGGATCTTACTCTGGAAGACCTACGAGGTTCTGTAGTAATTTGATCTAAAGTTTCATGATCAATATCATTAGCTTCCTCACTAATTGGTGTATTTGTCACAGGAACTGATTTCTGTGATGAACTACTTTCCAATAAGGGAGCAGGTACAGTTACCTCATCAAGTTTTACTTTCCTCCCACTCACTTCTTTCGAGAGAAACTCCTTCTCTGGAAAGGATCCATTTTAGCAACGAATATCTTGCGTTCGGATCTGTGATAGAAGGTGTACCCAACAATTTCCTTTGGGTATTTTATGAAGACGCACTTCTCCGATTTGGGTTCGAGCTTATCAGGATAATTTTTTTTCACATAAGCATCGCAGCCCCAAACTTTAAGAAACAACAGCTTAGGTTTACTGCTAAACCATAGTTCATACGGTGTCGTCTCAACGGATTTAGATGGTGCCCTATTTTAAACGTGAATGCAGTTGTCTCTAATGTATAACCCCAAAACGATAGTGGTAAATCGGTAAGAGACATCATAGATCGCACCATATCAAATAAAGTGCGGTTACGACGTTCGGACACACCATAATGTTGTGGTGTTCCAGGTGGCGTGAGCTGTGAAACTATTCCACATTGTTTTAATTGAAGACCAAACTCGTAACTCAAATATTTGTCTCCGTGATCAGATCGCAGATACTTTATTTTCTTGTTACGATGATTTTTCCACTTCACTCTGAAATTCTTTGAACCTTTCAACTATTTCAGACTTATGTTTCATCAAGTAGATATACCCATATCTGCTCAAATCATCTGTGAAGGTCAGAAAATAACGATACTTGCCACGAGCCTTCATACTCATTGGTCTGCACACATCAATATGTATTATTTCCAATAAGTCAGTAGCTCGTTCCATTGTTCCGAAGAACGGAGTTTTAGTCATCTTGCCCAAAAGGCACGGTTCGCAAGCATCAAATGATTCATAACCAAGTGATTCCGAAAATCCATCTTTATGGAGTTTCTTCATGCGCTTTACACCAATATGACCCAAACGGCAGTGCCACAAATAATTTGCACTATCATTATGAACTTTGCATCTTTTTGGCCTCAATATTATGAATATGTGTATCACTACGATCGAGATCCAACAAACTATTTTCATTGGGTGTATGACCATTGAAGGTTTTATTCACGTAAACAGAACAACAATTATTTTCTGATTTTAAATGAATAACCGTATTGCAATAAACACGATCAAATCATATTCATGCTCAACGCAAACGCCAAATAACATTTATTTAAGTTTAACACTAATCCCGAAAGTATAGGGAGTGTGCGATGATGATCAATCTTGGAACTACTTCCAACACTCATCGTCACTTTCCCTTCAACTAGTCTCTGTTTATTATGTAACTCCTGTTTCGAGTTACTAATCTTAGCAACCGAACAAGTATCAAATACTCAGGGGCTACTATAAACACTAGTAAGGCACACATCAATAATCTGTATATCAAATATACCCTTGTTCACTTTGCCATCCTTCTTATCCACCAAATATTCAGGGCATTTCTGCTTCCAGTGACCATTCTCTTTGCAGTAGAAGCACTTAGTCTCAGGCTTAGGACCAGACTTGGGTTTCTTCACTTGAGCAGCAACTTGCTTGCCGTTCTTCTTGAAGTTCCCCTTCTTTTCCCTTTGCCCTTTTCTTGAAACTAGTGATCTTGTTAACCATCAACACTTGATGCTCTTTTCTTGATTTCTACCTTCGCCGATCTCAACATCGCGAAGAGCTCAGGAATAACTTTTCCCTTGCATATTATAGTTCATCACGAAGTTCTAGTAACTTAGTGATGGTGACTAGAGAATTCTGTCAATCACTATCTTATCTGGAAGATTAACTCCCACTTGATTCAAGCGATTGAAGTACACAGACAATCTGAGCACATGCTCACTAGTTGAGCGATTCTCCTCCATCTTTTAGCTATAGAACTTGTTGGAGACTTCATATCTCTCAACTCGGGTATTTGCTTGAAATATTAACTTCAACTCCTGGAACATCTTATATGGTCCATGACGGTCAAAAACGTCTTTGAAGTCCCGATTCTAAGCCGTTAAGCATGGTGCACTAAACTATCAAGTAGTCATCATATTGAGCTTAGCTAAACGTTCATAACGTCTGCATCTGCTCCTGCAATAGGTCTGTCACCTAGCGGTGCATTAAGGACATAATTCTTCTGTGCAGCAATGAGGATAAACCTCGGATCACGGATCCAATCCGCATCATTGCTACTAACATCTTTCAACACAATTTTCTCTAGGAACATATCAAAACAAACATATGAAAGCAACAACGCGAGCTATTGATCTACAACATAATTTGCAAAATACTACCAGGACTAAGTTCATGATAAATTTAAGTTCAATTAATCATATTACTTAAGAACTCCCACTTAGACAGACATCTCTCTAGTCATCTAAGTGATCACGTGATCCAAATCAACCAAACCATGTCCGATCATCAGGTGAGATGGAGTAGTTTCAATGGTGAACATCGCTATGTTGATCATATCTACTATATGATTCACGCTCGACCTTTCGGTCTCCGTGTTCCGAGGCCATATCTGTATATGCTAGGCTCGTCAAGTATAACCAGAGTATTCCGCGTGTGCAACTGTTTTGCACCCGTTGTATTTGAACGTAGAGCCTATCACACCCGATCATCACGTGGTGTCTCAGCACGAAGAACTTTCATAATGGTGCATACTCAGGGAGAACACTTCTTGATAATTAGTGAGAGATCATCTTAAAATGCTACCGTCAATCAAAGCAAGATAAGATGCATAAAGGATAAACATCACATGCAATCAATATAAGTGATATGATATGGCCATCATCATCTTGTGCTTGTGATCTCCATCTTCGAAGCACCGTCATGATCACCATCGTCACCGGCGCGACACCTTGATCTCCATCGTAGCATCGTTGTCGTTACGCTATCTATTTCTTCTATGACTATCGCTACCGCTTAGTGATAAAGTAAAGCAATTACAGGGCATTTGCATTTCATACAATAAAGCGACAACCATATGGCTCCTGCCAGTTGCCGATAACTTCGGTTACCAAAAATGATCATCTCATACAATAAAATATACCAAAAATACGCGTAATGTCGGTCCGGGCCGCTTCATCTCACAATACCGCCGAACCAAAGTATGACATGCTGGTAAGCAGTATGACTTGTATCGCCCACAACTCACTTGTGTTCTACTCGTGCAAATAACATCAACACATAAAACCTAGGCTCGGATGCCACTGTTGGGGAACGCAGTAATTTCAAAAAATTTCCTACGCACACGCAAGATCATGGCGATGATATAGCAACGAGAGGGGAGAGTGTTCGTCCACGTACCCTCGTAGACCGTAAGCGGAAGCGTTAGCACAACGCGGTTGATGTAGTCGTACGTCTTCACGATCCGACCGATCCAAGCACCGAACGTACGGAGCCTCCAAGTTCAGCACACGTTCAGCTCGATGACGATCTCCGGCCTCCAATCCAGCCGAGCTCCGGAGATGAGTTCCGTCAGCACGACGGCGTGGTGATGATGATGATGTTCTACCGGCGCAGGGCTTCGCCTAAACTCCGCGACGATATGACCGAGGTGGAATATGGTGGAAGGGGGCACCGCACACGGCTAAGGAACGATCCGTAGATCAACTTGTGTGTCTATGGGGTGCCCCCTGCCCCCGTATATAAAGGAGCCAGGGGGAAGGAGGCCGCCGGCCTAAGGGGGCGCGCCAAGGGGGGAGTCCTACTCCCACCGGGAGTAGGACTCCCCTTTTCCAAGTTGGAGTAGGAGAGAAGGGAGAAAGAGGAGGAGGAGGGGAAGGAAAGGGGGGGCGCCGCCCCCCTTCCCTTGTCCTATTCAGACTAGGAGGGGGAGGGGCGCGCGGCCCCCTCCTGGCTCCTTCCTCTTCTCCCTCTTGGCCCATGTAGGCCCATTAACCCCCCGGGGGGTTCCGGTAACCTCCCGATACTCCGGTAAAATGCCGATTTCACCCGGAACTATTCCGATGTCCAAACATAGGCTTCCAATATATCAATCTTTATGTCTCGACCATTCCGAGACTCCTCGTCATGTCCGTGATCACATCCTGGACTCCGAACAAACTTCGGTACATCAAAACTTATAAACTCATAATAAAACTGTCATCGAAACGTTAAGCGTGCGGACCCTACGGGTTCGAGAACTATGTAGACATGACCTAGAACCATTCTCGGTCAATAACCAATAGCGGGACCTGGATGCCCATATTGGTTCCTACATATTCTACGAAGATCTTTATCGGTCAAACCGCATAACAACATACGTTGTTCCCTTTGTCATCGGTATGTTACTTGCCCGAGATTCGATCGTCGGTATCCAATAACTAGTTCAATCTCGTTACCGGCAAGTCTCTTTACTCGTTCTGTAATACGTCATCTCACAACTAACTCATTAGTTATAATGCTTGCAAGGCTTAAGTGATGAGTATTACCGAGAGGGCCCAGAGATACCTCTCCGACAATCGGAGTGACAAAACCTAATCTCGAAATACGCCAACTCAACATGTACCTTCGGAGACACCTGTAGTACTCCTTTATAATCACCCAGTTACGTTGTGACGTTTGGTAGTACCCAAAGTGTTCCTCCGGTAAACGGGAGTTGCATAATTCTCATAGTTACAGGAACATGTATAAGTCATGAAGAAAGCAATAGCAGAATACTAAACGATCATGTGCTAAGCTAACGGGATGGGTCATGTCAATCACATCATTCTCCTAATGATGTGATCCCATTAATCAGATGACAACACATGTCTATGGTTAGGAAACATAACCATCTTTGATTAATGAGCTAGTCAAGTAGAGGCATACTAGTGACTATGTGTTTGTCTATGTATTCACACATGTATCATGTTTCCGGTTAATACAATTCTAGCATGAATAATAAACATTTATCATGATATGAGGAAATAAATAATAACTTTATTATTGCCTCTAGGGCATATTTCCTTCAGCACTCAGGTGGAATCAAACAAGCCTCACAAAACTCATCAAGTGTCATCTCTCTAGGAGCATCATATAAGTTGAATGTAAAGTGGGTGGCTCCCCCCTCTCACGCGTTTTCGGTCAGCGCCGCTCTAGAGCGTCAGCGCCCGCATTCATGCACTGCCAGAGCAGACGCGGGCGCTCATTGGCGCCGGCATTGAAGTGGCACGCTGACCGAGAGAGCGCTGCTCGCGCCGCTTCTCGGTGCTTGTGACTACTGCGCATTCAAACAACACGACGATCACCTGTTTGTCCGTCTGCCGCCCACATTGATGGCATGCGGTTGCCGAGGCGTCTTCTTCGGCGCCACCTGTCCTTCCCTCCGCTGCCCACCATTGCAATAAAAATTGGTGCCTCGGCCATAACCGCAACCATCCACCTCTGATTCGTCTCGACACCACTCCCGCCATGGATTCCTCCCCGCCAATGCTCACTGGGGCGGGTTGACGTCGGACTAGAAGAAGGAGATGGCCGCCATTGTTGCCAGATGGCTGGCCGGCATGCAGCTGAAGGACGACGACGTCCCAATGGAGAACGCCGCCGATGATGAACTGGCGCCACCCTCCTCCTCCTCTTGCGCGCCACCCTTGTCGATGCATTGCACCATGACCATCGGCGAGGCTCGTGCCCATTACATGGACATGGTGTGGGAGGAGCAGTTACGAAAGGCGCAGACTGACGCTTCCTACAGCCACCACCTCGTGCAGGAGCAAGTGCAGGCGAAGAGAGCAGCTCGCCGTCGGCAGGGCTGTCGCGCTGGACGCAGGCCTGGCGGAGCAGGAGGCGCTGCTCGAGTCTTACCGCTCCAGATCCGCCTTGCCCGCTGGCGGTATCGCCAGCGGGTGGCGGAGGTGTCGGCCTCCTACAAGGAGAGCGACGACGTGGGCGAGGCGGTGTTCAGCGAGACCGACTACAAGAAGGACATCGCCGAGTCCGCGCCCTGCTACAATGACCACGAAGCTGGCATGTTCACGGGCGCCGCCAGCAGCGAGGAACAGTAGTGCACGATAGGTCGTCGCCGCTTGTGTCCCGGGAAGGCCACTGCTTCACCCATCCCGTCGAGGCCAAGCTTGGTGGGCTCAACATCGTCAGCAAATTAGTCGCTTGGCGGCGACGTGGAGGTGGACAGCATCACTTCCCGGGCCTCCGGAGCTGGAGAGAGCCGAGGCGAAACTGAAGACGGTGAAGCTTCAGTTCTCGAGGCTTACGATCGGACATGAGGAACGGTCATCGACGACCATTTAGACCTAACTGGACGGGCTCCGCTTAGTTGATGTAAATATAATGAAATACATCATGTTTAAATGAAATCCGGCCTTGTTAAAATGAATTTCGTCGGTTAGTCTGTCTTCCATATTCGTGTTTCGTCCATTTATCCGCGGACAGACGCAGGAGGAAATTTGCGAGTTGATGTCGGAGGCGCGTGGTCCGTGGAAAACAAATGTAGATACGTACCGGGGCCGCTTCGAAATCCAACCGCTCGTCCACGCAATCCTGTGATGCCGTCTGTGATTGGTCCTCGACACGTACCTCCACGTCATTAACCGGCCAATCCAGAACGGGCCCGCCCTCTGGAAAATTCCACGTAGACGCAGCCCTACGCGGGCCCGCAACTATACATACAGCCCGAGCTCCGTCCCCTTCCTCCAGAGAGTTCCGTTTCTTTTCTCCCCCTCTTCCTCGCACAAGGAGCGGCAAGTAATCCGGTCGACGAATTGATAGGGGAGACGAGGAGCAGCGATGGCCGCCGCTCGAGCCCGATGGCGGTTCCTCGCGCTGCCCCTGGCGCTGCTCCTCGCGATCGGCTCGTCGCGCGGCCTCGACGCGGCGCCCAAGCCACCCGTCCCCAAGGCCATCTCCGTGAGTTCCCGCCCTCCCCCTCCCTCCCTTCTAATCTCTCTTGCCACGGCTTGATCGATCGGAGCTGACGGGCCGCCGCGGTTTCCGGATCCGCGCTGCAGGACCTGAGGGAGGCGATCGTCAAGGGGCTGGGGCTCCAGTCGGAGGAGCTCAAGGTGTCCGGGTTCGACGTGAGGGACGCGCTGGTGGGGCACGCGGTGGCGTACGAGTTCGACATGGAGGTCGGGAGGAAGGCCGTGCCGGTGCGCCTGCTCGAGGACGTCAACCGGTGGGACTTCGTCGACCTGCCCATCTTCCGGTCCCAGGCCGACGCCGACGACACGGCGCTCGCCGAGATCGGGCGGGGGAGCTTCGACCCCACGCTGCCGCCCTTCCAGCTCGCCGGGCCCATGGAGCTCTGGATCCAGGACGGCGACGACGTCAGGCTCGCTTTGCCGGTAAGATAGATGATTTGGTTATTTTGCTGTATCGCTTATCTTAAGGTTGATTCAGTTGTGGCTTGTCGATATGGTTTCCTCGCCTCTGCCTGTACCTGAAATCCCAGAGAACCAGAAGTGAAAAAAAGGGGTCAGGCATGGTCACCTTAGTTATCGTTGTTTAATAATCTCTGACAACTAGACGAGGTTAGGACCTAGTGACTGGGGAAAGGTGTGCTAATGATAGATATTGTCATCATTCTTCGTCTGTGATACATTAAGATGGGGATCTAACTTGGGGGAGAATATCATAAATTTATTCGGCTCAAAACATTTAAATGTAACTATGATCTCTCCTTCACACAAAAGAAGAATATTTACAACATTAGACTGAGCTTAAAATTGCATCCCCCTCCAACATCAACAGAATTGCTGATACTGCCAAGGACCAAAAACACATCTTTTGTCTTGAACATCAAATGTGGCTACTGTCATGGGCTAGATATTGTAGAGCACTTGGGTTTCTTAGGTCACTTCAAGAAATAAGCAGAAGCAGAGACCATCTTCAGTCATCACATGTTGATAGTGCCAGCTGAAATGGCTGGGTGACTTCTGAATGTGTCCGAACAATAAATTGAAGTGCTCTTATGTGTTTAGAAGCTGTGTCACTGTTTTTGCGAACTTTTATTACGATGATGAAAGCTCGTATATGAATAGACAGTAGTGAACTACTAGTTGGCATTAGAGAGTTGCACATAGTGGATTCCTCAGTGGTGATTTCAGATAGATCTCACTCACTATGAGGATGTGTTTGTTTGTACCTAGCTGTAATACACTCTGAATTTCATCTCAAACCTTGCAAAAATTAACGTTCATATACTTCCTTCTTGTGTGTGCGGGCACATTTTCGTCTGACCAAGGATACGACATGGCATTCACATACATGCCAATCATTGTGGTGCAGCCAGTGAACAAATATTCGTGCTTATTGAATTACTATACATGTGGTCATGAAATTTCATCATATCACATATGAAATGCTAATATCTGTTTCTGTACAGCATGATGTGGAAGCTGGAACCCTGAAGAAAGTTGTTCTTGCTGATGGTGCGGTGGTCACAGTGAAAGGTGCTAGGGCGGTGAGCCTCCGTTTGCCCCTCGAACTACCACTTCCTCTCAACCGCACTACATACAAGGGCCGCCTGTCTAGCTTGCTTTCCATTGCTCGAGCCCTACGCGGTGCAGCTCGGTCTAATCAGAAACCCCTGATGTCCCTCCGGATCGAGGGTCCAACCTCATTATCCTCAACCCCTTCCATGTCTCCGAATGACAAGCTCAAGCTCAAAAGGTTGGCCCCAGGTCAAGTGGAGCTCTCCTCGCGTGCGATCCCTGCCGTCACAGACGATGAGGACGAATCACCTAGCCCCGGATTGTGGCCCTTTTTGTCGTTGAATGCATCAGATGGCAGCCTGCAGGGGCTTGAAGAACTACTGGCGAAGGTTCTCGGTAAGAAGGCGGGTGAAAAGGGCACGTTCAAGTTGGTGAATGCACGGGCCTCGGCGCAAACATATGTCAAAATGGGATTCACGGTGGAGAAGCGGATTGCTGATGGAGAGGTGAACTGGTCTAACTTGCCAGAGTGGAAAACAAAGCCCAACAAGTTGAGAGCGCACTATGAAGTTCTTGCTCGCGTGGAGCGTGGCCAGGCGATCCCGGAAAGGATCGCCCAGGTACAGCCTTTCCAGGTCGACGAGGCCATGTCCGAGAGCATGCTCACCGGAAACGTGTCTAGATCGAAGATGGAGGTAGTAAACCCCCCACCGGTTTTTTTCACTTTGTGAGACTGGGAGGGGCTGGAAGCTTTTTATTTCCAAAGTTCTAGTACTTGGGATGGATGTGGCAAAAAGTACTGATTTTATGCAATGGAGCCGGGGAGCCTTCCTGTTGTTCTAAAAGAAGTACTGATTTCTGAGCCAACATGGAACCTGTGTTATACTGGCTAGCTTTGTAAATTACCGGCGCGAACAGGAGGCCTTACAGTGAAGTGCAGCAATAAGCAAATTGTATGTACACAGTACACATCTCAAAGCAAAGCAAAAGCGCTCAGAGCATGGGATGGCTTTTGTTCTGGGTAACCTTGATGAACAGTAAATTCAAAACAACAGTAGTTTTAAAAATTCTTCTCTTTTTGTAGATGTTTCATGTTAGTGTAACAAATGTGGTTGACAATTTTCATGTGAATCAATGAAAAAACAAAAATAAGTTGACATTTGAAGGTGACATTTGGCATTTGACTTTTTCTTTTTCACATGTCAAAGTGCTTAAGCTTTTCCCATAAGAATTTTGCAGATAGCATGTGGGTGTGATAGCACATCTTTTTTTTTTTTTGCCAATTGCAAAATAACATTCTTGATGTGCAGAGCATATATGTTCCCGAGAGCCAAATTGGATCTCTGTTAGAGCATCAAGGTGATTGGATTTTATCTCTCGTGTACCTGTATAACCGTGCAGGAGAGTCCGACCGCTTCTAGGCCTCTTTCAATCTACATATGCAGATGAGGCGCTAAGCGCATTAAAGAGTACATTAAAAGTTCTTAATACACATATGCTTAACCTTCTTTATTTAACTATTTAAAGGGTGCTGGTATACGTTTTAGTCCCATGACTAAAAGTAGTGGGATTAAAACTTGTTAGTCTCACCAATGTTTGGATTCAAATACAAAAAAGACTAAAATCAAGTTAATGAGCATTTATTATCCTCCAAACCCTTCAATCCAGAACTTGCCTGTGTTAAAGGAGAGGAGTTAAATGAGGAAAGAGGACTAATCCATATTTTAGTAGAGGTACCCCTGACTAAAAATTTTTAGTCTTAAGACTAGTTTTGGCCCTGCTTGGAACTTTAGCCTCTTAAAGAGACTATTTTTAATCAGACTAAAATAAGTCCCTTGGATACGTTTTAGTCCCATGACTAAAAGTAGTGGGACTAAAACTTGCTAGCCTCACCCATGCTTGGATCCAAATACTAAAGAGACTAAAATCAAGTTATTGAGCATCTATTATCCTCCAAACCCTCCAATCCAGAACTCGCATGTGTTAAAGGAGAGGAATTAAATGAGGAGAGAGAGGGCTAATACATATTTTAGTAGGTTTTCTATGACTAAAAAATTTTAGCCTCAAGACTAGTCCTAGCCTTTCTTTAGTCAAGGGTGCTTGGAATTTTAGCCTCTAAAAGAGACAATTTTTAGTCAGACTAAAAATAGTCCCTTGGATCCAAGCACCCTCTAAACTCTTTCATGCATTGGTAAGCTTCCCTCATTTAAGTGTTTTGCATAAGTTTATGTGTTTGGCATTGATTCTTTTAAAAAAGGCATTGGTTTTTTAGAAAAAAAAAACCTTCGGCATTGGTTCTTCCTCGTTCTCTCTTCTCTTTAATTGCTTTATTATCATGTTATATTGCTTAACACTTGTACACCTAGAAACACTCGGGAGGGCCTAGTTAAAATGTGTGTCCTTCCAAGCTTCTTTGACCAATAGAGCACAAGAAAACAGCCACAGCTAGAGCAGAATACACACCAAAAAAAAACATGGCGTATACAAAGTGAAATTGTTCAGATTGTTAGAGTTTTGCCTATTATTACTTACAACAATTTATACAAAAACCGGAGGCCTATCGGACCCATTTATGCATGATAAGGGATGTAATAAGTTTAGTCTCACCCAGCTAGTGGGGCATGTTGGAGATTAAGGTGGGTTGTTCCACCCACCACTAAGAGCGTGAGAAGTAGGTAGATATACGCGTGCTCCTCCTTCGTCCGCTTTGCCTCATAAGACTACTTCCTCAACATTGACAACCTCTTTCACCAACGTTCGCTTGTTGGCGATGGTGACGCGACCGTGAACTGTCTATTTGTCCACCATGATGTATGTGCTTTTATCCTTATGTTATGGATTGCTTCTAGATTATTACTATTTGCATGGTGTTTTCATCTTATCTAACTGATTAAATGCATACTATGCATAGAACTATTGTTCTTCATGATTTATCCATTGAATTTTTGAATTAAAATATATGAAAAATGCTCAAATATTCAACATAAACTAAGTTTGCATCCATGAGCCATGCACAAGCTGCATAGAGAAGTGTAGAGCAATTAGCTCATAAGGACCACCATTGCCCTGCACTATCGCGCTACCCCCTTCCCTTCCGTGACATCCCGCTTAATAGAAATGATAGGCTACTCATATAACAAGGTGCGCCTTCTTTTCCTAAAGCTCCTCTCAAAAAAAAACTCTAGGTTAAGCGTGCTTGTCCTGGGGTACTGAGGGAAAAGTGCATAGGAAATACTAGTGTTGGTCTATGAGGCAGTCTAGACCTCGCCAGACGTAACGGCCGAGAACCGGTGGTTGTGGCCGGGACTTAACAGATGGTATCAAAGTGGACCCCGCGGTTACATGGGCATGTGCGAGTCAGTGACGTGGGCATGTGGCGCATGGCGGGTGTGGCTCGTCGTAACATATGGCATGGCACATGTGCCTACACTGGACACAGACGTGTGCCAAGAGGGAACATTTCCGTTGGACCTACGATGATGTTAGTTCCTTTGAGTGGAAGTGTATGTGGCATTCTGTTTTAGTGTGAATGATGTACTATTCATATTAATAAGGTGCACCTTTTTTTCGGAAGCTCCTCTCGTAAGAATTTCTAAGTTAAGCGTGCTTGCCCTGGGTAATGTGAGGATGAGTAATCGGCCGGGAAGTTCTTTCTGTGTGCACACGAGTGAGGATACAATGCAGAGAAAAGACTAGTGTTGGTCTATATTCCGACAGACGTAATAGTTGAGAATCATAGGTTGTGGCCGAGGTGTTACACCTTCTGAAAGGATTGAGAAGAGGTGTCTAGAGGGGGGTGAATAGACCCTCAACACACAAAGTTGGCAGTTTTTAAGTTTTTCAAGTTAAGGTGGAGTTTAAGCACAAGTTTAACCATTCACAATACATATCAAGCAAGCATGCAAAGACTATATGAGCAGCGGAAAGTAAAGCATACAACTTGTAAGAAAGTAAAGGGATGGGATTGGAGTGTGCAAACGCAATTGGAGACACGGATGTTTTTGGCGTGGTTCCGATAGGTGGTGCTATCGTACATCCACGTTGATGGAGACTTCAACCCACAAAGGGTAACGGTTTCGCGAGTCCGCGGAGGGCTCCACCCACGAAGGGTCCATGAAGAAGCAACCTTGTCTATCCCACCATGGCCATCGCCCACGAAGGACTTGCCTCACTAGGGTAGATCTTCACGAAGTAGGCGATCTCCTTGCCCGTACAAACTCCTTGGTTCAACTCCACAATCTTGACGGAGGCTCCCAAGTGACACCTAACCAATCTAGGAGACACCACTCTCCAAAAGGTAATAGATGGTGTGTTGTTGATGAACTCCTTGCTCTTGTGCTTCAAATGATAGTCTCCCCAACACTCAATTCTCTCTCATAGGATTGGATTTGGTGGAAAGATGATTTGAGTGGAAAGCAACTTGGGGAAGGCTAGAGATCAAGATTCATATGGTTGGATTGGAATATTTTAGCCTCAACACATGAGTAGGTGGTTCTCTCTCAGAAAATGAATGTCGGAAGTGTAAGCATGTCCTGATGGCTTCCCTCATGAATGAGGAGAGGGTGGAGGGTATATATAGCCTCCACACAAAATCTAACCGTTACGCACAATTTACCAAACTCGGTGGGACCGAATCATAAAACTCGGTCGGACCGATTCAATTCATAATGTGACCATTAGGCATTTCAATGGGACCGATGTGATCAACTCGGTGGGACCGATGTGCAAGGGTTAGGGTAGAACCTCATCTCAATTTAACCGATTACACAAACTCGGTGGGACCGATTTGGTAATAAGTAAAACAGAGAGTTGATCAAGCAAACTCGGTGTGACTGATTACATCTTCTCGGTGAGATCGAAAATATTGCAATGGGCAACAGGGAGTTTGCAAGCCCATCTCGGTGAGACCGAGATCCCATCGGTTAAACCGAAGTGACTAGGGTTTCTGGCAGTGGCTATGTCAAATGAACTCGGTGGCGCCGGATGGATCAAATCGGTGGGGCCGAGTTTGACTTTTGGTTTTGGACAAATGTGGATATGAGAAAGTAGTTGAGGGCTTTGGAGCATATCAGTAAGCACTTTGAGCAAGCAAGCCATTAAGCAACACCTCATCCCCTTTTAATAGTATTGGCTTTCCTATGGACTCAATGTGATCTTGGATCACTGAAAATAGAAAAGGTAGAGTCCTGAGCTTTGAGCTTGAGCCAATCCTTTGTCCTTAGCATCTTGAAGGGGTTCCACATCCTCTTGTCCATGCCACTCCACTGTTGGACTTATCTGAAATACTCTAGATAAAAGTATTAGTCCAACAAGAGATATGTTGACATTAATTATCAAAATCACCCAGGGAGCACTTGTGCTTTCAATCTCCCCCTTTTTGGTAACTAATGACAACATGCATCAAAGCTTTAGATAAAGATATAGAGAAAGGCACGTAAAGCTTTGGAAGGACATGTAACATGCATATGAAGGAAATATGCCCTAGAGGCAATAATAAAGTTATTATTTATTTCCTTATATCATGATAAATGTTTATTATTCATGCTAGAATTGTATTAACCGGAAACATAATACATGTGTGAATAGATAGACAAACATAGTGTCACTAGTATGCCTCTACTTGACTAGCTCGTTAATCAAAGATGGTTAAGTTTCCTAACCATAGACATGAGTTGTCATTTGATTAACGGGATCACATCATTAGAAGAATGATGTGATTGACTTGACCCATTCCGTTAGCCTAGCACTTGATCGTTTAGTATGTTGCTATTGCTTTCTTCATGACTTATACAATGTTCCTACAACTATGAGATTATGCAACTCCCGTTTACCGGAGGAACACTTTGTGTGCTACCAAACGTCACAATGTAACTGGGTGATTATAAAGGTGCTCTACAGGTGTCTCCGAAGGTACATGTTGGGTTGGCGTATTTCGAGATTAGGTTTTGTCACTCCGATTGTCGGAGAGGTATCTCTGGGCCCTCTCGGTAATACACATCACTTAAGCCTTGCAAGCATTGTAACTAATGAGTTAGTTACGGGATGAAGTATTAAGGAACGAGTAAAGAGACTTGCCGGTAACGAGATTGAACTAGGTATTGGATACCGACGATCGAGTCTCGGGCAAGTAACATACCGATGACAAAGGGAACAACGTATGTTGTTATGCGGTTTGACCGATAAAGATCTTCGTAGAATATGTAGGAGCCAATATGGACATCCAGGTTCCGCTATTGGTTATTGACCACGAATAGTTCTAGGTCATGTCTACATAGTTCTCGAACCCGTAGGGTCCGCACGCTTAAGGTTTCGATGACAGTTATATTATGAGTTTATGAGTTTTGATGTACCGAAGGAGTTCGGAGTCCCGGATGAGATCGGGGACATGACGAGGAGTCTCGAAATGGTCGAGACGTAAAGATCGATATATTGGACAACTATATTCGGAGTTCGGAAAGGTTCCGAGTGATTCGGGTATTTATCGGAGTACCGGAGAGTTACGGGAATTCGCCGGGGAGAAGTATTGGGCCTTATTGGGCCATACGGGAAAGAGAGAGGGGCTGCCTAGGGCAGGCCGCGCGCCCCCCCATGGCCTAGTCCGAATTGGACTAGGGGGAGGGGCCGCACCCCCTCCTTCCTTCCCTTCTCTCTTCCCCTTCCTTGTCTCCTACTCCTAATACATGGAAGGACTCCTAGTTGGACTAGGAAAGGGGGAATCCTACTCCCGGTGGGAGTAGGACTCCCCTAGGGCGCGCCATAGAAGAGGGCCGGCCCTCCCCTCCTCCACTCCTTTATATACGGGGGTAGGGGGCACCCCATAGACACACAAGTTGATCTACGGATCGTTCCTTAGCCGTGTGCGGTGCCCCCCTCCACCATAATCCACCTCGGTCATATCGTCGCGGAGTTTAGGCGAAGCCCTACGCCGGTAGAACATCATCATCGTCACCACACCGTCGTGCTGACGGAACTCATCCCCGATGCTTCGCTGGATTGGAGCCCGGAGGACGTCATCGAGCTGGACGTGTGCTGAACACGGAGGTGCCGTGCGTTCGGTGCTTGGATCGGTCGAGTCGTGAAGACGTACGACTACATCAACCGCGTTGTCATAATGCTTCCGCTTAACGGTCTACGAGGGTACGTTGACAACACTCTCCCCTCTCGTTGCTATGCCATCACCATGATCTTGCATGTGCGTAGGAATTTTTTTGAAATTACTACGTTACCCAACAGTGGCATCCGAGCCTAGGTTTTATGCGTTGATGTTATATGCACGAGTAGAACACAAGTGAGTTGTGGGCAATACAAGTCATACTGCTTACCAGCATGTCATACTTTGGTTCGGCGGTATTGTTGGATGAAGCGGCCCGGACCGACATTACGCGTACGCTTACGCGAGATTGGTTTTACCGACGTGCTTTGCACACAGGTGACTAGCGGGTGTCAGTTTCTCCAACTTTAGTTGAACCGAGTGTGGCTATGCCCGGTCCTTACGAAGGTTAAAACAGCACCAACTTGACAAACTATCGTTGTGGTTTTGATGCATAGGTAAGAACGGTTCTTGCTCAGCCCGTAGCAGCCACGTAAAACTTGCAACAACAAAGTAGAGAACGTCTAACTTGTTTTTGCAGGGCATGTTGTGATGTGATATGGCCAAGACGTTATGCTATATTTTATTGTATGAGATGATCATGTTTTGTAACCGAAGTTATCGGCAACTGGCAGGAGCCATATGGTTGTCACTTTATTGTATGAAATGCAAACGCCCTGTAATTGCTTTACTTTATCACTAAGCGGTAGCGATAGTCGTAGAAGCAATAGATGGCGTAAACGACAACGATGCTACGATGGAGATCAAGGTGTCGCGCCGGTGACGATGGTGATCACGATGGTGCTTCGGAGATGGAGATCACAAGCACAAGATGATGATGGCCATATCATATCACTTATATTGATTGCATGTGATGTTTATCCTTTATGCATCTTATCTTGTTTTGATTGACGGTAGCATTTTAAGATGATCTCTCACTAAAAATTATCAAGAAGTGTTCTCCCTGAGTATGCACCGTTGCCAAAGTTCGTCGTGCCCAGACACCACGTGATGATCGGGTGTGATAAGCTCTACGTCCATCTACAACGGGTGCAAGCCAGTTTTGCACACGCAGAACACTCAGGTTAAACTTGACGAGCCTAGCATATGCAGATATGGCCTCGGAACACGGAGACCGAAAGGTCGAGCGTGAATCATATAGTAGATATGATCAACATAGTGATGTTCACCATTGAAAACTACTCCATCTCACGTGATGATCGGTTATGGTTTAGTTGATTTGGATCACGTGATCACTTAGATGACTAGAGAGATGTCTGTCTAAGTGGGAGTTCTTAAGTAATATGATTAATTGAACTTAAATTTATCATGAACTTAGTCCTGGTAGTATTTTGCAAATTATGTTGTAAGATCAATAGCTTGCGTTGTTACTTTCATATGTTTATTTTGATATGTTCCTAGAGAAACTGTGTTGAAAGATGTTAGTAGCAATGATGCGGATTGGATCCGTGATCTGAGGTTTATCCTCATTGCTGCACAGAATAATTATGTTCTTAATGCACCGCTAGGTGACAGACCTATTGCAGGAGCAGATGCAGACGTTATGAACATTTGGCTAAGCTCATTATGATGACTACTTGATAGTTTAGTGCACCATGCTTAACGGCTTAGAATCGGGACTTCAAAGACATTTTGAACGTCATGGACCATATGAGATGTTCCAGGAGTTGAAGTTAATATTTTAAGCAAATACCCGAGTTGAGAGATATAATGTCTCCAACAAGTTCTATAGCTAAAATATGGAGGAGAATCGCTCAACTAGTGAGCATGTGCTCAGATTGTCTGGGTACTTCAATCGCTTGAATCAAGTGGGAGTTAATCTTCCAGATAAGATAGTGATTGATAGAATTCTCTAGTCACCATCACTAAGTTACTAGAACTTCGTGATGAACTATAGTATGCAAGGGATGACGAAAACGATTCCCGAGCTCTTCGTGATGTTGAAATCGACGAAGGTAGAAATCAAGAAAGAGCATCAAGTGTTGATGATTGACAAGACCACTAGTTTCAAGAGAAGGGCAAAGGGAAAGAAAGGGAACTTAAAGTAGAATGACAAGCAAGTTGTCACTCCCGTGAAGAAGACCAAAGCTGGACCAAAGCCTGAAACTGAGTACTTACACTGCAAAGAAAATGGTCACTGGAAGCGGAAATGCCCTGAATATTTGGTGGATAAGAAGGATGGCAAAGTGAACAAGGGTATATTTGATATACAGATTATTGATGTGTGCATTACTAGTGTTTATAGTAGCCCCTGAGTATTTGATACTTGTTCGGTTGCTAAGATTAGTAACTCGAAACAGGAGTTACAGAATAAACAGAGACTAGTTGAAGGGAAAGTGACGATGAGTGTTGGAAGTAGTTCCAAGATTGATATGATCATCATCGCACACTCCCTATACTTTCGGGATTAGTGTTAAACCTAAATAAATGTTATTTGGCGTTTGCATTGAGCATGAATATGATTTGATCATGTTTATTGCAATACGATTATTCATTTAAAATTAGAGAATAATTGTTGTTATGTTTACATGAATAAAACCTTCAATGGTCATACACCCAATGAAAATAGTTTGTTGGATCTCGATCGTAGTGATACACATATTCATAATATTGAGGCCAAAAGATGCAAAGTTAATAATGATAGTGCAACTTATTTGTGGCACTGCCGTTTGGGTCATATCGGTGTAAAGCGCATGAAGAAACTCCATAAAGATGGATTTTTGGAATCACTTGGTTATGAATCATTTGATGCTTGCGAACCGTGCCTTTTGGGCAAGATGACTAAAACTCCGTTCTTCGGAACAATGGAACGAGCTACTGACTTATTGGAAATAATACATACTGATGTATGCAGACCAATGAGTATGAAGGCTCGTGGCAAGTATCGTTATTTTCTGACCTTCACAAGATGATTTGAGCAGATATGGGTATATCTACTTGATGAAACATAAGTCTGAAATAGTTGAAAGGTTCAAAGAATTTTAGAGTGAAGTGGAAAAATCATCGTAACAAGAAAATAAAGTTTCTGCGATCTGATCGCGGAGACGAATATTTGAGTTACGAGTTTGGTCTTCAATTAAAACAATGTGGAATAGTTTCACAGCTCACGCCACCTGGAACACCACAACGTTATGGTGTGTCCGAACGTCGTAACCGCACTTTATTGGATATGGTGCGATCTATGATGTCTCTTACTGATTTACCAATATTGTTTTGGGGTTATGCATTAGAGACAGCTGCATTCACATTAAAAGGGCACCATCTAAATCCGTTGAGACGACAACATATGAACTGTGGTTTAGCAAGAAACCCAAGTTGTCGTTTCTTAAAGTTTGGGGCTGCGATGCTTATGTGAAAAAGTTTCATCCTGATAAGCTCGAACCCAAATCGGAGAAGTACGTCTTCATAGAATACCCAAAGGAAATTGTTGGGTACACCTTCTATCACAGATCCGAAAGCAAGATATTCGTTGCTAAAAATGGATCCTTTCTAGAGAAGGAGTTTCTCTCGAAAGAAGTGAGTGGGAGGAAAGTAGAACTTGATAAGGTAACTGTACCTTCTCCCGAATTGGAAAATAGTTCATCACTGAAATCAGTTCCAGTGATTCCTACACCAATTAGTGAGGAAGCTAATGATGATGATCATGAAACTTCAGATCAAGTTACTACAGAACCTCGTAGGTATTCCAGAGTACGGTCCACACCAGAGTGATACGGTAATCCTGTTCTGGAAGTCATGTTACTAGACCATGATGAACCTACAAACTATGAAGAAGCGATGGTGAGCCCAGATTCCGCAAAATGGCTTGAGACCATGAAATCTGAGATGGGATCCATGTATGAGAACAAAGTGTGGACTTTGGTGGACTTGCCCGATGATCGGCAAGCCATAGAAAATAAATGGCTCTTCAAGAGAAAGACGGACGTTGATAGTAGTGTTACTATCTACAAAGCTCGAATTGTTGCAAAAGGTTTTCGACAAGTTCAAGGTGTTGAATACAATGAGGTTTTCTCACTCGTATCGATGCTTAAAAGTCTGTCCGAATCATGTTAGCAATTGCCACATTTTATGAAATCTGGCAAATGGATGTAAAACCTGCATTCCTTAATGGTTTTCTTAAAGAAGAGTTGTATATGATGCAACCAGAAGGTTTTGTCAATCCTAAAGGTGCTAACAAAATATGCATGCTCCAGCGATCCATCTATGGACTGGTGTAAGCATCTCAGAGTTGGAATATACGCTTTGATAAGTTGATCAAAGCATATAGTTTTGTACAGACTTACGGTGAAGCCTGTATTTACAAGAAAGTGAGTGGGGGCACTACAGCATTTCTGATAAGTATATGTGAATGACATATTATTGATCGGAAATAATATAGAATTATTCTGCAAAGCATAAAAGAGTGTTTGAAAGGAGTTCTTTAAAAGAAAGACCTCAGTAAAGCTACTTACATATTGAGCATCAAGATCTATTGAGATAGATCAAGACGCCTGATAAGATTTTCAATGAGTACATACCTTGACATGATTTTGAAGTAGTTCAAAATGGAACAGTCAAAGAAAGAGTTCTTGCCTGTGTTGCAAAGGTATGAAATTGAGTAAGACTCGAATCCCGACCACGACTGAAAATAGAAAGAGAATGAAAGTCATTTCCTATGCATCAGTCATAGGTTCTATAAAAGTATGCCATGCTATGGACCAGACCTATTGTATACTCTGCCCTGGTTTGGCAAGGGAGTACAATAGTGATCTAGGAGTAGATCACTGGCCATTGGTCAAAATTATCCTTAGTGGAATAAGGATATGTTTCTCGATTATGGAGATGACAAAAAGGTTCATCGTAAAGGGTTACGTCGATACAAGTTTTGGCACTGATCCAGATGACTCTAAGTCTCAAGCTGGATACATATTGAAAGTGGGAGCAATTAGCTAGAGTAGCCCCGAGCAGAGCATTGTAGACATAGAATATTTGCAAAATACATACGACTCTGAATGTGACAGACCCGTTGACTAAATTTCTCTCACGAACAAAACATGATCATACCTTTGTACTCTTTGGGTGTTAATCACATAGCGATGTGAGCTAGATTATTGACTCTAGTAAACCCTTCGAGTGTTGATCACATGAAGATGTGAACTATGGGTATTAATCACATACAGATGTGAATATTGGTGTTAAATCACATGGCGATGTGAACTAGATTATTGACTCTAGTGCAAGTGGGAGACTGAAGGAAATATGCCCTAGAGGCAATAATAAAGTTATTATTTATTTCCTTATATCATGATAAATGTTTATTATTCATGCTAGAATTGTTTTAACCGGAAACATAATACATGTGTGAATACATAGACAAACATAGTGTCACTAGTATGCCTCTACTTGACTAGCTCGTTAATCAAAGATGGTTAAGTTTCCTAACCATAGACATGAGTTGTCATTTGATTAACGGGATCACATCATTAGAAGAATGATGTGATTGACTTGACCCATTCCGTTAGTGTCACGCCCTCGATGCGGCTATATCTCCCACGTGTCGAAGCACGACTTAGAGGCATAACCGCATTGAAAGCAATGTCGCAAGTGAGGTAATCTTCACACAACCCAAGTAATACATAAGGGAAAGAGATACATAGTTGGCTTACAATCGCCACTTCACACAAATACATGAATAAAGTATTACATCATCCAGATACAATCAAGGTCCGACTACGGAACCAAAATAAAAGAAGAACCCCAAATGCGACAAAGGTCCCCGATCGCCCCCAACTGGGCTCCACTACTGATCAACTAGAATGAAACAACACAAAGGGCAAGATCTTCATCGAGCTCCTCCTTGAGCTTAGTTGCGTCACCTGCTCGGTAACATAGTCACCCGCAAACTGGTTTTGGAAGTATCTGGTGAGCCACGAGGACTCAGCAATCCCATTACCATGGGTATCAAGACTAGCAAAGCTTAATGGGAAAGGAAGGGGTAAAATGGTGAGGTTGCAGCAGCGACTAAGCATGATATGGTGGCTAACATACGCAAATGAGAGCGAGAAGAGAAACAAGCGGAACGGTCAAGAAGCTAACAATGATCAAGAGGTGATCCTGAACACCTACTTACGTCAAACATAACCCAGAAACCGTGTTCACTTCCCGGACTCCGCCGAGAAGAGACCATCACGGCTACACACGCGGTTGATGCATTTTAATTCGGATCTAGTGTCAAGTTATCTACAACCGGACATTAACAAATTCCCATCTGCCACATAACCGCGGGCACGGCTCTCGAAAGTTTATACCCTGCAGGGGTGTCCCAACTTAGCCCATGACAAGCTCTCGCGATCAACGAAGGAATAGACCTTCTCCCAGGAAGACCCGATCAGTCTCGGAATCCCGGTACATCAAGACATTTCGACAATGGTAAAACAAGACCAGCAAAGCCTCCCGCTGTGCCGACAATCCCGATAGGAGCTGCACATATCTCGTTCTCAGGGCACACCGGATGAGCCAGACGTCGGGTTGGCATAGACCCTGGTTGCCCAGGGGGCGCCGGACATCGCTCGGTTTGGACCAGCACTTAGACAAGCACTGGCCTGGGGGGGCTAAAATAAAGATGACCCTCGAGAGAGCGACTCCCAAGGGAAAAGGTAGGTGGTGGTGAGGCAAATGGTAAAAGTCAATGTTGGGCCTTGCTGGACAAGTTTTATTCAAAGCGAACTGTCAAGGGGGTCCCATAAATCACCCGACCGCGTTAGGAATGCAAAATCCGGGAACATAACACCGGTATGATGGAAACTAGGGCGGCAAGAGTGGAACAAAACACCAGGCATAAGGCCGAGCCTTCCACCCTTTACCAAGTATATAGATGCATTAATAATATAAGAGATATTGTGATATCCCAACATAAACCCTGTCCACCATGAAGAAATCTTCAACTTCACCTGCAACTAGCAATGCTATAAGAGGGGCTGAGCAAAGCGGTAACATAGCCAAACAACGGTTTGCATAGGAAAGGTGTCAAAGGTTAGAGGTTCATGGCAATATGGGATGGCTTGATAAACAGGTAATAGGTAGCGCAGCATAGCGATAGAACGGAGCAACTAGCATAGCAATGATAGTAGTGAGATCCAGGGTAGCGGTCATCTTGCCTGAAATCCCTCTAGGAAGAAGAACGAGTCCATGAAGAAGATGAACGGATGAAACCGAACCAACCGTAGACGAACGAATCCTCACGGTCGCAACGAAACAGGAACTAACAAGAAGAAGCACACAACATAGGTGAACACACCACACATAACAAGACATGATGCGCAACAAGCATGATGCATGACCAAGCTACATGAAGCTACTCATGGCAAGAGATGATGCAAACAAGAACAACACATCAAGGCAAGTTTAAATGAGGCCGGGAACAACATATAACAATTCCGGTAAGTCCTCATATGCAAATTTCGAAATTGGTCCAGAACTGAATAAACCTTATGTTCAAGTTGTTAAACAGCAAGTTAAGATGCACCAAGATGATCTACACGAAATTCTAGTCAAGTTACATATAAAGTTCATTAGATTCGGAGCTACGGCCTAGAAGATATGAGCAAAACAAGTTAAACATGGCATTGATGCAAAATGCACCCAAACATCAAGCAAACACACAAAAACAAGGATGCAACATGATAATATGAAGCTACATGCAAAATCAAGCAAGTTTCATATAGAGCACACTCAAATCGGAGCAACGGTGTAACACACACACACACACACTATACAAGTCATAGCAACAATCTGTCCATAATAGCAACTAGGCATCTTACAAGCATCAAAACAACATGCTACAGCACCCCAACATAATAACAAAAGGCATGGGCATGAAGTACACGTAAAGCATAACAAAACATGAACACTGAGCTATCTCCAGAAACAACTAGAACATGCTCAAAAACACATGGAGATATTGCAAATGATAATAGTTTCAGACTTTAGCAAAAATAACATCAGGTTGCAATGTTTAGAGCAAGCAAACAACATGTTACAGGAACTTATCATGGCAACCAAAGGCATGGCATGAATCTACTAATAGCATAGATCAAAAGACCCTTACTGAACATGAGCCAAAAAATTCATAGAAAATATGATGGCACCCATGTAAACATGGCAAGTTATATAACAGATTCTAACATGGCAGGAACAACAATAAGTAGGCATGTTCGTGAGCTTGAACCACTCATCACAGAGCAATACATGGCATGACAAGGCAACCAACAGTAAGAAGGCATGTTTGTAAAGCTAAGCATGGCAAAAGCAAGTTCATAGGGTACATGGATCACTAGGAAAACACATGGGAACAAGTGAACTTGATGTTAACAGGCTGACAGCAACATTTTCAAGCAACTTTGGAGCAAGAAATGAACATGTTCCAGCAGGCTATAATTGCAACCAAAGGCATGAATGGATAGAGCAAGACATGTAGATCAAAACATGTTTATAGAGCATCTCCAGATTATGCACGAAATGACTAGTAGAAGCATGTTAACATAGCAACAAAATATAACAGAATCTGTCAGGAAAACAGCAACAGCAACTACCCTACTTAACAAGCTTGATACACTCAGCACACAACTCACAAAAATACATGGTTAACACCCCTGTAAAGATGGCATAGCATAGTTCAACATTCATGTAGACATCAACCTCATAGGATGCACACATCAATCATGGCAAAAATGATAAAACAGCAAGTTATAACAGTTTCAGCAGATTAACATCAACATGCACTCTTCCAACAGCATTTCGGGCATCAAGATGAGCTCAAATGAAAATGATGCAATGGAATGAAATGATCTACTCGTCAAGACGAACAATTTGACGTATTATACGCATGAAACGGACCTACGGATGCAGTGATGTGATGGCATGAACATGGCATGTTTATGTGAAAAAATATGGGACTTAGCAGATATCGGGGGGGGGGGGGGGAAGTCAACCTTTGGCACGGATATTGATGCACGCGGATCTCGCCGGAGATCGGCCGGAGTTGGCTCCGGAGGTGCGGGATGAGGTGGCCGGAGCTCGGGGAAGGCCGGAGGAGCTCGGGGCCGGCCGGATCCGGTCCGGCCCGACCGGATCTGACGCGGGGCGGCGCGTGGCGGCGCCAGCGGGGAAGCAGGCCGCGGCGGGGCGGCGAGCTCCGGCAGGGGAGGTTCGGCGCGAGGCCGAGGCGGCGGCGAGCTGCCGGCAGGAGGCCGGGAGGCGATGGCGGTCGGGCGGAGGAGGCTCGCCGGCGGGAGGAGCTGGTCGGCGCGGGGCGGCGCTCGGGGCGCTGCGGCGGCGGGGCAAGCGCGGCGGGGCAGAGCGGGGCCGCGGCAGCGGGCGGCGAGGTCGGCGGCGACCGGCGGCGAGGTCCCGCGGGCGCAACGGCGGCGGCGCGCGGGCGGCCAGTGGGCGGCGGCGGAACGGGCCGGGCGGGCCCCGCCTGGGCTCGCGGGCCCGCGGCGGCGCGCGGTGGCCGGGGTGGCCACGCGGCAGGCGGCGGTTGGAGGAGAGGGGCGGCGCGGCGACGTGGCAGCCCCTGATTCGTCGGGGTGACGCGGCCGGTGGACGTGTCCGGCGCGGGCGGACACGTCCGACGGCGGAGAGGGGAATTTTGCTAGGGTTTCGGGGGATTAGACCGCGAATTTGGAGGGGAGGGCATATTTATAGGTAGAGGGAGCTAGGAGAGTCCAAATGAGGTGCGGTTTTCGGCCACGCGATCGTGATCGAACGACCGAGAGCATGGAGGGGAGTTGGATGGGTTTTGGGCCACTTTGGAAGGGGTGTTGGGCTGGAACTCAAAGAGGGCTTTACGGTTACCCGGTTAACCGTTGGAGTATCAAACGACCTCCGAATGGCACGAAACTTGGCAGGCGGTCTACCGGTGCTATACCAAGGCCGCTTGGCAAACCTCGGCCATTCCGAGAAATTTTAACACCCGCACACGAAAAGAGAGAAAAGGGGGACGCCGGATGACATAGGAGCGCCGGATTGCAAAACGGACAACGGGGAAAAGGCTCAGATGCATGAGACGAACACGTCTGCAAAATGAAATGCACATGATGACATGATAAAATGCAAATGATGACATGGCAAAGTGCAACACGCAAGCAAATGACATGGCAACGACGGCGAATAACTGGCGGACACCTGGCGCATCGAATCCGGGGCGTTACAACACTCCACCACTACGAGAGGATCTCGTCCCGAGATCTAGGATGGCACCGGAGGGAAACGGAAGAGGAAGAGAAGAGGTAAAACTAAGTTGCTTCTTTGACAAACGAGTGAAAACCATGAACCTTGAGAGGTTGAGCAAAATGAAAGGAAGAAAATAACGAAGATGAGCATCCTTCCAAGAAGGTTAGAACGGAATTGTTGGTAAACCAACAACGAAACGAATAAGCTTGTAGTGGGCTTATGGGAAACATCTCGAGACTATGAGGTGACAACCGGCCACTAAAGGAAACCATTGGTTTGATTGAGAGCACCAAAGAGATGAAAACTTCTTCCACCAAGAGGATAAAGAGCAAGCTTGGGTCACGCATAATCACCACAAATAGCAACATTCCTTAAGGAAAGGCTTTAGGTGAAATCTGACACAAGATAACTCCAACGAAGAAGTTGATTGGTCAAAAAGATCTCTTGAACGAAGAGAAAATGATGGATTTAAAATACTTCATTCTTGACAACATATGAATCATGAAACATGAAGGAAATTTTCAAGAGTGACATAACACCATCTCAAAAGATAAGATAGAAGGAATTGCACTTTGGAATGCAAGATGAAGAATACTTGAACTCCTCAAAACAAAACAAGTGTTGGGCACCCGGTTTAATTTAGAGTATAGCTTGACGGGTCATAACTTCAAGAGAAATCTTGAAGAACAATTCGAGATTGAAAGGAATCCTTGACGAACCATCATGTAGAGCCTCCATGAAGAACTCCGGTAATAAAAGGATGATGAAAAGAAGAAGAAGTTGAAAACACAAGGTGAATCCTTGCAATGATTTAGATGGAGCTTCGCGATAATTAGAGCTTGGAACTCCGGAAAAGAAAAGATGAAGCATCTCGAACCAAGAATGTGATATCATGAACAACTCCGGAAAGAAGAAATTAATCACTTGTATGAAACAAGAATAAGAATTGTGTTATGCATATCCTTCACCAATTTAAATTGATGATAAGCAACGGATTTGGCATACTACTTATTCCCGTAGAAAGGATTAAGAGAGATATAGCGCAAATTTGAGAAGGTATTGATGGAACCACCGGTGGGATTGAAACAACGAAAGAATGAATGAATTTGTATGATAACGAAGGAAGTGAAATTTTGAACGAACCACCGTAAGAGTTGAAAATGGAAGCAGCAAAGGCACAATTCACCGGGAAGAATTGGAAAACGAATGAAGATACTTGAGGGGATTTAGATGCATGAGAACGAAGCGATCATGAACTGATTAGAGGATATTTGAATGATTCGCCGATAAGATTTAGAGAACGATAGCTACACACTGAGAATGAATGATTATGACATGATGGCCTTCGGAGGAAAGAAATGGAAACAACTCATGAAATGCTCCGGATGGGTGAAAAGAATTCCCACAATCGAAAACAATTATGAGAGGATGGCATCGAACTTGAACTACGCATCTTTGGAAGAACGGGTAAGGATTTGAGAGGAACTCTTCTTCGGTCTTCAAATGATGAGAATTGCAACGAGAAACACCACCAAGAATTATTGAGGCACACCGGAAGAATCAAAAGCGAAGAGGTTGAGCCAACTATGAAAAGAATTTGAAAGATCTTGGAGAAAAACATTTGACTGATGATAACTCATTCTTACGTCAAACTTGGAGAAGAATTTGAGGATCGCTCCGAAAAGAATTAGAAGAGTCAGGTAAGATCCTGGAAAAAGACCTGTGGGTTAGGGCCCACTCAAAAGAACACCGTTGAAAATGATTTTAAAGAGAAATTGCACCGGTTGAATTAAATGGCTTGAATGAGATAACAACCTCGAAATATCTTGAGGGGATTGAGAATGGAAACACAAGTCTTGTGAGATATCTTCAGCACTCCAGAACAAATGAATAGGAAGTGAATTATTGAGAGGTGCACCGGCATGAGAAAGCATTAGAACCGAGGGAAGGAATATGATGAATATCGAAAGCTTGAATAGGATCCACCGGAGAAGAAACAACAATGAAGGATGATGAACTTGAAGCTGTTGAGCATCTTCATGGGAAATCACCGGATAAGAACATTGATTGAAAAGAATGAAGAGACTTCACATGAATAAATGGATACTTGATTAAGAAATCTGTGTCCTTGAAGAAAAGGGTGGGAGGGTGGGGAAAAATAAAGACAACTTGGGATGAACGAAACAAACACCGTTGAGAAAACTTAGAATTGATCTTGCGGATCGGAAGAATGATGGGATCATCTCGAAGAGAAGCACGCCGGTAGGAAAGAATTAACATGACAACCTCAATGATCAAAAAGGATTAGTACTCCCATAGAAATATGAGAACACCGCTTGAAAGGTATGGAATCAACACTTGACTTTGAAGCAACTCGAATACCACAATTAAAACAAAACAAGGTTTTGGCTTGCAGAATAAGCCAGAACAAATACATATGATAGAGATTTACCCAATCCCATATCATGCATCTGTCGGAAAGATATTCTAGGAGCTACTTGAATTCCCACCTATAAAACTCCCGAAACTTTCTGGTTATGCAATCTGGTGTTGGGGACACAGGGGAAGCAATATATCTCACCCAAACTAATAATACCTACATCCAAGCTGTATCCATCCGTCAACACATAACCAAGAATCCTTCGGAAATCGTCTACCTCAACCTTCGAAAAGCATCCGTTATACGAGTCATGGCAATACTCCCGTACTCACCTCAGTACTGGGTTAGCGGGGTTATCTCACCAACAACTACATAAAAGAGATTTTCGATGTCGGCGTACTAAACTCAGGTATTCCAGAACTGCAACGATAAAATTATGATGACAACACCTCAGAGCTCAACTCCCCGGGACACTTCCACTAAACCCCTGACAGGAGGCACCAAGACAATGTTCTCATCATAAAACCATCGGAACGATTCCAAGATACCCGCGTGATCCTAAATTTTTTTTTGTGAAATTTGAGGAGAAGAAAGTCAAAACTTCTATGTCAGGAGACCTCACCAGAGCGACGAAGGGACTGGGGAGTAAAAAGAATTCCTAACTCTCCGATATATATAATCCTAAATGACTCAAAACATTTTTCTAGACACAACTCGGCCGCTAAAAACGATCAAGCAGTGGGGCTCCTAAGGTCGGGGAAGGCTCTGATTACCAACTTGTCACGCCCTCAATGCGGCTATATCTCCCACGTGTCGAAGCACGACTTAGAGGCATAACCGCATTGAAAGCAATGTCGCAAGTGAGGTAATCTTCACACAACCCAAGTAATACATAAGGGAAAGAGATACATAGTTGGCTTACAATCGCCACTTCAAACAAATACATGAATAAAGTATTACATCATCCAGATACAATCAAGGTCCGACTACGGAACCAAAATAAAAGAAGAACCCCAAATGCGACAAAGGTCCCCGATTGCCCCCAACTGGGCTCCACTACTGATCAACTAGAACGAAACAACACAAAGGGCAAGATCTTCATCGAGCTCCTCCTTGAGCTTAGTTGCGTCACCTGCTCGGTAACATAGTCACCTGCAAACTGGTTTTGGAAGTATCTGGTGAGCCACGAGGACTCAGCAATCCCATTACCATGGGTATCAAGACTAGCAAAGCTTAATGGGAAAGGAAGGGGTAAAATGGTGAGGTTGCAGCAGCGACTAAGCATGATATGGTGGCTAACATACGCAAATGAGAGCGAGAAGAGAAACAAGCGGAACGGTCAAGAAGCTAACAATGATCAAGAGGTGATCCTGAACACCTACTTACGTCAAACATAACCCAGAAACCGTGTTCACTTCCCGGACTCCGCCGAGAAGAGACCATCACGGCTACACACGCGGTTGATGCATTTTAATTCGGATCTGGTGTCAAGTTATCTACAACCGGACATTAACAAATTCCCATCTGCCACATAACCGCGGACACGGCTCTCGAAAGTTTATACCCTGCAGGGGTGTCCCAACTTAGCCCATGACAAGCTCTCGCGATCAACGAAGGAATAGACCTTCTCCCAGGAAGACCCGATCAGTCTCGGAATCCCGGTACATCAAGACATTTCGACAATGGTAAAACAAGACCAGCAAAGCCTCCCGCTGTGCCGACAATCCCGATAGGAGCTGCACATATCTCGTTCTCAGGGCACACCGGATGAGCCAGACGTCGGGTTGGCATAGACCCTGGTTGCCCAGGGGGCGCCGGACATCGCTCGGTTTGGACCAGCACTTAGACAAGCACTGGCCCGGGGGAGGCTAAAATAAAGATGACCCTCGAGAGAGCGACTCCCAAGGGAAAAGGTAGGTGGTGGTGAGGCAAATGGTAAAAGTCAATGTTGGGCCTTGCTGGACAAGTTTTATTCAAAGCGAACTGTCAAGGGGGTCCCATAAATCACCCGACCGCGTTAGGAACGCAAAATCCGGGAACATAACACCGGTATGACGGAAACTAGGGCGGCAAGAGTGGAACAAAACACCAGGCATAAGGCCGAGCCTTCCACCCTTTACCAAGTATATAGATGCATTAATAATATAAGAGATATTGTGATATCCCAACATAAACCCTGTCCACCATGAAGAAATCTTCAACTTCACCTGCAACTAGCAACGCTATAAGAGGGGCCGAGCAAAGCGGTAACATAGCCAAACAACGGTTTGCATAGGAAAGGTGTCAAAGGTTAGAGGTTCATGGCAATATGGGATGGCTTGATAAACAGGTAATAGGTAGCGCAGCATAGCGATAGAACGGAGCAACTAGCATAGCAATGATAGTAGTGAGATCCAGGGTAGCGGTCATCTTGCCTGAAATCCCGCTAGGAAGAAGAACGAGTCCATGAAGAAGATGAACAGATGAAACCGAACCAACCGTAGATGAAGGAATCCTCACGATCGCAACGAAACAGGAACTAACAAGAAGAAGCACACAACATAGGTGAACACACCACACATAACAAGACATGATGCGCAACAAGCATGATGCATGACCAAGCTACATGAAGCTACTCATGGCAAGAGATGATGCAAACAAGAACAACACATCAAGGCAAGTTTAAATGAGGCCGGGAACAACATATAACAATTCCGGTAAGTCCTCATATGCAAATTTTGAAATTGGTCCAGAACTGAATAAACCTTATGTTCAAGTTGTTAAACAGCAAGTTAAGATGCACCAAGATGATCTACATGAAATTCTAGTCAAGTTACATATAAAGTTCATTAGATTCGGAGCTACGGCCTAGAAGATATGAGCAAAACAAGTTAAACATGGCATTGATGCAAAATGCACCCAAACATCAAGCAAACACACGAAAACAAGGATGCAACATGATAATATGAAGCTAAATGCAAAATCAAGCAAGTTTCATATAGAGCACACTCAAATCGGAGCAACGGTGTAACACACACACACACTATACAAGTCATAGCAACAATCTGTCCATAACAGCAACTAGGCATCTTACAAGCATCAAAACAACATGCTACAGCACCCCAACATAATAACAAAAGGCATGGGCATGAAGTACACGTACAGCATAACAAAACATGAACACTGAGCTATCTCCGGAAACAACTAGAACATGCTCAAAAACACATGGAGATATTGCAAATGATAATAGTTTCAGACTTTAGCAAAAATAACATCAGGTTGCAATGTTTAGAGCAAGAAAACAACATGTTACAGGAATTTATCATGGCAACCAAAGGCATGGCATGAATCTACTAATAGCATAGATCAAAAGACCCTTACTGAACATGAGCCAAAAAGGCATAGAAAATATGATGGCACCCATGTAAACATGGCAAGTTATATAACAGATTCTAACATGGCAGGAACAACAATAAGTAGGCATGTTCGTGACCTTGAACCACTCACCACAGAGCAATACATGGCATGGCAAGGCAACCAACAGTAAGAAGGCATGTTTGTAAAGCTAAGCATGGCAAAAGCAAGTTCATAGGGTACATGGATCACTAGGAAAACACATGGGAACAAGTGAACTTGATGTTAACAGGCTGACAGCAACATTTTCAAGCAACTTTGGAGCAAGAAATGAACATGTTCCAGCAGGCTATAATTGCAACCAAAGGCATGAATGGATAGAGCAAGACATGTAGATCAAAACATGTTTATAGAGCATCTCCAGATTATGCACGAAATGACTAGTAGAAGCATGTTAACATAGCAACAAAATATAACAGAATCTGTCAGGAAAACAGCAACAGCAACTACCCTACTTAACAAGCTTGATACACTCAGCACACAACTCACAAAAATACATGGTTAACACCCCTGTTAAGATGGCATGGCATAGTTCAACATTCATGTAGACATCAACCTCATAGGATGCACACATCAATCATGGCAAAAATGATAAAACAGCAAGTTATAACAGTTTCAGCAGATTAACATCAACATGCACTCTTCCAACAGCATTTCGGGCATCAAGATGAGCTCAAATGAAAATGATGCAATGGAATGAAATGATCTACTCGTCGAGACGAACAATTTGACATATTATACGCACGAAACGAACTTACGGATGCAGAGATGTGATGGCATGAACATGGCATGTTTATGTGAAAAAATATGGGACTTAGCAGATATCGGGGGGGAAGTCAACCTTTGGCACGGATATTGATGCACGCGGATCTCGCCGGAGATCGGCCGGAGTTGGCGCCGGAGGTGCGGGATGAGGTGGCCGGAGCTCGGGGAAGGCCGGAGGAGCTCGGGGCCGGCCGGATCCGGTCCGGCCCGACCGGATCTGACGCGGGGCGGCGCGTGGCGGCGCCGGCGGGGAAGCAGGCCGCGGCGGGGCGGCGAGCTCCGGTAGGGGAGGTTCGGCGCGAGGCCGAGGCGGCGGCGAGCTGCCGGCAGGAGGCCGGGAGGCGACGGCGGTCGGGCGGAGGAGGCTCGCCGGCGGGAGGAGCTGGTCGGCGCGGGGCGGCGCTCGGGGCGCTGCGGCGGCGAGGCAAGCGCGGCGGGGCAGAGCGGGGCCGCGGCGGCGGGCGGCGAGGTCGGCGGCGACCGGCGGCGAGGTCCCGCGGGCGCAACGGCGGCGGCGCGCGGGCGGCCAGCGGGCGGCGGCGGAACGGGCCGGGCGGGCCCCGCCTGGGCTCGCGGGCCCGCGGCGGCGCGCGGTGGCCGGGGTGGCCACGCGGCAGGCGGCGGTTGGAGGAGAGGGGCGGCGCGGCGACGTGGCAGCCCCTGATTCGTCGGGGTGACGCTGCTGGTGGACGTGTCCGGCGCGGGCGGACACGTCCGGCGGCGGAGAGGGGAATTTTGCTAGGGTTTCGGGGGATTAAACCGCGAATTTGGAGGGGAGGGCATATTTATAGGTAGAGGGAGCTAGGAGAGTCCAAATGAGGTGCGGTTTTCGGCCACGCGATCGTGATCGAACGACCGAGAGCATGGAGGGGAGTTGGATGGGTTTTGGGCCACTTTGGAAGGGGTGTTGGGCTGGAACTCAAAGAGGGCTTTACGGTTACCCGGTTAACCGTTGGAGTATCAAACGACCTCCGAATGGCATGAAACTTGGCAGGCGGTCTACCGGTGCTATACCAAGGCCACTTGATAAACCTCGGCCATTCCGAGAAAGTTTAACACCCGCACACGAAAAGAGAGAAAAGGGGGACGCCGGATGACATAGGAGCGCCGGATTGCAAAACGGACAACGGGGAAAAGGCTCGGATGCATGAGACGAACACGTCTGCAAAATGAAATGCACATGATGACATGATAAAATGCAAATGATGACATGGCAAAGTGCAACACGCAAGCAAATGACATGGCAACGACGGCGAATAACTGGCGGACACCTGGCGCATCGAATCCGGGGCGTTACAGTTAGCCTAGCACTTGATCGTTTAGTATGTTGCTATTGCTTTCTTCATGACTTATACAATGTTCCTACAACTATGAGATTATGCAACTCCCGTTTACCGGAGGAACACTTTGTGTGCTACCAAACGTCACAACATAACTGGGTGATTATAAAGGTGCTCTACAGGTGTCTCCGAAGGTACATGTTGGGTTGGCGTATTTCGAGATTAGGTTTTGTCACTCCGATTGTCGGAGAGGTATCTCTGGGCCCTCTCGGTAATACACATCACTTAAGCCTTGCAAGCATTGTAACTAATGAGTTAGTTACGGGATGAAGTATTACGGAACGAGTAAAGAGACTTGCCGGTAACGAGATTGAACTAGGTATTGGATACCGACGATCGAATCTCGGGCAAGTAACATACCGATGACAAAGGGAACAACGTATGTTATTATGCGGTTTGACCGATAAAGATCTTCGTAGAATATGTAGGAGCCAATATGGACATCCAGGTTCCGCTATTGGTTATTGACCACGAATAGTTCTAGGTCATGTCTACATAGTTCTCGAACCCGTAGGGTCCGCACGCTTAAGGTTTCGATGACAGTTATATTATGAGTTTATGAGTTTTGATGTACCGAAGGAGTTCGGAGTCCCGGATGAGATCGGGGACATGACGACGAGTCTCGAAATGGTCGAGACGTAAAGATCGATATATTGGACAACTATATTCGGAGTTCGGAAAGGTTCCGAGTGATTCGGGTATTTATCGGAGTACCGGAGAGTTACGGGAATTCGCTGGGGAGAAGTATTGGGCCTTATTGGGCCATACGGGAAAGAGAGAGGGGCTGCCTAGGGCAGGCTGCGCGCCCCCCATGGCCTAGTCCGAATTGGACTAGGGGGAGGGGCCGCACCCCCTCCTTCCTTCCCTTCTCTCTTCCCCTTCCTTGTCTCCTACTCCTAATACATGGAAGGACTCCTAGTTGGACTAGGAAAGGGGGAATCCTACTCCCGGTGGGAGTAGGACTCCCCTAGGGCGCGCCATAGAAGAGGGCCGGCCCTCCCCTCCTCCACTCCTTTATATACGGGGGTAGGGGGCACCCCATAGACACACAAGTTGATCTACGGATCGTTCCTTAGCCGTGTGCGGTGCCCCCCGCCACCATAATCCACCTCGTTCATATCGTCGTGGAGTTTAGGTGAAGCCCTGCGCCGGTAGAACATCATCATCGTCACCACACCGTCGTGCTGACGGAACTCATCCCCGATGCTTTCCTGGATTGGAGCCTAGAGGATGTCATCGAGCTGGACGTGTGCTGAACACGGAGGTGCCGTACGTTCGGTGCTTGGATCGGTCGAGTCGTGAAGACATACGACTACATCAACCGCGTTGTCATAACGCTTCCGCTTAACGGTCTACGAGGGTACGTCGACAACACTCTCCCCTCTCGTTGCTATGCCATCACCATGATCTTGCGTGTGCGTAGGAAGTTTTTTGAAATTACTACGTTACCCAACAGCATAGGCTTCCCCTACATGTATGCAATCATGTAAATATGGAATATAAAATCATATGAGTGCACAATCATGACAGAGCCAACAATGAGTTGTTGGAAATATGCCCTAGAGGCAATAATGAAATGGTTATTATTATATTTCCTTGTTCATGATAATTGTCTATTGTTCATGCTATAATTGTATTGATCGAAAACCGTAATACATGTGTGAATAAATAGACCACACCATGTCCCTAGTGAGCCTCTAGTAGACTAGCTGAAAGGATCGATATGGTTGACTAGAAGGGGGGGTGAATAGGCAACTAACAATTTTAAGCTTTTCTTTACCAAATTAAACTTTGCAACAAATAGGTTGTCTAGATATGCAACTAGTGAGCAACCTATATGATGCAATAACGACTAGCAAGCAAGTAAGCAAGAGATGAAACAATAAGTAAGCTTGCGAAAGTAAAGGCACGAAATAACCAAGAGTGGAGACGGTGAAGACGAGGATGTGTTACCGGAGTTCCTTCCTTTTGAGGGGAAGTACGTCTCCGTTAGAGCGGTGTGGAGGCACAATGCTCCCCAAGAAGCCACTAGGGCCACCGTATTCTCCTCACGCCCTCACACGATGCGAGATTCCGTGATTCCACTATTGGTGCCCTTGAAGGCGGCGACCGAACCTTTACAAGCAAGGTTGGGGCAATCTCCACAACAATCGGAGGCTCCCAACAACAACACCACCACGAAGCTTCACCACAATGGAGTATGGCTTCGAGGTGACCTCAACCGTCTAGGGTGCTCAACACCCAAGAGTAACAAGATCCGCAAGGGATAAGTGGGGGGAATCAAATATCCTTTGGTGGAAGTGTAGATCGGGCCCTTGTCACCCAATCCCGAGCAAATCAACAAGTTTGATTGGCTAGGGAGAGAGATCGAGCGAAAATGGAGCTTGGAGCAACAATGGAGCTTAGAGGTGGAAGAGGTAGTCAACTAGAGGTAGAAGACATCCCTTATATAGTTGAGGAAAGAATCCAACCGTTATCCACTAGTTCTACCCGCGACCCACGGTACTACCGCTCCATGGACGCGGTACTACCGCGGGGCCGCGCGGTACTACCGTGGACCACCACGGTACTACCGTGGCACCTGCACAGGCCGGAACAGACCTGAGGACAGGGCAGTACTACCGCTCGCGCGGTACTACCGCACCCCCTTGCGGTACTACCGCAAGGCAGGAGGGTCACGGTCTGGGAAGGGCGCGGACGAAATAAATTTCATCCGTGCCTACTTCCGCAGAAACTAGGGTGGTGCAAAAACCCGACGCGGTACTACCGCCGGCGAGGCGCGGTACTACTGTGGTTGGCGCGGATGTAAAAAATTACATCCGCGCCTACTACCGCGATGCTGCGGTACTAGGCAGAAGGGCCACGGTACTACCACCCCAAGGGACCGGTACTACCGTGGGCACCCACGGTACTACCGCGCTGGACGAGCGGTACCGTGGGTGCGCGGATGTAAAAAATTACATCCGCCCCTACTACCGCACCGGAGCGGCACTAGGCCAGGGTGCCGCGGTACTACCGCACCAAAGGGGCGGTACTACCGTGAGGGGCACGGATGTAAAAAATTACATCCGCCCCTACTACCGCACCTGAGCGGCACTAGGCCAAGGTGCCGCGGTACTACCGCGCCAAACGAGCGGCACTACCGTGACGCCCCACGGTACTACCGCTTGTACCTGCGGTACTACCGCAAGTACAGCAGTAGTCGTCAGTTTTTCACACAACCAAGATAACGATGGGAAGCTCCAAAGTGCAAGGAAAGGAGGGACAAGTGTACGTGTGATTCCACCCTACCTTTCCGACGCGGACCCCCTCTTAATAGTACGGCTCTCCTACGACTTAACTCCACCAAAGAGAAACGTAGAACAACGTCGGCTTCAACAGTCTCCGAGGGGCACCGAATCGTATTGTGCCTAATGATGAAGTATCTGAGAGACTCAAGGCACACGATTAGTCCGCACGAGTATTGTCATCAATCACCAAAATACTTAGGGATAAATATGCCCTTACAATCTCCCCCTTTTTGGTGTATTGATGACAACACGGGATTTGCACATAGATAAGATATTATTAAAGCAGTGGCAAACCCCACTTCTCTAAAATATAGACGGGGCTCCCCCTAGATGTGTGCACTTTAGATGAATGCTTTGGACTGCATGGCACACAAACTAGGATCAACACTCCCCCTATATTTTAGAGACCAAGACATGATAATAAGCATAGCATATCATGAAAGTAGCACAATATAACACAAACTAGCTAGGATAGATAGAGTGCATATGTCTTACACCATACGAGATACGAAAAACAAGGTTCAACCGATAAAGACGCAAAGAGTTCAACTAAAAGCAGCAAACACACAAACTCGCAAATCCAAATCCCTACACTCTCTCCCCCTTTGGCATCGAGATGCCAAAAAGGCAGAGAGGACACCTAAACACACAAGAGGTGGCTCAAGCAGAGAAGCTGTCCCACGCCTCTTCGTCAGACTCCTCTGCAGCTGGGATGGACTCCTCGGCCTCCTCCTCAGAATCAGTCCACTTGTATCCTTGCTTCTCCATCCACTCGGTCTCAGGAGTGATGCGCTCCTCAGAGCCGCTAGACACATCCTCGCCATAGAGCTGCAAGATCTTGTTGTGCCGGCGACGACTCTCCTTGGACTCCACGTGAGCCCTGTACTGTCCCTTGGCTTGCATGCAGAAAAGAGACTTCATCTTATCCTTCAACTTCGTGGCCCAAGATGGCCTAGAGTCACTCTGAGAGGGCCTAGCAGAACGGCCCCCAGCAACATCCTCAGCTCCAGCAACATCCTCATCAACAGCAGCAGCCCTAGCAGCAGACGCCTCAGCACGAGTAGCGGTGTTAGCCCAGTTGGGTTTGACCCTCAGACAAATGGGCTCATGGCGAATCCAGTCTGGAGCCAGGAACTCCTCCTCAGGGTACATCTTCTCCCAAGTCTTCGAAATCAGCAGAAAAAGGTAGGGGCCATAAATAGGCACCTTGCGGTTGAAAACAGCAAACCGAAGCTCACACCACATGATGTGAGAGACATCAAGTGGCTGAGTCTGAGACGAGCGAGCCTCCTCGCACAGAAGCATCATGTCCACCATGTAGGCATGAACCTTGTCTTTGTCACCGATGCAAGGGAATAGAGAGTTGCGGAAGATGCGGTACATGATATCCAGAAACGGGTTGAGAACCAAGATTGTCTTGCCAGTGGCGAGTGTCTTCTCAACCATGAACGGGGTGAGTCTGTCCTTGTCAGCAGAGTCAGAATTGCCGTGAGGGCGAACACCGACGGGAGTGTCAAGTCCATCATCAGCAACGTGAAGCAAATCCATGAACTCCTTCCAGGTAGCAGACAGCTGGCGGCCATTGGTCATCCACGTCATCCTCCTCTCATCATTGGTGTGAAAGAACACTGAGGCAAAGAACTGACAGATGATCTCAGGGTCATAGTCCATGTGAAAAGAGATCACATGCTCAATTCCAAACTGCTCCACCAAGTCCAGAGCCTCCCCAAAGTAGTCACGAAACTTGTCCTTCCTCATGTGGTGCATCTCAATCCACTTCACCTCCACATAGGTATTCTGCTTGTTCTTGATGACATCCAAGTAGATCTGGGTTTGAGTCTTGTTCCAGAACAGTTCACACCCTCTGACAGAGGAGCGTGGGGTCACATAGGGGTGAAGCTGCCTGAGACGGACATACTCTTGAGCGCCTATCTCATCCATGCCCCTGGCGGGCTCCTTGTGCTTGCTAGCGGTGGTCTTGACATTGCGCTTCGATGCAGATGACCCCTCGGGAACTTCTCCTGGGTTGCGCAGACGCTTGGAGCCAGTGTCACGAACGGGATTGGCCCGGCGAGAGCCACCACCTAAGACACACACGTAAAGCACCAAAACAAGGCGAAAAGAATCAATGCAAAGGCTATAAGACAGCACAGGAAACCCATAGAAGATAAACGAGAAAGTTGGCATGCGATAGATGTGAGCCACGGTAGATCTGCCATGGGTTGCGGTACTAAAGGCTTAGTACAGCTCCAGACGCGGTAGTACCGTGAGGGGTCACGGTAGTACCGTGGCTGGGGCAGTAGTAAGGCTTTAGTACCGCACGGCGTGCAGTAGTACCGCGCCCTAGGGGCGGTAGTACCGTGAGAGCGGTAGTACCGCTCCCTACGGGCGGTAGTACCGCGGCGCGTCGGATCTAGCAGGATTTGAATCTGTAAAGAACCGTGAAACCATGGCGGTGCTACGGTGACCAAATCTAGTGCAAGACAACAATACAAGTGTAAATCCTTTGCAATACGACACTCCTTCATCCTACTCTTGCAGAGATCTAGACTAGGAATCTCAAGAACATACAAGCCTCCCCCAAAACTTAGGAGAACCAAATACAATCAAAACGGAGAGGGATTTGGGGAAAAACCTTGTTCCATAGCAAGAGCACGAGGTGGGGAACGATCCCACCGGTCGGAATCACGGGAGGGCAGCCGGTGGAGGAGATCCGGTGACGAACGCCGGCTCCGTTCGTGAGCATGAGAGAGGAAGAGGTAACGTGGAGAGAAGAGGACGAATGGGTATGGGGGAGTTAGAACTCCCCCTGCCCGATCTTATCCCCATGCGCTTCGAACCGGCGCGGTAGTACCGTGGGTCATCGCGGTAGTACCGCCCGGGCGGAAGTACCGCGCCGAGGCGGTAGTACCGCTCAACCAGGCGGCAGTAAAAAATTACTGCCGCTTGGGGACGGTAGTACCGTGCTCCCATCAGCGGTAGTACCATGGCCTACCGCGGTAGTACCGTGAGCTCACGCCACCGAAGGTTTCAAACAAGAGAGAAAAATGCCTTTGCACCGAAAAACAGACACAACCCAAACTGCACAAGAACAAGCACATACCAAGGGAACAACAGGAAATCCCAATGAGACAACACCTCTCGAGGAGAGAGGGCGGTGGCCGAAGCCACCTATGTTTGAGTTGGATGGTATGGCACCGCGAAGAATTATCCTTGGACCCATGACCAAAACTCGTCTTTGAAGCACAAGTACCATCCAAAAATGGTTAAAGTGAAAGACTAGATCAATTTATGCATAATGGGGGGAGGAAGAGTTCATTGAGAGAACAACACTCCCCCTATGTCCATGCCTACACCTAAACTAGACAACAAGTTGAGTGTGGTGGGGGGTGCACGGGCTCAAGTCACATTGCTCAAATCAATGATATTTAGCTCATGCCTTAACTCGCGAAATCTTGCTTCATCCAAGGGCTTCGTGAAAATATCTGCAAGGTTATCATGAGTGTTGACATACTTGAGCTCGATCTCCCCTCGCCTAATGTGATCCCGAATGAAGTGATACCGAATCTCAATGTGCTTCGTCTTGAAGTGTTGCACCGGGTTGAGAGAAATCTTGATGGCACTTTCATTATCACACCAAAGAGGCACTTTGTCACAAATGACACCGTACTCCTTTAAAGTTTGCCTCATCCATAGGAGTTGAGCACAACAACTACCGGCCGCCACATACTCCGCTTCGGTGGACGAGAGAGACACACAACTTTGCTTCTTGGAAGACCAACTTACCAAAGAGCAACCAAGAAATTGGCACCCTCCGGAAGTGGACTTCCTATCCACTTTGTCTCCCGCCCAATCGGAATCCGTGAAACCTTCAAGCTTGAAGTTTGCTCCTCTTGGGTACCATAGGCCAAAGTTTGGGGTATGAGCCAAATATCGAAAGATTCGCTTGACCGCCACAAAGTGACTTTCCTTTGGTGCGGCTTGAAAACGTGCACACATCCCCACACTCAACATGATATCCGGTCTAGATGCACAAAGGTAAAGCAAGGAGCCAATCATGGAGAGATATACCTTTTGATCCACCGCTTTACCATTGGGATCGATGTCTAGTTGGCACTTGGTAGGCATTGGTGTAGTAGCCGGCTTGACATCACTTAGCTTGAATCTTTTAAGCATGTCTTGAGTGTATTTGGCTTGGTTGATGAAGGTTCCTTCTCTTCTTTGCTTGATGTCGAAACCAAGGAAGAACTTCAACTCTCCCATCGAAGACATCTTAAACTTGGAGGTCATGAGAGCGGCAAATTCTTCATTGAAAGCTTTGTTAGGGGAACCAAAGATAATATCATCAACATATAGTTGGCATACAAACAACTCCCCGTTGACCTTCTTAGTAAAAAGAGTGGGGTCGATTAGCCCTACTTCAAAACCACGATCTTGTAGCAACTCGGTAAGGTGGTCATACCACGCACGTGGGGCTTGTTTAAGGCCATAGAGTGCCTTATCAAGTTGATACACATGATCCGGAAAGTAGGGATCCTCGAACCCGGGGGGTTGCTTGACATAGACCAACTCATTAATGGGACCATTAAGAAAAGCACTTTTCACATCCATTTGTTGCAACTTAAAGTTGTGATGGGAAGCATAAGCAATCAACAAACGAATGGATTCAAGACGAGCAACGGGAGCAAAGGTTTCACCGTAGTCGATACCCTCGACTTGGGAGTAGCCTTGTGCTACCAATCTTGCCTTGTTGCGAATGATGTTCCCATGGGCATCTTGCTTGTTCTTAAAGATCCACTTGGTTCCAATGACGTTGTGGTTCCCGGATGGTCTTGGCACTAATCTCCACACCTTGTTGTACTCGAAGTTGTTGAGTTCTTCATGCATGGCATTGAGCCAATCCGAGTCTTCAAGCGCCTCATAGACCTTTTGGGGTTTGACACAAGAGACAAACGTGTGATGTTCACAATAGTTTGCCAATTGTCTACGAGTGCTTACCCCCTTTCTTAGGCTTCCAACCACATTTTCCATGATATGGCCTTGGGCGGTAAGCTTGGAAGCAATCTTCGCGGCACGATGCTCTAATTCCTCCTCGAGAGTGGAAGGAGGAGGGTCGACTTGATGATCTTGAGCGTCGTCTTGAGCTTGTCCTTGATCATGAGGTTGCTCTTGACCTTGAACAGGCTCGAGGGGGAGAACTTGACCTTGGGCATCTTTTAGTGGTTCATCACCGTCTTGAGGTAGATCTTGCCCTTGGTCTTGTTCACGAGGTTGAGGGCCTTCACTTTGTTCTTCGGAAGCGTGTGGGTCTTGATGAGGTGATGGCTCCACTTGAGTGGAGCATTGTCCTTCTCCTTCGGCCACAAGGGGTTCCTCAATGGGTAGGATTTGACCAATACCCATTCTTCTTATGGCTTGGGGAGGAATTTCATCACCTACATCACAAGTACCACTTTGCTCCACTTGGGAGCCGTTATTTTCGTCAAACTCCACGTTACACATATCCTCAATGAGTCCGGTGGACTTGTTGAGGACACGGTAAGCATGAGAGTTTGTAGCATAACCAACAAATATGCCCTCATGAGCTCTAGCCTCAAATTTAGACAACCGAACACCTTTCTTGAGAATGAAACACTTACAACCGAACACCCGGAAGTACTTGAGGTTGGGCTTGTTGCCGGTGAGGATCTCATAAGGAGTTTTGTTCAAGCCTTTGCGAAGATAGAGCCGATTGGATGCATGACATGCGGTGTTGATGGCTTCGGCCCAAAAGTTGTACGGAGACTTGAACTCCGCCATCATGGTCCTTGCCGCATCCATCAACGTCCGGTTCTTCCTCTCCGCAACACCATTTTGTTGAGGGGTATAAGGAGCCGCATATTGATGCTTGATCCCCTCGTCACTAAGAAACTCATCCAAGGTGTAGTTCTTGAACTCGGTGCCGTTGTCGCTTCTTATTGTCAAGATCTTTGCATCATGTTGACGTTGAGCTTCATTTGCAAAGTTGATAACAGTTTGTTGGGTCTCACTCTTCCTCTTGAAGAAGTATACCCAAGTGTATCTTGAATAATCATCCACAATCACCAAGCAATACTTTCTTCCTCCAAGACTATCAAAAGATGGAGGCCCAAAGAGATCCATGTGAAGGAGCTCCAAGGGTCTCTTCGAGTAGATGATGGTTGAGGAAGGGTGAGCCTTTTCATGAAGCTTTCCTTCGATACAAGCACTGCAAGCACGATCTTTGGCAAAACTAACATTTGTTAGTCCACGAACATGGTCCCCCTTGAGAAGACTTTGCAAAGATCTCATATTGACGTGGGCTAAACGGTGATGCCAAAGCCATCCCACGTCAACTTTAGCCATTAGGCATGTCGCGGTCTTAGTGGGTTGCTCCGAAAAGTTAACCACATAGAGACCGTTCTCGACATGCCCAACAAAGGCTACTTTAAGAGTCTTGCTCCACAAGAGGGCCACGGTATCAATATCAAAGAATGTGGCAAAGCCCATGAGTGCAAGTTGACGAACGGAAAGTAAATTGAATGCAAGGGACTCAACAAGCATGACTTTCTCAATCGTTAGATCATGAGAGATGACAACCTTGCCGAGACCCAATACCTTAGAATGTGATGCATCACCCCACTCGACATTGGTGGGCATAGATGGAATCTCTTGCACGTCCACCACCAAGTCCTTGCTCCCGGTCATATGATTTGTTGCTCCACTATCGAGCAACCATGATCCCCCACCGGAAGCAAACACCTACACGAGATCAATGCTTGGTTTTAGGTACCCATTTAGTAATGGGTCCTTTGATGTTAGTAACAAGGGTCTTGGGAACCCAAATAGACCATTCAATGTACTCATAAGGAGAACCAACAAATTTAGCATAAACATGTCCATCACTAGCACGGCACAACACATATGAAGGGTTAAAGTCGCCGGCTTTGTTTGAGAAAACGTTCTTGCCCTTTTGGACATCAACTTCCTTCACTTTCTCCTTCTTCTTCTTAGAAGCACCCTCTCCCTCTTTCACGAACGTTTGTTTGAGGGGAGGAGGACGATTGGCCTTGTTCTTCTTCTTCTTCTTGCTCTTGGACTTGGGTGCAAACCCAATTCCTTCTTTGCCCACAACTTCCTTTTGATTGCTCAAAAGGTCGTTGAGGTTTTTCTCACCTTGAATGCAAGTCACAAGGCCCTTCTCAAGTTGATCTTTCAACTTGGCATTTTCCTCCACGAGATGCACATGCTCACAACAAGGGTTAGTAGCACATGCATTATCAATTAATACCATATGAGGAAAGGTGGCCTTTTCCTTGATTAGCTTGACTTGGAGTTGAGCATGAGACTCTTTGAGGCTATCATGAGCACCCTTCAAGGCCTTGTGGGCCTTGTCAAGTATCTCAAACTCCTCTTTGAGTCTAGCATGATCAACCCCAAGTTTAGCCTTCTCGGAGGTTAGCACACGAGACATGACAAGAGCATGATCAAGATCTTTCTTTAACTTAGCATGGTCATCATTGTGTGACTCCTCAAGAGTCAAACGATGCACACGCTCTTCCTCAAGAGCATTAGAGAGATCCGATATCTCATCGGCATAGTCACGACTATGACCTTCCATCTTGGAGATGGTTTCTTCGTGAGCCTCGATCATGTCATTGGCCTCACCAAGTTGTTCCAAGAGAGCAACAAAGTGCTTCTTGGACTTTCCCTTGAGCTTACTCATAAAGGGCTCAAATTCATTTACTTCCTCATTAGACTCAACATGTCCATCAATGCAATCCTCCATGGAGGGATTAGTAATGATGGTGGTTGTGATGTTGGGGGTTACCTTGTTTGAAGCCTTAGCCATGAGGCATCTCGCGGTGATGTTTTCGTTGGGTGATTCGAAGAGAGACACCCGGGGAGTAGCAATGGCAATGGACGCCATGGCCGTTGCTTCTTCATTCTCATCATCATCGTCATCCTCTTGGTATTCTTCTTGAACCACCAACCCACGAGTGGGAGTCTTCTTGGCAAAGTTGTTCTTGTTGGGGACGGACTTGGCTTTGTCTTTCCGAATGAACTTGCCACCATTGTCTTCCCGCTTCTCGTAAGGACAATCCGCAACGAAATGGCTCACATTGCCACAGTTGAAGCAAGTTCTAACTCGTTGCTTGCCCTTGACGCCACTTGAGTTGTTCTTGTTGAAGTTGGGTCTTGAGCTCTTCTTGCTCCAAAATTGTCTTGAAGCAAGGGCCATGTGCTCATGGTAGTCAAACTTGGTGTCTTCGGGATTGCTTTCCTCATCTTCCACTTCTTCCTCTTCTTCGACAATGACCTTGGCCTTCAAGGCAAGGTTAGGCTTCTTAGCTCTTTGAGAACGGAGCACCGCATTGTCGGCGGTCTTGTCCAAGATGCTCATTGCAACGAACTCATCCAACACTTTACTTGAGGTCATGGTGTGGAAGTCCGGTCGTTGACGAATGACGGAGGACATGGCTTTGTTGTAGGGCATCATGGCCTTGAGGAACTTCCGCTTGATCCAGTTGTCATCCGTGTCCTTGCTTCCATGATCTCGAAGTGCCACCTCGAGTTTGGTCACTCTTCGAAAGAGCTCACGAGGTTCTTCATCTTCTTTCATTGCAAACTCGTCGGCTTCATCTTGCACCACTTCATAGTTGGACTGTTGAATGCTAGCACTTCCACGATAGAGACCCTCGACACATTTCCATGCTTCTTTAGCCACGACATGGGGCCGAAGGTGAGGGAGATCTTCGGGAAGGATTGCATCTTGGATGATGAAGAGAGCACTCTCATTGAATTGATTGTCCACGGCTTCTCGAGGGGTGAAGTTGCTTGGGTCATGAGGATAAAAACCTTCTTCAATGACTCTCCAAAGGTTAGTGTTCACATGTTTCAAATGACGCTTAAAACGATAGACCCAATTATCAAAATCTGCATGTTTTTCATACTTAGGAGGTGGACCGGCATGATTCAAATGAGTGGAGGGGATTGGCCCACCATAAACTGGGGGTTCCACATGGGCAAAGATGCCGGTGCCATTTCTACCACTAGTAGAAGGACTCTTTTCATTGTTAGCTTCCCCCTTGTCGGAGAAAGCATTCGTCACCTTGTTAGTAGGATCACCCACTTTCATAGGTGCGGTAGATAGTTTAAGTCCCTCTAAGAAATCATTAAACATGCTTTTAACCTCGGCCGTCATGGAGGTTTTCAATGTGTCTAAAGCCACATTGAACTCCTCACGAGAGATCGAGGTTCCCCCTTCGGCCGAAGATGAGATGGGATTCACACCGGAGTGTTCCTCCACACCATCGTTGGTGTCAACCATACTCTTCGGACGATAAAGTCCTTAATAAAGAGACGAGGCTCTGATACCAATTGAAAGGATCGATATGGTTGACTAGAGGGGGGGTGAATAGGCAACTAACAATTTTAAGCTTTTCTTTACCAAATTAAACTTTGCAACAAATAGGTTGTCTAGATATGCAACTAGTGGGCAACCTATATGATGCAATAACGACTAGCAAGCAAGTAAGCAAGAGATGAAACAATAAGTAAGCTTGCGAAAGTAAAGGCACGAAATAACCAAGAGTGGAGACGGTGAAGACGAGGATGTGTTACCGGAGTTCCTTCCTTTTGAGGGGAAGTACGTCTCCGTTAGAGCGGTGTGGAGGCACAATGCTCCCCAAGAAGCCACTAGGGCCACCGTATTCTCCTCACGCCCTCACACGATGCGAGATGCCGTGATTCCACTATTGGTGCCCTTGAAGGCGGCGACCGAACCTTTACAAGCAAGGTTGGGGCAATCTCCACAACAATCGGAGGCTCCCAACAACAACACCACCACGAAGCTTCACCACAATGGAGTATGGCTTCGAGGTGACCTCAACCGTCTAGGGTGCTCAACACCCAAGAGTAACAAGATCCGCAAGGGATAAGTGGGGGGAATCAAATATCCTTTGGTGGAAGTGTAGATCGGGCCCTTGTCACCCAATCCCGAGCAAATCAACAAGTTTGATTGGCTAGGGAGAGAGATCGAGCGAAAATGGAGCTTGGAGCAACAATGGAGCTTAGAGGTGGAAGAGGTAGTCAACTAGAGGTAGAAGACATCCCTTATATAGTTGAGGAAAGAATCCACTAGTTCTGCCCGCGACCCACGGTACTACCGCTCCATGGACGCGGTACTACCGCGGGGCCGCGCGGTACTACCGTGGACCACCACGGTACTACCGTGGCACCTGCACAGGCCGGAACAGACCTGAGGATGGGGCAGTACTACCGCTCGCGCGGTATTACCGCACCCCCTTGCGGTACTACCGCAAGGCAGGAGGGTCACGGTCTGGGAAGGGCGCGGACGAAATAAATTTCATCCGTGCCTACTTCCGCAGAAACTAGGGTGGTGCAAAAACCCGACGCGGTACTACCGCCGGCGAGGCGCGGTACTACCGTGGTTGGCGCGGATGTAAAAAATTACATCCGCACCTACTACCGTGATGCTGCGGTACTAGGCAGAAGGGCCACGGTACTACCACCCCAAGGGAGCGGTACTACCGTGGGCACCCGCGGTACTACCGCGCTGGACGAGCGGTACTACCGTGGGTGCGCGGATGTAAAAAATTACATCCGCCCCTACTACCGCACCAGAGCGGCACTAGGCCAGGGTGCCGCGGTACTACCGCACCAAAGGGGCGGTACTACCGTGAGGGGCGCGGATGGAAAAAATTACATCCGCCCCTACTACCGCACCTGAGCGGCACTAGGCCAAGGTGCCGCGGTACTACCGCGCCAAACGAGCGGTACTACCGTGATGCCCCACGGTACTACCGCTTGTACCTGCGGTACTACCGCAAGTACAGTAGTAGTCGTCAGTTTTTCACACAACCAAGATAACGATGGGAAGCTCCAAAGTGCAAGGAAAGGAGGGACAAGTGTACGTGTGATTCCACCCTACCTTTTCGACGCGGACCCCCTCTTAATAGTACGGCTCTCCTACGACTTAACTCCACCAAAGAGAAACGTAGAACAACGCCGGCTTCAACAGTCTCCGAGGGGCACCGAATCGTCTTGTGCCTAATGATGAAGTATCTGAGAGACTCAAGGCACACGATTAGTCCGCACGAGTATTGTCATCAATCACCAAAACACTTAGGGATAAATATGCCCTTACACTAGCTCGTTGATCAACATATGGTCATGGTTTCCTGACTATGGACATTGGATGTCATTGATAACGGGATCACATCATTAGGAGAATGATGTGATGGACAAGACCCAATCCTAAGCATAGCACAAGATCATGTAGTTCGTTTGCTAGAGCTTTTCTAATGTCAAGTATCATTTCCTTAGACCATGAGATTGTGTAACTCCCGGATACCGTAGGAGTGCTTTGGGTGTACCAAATGTCACAACGTAACTGGGTGACTATAAAGGTGCTCTACAGGTATCTCCGAAAGTGTCTGTTGGGTTGGCACGAATCGAGACTAGGATTTGTCACTCCGTATGACGGAGAGTTATCTCTGGGGCCACTCGCTAATGCATCATCATAATGAGCTCCATGTGACCAAGTGGTTGGTCATGGGATCATGCATTACGGAACGAGTAAAGTGACTTGCCGGTAACGAGATTGAACGAGGTATTGGGATACCGATGATCGAATCTCGGGCAAGTAACATACCGGTTGACAAAGGGAATTGTATACGGGATTGCTTAAATCCTCGACATCGTGGTTCATCCGATGAGATCATCGTGGAACATGTGGGAGCCAACATGGGTATCTAGATCCCGTTGTTGGTTATTGGCCGGAGAGCTGTCTCGGTCATGTCTGCGTGATTCCCGAACCTGTAGGGTCTACACACTTAAGGTTCGATGACGCTAGGGTTATTAGGAAGATTTGCATGTGATTACTGAATGATGTTCGGAGTCCCGGATGAGATCCCGGATGTCATGAGGAGTTCCAGAATGGTCCGGAGGTGAAGATTTATATATGGGAAGTTGTCATACGGTCACCGGAAATATTCGGGGGCATACCGGTATTGTACCGGGGCCGCCGGAGGGGTTTCGGGGGTCCACCGGGAGGGGCCACCTGTCCTGGAGGGCCTCATGGGCTGTAGAGGGAAGGGAACCATCCCCTTGGAGGGCTGGGCGCCACCCCCCTAGGGCCCATGCGCCTAGGGTTGGGGGGAAACCCTAAAGGGGGCGCCCCCTTGCTTGGGGGCAAGCCCCCTTCCCTTGTCCGCCGCCCCCCTCTAGATCTCATCTAGAGGGGGTCGGCCCCCTTCCCCTTCTACCTATAAATTGAGGGGCGAGGGGAGGGCTGCAACACCACATCCAAGGTGCAGCCCCTCCCCTCCCCAACACCTCTCCTCCTCCGCAAGAGCTTGGGGAAGCCCTGCCGGAGAACTGCCACTCCACCACCACCACGCCGTCGTGCTGCTGTTGGAGCCCTCTTCATCAACCTCTCCCTCCTCCTTGCTGGATCAAGGTGCGGGAGATGTCACCGGGCTGCACGTGTGTTGAGCGTGGAGGCACCGTTGTTCGGTGCTTAGATCGGATTCGGCCGCGATCTGAATCGCTATGTGTACGACTCCTCCAACCGCATTCTTGCAACGCTTCCGAATCATGATCTTCAAGGGTATGAAGATGCACTCCCCTCTCTCTCATTGTTACTTACTCCATAGATTGATCTTGGTGATGCGTAGAAATTTTTTAATTTCTGCAACGATCCCCAACAGTATCATCATGAGCTAGGTCTATGCGTAGTTTCTATGCACGAGTAGAACACAAGTTTGTTGTGGGCGTCAATTTTGTCAATTTACTTGCCACTATTAGCCTTATCTTGTTTTGGCGGCATCATGGATGAAGCGGCCCGGACCGACCTTACACGTACGCTTACGTGAGACAGGTTCCACCGACTGACATGCACTAGTTGCATAAGGTGGCTAGCAGGTGTCTGTCTCTCCCACTTTAGTCAAATCGGATTTGATGAAAATGGTCCTTATGAAGGGTAAATAGTAATTGGCATATCACGTTGTGGTTTTGGCGTAGGTAAAAAACGTTCTTGCTAGAAACCTATAGCAGCCACGTAAAAACTTGCAACAACAATTAGAGGACGTCTAACTTGTTTTTGCAGCATGTGTCGTGTGATGTGATATGGCCATGAAGGATGTGATGAATGAAATATATGTGATGTATGAGATTGATCATGTTCTTGTAATAGGAATCACGACTTGCATGTCGATGAGTATGACAACTGGCAGGAGCCATAGGAGTTGTCTTTATTTTTTGTATGACCTGCGTGTCATTGAATAACGCCATGTAATTACTTTACTTCATTGCTAAACCGTTAGCCATAGTAGTAGAAGTAATAGTTGGCGAGACAACTTCATATAGACACGATGATGGAGATCGTGGTGTCATGCCGGTGACGATGATGATCATGGCACCCCGAAGATGGAGATCAAAAGGAGCAAAATGATATTGGCCATATCATGTCACTATTTGATTGCATGTGATGTTTATCATGTTTTTGCATCTTATTTGCTTAGAACGACGGTAGCATAAATAAGATGATCCCTCATAATAATTTCAAGAAAGTGTTCCCCCTAACTGTGCACCATTGCGAAAGTTCATTGTTTCGAAGCACCACGTGATGATCGGGTGTGATAGATTCTAACGTTCACATACAACGGGTGTAAGCCAGATTTACACATGCAAAAACACTTAGGTTGACTTGACGAGCCTAGCATGTACAGGCATAGCCTCGAAACACAAGAGACCGAAAGGTCGAACATGAGTCGTATAGAAGATACGATCAACATGAAGATGTTCACCGATGATGACTGGTCCGTCTCACGTGATGATCGGACATGGCCTAGTTGACTCGGATCGTGTATCACTTAGATGACTAGAGGGATGTCTATCTGAGTGGGAGTTCATTAAATAATTTGATTAGATGAACTAAATTATCATGAACTTAGTCTAAAAATCTTTACAATATGTCTTGTAGATCAAATGGCCCACGCAAATGTTGTCCTCAACTTCAACGCGTTCCTAGAGAATACCAAGTTGAACGACGATGGTAGCAACTATACGGACTGGGTCCGAAACTCCTCATAGCTGCCAAGAAAGCATATGTCCTTGACGCACCGCTAGGTGAAGCACCTGTCCTAGCGAACCAAGACATTATGAATGCTTGGCAGTCGCGTGTTGATGATTACTCCCTGGTTTAGTGCGTCATGCTTTACAGCTTAGAACCGGGGCTCCAAAAGCGTTTCGAGCAGCACGGAGCATATGAGATGTTCCAAGAGTTGAAAATGGTTTTCCAAGCTCATGCCCGGGTCGAGAGATATGAAGTCTCTGACAAGTTCTACAGTTGTAAGATGGAGGAGAATAGTTCCGTCAGCGAGCACATACTCAAAATGTCTGGGTTGCACAACCGCTTGTCTCAGCTGGGAGTTAATCTCCCGGATGATGCGGTCATTGACAGAATCCTTCAGTCGCTTCCACCAAGCTACAAGAGCTTTGTGATGAACTTCACTATGCAGGGGATGGAGAAAACCATTCCTGAAATATATTCAATGCTGAAATTAGCGGAGGTGGAAATCAAAAAGGAACATCAAGTGTTGATGGTGAATAAAACCACGAAGTTCAAGAAAGGCAAGGGTAAAAAGGGTTTCAAGAAAGACGACAAGGGAGGTGCCGCGCCCGGCAAGCAAGCTGCCGGGAAGAAGACAAAGAATGGACCCAAGCCTGAGAGTGAGTGTTTTTATTGCAAGGGAAGTGGTCACTGGAAGCGGAACTGCACTGAGTACTTAGCGGACAAGAAGGCCGGCAACACCAAAGGTATATGTGATATACATGTTATTGATGTGTACCTTACCAGGAGCTCATATTTGTAACTCAAAACAGGAGCTGCGGAATAAGCGGAGACTGGCGAAGGACGAGGTGACAATGCGCGTCGGGAATGGTTCCAAAGTCGATGTGATCGCCGTCGGCATGCTACCTCTACATTTACCTACGGGATTAATTTTAAACCTTAATAATTGTTATTTAGTGCCAGCTTTGAGCATGAACATTGTATCTAGATCTCGTTTAATACGAGATGGCTACTCATTTAAATCCGAGAATAATGGTTGTTCTATTTATATGAGAGATATGTTTTATGGTCATGCCCCGCTGGTCAATGGTTTATCCTTAATGAATCTCGAACATGATGTTACACATATTCATAGTGTGAATACCAAAAGATGTAAGGTTGATAATGATAGTCCCACATACTTGTGGCACTGCCGCCTTGGTCACATTGGTGTCAAACGCATGAAGAAGCTCCATGCAGATGGACTTTTGGAGTCTCTTGATTATGAATCACTTGACACGTGCGAACCATGCCTCATGGGCAAAATGACCAAGACTCCGTTCTCTGGAACAATGGAGCGAGCAACTGACTTATTGGAAATCATACATACTGATGTGTGCGGTCCAATGAGCGTTGAGGCTCGCGGTGGCTATCGTTATGTTCTCACCCTCACTGATGACTTAAGTAGATATGGGTATGTCTACTTAATGAAGCACAAGTCTGAGACCTTTGAAAAGTTCAAGGAATTTTGGAGTGAGGTTGAAAATCAACGTGACAGAAAAATAAAGTTCTTACGATCAGATCATGGAGGGGAATATTTGAGTCACGAATTTGGCACACACTTAAGGAAATGTGGAATCGTTTCACAACTCACGCCGCCTGGAACACCTCGGCGTAATGGTGTGTCCGAACGTCGTAATCGCACCCTATTGGATATGGTGCGATCTATGATGTCTCTTACCAATCTACCGCTCTCATTTTGGGGCTATGCTTTAGAGACTGCCGCATTCACTTTAAATAGGGCTCCGTCAAAATCCGTTGAGATGACACTGTATGAATTATGGTTTGGGAAGAAACCTAAGCTGTCATTTCTAAAAGTTTGGGGATGCGATGCTTATGTCAAGAAACTTCAACCTGAAAAGCTCGAACCCAAGTCAGAAAAATGCGTCTTCATAGGATACCCTAAGGAAACCATCGGGTATACCTTCTACCTCAGATCCGAAGGCAAGATCTTTGTTTCCAAGAACGGGTCCTTTCTGGAGAAAGAGTTTCTCTCGAAAGAAGTAAGTGGGAGGAAAGTAGAACTTGATGAAGTACTGCCTCTTGAAGAGGAAAGTAGCGCAACTCAGGAAGATGTTCCTGTGGTACCTGCACCGACTAGAGAGGAAGTTAATGATGATGATCAAGGTACTTCAGATCAAGTTGCTACTGAACTTCGTAGGTCGACGAGGACACGTTCCACACCAGAATGGTATGGCAACCCTGTCATGGAAGTCATGTTGTTAGATAACGGTGAACCTTCGAACTATGAAGAAGCGATGGCGGGCCCAGATTTCAACAAATGGCTTGAAGCCATGCAATCCGAGATAGGATCCATGTATGAAAACAAATTATGGACTTTGACAGACTTGCCCGATGATCGGTGAGCGATAGAAAATAAATGGATCTTTAAGAAGAAGACGGACGCGGATGGTAATGTTACCATCTATAAAGCTCGACTTGTCACTAAGGGTTATCGACAAGTTCAAGGAGTTGACTACGATGAGACCTTCTCACCCGTAGCGAAGCTTAAGTCCATCTGAATCATGTTAGCAATTGCCGCATTCTACGATTATGAGATATGGCAAATGGACATCAAAACAACATTCCTTAACGGCTTTCTTAAGGAAGTATTGTATATGATGCAGCCGGAAGGTTTTGTCGATCCTAAGAATGCTAACAAGGTACGCAAGCTCCAGCGCTCCATCTATGGGGTGGTGCAAGCATCTCGGAGTTGGAACATTCACTTTGATGAAATGATCAAAGCGTTTGGGTTTATGCAGACTTATGGAGAAGCCTGCGTTTACAAGAAAGTGAGTGGGAGATTGCTACGTCTTGAGCTTGCGTTGGTTTTCCTTGAAGAGGAGAGGGTGATGCAGCAAAGTGTAGCGTAAGTATTTCCCTCAGTTTTGAGAACCAAGGTATCAATCCAGTAGGAGGCTCCTCAAAAGTCCCACACACCTACACAAACAAACTGAGAACTCGCAACCAACGCAATAAAGGGGTTGTCAATCCCTTCACGGCCACTTGCAAAAGTGAGATCTAATAAAGATAGTATGATAAGATAAATATATTTTTTGTATTTTATGATATAGATGCAAAAAGTAAAGTGCAAATAAAAGTAAATGGAAAGCAAATTTGATAAGAGATAGACCCGGGGGCCATAGGTTTCACTAGAGGCTTCTCTCAAGATAGCATAAGTATTACGGTGGGTGAACAAATTACTGTCGAGCAATTGATAGAAAAGCGCATAGTTATGAGATTATCTAGGCATGATCATGTATATAGGCATCACATCCGTAACAAGTAGACCGACTCCTGCCTGCATCTACTACTATTACTCCACACATCGACCGACTCCTGCCTGCATCTAGAGTATTAAGTTCATAAGAATAGAGTAACGCATTAAGCAAGATGACATGATGTAGAGGGATAAACACGTGCAATATGATATAAACCCCATCTTGTTATCCTTGATGGCAACAATACAATACGTGCCTTGCAACCCTTTTGGTCACTGGGTAAGGACACCGCAAGATCGAACCCAAAGCTAAGCACTTCTCCCATGGCAAGAAAAACCAATCTAGTAGGCCAAATCAAACTGATAATTCGAAGAGACTTGCAAAGATAACTCAATCATACATAAAAGAATTCAGAGAAGATTCAAATATTATTCATAGATAAACTTGATCATAAACCCACAATTCATCAGATCTCGACAAACACACCGCAAAAAGAGTTTACATCGAATAGATCTCCACAAGAGAGGGGGAGAACATTGTATTGAGATCAAAAAAGAGAGAAGAAGCCATCTAGCTAATAACTATGGACCCGTAGGTCTATGGTAAACTACTCACAACTCATCGGAGGGGCAAGGATGTTGATGTACAGGCCCTCCGTGGTCGATTCCCCCTCCGGCAGAGTGTTGGTGAAGGCTCCAAGATGGGATCTCGCGGATACAGAAGGTTACGGCGGTGGAAATTGTGTTTCGTGGTGCCCCTGGATGTTTTCGGGGTACGTAGGTATATATAGGAGGAAGAAGTACGTCGGTGGCCGCCCGAGGGGCCCACGAGACAGGGGGGCACGCCCTACAGGGGGGTGCGGCCCCCTATCTCGTGGGGCCCTCGGGAGCTTCTTGACTTGCACTCCAAGCTCTCCGGATCAGGTTCGTTCCAAAAATCACTCTCCCGAATGTTTCATTCCGTTTGGACTCCGTTTGATATTCCTTTTCTTCAAAATACTGAAATAGGCAAAAAAATTAGCAATATGGGCTGGGCCTCCGGTTAGTAGGTTAGTCCCAAAAAATGATATGAATGTGTAAACTAAAGCCCATAAACATCCAAAAGGGGTAATATAATAGCATGGAACAATCAAAAATTATAGATACGTTGGAGACGTATCAAGCATCCCCAAGCTTAATTCCTACTCGTCCTCGAGTAGGTAAATGATAAAAAGAAATTTTTTGATGTGGAATGCTACCTAGCATAATTCATAATGTAATTTTCTTTATTGTGGCATGAATGTTCAGATCCAAATGAATACAAAATAAAAGTTCATATTGACATAAGAAATAGTAACACTTCAAGCATACTAATCAAAGTAATCATGTCTTCTCAAAATAACATGGCAAAAGAAAGTTCATCCCTACAAAATCATATAGTTAGGCTATGCTTCATTTTCGTCACACAAAGATGTTCCCAACTTCTATACCCCCGATGACAAGCCAAGCAATTGTTTCATACTTAAACAATCTCAAACTTTTTCAACCTTCACGCAATACATGAGCGTGAGCCATGGATATAGCACTATGGGTGGAATAGAATATGATGATGGGGATTATGTGGAGAAGACAAAAAGGAGAAAGTCTCACATTGACGAGGATAATCAACAGGCTATGGAGATGCCCATCAATTGATGTCAACATGAGGAGTAGGGATTGCCATGCAATGGATGCACTAGAGCTATAAAACAATGCTCAACAAAAGAAAACTAGTGGGTGTGCATCCAACTTGCTTGCTCACGAAGACCTAGGGCATTTGAGGAAGCCCATCGTATGAATATACACGCCAAGTTCTATAATGAAAAATTCCCACTAGTATGAAAAAGACAACTTAGGAGACCCACTATATGAAAAACGTGGTGCTACTTTGAAGCACAATATATGAGACTCACTACATGAAGAACAAGGTGCTACTTTGAAGCACAAGTGCGGAAAAAGAGATAGTAACATTGCCCTTTTTATTTATTTTTTCTTTTTCTTTTTTTCTTTTTTTTCTTTTTTTTGGGCCTTTCTTTTTTTTGCCTTTCTTCTTCTTTTTTTCTCTTTTTTCTTCTTAGGGCAATGTTCTAATAATGATGATCATCACACTTCTATTGATTACAACATAAAAATTACAACTTGAAACTAGAACAAGATATGACTCTATATGAATGCCTCCGGTGGTGTACCAGGATGGTGCAATGAATCAAGAGTGACATGTATGAAAAATAATGCTTGGTGGCTTTGCCACAAATACAATGTCAACTACATGATCATGCAATGGCAATATGACAAAAGTAAGCTATGTCATGAAAATGATGAACGGAACGGTGGAAAGTTGCATGGCAATATATCTCGAAATGGCTATGGAAATGCCATAATAGGTAGGTATGGTGGCTGTTTTGAGGAAGATACAAGGAGGTTTATGTGTGATAGAGCGTATCGTATCACGGGGTTTGGATGCACCGGCGAAGTTTACACCAACTCTCAAGGTGAGAAAGGGCAATGCATGGTACCGAAGAGGCTAGCAAAGGTGGAAAGGTAGAAGTGCGTATAATCCATGGACTCAACATTAGTCAAAAGAACTCATATACTTATTGCAAAAATTTAGAAGTCATCAAAAATCAAGTACTACGCGCATGCTCCTAGGGGGATAGATTGGTAGGAAAAGACCATCGCTCGTCCCCGACCGCCACTCATAAGGATGCACAAGCCAAGTACACTTCATGTTTCAAATTTGTTACACAACTTTAACCATACGTGCATGCTACAGGACTTGCTAACTTCAACACAAGCATTCTTTGAATTCATAATCACCCAACTAGCATGACTTTAATATCACTACCTCCATATCTCAAAACAATTATCAAGTATCAAGTTGATCATAGCATCCAATTCACTTTTCTATGATAGTTTTTATTATACCCAACTTGGATGCTCATCATTCTAGGACCAACTTTATGACCATAGCAAATACCATGCTGTTCTAAAAGACTCTCAAAATGATATAAGTGAATCATGATAGACTAGCAATTTCTTCAAAATTAAGATACCACCGTGCTCTAAAAGATATAAGTGAAGCACTAGAGCAAAAACTATCAAGCTCAAAAGATATAAGTGAAGCACATAGAATATTCTATCAAATTCTAATCAAATAGGCTTCTCCCAAAAGGTGTGTACAGAAAGGATGATTGTGGTAAACTAAAAAGCAAAGACTAATATAATACACGACACTCCAAGCAAAACACACATCATGTAGCGAATAAAAATATAACTCCAAGTAAACTTACCAATGAACGAAGACGAAAGATTTGATGCCTTCCTGGGGCACCCCCAAGCTTAGTTTGGCTATTCTTGAATATCTTGGGGTGCCATGGGCATCCCCAAGCTTAGGCTCTTGCCACTCCTTATTCCATAGTCCATAAAAGCTTTACCCAAAACTTGAAAACTTCACAACACAAAACTCAGCAGGAAATCTTATAAGCTCCGTTAGTGAAAGAAAACAAAACCACCACATAAGGTACTGCAATGAACTCATTCTTTATTTAATTTGGTGTTAAACCTACTGTATTCCAACTTCTTTATGGTTCATAGACTGAATTACTAGCCATAGATGCATTGAAATAAGCAAACAACACACGAAAAACAGAATCTGTCAAAAACAGAACAGTTTGTAGCAATCTGTAACTAACGCAAACTTCCGAAACTCTAAAAATCCTACCAAAATAGGAAGTCCTGGAAAATTTATTTATTGAACAGCATCAAAAAGAATAAACGCAAAATCACGTTCCTGTGATTTAACAAAATTATATTCGTGCGTGCAAAGTTTCTGTTTTTTCAGCAGAATCAAATCAACTATCATCGTAGGTTATCCTATAGGTTCTACTTGGCACAAACACTAATTTAAAAGATAAAAACACATCTAAACAGTAGGTAGATGCAAGATTTATTAATAAACAGGAGCAAAAAAACATAAAGAAAATTGGGTTGCCTCCCAACTAGCGCTATTGTTTAACGCCCCTAGCTAGGCATAAAAACAAGGATAGATCTAACGAGCGCCATCTTTGGTAAAAGCTTTGTTTTGACTATAAGCATGAGGAGAATTAACAATGAATTGCAACAAGGAAATACAACTTTTTAAATAACAATTATCATAATCAAATTCCTTGAAATCCGAGATAGTAGGTTCAATATTATTAGAAGTTGAGGATTCTCCAATCTCTCTTTTACCAAATTTAACATCAAGATCTAAAGACTCCGAATTTTTGGGACGCCTTCTAGGCAAAGTTGATTCATCATCACTCCCATAATTATCAAAATTCATATTGCAAAACATAGATCTAATCGGAGACTCATCAATAACTTTAAGATCCTCATCATTATTTTCATGAAGACTAGAAGAACACGCTTTTATAAAGCTTTCTTTTTTAGCACGCAATCTAGCGGTTCTTTCCTTGCACTCATCAATGGAAATTCTCATTACTTTGAGAGACTCATTGATATCATGCTTAGTAGAAGAAGATCCAAGTTTAAGAGAATTAACATCAAGCGAAAGTCTATCAACGTTCCTAGACAAATCATCAACTTTGAGCAATTTTTCTTCAAGCAAAGCATTAAAATTCTTTTGAGAAATCATAAATTCTTTCACACTATTCTCAAAATCAGAGGGCATCTTATTAAAATTACCATAAGAGTTATTGTAGGAATTTCCATAATTATTGGAGGGATTACTAGGGAACGGTCTAGCATTAAAATTTCCTCTATAAGCATTGTTTCCAAAACTATTCCTACCAACAAAATTCACATCCATAGATTCATTATTATTCTCAATCAAGAAAGACAAAGGCATATCATTGGGATCAAGAGGAGTATTTTTAGTAGCAAACATCTTCATAAGTTCATCCATCTTTCCACTCAAAACATTGATCTCTTCTATAGCATGCACTTCCTTACTAGAAGATCTTTCGGTGTGCCATTGATAATAATTAGCCATAATATTATCAAGCAATTTTGTAGCATCTCCTAACGTAATTTCCATAAACGTGCCTCCCACGGCCGAATCTAAGAGATTTCTAGAAGCAAAGTTCAAACCGGCATAAAAATTTTGTATGATCATCCATAAATTCAAACCATGAGTAGGGCAATTGCGAAGCATCAATTTCATTCTTTCCCAAGATTGGGCAACATGCTCATGATCAAGTTGTTTAAAATTCATAATATCGTTCCTAAGAGTGATGATCTTAGCGGGAGGAAAATACTTAGAGATAAAAGCATCTTTGCGCTTGTTCCAAGAATCAATACTATTTTTAGGCAAAGACGAAAACCAAACTTTAGCACGATCTCTAAGTGAAAACGAAAATAACTTCAATTTGACAATATTGTTATCCGTATCTTTCTTCTTTTGCATATCACACAAATCAACAAAATTGTTTAGATGAGTAGCGGCATCTTCACTAGGAAGGCCGGTGAATTTATCTTTCATAACAAGATTCAGCAAAGCAGTATTGATTTCACAAGACTCAACATCATTAAGAGGAGCAATCGGAGTGCTAAGGAAATCATCTCTACTTCTAATGGAGCAGTTGGTAGTCTCGCTTCCAGTTTTTTTTAGGCCCACCTCCTATGGTTTTTTGGTACCTCCTCCCACCTCAGACTTAGCCACCACAAACCGAAAAAACCTCATGTTGAGGCTCCAACCCGCACCCATGCACGTACGACCGAAAAAAGACCTACTAAGATTAATCAACGAGAAAAGACCTGCGAAAATTAACCAGCGACAAAAAAAACCTAAACCTATCGCCCGCACCTACGAGGGACGACTCCTGCCCTCTGGGGTTTCCTACGCCACCGCCGCCGCCGGAGAACTCCTCGACCAGCCCACCCTCCTGCCGCTCCGCCCCCTTCCCTTCCCATCGCCGCAGTCGCCCCCTCCATCTCCTGCCGGAGCCACTCCCCTGCCGCAAACATCCTGCTCGCGTTGTACATGACCGGTACGGCGGCCCTGACGGGGAGCGACAACTGCCACGGGAACGCGGTGGTGAGCCCCTCGGTGAAGACCTGCGCGGAGAGCAGGAACACGTGCGGGGGCCATGGCGACGATCCCCGTGGTGTCCCCGGACCGTCGAGGATGTACAACACCGGGAGCACGGCGCCGACGAGGAACCCACCCACGGTGTGCGCGGCGAGAGGAGGCGCGCGAGGCCGCGGAAGACAGGCGCAGACGGGTTGGGATTCCTGGGGCACTGCGGGAAGGCGGGCGTGGCCAGGAGGAGGAGGTACGGGAGGAGCAGGACGCCAAAGGCGATCTCCGAGAGTGGCACGATGGACGAGAAGGCCAGTTCGGCGGCGGCACCCAGCGTGTTGAGTTGCTTGACGGAGAAGAGGTAGTGGTGGTGGTGCGGCGCGCGGTGGGCGAGGTGGGCTCCGGGTGCAGCGGCAGGGCGGCTGCCCCATCGATGGCAGCGCGATGCCGCCCCGCCGTCAGGCCCATGCTGTTGGACAGCGTCGTGATCTTGGCTTGTTCGCTCAATGTCGTTGGGTTCTTCTTGTCCGCTGAGACAAGCAGCTTGTGTTGAGTTTTGATCCACTTCTTCTGTTGAGCAATCCTGGTGTGTTAAAAATAGTGTTGTAACTTTGTCTTTGATGGTTTATTACTCTGCTTTCCTTTGTTGCAGAATTACCAGAATCAGAAAAGTGAGGGAGCAAAGTTGTTGGCCGATGACGATATGAGATTGACAACCTGTTTCCTGCATCCTCTAGGAGTAGGATTTGGAAGCGTTTTGGGAAGTAGACTGAAGACCAAGACGATGGTAATTCTGGTGATGTGAGACGGTGTGGTGGCCACCCAATTAGTCGTAATTCTGCGACCGCATGTTGTGACTCAACTTGATAATTCTGTGTTGCAGGAAACAACATCACATATTTCCAAGAGGAGTGGCCGAAGGAGAACTTTTCTATGTTGTTAATGTACTAGATTTACGCAGTGTCCATAACTATCCGTACAGTGGTAAGTCAAAACTGTTCTGAACTTATTAACCATTCCTATACTGGTAGGTAGGTATACATTGGACTTGATTTAATTCGTTTTCTGCCGTCGAACTGAACTGCGGCTGGAGTTTATGCTGATCGCGCTGATTTGGAAGTTCGATTTCTCGCCGTTTATGATCCTGCTCATTGCCATTCTCAACGACGGTGGGTCTCAAATTCATTATGCCAAACAAACATGTTTTTTTTAGCCGACCAAACATGTTACTGTCCATTGCTCATTTGTTTGATTGATTTACTCAACTCACGCATAATCATGACCATCTCCAAGGACAGAGTGAAGCCATCCCCACATCCAGATAGTTGGAAGCTGCCGGACATCTTCCTCACCGGCATCGTCTATGGCGCCTACCTTGCTGTGAAGGCCGTGGTGTTCTTCTTCGCCATGACCAGCACCGACTTCTTCAGCATAAGTGTTGTTTCAATCCATGCCATGTCTAATCCCTCCAAACTAGACATTTTTTAGGCGTGGCTCGTGCTGCTTTACAGACAATATATGCTGAATGTTCCTGTTTGTTTCCAAATTGCAGTAGAAGTTCCACGTGCGTTCGCTAAGGGGCAACAAGGACGCGATGATGTCTGCCCTCTACCTTCAAGTGAGCATCATCAGCCAGGCCCTCATCTTCGTCACCCGGTCGCGCCGCTGGTGCTTCCAGGAGCGCCCGGGGCTCTGGCTCTGCTTCGCCTTCGTCGTCGCGCAGATCGTAAGCCCACCCCACCCGGCCTCACTCCAACAATGGAGTGCGTGCGTTCATATTCATCTGTAGCTGCAGCAATACCGAAGGAGAACAGAACAAATCAATGATAAAGATGGCGTCGACACTCTTCATGAATGCCGTTCTTTCTAGGAGCTGATTTTGTTGTACATAAAAAAATGCATATGTGTGAAATGGTCAATTAAAATGTGCTTTGCAATCCATTATAATAATCCATCAAGTTATAACCAAGTCCTACTATTCCTGGTTGGTTTTTGAAGTGTTCTACTGGCACTTGTTCTCTCATATGAAATGGAGAGCTGAACAAGTGCCAAGTCCTACTGTTTCTGGTTGGTTTTGAAGTATTCGGAATAACTATTTATAACTACAGAGTGTCTTCTGCTTGATTTTTAGTATCTCAGTCAAGAAATAAATAGTAGCCTTCCTCTAAAGAGGTCTGCTGCCTTGCTTTTCATAATTTAAATTCGCATTTATTTTCTCATATTCAAACAAGTATGCACAACAATCTTTTGATTGTTCAACATTCTTTATTGCGTGAATTTTAGACATATCAGGATGCAGGTACATGACACTATTGTGTTGTCTGCAGAGGTTCTCATTCTGAAAGAAACTGCAACTATGCAAGAGCTTATTGACGGAGATTATGAAATTTGCAGTTCCTGTTCTGGACACCAGATTGATACTTTACCAAAGGTGCGCCAACCGGCCATCCGTCTCCTAGGGTGATGACGCAATGACATCGGCAGCGGCAGCAGTTACACACATGTGATGGTGGATTTGTCAACTGACTTCATATCTCTATCTCTACTACCTAAAAAAACTGTAACGCTTCATTCCCATCTTCTGTCTTATGTCGTTTTGTCCAACCGCACACGTTTCTCTGGTCGTATGCTAGATTGCAAGAACTGGAACGTTTCCTACTGCGTTTTTAATGATGCAATACGGTTAAAAACTTTTTATTACTTGGGTCTGCTACCTCAGATTGATGTGTCATGCTCGGGCAGTAATAGTCTAAGCTTCATCATGTAATAAGCTCCACCTGCGTGCACAGGTAAGTGGTTCTGGTACTGGTGCTATTTTTGTTTGTTATATTTGCTGCCGGTCTGATTGCTACTAGCTACTGTATGTGCTTACCATTTGGCTTTGAAGAGATATTTGCTCGAGGTTATGCCAATTAATTTCAAAGCAAACTCCTCAATTTGTATTGTATCTGAGATCTAATTTGTGCCATAGAATATTAGCTTCTTCATGGCAATTTCAATGTTACATGTACCATAGTAAGCCAATCAATATCTGCACCATATTAGTCTGATGCTTTCTTACCCTCTCATCCTTAATTAAGAGGCATTTTCCAGATCAAATGTTGATCATTTTCTTTCCTTTGATGCATGTCAACGTGAAAGTATGTGCTCCAGAGTTGCTGCCTTGCTCGCACAAGTTGCTACACCATGGTTTAACCTTATGGGGTTCATGAGCAGCACTTAGTTTTGTCATTGGTATGGTAATCAAGGAATCAGAGTGGAAGAAATGTGTGGGTGGAGCATTATTGCTGGGTCAAACTTCTTGAATTTCATTTTGCATGCTTCGATATGTCGAGTATTTACCTGATTAAGTTCTTAAGGAAAATGGATCAATTGGATCTCAATATTTTGGGGACAAATAGACCATCCCATACATTAAGTTTATTTGTTGTCTAAAGAATCTTGGACAAGGTGAGGAGATCATCTGCATCCTTAGAATCTTCATGTATGGACCAACCCATATCCAGGCTGTGGCGATCCACAAGGCCATGGATGATGAAAGAAACTGCAACTAACAGGTGCACCAACCGGCCATCCGTCTCCTAGGGTGATGACGCAATGACATCGACAGTGGCAGCAGTTACACACAGGTGATGGTGGATTTGTCAACTGACTTCATATCTCTATCTCTACTACCTAAAAAAACTGTAACGCTTCATTTCCATCTTGCGTCTTATGTCGTTTTGTCCAACCGCACACGTTTCTCTGGTCGTATGCTAGATTGCAAGAACTGGAATGTTTCCTACCGCGTTTTTAATGATGCAATACGGTTAAAAACTTTTTATTACTTGGGTCTGATACCTCAGATTGATGCGTCATGCTCGGGCAGTAATAGCCTAAGCTTCATCATGTAATAAGCTCCACCCGCGTGCACAGGTAAGTGGTTCTGGTACTGCTGCTATTTTTGTTTGTTATATTTGCTGTCGGTCTGATTGCTACTAGCTAATGCATGTGCTTACCATTTGGCTTTGAAGAGATAATTGCTCGAGGTTATGCCGATTAATTTCAAAGCAGACTCCTCAATTTGTATTGTATCTGAGATATAATTTGTGCCATAGAATATTAGCTTCTTCATGGCAATTTCAATGTTACATGTACCATAGTAAGCCAATCAATATCTGCACCATATTAGTCTGATGTTTTCTTACCCTCTCATCCTTAATTAAGAGGCATTTTCCAGATCAAATGTTGATCATTTTCTTTCCTTTGATGCATGTCAACGTGAAAGTATGTGCTCCAGAGTTGCTGCCTTGCTCGCACAAGTTGCTACACCATGGTTTAACCTTATGGGGTTCATGAGCAGCACTTAGTTTTGTCATTGGTATGGTAATCAAGGAATCAGAGTGGAAGAAATGTGTGGGTGGAGCATTATTGCTGGGTCAAACTTCTTGAATTTCATTTTGCATGCTTCGATATGTCGAGTATTTACCTGATTAAGTTCTTAAGGAAAATGGATCAAGTTGGATCTCAATATTTTGGGGACAAATAGAACATCCCATACATTAAGTTTATTTGTTGTCTAAAGAATCTTGGACAAGGTGAGGAGATCATTTGCATCCTTATAATCTTCATGTATGGACCAACCCATATCCAGGCTGTGGCGATCCACAAGGCCATGGATGATGAAAGACATCGGTCATTCTAAAATGTCTAACTATACTTTTAGCAAAGAGGCAACACCTGAAGTGTGTCGATATCTGTAGGTAAGATTGTAGGATGTCTTCTTGCTTTTTGCCCTTGTCAGGCTTTATATTTTTGTCCCTATGATCCAAGATTAGTTTAGTAGCCATCTAGAGATAAGACTGTAAAATGAAGTTTCTCTATGTGAAGGTGAAGCTAATGTTTTCCTTGTTACTTCAGCAATTTGTTATATAGCATTCTATTATTCTTTATTTATTGGAAAATTTTGATGGCACCAAAATATTTTATTTGTGATCCTTTTCCTAACCAAATTATCTCATGACAGCTCTGCAAATCAAAACTTGTGACATGACATCAAATTGTCATAAGAAAAATCTCAACAAATTGTACGATCATTTTTCTTAGCTTTGTTTAACAATAAAACATTTTTATGTTTCTAATTGGTATATTAGCTTAGCGATATTGTGGATGGGTTCATCCTTGCGGTTTAAGCTAAGGTAAATTCCCCTAGATTTACAATTTTATTCGATGAACAAAATATCTACTTATCTACACATACATCTGGGCAGGGTGACCCGACCAGTTTGAACTGACGAGGGTAGTGTAGCACAATTGTCAAATCTAAAGGTGAAGCCTATGGGTGTGTGCAGCCGCCAATCACCGTTGAATTTCAATGTAGTGCCATAAATCTCACCGTATTGTATAACCCTCGTCTCATTGTATAGTATATTTTGATTTTTTTTTGATGCATCAAGGCGTTGCTAATTGTTGCCAAGTGACATCTACGGTCCCAACGGAGCAAATAAAGTTAGCGCGAAGAAGACAAAATTCAAGGAGGAAGTAGGACATGCACAATGGAATGGGGATACTTAGGATGTGATGAAAAATGACATGCTATGGCGGAGATACATGGAGTAGAGCCAAGTCGAGTGATGAGCGGAGATGAGATGAGGAAGACAAGATGAAGATTTACGGTGGGAAACAAACATGACATCATTTAGATGACAAGGGCATTGTTCCTTCTCGCCGCCCCTCATCGTCGCGTCACACTGTTGTGCCCGATCTAAACACCGATGGCGCTGTCTCTCCTTGCAGCGTCACACTGATGTGCCGCATGTGGACAACGAGGGCGTTGTCCCTCCTCTTCGACGTGTCACACCGTTGTGCCCTATGTAGACGACAAGGGCACCATCCCTCCTCGTGGCGTCACACCTTTGTGCGTGATTTAGACGACGAGGGCGTCGTCAGCGGTGAGCCCTTCTGCATAGACCAGCTGGATTGGATTGACCAGGATGCCAGATCGGTGGGCACGAGGACTCGGTGCCAATGCTGCGGCGTGAGAGGTTGTCGGCATGGGAGGAGGTTGGCGATGCCGTGGCGGGGAGAGGAGGTTGTGGGTGACACTGTCGAGAGATGGTCGGTTATGGGGACAATAAGGGACGGGCTCGACCAGTGGTGGGGAGGCGAGATGGTGGGAAGAGGAGGGGTCGGTCGATGCCATGGAAGCATAAGGAGGATGCTGCGACGCCGTTTTTGGAAAGGAGGCGACGGGGACAGGAGCGGATGGACGGGCGGCTTAAAGGGGAGAGATTTCTGCATGAAGCCAAATATTCAGATGTTGACAACACTATTTGATAGCACAACATCTTGTCATGCAACTTGGTAAGTAAGGTCTCTTGTCCATTGTTGTAATGATTTATGGTTTCTAATAGCTACCAAATGTAGATTTATCTTCTATATGCATTCATGGGCCGATAAAGATGGTACGCCGGCGACAAAAATATGCACGGTGTATATATTATGGATCCTATCCATACATCATAGTCGCTAGAGATTGAAACATCAAGGTATTTAGTGACATTACAAAGATTTGCGAGAGAATTCAATGATGCACTCAAAATTGGATGACCCGCCTGAAATTCGGATATATCTAGATGGCAATGTATATTTTTTGTTGGTATTCGAACAAATATGGATAGACAATTTTTTCATTGTCATAATATTTTACAAGCATTTATTTTTGTTTTCACTATATTCAAGATGTACTATTGATTTAGGAAATTACAGGTATGTGTCTGGCTATTTTCTTTTGATTTTGTGCTCTCGTGAGACGGTAAACAATTGGTTCATCCGATTTGCGTATTGAGTATTCTCTGTTGCACATTTTTTGACCTTACACATGAAATATTCGTACTAACTAGATATATTACTTTTGCAGGATGATTATGAGTTGATCAAGAATTTTTTATTATACTTGCTAAAGTATGCTAAAGACAACAATTTTTTTTGTATTATGTGAGAATATATTAAACGCATCAAGCATATCTTAATCCATAAAAGATTAATAATTGGATCACCGCTCTCTATGTATACAATACATGGTCAAATTATATTGTAATCAACTTACATTGCAAGTTAAGTTAAGTATATTTCAATTATCATCAAATCGTTATTGACTATCTTTTCTAAACATGTAACATTATGTTTATATAACTTCAGCAAAACATTTCAAAAGCCCGTAGCAACGCGCGGGCATTCTACTAGTTATTATTGGTATTCGAGAAGTCACACAATTTGGTATTATCTTGCGTCATGGCAACAAGTAATCCAACACACAAGCAAATAGAAAAAAGGGCAAGCGAAAAGAGAGGAGGAGATTGGGAAAGAGAGGGCGAATAAAACGGCAAGGGTGAAGTGGGGGAGAGGAAAACGAGAGGCAAATGGCAAATAATGTAAATGCGAGGGAGATGGGTTTGTGATGGGTACTTGGTATGTCTTGACTTGAGCGAAGACCTCCCCGGCAACGGCACCAGAAATCCTTCTTGCTACGTCTTGAGCTTGCGTTGGTTTTCCTCGAAGAGGAGAGGGTAATGCAACAAAGTGTAGTGTAAGTATTTCCCTCAGTTTTGAGAACCAAGGTATCAATCCAGTAGGAGGCTCCTCAAAATTCTCACGCACCTACACAAACAAACTGAGAACTCGCAACCAACGCAATAAAGGGGTTGTCGATCCCTTCACGGCCACTTGCGAAAGTGAGATCTAATAAAGATAGTATGATAAGATAAATATATTTTTGGTATTTTAGATATAGATGCAAAAAGTAAAGATGCAAATAAAAGTAAATGGAAAGCAAATTTGATAAGAGATAGACCCAGGGGCCATAGGTTTCACTAGAGGCTTCTCTCAAGATAGCATAAGTATTACGGTGGGTGAACAAATTACTGTCGAGCAATTGATAGAAAAGCGCATAGTTATGAGATTATCTAGGCATGATCATGCATATAGGCATCACATCCGTAACAAGTAGACCGACTCCTGCCTGCATCTACTACTATTACTCCACACATCGACCGACTCATGCCTGCATCTAGAGTATTAAGTTCATAAGAACAGAGTAACGCATTAAGCAAGATGACATGATGTAGAGGGATAAACACGTGCAATATGATATAAACCCCATCTTGTTATCCTTGATGGCAACAATACAATACGTGCCTTGCAACCCTTTCTGTCACTGGGTAAGGACACCGCAAGATTGAACCCAAAGCTAAGCACTTCTCCCATGGCAAGAAAAACCAATCTAGTAGGCCAAATCAAACTGATAATTCGAAGAGACTTGCAAAGATAACTCAATCATACATAAAAGAATTCAGAGAAGATTCAAATATTATTCATAGATAAACTTGATCATAAACCCACAATTCATCGGATCTCGACAAACACACCGCAAAAAGAGTTTACATCGAATAGATCTCCACAAGAGAGGGGGAGAACATTGTATTGAGATCCAAAAAGAGAGAAGAAGCCATCTAGCTAATAACTATGGACTTGTAGGTCTGTGGTAAACTACTCACAACTCATCGGAGGGGCAAGGATGTTGATGTAGAGGCCCTCCATGGTCGATTCCCCCTCCGGCAGAGTGTTGGTGAAGGCTCCAAGATGGGATCTCGCGGATACAGAAGGTTACGGCGGTGGAAATTGTGTTTCGTGGTGCCCCTGGATGTTTTCGGGGTACGTAGGTATATATAGGAGGAAGAAGTACGTCGGTGGCCGCCCGAGGGGCCCACGAGATAGGGGGCGTGCCCTACAGGGGGGGGGCGGCCCCCTATCTCGTGGGGACCTCGGGAGCTTCTTGACTTGCACTCCAAGCTCTCCGGATCAGGTTCGTTCCAAAAATCACGCTCCCGAAGGTTTCATTCCATTTGGACTCCGTTTGATATTCCTTTTCTTCGAAATACTGAAATAGGCAAAAAAAACAGCAATATGGGTTGGGCCTCTGGTTAGTAGGTTAGTCCCAAAAATGATATAAATGTGTAAAATAAAGCCCATAAACATCCAAAAGGGGTAATATAATAGCATGGAACAATAAAAAATCATAGATACGTTGGAGACGTATCAGAGATCTGTAGCATTTCTCATATTATATGTAGATGACATACTGTTGATGGGAAATGATATAGAAATCTTGGAGAGCATAAAGGCCTACTTGAATAAGTGTTTTTCAATGAAGGACCTTGGAGAAGCTGCTTACATATTAGGCATCCAGATCTATAGAGATAGATTGAGACGCCTCATAGGTCTTTCACAAAGCACATACCTCGATAAGATATTGAAGAAGTTCAATATGGATCAGTCCAAGAAAGGGTTCTTGCCTGTATTGCAAGGTGTGAAATTGAGCTCAGCTCAAAGCCCGACCACGGCAGAAGATAGAGAAAAGATGAGTGTCATCCCCTATGCCTCAGCCATAGGGTCTATTATGTATGTCATGCTGTGTACCAGACCTGATGTAAACCTTGCCGTAAGTTTGGTAGGAAGGTACCAAAGTAATCCCGGCATGGAACACTGGACATCGGTCAAGAATATCCTGAAGTACCTGAAAAGGACTAAGGATATGTTTCTCGTTTATGGAGGTGACGAAGAGCTCGTCATAAAGGGTTACGTCGATGCTAGCTTCGACACATATCTGGATAACTCCAAGTCACAGACCGGATACGTGTATATTTTGAATGGTGGGGCAGTAAGCTGGTGCAGTTGCAAGCAAAGTGTCATGGCGGGATCTACATGTGAAGCGGAGTACAAGGCAGCCTCGGAGGTAGCACATGAAGCAATCTGGATAAAGGAGTTCATTATCGACCTAAGAGTTATTCCCAATGCGTCGGGCCCGATGACTCTCTTCTGTGACAACACTGGAGCTATTGCCCTTGCCAAGGAGCCCAGGTTTCACAAGAATACCAGACACATCAAGCGTCGCTTCAACTCCATTCGTGAAAACATTCAAGATGGAGACATAGATATTTGTAAAGTGCATACGATCTGAATGTCGTAGATCCGTTGACTAAACCTCTCCCGCAAGCAAAACATGATCAACACCAGAACTCTATGGGTGTTCGATTCATCACAATGTAACTAGATTATTGACTCTAGTGCAAGTGGGAGACTGTTGGAAATATGCCCTAGAGGCAATAATGAAATGGTTATTATTATATTTCCTTGTTCATGATAATTGTCTATTGTTCATGCTATAATTGTATTGATCGGAAACCGTAATACATGTGTGAATACATAGACCACACCATGTCCCTAGTGAGCCTCTAGTTGACTAGCTCATTGATCAACAGATGGTCATGGTTTCCTGACTATGGACATTGGATGTCATTGATAACGGGATCACATCATTAGGAGAATGATGTGATGGACAAGACCCAATCCTAAGCATAGCACAAGATCGTGTAGTTCATTTGTTAGAGCTTTTCTAATGTCAAGTATCGTTTCCTTAGACCATGAGATTGTGTAACTCCCGGATACCGTAGGAGTGCTTTGGGTGTACCAAACGTCACAACGTAACTGGGTGACTATAAAGGTGCTCTACAGGTATCTCCGAAAGTGTCTGTTGGGTTGGCACGAATCGAGACTAGGATTTGTCACTCCGTATGACGGACAGGTATCTCTGGGCCCACACGTTAATGCATCATCATAATGAGCTCAATGCGACCAAGTGGTTGGTCATGGGATCATGCATTACGGAATGAGTAAAGTGACTTGCCGATAACGAGATTGAACGAGGTATTGGGATACCGACGATCGAATCTCGGGCAAGTAACGTACCAGTTGACAAAGGGAATTGTATACGAGATTGCTTGAATCCTCGACATCGTGGTTCATCCAATGAGATCATCGTGGAACATGTGGGAGCCAACATGGGTATCCAGATCCCGCTGTTGGTTATTGGCCGGAGAGCTATCTCGGTCATGTCTGCGTGATTCCCGAACCCGTATGGTCTACACACTTAAGGTTCGATGACGCTGGGGTTATTAGGAAGATTTGTATGTGATTACCGAATGTTGTTCAGAGTCCCGGATGAGATCCCGGACGTCATGAGGAGTTCCGGAATGGTCTGGAGGTGAAGATTTATATATGGGAAGTTGTCATACGGTCACCAGAAATATTCGGGGGCATACCGGTACAGTACCGGGGCCACCGGAGGGGTTCCGGGGGTCCACCGGGAGGGGCCACCTGTCCCGGAGGGCCTCATGGGCTGAAGAGGGAAGGGAACCATCCCCTGGGAGGGCTGGGCGCCACCCCCTAGGGCCCATGCGCCTAGGGCTGGGGGGGAAACCCTAAAGGGGGCGCCCCCCTTGCTTGGGGGGCAAGCCCCCTCCCCTTGGCCGTCGCCCTCCCTCTAGATCTCATCTAGAGGGGACCGTCCCCTTCCCCTTCTCCCTATAAATAGAGGGGCGAGGGGAGGGTTGCAACACCACATCCAAGGCGCAGCCCCTCCCCTCGCCAACACCTCTCCTCCCCCGCAAGAGCTTGGCGAAGCCCTGTGATACGTCTCCAACGTATCTATAATTTTTTATTGCTCCATGCTACTTTATCTATTGTTTTGGACTATATTGGGCTTTATTTTCCACTTTTATATTACTTTTGGGACTAACCTATTAACCGGAGGCCCAGCCCAGAATTGCTGTTTTTTGCCTATTTCAGTGTTTCGAAGAAACGGAATATCAAACGGAGTCCAAACGGAATGAAACCTTCGGGAACGTGATTTTCCAACCAAACGTGATCTAGGAGACTTGGACCCTACTCCAAGAAGTGCCAGAGGCGGTCACGAGGGTGGAGGCCCCCCCTGGGCATGCCCCCTACCTCGTGGGCCCCTCGAAGCTCCACCGACGTACTCCTTCCTCCTATATATACCTACGTACCCCCGTACGATCAGAACAGGAGCCAAAAACCTAATTCCACCGCCGCAACCTTCTGTATCCACGAGATCCCATCTTGGGGCCTATTCCGGAGCTCCGCCGGAGGGGGCATCCACCATGGAGGGCTTCTACATCATCACCATAGCCCCTCCGATGAAGTGTGAGTAGTTTACTTCAGACCTTCGGGTCCATAGTTAGTAGCTAGATGGCTTCTTCTCTCTTTTTGGATCTCAATACAATGTTCTCCCCCTCTCTCATGGAGATCTATTCGATGTAATCTTATTTTTGCGGTGTGTTTGTTGAGACCGATGAATTGTGGGTTTATGATCCAGTATTATCTATGGAATATATTTGATTCTTCTCTTGAATTCTTTTATGTATGATTGAGTTATCTTTGCAAGTCTCTTCGAATTATCCTTTTTGGTTTGGCCAACTAGATTGGTAGTTCTTGCAATGGGAGAAGTGCTTAGCTTTGGGTTCAATCTTGCGGTGTCCTTACCCAGTGACAGAAAGGGTTGCAAGGCACGTATTGTATTGTTGCCATCGAGGATAACAAGATGTTTTTTTATCATATTGCATGAATTTATCCCTCTACATCATGTCATCTTGCTTAAGGTGTTACTCTGTTTTTACTTAATACTCTAGATGCATGCTAGATAGCGGTCGATGAGTGGAGTAATAGTAGTAGATGCAGAATCGTTTCGATCTACTTGTCTCGGACGTGATGCCTATATACATGATCATTGCCTAGATATACTCATAACTATGCTCAATTCTGTCAATTGCTCAACAGTAATTTGTTCACCCACCGTAGAATACTTATGCTCCTTAGAGAAGCCACTAGTGAAACCTATGGCCCCCGAATCTATACTCATCATATCAATCTCTATCACTTTATTTACTTGCTTTGTTTTTACTTTGCCTTTTACTTTTTACTTTGCATATATCTATCAAAAATACCAAAAATATTATCTCTATCAGATCTCAATCTCGTAAGTGACCGTGAAGGAATTGACAACCCCTAAGGGTTGGTTGCGAGTTGCTATCGTTTTGTGTAGGTACGAGGGACTTGTGTGTGGTCTCCTACTGGATTTATACCTTGGTTCTTAAAAACTGAGGGAAATACTTATGCTAATTTGCTGCATCATCCTCTCCTCTCCGGGGAAATCCAACGCAGTAAGTAGCAAGAAGAATTTCTGGCGCCGTTGTCGGGGAGGCTCATGCAAGCAAGTCAACCATACCAAGTACCCATCGCAATCCCTATCTCTCGCATTACATTATTTGCCATTTGCCTCTCGTTTTCCTCTCCCCCACTTCACCCTTGTCGTTTTATTCGCCCTCTCTTTCCCAATCTCCTCTCTCTCTTTCGCTTGCCTTTTTGTTTGCTTGCGTCTCCATGTGCCTTCTATGTGCTTGCATCTTTGCTAGCTAAGATCTATGGATCCTCATCCGCTTGCCAATCTTTTTAAGAGATCCAATTATGTTGAACCAATTGCTAGTGAGTTTTGTGCACTAGATTATCTTTATGAAGTTTTGCTTGAAATTCGTGAATCTAGAAATTGTGATGAAGTACTTTATGAAGTGATTCACGATAGATCTTTGAATAAAAAGCATGATTGCAATGATTTTACTATAAATTCTCTTGATGCCAATTGTGCTAATAATATGCAAAACCCTAAGCTTGGGGATGCTAGTTTTGCTATCTCTACTACTTGTTGCCATGATCATGATTGGGGTGATTCTTCTTATGATCTTGAAAATTTATTTAAGCCCCATGATGAATATGAGATTGATAATAGTGTTTGCAATATTATTGAAAGTGGGTTTGGAAGAGTGTCAACTTTAGATCCCACATATTTGGATAATGTTCAATCTTATTATATTTTTGATAAAAGTGGGTTGGGAGAGGTCATGACTTTAATTAATGTTAATCCCACTATTTTGGAAGAGTGTCAACTTTGCATGCATGTGGATCGTGTTGAAAATATGTTATGTGATAGCTATTTTGTTGAATTTTCTTATGATCCTACATATAATTATTATGAGAGAGAAAAATATGGTCGTAGAAATTCTTATCTTACTAAATTACCTCTCGTCATGTTGAGATTGTTATCGTCTCTTTCTTATTCCTTGCATACGCTAGTTTTTGTTTGCCTTGCAAATTTGTTTGCTTATAATATGCCTATGCATAGGAAGTATGTTAGACTTAGATGTTTTTGTCATGTGTTTCATGATGCTCTCTTTGCGCTTCAATTCTTGTCTTTCATGTGAGCATCATTGAAATCTCAATGCCTAGCTAGGGGCGTTAAACGATAGCGCTTGTTGGGAGGCAACCCAATTTTATTTTGTGGTTTTTGTTTTTGATTCTGTTTAGGAATAAATAATCCATCTAGCCTCTGTTTGGATGTGGTTTTATCTTTTAATTAGTGTTTGTGCCAAGTAGAACCTATAGGATAACCTACGATGATACTTGATTTGATTCTGCTGAAAAACAGAAACTTTGCATGCACGAATATAATTTTTTTAAATCACAGGAACGTGTTTTTGCGTTGATTCTTTTTGATGCTGTTCAATAAACAAATTTTCCAGGACTTCCTATTTTTGTAGAATTTTTAGAGTTCCAGAAGTTTGCGTTAGTTACAGATTGCTACAGACTGTTCTGTTTTTGACAGATTCTGTTTTTCGTGTGTTGTTTGCTTATTTTGATGAATCTATGGCTAGTAAAATAGTTTATAAACCATAGAGAAGTTGTAATACAGTAGGTTTAACACCAATATAATTAAAGAATGAGTTAATTACAGTACCTTGAAGTAGTCTTTTGTTTTCTTTCTCTAACAGAGCTCACGAGATTTCTGTTGAGTTTTGTGTTGTGAAGTTTTCAAGTTTTGGGTGAATTCTTTTGATGGATTATGGAACAAGGAGTGGCAAGAGCCTAAGCTTGGGGATGCCCATGGAACCCCCAAGATAATCCAAGGACACCAAAAAGTCAAAGCTTGGGGATGCCCCGGAAGGCATCCCCTCTTTCGTCCACTTCCATCGGTAATTTACTTGAAGCTATATTTTTATTCACCAACATGATATGTATTTTGCTTGGAGAATCTTGTATTATTTGTGTCTTTGCTTGTTAGTTTACCACAATCATCCTTGCTGTACACACCTTTTGAGAGAGCCATATATGATTTAGAATTTGTTAGAATACTCTATGTGCTTCACTTATATCTTTTGAGCTTGATAGTTTTGCTCATAGTACTTCACTTATATCTTTTGAGCGTGATAATTTTTGCTCTAATGCTTCACTTATATATTTTAGAGCATGGTGGTGGATTTGTTTTAAAGAAACTATTGATCTCTCATGCTTCACTTAGATTGTTTTGAGAGTCGTTAATAGCATGGTAATTTGCTTAATGTTAATATACTTGGTGTTCAAGATATGTGAACCTTTCTTTTGAGTGAGTTGAATACTAAGATAAGTTTGATGCTTGATAATTGTTTTGAGATATGGAGGTGATAATATCAAAGTCATGCTAGTTGGGTGATTATGAATTTGAGAAATACTTGTGTTGAAGTTTGCAAATCCCGTAGCATGCACGTATGGTTAAAGTTGTGTAACAAATTTGAAACATGAAGTGTACCTGGCTTATGCATCCTTATGAGTGGTGGTCGGGGACGAGCGATGGTCTTTTCCTACCAATCTACCCCCCTAGGAGCATGCGCGTAGTACTTGAATTTTTGATGGCTTCTAAATTTTTGCAATAAGTATATGAGTTCTTTTGACTAATGTTGAGTCCATGGATTATACGCACTCTCACCTTTCCACCTTTGCTAGCCTCTTCGGTACCGTGCATTGCCCTTTCTCACCTTGAGAGTTGGCGCAAACTTCACCGGTGCATCCAAACCCCGTGATACGATACGCTCTATCACATATAAACCTCCTTATATCTTCCTCAAAACAGCCACCATACCTACCTATCATGGCATCTCCATAGCCATTCCGAGATATATTGCCATGCAACTTCCATCACCGTCATCATGACATACATTACTTTTGTTATATTGCCATTGCATGACCATGTAGTTGACATCGTATTTGTGGAAAAGCCACCATGATTATTTTCCATACATGTCACTCTTGATTCATTGCACCATCCCGGTACACCGCCGGAGGCATTCATATAGAGTCATATCTTGTTCTAAGTTTCGAGTTGTAATCCTTATGTTGTAATCAATAGAAGTGTGATGATCATCATTATTACAGCATTGCCCAAAAAAAGGGAAATGCCAAAAAAAAAGAAAGGCCCAAAAAAAAGAAAGGCCAAAAGAAAAAAAAGAAAGACCCAAAAAAAGGCTAATGCTACTATCTCTTTTTCCACACTTGTGCTTCAAAGTAGCACCTTGTTCTTCATGTAGTGAGTCTCATATATTGTGCTTCAAAGTAGCATCTTGTTCCTCATGTAGTGAGTCTCATAAGTTGTCTTTTTATACTGGTGGGAATTTTTCATTATAGAACTTGGCTTGTATATTCCTACGATGAGCTTCCTCAAATGCCCTAGGTCTTCATGAGCAAGCGAGTTGGATGCACACCCACTCGTTTTCTTTTGTTGAGCATTCATAGCTCTAGTGCATCCATTGCATGGCAATCCCTACTCCTCATGTTGACATCAATTGATGGGCATCTCCATAGCCCGTTGATTAGCCTCGTTAATGTGAGATTTTCTCCTTTTTTTGTCTTCTCCACACAATCCCCATCATCATATTCTATTCCACCCATAGTGCTATATCCATGGCTCACGCTCATGTATTGCGTGAAGGTTGAATTTTTTTGAGATTATTTAAGTATGAAACAATTGCTTGGCTTGTCATCGGGGGTATAAAAGTTGGGAACATCTTTGTGTGACGAAAATGAAGCATAGCTTAACTATATGATTTTGTAGGGATGAACTTTCTTTTGCCATGTTATTTTGAGAAGACGTGATTACTTTGATTAGTATGCTTGAAGTATTATTATTTTTGTGTCAATATGAACTTTTGTCTTAAATCTTTCGGATCTGAATATTCATATCACAATTAAGAAGATTTACATTGAAATTATGCCAAAGTATCACTCCGCATCAAAAATTCTTTTTATCATTTACCTACTCGAGGACGAGCGGGAATTAAGCTTGGGGATGCCTGATACGTCTCCAACGTATCTATAATTTTTGATTGCTCCATGCTACTTTATCTATTGTTTTGGACTATATTGGGCTTTATTTTCCACTTTTATATTACTTTTGGGACCAACCTATTAACCGGAGGCCCAGCCCATAATTGCTGTTTTTTGCCTATTTCAGTGTTTCGAAGAAACGGAATATCAAACGGAGTCCAAACGGAATGAAACCTTCGGGAACGTGATTTTCCAACCAAACGTGATCCAGGAGACTTGGACCCTACTCCAAGAAGTGCCAGAGGCGGTCACGAGGGTGGAGGCCCCCCAGGGCATGTCCCCTACCTCGTGGGCCCCTCGAAGCTCCACCGACGTACTCCTTCCTCCTATATATACCTACGTACCCCCGTACGATCAGAACAGGAGACAAAAACCTAATTCCACCGTCGCAACCTTCTGTATCGACGAGATCCCGTCTTGGGGCCTGTTCCGGAGCTCCGCCGGAGGGGGCATCCACCACGGAGGGCTTCTACATCATCACCATAGCCCCTCCGATGAAGTGTGAGTAGTTTACTTCACACCTTCGGGCCCATAGTTAGTAGCTAGATGGCTTCTTCTCTCTTTTTGGATCTCAATACAATGTTCTCCCCCTCTCTCGTGGAGATCTATTCGATGTAATCTTCTTTTTGCGGTGTGTTTGTTGAGACCGATGAATTGTGGGTTTATGATCCAGTATTATCTATGGAAAATATTTGATTCTTCTCTGAATTATTTTATGTATGATTGAGTTATCTTTGCAAGTCTCTTTGAATTATCCTTTTTGGTTTGGCCAACTAGATTGGTAGTTCTTGCAATGGGAGAAGTGCTTAGTTTTGGGTTCAATCTTGCGGTGTCCTTACCCAATGACAGAAAGGGTTGCAAGGCACGTATTGTATTGTTGCCATCGAGGATAACAAGATGTTTTTTATCATATTGCATGAATTTATCCCTCTACATCATGTCATCTTTCTTAAGGCGTTACTCTGTTTTTACTTAATACCCTAGATGCATGCTGGATAGCGGTCGATGAGTGGAGTAATAGTAGTAGATGCAGAATCGTTTCGATCTACTTGTCTCGGACGTGATGCCTATATACATGATCATTGCCTAGATATACTCATAACTATGCTCAATTCTGTCAATTGCTCAACAGTAATTTGTTCACCCACTGTAGAATACTTATGCTCTTGAGAGAAGCCACTAGTGAAACTATGGCCCCCGGGTCTATTCTCATCATATCAATCTCTATCACTTTATTTACTTGCTTTGTTTTTTACTTTGCCTTTTACTTTTTACTTTGCATATATCTATCAAAAATACCAAAAATATTATCTCTATCAGATCTCACTCTCGTAAGTGACTGTGAAGGGATTGACAACCCCTAAGCGTTGGTTGCGAGTTGCTATCGTTTTGTGTAGGTACGAGGGACTTGTGCGTGGTCTCCTACTGTATTGATACCTTGGTTCTCAAAAACTGAGGGAAATACTTGCGCTACTTTGCTACATCATCCTCTCCTCTTCGGGGAAATCCAACGCAGTGCTCAAGAGGTAGCACCCTGCCGGAGAACTGCCACTCCACCACCACCACGCCGTCGTGCTGCTGTTGGAGCCCTCTTCCTCAACCTCTCCCTCCTCCTTGCTGGATCAAGGCACGGGAGACGTCACCGGGCTACACGTGTGTTGAGCGCGGAGGCACCGTTGTTCGTTGCTTAGATCGGATTCGGCCGCGATCTGAATCGCTACGTGTATGACTCCTCCAACCGCGTTCTTGCAACGCTTCCGACTCGCGATCTTCAAGGGTATGAAGATGCACTCCCATCTCTCTAGTTGCTAGTTACTCCATAGATTGATCTTGGTGATGCGTAGAATTTTTTTAATTTCTGCAACGATCCCCAGCATGAGTGTTGACACACGAACACGTCACGTGTACCCTCGACGCCGGGGGTGATGCACCGCAGCTCACGTCGAAGGAGGCCCGGCCGGAAGCGCGGTACGCAGGCAATCCGGCGGGTGCTTTTGAGGACCCGAAACCCCACACGCCCGGGAGGGACCCCGTCAGGGCGCGCGGCGGCTATGGGCTACCCTAGGTCGACCTGATCGCCCCTAGGGCCTCGAGGTTCGCCGCCCTGCAACAAGAAGAACAGACGAAGAACGAGGAGAAGAAGAACTAGGGTTAAGGAGAAAAGATAAAAGATAAAAAGTGGTAGATGATTTGTTCGATTGTGTGTTGTTTAATCGGCCGTCACCCCTTAGGTATATAAGAGGCGGCTGGACTTCCCGTGCAAGGAAAAGGCTTGGATTCACGTCCAAAACCCTAGTCAATTTCGGATTGGTTTTGTCCGAACTTTCCAAAACTGTTCGGTTTAAACTGGCTGCACCTTGCGGGTCTTTTTTGTGGTGGTAAACAATCTCGGATGGAAACGAGCCCAAAAGCAATCTTGACCGTTTCAACGAAACGAACAACTTTTATGTTGAACGTTTTTTGATCAGAGGTCATCTTGAGGGTCAAATCGGTCGCGCAAAACAGACTATCCTCGCGCTACCCATCAGACAGAGTGTCTGGTGGGGCGCGCCAGTTTTTGCCTCCTGACAGGGCTGTATTCCGATGGCTCTAACTTTTGCATACGAACTCTGATTGGAACGATTTTTATATCAAAATCGATCGTTTCGACGAGACAAAGACAATCCGTGTAGATAAGTTTTCCATTTGAGGTCGTCTTGGGGGCTTAATCAGCCAAACTATACTCTGAATATAAGATCTTAGTACTTTGAGCATAGTTTCGGCCTTCGAGATGAAATCGGACTGCGATGACCCAAACTTCAAAGATGTTCATATCGACAATACGGAACTCTTTCATGAAGATCACTTCTCCATTTGAGGCCATCTTAAATAAGTTATTGACCGTGCCAAAATCTGGTGTCAACACATGCCCCCCTGTTTTTCGGCAAAGTTTGTGTGCCAAAAAATAACTTCCGCATAGCTTGTTATAAGGACGATGTCAACACTCCATCGGCCATTTTGCATGTTCTTAGGATGACAAGTATATATCGGCCATTGCTTGTTTGAACCTCTTGATGCAAACTTGGGTGAAAACTTCTCAGCTTCTATAACAATCCGGTGATAAGGTTCCATAGATCAAAACCATCCTCCGAACCATATTGTTCACCCTTTCGCTAGGATTTTGCAGATAATCAAGAATGAACTTCTTCCAATCCTTACTTCGCCTGCATAAAAGTTTCATTAGTGGCCGAAGCGGTGCGCTTCGATTCAGCCTTACCTATGTTGACAAGACCTAGCATCGGCTATTGATAGAAATGCAATACACCATGGTTAACATAGTAGCCGAACGCTTGCTGTGCCAACTCTTTTGAACTGTCATGCCTAGATATGAACAATTTTAAAGCAACCCAAGGTAAATTTTGCATCTAGACATACCTCAAGATAAACTACAAGTGATTCGTCAAAACATTGATAAACCCTAGATATTTGTTGCACTACTCATAATGAATCATTGAAAGCCTCAGTATATATAGCACCTATAGCAAGGCAAAGCTCCGATCTGAATGACAATGCATATTCGGCTTTGATCATTGTGCAAAAATATTTTAAGCGGCATGAGGTCTGTTTTGATCTCCAATTGAACTAAGGACGATGTTAAGATACTACACCGGCCATGCTTTGACATATTCTTAGGGCGATAGATAAATATCGGCCGTTAACATGAGGTCCATGTAAAATTCACCCACCAAAGTATGTATAGCCGAAATAAACAAATAAAGTAGGAATAAAATATTTCGGCCCCTTTGTATTAGCAACAATGTAACTAACCAAATGTATGGTAATTTGGTAATACCCTCTCATGATATAGAAAATTATGTTGCATCCATGGATCAAAATAAATCCATGGAGGGTAATTGATCATACCTAGGGATGAATTCCATGGCAAAGGCATCAACAGCATGGTTGAAGAAAATGGATGACGTGCTAACCGAAGATTTTGATGTTGTGATGCGCACCTTCGGCTTAATTGTTTGTTGCTTTCATTATTTTCCTTCTTCACTTTTATTTTACTTGTTGCAACAGAAGCATGGACATCATTTTTGTCTTGATTGATCTTCTTGGGAACCCATGCCATGTTCCTCTTTCTCAGCTCTTGTGCACTAAGATTTTGTAATTTTTTCTTTTGCCAATATGATAAACCGAGTGGGCATCTCGGGTGTGATTTTGTTTCAACCAATGGCAACTCTTTTTGGGCCTTGTGCACCCTCAACTTCTTTTCTTCAGATTTGGCACTCTGATTTTTATCAGTTGATTGCTTCACTTCTTTGCCTTTTATAGCCAATGTCAACACTTTAATTGGCTCTTTGTTTTTTGAGATCAAATCTGAAGCAGCACACTTACGACCATCTCTTTTCACGCGGTAAACTTGCTTTATCACCTCTTTCTTCTTTCTTGAGCTCTGGACCGATTCCTTATGATTGAAACGGTCTTTGACGCGTGATTGTTCAAATGTTGATCTCCTTGGAGCTGCATAGTATTGGTGAGATGGTCTAGAATAAGATGGAGAATGTACCCTTGTATCATACCTGTCCCATGATGAATATGTATCTATATGAGCATAGGGAGGTATCCACGGCATTGGCATCGACGGCCCAAAATAAGGATATGAAGATGTTGCATTAAAATTATCGCTTTGCCAATACCGATCCTCATATTTGCGCCTTGGGGGTGATCTTGGTTTCTTTACATGATTTGGCCGATAAGCATTCTTCTCTTCACTCTTCTTTTGATATTTATCCAATAGTTCAGCAAAGGTGATTTTTGATCTCTTACACTTGCGCTTATTCCGGCCTTTGTTTTCTTTTGGTTTGCTTTCATCAATCATTAGATTTGCTTGCTGCCCCCCAGTCCTTGGCGTCTCCATTGTAGCTTCGATGGAACTCCCGCCCTCAAGATTATGCTCATTATGCTCCTCAACAACTTCTTTACTTGAAAGCTTGATCCCATCACCTGCAGCTTTTACATTCTTTTTAGGATCGGCTTGAAGCAGCCGATGTAAAAACTTTTTGCCATCGGGACCAATCGGAATAGACTGGTCATCTCTTGGTGTTTCAACAAACTTCAATCGTCCTTTTTCAATGGCCGATTTAACTATTTGATGAAACATGTTGCAATCCTCAAAATTATGCTTGGACGAATCATGCAACTTACAATACATTCATCCTTGGATTGATGGCTTAACATGGTGATCAAGAATTGTAATGTAATTATTTTTCAGCAACAAATCAAATATTTTATCACACATGCTTGAATTGAAAGTATACTTCTTGTTTCCTAGTCGATCTTGCTATTTGAACGGCTTTGGAGATAAGCAAACGAATGGTTCAGATTTGGAATCTCCCCATTCGGCTATGCATTGTGTTTTCCACTCTATCTCTGATGTCTTTGGATATGATATTATATTAGCATCGATTTTCTCAATAGAATTTAACCTTGGCTTTAAATTTCTGAAACGAAGATATTTAGAACATACATGTCTCAGTTGAGACCAAGTGTAAGCCAAGTAAGAAATAAGCAAAGCTACCCAACTAGATATGAACTTTAGAGAAAGCAACGGGAAAAGTTTTGGCTGTAACAATAAGTCATTGTCGGTCTTTATAAATGGTGCAATGGGTTGACCGATATGTTCCATAACAATTTTACTGCTAACAAGTAAATTACCCTTCCTCATTGGTCTTTCAAAATTACTTATGAGAATATTTCTTATAGATGCATCAATAATGAAGTTGCGACCAAATCTGAAATAGGTAAATTACTCGCTATGCATACCTCTTCAAATATGTTGGGAGAGCATGATAGTGGTGCCATTTGAAGAACATCTTGCTCCGTCTTTGGATGGCTCCCCAACACCTTGTCATCATCTTTTTCTTGAATCCGTGCATCATCGCTTTGAAGATTTTTGTCGGCCGAACTTTGTTCGGCTACTTGTTCTTGTCCTTGAAGCTTGTCATTTTCTATGGCACGGAACTCATAGGGCAGGAAGTAGGTTCCATTAACTTCAGAAAAATCAAGCACCGTTGTTTTCCTATGCTTGCCATGCCCTTTCTCAATAATGCTTGCCTCGTTGGATTTGATGGATTCAGAATATATACTACTTGATTCGGCTTTTTCAACCGAAGCACTTTCATGTTCCGAATCATCCTTCTTTTCATTGATACTACCAATTGGCAATACTTCTTTTATCTGAGCCAATTCTTTTTCTATTTGTTTCTGACGGCGAGCGGCAAAATTAGCTTTAAGCTTTTTCTCAATTTCAGCCCACTCCGGATATGATTGCCCCCCAATGCTTTTAGATTCTTTCGGCAATGACACACGGGTGTTGCCGAAATTTTGCAATTGTGTAGGGGGTGTATAATATGATGTAGTACTAGGTGAAGGCATATGCATTGTTGTAAGACCATACTTTTGCTCGCCAATTTTATCAATTGGCAAAGATTCATCTTCTTGCAAAACTCTAGCTTTTATTGCGTCATAATCAGGAAATAGCCCCTTTTCATGTTGTTCAAGGCAAAGAGCACTAATTCTCTTATTTTGGGCTAAACTCTTCAATGCAGCCACCACTACCTCATCCTCTACAATGTTGGGCACAACCGCTCCTGTAAAAATTACATTCATTCGGCTATAACCAGGAAGGTGTGAAGCCGAATTATGAGCATCTACAGTTGTGTATGGTGCCGAAGAATTAGTAACATGAGGTGTAGCATATGACGGTTGAGAGTAACTGGCCGAATAGCCACTAGTAGCATGGCCAATTCTCTCATTCATCGGCATGGTTGGATTACTATATTGCACATTAGCTGCCGATGAATAAAAGGGTGAAACACTTTCTTGTATAGCATTGGAAATTCTAAATTGGGGTGTTTCAAATTGATTAATCGAACTCATCATGTTGCTCATTGGCATATGAATTTTCTGGGTTGCCGATGCATGTGAGTTGGGATACATATAGTGCATGTTACTAATATCATAAGAAGTTGAAGTATATAAAATACTTTGAATCGGCCCTTGCACGTAGTTAGTTGCATGATTGAAAAAATTAGGGTTGGCCGATAGAGTATACTCATTGAACGATCTAGTAACACCATATGAATTATTTGCATCTACATAAAGGGATTGGGTATTCATATTACCTTTGTAGACTGCAAACCCTAGATGACGATCTCTTCGTAGCAAGAACGGGCCGGAGACCGTTCGAAGCTTCGTCCCCAGCGGAGTCGTCAAAAAGTGTGTTGACACACGAACACGTCACGTGTACCCTCGACACCGGGGGTGATGCACCGCAGCTCACGTCGAAGGAGGCCCGGCCGGAAGCACGGTACGCAGGCAATCCGGCGGGTGCTTTTGAGGACCCGAAACCCCACACTCCCGGGAGGGACCCCGTCAGGGCACGCGGCGGCTATGGGCTGCCCTAGGTCGACCTGATCGCCCCTAGGGCCTCGAGGTTCGCCGCCCTGCAACAAGAAGAACAGACGAAGAACGAGGAGAAGAAGAACTAGGGTTAAGGAGAAAAGATAAAAGATAAAAAGTGGTAGATGATTTGTTCGATTGTGTGTTGTTCAATCGGCCGTCACCCCTTAGGTATATAAGAGGCGGCTGGACTTCCCGTGCAAGGAAAAGGCTTGGATTCACGTCCAAAACCCTAGTCAAATTCGGATTGGTTTTGTCCGAACTTTCCAAAACTGTTCGGTTTAAACTGGCTGCACCTTGCGGGTCTTTTTTGTGGTGGTAAACAATCTCGGATGGAAACGAGCCCAAAAGCAATCTTGACCGTTTCGACGAGACGAACAACTTTTATGTTGAACTTTTTTTGATCAGAGGTCATCTTGAGGGTCAAATCGGTCGCGCAAAATAGACTATCCTCGCGCTACCCATCAGACAGAGTGTCTGGTGAGGCGCGCCAGTTTTTGCCTCCTGACAGGGCTGTATTCCGATGGCTCTAACTTTTGCATACGAACTCGGATTGGAACGATTTTTATATCAAAATTGATCTTTTCGACGAGACGAAGACAATCCGTGTAGATAAGTTTTCCATATGAGGTCGTCTTGGGGGCTTAATCAGCCAAACTGTACTCTGAATATAAGATCTTAGTACTTTGAGCATAGTTTCGGCTTTCGAGATGAAATTGGACTGCGATGACCCAAACTTCAAAGATGTTCATATCGATAATACGGAACTCTTTCATGAAGATCACTTCTCCATTTGAGGCCATCTTAAATAAGTTATTGACCGTGCCAAAATCTGGTGTCAACAATGAGTTACATGTATCTTGGCTATATGCATCAGAGCAAATGGTGTGAATATAGGAAATGTACCTTCATGCTCATGAGTCCTTCTTGCAAACAATATATACATCAGCAAGAGATCCTCATGCACATGAGTGTGGTGCATATACTTACCTTGTGGTCTTGAGCTAGATTTGGAAGAGATGAACCTGAGTAAACAAGGTTAGATAACACAGAAACATCTACTAAACAGAGCAAGAGCAGCAAGGCACAAGAGTGCCAAGATTGGGATGACATGTATAGAGTGAGTACTAAGTACTCTATTTGAGTGTATACATGTCCTCAAGGGTAAAGATATGCAATGAATTCGAAGATTTCCTTCCCTTAGATGTCTTGCTCCCCCTGAATCTTATGTGGGATACTGGGAGAAGATTAGGAATAGAAAATCAGAGCAAAGCAAACACACAAACAAAATGAACATGTCTTTCCCCTCTAAAGACATGTAACTTCTCTCCTCTCTGAATACCAAGCAACTGGGGTCTCTCTTTGATGTGATTATTTATCTCTCTTTCCCCCTTTTGATATGATTAAGCTTTGATGTGAGCTCTCTCTCCCCATTTGACATCAATTTCCAAGAAGGGTCTTCTAGAGTGTGAGTAAAATAGGTTTGGTCCTTGAGTGACATGGCAAAGTAGCAGGGAAAAATAGGGTGCTGGTAGAGGATAAGAATCATCGAGTGGAGCTGGAACAAAATGTGCAGGATGCAAATGACAAAGTGTTTTCTCAGCATTGAGATCGGCTACACCGAGTTGTTTCCTTCGGTGGCACCGAAAAGTTTCGGTTTGACCGAAAGAGGCAAGTCGGTGTGTCCAAGTTCATCACAGAGAAAAAGCACTAGTCACCTCAGCTCACTAAGCAAATAAGATCTCACAAGGATTTGAAGGGAATTAACTAAAGGATTTGCAATGAATTGGATGCAGGGAATGCATAACAAAGATTAAAAAGAACAGAGATCTAGATGAAGTTTTTTTTGAAAGGAGAAACAAATATGCATGAGACAGATGTAGAACAAGAAGAAACACTAGAGAACTTCATCTAGAATTGGTCGGCGACAAAGTCACCTATGTTAGAGTATATTGACTTAGGAGTCAAGTGAAGTCACTTGATCATAGGTCATACTCATCGTTTAAGCTCAAAATGGGGTTGCCATTTTTCGTTTAAGCAATTTGATGTATTCATATCTTGTTGAGCTGCTTTGAACAATGACTTGGGATAAAGCTTCTCTAAGATGGAATAACATACCTTGGGTGGTGGCGTTGATCTTGATCATGTAGTTGAACTTGTGTGGGATGCTCAAGGTTGATGTAGTTCATTTGGAGCACCACTTGTAATTGGACTTCATCTACCTACATGAATTAGTCTCGCAAGGAATAGCACTTGTGTATCCAAGATGACAATCATGAAAATTTGAAACATAAATTGTCAAAGGATATGTTTGACTTCCTTGTCTTCAACCACCGTAATGTAGAGACTTGGTGATGTAGAGATTGCTCAAGATGTGAGTGAGTTGCAATCTCATAGATTTAGATTCCTCCAAGTACCTACAAGGGTTAGATGACATGCAAGGGTGCAAATATATCCAAGACATATGATTATCATCATAAGAGAAATATCAAGGATTAGTCATAGGCTCATGTCTTGCATGTATCCAAATGGAGTTCCTACTCCAAGTTTGAAGCATCAATGATGTTCAATTCACCTCTCAACCTGCAAAACACTTTCTCATCAAGTGGTTTAGTGAATATATCCGCCAATTGCTTGTTGGTACGAACATGCTTAAGGTTTATAACACCCTTAGCAACATGATCTCGAATGAAATGATGACAAACTTCAATATGCTTAGTTCGAGAATGTTGCACGGGATTGTGAGCAATCTTAATAGTACTTTCATTGTCACAAAGCAATGGAACATGTTTCACATATATCCCATAATCTTTAAGAGTTTGGGTCATCCAAAGTAATTGAGCACAACATGAACCGGCGACAATGTATTCCGCTTCGACGGTGGATAAAGATACCGAGTTTTGTTTCTTGGAGGACCAAGACACAAGAGATCTACCAAGAAATTGACAAGTACCCGAAGTGGACTTTCTATCAACCTTATCACTGGCATAGTCCGAATCGTAGTAGCCAACAAGATCAAAAGAAGACCTCTTAGGATACCAAATGCCAAAATTTGGTGTATGTATTAAGTATCTCACTATCCTTTTCACAACCTTAAGATGACATTCTTTGGGGGCTGCTTGATATCGTGCACACATGCACACACTTAGCATGATATCGGGATGAGAGGCACATAGATATAATAATGAACCAATCATAGAGCGGTAAACTTTTTGATCAACGGGTTCACCATCTTTAGTCAAGTCAAGATGTCCAGTAGTAGGCATGGGTGTACTCATACCTTTGCACTCTTGCATATTGAACTTCTTGAACAAGTCCTTGGTGTACTTCGTTTGAGAGACAAAGGTACCTTCCTTGGTTTGCTTGATTTGCAAACCAAGAAAGAACTTGAGTTCACTCATCATAGACATCTCAAACTTCTCCGACATAAGCTTTCCAAACTTCTCCCTAAAATTAGGGTTAGTTGATCCAAATATAATATCATCAACATAAATTTGGCACACAAATAATTCTCCATTAACCCTTTTAGTGAAAAGAGTAGAATCAAATTTTCCAATCTCAAAGCCTTTTTCAATAAGGAACTTGGTCAAGCATTTATACCACGCTCTAGGAGCTTGTTTAATACCATAAAGGGCTTTGTGAATTTTGTAAACATGATTGGGTTTCTTAGGATTGACAAAGCCGGGAGGTTGTTTAACATAAACTTCCTCCTCAATTTCACCATTTAGAAAAGCACTTTTAATGTCCATTTGGTACAATGTGATATCATGGCGATTAGCATAGGCAAGTAAGATGCGAATGGACTCAAGTCTAGCAACAGGGGCATATGCCTCACCATAGTCCATACCTTCGACTTGAGTGTAGCCTTGGGCGACGAGATGTGCTTTGTTGCGAACTACTTGTCCATCTTCATCTTGCTTGTCACGAAACACCCATTTGGTACCGATGATGTTGTGGTTGTTGTCGGGCTTTTCGACCAATGTCCACACTTGGTTTCTCTCAAAGTTGTGTAGTTCTTCATGCATGGCATTTATCCAATCCGGATATTCCAATGCTTCTTCAACCTTCATGGGTTCAATGCTAGAGATGAATGAATAATGTTCACAAAAATTAGCCAAATGAGATTTAGAGCGAGTGATTCTCCCGGTTTGGATATCATTGTAGATTTGCTCGACGGGATGGTCTTTGGCGACTCTTGCTCGAACTCGTGAGAGCTTTTGTTTTGGTCGGGGTGGAACATCTTCTTCATCATCTCGTTCTTCTTCTTGGCCTTCTTCATTGTTGACGTTGTCATTCTCTTGTCGTGGTGGAGAAGGAGGTTGATGAGGTTCATCTTGGTGTACTTCCTCGTTTTCTTCAGCTTGGTGTGTCCCACTTGTGGATGCTTCCATATCAACTCTTGGTTCACCTTGTCGTGAGGTAGAAGCTTCCACTTGGACGAACGAGGTACTCTCCTTCACCTCTGTTGGACGGATCTTGCCAATAGACAAGTCTTGGATTGCTTCAGAAGGGTCTTTATCTCCTACATCAATTGGCAATTGCTCTACTTGCAAGCCGTTAGATTCATCAAACTTCACATCTACCGTCTCTTCAACCTTTTGGGTGAAACTGTTGTAGACACGACAAGTGTGAGAGTTTGAGCCGTAACCAAGTAGGAAACCTTCATGAGATTTAGGAGCAAATTTGGAACGACGATGCTTATCAAGAATGTAGCACTTTGAGCCGAATACTCAAAAGTATCCTACTTGGGGTTTGTTACCGGTGAGGAGCTCGTATGCCGTCTTGCCAAGTAGCTTGTGAAGATACAAGCAATTTGTTGCATGACAAGCTGTCTCAACCGCTTCCGCCCAAAAGTGTTTTGGCATCTTGTATTCATCAAGCATCGTTCTCGCCATTTTGATGAGCATCCGATTCTTCCTCTCAACAACTCCATTTTGTTGAGGTGTGTACGTAGCCAATAACTCATGTGAGATCCCTTCTTCATCAAGAAAGGTGTCCACATTGGCGGTCTTGAACTTCGTTCCATTGTCGCTGCGAACCTTCTTGATCTTCACTTCAAATTGGTTTTGGGACTTCCTAGCAAAGTTCTTGAAGATCTTTTGGACCTGCGATTTATCATCGAGAAAGAACACCCACGTAAATCTTAAAAAATAATCAACTATAACTAGACCAAATGAGTTTCCACCGAGACTTTTGTAGGCGTTGGGACCGAAGAGATCCATGTGAAGTAGCTCGAGCGGTCTTCTCGTGGTCATGATGTTCTTCACGGGGTGGCTTCCTCCAACCTGTTTTCCTACTTGGCAAGCGCTGCAAAGTCTATCCTTATCAAATATGACATCTTTAACACCAAGGATATGATCACCTTTAATAAGCTTGTCAAGGTTTCACATGCCCACATGACCTAACCCTCTATGCCACAACCATCCTTTGGAAGATTTAACAATTAAGCAAGTTCTAGGTTGAGCCTTTTTAGTGAAGTCAACAATGTATAGATCACCTCTACGTATGCCGGTAAAGACCATTTTATGATTATCTCTACGAAACACTTGGCAATCTACTTTAGTAAATAGGACATTGAAACCAAAGTCAGCTAGTCTAGATACAGAAAGCAGATTATAGCCAAGAGATTCAACGAGCATGCCATTTTGTTTGGAGCTATCATGTGAGATGGCCACCTTACCAAGGCCAACCACCTTACCCTTTGAGTTATCACCAAAAGTGACATACTTTCGAGGGCCGTCGTTTTCAGCAAGCTCACGAAACATATCTTTATCTCCGGTCATGTGATTGGTACATCCACTATCAAGGACCCATTCCTTTCCTCCTGCCATGAAGCCGCGAAGATTTGCCATAAGACCAAAGTGTCTCATTGCATCATCAAGATCATAGTCACTATCATCATCCTCATCATAGTATCCATGTTCAACATCGTCATGTGGTGGATCAATTCCTAGATAGGGTGATTCATTAGATAAATGATCATGACAATAATCATCTTTATGAAATCTAATGGTGGCTTCGGCGATAATATTGCTAATGATTCCAACATCTCCTTTGGCGCGCATAAGGTCATGAAGCTCAAACAAACAAACATCAAACCTAGGATCACTAGTACTCATTTTATTCAAGGCAATTCACTTATGAAGAATCTCATCTAGATTTTGCAAGGAATAGTTTGGAAATCTTTCCTCAAGATATCTCCATATAGTATAAGCACAATCAAGAGTAGGCAAGTGACCAATCAGATTTCTAGGCAATCCTCTAATGATAAGATTTATAGTTCTAAGATTGCGAATCATGTCTAGATCTTCATCATGGGTAGGATGCAAGGGATCAACAGGGCAAGCACAAGGGGTGGTAATGTACTTGCTTAAATGATATTCATTGAAAATCTCAAGCATCTCAATTTTCCACTCATGAAAATACTCTCCATCAAGTATAGGCACTCTATGTCTAAGACTCCCCAACGTAGACTCATCCATCTTCCTCCAATGGTGATTAAACCAAAGCAATGGAGATCAAAGCTCTGATACCAATTGAAAGGATCGAGAAGAGGTGTCTAGAGGGGGTGAATAGACCCTCAACACACAAAGTTGGCAGTTTTTAAGGTTTTTAAGTTAAGATGGAGTTTAAGCACAAGTTTAACCATTCACAATACATATCAAGCAAGCATGCAAAGAGTATATGAGCAGCGGAAAGTAAAGCATACAACTTGCAAGAAAGTAAAGGGATGGGATTGGAGTGTGCAAACGCAATTGGAGACACGTATGTTTTTGGCGTGGTTCCGATAGGTGGTGCTATCGTACATCCACGTTAATGGAGACTTCAACCCACGAAGGGTAACGGTTGCGCGAGTCCGAAGAGGGATCCACCCACGAAGGGTCCACGAAGAAGCAACCTTGTCTACCCCACCATGGCCATCGCCCACGAAGGACTTGCCTCACTAGGGTAGATCTTCACGAAGTATGCGATCTCCTTGCCCGTACAAACTCCTTGGTTCAACTCCACAATCTTGACGAAGGCTCCCAAGTGACACCTAACCAATCTAGGAGACACCACTCTCCAAAAGGTAATAGATGGTGTGTTGTTGATGAACTCCTTGCTCTTGTGCTTCAAATGATAGTCTCCCCAACACTCAACTCTCTCTCATAGGATTGGATTCGGTGGAAAGATGATTTGAGTGGAAAGCAACTTGGGGAAGGCTAGAGATCAAGATTCATATGGTTGGATTGGAATATCTTGGCCTCAACACATGAGTAGGTGGTTCTCTCTCAGAAAATGAATGTTGGAAGTGTAAGCATGTTCTGATGGCTTCCCTCACGAATGAGGAGAGGGTGGAGGGGTATATATGGCCTCCACACAAAATCTAACCGTTAGACACAATTTACCAAACTCGGTGGGACCGAATCATAAAACTCGGTCGGATTAGTTCATAATGTGACCGTTAGGCATTTCGGTGGGACCGATATGATCAACTCGGTGGGACCAATGTGCAAGGGTTAGGGTAGAACCTCATCTCGGTTTAACCGATTACACAAACTCGGTGGGACTGATTTGGTAATAAGTAAAACAGAGAGTTGGTCAAGCAAACTCGGTGTGACCGATTACATCTTCTCCATGAGACCGAAAATATTGCAATAGGCAACAGGGAGTTTGCAAGCCCATCTCGGTGAGACCGAGATCCCATCGGTTAGACCGAAGTGACTAGGGTTTCTAGCAGTGGCTATGTCAAATGAACTCGGTGGCGCCGGATGGATCAAATTGGTGGGGCCGAGTTTGACTTTTGGTTTTGGACAAATGTGGATATGAGAAAGTAGTTGAGGGCTTTGGAGCATATCGCTAAGCACTTTGAGCAAGCAAGCCATTAAGCAACACCTTATCCCCTTTTAACAGTATTGGCTTTCCTATGGACTCAATGTGATCTTGGATCACTGAAAATAGAAAAGGTGAGTCCTGAGCTTTGAGCTTGAGCCAATCCTTTGTCCTTAGCATCTTGAAAGGGTTCCACATCCTCTTGTCCATGCCACTCCACTGTTGGACTTATCTAAAATACACTAGATAAAAGTATTAGTCCAACAAGAGATATGTTGACATTAATTACCAAAATCACCCAGGGAGCACTTGTGCTTTCACCTTCACCCATAGAGCTCCCTTGTCGCCGGCCGCATGGATTTGACATTGTCGTCCATACCAACCCTATCTATCTACCGGAGCCTCGCTGCCTCCTGCATGGCCGTCTCCTGGCAGGGTCGTTGTCGCAATCACGCACGGGTCAGTGCAGAGAGCCCAAGACCATGCATCGTCGTCCCCTACTTCCTCGCCTGCTTATGTGAGGAGCATCGATGTCGCCTATCGAAGATTTTTTTCCATACATGTGTTAGACCAAATGTCTGCTTGCTTGTTCCTGCTTCCAACTACGTTCTTCGGCTTGGCATGGCAATTCAGCAGGCATGTCCATGGTTGCCATTATCCTTGAGGCCAAGGATGATAAAAACATTGGACCGACATGTGCGGTTATTGCATTGACATCAATACTATGCATCAAGCAAATGGGGGCGAGGAGAATCTAGCATGAGCCACATTTTTAAGGCAATATTGGACCCCCAAGGTAACAAAATATGTCATTTTGTGAGGTAAAAGGAAAGATGTGGGGTGTGCATTGGGGTGTTGCAAAGACTGGTTTGATATTCTGCATGGCAGACGTGTGATCATGATGCATGATCACTGAGGACAAGCTTCGTCAAGTGGTGGTCCATGGGTGTGAGGGTATTAGAAGGAGGACGGTTTGTAGGAATGAAGACTCGACCGCAAGATTTGTTGAAGTGCGCCAAGAGATCGAAGACCCTGCTTCCAATAAGCAACTCAAAGATGATTTTGTGGAGGACTTGTAGGCATTCCATGGTCGGCGTGTAGTAGTTTCTTCATGTTTGTTTGATGACACCATATTGACAATGTACTATGAACTATGTCTGACTTAAACAATGAAATTCAAAAATTATGTTACAAATGTGTGGTGCATGATAAAACACGTTTGATTTATTGATTGATAAACCGTGAAGCTATTCGTAGAGTATTTGCACAACTGGAATAGTGGTGAAGCTAGGTGATAAAATACGGTTAAACCGCTCTACATGACCAGTGATATAAAATGATAAGTATTTCTGGATCTTCACTCCTTCACTAAAATGGTAATTTTGGATCATCAATTATAGAATAGTTATTGGAGATTTATGGAGTTACTACCACTTCTAGCTTGTGCAAAAAAGCACAGAATTGAAAACCTTTTTTTTTTTGGGGGGGGGGGGGGCAAATTCCAAACCTTCTTTACACATCTCTACTACTTAAAATCTCTTCTGTATCTGTATTCTACCTAAACGTTCCATTTCACTTTTCTTCCCACCACCCCTTCGTCAAACCTTCCATGTATGATAATCAGTCAAACTTAATTTACTCACCCTCTCAACCAACACTAATTTAATTTACTTATCAAACTTCGAATCAAAATATAAGATAATTCACGGAAGAATTTGATGAACATTTATTTACGCAATCGCATTATTATGGGCAAGTAAATCACAAACTAACGTACTAGAATATCATATATCCTGTTGCAACGCACGTGCATTGTTCTAGTTGACTCTGAACCAAAAAAGAGGCCGTAAGTCCAAATAGCGACAATGGGCCGATGACGTCCACGTTATTGGTATGTGCCTTGATGGAGAGGGTTCGTCACCGGCGACGAGTGATGTCAACTATAATGGTCGCATCGCCTCACGCATCCACTGTATTATTGCATAGATCGTCTCTTACTTTCTCCGTCCAGATTTGTTAGCCCTCTCGGAATTTGAGCCTAAAGTTGATAATTTTCTTGCCAAGAAAATCTGAGTTATATGCCACAACAATTATACCATTGGTGGCATACACACCTTTCTTCTTTCCAAAATAATTAAAATTCTAGGATATTTCTAAGTCAAACTTTTTAAAGTGACGATCAAATCTGCATCAAGATATGCGATATCAAATATATATAATATGGAAATTCATTTCATAATGAATCTAATCTAATGAAGTAATTGGTCTATAGATGTTAATAAACGTTGTCATAGACTTGGTCAAACTTAAATTTTGAAACGAAGGGAGTAGCTCATAATTTATTAGTCAATTTTTAGATTGAAATTTGACTTAAAATTGGAGAGGGATTTTATTATAAACCGAACGGAGGAAGTTCAACTCACTCGGCGGTCACACGGCACAGGTTCATGCGAATATTCTCATGTTGTACTCGCAGTTGCTTGTTTTTTCTTTCTGAGACAACGCAATTTTTTTTTTTTTGAGGATTTGACAACGCAGTTTCTTGTAAAGATCTCTGCCGCTTCCATGAAAACGTAGCAGTTGGGGCCTGGCAGCAATGGCTGCTTGAAAGCCTTTGAACAACCCGGCACGTGGCCCGCTTCACACCTCTACCCACCGCGGCCCGGTTCTCACCGACAAGCATGGCCCGCATATCGGTCCATCCAAACCTCTCCCTGCACCACCGCCCGCTCCTCCCACAGATCGCACCGCCACCACGTTGCCCTAGAAGGTTTCCGCCCGCTCCACCGCAGCAGCACACAAAGGGCAAAGCGACCGCAGCGGGAAGCCGCCAGAGAGGGACCCGAACCGGCCGCCGCGCCGCCCCGAACGCAGCCGCCGCCGCGCCGCCCCCGCCCCCGCCCCCGCTCCGCGACGACGGGATGGGGCGAAAGAGGCCCAAGGGGGCCAAGAACGCCGCCGCCCTCACGAAGGCCGCCCTGGCTGCCATGAGCGAGGAGACGACCGTCCGCATCACGACGCTGCTCGAGGACTTCCGCGCCTCAGACGCCCAAGGTTCGCGCCATTCGTCTTCCTATCACATTGGATGTTCCCGTTTCCGTAGGAGCCTAGCGTGCTCTCTCGTTGTCCTGGCGCGATTCCGTTGTGTTGTGCTGCGGATACGGCACGCTCCGTGGGCAGTGGGAGCTAGGGTTTCAAGCCTTCGAGCTTAGGATTGAGGGCTGCTCATCTTATCATAGTATCGCCAATCTAATTCCGCAGCCGTTATTTTGGGCACTCGTCCTTCTTTGTTGCGCATCCGTTGCTTCGACTTATTTTGCTAGCTTTGTGCTGTACTGGAACCAGTGTTTCTAGCTTCACTGCTGGTCCGAGTGTGGTTACAAGTATGATAAACGTTTATCATCTAGAGTTTATTAATGCTGTGACAATGCCTATCCTGAGTGTGGTTAATCGGTTGATAAGGAAGGAGAATCAATCAGTGTTCTCTCTCGCCACCATATGTGCTGTTTGTACCAATACTAGTTTTACAGTTTCCTTCTAAATAAGTCAGTCTGTTTTCTACCAAACAGCCTTCCATGGGTCGTCCGGTGACATCATTTGACTCAAAAAGGAACTTGCTAGTGTTTTTTGGTTGATTTGCAGTGTCCCATTTTTCTTTTCTTCTGAGAAACATTCCAGATTATTGTTGAAGAACTGTATGCCTACTAGTCTGGTAACATAAAATTGCCTAACTGGGTGACAGGGTCTTACATTAGTTGGTTGTAAATATACAAGTCATGGTTATGCTTTCATAAGGTAGTTGCAGAAGCTTAAATGGTCTTCACGGTATTCTTTTAATCATCTGTAGAGCCGTTGCTCGCTACCTTATTGCTGCACCAAGGTGTCCATGCCAAGTTTAGTGGTCTATGGGGTGTCATGACCACCATGTGTTTTGACGTTCTTTTCATGTTCTGGACCCAATTTCAGTTTTATCACCCCCCCCCCCCCCATATTTTCTGCTATGGATCTCCTTGTTGTATTATTTGCCACCTCTACTGCTGGTATCTTCTGTTTATTTTATTGTATTGTCCTTTATTGAAGCATGCATGGTATTCTTTTGTGTTATACTCTGAGCAGAGAAGTAAAATCTACACATTTTTAATTTGCAGTGCACACATTCGAACCTAATCTTACCAATCAAGAGCGGGCAGCAGTCCATGCTATGTGTAAAAAGATGGGCATGATATCAAAGAGTAAAGGGTGAGTTAGTTCCTAACTATAATGGATGCATTTTGCAGACTTCTTTTGGTGAACTGCTAATCGATAACTATGTTTGATCTATCTTCTCTTCATCAATCTTCATGTTGACCTATATTTGCAGTTCAACTTCTTATCTGGTGTTTATTCTGAATTCTATTCATTAACCATAGGTATGGGGAACGGCGATGCCTTTCTGTTTACAAAACAAAAAACACGCAGGGGGCTGTTAAAGAAGAAGGCCCTAGCAAACTTGGATTTTCCGAAGAAGCAAGACAGATTTTGCTAGATCTGTTTACACACTATCCTCCTGATGATGCTGAATTGAATGGTGACGCTGTCAAGAATCCTGGTGATAAGGCTGCTAAAATTCTATGGAAGACAGATACGGCCTTTTCCAGGCCAGCTATGCAGAAACATGATATAGCAAAGAAGGTCAAGATGCTTACGTCTAAATTAAATGATACCAGACAGTTGAGGAAGGTTGTATATTCTGGCTTGATATGTTCCTTTTTTCACCATTTAATTTTGCCAGTCCCAGAATTCTTCCCTTTTACCTGGCATATGTGGTATTTTTAAGTTGGTGCTGAAAGTTGCACACATGTATACAGATCGGTGAAGGCAGATCCAAACTTCCTATTGCATCATTCAAAGATCACATTTCTTCTACCCTAGAAAATCACCAGGTATTGTTCTTTGTGCCAAAGCTTTATCATACTTAAATATGCAAGACTGCAAAACTGTCGAAAGAGATAATTCAACTTGGAAATGAGGTTGCTCCAAACTAGCTTTAGTGTGATGATTGGATCAAGTTGGTTGCTGGTTATGTCTTTTCCCATCGGCGGCAGGTTTAATATCAAGATAGTCTAGAATTTACATATTTTCACTCCAGAATTGCTGAGAATCTGCCAGTGTCTTGTACGACAGCTTCTTTTATTATATAGTAATAACAACTGTCACAAAAAGTAGTGGATATTTATTCCGTCATTTTTCCTGTCTATTTATTTAATTTGATCAATTCATTACTATCCTTCGCTAAATGGACATTCCCCCTGGCATCTGGTGATGCAATTTGATCCTCTTGTATTTCCTATCAGGTGGTTCTTATTTCTGGAGAAACAGGCTGCGGTAAAACTACCCAGGTCTAAGTTGTTCTGATTCTTTCCCGCATTTAATTCGGAAATTCTACTTGTTATTGTTGGTTTGTTGGTCTACTCCATTCCCTATTTTCTTTCAATTCAATCTTGTTCTATGCTCGTCCCAACAATATGCACTCTTTGTGCTTGTGCAAATATCTCATAGTTTAGGTATCTGCAGTTCTCTATGTAGAATTGAGTGGTCTTTTGCCACTCAAAGGATGCATTATATTTCCTATGATCTTTAAAAAACAGTCTCTTCTAATCCATGTCCGTAATGTATTACAGTGCAGTCTTTAGTTGTAGATAATGTATTTTGTCTATTGAAACTTGCTTCACATGTTCCTGGGTTTGACTTGGTTCATATTCATATGATAACATCTCCATACTAAGACTGGTTAAGTTCAAATTTGTTTTCGTGCATACGAATCGTTGAAAACAAATCTTGATTGTGATTTGTGCTAGTGTTTTTCCTTCTTTTTCCATCTCATTTATCTTTCCGTTCTTACTTAGGTTCCACAATATATCTTAGATCATGTGTGGGGCAAGGGTGAATCATGTAAGATCATTTGTACTCAACCTCGGCGGATATCAGCTATGTCAGGTAATTTTACTATTAGTTATGTCATAGGCCATTGATCATTTCCTGTTCTTACTATTAGTTATGTCATAGACCATTGCTTCTAATTCTTTTGCCCTTTATCTGTTGGTTTGATGTAAATTATGCTCTGTTCTGTGTCTTATACAGTTGCCGAACGAATCTCTGTTGAAAGAGGAGAGACTGTTGGTGACACAGTTGGGTACAAGGTATATTAAATTTTCAGAATTTCACTTTAGTCCATTTGTCGATCGAATTTGCTAAACTGTAGCCATTTCAAAGCACTCCCAGTTTGTTTTCGGATTGTCCCTGAGACTAAACTTGATCATATCTACTATTAAAGGGGAGTTGGTGTTTTGATTTTGGCTTCGTTGATTCCCCCCACCCCCACCTCCTCATGTGACACCGTTTTTCCCTCACCGAAAAACCAGCGCACGATTTTGGAAGGAAAAAAACAGTGCACGGTCCGATCGCTGCCGCGCATTGCAGCCCGCACATCACCCGATCCAATTACCACCGCAATAGATGCATCGGTGCAAGTGCACAGCCCCGCCAATTGCCGGTATGGGCGCACCCCACCTGACCATACCTGACGAACCACGACCACCCCCGCTGTCATCTGCTTCGCCTGTTGTGGATGCTCCCGCGGAGGCGGAGGCAGAGGCAGAGGCAGTGGTGGCAGTGCCGCCGGAGGTCGATGGCACAATAGAGCAGGTGAGGCTGACGTTTGGGACTGGCTATGACCCTCTAATGGCCTAGCATGCCTCCGGTTGCCGGGTGACGCCATGCTCTCCATGATCCTAGCCAAGGGCGTGTTTATGTTGTCCGCCGGCGGGGACCACATGGCCAACACCTACTTCAATTCAACATGCTCGCTCGGACCTCCTACGTACCATCCCGCTTGCGTGTCCCTTGTGGTCGCCCACGCAGCCGCCTCAACGGCTTCCTCTTGGCCACCACGCGTTGCGTCGCCATCATCTCCTTGCTGTGCCCCCACAATCCATCCAACTCCCACATTTTCCCCGCTACCACTCCTGAAGCAACTGCCACGGGGCTTCCCTATTACTTCAGCCCCGATGAAAATGAGTGATTGCATCGGCCAAACCAATTATTATTTTTTCATGGCAAGAAGTGATGTAGGGAGGGTGTGTATAGAACAGAGTGACTCGGCGAGATGGGTGTGTAGCGTAATCGTTGGATGATTTTTTTGTGAACTCAGCAAGAGAGGTTGCCAAGCTCAAGCCCAATACTGCGCAATACGTGATTGTGTTTTAGAGGTAAACCCACGCAGGCTGAGCACTGTGCGGCTCAGACAACAACAGTGACACTAAAGCTATATTGATGGATTAATCGCTGTCAGATTGAATTGCTTAAGTATGTGTACAATCCATTCTCCGTCGTTCGCTCCTTTGTTAGGTTTCCATGCTCAATGCATATGGTATGTCTTAGTTTGTTGTTCCGTGGCAACGCACGGGCATTCAGCTAATTAATTTACATTGCAGTGCAAATACAACTATACTATTATGATATTTTTGATAATGTGAAAGTCCTTCTAAATATGAATTTAGATAAGTTTACCCTTGTGCCTTGTGGTCATCAGATGTATTTTTTGTTGGACCATTTGATGGCTAAACCGCTGAAGTTGGAGAACTTCACCCACAAATAAGTCCAGGTCCTTCTATTTTTTACCAAACAATGGGGCTTTTGTGAACATCATTTTCTTTTCGTTCAAGTAATTTTGCCACATGTGGTAAGCAATCCAAACAATTCAAAAAAAAAAAAAGTAATTTTCTTGGGAATTTTTAAATCTTCTCTTTAATGTATATATATCTCATCCATTTTTGCTTTTTAATAAAATGCAATATATGTTGGTATGGGCTCGTTTTTGGTCTTACTCTATTGTGTGTTTTGATTATAGATACGTTTGGAGTCGAAGGGAGGGAAGAATTCATCAATCATGTTCTGCACCAATGGTGTTCTCTTGAGGGTGTTGATAGGCAGAGTAACTAACATTTCAAAGAGGCAACGTGCAGCTGATGATGTAATTATGGGGATAACACACATTATTGTGGTAATAATATTTTGTTCTTAAACTTTCAAATATCTTGGTTACACAATTGTGTTTTGAGGTGTGACATGTTCTTGTTATGTTATGCTGCAAGGAAAGGTTTGATGTTAGTAAATACTCCCTCTGTTCACAAATACTCCCTCCATTCGAAATTACTTGTCGCTCAAACGGGTGTTTCTAGCTCTAAAATAGTGTTAGATACATCCGTTTGAGCTACAAGTAATTCCGGACATAGGGAGTATAGGATGTTCCACCTTTTTTTCTGATTTGGATGTATTTTAATGTGTTTGTTCACTCATTTAGTCCGTATGTTGTCCATATTGAAATATCCAAAACATCTTATATTTGTGAACAGAGGGAGTAAGCGGTAAAGCTGTACAGATTACCAAGGTATTTTCTAGGGTATAAGACGTTGTCGATGACGATGATATCATGTGGGGAACAGCAATGGCAAAAAACTCGCTTTTCAACATTTACCTGTTTACTAGTACTCCCGTTACACCCTTCCACATGTACCACATATTATTATATATTTTGGTATTATCAAGAAAGGAATGTCTCCATGGGGCCTCCTTGTTAGTCCAAGGCAAGTTCTTCGCAAATTAACCATGAAACAGATTGTTTGTGAGCTTCAGATATAATTTGGTCAGTGTTTGTCTTTTCCTAATATATGAATTTGTACGAATTGTGAACGGAGGGAGTATAGCGGTAAAGCTGTACAGATTACCAAAGTATTTTCTAGGGTATAAGACGTTGTATTCGATGACGATGATATCATGTGGGGAACAGCAGTGGCAAAAAACTCGCTTTTCAACATTTACCTGTTTACTAGTACTCGCGTTACACCCTTCCACATGTACCACATATTATTATATATTTTGGTATTATCAAGAAAGGAATGTCTCCATGGGGCCTCCTTGTTAGTCCAAGGCAAGTTCTTCGCAAATTAACCATGAAACAGATTGTTTGTGAGCTTCAGATATAATTTTGTCAGTGTTTGTCTTTTCCTAATATATGAATTTGTACGAACTTTCTATCGTTCATAGCGAACCTACAACATTGTTGCAGAACTGCAGCTTGCGCACATATTGCACTTAGCCATTTCATTAGATTAATACTTCACTAGAATCATTTTAGATGTATATATTGGTCTTTGTGTTGTTCTATATTGCATTTGAATTAATACTCTCTTTGATTCTCCAGGATGAAATCCATGAAAGGGATAGGTTTTCCGATTTCATGCTGGCTATCTTGAGGTATTTTTGTAACAAAATTTGTGCATATGTTGCATAAATATCACACTGTAATCCTCTAATAATATTTCCCGACCAATTATTTGTAGAGATTTGCTGCCGATGTATCCTCATCTTCATTTGGTAAGAATTATCTTCTTTGTAATTTATTATTCTCGTTGATAAAGTAGGTCAATTTTATACAACTCAAGTATCGACTAGATTTTAGAAAATCCAACTCACCATTGCCATATCTCGAATACTAAACTTTGTCCGGGCATGTTTCCTCGGTCACAAGAATTCACTGATGCAATTAACAGGTGCTCATGAGTGCAACGATTGATGCTGAGCGGTTTTCACAATATTTCAACGGATGCCCGGTTATTCAAGTTCCAGGCCATACCTATCCGGTTAGTAACACTCCACATTTGCATTATGTGGCTGTAGATCTTTAGTTAGCTGAAAGCTTTGTTGACAACTACATTTTTGACAGGTCAAAACTTTCTATTTGGAGGATGTGCTTTCTATTCTGCAATCTGTAGGTGATAATCATCTTAATCCTGAAACAAATGATCTGGGACTTGACAGTGTGCTAACCGATGATTACAAAAGCTCAATGGATGAAGCAATTAGCATAGCTTTAGTCAGTGATGAATTTGATCCTCTCATTGAGCTTATTTCTATAGAGCAGAACCCAGAAATCTTCAACTACCAACATTCAGAGACTGGTGTGACACCTTTGATGGTTTTTGCCAGGAAGGGTCAGCTTGGGGATGTCTGTATGCTTCTATCATTTGGTGTGGATTGTTCTGCACGGGATCATGATGGAAAATCTGCATTAGATTGGGCACAGCAAGAGAATCAGGTAGAGGCTTATGAAGTTATTAAGAAACATATGGATTGTAGTCCTGCAAAATTACCTGAAGAAAACGAGCTGCTTAAGAAATACTTGGCAACTATCAACCCAGAACACATTGATACTGTGCTGATAGAACGCTTGCTTAGAAAAATATGTACTGACTCCAATGAAGGAGCTATCTTAGTCTTCCTTCCTGGTTGGGAAGATATAAATCAAACACGGGAGAGGTTACTTGCTTCTTCCTTTCGGGATTCTTCAAAATTTCTTGTACTGTCACTTCATTCCATGATCCCATCTTCAGAGCAGAAAAAGGTTTTCAAACGTGCACCGGCAGGGGTTCGTAAAATTATTCTCTCAACCAACATAGCGGAGACTGCAGTAACAATTGATGATGTTGTATTTGTTATAGATAGTGGGAGGATGAAAGAGAAAAGCTATGATCCATACAATAATGTGTCTACACTTCATACTTCTTGGGTATCTCGAGCTAATGCAAGACAGCGTGAAGGACGTGCCGGTCGTTGTCAGCCAGGAACTTGCTATCATCTTTACTCTAGATTTCGAGCAGCCTCATTGCCAGAATTCCAAATTCCTGAAATTAAGAGGATGCCTATTGAAGAGCTGTGTTTGCAGGTACAGTCCTAGGCTCCTAGCTAATACTTCTGTTGTCCCTAATGTTTAAAGTAAACACAATGCTCCTCAGTATTACACTTGGCAGCAATGACATGCGGTGCAGGTTAAACTGCTTGATCCAACAAGATTATCTTGTTATCACTGACAACTGTTTCTTGTATCAATTTTTGTGGTGCAGGTCAAACTGCTTGATCCAAACTCTAAAATAGCAGACTTCTTAAAGAAGACCTTGGATCCTCCAGTTACAGAGACTGTAAAAAATGCTATTACTGTGCTTCAGGATCTTGGTGCTTTAACTCAAAATGAACAATTGACAGATTTGGGTGAAAAGTTAGGTTCTCTCCCGGTCCATCCATCCACAAGCAAGATGCTCCTGTTTGGTATATTGATGAACTGCCTTGATCCTGCATTGACATTGGCATGTGCAGCAGACTATAGAGATCCTTTCGTCCTTCCTATGGCTCCGGATGAGAGAAAAAGGGCTGCTGCAGCCAAGGTTGAGCTTGCTTCATTATATGGTGGATATAGTGACCAGCTTGCTGTTGTAGCAGCATTTGATTGTTGGACGTGTGCCAAAGTGAAAGGACAAGAAGCTTTGTTTTGTTCAAAGTACTTCGTAGCTTCAAACACCATGAATATGTTGTCTAGTATGAGGAAACAACTTCACAGTGAACTAACTCAAAGAGGATTTCTTCCTGCTGATACATCTGCCTGCAGCTTGAATGCTAAAGTTCCAGGTACTCAAGTTTTTATGAAAACAGGAGTTATGAAACACTGCATATAATCTGGTTCCCTTGTGTCCTTTTCCTGCTTTGCAATATGAGTGGTAATACGTACAAAGGATATATATGTTTATATATGCAGCAGGTTATTTGATTCACCACTTAAGAGAAGCTTCCATTCTCTGAAGTGTGTGGAGGTTTCTGTGGCTATTTAAGTAGAAAGCTGCATGCGTTGGTACTTTGAAGAATTACAATCTTGCAGAAATTTCTTTATTATTCAAACATAGGCATCACATCCTTTTTAAACATTGGTAATTACATCATGCAAACCATGGTTACACATTAGTTTGAATAAGATAATCTCGCAGTCACATCATATTGTATATATGTGATTTAGTTACCTGGTTCTGTTGAGTTTAAAGTTGTTACTTATGCCAATCACAAGTTTAATGCATTACAGAATTTTGTATTGTATTTCAGATCAATCTTGTTCTAATTTAGAAGCTTACATACATTTTCGTTTGTAGTAAAGCTACTTTTAATGCATGCACTGGTTTCTTATTCATTTTCAAATCTTGCTTTGCAGCCTTGTTATGTTTAAATTTGACGGTTTTCTTGCAACTTTGGTAGGTATCATTAGTGCTGTCCTTGTGGCTGGCGCTTACCCAATGGTAGGAAGATTGCTCCCTCCTCGCAAAAATGCTAGAAGGGCAGTTCTGGAAACAGCAAGTGGTGCCAAAGTTCGATTACACCCGCATTCTTCCAATTTTAACTTGTCATTTAATAAATCGTCTGGGAATCCACTAATGGTATTTGATGAAATCACTCGAGGTGATGGCGGAATGTATGTAAAGAACTGTTCAGTTGTTGGATCATATCCTTTGCTTCTGCTTGCTACAGAAATAGCTGTTGCTCCACCTGATGATGTAAGTGATGAGGATGATGAAGGTTCCAGTGGGGATGAAGCGGGAAAAAGCACTCTGGGACAACAAAAGGAAGAGATTATGTCTTCTCCCGACAACACTGTTTCAGTTGTTGTTGATCGGTGGCTCCGATTTGATGCTACTGCTCTGGATGTTGCTCAAATATACTGCCTACGAGAACGCCTAGCATCTGCTATTCTTTTCAAAGTAAGATTCAGTTATCTTGTTATCACATTTTCTAATTTAATCTGGGAACAGTTCTCTATAGTTTGCTCTGGTTTCCGTCTGATGTCCCATAAAGTTTCATGCATCATCTCTCAGGCGTATTATCGAACTTATGTTCAATCCATTCTGCACAGCTTTTTCCTCTTCTGGTCTGTACAATTGTTTAAAATACTTAAGATTTTGCTTGTAATGCAGAATCTTTACTAAGAAATACTCCCTCCGTTCCAAAATAATTGTTTTTCTAGCCATCTCAAATGGACTACAACATACGGATGTATGTAGACATGTTTTAGAGTGTAGATTCACTCATTTTGCTCCGTATGTAGTCACTTGTTGAAATCTCTAGAAAGACAATTATTTAGGAACGGAGGGAGTATATAGCTATACAAATTATCACACTTAGGATAGAGCATGTGGATCATATGTTGCACCTTCCCGTCAAACTGTCAAGAGGCGTATGAAGTTTGTTACTTTTGTCTACTTTCTGATGAAAGGATGTTTTGTACAGGTGAAACATCCACAGGATGTTCTCCCGCCTGCTCTTGGAGCAACGATGTATGCGATTGCTTGTATCCTATCGTATGATGGCTTGCCTGGTAATTTGGCAACAAAACATGGTTCAGGTCAGAGCTCAACAGATGCTAGCGGATCAGCTGAGGGAAGGAAAGTTGGTTTTATTCCGCCTGGCGGTTTCCTTATGTCATTGCTATCGGACGAACCGCCCAATGCACCTCATCATCAGAAGTCATCTAACCATCCAGGGGGTGGTTCAGGGCATATTAGGTCATCGAGGACCCCCGCTGGTAGATTTAATCAGTCGCAGCAGCATCCTGGCCGCAACAGCTCTGGACCAGGGAGTTCAGCATCACAATCTTTCAAAAGACAGCGGGACGCTGCACGGTGACCGTGGCTCGCATGTAATTCCGTACTGGATCCCATGCTTGGGTCTCACAAGAAAAGTGCCATGGTTGGGAATTAATGAGGATTTTGCGGTGTTGTTGGGACGAAGGCAAAATGTGCAAGCAAGGAATATGGAAGGCAATGCCTTGATCTATCAAGGAGACCATAAGATGTACTGTTCACCATTTGCAGTTTAGCAGATGAGTACGTCTTGTTCTGTTCGCTTGCTGCCTAGCTCTCTTTCATGCCGGGACTACCGTATAATTTCAACTGATGGTGTATCCATGTCTCAGAGTTGCTAGTAGTTGGCTAAAAACTAGCCACCCGGTTTTGTGGCGAGGACGGTTACTGTACGTGACAGTTAGGATTTAGTAGTATGCGTTGAAAAATGTACGTACGGATCTGTATCCTCTGTTTTCCTGCCATGCTCTGTTTTCGTGCCATGACCCATGACATGAGCAAACAGCTAGGAGCTTTGAAGTGCGGTTTATTCCGCCCTTCCAATCAAATCCAAAAACTAGGTTGATGCAGTTCAATACAAAAAACAAACGTATTTTTGTTTATTTTTATGTTGTTTCTGGCCTGTTATTGGATTTTTATTTTTATAGAGTTCTTTTATCCCTATGGTTGCTGAACACGGAGAGATGTACAAGTGCCCTCTTCCCTGAAAGTGTTTAATTCTTCACATGCTCGTTCTTTGTATGCAATCTCTCCACATGTGCTTGTTTTCGAAAATATTTAGTGTCTGTTTTAGATGATACTTCCTCCGTTCCGAATTACTTGTCGCACGTGTTATAGATACATCCATCGATGTGATGTGGTGGATGTTTTAGATACATCCATCGATGTGATGTGGTGGATAGGCGCCGTTTGTAGGATAGCGTCGTAGATTCAAGTGCACCCGACTGGCGCGCACACACTCCTCAAAATGGATAGGATATAGCAGTACGTTCTTGATGGAGTGGAGTGATAAACGTGCTCGGTCACAGGACCAGATTAGGCAGAGAAGATACGAGAAGGCCTACGTGTAGCACGTGCTTGGCGGGGGGATAGGATGCCAACGTGGTAGCACGTGGAGTTGAGCACGGTGTTTATCGCGCCGCACGGCTGGAGGATGCCGACAAGCATTTAAGTGGCGCCATTGGTGAAGCAGAAGAGCCTCGCTTGCTGACCGCACAGCTGCGCCCGTGTACGGCGCTTCCTTGGCGGCATCTCATTTCGAGGGGATGCAAGCAACCATGTTCGGCTACCGCAAAGATATTGTCACATGATCAAGTCTCAGAGCGTTTCCACTCGTTCGGCCCCCAGCGCATCCGGCGAATGCGTTTTTGCGTTTGCGCCAGCGGTTTTTTCGCCCTAGGGTCGATCCAGTTCCTAGCCGTGCCCCCAGGTTTCGGACCTAGACGTCCATAATTTCAAACTTGCCTTTCTCGCTGCCAAAAAACGCCACAAGTTCGACGATCATCATGCCACATTTTGGCGATCAAATATACACGAAAGTTCGGCGATCAAAAAGAAAGACGCGTAGACAAAGGAACGCATCAAACGACGGGCTCCTCTGTCCTGGGACTGACCGGGGTCGGCGCGGGGTTAACCGGGGTCGGCGTGGACGCAGCCGTGCTCGGCGTTGGCTTCTGTGCTCGAGCTGGTGGTCGGCGTCGACATCGCTTCATCGCTCGGGCTGGGCATGGGCGTTGTTGTCGGCGTGAGCGTTGGCCCGGGCATTTGGTTCAAGATGAGGCCGGGCTCCGCCAAGTACCACGTCTCGACCTGCTCGTCCATCGTCGACATGTTTGCCTCATCAAGAACGCCAGGTCGGTGTTCCTCTTCTTCGCGGCGACGTTGGTCCTGAGAAGGTCGAGCTTGACGGCGTTGTTTGTCATCAACGCCGGCTACCTCGCGTCGGATTTCTCCTCCCTCTTTGTGGTGTTGTTCTTGGCGTCGGCGATGCACTGCTTGATCGAGATTGCAACCGTTCGACAGCGGGTGCCGCGTCCCTCGCCGTCTTGGCTCTTTTGTTGCCATCAGGGCGCCCTTCTGCCGCCTCGGGGCGGGCGCGTCCGGCTTGTATGTCTCCTTGGCCTTGGCGAGGGTGAGCCGGACCTCCCTCCACTTCTCGCACGACTCGATCCGGGAGAACACGTGAATGAACTTGAACTCTTGGTCGCTGTTGTCCTGACGATACACGTTGAACATCCGAACCATCTGCGCAACCGAATAACAAGTGTCGGCAATGTACACGACGAAAAGAAGTAAGCCGGCGGCTGGACATACCCGACCCTCGACGTTGGCGCCGCTTTTTAGGCGAGCCGCGATCTCCTCAACGATCCCATGCCATTTGTTGCAGGCCGTCTGGATGATCGCCCAATGGTTCGACATGGCCTTGTCGCCGTGCTCCATGTGGATGGTGGCGAAGTAGGGGTCGACCAGCTTGCGCTCATTGAATGCCGACTTGATCCATCTCCAGTACGTCTCGGCGTTCTGATTCGAGCCGGTGACGGGTCGATGCTGATGGTCTTCCATGCTTCGGCTAGGCACTCGTCTTCCTTGGACGTCCACTTAACTCGCGGCTTTCCCGGCCTGGCATTGGTCGTCCGCCTCTTCTTTCCCCCTTCCATCACCGGCGTCGGCTCCATCTCCTTCTTCGCCTCTTCTTCCTCCTTCCCTTCCTCGGCATCGTTGAGCGCTTCGTCCATGTCGACGATGGTGTCCATTGTTTCATCTTGCGCGTGGAACCCCGGGGTAGGAGGCGGCGGCGACCGAGCCGCTCGTGATGATCTCGTCCATGTCGGCGGCGGTCGCATCGGGGTTGCCGAACTGTGGCACCGAGGCGTGTGCGAAGAGTAGGGCGCCCTGGCGCAGAGGTGGCGTAGGCGAGGCTGAGTATGCCGGCGGCGAGTAGTTGTACTGGGTGTGAAGGTCGGTGAACGCAGGGGGAGCGAGTGCGCTGGTCGGAGTTCAAGTCGGAGGGGGAGGCACGCAGCGGCGCGCCATGCGGGAAGGTGATGTTGGGGTTGAAATCATTGTGCGTGTTGTCGTCGGAGTAGCCAGGCGAGGGTGCGTATCCCCAGGGCGGCAGCAGCGGTGAGAAGTTGGTCGACGACGCGACGCTCTGTTGGCTCCTCCCACATAGTTTGCGGGCAGTGGCCGGGCGGATTCATCAGGGGGCTTGTTGGGGGCGCGAGTGGAGATGCTCTGGGGTGGGGTGGTGGTGGTGGTGGTGGTGGGGGGGGGGGCATGATGACTGGTGGTGGTGGGGGGGGGGGGGGGGGCATGATAGTCATCAGAGGCCATAGTATGTACTTCCTCTGTAATAAAAGTTTGCAGCGGGAATTATGTAAATTGCGTTGCAATTGCTGAGTCAGATGCCGTGATAGTCATCAGGAAGCCGCGGGCCGCGGGAGCAGTTTAGTCGTTTGTCTGAATTCTTTTCGTCCCGGTCCAAGGAAGAAGCTAAATGACTCTTCCCATTGGATGCGTGTGTGACCAAGGAGGAGCTGCGCATTATTGCTCGTAAGCATAAACTAATCGGTGTCCGGCGCTCTCGTCAGTCCCCACCCATTAGTCTTTGGTCAACTCCAAAGTGAACCCAGTATACCAGTATATTTGTTTATCAATCTATCTATGGGCCCAGGAACTTCCACATGAACAGTTGCTCCCACCCGAGATCCGGTCAAACAAGACGTAGCAAGCCAGGCGTCAGCCTCTACCTCAGGCCCCAAGGAGGGTGAGGAGAGCACAGGCACGGCACCGGCACCGAGTCACACGGCGCAGAAGATGGCCGGGTGCTTTGATTGAGTTGAGGCGTGCCAGGCGGGGTGGGCCGGTGGGGCGTGTCGTGTGGTACGCTGACGGGGGACGCCCGCATCAGCGACGCCTACCACCGAGCGCGTGACGCTGCGCGTCCCGTCACCGCGCGACTTCCCCGCCCCCTCCCTCGCCGATGTCACCCCGTGCCATCACCGCTCAGACCCCACCGCCCCGCATCTCCGGCCAAGTGGACGGACCGATCGGCGGGAGTATTTTACACTCCCAACTGCTCCTACTTTACGACGCCTGAACTCAATTATCTATGGGTACGGTACGGGACACAGAGGAAACGAGGCGATCATGACAACGCGCTCGCCCCAGCTGCATGGCCGCTCTCCTCTCCTCGCCCCGGTGCCTGCCGACGCGAGCGAGGCGCGTGCCCGCGATCAGGACGCCAGCGGAGCCAGCCAACAAAGATCGGGAGCTGCCACCATCGCTTCGCCGCATCTTGGCGCCGGCCTCCTCTTAACTTTGCAGGATTCCGAGGACCGGCGCAGCGACTCATGGTTTGCGCCGAGAGGGTACGAGGCTGTATCTTCCTTCCCTTGCCTTTTCGTCGTTATTGAAAATCTGCGTGAAGCTTGCCTCCTCTTGCACGGCTCTTGGATGTGAACGTGAGCTCGCCCACACTCCATTGTGTACTCTGCTGTGCTCCACTTTTTATTATTACAAAATAAAAAGAAGAGAGGAAAGTTCGGGCTGATTGAGACTGGTTTCTTCGTCATGTCATGTCGACATATCTCTGGGCGGGCGGCTTGGGGGACACTCATCAGTCATCACACTATCGGAATAGTATCATCTTCGGTGTTACAGGAGATGTGACCCGCTTTCATGGCCTAGGACGTCTGGGAGGACGCCCCGGGCGCCTCTCTCTTGGCCCTAGCCTTTTTCGGCTTCTAGCCAAGGCATATCGTGGTGGCAGTGGCATCGCTTCTCAACCGTAGATGTTCAAGTCCACGACCAGCATCCGCATCCTAGTACTCCATCCATCGAAAATATTTGTCATCAAAATGAATAAAAGAGATGTATCTAGACTAGATACATCCCTTTTATCCATTTTAATGACAAGTATTTCCGGACGGAGGGAGTAGTAGTTAGTCAGCAAATTGTACAAACCACGAGCCGCCAACTATCGAGGAGGACTGAATTTGCAGAAAAAACTACTTTTCAAGTTCATTGCATAAAACACCATCTATTAGTGTAATCCGTTGCAGTTAGCTTTAACCCATCATTTCATTGTTTTTTTTGCGAGGTAATACGTTTCTCATTCATAAAATAAAGATTCGGTTACAAGACACGTAATCACCGACATTACAGTACTGAAAGGATAGGATAATCCTACACAAAAAACCAGCGCCTGTTCCTCTCCTTCGGCATCACCGAAGCGACCACCAAGAGAGAGAAGACAAATCACCTTTTCACCCGAGCTCGACGCGGCTTCATCGCTGATCTGCAGCTTTACAGACCTCCAAAGTAGTTTGCCAAAAGCAAAACCATTGCCGTTGAAAGAATCAGACCGGGGCAACGTGTCCCCGGACACGCCATCGAACTCCAGACCTGACATTCCTGCACGACTACAACGTCGGAGGAGAAAACCAGAGCTATCAGCCTCCAACCACACACCCAACACAAGATGCACCATCTTCAAGCTGTCAACTGCGCAGGTCGCCGTCTGCAGTGGCGGATCCACGGTTGGTCATGGGTGTACAGATGTACACCCAAATTTTTTGGCTAGGAATTTTTATATATGGTGTTTATTGTAAGAAGGGAGAGCATGCAAGCGCGGCCACTACGCTAAATGCCTCCGTAGCTAACTCATCTAGCTAAGCACATGCAGCCATGCAACATGAGATTAGAGGTAGTAGTTACGGAGACAAGGGCACGTGAGCGAATGTCACGTTGGTGCAGTCACGTCTTCAGATGGGAACTAAGCAGAAAAATGACTATACCACCCTAACGAATTCAACGGTGGATGGCTGTATACTGCTCCCTCACCTAGGATACCATAAAAAGGCACTATATTAATGGCTATGTGATCCCCAACTGTATGATTATGCAATAAATAATCCTTGCTTTTTTTTGTCATTTCTATAAGGTATTATCATTTTGATGGAAAAAATGTTCTTGCTACATGAACATTTTAGACATTAGATCTCTTCTTTTGGGAAACCCGCAAAATTTTTTTTTGAACACCGAAGTATGAGATCCTGGATCCGCCACTGGCCGTCTGCGCGTACTCCCGAACGACAAAACCTCCCCGCTCCACCATGACGTCGGAGACAACGCCACAGCAACGGGGACAGAGCAGAAGGAGAGACACACCTGATGGGGTCGCCACGACCGCCTCGTCGACACCATCCATGAACCCTAACTTCGCCAATCTGAAGGATCGGCAAATATACGATGCCATCAACTCCGAGACGCCGCCATGAAGGACATCGCCGGTGTGGGAGTGGAGCTGAGGCAGATTTATTCGTCCGGACGCCGCACCCACCACCCCAACGACGCACCACGACATACAAAACCAAAACCTAACTACAGAGCGGAGGAACGGGGCCCCCCCTCCCTCCCGCCGCCGGAGCAGCAGACAGAGGTAGAGGGGACCAACGATCTCGCCGGTGAAGATCGATGGAAGGCTGGTCGCCTGCCTCGTCGCCGCTCCTGGCGGCTAGGTCAGGGAAAACCGTATCGTGATGCGTCCAAAATCCCATCATCATTTCATTGTTGACATGATTTTTTTTTAGAACACAGTACAGACACATATATATGCGCACTCATCCTTATGGACACACACGCAGACCCTACCCCTATGAGCATCTCCGACATGATTCCTAATAGGTAGATCCTCCAAACATGGCATAAAAACATGCAACGATAGTCGGCTCAGGCTAACTAAAACCTCTAATATCTCCCAAAATTATGGTCAAAACGAACCAAAAGAATTCCAGATCAATACTACGTTTACTAGATTCTTTTTGTACTTTTTGAAAATGTTGAATTTTGAAAAAGAAAATTAGGCTGAACCAACAAGCTGCCAATATCTTCAAAACATGTGGTCCAAATAAGCTAAAAAGTTCTCAAATCAGTAATGGGTATATAGGCGATTTACTGATTTTTGGGATTTTTAAAAATTGTTCTGATTTAAACATAATAAAATTATAGTGAGCAACTAAAACTGTGAGTATTGGCAATTTTTATTAACCGATTGATGTTGATCTTTTTTTTGCCACGTTTGCACTTACGAGCAGGATTTACTCATTAGGAATGGTTTCAATGTAGTCAAACAATGGAATAGAACTAGCCGCAACAGGTTACACCAATAGATTGTGTTTTGTGCAACAAACTTGACGAGTGTGTGTTCTGTGCAAAATTTACCCCTATTTGGTGTTTTGTGCAATTTCTAGTAGTAGTAGACCTCGAGGTTGAGAGTTCGCATGCTATGTGATACAAGAGCGAAGAGTATATAAAACAAAGTGAACACCATCGATAGACATGTGGTAAAGACAATACGCCAATAGAGGCAAAAATGGAGCGAATATTATTTGCTCCAACCATCGAGGAGAGATCGATGTGTATTATAGAGAAGAAAATGTTTAGAACGATCAAGATGACACGTTTTCTATAATCTTGATAAGTATTTTCCTCAGTTAAGGACTAAGGTTATCAATCCAGCAGAAGAACCACACAACACCTCGTGAGCAATACCTACACACAAAACAACAAATACTTGCACCCAACGCGATCAAGGGTTGTCAATCCCTCGGCAGTCAATTGCAAGGATCAAATCTCATTGTGATAAATAGATAGATAGATAGCACAAAAAGAAAAAAGAAAATAACGTAAAGGAAATTGCAGCAAGATACTTTTGGATTTTAATATATGATAAAAATAGGTCCATGGGCCATAGTTTTCATTAGAGGCTACTCTCTTGGAAATAGCATACGGCGGGTAAACAAATTACCGTTGGTCAATTAACAGAAAAGCGAATAATCATGACGATATCTAAGGCAATGATCATGTATATAGGCATCACGCCCGAGACAAGTAGACCGACTCCTGCCTGCATCTACTACTATTACTCCACACATCGACTGCTATCCAGCATGCATCTATTTAAGGTCATAAAGAACAGAGTAACGCCTTAAGCAAGATGACATGATGCAGACAAAGTAAACTCATGCATGAATAAACCCCATCATTTTAGCCTTAATGGCAACAATACAAATACATGTCCCGTCCCTTTCTATCACTGGGATATAGATCACCACAAGATGGAACCCCACAAAATACCTCTCCCATTGCAAGGAAAATCAATCTAGTTGGCCAAAGCAAGTCAATAGATCAGAGAGAAATAGAAAACTATAATAATCGTGCATAAAAGAGTTCAGAGAAAACTCAAATAATATTCACAGATAATCTGATCATAAACTCACAATTCATCGGATCCCAACAAACACACCGTAAAACGTGATTACATCGAATAGATCTCTAAGAACATAGGGGAGAACATTGTATTGAAGATCGAAGAGAAAGAAGAAGCCATCTAATTACTAGTTATGGCCCTGTAGGTCTATGGTAAACTACTCACACATCATCAAAAGGGCAGCAAGGTTGATGTAGAGCCCCTCCGTGGTTGATTCCCCCTCCGGCAGAGTACTGGAGAAGGTGTCCAGATGGGATCTTGCGAGAACAGAAACTTGCGGCGGCGAAAAAGGTATTTCGGGTGGTCTATGATGTTAGGGGAATATTTGAGAATTTATAGAGGCAGAATTAGGTCAAGAGGTGCCACGATGGGCCCACAAGTCTGGGGGCGCGCCCTACCCCCCAGGGCATGCCTTCCGAGCCTGTCGCTCCTTCGTGGCTCGTTAGGTCTTCTCCCAAACCTTTTAGGCTCTCTTCTGGTCCAGAAGAAATTAATCCAAAGTTTTTCCTCCATTTGGACTCTGTTTTATATTGATTTCCTAAAAAGCCAAAAGTAAGCAAAAAAAAACAGCTTCTGGCACTAGGCCTCCAAGATTGATACTATAAAAGCACGGAACAATAAAAATTAGATACGTTGGAGACGTATCACCTGTCACCGACTCCGTGATGTCATGCATGATAACTTTCGTATCGGAGGCGCCCCAAAACCCTATTCCACCCGTCTGCACCATATAAAGTAGAGGAAACCCTTCGTGAGAGGAGACATGAAACATTCACCAAGAGCCGCCAGACTATCGCCATTCCCATCTACAACAACCATCACCAACTCCCCAGCCATAACATCTATCTTCACTAGCCATATTACTTGTAATCGTTATTACTTTGCAATCAACGACATTGTAAGATTTATAATCATCCATCTTCAAGTATCAATCTTTACAATGTCTATTTCTTGCCACCCAATCCTCATCTAAATCAAACAACAATTGAAGCTTTGAACTTGATTTTGCATTTACTTAAAATTATAATAAACATAATGTGGAGCATTGCTGCTGCTCTCTTAATGTTGATAAGTACTCGACAATGTTAGGCCTCCCAGTGTAGGAGTTTGTAGCAAGCGATACTTTTCCCCTCAGTGAGAAATTAATGTATCAATCCGTGGAGGTAACTGTGTCCTGTAACATGGGTGAATTTATGCAACACAAGTAAAACTTCACTTGTGTTCCCAACAGTGCTAGCAAGGGTATCAACCTTGCTAGTCTTGCTAGTTGCACATAACTAAAACATAATGTGGTACATAATGTTTTTTGCATTTTTGGAAGGAAACAAAACTAAAAATAAAAGTGTGTACAGAAGTTGTTGAAAGGTGACTCTTATGCTCAAACTAGACCGGGGTTCATAGGTTCACCAAGTTAACTCTATGATACATAAAAGCGTTGCAAATAACATAATCATGTGAGAAAGTTCACAATAAACACATTTTATGCTTATACCATACATATGAGATGTTTTGATATTATATAGGCAGTATGTCCGTAGTTCTATATACAGAGACCCTCCCCGCATCTATAGCTAATAATCTGCTTGTAGGTCGAGATACCCTCTGTACCATCCAAACATTAAGTGTAAACACAGATTATTGCCTTGAGCAAGATGACATACTTTTGTTTACATGACTCATAGTTCTCATACAAACATTTATGCTTGGTGGCAACAATACATTACAAGCGTTTTTCATTTTACATCACTGCGATTGTTTACTTGCAAGACTGAACAAAACTAATGCACATCTCTTCTTCTACTTATTACCATATGCATTTATTGATCAGATATAAATGCATCCAGAAATCTGAACATAAAGAAAAAATTCATCGTATGGTTAGTTCACTTGTAAGTGTCTTCCCAATATCATTGGACATAGAAGGTTAAGTTCCATATCCATAACAATAAAATATACAGGATCATATATAATTCATATTAGCTATCACAAGAATGTATTGCACTTTTCCTATAGGTTTGTTTATGGTGCTATCATCTAAGTGCGCATTCAACTGACATTCACTAAGTGGTTCTAATCCAGGTGCTTCATATAATTTCTTAGGAATAGTGGACACACTTGCACCTCGATCACATAGAGCATCACATGTGAAGATATTAAAACTAATCTTAATAGATGGTTCCCGACCATCTTCCAACTTCCCAGGGATCAAAGCTTCTCCATTATATTTTTCTTCCCTAACATGTAAAACAACCTCCACGATGTGTCTACTTAATTGATTTATTTGTTACAATGATAGGTTCTCTAGCCCTATTTTGCGGGACTTTAATAACATTGAGTGCTTGCAATCATTATAATCAAATTCAACACTCTCCAAACCAGCATGATGATAAATACATAAAGTTATAACCTCTTCAAACCCATTTTTCTCAAAAAATTCAGATTCACGGGCTTTTGTCTCCCTAGACTATCTAGCGTGTACCATGCATAAAGTATAATTATTCTTCTCGATGGTTGCTTTATCCTTTTAAAGATACTCTTCGGTACCATATTTAGGTGGTGCACCTTTTAACATTAAAGCTTCTACATCATTAAAAATTGTCTCCACCTTATCAAATAAAATCCATAATCTATCAAAATTTTCAACAAAATATTTATTTAGTTACTTTTGGGAAGTTATAAATTCTCTAGCACAACTTCTAGTCCAGTAGGTGTTTGATTATTCACATAAGAGTGATCAAAGGAATATGCAAAAACTGGTTTACTTGCGTTCTTACCTTCTACGCGTCTATTGATATATGAGGTAGTTTCCTTGTCAAGTTGGATATTATTGTTGATTGACGCCTTTGGCAGAACAAGTTCCTTAACAATATTTATGTGAGGTTTGATCCCACGCTCTTTACCTCTACATTCTTCTTGTGCTTTTGCAGAAGGTATGGCCTCTTAATTGTAACTTTTTCTAAGGTCGTGTCAATTGAGGAGGACTTGCAATCCTAATTTATTTATTCATTGCTGACACCAACCTAGTTTCCTTGGCCTTCTTGGTGTAATGTTGCCAATTTTTTTCTCTAGGGACCCAAATAAACTCCGATTTTTTTAACACATGCGAATCATGTTATAGTCCAAATGGCGTTCTCCACTAATATATTTCATCTTGTCTGACTTGGAGAATTTTTAATACAATTATAATCCAGTTCTACCCCTCTTTTACCCCCTTTTTCTAGTCTCCAACTTTCTTGATTGAATCAAACTTTATCTAGCAATCCGCAAGCTTGAGTAATGCTATAATTCATAAAAGTTCTACGAGACAAGGTCAATTTTTTTTCTTACAATGGCTACTAAGAGCATCTCTAGAAGACCCCTTATAAGGCTAGCCCTTATAAGGGGTTTACGGTTCACATTTTCCCTCTTATAAGGGGCAAATTTGGTTGCGGCAAAAGAAAAACCGCATATGAAACTTTAAACTTTGAAAAAAAGGTTTCGCGCGAGAGATGAACAAGAAACAGTAGTAGATAAAAGTTGATCATCGATACGTATATGAGTTCATCGATTTACATAGGGTATATTCGTCGAAGCGTCGACCTAACCCTAACCTTAACTGCCCAAAATGGGGCTCACCGGAGCCCTCCGGGTGCAGCGGTGAGGCTGCGATGTGGCAGCGATCACTCATTGTCATCGGAGGAGGCGAGGTCGATGAACATGGAGTCTTGCACGTCGGCATCGCGGCACCACGCCTCCATCTTCTCGCTGAACTCCCGTGCCCTGGCAAGGCCCTGCTCACACAGGACCTCGTTGATCTCCTTGTCCCGACGCCGATGTTGTGCCACCTCCTCCTCCTCCCATGCACTATGCTCGAGAATCGTCACCTCGATGGCGTCTACCTCGGAGGAGGGGGGGGGGGGGGTAGTCCTTTGGCCCGACGACGCCGGTGCGTGGCCGCTCCACCTCAGGCTCAATCTTCACCATGCGAAGCGGCGGGAGCTCCACCGCCTCCCTCTTGACCAGTGGCAGCGGCGTGTGTGAGCTGCATGCGCAGTAGAGCCGAGCCGGCCGTCGGTCGTACTACACTGTCTCGCAGCGGAGGAGGGACGCCGGCGGCTCAAGGCCGCGATTGGTGTACCGGCGGGCGGAGCGCTTTTCCACAATGCGTCGGCAGTGATGCAGTGCTTGCGCTACTCGTCGTCATCACCGGCGGCGGGGCGGCCGACACTCCACATCCCGTGCCACATGCGGTGGAGCGGTGGCAGATCTGTCGCCGGAGTTGCGGATGGGGGTGGCTATTGGCGAGAAATGCGAGTGGATAGGGGTGGATTGTGGCGTTGGGAGAAAAGGGTTGTGACCCGTATAGCGCCCGTGGGACGGTAGATATACTGTCCAAGGGTGATTTTGCGGGCCACTGTAAACCGTTTACAGGCCATGGCGACTATATAGGGTCAATGATAGCCCAAAAAACAGCCCAAACCCATATAGTCGCCGGAAATATAAGGGTCGGGCTATTATAAAGGGTCTGCTAGAGATGCTCTAAGTCCTCCATAAAACAAATGCAACACAATCGAAGGTGGATGCTACTTGTAAATTGCATTGGGATTTTCCGCGAAGAGGAGGGGTGAGGCAATACATTAGAGATAAGTATTTCCCTTGGTGAGAACCAAGGTTATCGAACCAATAGGAGAATCACGCAAATTCTCTTCTTCAGCACCTACACACACAAAAGCAAATACTTGCACCTGATACGTCTCCAATGTATCTATAATTTTTGATTGTTCCATGCTATTATAGTATCAATCTTGGATGTTTTATATGCAATTATATGCAATATTATAACTTTTTTGGGGACTAACCTATTAACTTAGTGCCAAATGCCAGTTGCTGTTTTTTGCCTGTTTTTGGTTTTCCAGGAAATCAGTACCAAACAAAGTCCAAATGCCACGAAAATTTTTGACGATTTTTTTTCTGGACATAAGATACCCTAGAAGCTTCGGGAGGAGGCTAGAAGGCGAAGGAGTAGGCCATAAGGCTCTTGGCCGCGCCCAGGGGGCAGGCGCGCCCAAGTACCTTGTGGGCCCTTCATTCCTCCGTTTGACCTAATTCCAACTCTATAAATTCTCTAAAATCGGGAAACCAACAGAGAGCCACCCAAAATACTTTTTTCGCTGCCGCAAGCTTCTGTTCTTGCAAGATTCCACCTGGAGGCCTTTTTCGGTACTCTGCCGGAGGGGGAATCGATCACGGAGGGCCTCTACATCAACCTTGCTGCCCTTTCGATGATGTGTGAGTAGTTTACCACAGACCTTCATAATCTTTAATATTTACTTTAATAGTAGTTTCCCATTCATCATGCAATTTCCTAGGTACAAAAATCTCCAATTCTAGCTTTTCTTCATGAGCTTTTATCATAGCTTCTACAATATGTTTAGTAAAAGCTTTATGTTGTTCGTGAGCATTAGGTGGATTTATCATGCATTACAACAAGCAAATACATTCAATCAAAGAACAACTACAATAATTGAATTCCTTGTAATCCAAAGTAGTGGGCACATCACTATTTAAAATCTTGACCTCTCCAAACCCACATTTACCATTTTTATCATTAAGATCATCACCCTCTGAACAATTGGGATGACTTCTAGCTAGAGTTGACTCATATCCAGTCCCTTTTTCATCAAGTTTTGTATTACTAAACAAGGATTCAATAAGTGTCACACCATCATTTTAAAATCCTCATCATGATTACGATAAAAACCGGGTGGAATAGCCTTTTCTAGAAATTCTCGCTTAGCTCTCAACCTAGCAGTTCTCTCTTTACTTTCATTAATGGAGACTTTGATGGACTTAATAGACTCATTAATATCATGATTGGGTGGAATTTTTTTAATTTTAAGAGTTTCCACATCATGAGCAATTCTATTCATGTTTCTAGCCATATCATCAACCTTTTGTAGTCTTTCTTCTACCATAGCGTTATATATCTTTTGAGAACTAAGAACTTCTTTAATTTTATTCTCAAGATCAGTAGGTATCCTATAATTATTATTGTATGAATTACCATAATTATTAGAGGAATTTCCGAGATACGGTCTAGGACTGGAATTACCTCTATAAGCATTATTGTTAAAATTATTTCTAGAGACGAAATTCACATCAATAGCATCATTATTTTTCTCAATCAAATCAGATAGTGGCACATCATTAGGATCAACATGAGTGTTTTTACTAGCGAGCATATTGATAAGAGCATCCATTTTATCACTCAGAGTAGAAACTTCTTCGACATAGTTTACCTTCTTACCAGTTGGAGCTCGTTTAGTGTGCCATTGAAAATAATTTGTCATTATATTACCAAGGATTTTTGTAGCTTCTCCCAATGTGATTTCCATAAAAGTACCACCTACAACAGAGTTTAGAAGATTTCTTGACACAAAGTTTAGTCCCGCATAAAAAACTTGTATTATCATCCATAAGCTTAATACACGAGTGAGACAATTTCTAATCATTAATTTCATTATCTCCCAGTACTGTGCAACATGTTCATGCTCAAGTTGCTTAAAGTTCATGATTTGATTTTTAAGAGAAATAATCTTAGCGGGAGGAAAATACTTGGCAATGAAAGCATCCTTACATTTATCCCATGAATCAATACTATTGCGAGGCAAGGATGAAAATCAAGTTTTAGCACGATATGTTAGCATGAAAGGAAATAATCTCAACTTAATAATATTGTTATCCACATCTTTTTTCTTTTGCATATCACATAATTCAACAAAGGTATTAAGATGGGATGTAGCATATTCATTAGGATTTCCAGAAAATTGTTCTTTCATAACAAGATTTAGCAATGCAACATTAGTATCATGCGACTCTGCACTAGTAGTATTTGAAAAGTCACACAACTTAATGTTCTCTTGAGACATAGTGACAAGTAAGCAAAGAAATGAGCAAACTAACAAAATAAAATATTTTTGTGTTTTTCGATTTTTATGAGAAGTGGAGGGAGATGAAAAGAGAGGCAAATAAAAAGGAAAATAAAAAGGCAAATAGAAAGTAGAGCAATTAGATGATAGTTTGTATGTAGGAACGACCTGAAAAGAATTTGATAATGTCGCCCTGGCAACGACGCCAGACATTCTCCCTGCTACATGTAAACTGCGTTGTGATTTTCCCCAGGAGGGATGAAGCAGTACAGTAGAGATAAGTATTTCCCTCAGTGAGAACTAAGGTTATCGAACCAATAGGAGAACCACACAAATTCTCTTTTTCAGCACCTACACACACAAAAGCAAATACTTGCACCCAATGCGGGCAAGAGGGTTGTCAATCCCCTTGAACTCGTTATTTGCAAGGATTAATTCTGATAGTGATAGATAGTTAAAAAGAAAATTAAAATAAAAGGTATACAATTTTAGCAACGTATTTTTGGTTTTAATAATATGATAAAAGTAGACCCGGGGGCCATAGTTTTCACTAGAGGTTTCTCTCTCGAACACATAGTATATGGCGGGTAAATAAGTTACTGTTGGGCAACTGATAGAAAAGCGCATAGTTATGATGTATTCATGGCAATGATCATGTATATAGGCATCACATCCATGACAAGTAGACTGACTCCTTCCTGCGTCTACTACTATTACTCCACCAATCGACCCTATCCAGTATGCATCTATGATATAAGTTCTTGACAAACAGAGTAATGCCTTAAGCAAGATGAAATGATATAGACAAACTAAACTCAAGCAATATGATTAAACCCCGTTGTATTATCCTTAATAGCAACAATACAATAAGTGCCTCGCTACCCCTTCTCTCACTGGGTGAGGACACCGCAAGGTTGAACCCATTACAAAGCACCTCTCCCACTGAAGATAAATCAATCTAGTTGGCAAAACCAGTGGATAGATCGGAGAGAAATACAAAGCTATAACAATCATGCATGATAAAGTTTAGAAAAGATTCAATTACTTTTGATGAATATTCTGATAATAAACTGACAATTCATGGGATTCCAACAAACACACTGTAAAAGAAGATCACATCAGATAGAACTCTGATACGTCTCCAACGTATCTATAATTTTTGATTGTTCCATGCTATTATATTATCTGTTTTGAATGTTTAATAGGCATTTATATGCTATTTTATATTATTTTTAGGACTAACCTATTAACCGAGGGCCCAGTGCCAGTTTCTGTTTTTTTGCCTATTTTAGAGTTTCGCATAAAAGGAATACCAAACGGAATGAAACCTTCACGATGATCTTTCTTGGACCGAAAGGAAACCATAAGACTTGGAGATGAAGTCAGAGACGCAACGAGGCGGCCACGAGGTAGGAGGGCATGCCCCCCTACCTCGTGGGCCCCTCATAGCTCCCCTGACCTAGTTCCTTCACCTACATATACTCTTATATCCTGGAAACATCCAAGAGAGCCACAAAACGAATTTTCCACCGCCGCAACCTTCGGTACTGGTGAGATCCCATCTAGGGGCCTTTTCCGGCATCCTGCCAGAGGGGGATTCGATCATTGAGAGCTTCTTCATCAACACCATTGCCTCTCCGATGATGCGTGAGTAGTTTACCACAGACCTTCGGGTCCATAGCTAGTAGCTTGATGGCTTCTTCTCTCTCTTTGATTCTCAATACCATGTTCTCCTCGATGTTCTTGGAGATCTATTCGATGTAATATTCTTTTGTGGTGTGTTTGCTGAGATCCGATGAATTTTGGATTTATGATCAGATTATCTATGAATATTATTTGGTTCTTCTCTGAATTCTTATATGCATGATTTGATATCTTTGCAAGTCTCTTCGAATTATCGGTTTAGTTTGGCCTACTAGATTGATCTTTCTTGCAGTGGGAGAAGTGCTTAGCTTTGGGTTCAATCTTGCGGTGTCCTTTCGCAGTGATAGTAGGGGCAGCAAGGCACGTATTGTATTGTTGCCATCGAGGATAAAAAGATGGGGTTTTCATCATATTGCTTGAGTTAATTCCTCTACATCATGTCATCTCACTTAATGCATTACTCCATTCTTTATGAACTTAATACTCTAGATGCATGCTGTATAGCGGTCGATGTGTGGAGCAATAGTAGTAGATCCAGAATCGTTTCGGTCTACTTGACACGAACATGATGCCTATGTTCATGATCATTGCCTTAGATGTCATCATAACTATGCGCTTTCCTATCAATTGCTCGGCAGTAATTTGTTCACCCACCGTAATATTTGCTATCTTGAGAGAAGCCACTAGTGAAACCTATGGCCCCTGGGTCTCTTTTCCATATTATTAAATATCATTTTTGCTAGTTTTCGATCTACTATTTTGCAATCTTTTACTTTCCGATCTATAAACCAAAAATACCAAAAATATTTACTTTACCCTTTATCTATCTCTATCAGATCTCACTTTTGCAAGTGACCGTGAAGGGATTGACAACCCCTTTACCGCGTTGGGTGCAAGTTGTTGATTGTTTGTGCAGGTATTCGGTGACGTGTGGGTTGTCTCCTACTAGATTGATACCTTGGTTCTCAAAACCGAGGGAAATACTTACACTACTATGCTGCATCACCCTTTCCTCTTCAAGGAAAAACCAACGCAAGCTCAAGAGGTAGCAAGAAGGATTTCTCGCACCGTTGCCGGGGAGTACATCAAGTCAAGCCATACCAAGTACCATCATAAACTCTTCTCCCTTGCATTTTATTATTCTCCATTCGCTTCTCGTTTCCTCTCCCCCATTTCTAAAACGATTTTCGAAAAGATTTGCCTTTTCTTCGCCCTTCTTCCGTTCGATCTTTTGTTCGCTTGTGTTACCAAGTGCCTTCTTTTTGCTTGCATCTTTGCTTGCTAAAAGTTTATGTATCCTCATCCACTTGCTAATCTTTTTAAGAGATCCAATTATGATGAACCAATTGCTAGTGAGTTTTGTGCACTAGATTATCTTTATGAAGTTTTGCTTGAAATTCGTGAATCTAAAAATTGTGATGAAGAAATTTATGAAGAGATTCATGATAGCTCCTTGAATAAAAAGCATGATTGCAATGATTTTACTATAAATTCTATTGATGTCAATTGTGCTAAAAATATGCAAAACCCTAAGCTTGGGGATGCTAGTTTTGCTACGTCCACTACTTGTTGCAATGATCATGATTGGGGTGATTCTTCTTATGATCTTGAAAATTTCTTGAAGCCCCATGATGAATATAAGATTGATAATAGTGTTTGCAATAATATTGAAAGTAGGTTTGGAAGAGTGTCAACTTTAGATCCCACATATTTGGAGAATGTTCAATCTTATGAAATTTTTGGTAAAAGTGGGTTTGGAGAGGTCATGACTTTAGTTAACTTTGCATTTGGAAGAGTGTCAACTTCGCATGCATGTGGATCGTGTTGAGAATATGTTATGTGATAGCTATATTGTTGAATTTTCTTATGATCCTACATGTAATTATTATGAGAGAGGAAAAATATGTTTGTAGAAATTTTCATGTTACTAAAATACCTCTCTTCATGGTTAGATTGCTATTTCTTTCTTCTTCCTTACATATGCTAGTTTTTTCTTACCTTAATAATTTGTTTGCTTATAAAATTCCTATGCATAGGAAGTATGTTAGACTACGATGTGTTTGTCACGTGCTTTATGATGCTCTCTTTGTGCTTCAATTCTTCTCTTTTATGTGAGCGCCATTGAAATCTCAATGCCTAGCTAAGGGCGTTAAATGATAGCGCTTGTCGCGAGGCAACCCAATTTTATTTTTGTTCTTTGCTTTTTGTTCCTGTTTAGTAATAAATAATTCATCTAGCCTCTGGTTAGATGTGGTTTTATGTTTAGTTAGTGTTTGTGCCAAGTGGAACCTTTAGGATAGCTTACGGCGATAGTTGTGTTGATCCTGCTGAAAATCAGAAACTTTTGTGCCTAGTAAATTAGTTTTGATAATTCACAGAAACGTGATTTTTATCTGATTATTTTTGATATGGATTGGTACACAAATTTCTCAGGTTTTCCCAATTTGGTAGGAGTTTTAGAGTTATATAAGTATTCGAGAGTTACAGATTACTATAGACTGTTCTGTTTTTGACGGATTCTGTTTTTCGCGTGTTGTTTGCTTATTTTGATGAGTCTATGGGTAGTATCGCGGGGTATGAACCATGGAGAAGTTGGAATACATTAGATATTACACCAATACAAATAAATAATGAGTTTTCAATAGTACCTTAAAGTGGTTATTTATTTTCTTATACTAACGGAGCTAATGAGATTTTCTGTTGAGTTTTGTGTCGTGAAGTTTTCAAGTTTTGGGTAAGGATTTGATGGACTATGGAATAAGGAGTGGAAAGAGCCTAAGCTTGGGAATTCCCAAGGCACCCCAAGGTAAAATTCAAGGATAACCAAAAGCCTAAGCTTGGGGATGCCCCAGAAGGCATCCCCTCTTTTGTCTTCGTCTATCGGTAACTTTACTTGAGGCTATATTTTTATTCACCACATGATATGTGTTTTACTTGGAGCATCTTGTATGATTTGAATCTTTGATTTTTGGTTTAACACAATCATCCTTGTTGTACACACCTTTTTGGAGATACACACATAAATCATGATTTATTAGAACACTCTATGTGCTTCACTTATATCTTTTGAGCTAGGCAATATTGTTCTAGTGCTTCACTTATATCTTTTTAGAGCACGGCGGTGGCTTCATTTTATAGGAATTGTTGATCTCTCAGGCTTCACTTATATTATTTTGAGAGTATTTAGAACAACATGGTAATTTGCTTTGGTTATAAAAATAGTCCTAATTTGATAGGCATCCAAGATGGATATAATAAAAACTTTCATATAAAGTGCATTGAATACTATGAGAAGTTTGATTCTTTATGATTGTTTTGAGATATGAAGATGGTGATATTAGAGTCATGCTAGAAGAGTAGTTGTGAATTTGAGAGATACTTGTGTTAAAGTTTGTGATTTCCGTAGCATGCACGTATGGTGAATCGTTATGTGATGAAGTTGGAGCATGATTTATTTATTGACTGTCTTCCTTATGACTGGCGGTCGGGGATGAGCGATGGTCTTTTCCTACCAATCTATCCTCCTAGGAGCATGCGCGTAGTACTTCATTTCGATAACTAACAGATTTTTGCATTAAGTATGTGAGTTCTTTATGACTAATGTTGAGTCCATGGATTATACGCACTCTCACCCTTCCACCATTGCTAGCCTGTCTTGTGTCGCGCAACTTTCGCCAATACCATACACCCACCATTTACCTTCCTAAAAACAGCCACCATACCTACCTATTATGTCATTTCCATAGCCATTCCGAGATATATTGCCATGCAACTTTCCACCATTCCGTTTATTATGACACGCTCCATCATTGTCATATTGCTTTGCATGATCATGTAGTTGACATCGTATTTGTGGCAAAGACACCGTCCATAATTCTTTCATACATGTCACTCTTGAATCATTGCACATCCCGGTAGACCGTCGGAGGCATTCACATAGAGTCATATTTTTTTCTAAGTATTGAGTTGTAATTCTTCAGTTGTAAGTAAATAAAAGTGTGATCATTGAGGGAGTCCTGGATTAAGGGGTCCTCGGACAGCCGGACTATATGCTTATGTCGGACTGTTGGACTATGAAGATACAAGATTGAAGACTTCGTCCCGTGTCCTGGTGGGACTCTCCTTTGCGTGGAAGGCAAGCTTGGCAATTTGGATATGTAGATTTCCTTCTCTGTAACCGACACTATGTAACCCTAGCCCCCCGGTGTCTATATAAACCGGAGGGTTTAGTCCGTAGGACAACAGCAATCATAATCATAGGCTAGCTTCTAGGGTTTAGCCTCTACGATCTCGTGGTAGATCAACTCTTGTAATACTCATATCATCAAGATCAATCAAGCAGGAAGTAGGGTATTACCTCCATAGAGAGGGCCCGAACCTGGGTAAACATTGTGTCCCCCGCCTCCTGTTACCATTAGCCTTAGACGCACAGTTCGAGACCCCCTACTCGAGATCCGCCGGTTTTGACACCGACATTGGTCCTTTCATTGAGAGTTCCACTGTGTCGTCACCATAAGGCTTGATGACTCCCTCGATCATCCATAACGATGATCCAGGGTGAGGTTTTCCTCCCGGGACAGATTTTCGTATTCGGCGGCTTCGCACTGCGGGCTAACTTGCTTGGCCATATAGCTACGCCCCTAGTCATCAGGTTAGGTTTGGAAGCCTGAACTACACCGTCGGCATCCGCGGAGATCTTCGACGGATTCGAGCCCATGACAGGTGTGCCGAACAGTCACGATGAGCATGACTTAGATTTGCTATCAGACGGTGTTCAGGAGATCACACCTGCAGCTGCCCCGGCCTTAGATCCGGAGCAGATCGTGCCCCCCGAGGACGGGTGGATAGACCCTGCCACGGAGGTCGCACACTCATCGGCGATAGAGCTGAACACAGACTTTACCTCCAAGGAGATCTGTGTCTTCGGACCCTCGGACTCGTCTCCGACCAGGGGCTCCAAACCGCGTGCATCCGTGCCCATCAGACCTGACTGGGCACCGATCATGGAGTTTACCTCCGCGGATATCTTCTAGCACTGGCCCTGGGGCGACGTGCTAAATTCGTTGAAATCCCTCTCCCTGTCAGGAGGCTCTTGGCCAAACTATGTCCGGCTTGAGTGGGAAGCGGACGACGAAGAAATTCGTTACCCACCCACCACCCACTTGATAGCCACTGTCGACGACTTAACCGACATGCTTGATTTCGACTCCGAAGACATCGACGGTATGGACGATGATGCCGGAGAAGAACATGAACCACCGCCCACAGGGAGCTGGACATCCACTTCATCATATGATATATATATGGTGGACACACCCAAAGAAAGCAATGGCGACGAGGCAACGGAGATAACCCCCTGGAGAAGTAATCTAAGCGCCGACGTCCGCGGCGCCGCTCGAAGCCCCGCCATAGAAAAAATAACGATACCGGCACAGGAGACAATAGTACTCCGGATGGTGCCAAAGACGAAAACAATCCCGCCCAGCCAAGCGTCGAGCAAGCCGGATGGGAGAATGGGCAAGCTAGCCCTGATAAACAGGCAACGGATGGAGACTCGGAGGATGACAATTACATGCCCCTCTCCGAAGACGAGGTGAGCCTCGGCGACGAAGAATTCACCATGCCTGAGGATCCCGTCGAGCAGGAGCGCTTCAAGCGCCGGCTTATAGCCACTTCAAAAAGCCTGAAGAAAAAGTAGCAGCAGCTTCAAGCTGATCAAGATCTGCTAACTGATAGATGGACTGAGGTCCTGGAAGCCGAGGAATACGGACTCAAGCGCCCAACAAAAAGCTACCCGAAACGCAGGTTGTTACCTCAATTTGAGGAAGAGGCACCAGAGCCTACACGACCAGTGCAGGATGCGGCTGACCGGCCACCTCGTGGCCGAGACAAAGCGGCGTATCCGCCCGAACACCAGCCCGCACCCCGTCGCCAATCAAGCAAAAATATGAAGGCTCGGGGCTACATGCAGGACCTGCGAGACGAATGGGAAAACAAAGCAGGACAGTCAAGATCGATCTATGAATCACGGGCGCGCGCCCCAACGCGCGACGATGACCGCCACGCCGGATACACTAAATACAAATCCGGCCGGGCCGAATACAGCCGACCAGACTCTTCTAAACTGCGTCGTGATGTAGCCCGACATAGAGGCGCCGCACACCCTCTATGCTTCACTGACGAAGTAATGGAGCATGAGTTCCCAGAAGGGTTTAAACCGTGAACATCGAATCATATGATGGGACAACAGACCCCGCGGTATGGATTGAAGACTTCCTTCTCCACATTCACATGGCACGCGGAGATGATCTACATGCCATCAAGTACCTCCCACTAAAGCTTAAGGGACCGGCTCGGCATTGGCTGAATAGTTTGCCGGCAAACTCCATTGGCAGTTGGGAGAACCTGGAAGACGCATTCCTCGACAACTTCCAGGAAACTTATGTGCGACCACCGGATGCTGATGACTTAAGTCACATAACCCAATAGCCCAGAGAGTCAGCCAGGAAATTCTGGACTCGGTTCCTAACTAAAAAGAACCAAATAGTCGATTGTCCGAATGCCGAAGCCCTAGCGGCCTTTAAGCATAACATCCATGACGAGTGGCTTGCCCGACACCTCGGCCAAGAGAAGCCGAAGACCATGGCAGCCCTCATGACACTCATGACCCACTTTTGTGCGGGCGAGGATAGTTGGTTGGCTCGTAGCAGCAGCAAAGTAAGCAATCCTAGCACCTCAGACACCAGAGATAGCAATGGCAAGCCCCGACGCAATAAACACAAGCATCGCAATAATGGTGATAACGCCGAAGACACGACCGTCAATGCTGGATTCAGTGGCTCTAAGTTCGGTCAGCAAAACAAGCCATTCAAAAGGAACAATCCGGGCCCGTCTAGTCTGGACCGTATACTTGATTGTCCATGCCAAATTCATGGCACCCCAGGAACACCAGCCAATCATACCAACAGAGAATGCTGGGTCTTCAAACAAGCCGGTAGGTCAGGTGCCGAAAAAAAGGAGAAGGGGTCTCAAAGCGATGACGACGACAAGGAGCCCCGGTCACCGAACACAAGAGGGCAAAAGAAATTTCCCCTGCAAATCAGAACGGTGAACATGATAAATGCCACCTACATTCCCAAGTTGGAACGGATGTGCACCCTTAGGGATGTCGATGCAACGGAGGCAGTCGCCCCAAAATTTAACCTATGGCCGATCACCTTTGACCATACGGATCGTCCGGCCAATACCAGTCAGGGCAATTCAGCCGCACTAGTCCTTGACCCAATAATTCATGGATTCCACCTCACACGAGTCCTTATGGACGGAGGCAACAGTCTAAACCTGCTGTATCAGGACACAGTGTGCAAGATGGGTAACGATCCTTCAATGATCAATCCCACTAAAACCACCTTTCAAGGTGTTATACCAGGTGTGGAGGCCCGTTGTACAGGCCCATCACTCTGGAGGTAGCCTTCGGATCGCCGGACAATTACCGTACCAGAGAGTTAATCTTCGACATCGTCCCTTTTCGCAGTAACTATCATGCACTGCTCGGACGAACCGCGTTTGCTCGATTCAACGCGGTGCCACATTATGCCTACCTTAAGCTCAAGATGCCCGGTCTGCGCGGCGTCATAACAGTCAATGGCAAGGCCGAACGCTCCCTCCTTGCCGAAGAGTACACCGCCGCCCTAATAGTAGAAGCAAAAAGTGGCATTTTTCAATCGAACCTTGAGTTGACGGCCAAGCTTCCGGACACTGTCAAAGGAGTCTGAACTACTACACGGCAGGATAGCCCGGCTCGTCAGGAGCTCAATTAAACTCTCCGGCAATAGACGGAGGCAAAGCTAGGATAGGCCACACAATGCGGCTTAACTGCTCCATTGCACACACACACACACACACACACACACACACACACACACATCTTTTCGCACTTCCTTTGCAGGTCCACTTTTTGTGTAGGCCATCACTGGTGCATGGCGACCAGACCCATGAGGGGATGAACATACCAAAGAAGGAAATAGCTCGACCGCGTACGGGAATCCTTAGATATTCCCCTTGATGATCATCCGATTATTACCCGGATCCTCACACGGCTTCCCTCCCCCGGCCACAGCAGGTTCTGAAGTCATATTTCCTTTTATCACACTATTGGTACTCATACGCATCGACGTATTATTCAAATTGCAATACGTGGCTTTATATGACGCTTACTTGCTGCTCTTTTTTATTGATATCATTTGTCAAATGGCATCCGTACACTACGATATGCCTTAATATGCCAGGGGCCTCGTTGTACCCATAATACGGCAATAAAGTCTGAACACCCTCACGGTCGTTCGGCACCCCGAACTTATAGCATTATATGCATCGAATCCGAATCATGTCTTGGGTCAATAGTTGGGTTTGCCCGGCTCCCGTGTTTTGCTACCTTACGTTCCGCTCTATCGGCTAAGGTGGCACCGAGAGAACTACTGCGATTGTTCCCTAGTTCATCTGGATGAGCACCTCAGTAGAGAAAGCCAAAAACTGATTATCATGATATGACGAGAGCTGGTCAGCTATTCGAGGGGTTGCAAAATCTTTAAGGATTTCTTCCACATTATGCGATAACTAATGCAACGTGCGATGGATCGGCTTTTCTTCCGATCAGGTGCTCATAGAGCCCCTCGTGCGGTCTTTCGAACACCAGGGGCTGCGCCTATCTTCCTTTTGTCAAACTCCTATGGCTAAGTGAGAGTGATAAAGCCTTATAGTCCGATTGCCTGGTTCGTTGCGCTGAACACCTCCTTCAAGGACCCAAAACTGGGGTAAAGAGTGCTCAGGTTTATCCCGAACACCCCCGTACTTCCTACGTGGGGGCAGAAGCCGACGACTGGCCAACTCTCAGTATTAATATATAAAACGGCCGCACAGGAGGAAAAACTTTCAAATAACAGGCAATAAATAATAGAAATGACCTTGTTCGACATTACATAGGACAACATGATTGTATTCATGGGAATATAATGTCCTTGGTGCATTGCTCCGCCACAAGGCGGGATCCTTTCAGGATGCTATCATAGTATAACTCGGGCTCGCGGTGATCCTTTCCCTCCGGTGGTCCTTCAGTCATCAGCTTTTCAGCATCCATCTTTGCCCAGTGCACCTTCACGCGGGCGAAGGCCATTCGCGCACCCTCCATACAGACCGGCCGCTTGATGACTTCAAGTCGAGGCCAGGCACTCACAAGCCGCTTCATGAGCCCGAAGTAGCTGCTTGGAATCGGCTCGGCAGACCATAGCCGGATAATCAAATCCTTCATGGCTAGTTCGGCCGCCTTATGCAGTTCGATCAGCTGTTTCAGCTGATCGACAAAAGGCACTGGATACACTGGCGCCAGATACTGCGACCAGAAGAGCTTCTCCACAGTACTCCTTTCTTCGGCTTGATAGAATTGTGCGGCATCAGATATGCTGCATGGCAGCTCCGCAAATACCCCTGGAGGAATCCAAACTCAAATTAGTAAAACGTGATTTTCTCCCTTCAAATACCTGCTTTGCATAGAAAAAGTCTTACCCGACGCAATCTTCCTTGCCTCCTGGATTTCCTGCAGAGCGCCTTGGGCTCCCCCCCGGGCATCGCGTGTGGCTTGATGAGCCTGGTGAGTTCGGATTCTTTCTCTATTAAACTCTGCTCCAGGGTCTCGCATTTCTTCACAGCCTCTTGGAGCTCTTGCTCAGCTTTAATAACCCTGGCCTCGTGCTTCTCACAAAGAGCCTGCTCTGCGGCTGCCTTTTTCTCGGCCTCAGCCACAGCCTTCTTAAGAGCCTCGACTTCGGTCATCGCCCCTAGAGCACACCATAAAAATATTTTTATCATACTAATTTCTTCATTCTCGCTGAATGCGAACAAGGTTTTTGCATACCTTGGTTATCCTCCAACTGCTTCTTCACTCGACCGAGTTCTTCTTCGGCCCGCTCTAGACTCTGCTTCAGTCCGGGGACTTCCGCAGTATGAGAGGCGGCAACCACTATAGACGCCTGCTTATAAAAAGAGAGGGAGAGATGCCATAAAGTGAGTCTCCTGCGAACATATATTTGATCCTCTGTGCGGTTCTTTCTTTCACCAAACAGTGTATCAAGGGCTACTACCTATACTATGTCACTCTTCGAAACCTCACAAAACATACCTCAAATCCTGTTATAAGGCTGATGCAGGCTTCATTCAGCCCACTCTCAGCGGACTGAATCTTCTCAATCACCGCACCCATAAGGGCACAGTGTTCTTCAACAATGGAGGCGCTCTTCAGCGCCGCAGACAAAGTATCCGGCACCTCTGGTTGGGCAGAGGTTGCCGGTGGAACAGGCGCACCCCCTCCAGTCGAGGGAGGCTGCCTGCCTGATTCCGGAGCCGTATCGGTCTCCGGAACTATATCCGGTTGGGGGCCAAATTCGAGATAACCCCCGCCGTCGATGTCCATGGGGGCCTTTTCTCCCGTGTGTCTGGCCCCTGGAGTTTGACCTCCTGGCGCTGCCTTCACGATCTTTTCCCCCCCTCCTTGGCCTGGGTCCCTCTGGGCTGATACCTTGGTGTCGTTCACGTGTTTTTGGGAAGGGGCCTTCGGGGGTGTCCCGCTGTCCATAGCATCTGAGCCCAGTAAATCCTCCGATGAGGATTGCTCGACGCGGGACCTCACCGGACTTGAAAAAAGTATGGCTCAATAATTAAAACATCATGCTATAGTGAGCCTGGATGCGCAATCATGTTTGGCTTTTATATACTCACGAGTTCACCAGGGGCTCGGCCATGGGATCCCACTCCGGGGTGCTGCCGGAAGCGGTGGTGGACTCCTCCGGAAGAGGAGTTTTTCCCTTCTTAGGCAACTCGGCCTCCAAGGATGTGGAGGCCGTCATTTTCTTTCTTCCCCTTGTTGGGGATTGGTTTTCCTCCTCTTCCTTGTCCTCTCCGGAGGAAGAGCAGGCATCGAAGTCTTCGGATATTGTGTCCGAAGTGCCGCGGCGACAAAGGCCGCCCCTGGTCTCTTTGGCCTCCTTCTCGGCCTTCTTCTTTGGCGCCTTGTAAGGCACCGGGACCAGCATCTTCATCAGAAGTGGGCCGGACGATTCTTCTGGCAGTGGGGCCGGATAGTAGATCTGCCCCGCCTTCTTCGTCCAGCCCTAGGAGAGTTGTGGAAAACACATTAAGCATTTCTCCTGGATCATGCAAATAAAATGAATGACTTGCCAATATACAATGGCTTACCGAACTTGCAGGGCGGGACAGTTGATACCCTCGGTCCTCGGCCGAGTCCGGCCACGACTTGCCGGACTTGAAAAGCACCTTCAAGATGTCTTTGTGCGATGAGCCGAAAAACTCTAGTAGGGTCTGGTGCTTGGCCGGGTCGAATTCCCATAAATTACAGGCCCTGTGTTGACAATGGAGAATTCGGCGAACTAACATCACCTGGACTACATTGACAAGTTTGATATTCTTGTCTTCCATATCCTTGACGCGCGTCTGGAGCACCGATAATTCGTTGGGTGAAGACCAGTTCAGGCCCTTCTTGGGCCAGGACGTAAGCCGCAGGGGAGCTCCGGATCGGAATTCGGGAGCTGCGGCCCATTTCGTGCCGCACGGCTCAGTGACGTAGAACCACTGCTGCTGCCACCCTTTGAAGGGATCATTGAAAGTACCTGATGGCCATGTGACATTGGGCATCTTGCTCACCATGGCACCTCCGCACTCAGCGTGCTCGCCGCTCACCACCTTGGGCTTGACATTAAAAATCTTCAGCCATAAGCCGAAGTGTGGCGAGATGCGGAGAAAGGCCTCGCACACGACAATGAATGTCGAGATGTTGAGGAAGGAATTTGGGGATAGGTCATGAAAATCGATCCCGTAGTAATACATGATGTCGCGAACGGATGGGTGAAGGGGAAACCCTAGCTCGCGGACAAAGTGAGGGAGGAATACAACCCTCTCGTGGGGTTTCGGGGTTGGGACGATTTGCCCTGCCGTGGGGAGACGATGGCTGATTTTCTTGGCCAGATACCCGGCCTCCCAAAGCTTTTTGATATCCTTCTCCCGGACAGTAGAGGCCATCCACTTGCCTCCTGCTCTGGATCTGGACATTTTTGGAGGGCCTTTGTGGGCGGAGAATACGAACACTTGGGTGCTGGGGCTCGAGTGAGAGAAAATGGATGAGCAGAGGAAGGAGAAGGCGTTGGTGAAGAAGGGGAGTCCTAATCTCCTTATAAAGGCATCAGGTATCCTGCGCCTCCCCACTTGCCCGGTAAACTCGCTTATTTCCCAAGCGCCGCGTGGATGGCACGATTGGGTTACCCACACCCGTATTGATGAGTATCCTGTAATAAGGGGACACAATCTCTGCTTCGACAAGACGTGCCAATAAAACTGCCTTGCAAGATGTGCATCAGCAGGTTGAGAAAAACAGTTCGAATAATGACCGGGCCGCAGCGTGATGTCACGCTATGAAAAGTTGTCAGCGGATTAGACTTGTGGAATATTGTGCTCTCTGCGGTGGTATGTGGAATTTGTTTTGCAGAGCCAGAAACGATCCTTGTGTTCAAGATCTTCTTTGGAGTATTCGAAGAAGGAACCCGCCTTGCAATGCCGAAGACAATCTGCGCGCCGGACTCATCGTCATTGAAGCCTGGTTCAGGGGCTACTGAGGGAGTCCTGTATTAAGGGGTCCTCGGACAACCAGACTATATGCTTATGCCGGACTGTTGGACTATGAAGATACAAGATTGAAGACTTCGTCCCGTGTCCGGGTGGGACTCTCCTTTGCGTGGAAGGCAAGCTTGGCAATTCGGATATGTAGATTTCCTTCTCTGTAACCGACTCTATGTAACCCTAGCCCCCTGGTGTCTATATAAACCGGAGGGTTTAGTCTGTAGGACAACAACAATCACAATCATAGGCTAGCTTCTAGGGTTTAGCCTCTACGATCTTGTGGTAGATCAACTCTTGTAATACTCATATCATCAAGATCAATCAAGCAGGAAGTAGGGTATTACCTCCATAGTGAGGGCCCAAACCTGGGTAAACATTGTGTCCCCCGCCTCCTGTTACCATTAGCCTTAGACGCACAGTTCGGGACCCCCTACCAGAGATCTGCCGGTTTTGACACCGACAATGATATTCATTATTAGAGCATTGTCCCATGTGAGGAAAGGATGATGGAGACTATTATTCCCCCACAAGTCGGGATGAGACTCCGGACAAAAAAAAGAAAGAAAAAGAGGCCATAAAAAAGAAGAGAAGGCCAAAAAAAGAGAGAAAAAGAGAGAAGGGGCATTGTTACTATCCTTTTTCCACACTTGTGCTTCAAAGTAGCACCATGATGTTCATGACAGAGAGTCTCCTATTTTGTCACTTTCATATACTAGTGGGAATTTTCATTATAGAACTTGTCTTTTATATTCCAATGATGGGCTTCCTCAAAATGCCCTAGGTCTTTGTGATCAAGCGAGTTGGATGCACACCCACTTAGTTTCTTTGAGCTTTCATACACTTATAGCTCTAGTGCATCCGTTGCATGGCAATCCCTACTCACTCACATTGTTATTTATTGATGGGCATGTCCATAGCCCGTTGATACACCTAGTTGATGTGAGACTATCTTCTCCCTTTTTGTATTCTCCACAACCACCATATTCTATTCCACCTTAGTGCTATATCCATGGCTCACGCTCATGTATTGAGTGAAGATTGAAAAAGTTTGAGAACATCAAAAGTATGAAACAATTGCTTGGCTTCTCATCGGGGTTGTGCATGATTTAAATATTTTGTGTGATGAAGATAGAGCATAGCCAGACTATATGATTTTGTAGGGATAGCTTTCTTTGGCCATGTTATTTTGAGAAGACATGATTGCTTTGTTAGTATGCTTGAAGTATTATTGTTTTTATGTCAATATTAAACTTTTGTTTTGAATCTTTCGGATCTAAAAATTCATGCCACAATAAAGAAAATTACATTGTTAAATATGTTAGGTAGCATTCCACATCAAAAATTCTATTTTTATCATTTACCTACTCGAGGACGAGCAGAAATTAAGCTTGGGGATGCTTGATACGTCTCCAACGTATCTATAATTTTTGATTGTTCCATGCTATTATATTATCTGTTTTGGATGTTTAATAGGCATTTATATGCTATTTGATATTATTTTTGGGACTAACCTATTAACCAAGGGCCCAGTGCCAGTTTATGTTTTTTTTGCCTATTTTAGAGTTTCGCAGAAAAGGAATACTAAACGGAGTCCAAACGGAATGAAACCTTCGCGATGATCTTTCTTGGACCGAAAGGAAACCAGAAGACTTGGAGATGAAGTCAGAGATGCAATGAGGCAACCACGAGGCAAGAGGGTGCGCCCAGGGGGGTAGGGCATGCCCCCTACCTTGTGGGCCCCTCGTAGCTCCCCTGACATAGTTCCTTCGCCTATATATACTCTTATACCCTGAGAACATCCAGGAGAGCCACGAAACCACTTTTCCACTGCCGCAACCTTCTGTACCCATGAGATCCCATCTAGGGGCCTTTTCCGGTGTCCTAACGGAGGGGGATTCGATCATGGAGGGCTTCTTCATCAACACCATTGCCTCTCCGATGATGCGTGAGTTGTTTACCACAGACCTTTGGGTCCATAGCTAGTAGCTTGATGGCTTCTTCTCTCTCTTTGATTCTCAATACCATGTTCTCCTCGATGTTCTTGGAGATCTATTCGATGTAATATTCTTTTGCGGTGTGTTTGCCGAGATCCTATGAATTGTGGATTTATGATCAGATTATCTATGAATATTATTTGGTTCTTCTCTGAATTCTTATATGCGTGATTTGATATCTTTGCAAGTCTCTTTGAATTATCAGTTTAATTAGTTTGGCCTACTAGATTGATCTTTCTTTCAATGGAAGAAGTGCTTAGCTTTGGGTTCAATCTTGCGTTGTCCTTTCCCAGTGATAGTAGGGGCAGCAAGGCACGTATTGTATTGTTGCCATTGAGGATAAAAAGATGGGTTTTTCATCATATTGCTTGAGTTAATTCCTCTACATCATGTCATCTCACTTAATTTGTTACTCCGTTCTTTATGAACTTAATACTCTAGATGCATGCTGGATATCGGTCGATGTGTGGAGTAATAGTAGTAGATGCAGAATCGTTTTGGTCTACTTGACACGGACGTGATGCCTATGTTCATGATCATTCCCTTAGATGTCGTCATAACTATACACTTTTCTATCAATTGCTCGACAGTAGTTTGTTCACCCATCGTAATATTTGCTATCTTGAGAGAAGCCACTAGTGAAACCTATGGCCCCCGGGTCTCTTTTCCATATTATTAAATGTTGTTTACATCTTGCTAGTTTCCGATCTACTATTTTGCAATCTTTTACTTTCCAATCATAAACCAAAAATACCAAAAATATTTACTTTACCGTTTATCTATCTATGTCAGATCTCACTTTTGCAAGGGATTGACAACCCCTTTATCATGTTGGGTGCAAGTTGTTGATTGTTTGTGCAGGTATTTGGCGACTTGTGCATTGTCTCCTACTGGATTGATATCTTGGTTCTCAAAACTGAGGGAAATACTTATGCTACTTTGCTGCATCACCCTTTCCTCTTTAAGGGAAAACCAACGCAAGCTCAAGAGGTAGCAAACTCCAAGAAGATCGAGGAGAACGTTGTATTGAAGATCAAAGAGAGAGAAGAAGCCATCTAGCTACTATATATGGACCCATAGGTCTGTGGCGAACTGCTCATGCATCATCGAAAGGTAGTAGGGAGGATGTAGAAGCCTATTGGTGCAATATCTGCCTTCCAGTGTTTTGGAGATTATTGACAGAAACGGGTATGGACTGATTTGTTTGCTAGTGCATATAGAGAGAAATAGTCCTTAGAGAAACCGAAGAGAATGCTATCTCCGGTGGCAAGTTCGAGGAACGTCACCGAAGTATATCTGCGTTGCAGAGAAGAATGAGCTATATCTGTTTTAGATATGGAGACGAGGAGATTGATGTGAAGGAATTAACCCCTCGAAAGTTTACTGCTGAAGCAAAGCAATTGGTTCGGTGTTGTTGTCCGAAGAAATTGAATGCAGCGAACGGAAGTCAAAGACAAATTGAAGATGAAGTGTTCTTTTCGTTGTTCTTCTTTCGTTCATTTGAGCCATAGGACTTCCGTAATATTAAGAGGGGTATAGGTTCTTGATGCTTAGATTCACTGTGATGATTAGCCAAAACCTATGAAAGTTGCGAGAGAAATCACTTTGTGTTCCGAGCAAATACTTGCCAATAAGAGACTGTGATCTTATTTACCGCGGGAGATTTGTCTCAGACTGGGGAGTTAGCATTACTTGCTACGCAAGCAATGTTACCGTTGTGCTCAAATATGACCGTTGGACTCGTGTCGTTCGGCCATTGGTTGCTCTCTATGTCAAATTTGGTCTTTTCTCGTCAGGGAAGGCTATGGCTATAAATATCCACCCCGCTCCAACATTGTCCATTGGCTGCTCCGCTTGAGATTTCTGAGAAGATTGATTTGAGCGACCCCTGTTCGAGTGATTTGAGTTTAAGATCCACCGAGAGAAAAATAAAGAGCCCAAAGTGGTTTAGCATCACATTAGTGTTGAGTTAGATTTCTTATACCTATTATTCCTGAGAGCTGCGCACTCTCTAGACGGATAGGTATTGGCTCAAGTATTGAAGAGTTGTTATCTTCATTGAGCTAGATCTTCAGCAACCAAGAGTGATTCTGGTTCACGAAGGTCGACCGAAGGTTTGGAGATAGCCGACAAGTATCTACCATGAATGAAATCAACCTGAGTCTTATTAGCTCTGCGTTGAAGGAGAATAGGTTGAAGAGAGTTTATCTTCGATATTAAGTCACAACCCCTCCAATCAGACGTAGCCCTTTGGCAGAAGGGTCAACTAGTCTACCAAATCTCTTTGTCGCCATCGAGCACCACTGGTTTACTCTAATTTACTGCAATTCCTTCAGCAGTTTACATTCGCGCTCTATGTCGATAGTTTATCTGATCATTATTGATACGTATCCAACGTATCTATAATTTATGAAGCATTCATGCTATTTTATTATCTGTTTTGAATGATTATGGGCTTTATTATATACTTTTATATTACTTTTGGGACTAACCTATTAACCAGAGGCCCAGCCCATATTGCTGTTTTATTACCTGTTTCAGTATTTCGAAGAAAAGGGATATCAAACGGAGTCCAAACGGAATGAAACCTTCGGCAGCGTGATTTTTGGAACGAACGTGACCTAGGAAACTTGGAGTGCAATCCAGGGGAGCATCGAGGAAGCCACGAGATAGGGGGGCGCGCCCACCACCTGGGCGCGCCCTACCCTCTCATGGGCCCCTCGAGGCTCCCCCGACTGACTTCTTTCGCCTATATATTCCCTTATACCCTAAAAACATCGAGACAAAAGATAGATCGGGATTTCCGTCGCCACAAGCCTCTGTAGCCACCAAAAACCTCTCGGGAGCCCGTTCCGGCACCCCTGCCGAAGGGGAACCCATCACCGGTGGCCATCTTCATCATCCCGACGCTCTCCATGACGAGGAGGGAGTAGTTCACCCTCGGGGCTGAGGGTATGTACCAGTAGCTATGTGTTTGATCTCTCTCTCTCTCTCTCTCGTGTTCTCTCTATGGCACGATCTTGATGTATCGCGAGCTTTGCTATTATAGTTGGATCTAATGATGTTTCTCCCCCCTCTACTCGTTTGTGATGAATTGAGTTTTCCCTTTGAAGTTATCTTATCGGATTGAGTCTTTAAGGATCTGAGAACACTTGATGTATGTCTTGCCGTGTTTATCTGTGGTGACAATGGGATATCACGTGCCACTTGATGTATGTTTTGGTGATCAACTTGCGGGTTCCGCCCATGAACCTATGCATAGGGGTTGGCACACGTTTTCGTCTTGACTCTCCGGTAGAAACTTTGGGGCACTCTTTGAAGTACTTTGTGTTGGTTGGATGAATCTGAGATTGTGTGATGCATATCGTATAATCATGCCCACGGATACTTGAGGTGACAATGGAGTATCTAGGTGACATTAGGGTTTTGGTTGATTTGTGTCTTAAGGTGTTATTCTAGTACGAACTCTTGAATAGATTGATCCGAAAGAATAACTTTGAGGTGGTTTCGTACCCTACCATAACCTCTTTGTTTGTTCTCCGCTATTAGTGGCTTTGGAGTGACTCTTTGTTGCATGTTGAGGGATTGTTATATGATCTATCTATGTTATTATTGTTGAGAGAACTTGCACTAGTGAAAGTATGAACCCTATGCCTTGTTTCCTATCATTGCAATACCGTTTATGCTCACTTTTATCATTAGTTACCTTGTTGTTTTTATATTTTCAGATTACAAAAATCTATATCTACCATCCACATTGCACTTGTATCACCATCTCTTCGCCGAACTAGTGCACCTATACAATTTACCATTGTTATTGGATGTGTTGGGGACACAAGAGACTCTTTGTTATTTGGTTGCAGGGTTGCTTGAGACAGACTATCTTCATCCTACGTCTCCTACGGATTGATAAACCTTAGGTCATCCACTTGCGGGAAATTTGCTACTATCCTACAAACTTGTGCACTTGTAGGCCCAACAACGTCTACAAGAAGAAGGTTGTGTAGTATACATCAAGATCTTTTCTGGCGCCGTTGCCGGGGAGGTGAGTGCTTGAAGGTATATCTTTAGTTTATAAAAGAAAACTACCAAAAAAATGGAATTGAGTTTGTCTCATACGCTTCATCTTTTTAATATCTTTCGTGAGTATGGTGGAAAGGAAAATTGTGCTCAATAGCTAGAAGAAGAATGCATTAAAATGCTTGGTACTAAATCTTTGTGTGATGAGCATGATTGCAATGTTGTTAATATGAATTCCTTGAATATCCATGATGCTAATGATATGCAAAGCCACAAGCTTGGGGAAGCTATGTTTGATGAAGATGATATTTTTTGTCCCCCAAGTTTTGATGAGCAAATTTATTATGATGAAATCATGCCTCCTATTTATGATGATTATATTGATGAAAGTGGGTTTGGAAGAGTGTCAACTTTAGGAAGTAATGATCCCACTATTTTGGAGGATGTTGAATCTTATTGTGATGAATATGAAAGTGGATTTGGAAGAGTGTCAACTTTATTTAGTGATGAATCCACTATTTCTAAAGAGGTTCCAATTGATTATGAGAACAAAGTTACTATCTATGATGATTATTGTGATGACTTGTATGATATAAAAAATAATGATAACCATGAAACTTGTCATCATGATTTTAGTTTTCAATTGGATTATGCCTCACATGATAATTATTTTGTTGAGTTTGCTCCCACTACTATTCATGAGAAGAAATTTGCTTATGTGGAGAGTAGTAAATTTTCTATGCTAGTAGATCATGAAAAGAATGCTTTAGGTGCTGGTTATATTGTTGAATTCATTCATGATGCTACTAAAAATTATTATGAGGGAGGAATATATGCTTGTAGGAATTGCAATAATGTCAAGTTTCCTCTATATGTGCTTAAAATCTTGAAGTTATGCTTGTTTTGCCTCCCTATGCTAGTTGATTATTGTTCCCATAAGTTGTTTGCTCACAAAATCCATATGCATAGGAAGTGGGTTAGGCTTAAATGTGCTAGTTATATGCTTCATAATTCTCCGTTATGTTTCAATTCTTATCTTTTATGAGAGCATCATTGTCATCATCATGCCTAGCTAGAAAGGCGTTAAAGAAAAGCGCTTGTTGGGAGACAACCCAATATTTACCTTTACTATTTTTGAGTGTTCACATGATTATGCTACTGTAGTAATCATGTTTTATAGCTTTTGTTTCAATAAAGTGCCAAGTAAGACCTTTAGGATAGCTTACGGTGATAGTTGTGCTGATCCTGCTGAAAATCAGAAACTTTTGCACCCAGTAAATTAATTTTTTTAATTCACAGAAACGTGATATTGATCTGATTCATTTTGCTCCGGATTGGTACACAAATTGCTTAGGTATTCCTAATTTGGTAGTATTTTTGGAGTTCCATAAGTATACATTTGATACAGATTACTACAGACTGTTCTTTTTATGACAGATTCTGTTTTCTATGTATTCTTTGCTTATTTTGATGAATCTATGAGTAGTATCGGAGGGTATGAACCATAGATAAGTCGGAATACAGTAGATATTACAACAATATGAATTTAGAATGAGTTCATTATAGTACCTAAGTGGTTTCTTTATTTTCTCATACTAACGGAGCTTACGAGTTTTCTGTTGAGTTTTGTGTTATGAAGTTTTCAAGTTTTGGGTAAAGATTCGATGGACTATGGAATAAGGAGTGGCAAGAGCCCAAGTTTGGGAATGCCCATGGCACCCCAAGATATTCAAGAATAGCCAAAAGCCTAAGCTTGGGGATGCCCCGGATGGCATCCCCTCTTTCGTCTTCGTTCATCGGTAACTTTACTTGGAGTTATATTTTTATTCACCACATGATATGTGTTTTGCTTGGAGCGTCATTTTATTTTGTCAGTATTTGCTTGCTGTTATTTAGAATAATGTTTTTCATCTTTAGTTTCTATAAAAATGTCAAGGATAGCCTTTACCATGCTTATTTTGCTAGTATACATGTTGCTGTTTGAAAACAGAAAGTTTACCGCTGTTGCAAAAGTTACCTAGAAAAGTCAGAGAATGGTATAATGTTGAAACTTTTTGCATATTAAGCTCTGATAAATTTACTACAGTGGGAAGTTTATTTAATAATTTTTGGAGTTAGGTAAGTATGATGAATCTTGCATTCTTTACAGATTGTACTGTTTTGGCAGATTGCTGTTATGTTTGCATTGTTTGCGTATGTTTGCTCGTTTAACGATTCTATTTGAGGATAGGAGTATTAAATATGCAGAGGCATTTAGTATTCAATGTTGAATAGTAATTCTAGTGATTTGTTACAGTAGAAAATGACAAGGTTTTGCATTGGTTTATACTAACCTATCTCACGAATTCTTGTTGAGTTTGGTGCGGATGAAGCTTTTGATAAAAAGAGAAACCATGATATGAGAGGAATTAAGGAGACACAAAAGTTCAAGCTTGGGGATGCCCAAGGCACCCCAAGATAATATTTCAAGAAGTCTCAAGCATCTAAGCTTGGGGATGCCCCGGTAGGCATCCCACCTTTTTTCTTCAACAACTATCGGTTAGTATTGGTTGAACCTAAGTTTTTGCTTCTTCACATGAGTTGTGCTATCCTTGCATTGTAATTTTATTTTGTTTTGCTTGCTATTTGAATAAAATACCAACATCTGAAATTCTTTAATGAGAGAGAGTCTTCACATAGTTACATAATTATTTAGCTACTCATTGATCTTCACTTATATCTTTTTGGAGTAGTTTGTCATTTATTCGTGTGCTTCACTTATATCCTATGAGGAAATTGTTGAATGAGTTGATTGTCATAAATATGGAATTATATATGTCTCTTTTGCTTATCCCATGGGGAGTTATGACTTCACATCTACGAAGTAGATGTTGTAAATTTATTGAAGGTTAGCAAGCGTTGTATTGGTCATTTGAACAATTCATGAAAGAATATTGAAGGAAGAGAGATTTCATATATAAATACACTATCCTAGACATCTTTTATAATTGGGAGCACTCATTAAGTATGACATGCTAAAAAGTTGATGTTAGACAAGGAAGACAACATAATGGGTTATGTTTTCTCACATCTCAGTTAAAGTATATTGTCATGGATCATTCAAACATGTTGAGCTTGCCTTTCCCCCTCATGCTAGCCAAAATTCCTTGCACCAAGTAGAGATACTACTTGTGCTTCCAAATATCCTTAAACCCAGTTTTGCCATGAGAGTCCACCATACCTACCTATGGATTGAGTAAGATCCTTCAAGTAAGTTGTCATCGGTGTAAGCAATAAAAATTGCTCTCTAAATATGTATGATCTTTTGGTGTGAAGAAATTTGCTTTATACGATCTTGTTATGGAATCAATAAAAGCGACGGACTGCATAATAAAGGTCCATATACAAGTGGCAATATAAAGTGATGTTCATTCGCATTAATATTTTGTGCATCCAACCCTAAAAGCGCATGACAACCTCTGCTTCCCTCTGCGAAGGGCCTATCTTTTACTTTATGCAAGAGTCAAGGTGATCTTCACCTTTCCCTTTTTCATTTTATCCTTTGGCAAGAACCTCTTGTTGGAAAGATCCTGATATCTATATATCCAATTGGATGTAAGTTAGCATGAACTATTATTGTTGACATCACCCAAAGGTGAATACGTTGGGCGGCAACACTATAAGCCCCTATCTTTCTTGGTGTCCGATTAAAACTCCATAACCATTAGTATTGCGTGAGTGTTAACAATTGTAGAAGACTATATGATAGTTGAGTATGTGGAGTTTGCTATTCCTGAAAATAAGATGAATTGTAATCGTTTGATGACTGAGTATGAAGTTTGCTAGTTTTCAAGAAAGTTTATGGTCTATGCTTTAACATATGAATTGCTTGTTACTTGTTCGTGAGAAGTTTTATGAGATGAACTACTGTTATGACTTATAATCATGCTAGAAAAGGTGATTGAAATTATCATTGATCAAACTTGTGCACCTTCTAGCATTCACACTTCATAAATTCTTTCTTTTATCATTTACCTACTCGTGGACGAGAAGGAATTAAGCTTGGGGGTGCTGATACGTCTCCAACGTATCTATAATTTATGAAGCATTCATGCTATTTTATTATCTGTTTTGAATGATTACGGGCTTTATTTATACACTCTTATATTACTTGTGGGACTAACCTATTAACTAGAGGCCCAGCCCATATTGCTGTTTTATTGCCTGTTTCAGTATTTCGAAGAAAAGAGATATCAAACGGAGTCCAAACAGAATGAAACCTTCGGCAGCGTGATTTTTGGAATGAACGTGACCCAGGAAACTTGGAGTGCAAGCCAGGGGAGCATCGAGAAAGCCATGAGATAGGGGGGCACGCCCACCCCTGGGCGCGCCCTACCCTCTCGTGGGCACCTCGAGGCTCCCCCGACGGACTTCTTTTGCCTATATATTCCCTTATACCATAAAAACATCGAGACAGAAGATAGATCGGGAGTTCC